>CM038671.1:425135625-426586253 GCA_021605145.1 Aegilops bicornis | reverse complement strand
CTATGTCAACGTGTAGTCGTGGAAGTTACTTGCAGCACACTTCACTTGATCTTTAGAAGGGACTTGAAGTAGCTTGAGGAAGTCGTCCATATTGCGCTCCCACTCAAGATACTCGGGCTCTTGAGTTCCATAGAAAGGAATCCCGTGGTCGGTGTCGAGGTTGTACAAGCTCATGGAAGTCGTTGACTTGAGCGTGGTGGCTTCTCTTGAGCATAATATTGGGGTGCTTGTTTGCGAAGATGTTGTATGTCCAAATGAGAAAATGCCTTGAAGTCGCTTGGCGAAGATGCCAAGGTCAATGGTGAAGTCGTAGAGCGGTGGTTGGTGTTGAGCTCTTGATCGTCATGTTCTCGCCGGTGATGATGTCGATGCCGATGTGACCTTGCCGTAAATGGTAGCCCGGAATCATGTGCATTTGAGCGTCTTCTCGAAGATGAGGGAGACCTCTTGGCGGACTTGATGAGGGATTTGATCTCCTCCATTTGAGCATCCAGCTTGGCATCCAAGTGGTTTTTCATGGCATCACACTTGCCGTTGTTGTTGTAGACCGAAGGAGATGTGCTTTGCCTATCCATCACAAGACTCGAGCAAATGTGAGTGGAAGAAAGGAAAGAACTAGACCAAATGTACCTTATCCAATATTGAAGATGGATCAATTGGTATTGGATCTTGTCAATTCTCACACATACACAAGTAAAGCTTTTGGTGGAGCTTGGTGAGGATAGTGGCACAATTTTTTTGATGCAATTGTTAGCAAGAGTCAATAATGTTGAAAGAGATTCACAAATTTGCAAGTGAAGTAGACCAATAGCAAAGAATGGCACATGGAAACACACACACACGGATAAATAGATGGGGTTAACTCGAGATCCGAGATCTGGGACGCGATTTTGGGCGGAAATTGATGATTTCGGGGGCAAAATTGAGGAGATTTTGTGGATGGAAAGTGGGAAAACTTGTGGAGAAGCTAGATCTACTCGCAACACAGCAAATCCATGGATCAAATTCAACAAAACATCATCAAACCAACAAATCACAAAAAATATTGGCTATTTTTTGTGGGTTTTTTTGAATTGGGACAAAAACGCACAAAATTAGGCTAGAAAACAAAGAGGGAGAACTCCAAATTCGTGATCAACGTGGCTCTAATACCAAGATGATATAGGGCGGAACCCTAGGGGCCGATCTTTCACAACTTGGAGGGGATTCCCGAAGAACATGATGAACACACGAAGAACACAAGAGAGGGAAACACGAGAGAAACACTCAAATGAACGAGAAACGATTACACATGTGCTAGATCCACATACACACGGAGAGATACACGATCCAAATCAAACAAAGGAGGATACACGGTAGCTAATTCATCCCAATCCTTGGAGGAGTTGAGGTCTTGAATCCTTGGAGGTTCTTCCCATGAAGGGGTCTTGATTCCCCTATGGGATCTTCTCCAAAGGAGGTATTGAACTCCAATGGAGTGGTCTCTCTCTCTCTCTCTCTCAAGATAAGAGTAGGTAGGAGCAAAGCTCACATACAAATTAGCTATCCAATCCCCCCCCCCCCCCCCGCTAGTAATGAGGAGGGGGTGGTCTATTTATAGTCTAAGCCACGAAGGGGTAAGTGGTAGAGGATATATGGCCAAAGGCCCGGCCGCGTACAGGCAGTGTTGGACGTCCGGTGGATACCGGATGTCCGGTCGCTTCATGGGTCAGACGTCACGGAGGGCATCGGAGTTTCGACAATTTTCTTCTGTACATGTGGCACCGGATGTCCGGTCAGCACCAGTCGTCCGGTCGCCGGGACTCGTCGGAGGTCCAGTGGTCGTCGGCCGTCTGGCCACTGTAGGACTCGTCGATTGTAGCTCTTTTGGCCATCTAGGCTGCGTCAGGTACCAGATGTCCGGTGTCGTCTGGTGGCTGTAGCTTGCAGCAGCTACGTTTCTTCTGTCTTCGCTTCCACGCTTCCCTCACGGATGGTGTAGGTGATCCTTGGCGCTTGTACTCCTCCTCGTCGTTCATGAAGCTCCGACGATACCTATGCATGCACACGAGAGGGGTGTCAAGTAGTATACCATCCTCGAAGGGGTCAAGTGAGCACATGTAAAGGAGATGATTCACCTTTATGTATTTGAAGTAGAGGTCGCACGTGTCACTTTACAAATGGACTCTTGACATGGTGATGTCCATAGGATGCTTCGCGTCAAGTTCCCTCCCTTTAGGGGGAGGTACGTCTCCGTTGGAGCGGCACAATTCTCACTACAAAATTTGCTCTATTTTGCAACGTTTCACTTGTGTCACGTATAACCCTTTTTTGTCGCGGAAAATACCTCCGTGACGGTTTCCAGCAGTCACCCCCATCTTCACCGAAGCGAAGTCATAGAAAATAAAAATTTGAAGGTACCACTTTTCACGTCACGTAAGACGGCATTTTAGGTGACGAACCAAATAATGTTTCCAATCACCATTTTCGGTGAAGGCCCAGAATGTCACCTATGATGGCCTAATATATCGTGTAAGATCATCTTGGCAACTTTAATTTTCCAGCAATGATCGGTCCAGGGGGTTGACCAGTCAAAGATCCAGACAGGAGGGGCCAACAGTTGCTGACGTGGCTTCTTCCATGTGGGTCTGCAGTGGGTTTTATCACCGACCGTCCCGTCAGTAATGACTGGGTGTCAGTTTTGATCGGTCAAAGCTGCTGACAGATGGGCCCATAAGATGCTGACGTGGCTGCCTACAAGTGGGACCAGACATTGTTGACAACATGCATTTACGTCAGAATTACAATCACTTGTAGAAAAAACTGTAATTCATATATTATTATTTTTCCAAGGAATAAGTATTTAATTTGTAATTTTAGGAAAATAGATTGAAAACTTGATTTGCTGGAATATGGGATTTCAAACATTGGGCCATTATAAGTGAATCCTGGCATTTTACAAGGATAAGTAGAGGACGAATTCTCAAAACATATAAAATTAAGTTGGCTATAAGCATGAGGCCATTGGTGTTTTTTAGACAATGTCTTGTGCTGACAGCATGGACTTCCTTAACAGGTGACTAAGCATTGCCTCCACATGTCTTTGCCTTTTTTCAAAGATAGTGGATTCCTTCTACCAATCCATTTTGAAATATTCAATCTCTTCTAGCTGCAGCTACTTAAGTTCTTTAATTTCTACTATCTGGCCAAAAAGTATTTCATTCAGCTCTTCATGAAACATATCATTTGCCTTTTTTGCATCTACCTCTTGAGTTGCGATGATGTGTTCTAGCTCATGGATGTGTTCACGAGAGGATGAATTCTTCCCGGAGGCAGATGAGACGCCCATGCTCGAGAATAAGGTGCTTGATGAGCTCTTTTCCTCAATGATTTGTACACTAGGTATCGTTGTCGTATCAAGCAATTTGATGGTGTATGCTGATACGTATCCATCGTTTCTACTTTTTCTAACGCTTTTGCTCTTGTTTTGGACTCTAATTTGCATGATTTGAATGAAACTAAGCTGGACTGACGTTGTTTTTAGCAGAACTACCATGGTGTTGTTTTTCTGCAGAAATAAAGTTCTCAGAATTGGGCGAAACTTTTTTGGAGAATTATTTTGGAATAAATAAAAAAATAATGGAACCAAGACCCACTAGAGGGGGGCCCCAGCTGCCCACTAGGCACCAGGGCGCGCCACCCCCTCTGACGCACCCTTGTGGGTAGTGAGGCCCACGTGGCTCCGCTGACCCTAATTCCAACTCTATAAATTCCTATTTTAGGAGAAAAAAATTAGGAGAGGAAGTTTCATCGTGTTTTACGATACGGAGCCGCTGCCACCTCCTATTCTTCATCGGGAGGCTATGTCTGGAGCCCGTTCGGGGCTCCAGAGAGGGGCATCTTCTGTCTTCGTCATCACTAACCATCCTCCCTCACCAATTTCATGGTGCCCTCCGCCGGGAGTTAGTAATTTCTTATTATGATTGATGGACTGTGATGTGTTGTACTAGATTCATCATGTAACCGAGTTAGTTTTGTTAGGGCTTGATCCCTAGTATTACATTCTTAAATTATTTCCTTTCTCATTAAAGGGCGATGCTAAGATATGGTACAATACTCTTGCTCCTGGTTGTGTGTGTAGTCCCCAGGATATAATTTATTACTTCTCTGAAAAATATTTTCCTTCCCATAAGAAACAAGCTGCCTTATAGGAAATATTTAACTTTGTGCAAATTGAAGAAGAGAGTCTCCCATAAGCTTGGGGGAGGCTTATCCAACTAAGTAATACTTTGCCTGATCATCCTCTTAAGAAAAATGAAATACTTGATATCTTCTATAATGGACTAACTGATGCTTCTAGGGACTTCCTAGATAGTTGTGATGGTTGTGTTTTCAGGGAACGAAATGTTGAACAAGCCAAGGAATTATTGAATAATATATTGAATAATTATGATTATTTGACACTTCCTAGGGTATTCTATTTCTTAGTCCTGAAGATAGGCATGATGCAAAGAAATGTATGAAGGAAAAGGGTATTAAAGCTGAAGATGTTAAGAATTTACCACCTATTGAAGAAATACATGGTCTTTACACACCACCACAGGTGGTTGTCGGTGTACAAAAGTAGGGGCTCTCCTTTTGACCCCTTTACTTGTGCACGGGCAGTCAGAGCCATGCGCCGCGGCCACACGAAGAAGGGCAAGGGAGGGAAGCCGGAGAGAAGCCGAAGCCCAAGACAGCCAAGGCAACGCCAAGGTCAAGAACACAAAGAAGTAGAAGGGCGAAGCAGGCTCCCCCGGCAAGACCCTTGTCGGGGCAGCCTCAGCAGCCCCGACAAGATCCTAGCCGGGGCGGCTCGCCCACACCACAGAGTGATCCACCCTCGAGCCCACGGGCTCCAACTCACTAACCACGTTGGAACTAGGGCTCAGGAGGCACCTCCGTGGTGGCATGCAGATCTTTGTGAATACAAGGAGTGTCCAAGATCAGATAAGGATTGAAAGACGACGATCCTCAGCAAGATCCTTGCCGGGGAGAGCCACAAGACCCTCGGCAAGATCCTTGTGGGGGACGACAGCATACAGCAAGACCCTTGCCGGGCCACCCGCAAGGCTCTCACCAAGGGCCTTGGCCAGAGCCTTTGCCGAGCCCACACCAGCCAAGTCTCCACGCCCGTTCGCATGCTGCCGGCTCAACCAACTCGGCGAGCACTGCGTGGCAACATGCAGCTCCCAGGCCAACTCATCAAGCGCCTGCGTGGCGGCATGCAGATCTTCGTGAATACCCTACCACCACGCCACCTCAGCTGCCTGCCTGCCTACATGGCGCCGCACACATCGCTGGCCAGGGCGCGTGTCGAAGCAAGGAGGAGCGGCGATGGACGGGACGTGCCTCGCCCCCATCCCCGATAAAGCTAGGGGACACCTCCGTGGCGCATTAAATGCGTCTTGTCCTGTAATACGAGCAATAAGCTCGCAGTACTGTATGCCTTTCCACCTCCTGTGTGCCACTGTGGCAGCCCCTTTCGACTATAAAAGGAGGCCCATGGCGTACTGGAGGAGGATTCGGCTCTTTGGAACTACTCAACCACCGTAGCTAGTTCAAGGGCTCAAGAACACTCAATACACCCACCAAAGCAGGACTAGGGTTTTACGCATCCTCGCGGCCCGAACCTGGGTAAACGATCCTAGTGCTGATTACTAATCCTGCTCTTCTCGCAACCCTGTGCCCCGGTAACCGTAGTAGGGATTCTTGTGATCCCATAGGTGTCGTTTCACATCGACATCTTTGGCGCGCCAGGTAGGGGACGCAATTGTGAGAATCTGGTCTAGTAGTTAGCCTAGCGGTTCTTCATCGCCATGGCTCCCAAGAAGAAGATGGCCACGGTGATCGGCTCGTCGGGGGCCGAACGGCCCGTGCCAGGGTGGGTGAGCAGCGGCCCGGTCGCGGACAGAACCCGAGCCGCGGTCCGCGAGCACCAGCATCGCCCTGGCGGTCAGAGCCTGGCGAGCGGCACCGTTCATGCGCCAGGCGACGGGTCGCACGCCACCAAATCCAAAGATGGGGCTGGGGCCCCTGCAGGCGGCGCGGGGCCCTCTAGTAGTGTCGTTGTGCCACCCACGGGCGGCGCAGCAACCTCCAGGATGCCCACGCCGGCGACCACTGCACGCTCTTCCCATGATGTGCGCGACGAGCAGCGTCACCACACCGGTGACCCTGGACACCGCTGTGGGAAGAGCCCTGTGCATCGTCCGCGGGAAGAAGGAGTTCAGCATGCCCGCCGAAGTGCTGGCGGAAATGGCACGCAGCCCCTGGGTCATGATAGAGCTCCTTCTAACGTGGTTAGAAGTCGAAGCGCGCCACGGTCCGCGCAGCTGCTCCTCGACTTTCCCTCCTACCGCGGAGAAGCTCGACAAGTGGAGGGCCACCATCCGGAGCCTCGTCGCTGTCGCCAACAAAGATGATCTGCGACCGGTGGGACCCTCAGGCCAGCGCTCCACCGAGCACCACATGCCAGCGCTGGGAGGACCGGGGGTGCTGCGGTCACGGTGCACTCTCCCCTTCCTCGCCAGCCACCGCGGACGTCGGCTCGTCGTGATGACGCTTGTGATAATATCTGTATAGCGTTGTCCGACCCGCGGACCCACCGCGACCAGCGCCAAGTTCTTCAAGAACGAGCTCACGAAGATGCTCGAACCACTATCAAGCGCCGGCGTGATACACACCACCAGTCGGACAAGTGGGCGGGACCCGCTATGGACCACCCGGCGCCGGGGGGCTCCGACGACCTACCTTACGAGGTGGGCTGCCCAGCCTTTACCCGCGAGCTGCGGCAGTTCCAGTGGCCGTCCCACCGCACGTTCAAGCCCGACGTCGGCGAGAAGTACACTGGCAAGACCCATCCGTCCGAGTTCCTCAGCATCTACACCATCGCGATGCAGGCTGCCGGAGCTCGCGACGACAAGGTGCTTGCCAATTACTTCCGCACGAAGCCCAAGGTTATGTCTTGGTTGATGCACTTGCCAGCAGATTCGATTTCTTCTTGGTCGGATCTGTGCCATGAGTTCGTTGGCGCTTTCACTGGAGGCCACCAAGCTCATGGCCAGGCCAGTGATCTGCATAGCATTCCCCAGAAGGAAGGGGAAACCCTGCGCAAGTACATCCAGAGATTCAGCGGGTGCAGTACAACATCCTCGACGTTCATCCTGCCGTTGTGATAAGCGCGTTCCATCAGAATGTGTGCAACCGCAAGATGCGCGAGGAGCTGGCGATGACCAAGGTTAAGGATGTGGCCGAACTCTACGTTCTGGCCGATAGGTGCGCCCGGGCTGAAGAGGGAAGGAAGTACCCTGGCAAGGACACCGGCGCGGAAACCGACTCTATTGATGAAGACACCGCCGCCCCGACGAAGAAGGGCCGGCGTCGCAACAGGAAACGCAAGGGCAAGGTCATGCTTGCCGTTGAAGGGTCCGACGACACCGGCACTGCCAAGAAGGTCAAGGCAGACGACCCCGGCAAGGAGATTGCCGGGTGCGTCACCTGCCGGGCCTTAGCAGCCGCCGACAAGCCAGGGGGGCTCCGACAGCGATCTTGCAAGATCCACCGCGCCAAGGGCCACGACCTCCAGAATTGTTGGCAAGTCGAGCTGCTTGCTGAGAAGCAAAAGGCCGAGTATGACAGGCAGGACAAGGAGTAGGGCCAGGATGGTGCCGAGGGATCTGACAAGAAGCGTGGCGGCCAAGGACAACCAACAAGAGATGCCCGCCCGGGGCCGTGACAAGAAGCAGGAAGACGATGATCATGACGAGGACGACGAGTCCGGCGAGCAAGAGTTCCAGAAGGCTACAGAGGCCATGTGCTTCGATGGTGGCGCCTCGCTGCATACTTCTCACTGCCAGCTCAAGCAGTGGGCGCGTGATATTACAGCAGCGGAGTCGTCGTTCGACGCTCAGAAGCTGCTGAAGTGGTCCAGCACGCCCCTCATCTTTGACGCCGAGGACCACCCTGACGGCAGAACCGCGGTCGGGTGTTTGCCGTTGTTGGTCTCACCAACAATACGCAACCTCAAGGTGAACAAGATGTTGGTCGAAGGCGAGGCCGGCCTGAACTTGATCTCGCCCTCGTGATCAGAAGGCTGCAAATCCCTGATGGAGACCTCGAGGAAATGGGCATGTTTCAAGGGGTCAATCCGGGGAGGAGCCAGCCGAAGGGGAAGGTCACGCTGCCCGTGACGTTTGGAGTGGAGTTGAACCACAGGACGGAGAGGATCGTCTTCGACGTGGCCGAGATCCCCCTACCCTACAACGGGATCCTCGGCCGCCCGGCACTAGCCAAGTTCATGGCGGCGTCACACTACGCCTACAACATGCTAAAGATGCCCGGGCCGTTGACCATCATCTCCGTCCCCTCTGACAAGAAGGACACGCTGATTTGCGCCGACCAACTCTACCGGGAAGCAGTTGCAGCAGCTACCGCCAAGGCACTTGCTCCTGCCGCTGAACCCCTATGAGGGAAGAAGAAGCCCGACAAGACCTCTCGCACCCACTCCGGCAAGCGCACCTCCTCGGAGTGTTGTGCTACTGTCGAGGACGTGCCAGAGATCTCTACCAGCAAGAGCAAGAAATCCAGAGCTGAGCCACCGCAGACCAAAAAGGTGTCCGTCAGGGAGGATGGCACGGGAGGGGCTTTCACCACAGGCTCCACCCTCGACAGCAAATAGGAAGGCGCGCTCGTCACCTTCCTGTGGGCGATTGTCGACGTGTTTGCGTGGCAAGCATCCGACATCCCCGGTGTTCCCAGGGAAGTGGTTGAGCACCACCTAGCTGTCTGCCCTCATGCGCGGCCCGTCAAGCAGAAGGTCAGAAAGCAGGCTCTGGAGAGGCAGGAGTTCATCACAGAGGAGATTAGGAAGTTGGAAGCGGCGGGTTTGGTAAGAGGAGTGCTCCATCCGACGTGGTTGGCCAACCGGTAGTGGTGCGCAAGGCAAATGGGAAGTGGAGGCTGTGTATTGACTACACAGATATCAATAAGGCTTGTCCTAAGGATCCCTTCCCATTGCCGTGCATCGACCAGATTGTCGACTCCACGGCCGGGTGTGACCTGCTGTCATTCCTCGACGCCTACTCGAGCTACCACCAAATCTTCATGACAAGAGAAGATGAAGAGAAGACAGCATTCATCACCCCATGTGGTACGTATTGCTTTTTACGGATGCCTTTCGGGTTGAAGAGTGCTGGCTCGACGTTTGCAAGAGCAGTCCAAATTGGTTTTGAACCCCAGCTCCATAGAAATATTGAAGCATACATGGATGACATAGTGGTCAAAACCAAGGACGGGGCAACTGTTGTGCAAGATCTAGAAGAGATATTTGCCAACCTGCACAAGATCAACCTTAAGCTGAACCCTGAGAAGTGTGTCTTCGGCGTTCTGTCCGGCAAGCTTCTCGGATTCTTTGTGTCGCAGCGCGGGATCGAGGCAAAACCAGACAAAATCAAGGCTATTGAACAGATTGAGGCGCCCAAGCGGATCAAGGATGTGCATCGGCTCACCGGCTGCGTCGCCGCCATGAGCCGATTCATCTCCAAGTCCGCCGAGCACGCCCTTCCGTTCTTCAAAATCTTGAAGAAGGCAGGCCCGATGGAGTGGACCCCAGAAGCCGAGGCGGCGTTGCAGGATTTGAAGAAATAACTTTCCTCCACGCCAATACTAGTTGCGCCTAAACCACAAGAACCATTGCTGCTGTATCTAGCGGCAACGAATCAAGTGGTCAGCGCCACACTTGTGGCACAGAGGGAGGTCGACGAGGAGGCGATGGCGGCAGCGAGAACCAGCGGACGGCGAGCCAAAGATTCCCCCGGCAGGTCCTGGTGCCGGCAAGGCAAGGCCCCTGGCAGAGTCTGACGCCATCAGGGCAACGCCTTCACAGTCAGGCGAAGTGGTGCGGAAGAAGAAGATGTGCAGCACCCGGTTTACTTTGTCAGCTCCCTTTTGCAGGGGGCTAGGTCGAGGTACTCTGGTGTGCAGAAATTGCTCTTCAGCCTCCTTATGGCCTCGAGGAAGCTGCGTCATTACTTCCAAGCCAACGAGATCACCGTCGTCACCCGCCTCCCGCTACAACGGATACTGCACAACCCAGATGCAACCAGAAGGATTGTGGAATGGGCCTTGGAGTTGTCGAGCTTCGGGTTGAAGTTTGAAAGTACCTCAACAATCCAGAGCAGAATCTTGGCAGAGTTCATTGCGGAATGGACCTCAACACCTGATGAAGAAATCCAAGAGACTGCTCTCCCCGACAAGGAAGCGGACCGCGTCTGGATCATGTACTTTGATGGGGCCTTCTCGCTGCAAGGCGCCGGTGCTGGTGTGCTGCTTGTCGCACCGACCAGAGAGCACCTCAAGTACGTGATCCAGATGCACTTACCCAGGGAGATGTCCATGAACAACACTACTGAGTATGAGGGGCTGCTTGCCGGTCTCAGGATCGCGGAAGACCTCGGGGTGAAGAAGCTCATCGTCTGGGGTGACTCGCAACTTGTCGTCAGACAAGTCAACAAGGATTACTAGAGCCCATTGATGGAGGCCTATGTAGATGAAGTGAGGAAGTTGGAGGAGCGCTTTGACGGTATCCAAGCGGAGCATGTTCCCCGAGCGGAGAACGACATCGCCGATTACCTGTCGAAGCATCTGCGTTCAAGCTACCCGTGGAACGGTACCTTTTTGCTCCGGTTAACTCAGCCATCCGTCGAACCATCAACGGGGCGGAACAGACAGAGGAAGTCAGGTCCCGGCAAGTACTTCCCCACCGAGCCCCCTGGGGCTGCCGGCAAGGATGCTGCCGTGGATGCTGAGCCTGCCAAAGAGCAACTGGCTCCGGCAGGGCGTCAAGCCCTGGCCGTGGAGACAACCGCTCCCATGGCAAAGGAAATGCCTTTGGTCCTTGCCGTCGAGCCCCAGGCTTCGGCATGGGCGCAGCATACTGTCCGATTCCTCCAAACAGGGGAACTTCCTGAGGAGCAGGAAGAAGCGGAAAAACCAGCCCGTCGGTCTGCCCTGTACCAGTTTGTCGATGACGTCCTGTACAGGAGAAGGCCGAACGGTGTGAAATTGAAGTGCATCCCCCGGGAGGAAGGACTGGAGCTGTTGGCAGAGATACATGGAGGCATATGTGGCTCCCACATAGGAGTCGAGGCCCTTGCCGGAAAGGTGTTCCGCAAGGTTTATTCAGCCCACCGCCCTCCGTGATGCGACGACACTAGTAACCAAGTGTGAAGCGTGTCGGTTCCATTCAAAGAAGCTTCATCAACCAGCTCAAGCTCTTCAAACGATCCTCTCTCTCTGGCCATTCTCGGTGCAGGGGCTCGACATATCGGGCCCTTTCCCTCGTGGTTGTCGGGGCTTTGAGTACTTATGCGTTGCAATCGACAAGTTCACAAAGTGGCCAGAGGTGGAACCAGTGAGGAAGGTGACAACACAGTCAGCCGTCAAGTTCTTCAAGGGACTAGTCTGCCGTTTTGGTGTGCCGAACAGAGTCATCACTCACAACGGCACGCAGTTCACAAGCCACACCTTCAAGCACACCCCCGGCTGCAAGGTCTGTTTTGCTTCCGTGGCACACCCCCGGAGCAACGGCCAAGCAGAGAGGGCGAATGCTGAAGTGTTGCGAGGCCTGAGAACGAAGACCTTTGACAGGCTGCACAAGAGCGGAAGGCGCTGGATTGATGAGTTGCCGGCGGTTCTTTGGTCGATCAGGACGATGCCAAATCGAGCCACCGGTCAGACACCCTTTGCCCTAGTTTATGGGGAGGAGGCAGTTCTCCCCACGGAACTCATATACGGGTCACCTCGAGTGCTCGCTTATGATGAGCTTGAGCAAGAGCAGTTGCGGCAAGATGACGCGACGCTCCTTGAGGAAGATCGTCTTCGAGCGGCTGTGAGAGTAGCACGCTACCAGCAAGCCTTGCACTGCTACCATAGCCGCAAGGTTCATGCCCGAAGCTTTGAGGAAGGCAACCTTGTTCTTCGGCGCGTTCCAGTCGGCCAAGAATTCCAACAAGTTGATGCCAAAGTGGGAAGGCCCTTATCGGGTAATACGAGTCACCAGGCCTGGCGCAGTCTGCCTGGAGACCGAAGATGCCGTTCCAGTGAGCAACTCCTGGAACATCGAGCATCTTCGCAAGTTTTACCCATAAGGCGCGGCTTGCCGGCCCCCCCGACAAGCCACCTTTTGTACAAGCCTTGCTGGCAAGGCATGTAACCCTTTGTACAAAGCGGTAGCAGACCTCGAGCACAACTAAATGAAGCGCTGGCGCCCTAAGTTATAGCATGCATGCTAGGTCGAGTCTCTTCCTTGGTTAGGGTTGATCGTGCTTAGCGGCGACTAACCCCTAGCCTAGAGGTCGAGTGTGCGTCTCTCTGTTCTTTTTTGTCCTCCTTTGGTTCGCAGGACACATGGGCACTTCTGCTGAGCTACTTGGAAGAAAGGGAACGGATCGGCGTCCCGACCCCGGCAAACCAGAGTTGCCAAGGGCTGCAAGTACAAGGATCCAACTGCGGCAAGACAAGGTTGCTGGGGGCTGCAGATCCAGATAAGTCTTTCATCCTCTGTCATGCATTTCAGAATGGGCGGGAATGCGTGAAACCTCGTTTTATCTCCAGGCTACCGTGCTCCCCTTTTTCCTATACCTAAGGATTATCTCCTGGGTCCGGATTTGATTGTAGCCGCGGCGGCAAGGAGATAGAACGAGGAGCCTAAGCCCACTTCATCCCTGCCTCCGCCAAGGGCGCGAGGTTGGTCAAGCGAAGTGAGGGGGACGGCAAGGCCTGTTGCCAGGCGAAAAACGTTTATCTTAAATAGTAACAAGGATTTGCTCCTTGTCGCGAGGTCCACCCACGAACGAAAAAGCCGGCCCTTTTTCATTAAAAACATCCCACACAGGTACAGTCCGTACGGAATGAAAAACATGAGCAAGGGGACTACAAGTTTTAAATTTAACGAAGGCCTGAAGGCTTACAAACTAAAAAAGAGATGAGATGCCCGTAATCCCTTTCTTGTCCCTCTCCTCAGGAGGCAGGTCAAGAAGGCAAAAGGGCAAAAGGGGCGCCTAGGCAAGCTACGAGCAGCAGAAAGCACCAAGAGAACACCTCGGTGGCTACCCAAGGGTGCGCCGGTGATGACGGTGCCGGGAAAGGAGCTAGAAGATGAGGCGGCAGGACACCGGACACGCGACGAAGGCGTCGGTGTCCGCATACTCCGAGTTGACGGCCTTGCCGCTGATAACCCACAAGTATAGGGGATCACAACAGTTTTCGAGGGTAGAGTATTCAACCCAAATTTATTGATTCGACACAAGGGGAGCCAAAGAATATTCTCAAGTATTAGTAGTTGAGTTGTCAATTCAACCACACCTGGAAACTTAGTATCTGCAGCAAAGTGTTTAGTAGCAAAGTAATATGATAGTGGTGGTAACGGTAACAAAGGTAACGAAAGCAAAAGCAATATTTTTGGTATTTTGTAGTGATTGTAACAGTAGCAACGGAAAAGTAAATAAGCGTAAACCAGTATATGGAAAACTCGTAGGCACCGGATCAGTGATGTATAATTATGTCGGATGCGGTTCATCATGTAACAATCATAACACAGGGTGACACAGAACTAGCTCCAATTTATCAATGTAATGTAAGCATGTATTTCGAATATAGTCATACATGCTTATGGAAAAGAACTTGCATGACATCTTTTGTCCTACCCTCCCGTGGCAGCGGGGTCCTAAGGGAAACTAAGGGATATTAAGGCCTACTTTCAATAGAGAACCGGAACAAAGCATTAGCACATAGTGAATACATGAACTCCTCAAACTATGGTCATCACCGGGAGTGGTCCCGATTATTGTCACTTCGGGGTTGCCGGATCATAACACATAGTAGGTGACTATAGACTTGCAAGATAGGATCAAGAACACACATATATTCATGAAAACATAATAAGTTCAGATCTGAAATCATGGCACTCGGGCCCTAGTGACAAGCATTAAGCATACCAAAGTCATCGCAACATTAATCTCAGAACATAGTGGATACTAGGGATCAAACCCTAACAAAACTAACTCGATTACATGATATATCTCATCCAACCCATCACCGTCCAGCAAGCCTATGATTGAATTACTCACACACGGCGGTGAGCATCATGAAATTAGTGATGGAGGATGGTTGATGATGACGACGGCGACGAATCCCCCTCTCCGGAGCCCCGAACGGACTCCAGATCAGCCCTCCCGAGAGGTTTTAGGGCTTGGCGGTGGCTCAGATCGTGAAACGCGATGATTTCTTCTCTCTATTTTTTCTCCCCGAAAGCCAATATATAGAGTTGGAGTTGGCATCGGAAGGTGTCCAGGGGGGCCCACGAGGTAGGGGGGCGTGCCCTAGGGGCGCCCCCACCCTCGTGATGTGGTGTGGGCCCCTGGTCTTCATCTTTGGCAAGGATTTTTTATTATTTTTTATAAGACATCCCGTGGAGTTTCAGGTCATTCCGAGAACTTTTGTTTTCTGCACATAAAACAACATCATGGCAATTCTGCTGAAAACAACGTTAATCCGGGTTAGTTCCATTCAAATCATACAAGTTAGAGTCCAAAACAAGGGCAAAAGTGTTTGGAAAAGTAGATACGACGGAGATGCATCAACTCCCCCAAGCTTAAACCCTTGCTTGTCCTCAAGCAATTCAGTTGACAAACTGAAAGAAAGAAAGAAAAACTTTTACAAACTCTGATTGCTCTTGTTGTTGTAACTATGTCAAGCCAGCATTCAAGTTTTCAAAGAAAGATCATAACTAACCACATTTGCAATAATTCTCAGGTCTCACAATTACTCATATCAATAGCATAATCAACTAGCAAGCCATAATAATAAATCTCGGATGAAAACACTTTCTCAAAACAATCATAATATGATATAACAAGATGGTATCTCGCTAGCCCTTTCTGAGACCGCAAAACATAAATGCAGAGCACCTTTAAAGATCAAGGACTGACTAGACATTGTAATTCATGGTGAAAGAGATCCAATCATAGTCACACCCAATATAGATTAATAGTGATGAATGCAAATGACAGCTGTGCTCTCCAGCTAGTGCTTTTAATAAGAGGGTGATGACTCAACATAAAAGTAAATAGATAGGCCCTTCGCAGAGGGAAGCAGGGATTTCTAGAGGTGCCAGAGCACAGTTTTGAAGTAGAGATAAATTGTATTTTGAGCGGTATACTTTCATTGTCAACATAGCAACTAAGAGATGGTGATATCTTCCATGTCACACACATTATAGGCGGTTCCCAAACAGAATGGTAAAGTTTATACTCCCCCTCCACCAACAAGCATCAATCCACGACTTGCTCGAAACAACGAGTGCCTCCAACATGCGCCAGGTCCTGTGGGGAGTTTTGTTTGCAATTAATTTTGATTTAGTTTGCATAAAGCATGGGACTGGGCATCCCGGTGACCAGCCATTTTCTCGTGAGTGAGGAGCGGAGTCCACTCCTCTCTTGAGAATAACCCGCCTAACATGGAAGATAAGGGCAGCCTTGGTTGATACATGAGCTATTCGAGCATACAAAACAGAATGTTTATTTGAAGGTTTAGAGTTTGGCACATACAAATTTACTTGGAACGGCAGGTAGATACCGCATATAGGAAGATATAGTGGACTCATCTGGAATAACTTTGGGGTTTAAGGGATTGGATGCACAAGTAGTATTCCTGCTTAGTACAAGTGAAGGCTAGCAAAAGACCGGGAACCGACCAACTAGAGAGCGACAACAGCCATGTACATGCATTAAAATTAATAATCATTGGATGCAAGCATGAGTAGGATATAATCCACCATGAACTTAAATATCGTGAAGGCTATGTTGATTTGTTTCAACTACATGTGTGAACATGTGCCAAGTCAAGTCACTTAAATCATTCAGAGGAGGATACCACCCCATCATACCACATCATAACCATTTTAATAGCATGTTGGCACGCAAGGTAAACCATTATAACTCATAGCTAATCAAGCATGGCATAAGCAACTATGATCTCTAATTGTCATTGCAAACATGTTTATTCATAACGAGTTGAATCAAGAACAGCGGACTCGTCATATTTACAAAAACAAAAGAGGTCGAGTTCATACCAGCTTTTCCCATCTCAGTCAGTCCATCTTATATCATCATAATTGCCTTTCACTTGCACGACCGGACGATGTGAATAATAATAAGAGTGCACGTGCATTGGACTAAGCTGGAATCTGCGAGCATTCAATAAACAGGAGAAGACAAGGCAATATGGGCTCTTGGTTAAATCAACAATAATGCATATATAAGAGCTACTTCAACAATTTAATCATGGTCTTCTCCTCGACCCCAAAGAAAAGAAAAGAAATAAAACTATTTACACGGAAAGCTCCCAACAAGCAAAAGAAGAACGGGAAATATTTTTTGGGTTTTCTTTTTAATTACTACTACTATAGCGTAAAAGTAAACTACTACTATTTTTTTGGTTTTTCTTAAGGTTTAACAAACACACAAGAAGAAAGCAGGAAAAAAATAAACTAGCATGGATATTACAGTGAAAGAGTATGAGCACCGACATCTAGCAATGAGTGTGTGTGAACATAAATGTAATGTCGTCGAGAAATACGTACTCCCCCAAGCTTAGGATTTTGGCCTAAGTTGGTTTATTGCCAGGGATAGCCTGGCGGATACCCGTAGGTGTAGCCGGGTCGCATCGTCTTGACGAAGAATAGTTGGGGTTGTACTGTGATGCAGCGGCTATCGCATCCTGAGGTGCAGCGTGGAGTCGGGCTGCCTCCGCTCTCCTCTCGTACTCATCTGC
The DNA here is from genome assembly GCA_021605145.1 of Aegilops bicornis. NCBI lineage: Eukaryota > Viridiplantae > Streptophyta > Magnoliopsida > Poales > Poaceae > Aegilops > Aegilops bicornis. The sequence goes on along the minus strand of CM038671.1, from coordinate 426,569,402 downwards.
CTCCTCTCTGGTAATAGTATATCTTCCTTTTGTCTGAGAATCAAAGAAGGCAGGAGCAGGGAGATCAATATGGACCACATGCCGTTTGTTAAAGATTAGTCGATATAAAAGAGGTGATTCAGGCCTCTCGACAAACTGGTGCGAAACCATAGAGTTATAATCTAAATATGCAGGAGGCAACTCCGTATCAACCTCACGAATGTCTATCTCAAGAAAATTAGCTAAGCTGGTTGCATAAATTCCTCCAAAGAAATCTCCATTATATCTATTATTATGCAACCTACGAGCTACAATGGCTCCTATATGATAAGATTGGTCTCCTAACACAAGACTCCACGAGAATGCTAAGGTCAGGGACACACTTGTGACATGCTTGATCCTTAGCATTTATGCATCTACCTATGAAGAGAGCAAAATAATGTATAGCAGGAAAGTGAATGCTCCCTATGGTAGCTTGCGTTATATCTCTAGATTCCCCTACAGTTATACTAGTAAGAAAGTTTCTAAATTCAGATTTAGGGGGATCCCTAACACTACCCCATGATGGAAATTTGCAAGCAAAAGTGAAATCCTCTAAGTCCATGGTATAAGATTTGTCATAAAGATCAAACATGACTGAAGAAGAAATACGCGAAGATGAATATTCAAACCTCCTCACAAATGAGCTTGTGAGATCATGATATTGGGGGCATTTGTCTGCCTCAAAATCCTCAAGACCGGCATTACGCAAATATGCGTTAAATTCTTCTTTAATTCCTGCACGATCCATAAAGTTTTCCGATGGCCATTCGCAAGGCCGCACTAGAGCGTCTCTTGGTGGTTCCTCGTCAGCATCACGCATAGCAAGCCTGGGTCCTTGCTTCTTAGACGAACCACCTTGGAACATCTTCCTAAGCATATTGTCTTTCTCTGAAAAATTTCTGAAATTATTAGTAACTTCAAACAAAAGTGAACCAACTTCAATAAAACTGATAGCAACTACTCCTACAAGTGCCTAGAGCCTATATCAAGCATTAGAACTACTTGGAACCATATAAATTTGACATGCAAGCTCAAGAAGATGGTCACCTATGCAGCACAAATTTGCAATGAATAAAGCACCAGAACAAAAACTAATTGGACCAATGGAGGAGTCACATACCAAGGAACAACCTCCCCAAGCAGTTTTGCGAGAGGTGCTTTGAGCAAGGAGATCGAAAATCACAACAAAGAGGGCTGGAACTCGTGCTTGAGTTGGTTTTTCGTGTTTGTGTGAGGAAGAAGAAGAAGATGGGTGCTGGGATAAGTGGAGGAGGGCCACCATGGGCCCACGAGGCAGGGGGCGCGCCCAGGGGGTAGGGCGCGCCCTCCACCCTCGTGACCAGGTGGCAGCTCCCATGTAATTTTTGCACAAGAATCCACAAATAGTCCCAAAAAAATCATATTAAATTGGCATGTCATTCTGAGGACTTTTTATTTTCGGGATATTTTTATATTGCACGGATAAACCAGGAAATAGACAGAAAAATACTATTTTTATTTTATTTCAACTAAATAATGTAAAGTATAAAGAGGGCATGAAGGTTGTGCTTCTAGTTTCATCCATCTCATGCTCATCAAAAGGAATTCACTAACAAGGTTGATCAAGTCTTGTTAACAAACTCATTCCGATAATCATGAAACCGGAGAAATTTTGAATAACACTACGTTACCTCAACGGGGATATGCACATCCCCATTAATAAGTATATCATATTTATTTTTGACAGTAGGAAGAGGAAATTCAAAACCTCCAAATATAATCGATGGAATTTTTCCAATAGAGTTGATACTATGAACTTGAGGTTGTTTCCTCGGAAAGTGTACCGTATGCTCATTACCATTAACATGAAAAGTGACATTGCCTTTGTTGCAATCAATAACAGCCCGCAGTATTAAGGAAAGGTCTTCCAAGAATAATAGACATACTATCATCCTCGGGAATATCAAGAATTACAAAGTCCGTTAAAATAGTAACGCTTGCAACCACAACAGGCACATCCTCACAAATACCGACAGGTATAGCAGTTGATTTATCAGCCATTTGCGAAGATATTTCAGTAGGTGTCAACTTATTCAAGTCAAGTCTACGATATAAAGAGAGAGGCATAACACTAACACCGGCTCCAAGATCACATAAAGCAGTTTTAACATAATTTATTTTAATGGAGAATGGTATAGTAGGTACTCCTGGATCTCCAAGTTTCTTTGGTATTCCATCCTTAAAAGTATAATTAGCAAGCATGGTGGAAATTTCAGCTTCCGGTATCTTTCTTTTATTTGTAACAATATCTTTCATGTATTTAGCATAAGGATTCATTTTGAGCATATCAGTCAATCGCATACGCAAAAAGATAGGTCTAATAATTTCAAAGAAAGCGCTCAAAATCCTCATCATCCTTTTCTTGGATGGTTTCGGAGGAAAAGGCATGGGTTTACGAACCCATGGTTCTCTTTCTTTACCATGTTTCCTAGCAACAAAGTTTCTCTTATCATAACGTTGATTCTTTGATTGTGGGTTATCAAGATCAACTCAGGTTCAACTTCTACATCATTATCGTTACTAGGTTGAGCATCATCATGAACATCATCATTAACATTTTCACTAGGTTCATGTTCATTACCAGATTGTGTTTCAGCATCAGACATAGAGATATCATTTGGATTATCAGGTGGTTCAGCAATAGGTTCACTAGAAGTTTGCACAGTTCTATCATTTTCTTTTTCTTCCTTTTAGAAGAACTAGGAACATCAATATTATTTCTTTGAGAATCTTGCTCGATTCTCTTAGGGTGGCCTTCAGGATTCAAAGGTTCCTGAGTCATTCTACCAGTTCTAGTAGCTACTCTAACATCATAATCATTTTTCTTACTATTCATTTCATCAAGCACTTCTTTTTGAGCTTTAAGTACTTGTTCTACTTGGGTAGTAACCATAGAAGCATGTTTGCTAACAAGTTTAAGTTCACCTCTAATATTAGCCATATAATCACCCAAGCGTTTACTCATATAAGCATTTTGTTTTAATTGTCTACCAAAATAAGCATTAAAGTCGTCTTTCTTAAACATAAAGTTATCAAACTCATCCAAGCATTGACTAGCAATTTTAGTAGGAGGGACTTCAGCTTTATTATATCTATAGAGAGAATTTACCTTTACTGCATGTGTTGGGATATTGGGGTCTGGAGGTTCTTCAATAAATAAAGGATTAAGATCATATGTTTCTTCAACAGGCGGTATATTAAGACCATGTATTTCTTCGATAGGAGGTAAATTCTTAACATCTTCAGCTTTAATACCTTTTTCTTTCATAGATTTCTTTGCCTCTTTCATATCTTCGGGACTGAGAAATAGAACACCTCTCTTTTTCGGAGTTGGTTTAGGAATAGGCTTAGTAATTGGAGCAGGAGCTGGCTCAGGAGGTGCCAATTATTTTCATTTGTCAACATATTATTCAATAGAATTTCAGCTTCATCCGGCGTTCTTTCCCTGAAAAGAGAACTAGCACAACTATCCAGGTAATCTCTGGAAGCATCGGTTAGTCCATTATAAAAGATATCAAGTTTTTCATTTTTCTTAAGAGGATGATCAGGCAAAGCATTAAGTAACTTGAGAAGCCTCCCCCAAGCTTGTGGGAGACTCTCTTCTTTAATTTGCACAAAGTTGTATATTTCCTTTAAAGCAACTTGTTTCTTATGAGCAGGAAATATTTAGCGTAAAAATAATAAAGCATATCACGGGACTGCGCACACAACCAGGATCAAGAGAATTAAACCATATCTTAGCATCACCCTTTAATGAGAACGGAAATATTTTGAGTATATAAAAGTAGCGCGATCTCTCATCATTAGTAAACAGGGTGGCTATATCATTTAATTTAGTAAGATGCGCCGCAACAGTTTCAGATTCATAGCCATGAAAAGGATCAGATTCAACCAAAGTAATTATATCAGGATCAATGGAAAATTCATAATCCTTATCGGGAACACAAATAGGTGACGTAGCAAAAGCAGGATCAGGCCTCATTTTATCTCTAAGTGATTCTTTGTTCCATTTAGCTATTAACCTTCTAAGCTCATCATTATCATTGCAAGCTAAAATAGCAGCAGAAGCTTCTCTATTAAAAATATAACCTTCAGGAATAACAGGCCTATCCTCATCATCATTTTCATCAATATTATCAGATTCAATAATTTCTTTCTCTCTAGCCCTAGCAATTTGTTCATCAAGAAATTCACTAAGGGGCACAGTAGTATCAAGCATAGAAGTAGTTTCATCATAAGTATCATGCATAGCGAAGTGGCATCATCAATAACATGCAACATATCGTAACGAATAGCGTAAGGTGTTTAGGTGTCGCTAGCTTACTCGTAATGTAAGGTGAATCAAGTGCAGAGCTAGATGGCAGTTCCTTACATCCCCTCGTAGTTGAGGGATAAATTGTTGTCTTAGCGTCTTTCAAGTTCTTCATAGTGTCCAGCAAATATAAATCCCAAGTGACTCAAAGAATAGAGCTATGCTCCCCGGCAACGGCGCCAAAAAAGGTCTTAATAACCCACAAGTATAGGGGATCGCAACAGTTTTCGAGGGTAGAGTATTCAACCCAAATTTATTGATTCGACACAAGGGGAGCCAAAGAATATTCTCAAGTATTAGCAGCTGAGTTGTCAATTCAACCACACCTGGAAACTTAGTATCTGCAGAAAAGTGTTTAGTAGCAAAGTAATATGATAGTGGTGGTAACGGTAACAAAGGTAACGAAAGCAAAAGCAATATTTTTGGTATTTTGTAGTGATTGTAACAGTAGCAACGGAAAAGTAAATAAGCGTAAGCCAGTATATGGAAAACTCGTAGGCACCGGATCGGTGATGGATAATTATGCCGGATGCGGTTCATCATGTAACAGTCATAACATAGGGTGACACAGAACTAGCTCCAATTCATCAATGTAATGTAAGCATGTATTCTGAATATAGTCATACGTGCTTATGGAAAAGAACTTGCATGACATCTTTTGTCCTACCCTCCCGTGGCAGCGGGGTCCTAAGGGAAACTAAGGGATATTAAGGCCTCCTTTCAATAGAGAACCGGAACAAAGCATTAGCACATAGTGAATACATGAACTCCTCAAACTATGGTCATCACCGGTAGTAGTCCCGATTATTGTCACTTCGGGGTTGCCGGATCATAACACATAGACTTGCAAGATAGGATCAAGAACACACATATATTCATGAAAACATAATAAGTTTAGATCTCAAATCATGGCACTCGGGCCCTAGTGACAAGCATTAAGCATAGCAAAGTCATAGCAACATCAATCTCAGAACATAGTGGATACTAGGGATCAAACCCTAACATAACTAACTCGGTTACATGATAAATCTCATCCAGCCCATCACCGTCCAGCAAGCCTACGATGGAATTACTCACGCACGGCGGTGAGCATCATGAAATTTGTGATGGAGGATGGTTGATGATGACGACGTCGACGAATCCCCCTCTCCGGAGCCCCGAACGGACTCCAGATCAGCCCTCCCGAGAGCTTTTAGGGCTTGGCGGCGGCTCCGTATCGTAAAACGCGATGATTTCTTCTCTCTATTTTTTCTCCCCGAAAGCCAATATATAGAGTTGGAGTTGGCGTCGGAAGGTGTCCAGGGGGCCCACGAGGTAGGGGGGCACGCCCCCCACCCTCGTGGACAGGGTGTGGGCCCCCTGGTCTTCATCTTTGGCGAGGATTTTTTATTATTTTTTATGACATCCCGTGGAGTTTCAGGTCATTCCGAGAACTTTTGTTTTCTGCACATAAAACAACATCATGGCAATTCTGCTGAAAACAACATCAGTCCGGGTTAGTTCCATTCAAATCATACAAGTTAGAGTCCAAAACAAGGGCAAAAGTGTTTGGAAAAGTAGATACGACAGAGACGTATCAGCCGTCCGCCCTCTTCCTCTTCCACAGCCTCCCGACGCTAGTCGCCCAAGGAGACGGCCCCGAGAAGTTCAAGGAGCTGGCCCCTCCCCGGCAAAACTCCACCAGAGGAGCGGCCAGGTGCAGATGCTGCTGCTGCCGCACCCGCCCAGGCACGGGGCGTCCGACGCCTAGTCGGACTCGTCCCCATCATCTGCCCCGCTGTCCTCCTCGTCACTCTCGCTCGAGGAAGAGCTTCCATCGTCGGAGTCTCCGTCGGAGGAGCTCTCCACACAGCACTTCAAGCGAGTGCCGAAATCTCCGAAGACCTTGACGAAGAGCAACCCGTCCTCCATTAATTTGAAGTAGAGGACGATTCCCGCCGTCAGACAACGTCTTCCATCCACGGCGGAGATACATGACCCGAGGAGCCGGGAAGTCGACGTCGACCCGTGTGCCCCCATTCCCACAACCCCTCATGTGCAACCTGAGGGTCTGGGGCGGGTCACGCTCCATCTCCTGAGAAAACGGGGCAGGAAGGAGAAGACGGCGACGCGGAGGCCTGCGCAACCTGATAAAGAACTCAACGGGCTGGTCTCCAACGTGGCCCTTCGTCGGGAAAGGCATCATTGGCGGGGGCGAGGCCGGCGCGCCACCCCATCCTCCTCTTCCACGAGCACCACGACCTCTGCCACGACTTCGCCCACGGCCTCGCCCCCTCCCCCTTCCCCTCGCGGCCGGCTCCACCACTGCTACCTCTTGAGCACTGCGTTGGTTTTCCCTTGAAGAGGAAAGGGTGATGTAGTAAAGTAGCGTAAGTATTTCCCTCAGTTTTTGAGAACCAAGGTATCAATCCAGTAGGAGATCACGCATGAGTCCCTCGTACCTACACAAACAAATAAGAACCTCGCAACCAACGCGATATAGGGGTTGTCAATCCCTCAGGTCACTTACGCGAGTGAGATCTGATAGATATGATAAGATAATATTTTTGGTATTTTTATGATAAATAGAAATAAAGATGCAAAGTAAAATAAAAGGCAAAAGAAATAACTAAGTGTTGGAAGATTAATATGATTGAAAATAGACCCGGGGGCCATAGGTTTCACTAGTGGCTTCTCTCGAGAGCATAAGTATTACGGTGGGTGAACAAATTACTATTGAGCAATTGATAGAATTGAGCATAGTTATGAGAATATCTAGGTATGATCATGTATATAGGCATCACGTCCGTGACAAGTAGATCGACTCGCCTGCATCTACTACTATTACTCCACACATCGACCGCTATCCAGCATGCATCTAGAGTATTAAGTTCATAAGAACAGAGTAACACTTTAAGCAAGATGATATGATGTAGAGGGATAAACTCGTGCAATATGATATAAACCCCATCTTGTTATCCTCGATGGAAACAATACAATACGTGCCTTGCTGCCCCTGCTGTCACTGGGAAAGGACACCGCAAGATTGAACCCAAAGCTAAGCACTTCTCCCATTGCAAGAAAGATCAATCTAGTAGGCCAAACCAAACTGATAATTCGAAGAGACTTGCAAAGATAACCAATCATACATAAAAGAATACAGAGGAGATTCAAATATTGTTCATAGATAAACTTGATCATAAACCCACAATTCATTGGTCTCAACATACACACCGCAAAAAAAGATTAGATCAAATAGATCTCCACGAGAATCGTGGAGAACTTTGTATTGAGATCCAAAGAGAGAGAAGAAGCCAACTAGCTAATAACTATGGACCCGAATGTCTGAGGTAAACTACTCACACATCATCGGAGAGGCTATGGTGTTGATGTAGAAGCGCTCCGTGATCAATGCCCCCTCCAAGTGAGCGCCTAAAAGGCCCCAAGATGGGATCTCACGGGTAGAGAAGGTTGCGGCGGTGGAATTAGGTTTTTGGCTCCATGTCTGGTAGTTTGGGGGTACGTAGGTATATATAGGAGGAAGAAGTACGTCGATGGAGCAACATGGGGCCCACGAGGGTGGAGGGCGCGCCCAGGGGGTAGGCGCGCCCCCCTACCTCGTGCCTTCCTGGTTGATGTCTTGACGTAGGGTCCATGTCCTCTGGATTAGGACTGGGCGTTCGGTTAAACCGAACCGTTTGGTCCGGTTCTTTGGGTTTTGAAAAAGTTCGGTTTTGGAAAAAGAATGACCGATCGGTGACCTGAAAAACTGCTAACCGAGCATTCGGGGGACCGAGATTTTGGGTCGGTCCTCGGTTAAGGCCAAATTGACCGATACATCAGAGAATGAAAGCAAAAACAGGCACACTTCTGAACTTAATCATCAAATTCACCTTGTGTACACACAAGAAGTAGATCCCATGAGTAGAAAAATCAGATCCTACTAGCAAGAACCATCCCGTGAACTCATCAGGATCTCACGAGCTTATCAAGAAGCTCCAAATCATATAGAAATAGAAAAATATGCTAGCATCAAGCAATCAAAGAGGAGGCGGGAGATCAAAGGGAAGAGATATGCGTAGGCCGGAGGCCACCACCCTCGCCCGTTGGGGTTCAGAGCGAGGAGAAGGAGAGGCGGCGCACTGGCGGCTAGGGTAAGGTGTGGGGAATCGATCGGGAGTGAGGCTGAGATTAGTAGGATGGGCCACTGCAGGAGGCACGTATACGTACAGGAGGAGCAAAGGCTTGAGATGTTGGGCTGTGTGTGGGCCGGCTTTTACGTAGAAATTTGTCCATGTGCACATCGACTCGGTCTCATCGGTTACTTCGGTTAACTAAAGTACAAGACCAAAATTCCTAAATTAATTTCGGTTTTTACAAATTGCAGACCGAACTAAGGATCAGAATTTTCGGTTTCGGTCTTTTCAGCTTCGGTCCCGGTTTTTTCAGTTCGGTAGTACGGTGCTCGGTTAATATGCCCACCCCTACTCTGGATCACGTTCGTTCCAAAAATCACGTTCCCGAAGGTTTCATTCTGTTTGGACTCCGTTTGATATTCTTTTTATGCGAAACTCTGAAATAGGCAAAAAAACAACAATTCTGGGCTGGGCCTCCGGTTAATTGGTTAGTCCCAAAATTAATATAGAAGTGTATAATAAAGCCCATTAATGTCCAAAACAGAATATAATATAGCATGGAACAATAAAAAAATTATAGATACGTTGGTGTAGCGACCAGACCTCAAATAGTCTGACTTACGTGCATCGATGTCATCCTCGGATCAAGAATCTTGACACGCAAGACTTGAAGGATTTATAACAGAGTAGCAATCACACACTTATTACATCGAATGTCTCAAAAGAGAACTTATTACAATGAATATGGCTTAAGGCCATCTAATAACTATAACAGCGGAAGGCTTGGAAGGTAAGCGAGTCCATCAACTCCAACGACATCACTGAGTATAGAACCTCGACCTAAAGCACCTTAATCGTCGTCTGAAAAGTCTGCAACATGAACGTTGCAGCCCGAAAATGGGTCAACACATGGAATATGCTGGCAATGTAACACATAGAGAGCAATATGAAAGAGTAATGCTATACTACATGCATATATGGCTGGTGGAAAGCTCTATGGTTACAGCTTATGCGTAAAGCCAATTTTTCCCTACTGCAAAGGAATAAATTTTATTTAACTATCATGGTGGTTGTTAAACATTGAGAATGGTTGACAGCATTCTCAATCCCAATTAAACATCATCATTAAAACCCAACAATATTAATTAAAGTAACATGATGAGATTCACATGATAATCCAAGTACTAGATACTCAAGATGTCCATAACCGGGGACACGGCTAACCATGATTAGTTTGATACACTCTGCAGAGGTTTGTGCACTTTTCCCCACAAGACTCGGTCTCCTCCGTTGGGGTTCTCGCACTACATGGTGTTTGAGAAACGGATGACCGAGGCACAGTCTTTCAGAAGCGCTAGCACATTACGAACGGGTAGACAGTTACACCTACATCCCTCTACATCTGCTAGTCTACCACTGTAAGAGTTCGCAATACTTAGTCAGCTATGCAAGAGCCCATAGTAGCTTGTGGCTGCACATGGAAGTTTCTAGCATGAATAATCTCATGATCCCTTTGAGCCTGGGTGGCGGTCCAAAAAGAAACAGGCAATCCTTGAATACCCAGGTACCTCAATCCACCCAGATGTGTGTTTACGTTGCCACCTTAAATAAACCATTAATTAACAATCTCACATACATCATGGATACACTCACCCAATCCACGTCTACTAGCATAGCATGGCAATATAAGTAAACGTAGAAGTAACTCCTAAGGGTTTTATAATAAAACAGGTAATAGGTACTACCTCATCTACTTTCCCAAAACCCACAATTTAATTAGATTCTAATCATGCAATGTTTGAGGATTGATCTAATGCATAAAAACTGGGTATGAAAAGGGTATGATCAAAGTGTTACTTGCCTTGCTGATGATCCGTGAAACCTAGAGACTCAAAGTAGCAAGCGGCGCACTCCGGGTACTCTATCGCAAACAAAAAAGCACACAATAAGCACTCATCTAATGCACAGGTAAAAATCAAATAAAATATCTAGCCAGAAAGTTCAACTTAAGAACTCCGGTTTGCAAAAAGAAACAACTTGAACGAAGCAACGAAAATCAAACGGCGAAAGAAACAGGCTTCGTTTTACTAATCTGGACCTAAGTCAAATTTTACAGAGGCAAAAACTTGTTTGAGTAGATTATTTGGAAATAGGGTCTCGAGACGAAACTCTCGGCGCTTGAATCGCCAGATTCCAATAAACGAGCGAAAAGTTATAGTAGATCGAATATCGGATCAGAAATCGCGATCAGAAAAATCGCGGAATAAATCCGAGAAAAAGAAAAACGACGAACAGCTTAACGAACGGACGTTCGTTAACTGAATCTAAATGACGAACACGTTCGTTAAAATGAACGAACGAGCGAACGCTCGCTATTTAGCCTAAACCGGAAAGAAAAAAAACCGATCTAATATAAAAAAACGAACGAAAACCGGCGAAAACCGAACGGTTTTTTGAGGAAAATCACGGCGGGCGGGCGGCTTACCTCCGACGAGGGGCGACGGGTCCGCGGGTCGGCGGGCGGCGGCGGCCGCGGGTCGGCGGACGGGCGGCGGGTCCGGCGGCGGCGGCGGGTCAATGGCGGGCGGCGGCGGCGAGATCCGGCAAGGCAAAGGCTTAGGGTTCGGGCGGTTTCGGTGGGTTATGGGTCGGGCGCCCCGGCTTTAAAGGCCGGCCCTGGAGGAGTCCGGGCCTAACACGACCCGTAGGTCGGTTCGCATTTTTTTTAAATAATTCCACGCAGAAAAACTAACGAAAGAAATACTAAACAGACTCCAAAAATCCCGAAATAAATTTTCCCCGGCTTCTAAAATCAAGCCGGACAAGATGAACACTTATTTGGGGCCTAAATGTAATTTTGAAAAACGTGCATTTTTCCTAAATTCAAATAAAATGGCGAAAAACTGCAAATAAAATTCGTATTTGATTTTTTATTAAATATTCATTATTTCTTTATTTTGGGAAAGTCATTTTATTCCCTTTCTCATATTTTGACAGTAGAAATAATTGAAGATAAAATAAATAAAATCAAATGATCCTATTTTCAAAATTTGAGAAAACTAAAATATGAAAATAACGAAATCTCCAACTCTCTCCGTGGGTCCTTGAGTTGCGTGAAATTTCTAGGATCGAGCCAACATGCAATAAAATATGATATGCAAGTGATGCTCTATGTATAACATTCCAAATTGAAATTTTGGGATGTTACAAACCTACCCCCTTATGATGAATCTCGCCCTCGAGATTCGGGTTGGCTAGAAAATAAGTGAGGGTGGGCCTTAAGCAGATCTTCCTCTCGCTCCCAGGTGGCTTCCTCCTCGGTGTGTTGGCTCCACTGAACTTTGCAAAACTTGATAACCTTGCTGCGGGTGACTCGGTTGGCATACTCGAGAATTTTGACCGGTTTCTCCTCATAGGTCAAATCATTATCCAACTGAATCGCTTCCAGCGGCACTGTATCTCTCAGCGGTATATCCGCCATCTCTGCGTGGCACTTCTTCAACTGAGAAACGTGGAACACGTCGTGAACTCCTGACAATCCCTCAGGAAATTCCAACTTATATCAGCGGGGTTACCCAACGTCCAGCGGTATACCCAACGTCGTGAACTCCTGACAATCCCTCAGCGGTATATCAGCCTGTCGCGAATCAACTTCACCTTCTGTTCAGACTCCTTAATCAAATCAGGTCCAAACAACTGGCGGTCTCCAACTTCATCCCACAACAGCGGGGTTATGCACCTCCGTCCGTACAAGGCTTCAAAAGGGGCCATCCTTAAACTGGTTTGATAGCTGTTGTTATAAGAAAACTCCGCATACGACAAGTTGTCATCCCAACTTGATCCATAATCCAATGCACATGCTCTAAGCATATTCTCCGTAATCTGATTGACTCTCTCGGTCCATCCATCTGCTTTGTGGATGAAAAGCTGTACTAAACTCTAGTCTGGTTCCCAAAGCTTCGTAATCGATTCCAAAACTTTGAGGTGAATTGGGTTCCTCAATCTGATACGATACTCCTCGGAACTCCATGCAGACATACGATCCTGGTCATGTATATCTTAGCCAACTTGGCACTGCTGTAGGTAGTCTTCACTAGAATGAAATGAGCTACCTTCGTCAAACGATCGACTACAACCCTAATCGAGTCATAGCCTGAACGAGTCCTGGGCAATCCCGTGATGAAATCCATGCCTAACTTTTCCCACTTCCATTCGGGTATCGGCAATGGCTGTAACAATCCAAATTGGTTTACGATGTTCCGCCTTCACTCTCGACATACATCACAAACTGCTACATACTCAGCAATATCCTTCTTCATTCCGGTCCACCAGAAAGTATCCCTCAAATCCAAATACATCTTGGTATTTCCTGGGTGAATCGAATACGACAAATCATGGGCCTCTTGCAGAATCAACTTCCTGATCACCGGATCGCTGGGCACATAAACGCGGTCCTCAAACCATAAGGTATCGTGCTCATCCTCACGAAATCCCTTAGCTTTTCCCTTGCTCATTTTCTCCTTAGCAGTGGCAATCTCCTTATCCGTCTTCTGAGCTTCTCTGATCTTATCCATCAAAGTAGATTGTATCTCCAATGCTGCTACATAGCCTCTCGGAACTATCTCCAAACATAGCTCTCAAAATTCCTCGGATACTCTTTTGGTAAGCCTCCGGTCATTAGTGTGTTGACATGGCCCTTGCGACTCAACAAGATCCGCTACTACGTTAGCCTTTCTGGGGTGATAATGCAATCTCATATCGTAATCCTTAATGAGCTCCAACCATCTCCTCTGCATGAGATTCAACTCCTTTTGCGTGAAGATGTACTTCAAACTCTTGTGATCCGTGTACACCTCACAGTGGTTTCCAATGAGAAAATGTCTCCAAGTCTTCAGTGCATGTACTACGGCTGCTAACTCCAAATCATGAGTAGCATAATTCAACTCATGAGGCTTAAACTGTCGTGAAGCATACGAAACAACTCTTCCCTCCTGCATAAGCACTGCTCCAAGTCCTCGACGTGAAGCGTCGCAATATACCTCGTAATCCTTGCTTTGATCTGGCAGAATCAACACTGGCGAGGTAACCAAACGTTTCTTCAACTCTTGGAAACTAGCCTCACATTCCTCAGTCCAATTGAACTTAGTGTCCTTATTCAACAACTCCGTCATAGGCTTCGCAATCTTCAAGAAATTCTCAATGAATCTCCGGTAGTATCCTGCCAGTCCAAGAAAACTCTGGATCTCTCCAACTGTCGTTGGTGCTTCCCAGTTGGTCACAGTGGCAACTTTAGTGGGGTCCACTGCTATACCTTCTCCGGATATAGCATGTCCGAGGAATCCTACTTCCTTCAACCAAAACTCACATTTGCTGAACTTGGCATATAACTGATGTTCTCTGAGCTTCTCGAGTACCAAACGCAAATGCTCCTTATGCTCTTTTTCATTCTTCGAGTAGACCAAAATATCATCAATGAACACTACGACGAACTTATCCAAAAACTCCATAAATACTTTGTTCATCGTGTTCATGAAATAGGCAGGTGCGTTAGTCAGACCAAATGACATAACGGTATAGTCATACAACCCGTACCTGGTGGTAAAAGCCATCTTAGGTATATCCTGCTCTCGAACCTTCAACTGATGGTATCCCGATCGCAAACCGATCTTGGAAAATACCTTAGCTCCTTGCAATTGGTCAAACAAGTCGTTGATCATTGGCAATGGGTACTTGTTCTTGATAGTTACTTCATTCAATCCTCGATAATCAACAACCATTCTCAGTGATCCCTCCTTCTTCTCCACTAGAAGTACTGGCGATCCCCAAGGCGAAGAATTTGGGCGAATAAAACCTTTATCCAGTAACTCCTTAATTTGCTTCTTAATTTCTTCCAAATCTTGTGCGGGCATCCGGTACGGTCTCTTAGATATCGGCCCTGTGACTGGCAGTAGTTCAATCAAAAACTCAATGTCTCTATCCGGTGGCATGCCTGGCAACTCCTCTGGGAACACGTCGGGGTAATCCTTTACCACAGGTACTTCCTCCTGCACAACTCCTGATAAGGAATTTACTTGCGTCCTCCTCGGCTCATGCCGTGACATGTACTTGATTCTTCTTCCTTCTGGGGTGGTGAGCAAAACCGACATAGTGGCGCAATCGATGTTCCCTCCATACATCGATAGCCAATCCATACCTAGAATCACGTCCAAACCTTGCGATTCCAGAATGATTAAATCTGTGGGGAAAACATGCCTACCTATGCTCAAAGGTACTTGAAAACATCCACGATCGGCCATATACTCCGCTCCTGGTGAGCTTACTAGCATAGGTGTTCTAAGAACCTTGGTGGGCAGTTTGTACTTATCCACAAATCCCCGTGATATGTATGAATGCGATGCACCAGTATCAAAAAGAACAATTGCAGTAAATTCCTTAACCAAAAACTTACCTATTACTGCATATGGCTGAGCTTCAACCTCCTCCACGTTAACGTGGTTCACCTGTCCCCTGTTGAAAGGGTTCAGCTTCTTTCCTAAGCTTCCATTGCCATTTCCATTTTGGGCTTCGGGACATTCATTGGCATAATGTCCAGTTTTCTGACACTTAAAGCAAGTGACTTGGCTCAGGTCTCTCTTGGCTGGGGTTGACGGGTTGGTGCGGGTTTGTCCATTGCTTCCTCCATTCCTGTTCCCATTCTTGGAACCATTATAATTGTGTGAGCTACCTCCTCCATGGGTATGCTGAAATTGTCCTCCCGGTTTTGGGGTAAAGCGTAGCTTCACGAGCTCTAATTGTACTTTCCCTGTCCATACTTCCTCTTGCGGTTATCAATCTGTTGTTGCTTACCTTCAATCATAAGAGCACGATCTACCAACTCCTGGTAGTTATTGAAAGTGGCTACCATCAACTGCATGCTCAGCTCATCATTAAGTCCTTCCAGAAACTTCTCCTGCTTGGCTGCATCTGTAGCAACGTCATCTGGGGCATAACGTGCTAACTTACTAAAGTCCTCCACATACTGGCTTACAGTATGTCCTCCTTGGCGTAAGTTGAGGAAATCACGCTTCTTCATGGCCATAGCTCCTGCTGAAACGTGGGCAGTACAGAAAGCTTGCTGAAACTGATCCCACGTGACTCAACCTGGCAATCGGGTCGGGTTCGACCTGGTAGACCTCCAACAGACCCATGCCCGGATCCCTAATCGGGTTCAGGGTCCGCCCACGACCCTACCCATGGGTCTAGACTGAGACCCACGCCCGGATCCATCGGGCAACCTGACATAATCGGGTACCCATCGGGTCCACATGTTGGTGGCGTAGAGCCGAACGAGTGAAGATGCATGTTCTCTCAGTCTGCAGTTTATAAGGGAAAGCTCCACCTCTTGCGTTCTTAGCTAAGCGAGGTGTGACTAAAGAAGGAGCAACATAGGAGCAGTGTTGCATGCACGTAGATTCCAACCTTTAGGGCCAAAAGTAAGTCACCCGAGGAGCCAGCCAAAGGCCCATGTCTGAACTAGCTTTGGGCCAAAATAACATGTGAATGAGCCTATAGATGATTATGTTCAGGGAAAGTGTTCGTATGGGCTTGTTAGACGTGCCGTGTAAATTGTTCTATTTTTTTACTACTATCAGTTACTAGTAGTACAGTGCGTCTTGGGCTATACTTCTATACTTATGAAGGGCATTCAAATAAAAGTAGGCAAATGTAATATAGAATAAATATTTATTCAATGATGAGTATTAATCGGGCAACCCATCGGGTCACCCGTGGGCACAAACCTATACCCATACCCTACCCATCACTAATCTGGTTACCCATGGGTAAAACCCATGGGCAGAGTCGGTGACCCATACCCTACGCATTCGGGTCGGGTGCCCATGGGCGCGTGAACCCATGGGTCGGATTGCCGGGTTGACATGTGACAGTGTCGATAGGGTGTGTGGCTGTGTAATTCTCCCACCATGATGCAGCGGGTCCATCAAGCTGATGTGCGGCAAAGCGCACTCTCTCCGCATCAGTGCATCCTGCAATGGTCAGCTCCCTTCCAACCTTGCGGAGCCAATCATTTGCAACAATCGGCTCGGTGCTACTGGAAAACACCGGTGGATTTAGCCTCAAGAAACGAGTCAAATGGTCAATAGGTGGTGGTGGTGGTGGGTTGTTGTTGTTGTTGTTGTTGTTGTTGTTGTTGTTGTTGTTGTTGTTGTTGTTGTTGTTGTTGTTGTTGTTGTTGTTGTTGTTGTTGTTGTTGTTGTTGTTGTTGTTGTTGTTGTTGTTGTTGTTGTTGTTGTTGTTGTTGTTGTTGTTGTTGTTGTTGTTGTTGTTGTTTCCTTGGTTACGTATCGATTATGCGAATCAAGGCATTCTCGTCTTGAATCAACCGAAAGTGATCTCCGGTGGGAAAACAAATCTGGTGTCGCGTCTCGGAGGCATCTGAGGGTTTAGAAAAGAAGAGAAAATATAATATAATTAGGTCTAGTGAGAAAACACTACCCATATGCACATGAGACAAAAGCAATCAATATCACTCCAATCAATTCAAACAAGGGCATACAACGGTCTAACTATCGTTACAAAAGTGCTTGGTCTAAAACTAAATACAATGGGGAAATTTCTACTACTGTTATGGTGGTCAACTAGAAAAACTGCTCCGATGAAGACTCCATGATATCTGCTCCAGCTTCATCAACATAGTCAACATCACTATTGTCGGGATCCGAGTCGGTGTCGTCGATGATGATATAGTTATCCGAGCAAGTGGAATCGTCATTATTTCCTCCTGGCGCGGGGTCTCCCATGAAAACTCCGAGCTTCCTGGTTAAGTGGTCATTCTTCTCCACTAGCACTTCAATTTCTTCCATGTAATCTTCACGTGTAGCCTTGAGTTCTTCCTCTAGCTCCTTGATCTTGGTCATAGCCTTCTGCGCAGATCCTCCATGCTCACAAGACATCCGGTTCTCCGGCGCCGGATGTCTTTGGTTTAATTCTGGATATAAGCTGCGATTGATCCGTCCCTCCCGGTGCTGATCATCTCCCATTGCTCATCTCGGCGCCCACAAATCTGGTAGATAGTATTCTTGAGATCATTGCAAGAACTTCTCCAATACGTCCCATGGCGATGTGGGCTGCCATGCTCTTTCCTAGACTCTGTGTTGGTGCATCAAAGAAAAACTCTATGGGCTCCGTGGATCGGTGCAAATGTCCTTCCTGGAATTTGAACTTGAATCTTCCAGCGCTCCTCTTCGGGTAAAGTGGCGTTGTAGGTCCTGGTGAAGCTTGGTACTCCGATGTTTAGGTATCTAGTGACTTCCTTCAAGTGACATCCAAAGGGTGTATATTCATCCGGTTGTGTGAACTTGTTCCTTGCATCCGCCATCCTAAAAGAATAGAAAAGATGAGGAGTCAGAAATGAGAAGAAAGAGTAGTGATCTAGGGTTTTAGCTTAGTGGTCGTGGTCCTACAACAGGTGCTCGATACCATCTTGTAGCGACCGGACATCAAATACCGACCTCTGTGCATCGTTGTCATCCTGGATCAAGAATCTTGACACGCATGCATTACTTGAAGGATTTATAACAGAGTAGCAATCACACACTTATTACATCGAATGTCTCAAAAGAGAACTTATTACAATGAATATGGCTTAAGGCCATCTAATAACTATAACAACGGAAGGCTTGGAAGATAAGCGAGTCCATCAACTCCAACGGCATCACTGAGTATAGAACCTCGACCTAAAGCACCTTACTCGTCGTCTGAAAAGTCTGCAACATGAATGTTGCAGCCCGAAAATGGGTCAACACATGGAATATGCTGGCAAAGTAACACATAGAGAGCAATATGAAAGAGTAATGCTATACTACATGCATATATGGCTGGTGGAAAGCTCTATGGTTACAGTTTTGCGTAAAGCCAATTTTTCCCTACTGCAAAGGAATACATTTTATTTAACTATCATGCTGGTTGTTAAACATTGAGAATGGTTGACAGCATTCTCAATCCCAATTAAACATCATCATTAAAACCCAACAATATTAATTAAAGTAACATGATGAGATTCACATGATAATCCAAGTACTAGATACTCAAGATGTCCATAACTGGGGACACGGCTAACCATGATTAGTTTGATACAATCTGCAGAGGTTTGTGCACTTTCCCCCACAATATTTGATCTCCTCCGTTGGGGTTCTCGCACTACATGGTGTTTGAGAAACGGATGACCGAGACACAGTCTTTCAGAAGCGCTAGCACCTTACGAACGGGTAGACAATTACACCTACATCCCTCTACATATGCTAGTCTACCACTGTAAGAGTTCGCACAACTTAGTCAACCATGCTAGAGCCCATAGTAGCTTGTGGCCGTACACGGAAGTTTCTAGCATGAATAATCTCATGATCCCTTTGAGCCTGGGTGGCGGTCCAAAAAGAAACAGGCAACCCTGGAATACCCAGGTACCTCAATCCACCCAGATGTGTGTTTAAATTGCCACCTTAAATAAACCATTAGTTCACAATCTCACATCTGTCATGGATACACTCACCCAATCCACGTCTACTAGCATAGCATGGCAATATAAGTAAACGTAGAAGTAACTCCCAAGGGTTTTATAATAAAATAGGTAATAAGTACTACCTCATCTACTTTCCCAAAACCCACAATTTAATTAGATCCTAATCATGCAATGTTTGAGGATTGATCTAATGCATAAAAACTGGGTATGAAAAGGGTATGATCAAAGTGTTACTTGCCTTGCTGATGATCCGTGAAACCTAGAGACTCAAAGTAGCAAGCGGCGCACTCCAGGTACTCTATCGCAAACAAACAAGCACACAATAAGTAGTCATGTAATGCACAGGTAAAACTCAAATAAAAGATCTAACCAGAAATTTCAACTTAATAACTCCGGTTTGAAAAAAGAAACAACTTGAACGAAGCAACGAAAATCAAATGGCGAAAGAAACAGGCTTCGTTTTACTAATATAGACCTAAGTCAAATTTTATAGAGGCAAAAACTTGTTTGAGTAGATTATTTGGAAAGAGGGTTTCGAGACGAAACTCCAGGCGCTTGAATCGCCTGATTCCGTTAAACGAGCGAAAATTTATATTAGATCGAAAATCAGATCAGACATCGCGATCAGAAAAATCGCAGAATAAATCCGAGAAAAAGAAAAACGACGAACAGCTTAACAAATGAACGTTCGTTAACTGAATCTAAACGACGAACGCGTTCGTTAAAACGAACGAATGAGCGAACGCTCGCTATTTAGCCTAAACCGAAAAGAAAAAAAACCCGATCCAATATAAAAAAATGAACTAAAAAAAACGAACGAAACCGGCGAAAACTGAACGGTTTTCTGAGGAAAACCGCCGGCGGCGGGGCGGGCAGCTACCTCCGGCGAGGGAGCGGCTGGGTCCGGCGGGGTCATGGGACGGGCGGCGGGTTCAAGGCGGCGGCGGGCGCATGGCGGCGGGCGAGCGGGCGAGATCCGCGGCGGCCAAGGCGCTAGGGTTTGGGGGCGGCGGGCGGTTTTGGGTCAGTGGGGTCACGCCCGGCTTTAAAGGACGTCCCCGGAGGAGTCCGGGCCTAACACGGCCCGTAGGTCGGTTCACGTTTTTTTTAAAATAATTCCGCACAGAAAAACTAACGAAAGAAATACTAAACGGACTCCAAAAATCCCGAAATAAATTTTCACCGGCGTCTAAAATCAAGCCGGACAAGATGAACATTTATTTGGGGCGTAAATGCAATTTTGAAAAATGCGCATTTTTCCTAAATTCAAATAAAATGGCGAAAAACTCCAAATAAAATTCTTATTTGATTTTTTTATTAAATCTTCATTATTTCTTTATTTTCGGAAAGTCATTTTATTCCCTCTCTCATATTTTGACAGTAGAAATAATTGAAGATAAAATAAGTAAAATCAAATGATCCTATTTTCAAAATTTGAGAAAAGTCAAATATGAAAATAACGAAATCTCCAACTCTCTCCGTGGGTCCTTGAGTTGCATGAAATTTCTAGGATCGAGCCAACATGCAATAAAATATGATATGCAGGTGATGCTCTATGTATAACATTCCAAATTGAAAATTTGGGATGTTACAGTTGGAGACGTATCAACCACCGTGGGCTCAGGAGGAGGAGGGACGCGCTGTCGAGCGGCGACCCTCGCCGCCACCGTTGAGGGACCCGGGTTCCCTTTCTCCATGGCGAGTGAAAGGAAGAAGCAGAAGCAGGAGGAGATAGAAGATAGAAGAATGCGGGATGGCATCGCCCTTCCCTCTCCTTATAAAGGGGCGGGGTCGGGGCTCGGCCGCCCCGCTCGGCCAATCCAGCCACCAGAGGCGCAGGGAATCGAGACCGGCCCCCTGCCCCAACTAGCGACGGCCCAGTTTCCCATCTCCACCGTTTGCCACCCCAGGTGCATGAAGGACGCGTGGCAAACGTTGCTACCTCTTGAGCACTGCGTTGGATTTCCTTGAAGAGCAAAGGATGATGCAGCACAGTAGCGTAAGTATTTCCCTCAGTTTTTGAGAACCAAGGTATCAATCCAGTAGGAGGCTACGCGCAAGTCCCTCGTACCTGCACAAAGAAAATAACTCCTCGCAACTAACGCGATAAGGGGTTGTCAATCCCTTCACGGTCACTTACGAGAGTGAGATCTGATAGATATGATAGGATAATATTTTTGGTATTTTTGTGATAAAGATGCAAAGTAAAAATAAAACAAAGTAAAAAGCAAAGGAAATAGCAAAGTGTTGGAATATTAATATGATGAAGATAGACCCGGGGGCCATAGATTTCACTAGTGGCTTCTCTCAAGAGCATAAGTATTTTACGGCGGGTGAACTAATTACTGTTGAGCAATTGACAGAATTGAGCATAGTTATGAGAACATCTAGGGATGATCATGTATATAGGCATCACGTTCAAGACAAGTAGACCGACTCCTGCCTGCATCTACTACTATTACTCCACTCATCGACCGCTATCCAAAGATGCATCTAGAGTATTAAGTTCATGAAAAGCAGTAGTAACGCCTTAAGCAAGATGACATGATGTAGAGGGATAAATTCATGCAATATGATAAAACTCCATCTTGTTATCCTTGATGGCAACAATACAATACGTGCCTTGCTGCCCCATCACATCGGGAAAGGACACCGCAAGATTGAACCCAAAGCTAAGCACTTCTCCCATTGCAAGAAAGATCAATATAGTAGGACAAACCAAACTGATAATTCAAGAGACTTGCAAAGATAACCAATCATACATAAAAGAATTGGAGAAGATTCAAATATTTTTCATAGATAATCTTGATCATAAACCCACAATTCATCGATCTCAACAAACACACCGCAAAAAGAAGATTACATCGAATAGATCTCCATGAGAGAGGGGGAGAACATTGTACTGAGATCCAAAAAGAGAGAAGAAGCCATCTAGCTACTAACTATGGGCCCGAAGGTCTGAGGTAAACTACTCACACTTCATTGGAGAGGCTATGGTGTTGATGTAGAAGCCCTCTGTGATGGATGCCTCCGTGAGCTCCTAACAGCCCCAAGATGGGATCTCGTGGGTACAGAAGGTTGCGGCGGTGGAATTAGGTTTTTGGCTCCGTATCTGATCGTTTGGGGGTACGTAGGTATATATACGAGGAAGGAGTATGTCGCTGGAGCAACAGGGGGCCCACAAGGGTGGAGGGCGCACCCCCCTACTTCGTGGCCTCCTCCTTTCTTTCCTGATGTAGGGTCCAAGTCTCCCGGATCATAATCTTCCTGAAAATCACGTTCCCGAAGGTTTCATTCCGTTTGGACTCCGTTTGATATTCCTTTTCTGCGAAACTCTGAAATAGGCAAAAAACAGCAATTCTGGGTTGGGCCTCCGGTTAATAGGTTAGTCCCAAAAATAATATAAAGTGGATAATAAAGCCCAATAATGTCCAAAACAGTAGATAATATAGCATTGAGCAATCAATAATTATAGATACGTTGGAGACGTATCAGGCATCCCTAAGCTTAATTCCTGCTCGTCCTCGAGTAGGTAAATGATAAAAAAGATAATTTTTGATGCGGAGTGCTACTTGGCATAATTTTAATGTAATTCTTCTTAATTGTGGTATGAATATTCAGATCCGAAAGATTCAAGAGAAAAGTTTAATATTGACATAAAAGTAATAATACTTCAAGCATACTAACAAAGCAATCATGTCTTCTCAAAATAACATGGCCAAAGAAAGTTATCCCTACAAAATCATATAGTCTGGCTATGCTCAATCTTCACCACACAAAGTATTTAAATCATGCACAACCCCGATGACAAGCCAAGCAATTGTTTCATACTCTTGACATTCTCCAAACTTTTTCAATCTTCACGCAATACATGAGCGTGAGCCATGGATATAGCACTATATGTGGAATAGAATGGTGGTTGTGGAGAAGACAAAAAGGGAGAAGATAGTCGCACATCAACTAGGCATACTCAACGGGCTATGGAGATGCCCATCAATAGATATCAATGTGAGTGAGTAGGGATTGCCATGCAACGGATGCACCAGAGCTATAAGTATATGAAAGCTCAACAAAAGAAACTAAGTGGGTGTGCATCCAAATCGCTTGCTCACGAAGACCTAGGGCATTTTGAGGAAGCCCATCATTGGAATATACAAGCCAAGTTCTATAATGAAAAATTCCCACTAGTATATGAAA
Organism: Aegilops bicornis; assembly: GCA_021605145.1. NCBI lineage: Eukaryota > Viridiplantae > Streptophyta > Magnoliopsida > Poales > Poaceae > Aegilops > Aegilops bicornis. The sequence continues at coordinate 426,546,202 of CM038671.1, read as the reverse complement.
GTGACAAAATGAGAGACTCTCTATCATGAAGATCATGGTGCTACTTTGAAGCACAAGTGTGGTAAAAGGATAATTACATTGTCCCTTCTCTCTTTTTCTCTCATTTTTTTATTTGGGCCTTTTCTCTTTTTTTATGGCCTCTTTTTTCTTTTCTTTGTTTCGTCCGGAGTCTCATCCTGACTTGTGGGGGAATCATAGTCTCCATCATCCTTTCCTCACTTGGGAAAATGCTCTAAAAATGAAGATCATCACACTTTTATTTTCTTACAACTCAACAATTACAACTCGATACTTAGAACAAAATATGACTCTATATGAATGCCTCCATGTGTAAGGATATGCAATGAATCAAGAGTGACATGTATGAAAGAATTATGAACGGTGGCTTTGCCACAAATACGATGTCAACTACATGATCATGCTAAGAAATATGACAATGATGGAGCATGTCATAATAAACGGAACAGAGTCCAATTGACCTGCCAATTTTTGTGGATTTTTTATGGACCAAAAGAAGCCCCCGAAGTAAAAGAGTTGGCCAGAAGAGTCCCGAGTCATCCACGAGGGTGGAGGGTGCGCCCTACCCCCCCTAGGCGTGCCCCCTACCTTGTGGATGACTCGGAGACCACTCCACTGCGAGGTAGCATGAATTATATACTTTAACCTTAGTTGCCTCCACTCCGGTCATGTAGTTTGCAAGGTAATCATCAGTAAATAGCTTCGGAAACCACTCAAAAGAGAAAAATATCGACATCGAGGTCTAATAGAGTAACTTGTTGTAAGGTGGGGAAAAGGCAACACATTACTTACCATCCTAAAGTTCATCGTTGTCTTCGACAATGTGTAAATAAAGAGTTTAACTCAATCGCCTGCTTTCTTTCGCCTAACAATCTTTCTTAGTTTCTTCACTTGACGCTTGTTCATGAATATCTCATTGCCCCATACACAAAAGGGATTGAAGCGTGGATCAGTACTGCTCATATATGTACCTAGAAGCAACCAGTAAATGTTAGAAGCTCAACTGAGATTACACAAATGATGTAAAATACAACTACATATGTTCCTAAGTACAAGTATTTTTTTTAGAGATTTCAATATGAACTACATATGGATGTATATAGAATTATAGATATAGTTTAGTTTAGAATCTAGATTCACTCATTTTGCTCCTTATGTAGTCTATATTGGAATCTCTAAAAATACTTATATTTAGGAGTAGATGGTGTATAAGACATGGGATGCAGCTAACCTCGATGGCAAACAACAACATCGCCCATTGTAGCCCTATGTAAGTACATGGAAAGCCAATGTTAACTACAACAGGGTTAACATCCACAAAAAATATCAAATGGTAATAAAATGGCAGCATATGTAGTGATATCTTCATTGCGAAAGAGTAGCACGGTAGAAAAGGGACGAATTAAAAAATGGATACAACTGTTAATTGCAACAGGCTTAATAGCATCCTAATTCATGTTTTGTAAGTTTGTAGCCATTGAAATACAACTCTTTAAAAATGGATACAACTGTTAATTGCAACAGGCTTAATGGGCATTGAAACCGATCGATAAAAATGCAATTGGCGAGAGTTAAACATCACAAGGCAGGTGCTGCCAGAGCGAGATAATGGCTCGCTTGTTCATAAAAAGGTAGGGAAAATAGCTAAAACGTGTTAGGCATGTTTACTACAACATGCTTAATACATCGTCCGTACAAAACATAGCCATTAATTGCAACTGGTATTGGTAATATTGAACAAGTGAGTACATACTTGGTAAGTCCTGAGAGGTAGTTGTTGGGGCACTTCATCTTGGCCAGAGCCCGCTCAAAGTCAGCGGCTGCAGAGGCGAGCTGTTCCTCTGGGTCGAAGCATGGATCAGTGCCACTGACATGTGTACCTACATGCAACCAGTAAATGGTAGAAGTGAAACTGCAATTGCACAAATTATGTAAAATACTGGAAGACAAGGGATGCAGCTAACCTTGACGGCAAACAACAACATCGCCGTTATGACCCTGCGTAAGTACATGGACAAGCATGTTAAGTACAACAGGGTTAGCATTCACCAAAAATAGCAAATGGGTAGCATCTCTAGTATATCTTCATTGCAGAGAGTAGCATGGTAGCAAAGGGACAGATTAAAAAATGGATACAACTATTAATTGCAACAGGCTTAACAACATCCTAAGTCATGTTTTGTAAGTTTGTAGCCATTGAAAATCAACTCTTTAAAAATAGATTCAACTGTTAATTGCAACGGGCTTAATTGCCATTGAAACCAGTACTGATAAAAATGCAATTGGCATAGTTAAACATCAGAAGGCAGGTGCTGCCGGAGCAGAGAATGGCCCAGATGTCTATAAAAAGGTAGGGAAAGTAGCTAAAACGTGTTAGGCATGTTTACTACAACATGCTTAATACATCGACTGCATGAACATAGCCATTAATTGCAACTGGTATTGGCAAGATTGAACTGGTGAGTACATACTTGGTAAGTCCTGAGAGGTAGTTGCTGGGGCACTTCATCTTGGCCAGAGCCCACCAAAAGTCGGCAATGACGAATGAGCTGTTCCTCCGGGTCGAAGCATGGATCAGTGCCACTGACATGTGTACCTACAGGCAACCAGTAAATGGTAGAAGTTAAACTGTAATTGCACAAATGATGTGAAATGGTGTAAGACATGGGATGCAGCTAACCTCGACGGCAAACAACAGCATCAACCATTATGACCCTGCGTAAGTACATGGATAGGCATGTTAAGTATAACAGGGTTAGCATCCAGTAAAAATAGCAAATGGGCAGCATCTCTAGTGATATCCTGAGTCATGTATTGTAAGTTTGTTGCTGGTATTGGTGAAATTGAGCTGGACACAGTAATATTTGAACATCACCACGATTGGTGCGATCTTGAAATAAACAAGGCACGAACATGCTTAATACATCAACCATACAAATCATAGCCGTTGCAAGTCGTATTGGTAAGATTTAGCTGGTTAGATCTTACCTGTTAAGTCCTGTGGGGTAGTCGCTGGGGCACTTCATCTAGGCCAGAGCCTGCACCATGTCGGCGGCGGCGGAGGCGAGGTGTTCCTTTGGGTCAACGCGCATAGTGGCCATCGCGCCAAGGACCGCCATCAGCTCCTGGTGGTGGGAATTTGGAGGCATGAGGATGTTTCGTAGGCGCCATTTAAGCAATCAGGCCGGGGCCGTGATAGAGATCGGTGGGTTACCTGACTGGATCTGAGCAGAACGTAGATGTGGTTGAAGCTGTGGTTGCGGCGGCGGCGGTTTGGGATGCCGGTAGGGGAGGCGCGGGGGGCGGGGGGATACTGAGGAAATTTGATGGGTGGGGATGTGGTTTGAGGAATAAATTCTGAAATTGCGCGCCTAATGAAAATTTCGCTGCGAAACTTGAAACTTGGGCGGGGGAAACACACAAGGCATTTAACCACGTAAAAATACTGTGTAAAGTAGAAAACATAAATTGGCAGATCCCGTCTCCAAAAAAATGTACATGTGTAGTTGATATTTGTTCGTTCAATGGTACGCCTAGTTTATTAGGAAACATCGCACAGGTAACTGACTTATGGATCATTAACGCAAAAAAATGCAGACGGGTATGGCATAGAAAACGTGTGTTTTGTGATCTTTTAATGATTAATGCAAAAAACGCACACGAGCACACATGCTAATCAATGCTCAAAGCCCTCAAAGGATTCTCTTACCGAAATTGTACGTTAATACTATAAACATAAAGTACTACTGGTAATTTTCTCTAATACTACATACTTAAACTACTTCTCACATGATGCCATCAGGGCATGCTGGCCAGACGCCGGCTTCTCCTTCCAGGCCTTGTAGGCGGCAGCCCACCATGCTTCGATCTCCACCAAGCTCTCCTCACCATGGCGTGCGGCCTCTTCTTTCTTGTGGCGGCGGGACTCTCTTTTCTTGACTGCTTTTTGCTTTTCCCGCTCCATTTGTGCAGCTTTGGCCGCCTCTAGATCCACCACCCATTCGGCCATGGTAGCCTCAAAGTCCACCCATGTAACTGTGTGGCCGCTCGAAACGATGAACTTGGCGCGGCGAGATGCCATTGCTTCCTTACCATGTGTGCGGTCACGGGCGGCGAGGAACGCAGTGCGGTGGGATGCCGTCACTTCCTTACCAGTTACTGTACATCGCGGTGCCATGGAGGACGCCTGGAGAGAGCTCTGGGACGGAGGGGCCGGGCAGCCGTACAGTGCGGTGGTATTGAAGAGCTCAAGGACAAACGACAACAGAATTTTGGCTTCCCTTACAATTTTTCTTGTTCAATATGGCACACGGTTCATCTCCATCGCTTGCGGAAACAGTGTGCGCTGGGCCTATTGTGTGTTGCGTTATGATTGGCCGGAACCCCAGCCACGCGGATCGTGCGTGTGCACCGTAGGATGCGCCGTGATCGAACGGCAATCCAGGTCCCTCACATCACACCTGTGCAGTTGTAGCTGGATTGGATTTAGATGCGCTAAATGCCTAGAAAATGCACATAATCCCCTAAATATGGTAAATGAGCCCGGGAAAATGCCAAATTTGAACACGGTGATTTGCAGGGTGTATGTTCGTCGTAGAAAAAAAAACTCCAGGGCAAAGAACGAAGAAAAATTGGATTCCCCTTCAATCTTGGTGATTTCCCTCTCGAAAGCATGGACCTTCTTTGGTGATGGTTCGATTTATGAAGGCCGTGCATGGCGACATAAGCCAAACCTTCTCAATTTTTTACCATGGCATGGTGAGGTCATACCATGGAACACCATACCAGGCGTCATGTTTTTCAAGCATTTATTTCATTTTTTCTATAGTTGAAAACCCAATAAACAAACATTTGTGGTTGACTATTGCCACACATTTCATTGAAATATCTGGCCATTCCTTGTAAAAGGCATGAGAATTTACTAAATAGCACGAGCATGGTTTTCCATGCCGTTCTTGTGCACCCTTTCATGCACCAATTGTTTGAACTTGAATTATGTGCATTAATGCCTAGGAAATGCACATAATCCCCTAAATATGGTAAATGAACCCAGAAAAGTGCCAAGTTTGAACAAGGTGATTTACAGGGTGTATGTTCATCATAGAAAAAAAACTCATGGACAAAGGACAAAGGAAATTTGGATCCCCCTTCAATCTTGGTGATTTCCCCCTCGAAACCATGAAACTTCCTCGGTGATGGTTCGATTTATGAAAGGCGTGCATCACGACATAAGGAAAACATTCTCCAATTTTTACCAGGGCACGGTGAGGCCATACCATGGCACCATGCCAAGCGTCATGTTTTCCAACCATGTATTTCATTTTTTGTATAGTTGTTAACCCAGTAAACGACGCATTTATGGTTGACTATTGCCACACATTTCCTTCAAATTTCTGCCCATTCCTTCTAAAAGGCATGAGAATGTACTAAATAACACGAGCATGGTTTTCGAGACCGTTCTTGTGCACCTTTTCATGCATCGATTGTTCAAATTTGAATTATGTGCATTAATGCCTAGAAAATGCACATAATCCCATAAATATTGTAAATGAGCCCGGAAAAATGTCAAATTTGAACACGTTGCATTTGAGGCGGTATGTTGACCGTTGGAAAAAGACTGAATGACAAACTAGGGCGGAAATTTGGATTCCCCTTCAATCTTGGTGATTTCCCTCTCGAAAGCATGGAACTTCCTCGGTGATGGTTCAATTTATGAAGGGTGTGCATGACGACATAAGCCAAACCTTCTTAAATTTTTACCAGGGCATGGTGAGGTCATACCATGGCACCATGCCAGGCGTCATGTTTTTCAAGCATTTATTTCATTTTTTCTATAGTTGCAAACCCAATAAACAAACATTTGGGGTTGACTATTGCCACACATTTCATCGAAATATCTGTCCATTCCTTGTAAAAATGAAAGAGAATTTACTAAATGGCATGAGCATGGTTTTCCAGGCCATTCTTGTGCACCCAATCATGCACCGATTGTTTGAACTTGAATTGTGTGCACTAATGCCTAGGAAATGCACATAATCCCCTAAATATGGCAAATGAACCCGGAAAAGTGCCAAATTTGAACACGCTGATTTGCAGGGTGTATGTTCATCATAGAAAAAACTCATGGACAAAGGGCAAAGGAAATTTGGACTCCCCTTCAATCTTGGTGATTTGCCCCTCGAAACCATGAAACTTCCTTGGTGATGGTTCAATTTATGAAAGGCGTGCATGATGACATAAGGAAACCATTCTCAAATTTTTACCAGGGCACGGTGAGGCCATACCATGGCACCACACCAGGCGTCATGTTTTCCAAGCATGTATTTCATTTTTGTATAGTTGTTAACCCAAAGAACGACGCGTTTATGGTTGACTATTGCCACACATTTCCTTCAAATATATGCCCATTCCTTGTAAAAGGCATGAGAATGTACTAAATAGCACGAGCATGGTTTTCAGACCGTTCTTGTGCACCTTTTCATGCACCAATTGTTGAATTTGAATTATGTGCATAATTAATGCCTAGAAAATGCACATAATCCCTAAATATGGTAAATGAGCAGGAAAATGTCAAATTTTAACACGTTGCATTTGAGGCATTATGTTGATAGTTGGAAAAAACTGAATCACAAACTAGGACGGAAATCTGGATTCCCTTCAATCTTGGTGATTTCTCTCGAAAGCATTGAACTTCCTCGGTGATGGTTCGATCTATGAAGGGCGTGCATGACGACATAAATCAAACCTTCTCAGCTTTTAACCAGTGCATGGTGAGTCCATACCATGGCACCATGCCAGGCATCCTGTTTTTCAAGCACGTATTTGATTGTTCTATAGTTGATAACCCAATAAATGACGCGTTTGTGGTTGACTATTGCCACGCATTCCCTTGAAATCTCTGCCCATTCCTTGTAAAAGGCTTGAGAATTTACCAAATACCTCGAATATGGTTTTTTCAGACCGTTCTTGTGTACCTTAGCGAAATATTCACTCATCTCTTATCGCAGTCCATCCATCCCTGTTAATCAACCGGCAGAAATCACTGCGGAATCATTTTTGTTCTAGCTGATTCGTAGGTGTTCATTCATGTGTCCACAGTGCGAGCACAAATCGGACAAGTGTGGTCACGGCCAGTTGGAAACGAAGTTCTATCTCACCATTCCGGATGACTTTAGGGAGCGCTCGGTATGTTCAAACTCAACCTACCGCGGTCGGCATGGCCTAAATTTTTGAACATATACCGTATGTTGCTACATTATCTATATATTTGTATCAAATCTTTGTTACATTATCTATTTTTAATTATGTATTTTTGTACTTTGCTTTCATCTATATATTGATCTGTTCGATCGATTACTCCCATATTTGCATCTTGCTCGTTATTTCAAAGATATCTAATTTATGATCTTAATTTTCATTTCAACCAGTACATCCCTTGCTTTGCAAGAACAGGAGTACAAGGAAATCTTGGGCTTTACTTTGTTGATGACTCCCAGGATGTCATATTGACAATGCATCATGGATTTACAATGACTGTAAGCGTAAAACTTGATAAAGATGGTCACTCCTATTCTAATGCGGACCTTTGGAGAAAAATGAATAAGTGTTATGAACTGAAAGCTGGCAGTAAAATTCTAGTGTGTGCACCACAACCTGGTCTAATTAACATGGATGTTTACTTCCCCAACGTCATCAGTCGATCAAAGTCTGATCGAGGTTAGTGTCCTTTCAACTTTCTCCATGTTGTCATATTAATTACAAAAATCGGGGTATTTGTTCTGACTAATTGATCACTATTTAAGCAACCAATTGTGATTTCATATTCTGACTCCATTCCTAGGTAGTAACAAATTCTATTTACCAATTTATGCGCATTATATATTCTTCTGCCATGTTTTGAATAAATAATACCTTTCCACCTTTTAAGCAGGACATGTTGGATGCATAGTGAATGATCTGTATGTTACTAAGCGTACCAAATTTCACTGGAAGAACTTGAAGCATGTCATAAACTTTGTTGATAATCTGACTGAGATAGCACAGCGTATGAACGCTGGATTTTGGATGGGATTAATTAGACCTATGGTGCACACATTGAACAAAACCAATTGTGTGCACAAAACACTGGTAAAAAGTCTTATTTTAATGTTGATGCTCATAAACTATATATATATTCAATGATATGTTACAATTGGTTCTTATTCTACATCTCAATAGAAATTGCCCGCTGTAGCAGTTCCTGGATCGATTTCCCGGCGTGGTCGAATTACACTTGTGCCTGCTAATAACACCAAAGTTATTGCAAGGTACTGCATTTCCCGCAGAAATGGAACCATTCAAATTAACAAGTTCACGCTTGTCGTGGCAAGGCATCCATATTGAAAAATTGGAGACACTGTTCTACTCATGCTCTACCAAGGCACAGGAGGGCTCTTCTTTTTCATTGACGAGATGCCGAGTCATCGTGATCAAGCTGCTTCCAGCGGATAGTTTTGGTTATTGGCCCTCAGCCTCTTAAAATGTGCTATTTGTTACCATGTTAAGTATGTAGATATGGACCATATGGTTGTTGACCCTTATCCTCTTAAAATGTGATAGTTGTTACTATGTTAAGTATGTATACGTAGATATGGACCATATGGTTGTCAAAACCGTGTTACGAAGATCCTCCTTTTGTCGAATAGTGTAACCACTATATATATGTTACTCAAATGTTGTTACCCAAGTTCTTAAATTTTCATGGAAAGTATTAGTATTGTACACAGTTCATTGAGTTTAAGCGTGTGCCTGATGTCCAGAAGGCATTTGCATAACTATCCATATTGCAAATTCACACACATGTTAACATAAGGAATCGTATGTGTAACTTACTAATCATCGTGACACGAGTACCGCATGAGACACATGGTCTGTTCGAGGCAACGAGGCAGGAAGGGAAACAAGAAAATAAAGGTTGAGCGACTTAGTTTTGGGAAAAATCTGATTTTACGGAGTATGTACCCACTATGGAGGTGGTACTACTTACTGCTCCCTCCTTTCCGGTTTATAGGGATAACCTAAAAAAAAAATCGTTTTTCCGTTTTATAAGTCTCAACTCTACTATCACTCCGTCTAGGTGTGTAAGTCATCTTATGAAAACCAAATAATCCCAAAACACTTAGGCATGGTACATTAACTCCCTCCTTGTTTCTTGTTTCGTGACGTATCAACCAATAAGAGATGTGGGCTGTGCATGCTTTCAATGACTTGAGACTTTCAAACATGACATGCAGTGGTTAATTCATTGCATGCAATGCTATTAACTAGCAAAAAAAAATTAAGTTCTACCGTTTCCCCCTCTGCCTTGGTTGCGATGCACAACCTAAGATGACTTATACACCTAGACAGAGGGAGTAGTACTTATCATCACATGTTTGGATTTCGAGGTGCATTAAATCACCCGATGCAAGCAGTATCAAGAGAAACTCACCAATGCATGTAGAAGTTCATGGAAATTTAGTGGTCATGCATGCATTCGTTGTAATTAATGCATCGGTAAACATAACTTTTTGAGAAAAACGAGCGTACTAATTAAGTACTTGTGCAAACTACGAAATTAATTCCACCACTCACTGTCTACCTTAGTTGGGGAGATTTTGAAATTGAGCCATAAACCGGAAAGGAGGGAGTAGTAACATAGCCTAGGGTAGCTTGCTGCACCATGGACTCCAAGGAAATTGTTGCAAAGATTACTACTCCTATGTACTACCATTGTACTACTCCTACTACTAAAAGACATATATTTCAAACAATATGATAATCTCTCTAACCAAGGTAGGGGAGTACCTCCGTCCTGGTTTATTAGTCCCCATTGTAATTTGTGCTAAATTTTGACCAAAGGTTTGACTGACAAAATGTTAGTGCATGTCAAAAAATTATATCATTAAAATTTGTAACATTATTGTCCTACCTCCGACCTAATATCTATCCCGCCCACCATTTAGGACATACGAGATTATTGTCCTACCCCCGACCCACAATATGTCCGACATTTTAGATGGGAGCAAAGTTTGTAACTTTCCCCAAATTTCAAACAAGTGTGTCCCAAACCGAAACATTGTTCCCCCTTAGTTCCGCCTCTCCCTCTGTTTCCCCATTCATACTCCGTGGGCACCGAAACGCCCTCTCCACCAGCTGCGAAACCCTAGCCTCCTCCTTCCTGCACCCATCGCATCCAATCCACCGCCACCCTCCTCCATCACGCCAGAGCTGGTACCTAGACGTCGTCATCCAATGCAACTGCAACTGCAATGCCCTCAAGGACTTAGCAGCTGAAGCCGAGGCAGAGCTGCCCTCACGAGCCGGCGCCGACGTGCGCCATACCAGTACCACTTCGACCACGTCGTCCTGTGCCTCACAGCAGCCGCTCCACTGTTGCAACCGTCCACCGCACCGGAGCTGTTCCCGCAATGCCATCTTTCGCCGCCTTGGATCTGGTTCCCCACCACCGACATACGGCCACCGCACCACACTCAACAACTTGTCCATGGGTTCGTCCAAGGCTCCATCGTCCTCCACAACTTCTCGTTTCCAGCGAACCACAAGAAGATCGTTGGAAAAACAGAAGGAGGACACAACACTCCCAACAGAAAGAGGTACTCATCTTCCCTTATTCGTGCAAATCTTACGTCTCTGCTCACACCGTATTCATCCCATGAAAGAAACTAGTTGAGCTCTTCTTACTGCACCTTCTTCGTGATACTAAATGCACAATGTTTCCTCCCATTTACTATTTCACCTTAATTAGCTAGAGGTCAGCCACCCGCCTGGATTTCAATTCCGGGTCAGTTGATTCGCAATTAAAAGAAGCAGCACCCGCTTAGGCGCACGGAGAACCTAGCCCGCATGTTCACCGGGGAAGCGGCACATCAGTGTCTATCATAGCGGTGTGGGGAGCAGGAGCTGCTTGCACCGATCTGGAGGTCAGCGGGGCTAGAAGGGATGGCCGTGGGGTAGTGCCAAGCACGGCGATGCGGTGAGGTCAACAGGATGGCGGAGGCAGGGGACTGGGCCGGTGGTCGCTGGCGTTTCGAGGAAGATCGTCAACACTGACTGGCTGGAGGTAGATGAAGGCGATCTGCATGTTCTTTATACATCGGACGATGCAGAAAAAATGGACTGGCCTATTTGTTTTCAGTCAAATGTTATTTTCATAGGACCACACCTTGTGGTGTGCTGGAGGAGCATCTGCATTTCCCAGCCATCCCTGTGCTCATATTTCAAAATCCTATAATCTAGTAATTTCGTGTGCCATGCATGTTGTAGAGCTAACATATGTCTCCCGTCATTTATTTCTCACCGACCTGCTATCTGCTACATTTACAATGTACTACTTATGCACACACTACACCCATACTCACACTATTGTTTTTTATGCATGGGTTCATGCTCTGACGCAGTGTTGATGAATACAAAAAGAAAAGACAGAAGTTGCTCCAGTGTAATTCGAAGATAAGCACTAAGCGTTTCAGCGCTCTAAAGGGTGCAGTGTCAGCAGATGGAGATAGTAAATGTAGCTCTGCAGTTGATGATCTCAATTGCCACACACAACCATCCCAGGTGCTTGCTTTAACTTCACGCTATCAAATGTGGTTGCATGTTGCATATGATGTCTAGCTTGTATTGCTTCCAATTTGGTTAAATTGCATCTGCTTACTTTACACATTATACCTTTGATAATGACATGCCTTCCTGTTTTTGATACATACTACATATGTCTATTAACCATGTTCTTACATCAAACTAATGCTATTTCGTATCCCTCATCAATCACTTATGATGAGACAGTCACCCCAGTGGGTTACTATGAGATGCGCTACTCGTTTAAAGAGTGCAGTGTCATCCTCCGTACATGATTCTCAAGAAACAGCAAGGCTAAATGAAGATAGTCAACGTAGCTCTCTAGTTGATGACCGCAATTCCCCTACACTACCATCGCATGTGCCTGCTCTTACTTGGCAATGTGATATGTGGTTGCATGTTGCATATGGTGTCTACCTTGTAATGCTTCTAATTGGGGTAAATTTCATCTGCTTAGTTAATACATTATACCTGTAAATATGACATGGCTTCCTGTTTTTGGTACATACTACATCTTTCTATTAACCATGTTCTTACATCAAACTACTTTTCTTTTGTATCCCTCATCAATCACTTCTGACGAGACACCTTCAAATTGATAGTGTAACATTGGTTGCATCTTGCATATCATTTCAAACATGTATTGCCTCTAATTTGTTGAAATGCCACTTATAATGAGACACTTCTAACTTGGTAGAGTGATCTTGGTTGGATCTTTCATATGGTGTCTAGCTTGCATTGCTTCCAATTTGGTGAAATTCCTTTTGCTTAGCATTTTTCGTACATATTCAATCCTCCTACAATGTGGTTGCCTTACATAAAAGTCGTGTTTGTCAGTATCATGCATCAACGAATTTGGAAGAGCGAATTTCATTCCTTTTTCTTGTGTGTTTACTTGGCAAGGCAAAATCTAAAAGGACGAACGCACGAAATGATGGTGGTCCTCTAGAGCAACCAAAACAGATGATCTCTGCAGATCCTCCTACTACTCCTACTGCAGTGCAAGTTCCAAATCTCATCTCCCCTACTCCACAACCCGAGGTGCTTGCTCTAACATGGCAGTGTGATATCTGGTTGCATGTTGCATATGGTGCCTAGCTTGTATTGCTCCTAATTTGTTAAATTGCATCCCCTTAGCTTACACATTATACATGTGAATATGACACGCCTTCCTGTTTTTGGTACATACTACATCTTCCTATCACACCATGTTCTTACATCAAACTATTGTTCTTGTGTATCCTGCATCTGTCACTTTTGATGAGACAGTCATGCCCATGGGTTAGTATCAGATGCGCTACTCTTATAAAGAGTGTAGTTTCATCCTCCCCACATGATTCTCAAGAAACAGCCAATCTAAATGAAGATATTGAACGTAGCTCTTTACTTGAAGACCGCATTTCCCCTACACCACCATCACAGGTGCTTGCTCTAACTTCGCAGTGTGATATGTGGTTGCATGTTGCATATGGTGTCTAGCTTGTAATGCTTCTAATTAGGGTAAGTTGCATCTGCTTAGTTTACACATTATACCTGTGAATATGACATGCCTTCCTATTTTTGGTACATACTACATTTATATGTTAACCATGTTCTTACATGAAACTACATCTCTTCTGTATCCTGCATCAATCACTTACAATGATACACCTTTATTCGTTGCATATTGCATATTATTTCTAGCCTGTTGCCATGTATTGCTTCTAATTTGGTCAAATACATTTATGAGGCCACCCTTTTAATTTGGCAGATTGATATTGATTTCATCTTTCATATGGTTTCTGATGTCTACTATGCAACTTTATTCTTGTAGACACGTGTTGGGCCTCAAACCGCAGAGTTTTGTAAGACAGTAGCAATTTTCCCTCAAGTGGATGACCTAAGGTTTACCAATCTGTGGGAGGCGTAGGATGAAGATAGTCTCTCTCAAATTACCCTGCAACCAAATACAAGAAATCTCTTGTGTCCCCAACACACCCAATACAATGGCAAATTGTATTGGCACACTAGTTCGGCTAAGAGATGATGATAAAAGTGTAATATGGATGGTAGAAATATATTTTTATAATCTGAATAAATAAAAACAGCAAGGTAGCAAATAGTAAACATGCACAAAAACGGTATTGCAATGCTTGAAAATGAGGCCTAGGGTCTGTACTTTCACTAGTGCAACCTCTCAACAATGCTAATATAATTGGATCATATAACCACCCCTCAAAGTGCGATGAAGAATCACTCCAAAGTTCCTATCTAGCGAAGAACATAAGAATAAATTGTTTGTAGGGTACGAAACCACCTCAAAGCTATTCTTTCCATTCGACCTATTCAAGAGTTCGTACTAAAATAACTAAAAGCTATTCTTTCCGTTCGATCTATCTAGAGTTCGTACTAAGATAACACCAAAGAAAAATCACATTCATAATACTCAATCCAACACAAAGAACTTCAAAGAGTGCCCCAAGATTTGTACCGGAGAAACAAAGACAAGAACGTGCATCAACCCCTATGCATAGATTACCCCAATGTCACCTCGGGAATCCGTGAGTTGAGTGCCAAAACATATATCAAGTGAATCAATAAGATACCCCATTATCACCACGAGTATTCATATGCAAGACATATATCAAGTGCTCTCAAATCCATAGAAGTATTCAATCCGATAACAACAAAATCTCAAAGGGAAAAACTCAATTCATCACAAGAAGATAGAGAGGGGGAAACACCATATGATCTGACTATATTAACAAAGCCCGTGATACATCAAGATCGTGACATCTCAAGAAAATGAGAGAGAGAGAGAGAGAGATTAAACACATAGTTACTGGTACAAACCCTCAGCCCCGAGGGTGGACTACTCCCCCTCATCATGGTGGCCGCCGGGATGATAAAGATGCCCACCGGAGATGATTCCCCCTCCGGCAGGGTGCCGAAAAGGGTCTAGATTGGATTTCAGTGGCTACAGAGCCTTGCTGCGGTGGAACTTCTGATCTAGGTTAACCCCGATGGTTTTTGGAATATTTGTGAATTTATAGGGTAAAGAGGGGGTGCGGGAGGCCACCGAGGTGGGCACAACCCACCTGGGCGCGCCTGGGCCCCCAGGCGCGCCCTGGTGGGTTGTGCCCCCCTCGTGGCACCCCCCAGGTGTTGCTCTGGCCCACCATGGGTGTTAAGGTCCATAAAAAATCTCCAAAAATTCTCGCGGTGTTTGGACTCCGTTTGATATTGATTTCCTATGATGTAAAAAACAAGCAAAAAACAGCAACTGGCACTAGGCACTGGGTCAATAGGTTAGTCCCAAAAAATTATATAAAGTTGCTATAAAATGATTGTAAAACATCCAAGAATGATAAAATAACAACATGAATACTTCATAAATTATAGATACGTTGGAGATGTATTAGCATCCCCAAGCTACATTCCTACTCGTCCTCGAGAAGGTAAATGATAAAAGAAATAATTTATGAAGCGGGAATGCTAGCAAAGTGCATAAGTTTGATCAATGACAATTTCAATCACTTTCCTAGCATCATAACAACAGTTGGTTCTTATAAAACTTCTCATGTTAAAGTAGCAACCAATTCACATGTTAAGGTTCAAACAATGAATTCTCTTGAAACTCAACAACCTATGTTCTCAGTCACCAAGCAATTGTAATTCAACTTATTCAACAGAGTTTAAGTAAGATCTGCACATACTCAACTATCATATAGTCTTCTATGATTGCTAACACTCACCGCATACACATGAGCAAAACGTTTCAACCGGACATATAGAAAGATAGGGGCTTATTGTTTTGCCTCCCAACGTATTCACCTCAAGGGTGATGTCAACAATAATAACTCATGCTACCATATCCAACTGGATATATGTGCCTAGATCTTTCCTCACCATATGATGCTTGCCAAAAGAGAAAAATAAAAAGGAATAGAGAGAAAAACTTTGACTCTTTGCATAAAAGTAAATACTGAAAAGTAAAAGATAGGCCCTTCGCAGAGGGAAGCAGAGGTTGCCATGCGCTTATTTGTTTGTATGCTCAACCCCTTAGTGCAAAAGAACGTCATGTTATATTGCCCCTTATGATAGCAACCTTTATTATGCAGTCTGTCGCTTTTATTCTTTGCCATCACAAGTTCATACAACGCTCAATTTTCTCTTACACTAAATGATCTAACACTTTTAGAAGCAATTTGTATTGCCTTATTGCACCGATGAAAACTTACTTGAAGGATCTTATTCAATCCCTAGGTAGGTATGGTGGACTCTTGAAAATAAGGTTTGGGTTTAAGGGTTTTTGGATGCACAAGTAGTATCTCTAATTGGTGCGGAATTTTTGGCTAGCAAAGATGGGGGGAAAGCACCACATGTTGAAGGATCTATGACAATATAACTTCTATGTGAATATGAACAAACATAAACCATTGTGGTGTCTTCCTTGTCCAACGTCAACAATTTTGGCATATAATATTTTGATGGGGGCTCACAATCACAAAAGATTTCCAAGATAGTGTATTTGCATGTGAAAGTTCTCTTCCTTATACTCATTATTCGTGAATTGCTTGTATGACCAATATTTTGATTGTCAAGCCTCAAAAGATTTCACTTTCTAAACCCAATGTGAAGCTACCACTAGGCATGATATGATTTGAACTTCATGATATTCAATTCATTCAACAATTTACTCATAGGATATAAGTGAAGCACAAGAGTAAATGACAAGCTACTCCAAAAAGATATAAGTGAAGATCATGAGCATAATATTTCTTTCTCTCAAATTAATTTAAGTGAAGCAAGAGAGAATTTCTTAAAAAATACTAAAGCACACGTGCCCAAAAAGATATAAGTGAAGCACTAGAGCAATTCCACAGAAAATAGCCTCATTGACAGGATGTGCGTGCCGCTTACCTAGCCTCCCTGGAAACTATTTGAGGACTCTATTTTATTTAAAAACTTTCATATCTAAGTACTTTAATAAAACAGCAAGCAAAACAAAATAAGATAACATTCCAAGGATAGCACAACTCATGTGAAGAAGCAAAACCTTAGGCTCAACCGATACTAACCGATAATTGTTGAAGAAGAAAGGTGGGATGCCTACCGAGGCATCCCCAAGCTTAGATGCTTGAGACTTCTTGAAATATTATGTTGGGGTGCCTTGGGCATCTGAAAGTGCAACTATCCCTAGGTGGTTTTGGTAATTCATAACAACATATAGCTCATTGAGCTAATGCTATTCCAAGACTATTATTTCAGGAAAGCTCAATGAATGGCATGGCATGGATGATGAAAGTGGATCCTCAAAATACTAAGGACAAAGGATTGGCTCAAGCTCAAAAGCTCAAGACTCTTCATTTTACATTTTAGTGATCCAAGATCACATTGAGTCTATAGGAAAAGCCAATACTATCAAGAAGGGATGAGGTGTTGCTTAATGAGCCTCTTGCTTCATGTGCTTAGTGATATGATCCAAAACCCTCAACTACTTTCCCACATCCACAAATGACCTAAACCTAAAGCCAAAATCGGTCACTCCGATTCTTTCTATCCGGCGCCACCGATTCCAAAAGTCATAGCCACTGCCACAAACCCTAAGCAAATCGGTCTTACCGATAGGGATCTCGGTCTCACCGAGATGGGGTTGCAATCTCTCTGCTTTCCCTTCAGAACGCTTTCGGTCTAACCGAAGTGAGCGACCGGTCCCACCGAGATTGCAATGTAAACTCTCTGTTTCCTTTTTGTAACATTTCGGTCTCACCGAAAAGAGCAAATCGGTCCCACCGAGCTTACTTGGACAACTCTCTAGAAAGCTTATTACCAAATCGGTCTCACCGAGTTTGTGTAATCGGTCTCACCGAGATTACATTATGCCCTAACCCTAACCGAATCGGCCTCACCGAGATGCATGTCAGTCCCACCGAAAATAACTAACGGTCACTAGGTTTACTAAATCGGTCCGACCGAAGTTTAATGATTCGGTCCCACCGAGTTTGGTAAATTGTGTGTAACGGTTAGATTTTGTGTGGAGGCTATATATACCCCTCCACCTCCTCTTCATTCGTGGAGAGAGCCATCAGAACAAACCTACGCTTCCAACTTACCAGTTCTTTGAGAGAACCACCTACTCATGTGTTGAGGCCAAGATATTCCATTCCTACCATATGAATCTTGATCTCTAGCCTTCCCAAGTTGCTTTCCACTCAAACCCTCTTTCCACCAGATCCAAATCATATGAGAGAGAGTTGAGTGTTGGGGAGACTATCATTTGAAGCACAAGAGCAAGGAGCTCATCATCAACACACCATTTGTTACTTCTTGGAGAGTGGTGTCTCCTAGATTGGCTAGGTGTTACTTGGGAGCCTCCGACAAGATTGTGGAGTTGAACTAAGGAGTTTGTAAGGGCAAGGCGATCGCCTACTTCGTGAAGATCTACCGCTAGTGAGGCAAGTCCTTCGTGGGCGACGGCCATGGTGGGATAGACAAGGTTGCTTCTTCGTGGACCCTTCGTGGGTGGAGCCCTCCGTGGACTCAAGGCAGCTGCTACCCTTCGTGGGTTGAAGTCTCCATCAACGTGGATGTACGATAGCACCACCTATCGGAACCACGCCAAAAACATCCGTGTCTCCAATTGCGCTTTGAATCCTCCAAACCCTTCCCTTTACATTCTTGCAAGTTGCATGCTTTAATTTCCGCTGCCTATACACTCTTTGCATGCTTGCTTGAATTGTGTGATGATTGCTTGACTTGTCCTAAAATAGCTAAAATCTACCAAACTCTAAAATTGGGAAAAGGTTAAGTTTTTATTGGTCAAGTAGTCTAATCACCCCCCCTCTAGACATACTTCAAGGTCCTACAAGTGGTATCAGAGCTTTGGTATCCCTTTGCTTTGATTTCCATAGCTTTTGGTGGTCATAGCCTTGGTTTCACAACCTAGGAGAGTATGGCGTCTAGCGAGGGAAATTATCACCGTAGAGGTCCTTAATTTGATGCTACAAATTTTGCTAGTTGGAAGCATAAGATGAAAATGCATATTTTTGGACATAACCCCGCCGTTTGGGCAATTATTTGTATTGGCTTGCAAGGTGAATTCTTCGATGGGAGAGAACCGAACCGTGAAGATAATGCGAAAGAATTGAAGATGCTGCAATACAACGCTCAAGCATGTGACATCATCTTCAACGGATTGTGCCTCAAGAATTCAACAAAATCAGCCGTCTTGAGAATGCGAAGGAAATTTGGGATACTTTGATTGATATGCATGAAGGTACCGAGTCCGTCAAGGAATCCAAGTTGGATGTGCTCCAAAGTCAGCTTGACAAGTTCAAAATGAAGGATAGTGAAGGTGTCGCTGAAATGTACTCTAGGCTTGCTCTTATCACAAATGAGATTGCCGGCTTAGGGAGTGAAGAGATGACCGACAAATTCATCATCAAGAAAATCCTAAGAGCATTGGATGGAAAGTATGATACCATGTGCACATTGATCCAAATGATGCCAAACTACAAAGATCTCAAGCCAACGGAAGTCATTGGGAGGATTGTTGCTCATGAGATGTCACTCAAGGATAAGGAGGAACTTCACAACAAGTCAAGTGGTGCTTACAAAGCCTCAAGTGAAGCCCCCACATCATCCAGTGAGAAACCAACCTTCAATGAAGAATTGAGCTTAATGGTGAAGAACTTCAACAAATTCTACAAAAGTAGAAGCAAAGAAAGAAGCTCCAAGTCAAGGTCTTACAATGACAAGAGATCTTCTAGTCGAGAGCGCAATTGCTACAATTGTGGGAGACCCGGACACTACTCCAATGAGTGTACGACACCCTACAAAAGAAGAGAAGATTCTCCAAGAAGAAGGTGATAAAGAGAAGAATCACCACCAAGAGAGAGGAGGAGTAGAGATGATCGTTATGAACGAAGACCCTCACGGAGAAGTAAGGATTCAGAAAGAAAGGACAAGTCATCAAGGAGCTACACAAAACGAAGACATCAAGCTCATGTTGGTGAATGGGTTTCCGGCTCCGACTCCGACAATCACTCCGAGAGAAGCTATCACTCCGACTCCGAATATACTCAAGATGAAGGTGTTGCCGGTCTAGCACTCGTGTCAACCAACTCCTACGACATATTTGACTCACCAAATGAAGGTGTTGGAAGATGCTTCATGGCCAAAGGTCCAAAGGTAACACATCCCGAGTATGTTGATTTTAATAGTGATGAAGATGACTTTCTTGTGGATGATGATTTACTTGTTGACAACTCTAGTGATGAATACTATGATGAAACGTCAATTAATCATGCTAATCAAACGAGTGACAATGATAAGGAGAAAATTGAGCTTCTAACTAAAGAACTAAACACTCTTAAGTTGGCTCATGAAACTATCTTCAAGATCATCGAGAACTTTTAAGGGCTCATGAGAAGTTACGCTTTGAAAAGCTCAATCTTGAGCAAGAGCATGAGTTCTTAAAGGCAATCAATGATGATCTCCGCAAGAAAAATTCTTCTTACATTGCCAAGCGTTTACTCTTATCTACTTACATGCCTCAAGTCAAGTCTAGTAACAAGTACAAGAAAGATACTTCCTCTAGTAGTAACAATAATAATGTCAAATCCAATGTTGTTGCTTCTAGTAGTTCTCTTGATTCCACTAATGATTCTCTTAGCCAAGTTACACTTGAGCAAGAAAATAGTTTATTGAAGGGAATTATAGAGAAAGGTGTTTACAAGAGCCTTGCCGGGAGTAAGCAATTCGAGGAAATTGTACGCAAGCAAGGAAGGCACCGGAAGAATCAAGGTGTTGGTTTTGAACGAAAGTTCAATGCCAATGGAGTTGAGTGGGAAGAAGATCAATACCCCAAGACAAAATTTGTTCCTCAACAAGAGAAGTATGATCCTACTTCCTTCAAAGGGACACACGGTCAAGATGATCTTCCACCACAAGACCAGAAGAACAAAGGCAAGGACAAGCTTCAAGAAGAGATTGATGCATTTGAAGAAGCACCTAAAGCCTCGTTCAAGTGGGTGCCCAAGACTACGTCAAGTTATACTTCATCAAGTACAACTACAACTCCAAGGATTCCCATCAAGATGATGTGGATCCCGAAGAAGAAGAACTAGAGAGTTTTTGAGGGTGACTCCGCCAACATTCTTCACTCATATCATTTTGGCAAGAACAAGTGCAATCAACTTTCACATCTTGCACTAGTTCAAGGAGTCACAAACCCTCATGTTGGTTTGGCAAGGGACAAGGTAACCTAATGTTTTCATGGACACATCTTGTGTGTGCATCACTCTATGTCTATGGATATTCTTGTTTGTTCCTTGTGGGACTAACCCATGTAGGCAAGTTGAAAGTGCAACTCACTCCAAAGGATTGCTCCAAATGATCTACATCAACATTGAGCATCTACATCTTCAACACCTACATGAAGTCATCATCGACAAAAACCAAGGTTAGTTCATCCCTCTAAGGGGATCTCACATCTAGGGGAGCTTAACTCTAAGAATTGAGTCAAAGCAACTCTAATGGTGTGAACACATTAATGCATTATGTAAAAGTGGTAACCCCACTTGAGCTTAAACGATGAGTATGACCTATGATCAAATGTTCTCATTTGACTCCTAAGTCAATATACTCATATATAGATGACCTAGTCATCGCCAATTGCTTGATAGATGCTAAAATTGGTTGTGCATGCTTTGCCACATATTTCAATTGCCATCTTATTGTGTGAGCATGTTGGTGCATATTTTACTCATTCAAGGACATCCACTTGTTGTTTTGTTTGATTGGATTCTTTTCTTTGTGCCAAGTGGATGGACAAGAATGCCTAAGAACCTTCTTTAGCTATCTATTCTTTTCTCGTCTCAAACTCTATTCATGCTACATCACAAAATTTGATCAAGTCAGATTTGAACCACTCTGTGTGAGGAGCACTCGGAGTCCCCGATTAAATCATAGACTTAAACTTCCAAAACCTCTTAGTGATTCTCGGTCCGACCGATCCTTCCATTTCGGTCCTACCGAGATCACCAAGTTGATCTGAGTTTTCAATCTCGGTGCAACCGATTTGAACTTTCGGTCTCACCGATTTGTCGTAACTAAACACGCTTATGCATCTCGATGCCACCGAGTTGTTCCACTCGGTCACACCGGCTGTGGTCGAGCTATATATAGCCACGGGCAAAATTTTGGAAATTTCTCCGAAACCCTTCGCTGCGCAACAGTCAGCTCGCTCTGCCATCGTGGTCTCCGGATCGCCTCCTCGCCGCCAAGAGCCTCCTATCGCTGGTCTCCGCCCGCCACAACGGATTTCGTCCCGCCGTTGCGTAGCAAGTCCACCGCCAAGTTAGGGTATGGACCTAATCTTTGTGCTATCCACGCCCGATTCTCGGCACATTGTTTTCATATTGATTCTTGCCACGATTGAAACTCTTCTATCCAGCCAAAGTAGTTCATAGATTAGATGTGATTCAAATTTTTAGGTTTAGGTTTCATGAAATCATCTCGGACCCACCGAGTTGAAAAACTCGGTCTCACCGATTTGGCTTATGCCATTGCACTAGTGACTCTCAGTCTGACCGAGAATTACTAATCGGTGCAACCGATTTGAGGATTCAGTGAAACCCTAGTAGTCTCGGTACCACCGAATCAAACTTCGGTCCAACCGAGATCATCGCTTTAGGTTCCAAATCGCTTCGGTATCACCGAGTTTGAAAATCGGTGGATCCGAAATGCTTTCTCGTGGAAAACTAAGACTGAACTTTTGAGTCATTCTTTGCAAAAACCTCTGCATTTTGTGATGCTCATCTTTTCTATCTCATCTATAACTCTTCATGTGGTCAGCAATGACTTTTGCAGAATGTCCGATCAAAGTGACAAATGTAACAGTGTCAAGAGCAGATGGACTTGAGTGAGGGCACTAGTACCTCAACTTCAGATGAAGGGAGCAGAAGTACTCCTAGCAATTTGCCTAAGGCTGCAACTAGGCAAAGGAGGAAAAGAACTTCAGATTCAGAGGATGAAGATTACAAAGCTGAGGAAGATGGGGCAACTTCCAAGAAAGTGGTGCTCAAGAAGGAATATGGCTCAGCAAAGAATGCAAAGCCAGACATGAAGACCAAAAGGCCTGCAGGAAGACAACCAATGTCCAAGGCCAGAGCATCAACTCAACTGCCTGAAAATCCCCAACCCAAAGAACCAGCTGCTGCAGAAGGGAAGAAAAGAAAGAAAAGGGTCAAGATGACCACAACCAGAGTTATTGGGAAGCCTTCCATGATGGAAGAGGAAGATGAAATTGCTGCACCAGCTCCAAAGGCACCAAAGCTTATGGGTGATGCTATTAGATCAGGGGCTGCCACATCTAAGCCCAAGGAAGAACCCAAAGCTGCCCCCAAGGCCAAGTGCGCACCAAAGAGGAATACGAGGAGTATTCCACTCATCGAGAAGAACAAGGCCCCAAAGGCTCGAGGATCTTGATGAAGAAGATAAAGAAGGACACATTTTGAGGAAGCTCAAGCCCAAGATACCAGACCAGAATGATGCCCATCCTGTGGCTGAGGACATGAGAATCAGGAAGGACTCAAGATTGAGGATATGGAGGATGGCAGATCCATATGCCACAAGAGAAGAACTGCTGTTGACTACAGGTTCCATACAAAGGAACAACAAGACTTCTATGAAACAATTCTGTTGGACAAGAAGCCCATAGTTTGTGATATGAGATGGGTTGACTGGAATTTCATCAAGGAGAATGAAGAGCACTATCCTGGAGTGCAAGATAGCTTTGTTGCTTGTGGAGTTGCAGATTTTGTTGGGCAAAAGCTCACAAATTGGAATGATGAACTTATCACGCAGTTCTACTCCACAGCACATTTTTACCCAGATGGAAGAATTGTTTGGATGTCTGAAGGTACAAGGTACCCGTCCACTATTGAAGAATGGGCAAGTCTGATCAATGCCCCCAAGGAGAATGAGGATGACCTAGACATTTATGCAAAGAAGAAAATGGATCACAATTCAATGGCTCACATGTATAAGGAAATTCCAGACAAGGCATTAGGAACTCACAAGTTTGGATCAGTTCACTTTCTGTCGGTGGTTGCCAACCATAAATTGGCTTCGAGGCACACTTTGTTGCCCAAGTCCGGTGACCATAACATGATCAGAGGGCATGCCATCAACATGTTGCATGTGTTTGATGTGCCACAGAAGTTCAAAGTCATGAGCACGATCATTGAAACAATCAAGAGGACTGCAGCAGATTAGAAGAGGAGCTGTGGATATGCACCTCGATTCAAGAATTGATAAACTCAAAGATGGGCACAGAAAATATCAGTTGGATAAGGAACACTTTCCACTTTATCCAGACTTTGAGGACAATGAGGTTGTCATGAATGAAGATGATCCACAATCAATTCAAGCTCAGGAGAAGAAGGAGAAGGCAAAGAGGGAGCAGGCTGCCAAGATGGCAACTCAAGAGGAGGCATCTGAGTATTTCTTGAAGAACAAGCAGGAGCAGCTCGGATACTTAATAGCATCAACCCTGAGGATTGAGAAGGGATTGGCCACCCTCACTCAAAATCAGGAGAGCTTGAGAGAATCATAGAACAAAAGTTCTATAACTTAGATGTGAAAGTAACTGAGATTCAGTCTGCAGTGGAGGAACTACAAGATGACATGCAGGAGAGGAAGGGCAAGACTACCACCAATGTGTTTGCCAGAGTGCCCAGAGCCCAGAGGTCAGATGCAGTGCCAGTGACAGACACTAGAGCAACAACTTCAGCACCAGCCACTGCCCCTACAGCCTCAGTGCCACCAGCTCCAGCATCTACATCAGCTCCAGCTCCATCTACTTCAACTGAAGCTTTCGTCCTCGGCGTTATCCGGACTCCACCACCAGAAGATCAAGCCTGAGAGTCTATCTAGCACTATGCATTTTCCATGAACTTTTTGGTAACTTGTTGCCAAAGGGAGAGAAAAATTTATAGATCATAGGCTTCGAGAGAGAGAGAGAGTGTTGCTTTTGTTCTCTCTTGCGTTATTTGGTGGTTTTTCAATCTTTGTTTGCTTTTGGTTGAGATACTATGCTTGTGAGACATTGATGATCATGTGTTTGACCATAAGCTACACTTATGCATGCTTGATATTATCCTATCTATCTTATGTGATCACTCACTATGCTTGGTCTTTGAGTGCATGTATTCATTGTTTATTATTTTGAGCGCTCCACCAAGATGTATGTGATATTGAAGAGTAACCCATGAGCCTAATTCATTGTGCATTTGCAGTCCAAAGCAAATCTAAAACTAGGCACAAATTTAGGGGGAGCTCTTGCTTATCACATACTTCTCAAAGCGACGATGTTATTTAAATTTTATTATCATTTGTCGAAGCTTTGATCTATATGTTGTCATCAATTACCAAAAAGGGAGATTGAAAGTGCAACTATCCCTAGGTGGTTTTGGTAATTCATAACAACATATAGCTCATTGAGCTAATGCTATTCCAAGACTATTATTTCAGGAAAGCTCAATGAATGGCATGGCATGGATGATGAAAGTGGATCCTCAAAATACTAAGGACAAAGGATTGGCTCAAGCTCAAAAGCTCAAGACTCTTCATTTTACATTTTAGTGATCCAAGATCACATTGAGTCTATAGGAAAAGCCAATACTATCAAGAAGGGATGAGGTGTTGCTTAATGAGCCTCTTGCTTCATGTGCTTAGTGATATGCTCCAAAACCCTCAACTACTTTCCCACATCCACAAATGACCTAAACCTAAAGCCAAAATCGGTCACACCGATTCTTTCTATCCGCGCCACCCGATTCCAAAAGTCATAGCCATCGCCACAAACCCTAAGCAAATCGGTTTTACTGATAGGGATCTCGGTCTCACCGAGATGGGGTTGCAATCTCTGCTTTCCTTCGTAACGTTTCGGTCTAACCGAAGTGAGCGATCGGTCCCACCGAGTTTGCAATGTAAACTCTCTGTTTCCTTTTTGTAACATTCCTGTCTCACCGAAAAGAGCAAATCGGTCCCATCGAGTTTACCTGACCAACTTTCTGGAAAGCTTATTACCAAATCGATCTCATCGAGTTTGTGTAATTGGTCTCACCGAGATTACGTTATGCCCTAACCCTAACCGAATCGGCCTCACCGAGATGCATGTCAGTCCCACCGAAAATCACTAACGGTCACTAGGTTTACTAAATCGGTCCGACCGAGTTTAACGATTCGGTCCCACCGAGTTTGGTAAATTGTGTGTAACCGTTAGATTTTGTGTGGAGGCTATATATACCCTCCACCTCCTCTTCATTCGTGGAGAGAGCCATCAGAACAAACCTACACTTCCAACTTACCGGGCCTGAGAGAGAGCCACCTACTCATGTGTTGAGGCCAAGATATTCCATTCCTACCATATGAATCTTGATATCTAGCCTTCCCAGTTGCTTTCCACTCAAACCCTCTTTCCACCAGATCCAAATCCTATGAGAGAGAGTTGAGTGTTGGGAGACTATCATTTGAAGCACAAGAGCAAGGAGTTCATCATCAACACACCATTTGTTACTTCTTGAAGAGTGGTGTCTCCTAGATTGGCTAGGTGTTACTTGGGAGCCTCCGACAAGATTGTGGAGTTGAACCAAGGAGTTTGTAAGGGCAAGGAGATCGCCTACTTCGTGAAGATCTACCGCTAGTGAGGCAAGTCCTTCGTGGGCTGACGGCCATGGTGGGATAGACAAGGTTGCTTCTTCGTGGACCCTTCGTGGGTGGAGCCCTCTGTGGACTCACAGCCGTTACTCCTTCGTGGGTTGAAGTCTCCATCAACGTGGATGTACGATAGCACCACCTATCGGAAACACGCCAAAAACATCTGTGTCTCCAATTGCGTTTGAATCCTCCAAACCCTTCCCTTTACATTCTTGCAAGTTGCATGCTTTAATTTCCGCTGCCTATACACTCTTTGCATGCTTGCTTGAATTGTGTGATGATTGCTTGACTTTTCCTAAAATAGCTAAAATCTACCAAACTCTAAAATTGGGAAAAGGTTAAGTTTTTATTGGTCAAGTAGTCTAATCACCCCCCTCTAGACATACTTCAAGGTCCTACAGCATCCCCAAGCTTGAGCTTATGTGTCTCCTTAATTCCTCTCATATCACGGTTTTCCTAAATCTCAAAAGCTTCATGCACACAAAACTCACAAGAACTCGTGAGATAAGTTAGTATAAACCAATGCAAAAGCCTTATCATTCTCTTCTGTAGCAAATCACTAAAATTATTATTCAACATTGCATACTAAATGCCTCTGCGTATTCAATACTCCTATCCTCAAATAGAATCATTAAACAACCAAACATATGCAAACAATGCAAACATAACAGCAATCTGCCAAAACAGTACAGTGTGTAAAGAATGGAAGAGTATCAATACTTCCCTAACTCCAAAAGTTATGAAAATTTGCCACAATGTATAAAATTTATCAAAGCTTATTTTTAAAAAAGTTTCAACATTTTATCACATTCTGACTTTTCTAGAGATTTTTTGCAACAGCGGTAAACTTTCTATTTTCAAACAACAACATGTAGACTTGCAAAATAAGCATGGCAAAGGCTATCAATGCCACTTTTATTGAAATAAAATATGGAAAACATTATTCTAAATAAAAGCAAGAAAATTCTAACAAAATAAATTGATGCTCCAAGTAAAACTCATATCATGTGACGATTGAAAACATAGCTCCAAGTGAGGTTACCGATAATGTTGGAGACGAAAGAGGGGATGCCTTCGGAGGCATCCCCAAGCTTAGTTGCTTGGATATTCCTTGAATATCACCTTGGGGTGCCTTTGGAATCCCCAAGCTTAGGGCCTTGTCACTCCTTATTCTCCTCATATCGACATCTCACCCAAAACTTGAAAACTTCAATCACACAAAACTTAACGGAACTTCGTGAAATAGGTTAGTATGATAAAGAGCAAACCATTTCACTTTGGTAATGTCAAATAAAAGATTAATATTTTTTTTCCACACAATTCCTACTGTATCATATCATTTATACAATTTATATTGACCAATATAAGCCATAGAAACTAGAAAACAAGCAAACTATGCATTGAAAACAGAATCTGTCAAAAACAGAACAGTCTGTAATGATCTGGATAACTACCTTACTTCTGCTACTCCAAAAATTATGAAAGAATTATTAACAAGTGAGTAATTTTTATATTAAACTTATTAAAAAAGAATCAACTCAAAATCACTCTTATGTTAAAAATGATAATTATTTTCATGAGCGCAAAAGTTTCTATTTTTCGGCAAGATCAAATCAACTATCACCCAACATGATCCCAATGGATTTACTTGGAACTTTATTGAAACAAAAGCAATAAAACATGATCAATACAGTAGGATAATCATGTGAACACATAAAAACAGTAAGTAAAAGTGTTGGGTTGTCTCCCAACAAGCGCTTTTCTTTAATGCCTTTTAGCTAGGCATGATGATTTCAATGATGCTCACAAAGAGGATAAGAATTGAAACACAAAGAGAGCATCATCAAGCATATGACTAGCATATTTAAGTCTAACCCACTTCCTATGCATAGTGATTTTGTGAGCAAACAACTTATGGAATAATAATCAACTAGCATAGGAAGGCAAAACAAGCATAACTTCAAAACTTTCAACACATAGAGAGGAAGCTTGATATTATTGCAATTCCTACAATCATAAATTCGTCTCTCATAATAATTTTTAGTAGCATAATGAATGAATTCAACAATATAACCATCACATAAATCATTATTTTCATGATGCATAAGCATAGAAATTTTGTTACTCTCCACATAAGCAAATTTATTCTCATGAATAGTAGTGGGAGCAAACTCAACAAAATAACTATCATGGGATTGACAATTAAAATCATGACGACAAGTTTCATGGTTATCATTACTCAATATAGCATACATGTCATCACCATAATCATCATAGATATCAACTTTGTTGTCATAATCAATTGCAACCTCTTCCAAAATAGTGGATTCATCATTAAATAAAGTCATAACATCTTCGAATCCACTTTCATCAATATAATCATCATAAATAGGAGGTGTGCAATCATCATAATAAATTTTTTCATCAAAACTTGGGGGACTAAAAATATCATCTTCATCAAATATAGAATCCCCAAGCTTGTAGCTTTGCATATCATTAGCATCATGGATATTCAAAGAATTCATACTAACAACATTGCAATCATGCCCATCATTTAATATTTTGTGCCAAACATTTTATTGACGTCTTCTTCTAACAATTGAGCACAATTTTCTGAACCATCATTTTCAAGAAAGATATTATAAAGATGATCAATAATATGATGCAACCTCAATTCCATTTTTTATGTAGTTTTCTTTTATAAACCAAACTAGTGATAAAACAAGAAACTAAATGATTCAATTGCAAGATCTAAAGATATACCTTCAAGCCCTCACCTCCCCGGTAATGGCGCCAGAAAAGAGCTTGATGTCTACTGCGCAACTTTATTCTTGTAGACACGTGTTGGGCCTCCAAGCGCAGAGTTTTATAGGACAGTAGCAATTTTCCCTCAAGTGGATGACCTAAGGTTTATCAATCAGTGGGAGGCGTAGGATGAAGATAGTATCTCTCAAACGACCCTGCAACAAAATACAAGAAACCTCTTGTGTCCCCAACACACCCAATACAACGAATTTTTTTATAGGTGCACTAGTTCGCCTAGGAGATGATGATAAAAGTGTAATATGGATGGTAGAAATATATTTTTATAATCTGAATAAATAAAAACAGCAAGGTAGCAAATAGTAAACGGGCACAAAAACGGTATTGCAATGCTTGAAAATGAGGCCTAGGGTCCGTACTTTCACTAGTGCAACCTCTCAACAATGCTAATATAATTGGATCATATAACCACCCCTCAAAGTGCGATGAAGAATCACTCCAAAGTTCCTATCTAGCGGAGAACATAAGAATAAATTGTTTGTAGGGTACGGAACCACCTCAAAGCTATTCTATCCGTTCGATCTATTCAAGAGTTCGTAATAAAATAACACAAAGCAATTCTTTCCGTTTGATATATCCTAGAGTTTGTACTAAAATAACACTAAAGCAAATTCATATTCATAATACTCAATCCAACACAAAGAACTTCAAAGAGTGCCCCAAAATTTCTACTGGAGAAACAAAGACAAGAACGTGCATCAACCCCTATGCATAGATTACCCCAATGTCACCTCGGGAATCTATGAGTTGAGTGCCAAAACATATATCAAGTGAGTCAATACGATACCCCATTGTCACCACGAGTATTCATATGCAAGACATATATAAAGTGCTCTCAAATCCATAAAATTAATCAATCCGATAACAACGAAATCTCAAAGGGAAAAACTCAATTCATCACAACAAGATAGAGAGGGGAAAACACCATATGATCCGACTATATTAACAAAGCCCACGATACATCAAGATCGTGACATCTCAAGAACACGAGAGAGAGAGAGAGAGAGAGAGAGAGAGAGAGAGAGAGAGAGATTAAACACATAGCTACTTGTACAAACACTCAGCCCCGAGGGTTGACTACTCCCTCCTCATCGTGGTGGCCGCCGGGATGATGAAGATGGCCACCAGAGATGATTACCCCCTCTGGCAGTGTGTCGAAATGGGGTCTAGATTGGTTTTCAGTGGCTACAGAGCCTTGCAGCGGCGGAACTTCTTATCTAGGTTAAACCTTAGGGTTTTTGGAATATTTGTGAACTTATAGGGCAAAGAGGGGTTGCGGGAGGCCACCGAGGTGGGCACAACCCACCTGGGCGCGCTTGGGCCCCCAGGCGCGCCCTGGTGGGTTGTTCCCCCCTCGTGGCACCCCCCAGGTGTTGCTCTGGCCCACCATGGGTTAGTCCCAAAAAATGATATAAAGTTGCTATAAAATGATTGTAAAACATCCAAGAATGATAAAATAACAGCATGAATACTTCATAAATTATAGATACGTTGGAGACATATCAGTTTCTATCTTGCATTGCTTCTAACTAGTTCAAACACCTTCTGCTTAGTTTACACTTTACACATCATACATGTCAATATGGCATGCCATCCCGTTTTTCATACATATTCCATCCTCCTATCATGCGGCTGCCCTACATGGAAGTAGTGTTTGTCAGTATCATGCATCAATGAGTTCTGAAGAGCAAATGTTATTCCTTTTTATTGTGAGTTTGACTTGACAAGGCAAAATCAAAAAAGAGGAAGGAAAAGAGTAAGAAAGGCGATGATGGTGGTCCTCTGCAGCAACATAAATGGAGCATCTATACATATTCTCCTCGTACTGCTAGTGCATTACATGTTCCAAGTCTCCGCTCCCCTACTCCACCATCCCAGGTGCTTGCTCTAACTTGGCAGTGTGATATCTGGTTGCATGTTGCATATGGTGTCTAGCTTGTATTGCTTATAATTAGTGTAAACTGCATCTGCTTGGCTTACACATGATACGTGTGAATATGACACGCCTTCTTGTTTTTGGTACATACTATATATGTCTATCACACCATGTTCTTACATGAAACTACGCTTCTTGTGTATCCAGCATTAGTCACTTATGACGGGACACCTTTAAGTTAGCAGCAGTGATATTGGTTTGCGTCTTGAATATGATTTCTGGCATGTAGTGCTTCTAATTTGATGAACACCACCTATGACGAGACAACTTTAACTTGGCAGAGTGATACTGATTGCACCTTCCATATGGTGTCCAGCTTGCAGTGCTTCTAATTTTTTGAAGTGCCTTCTGCTTAGTTACCACATCATAGGTGTGAATATGTCAAGCCATCTACTTTTTTCGTACATACACTACAAAAAAATACACTTTTGTGATGATACGTCTTTATCACAGTAGGTCACGTTTTCTGTCATGAATGTACATCCATGACGAGTTTATGAAAGAATCAAGATAGTCATACATGTGCTATCGTACAAGTGTTCCATGACATTACCAAAATTATCATCACGAAAGTGTCCACTTCCATGACGATAAATGCCGCGTCATGGAAGAGCTTTCGTCAAGGGTGACCGACACGTGGCATCCACCGTAACGGGTCGCTGTTAAGCTACCGGGTCCGGTTTTGGATCCGATAACCCGCTAACAGCCACGACCAATGCCGGTTTTCCACGTGTAAAATTCTCAGTGGCTGACGGAACCACGTGTCAGCTCTGCGTTAGCACAGGTGTCACTCACCTAATGGGCGAGATGCGCCTATGATATGTTGACACATGGACCGGCCCAAAAGTGGCCCATAAAGATTAAATGGGCCGGCCCAACTAAAGGCCCACAAGATTTAGCAGACCATATTGGGCTGGCCGAGATAAAGGCCCACAAGATTTTGCAGACCATAATGGGTCGGCCCAGCTAAAGGCCCAACATTCTCAGTTAAGGCCCATACGGCTAGTGTCAAATCGGCCCATCAACGACCCGTCCTAAACTTTTCATCATCGCGGCCCATGGTCACTTCTGGCCCGTTAACAGTCCGCTAAGTATTTGGGCCAAATTATGGCCCGGTGTGTTTCCGGCCTGTTAAAGGTCCTGCTTCATTTGGGCCCATTTATAGGCCATTGAAACTTTTGGCCCATAAACGACCATGAAGGATATGCGTCATATTCGGCCATGTTTGACATTCGGCCTGTTGGAGGCCCACTGTAGATTTGGGCCACTTTCAGCCTGTTGTGACTTTCGGCCTGTTAACGTCGGACGAAATCCGTGGGCCATATGTGGCCTAACGTCAGATCGGGCCTACTAGCGGCCCATATAAAAACGAGACTAATCAAGCTCGACCGAACTTCCGGCCTGTTAAAGGCCCGTGTAGTTGGTCGGCGCATTTATGGCCCGTCTGAATTTCGGCCTATGGACGATCCGCATTCTAAGTGGGCCACCATTTCGGGCTGCTAAGACCAGTGGGTTATTTAGCACAATTAGGGCCCAATCTCACTTTCGGCCTATTAAAGGCCTATTTTTTATGGGCTCGAGATATTTACACCTGTAAACGGCCTATTATTACTGAGGGCCCAAA
This sequence comes from Aegilops bicornis, assembly GCA_021605145.1. Taxonomy (NCBI): domain Eukaryota; kingdom Viridiplantae; phylum Streptophyta; class Magnoliopsida; order Poales; family Poaceae; genus Aegilops; species Aegilops bicornis. Next base: position 426,513,476 of record CM038671.1, on the reverse strand, counting down.
TTATGTTTAGGCCTGTTAAAGGCCCACTGTGGGCACAGACCTACTAGAAAAATATGAAAGCTTATGCTGATTTAGGCCAAGATATTTTTAGTGAGCTACATGCAAATTTCGGCCCATAATCGTTTTTTGACCAATTGGAATGGGCCCGACGAATGTTGGCATGTTGGGCTCCCTCTGAAGCTTTCTGAATACATTACTAAGATAAACCTACACTATACAAAATTAGCATCGTAATTACTGCAGCCTTTGGCAGCATCATAAATGTTGTATCAGAACAAAAGAAATTCCAACCATACAACAAAAGGCATGTTGGCATAAAGTTTATAGTCCTTGCAGATAAAAGCACCATCAGATGTATAGAAGCACAGCTCATTTGACCTGAGTGCTAATGTTTCAGGCTGTAGAATCTGATGGAGCAGCACGATCTTCCCCTTTTTTCGCCATTGCTCTTGAACAACGAAGCAAATGTCTGATAGTCTGGTTTCAAAACCATTCATATCTTCACGACATTTGTCAACCACTATTCTTGTTTCTGAAACAACGTCCATTAAGGATTGGAATTGTGTATGGAGCACAGATATATCACTGTGTCTAGTCGGAAGATTTTGTTCAGTAGGCGATTTGGACGAGGTTATCCTGAAAACCAACCCAGAATTACGTAGGAAGGTGCTTTTTGCACTGTTAGTGGAGAGATACTAACGCACTGCAGCAAGAGGTGACATTGTGCCTATGGTAGCCTCGTCACCTTCAGGTGGTTGTGGTTGTTCAATCATTTGTTCCATAGCTTGCTGAAAGTTTGAACTTGTAGATTAGTGTACCAGATAAGTTACTAATGAGACAAAAACAAACAAAGTAGGTTTCACATTTATACATAACTTATTTTGGTGAACTACTGTAATACATTAGCATGTATTGTAGTGCCAACTACATAATAAAATCACTTTCGGAACATATGTCCATGTAGCATGCCTAATGTATTGTCTATTTCGTCACATTCGTTGGCATCTAAGGATAAAGAGACATGGTTTAAAGTAGGATGAACATAGTATGACATCATTCATATCATGGGCAAACAGATAGAAAACAAACATGCTATTGTATCATTGTGTGCGCACATGAACATCACAACTAGATTACAGATCAAGACCAAAAGAATATCCTTCATCTCTTTTAAACCATGTAAGGTTAAATGATACGTTAAGACAACTGTGTATAGAAGTGAACAGAGTAATTGACATTGGCTGCAAACCAAGCAGTTAAATGAACACATCATAGTACCAATCAGTTCAAAGGCAGGAGGAGTAAGGACTTACAATAGCGACTTGAACTGTTGTACTCATGCCCTTCATCTTGCTGGTGTGGCAATCCTTGAAGATTTGCACTGCATTCAGTTCAGGTTCTTTTTGGTCCGCACGGGTTTTCCTCCGTATTTGGAACAAGTCAATATAGATACGATAATATGGCACAAAAGAAAGAAGGAACTAGCAGCTATTTACAAGAGCCTCACAGTGTGCAATATAGCTACGAAATCCTGTTGTCTATTGGAATTTCACTTTAGAATGGTTGGTCTTGTTCTTCAAATAGTTAGCCTAGAAGAAGATACACTTGTAAGGCACATACATAAATACAAGTTCAATATGTGGTCTGATCCAATACATATACCCTACCTGATACTTTGGATCAGACTAGTGTTTAACAAGGGTTGTGTAGTCTTCATCTGTAATATATTCCATTGGAGATGTTTCGGTGATTTCATTGTTAGCCTTGCCTTCAAGGTGAGATTTTCTAAGGTGGTACTGATACTGTTGCAGAGCAGACTGAAAAACATGAGTGCATGCTTGTTTAGTTGCATTATGTTTCAGATCCAACTTGAACCTCATCTGTTGAAAAAAGAATATGAGTTTTATTAGGAGGAAGCTAGAAAGTATGGCACAGAGCAAGACTGTCGGCGTTCTGGGAAAGGGGGTCCCCAGACTTGCCTACCTGCGGCCCACGACGTGGCTATGCAAGCAGGCCTGTACGGCCCATCTTCATCAACAAGGCATTCAAGACCCTTGCGAGGGGCCAAGCCTCGCGAGGCGGACGACGCAAGACCTCCTCAGGAGCGGCCTCGCCAGGCAGGCTCACGAGGGGTGGAGAGATCAAGGCAAGGCAAACTTCGCGAGGCTCTCGCGACGTGAACCATGACGATCGAGACCAGGCGGGTGCCAGCGCGCGCAGCGTCCTCGTCTCCTCTTAGGCGCTAAAGGGACAAGCGCAGGCACAGAGTACCGAGGCATCAAGCAAAGGTTTCCATATCGGTGCAACGAGACCAAGACCAGCGGGACGGCAAGACAGAGGTCACCATGGAGCCCAAGACGGCGTCAACACCAGAGTCTTTTGCAGGCGAAGACTACTTCTGTCAGGATAAGTTGTACTAGCTGTCCCCTTTCAAATTGGCTGTTGTTGGCTCCCTTCCCGCTCAATATTTGGGAAGAGGACCAGGGCCTCTATAAATAGGACTAACCACCATAGTAGAAGGCAAGCAAGCCTGAGCTGATCAAATCCACACACGCACAAGTTCACCAAGCACAAGAACACCTCAACCTCAGGAGGCTGTTCTTCCCCCTGTATTGTTCATCATCATCCCAAGAGGAAATCCACCACCATCACACTGGAGTAGGGTATTACACCACAACGGTGGCCCGAACCAGTATAAATCTTGTGTCCCTTGTGTTGCAAGCTCGTCTAGTTCGTTCTTGAGATCGTAGCTAGTTAGGACGTGGATCGGTAGGGAGAAAATCTTCGCGCGCACCCCAGTGTTCGAACCTTGAGGGTTTTGTCGGAACCCGTGATCCGGCATTTGGTGCGCCAGGTAGGGGTACGCCGAAGCTTCCTTTCCGTCGCACCGCGTCTAGTTGCTCTGTCGTCTCCATGGCGGACGCTCGCCGCGCTCGTGCTAAGCGCAGGGCTGCCCTCGTCCTCAGGGCTCCCACGCGTGAAGAGAGAAGCTGTCAAGAAGTCCCTCCGCCACAAGAAAAACGCTCCGCCACTCCTCGCACCGCCGCGCAGGACCGTTTGCTGCGGCAAGACCACGCGCCGCCTACAGCGGCAGCGCGTGGACCCCGTCAAGACCAAGCTCCACCTCTAAGGCGGACCCCGGTGACCACGGCCTGCTGCCGCACCTTCACCAGTGAGCTGCGTAGCGTCGCCTGGCCCGGCAAGTTCAAGCCAGATCTACCTCCGCGCTACGATGGCACCCCCGACCCTGCGGAGTTCTTGCAGCTCTACGAGCTGAGCATCGAGGCGGCCAACAGTGACGAGAAAGTCATGACGAACTGGTTTCCCATGGCTCTAAAGGATGGTGCCCGCTCCTGGCTCCTGAAACTGCCCCCAGGCTCGATCTCCTCCTGGGACGAGATGCGCAACCGCTTTGTCGCCAACTTCCAGGGCACTCGCGGCCGCCCCCCAGCTGCGGGTGACCTGCACCACGTCAAGAAACAACTAGGAGAGACCCTCCAGAAGTACATCCAGCGCTTCAACAACGTCCGCCTCAAGATCCCCAAGGTGACGGACGAGGCCATCATATCTGCATTCTCTGATGGCATCTGCGACGTTAAGATGAAGGAAGAGCTCGCTATCCACGAGGAAATGTGCACATCTCTGGAGTTGTTCAACCTGGCAACCAAGTGCGCAAGAGCTGAGGAGGGGCGCCTCTCCCTCCTCAAGCTCCTGGCCGCAGACCCGGAGGAGAAGAAAGCCAAGGCCAAGGACGTGCAGCGCAAGGGAGTAGTCGTGCTCGCGGCGGAACCGGACACCAAGCATGGCAGAGACCAGCCTGAGTCATCCAAGACCAGCCGACCATTCTAGGCCTTCCACAACCTGAATACCCACAACACCAGTGACTGTCAAGAGCTCAGAGCCATTTGCGAAGGATGCTTCGGTCGACGCCCCGAGCACGGAAACCGGGGCTACGACCGAGGAGGAGGACATGGTGGCGGACGCTGGGACGACCGTGGCCCGCGCCAGGAGTGGCGCGACCAACCTCGTGAGGACCGCTGGCAGGATCAGCCTCGAGGGCGCTGGAGGATCAGCCTCATGAGGATCGTCCTCAAGGCAACGCCGGACTCCCTCATTGCCGCCACCGCCAAGAAGGAATGACGACCACCATCAAGACGAGGGGCCGGGGGCTTCAGAGCCGCGTGCTATCGCCTGCATCTTGGGTGGAGCTCAAGCCCCAGCTGCGCAGCGTATCTTCAAGAAGTTTGCTCGTGAGGTGAATGCAGTCCTCCCCAAGCTCGAGGCCACACGCCCGCTCAGATGGTCCCAGTGCCCCATCACGTTCAATTCGGTAGATCAGCTCAAGTGCGCAGCTACCGCTGGCGCCCTCCCAATGCTTTGTTCACCAGTCATCAGCAATGTGCAAGTTACCAAGACCCTCATCAACGGTGGCGCAGGGCTCAACGTCCTGTCCGTCGACACATTCGACAACCTCCCAGTGCCATATGACCAGCTTCAGCCTACCAAGCCTTTTTCAGTAGTGACCGACGGTTCCACCACACCGATAGGGCAGGTCCACCTCCCTGTCACCTTCGGAGAACACAAGAACTACCGCACCGAGCTCATCGACTTCGACGTCGTGCACATCTGTCTGTCGTACAATGCCATCCTCGGGTATCCAGCCCTGACAAGTTCATGGCGGTGACCCATCACGGCTACAATGTCCTCAAGATGCCGGGAAGTGGCGGAATCATCACGATCTCGTGCGAAGAAAGAGACGCGGTATGCTCCCTCGAGCGTGCCTTCCAAGCTGCAGCAATCGACAACCCCGACAGCAAGGGCGAGCACCCTCCTGAGGCTAACCCCAAGAAGGAGAAGCAGTTGCACCACGCGGGGTCTCAGGCGAGCTGTGCCTCGTCAGGATCGGCACCCTCACCTGGGGCGCCTCCCTACACTACAAAAAAAAGACACATCCATGACATTTTGGGCCGAACGAAAATCTTTTCTGTCATACTTATGACACTTCTATGACAATAATTGTGACAAAACACGGTATCATCATAGATGTGGCAGGGTCCTACTTCTATGACAAAAAATCATGACAGAAAATGGGCTTTTTGTCTTGGGCGGGCCGGAGACGCGACTGCATGACATTCTTTGGGCCGTCCATGACGGAAAAAAACCGTGGTAGAAGCAAGGGCGAGGAAAATATCGGGGTGTTCCCGGTTACGGTGGGTGGTCGGGGCCGAGCGATGCGCGTTTCTCTCGTACACGCGCTGCAGCGTGGGTGCAAGGCGTTGGGCTCTAATCGAACCCGGCGAGGCGTTGGACTCTAATCGAACCCGGCGATTGCACTGCAAACTACGCGTTATCGAACCCGAGCGATTGATCGATGGCTGATAATCGAACTTCGATCGAGCGATTCTTCGCCATCGCCGCTAATCGAAGCCGATCGATGCTGCCTCTGGATGAACAGTGAGCATTGCTGGGGGGTTTGGATGAACAGTTCCCGGTGGGGGTGGATGAACAGGACACCGATCGTTCGAGCCGGTTGGGGCTGGATGAACAGGACCCCGTGGAGGGCAGGATGAACAGTAGATGGTGGAGAGTTGGATGAACAGTAGCCCGTGGAGGAGTGGTTGAACAGGAGCCCATGGAGAGGGCTGGTTAAACAGTAGCTGGTGGAGTAGCGCGCGGTGGAGGCTGGATGAACAGGAGCCCGTGGATGAACAGTCGTAGGTGGAGGCTGGAGGAGGTCGACGGTGGATGAACAAAGAGCCTGTGGAGGCTGGAGGGGTCGACGGTGGAGATGAACAGTATCCCGTGGAGTCCCGTTTTGCGGTACACCACACCCCTCGCGATGAACAGGACCCCCGTTTCGACCGTAGCGCTCCAACACAAGTCCGTTTGCTCCGTTTTGCGATACGCCACACCCCTCCCGATCAACAGGACCCCCATTTCGACCGTAGGAGGTCCGTTTCCCCCGTTTTGCGGTACGCCAGACCCCTCCCGATGAACAGGATCCCGTTTAGAACGCGGCCGGTCGAACACAAGGCCGTTTCCTCCATTCTGCGGTACGCCATGCCTCATTTCCATCGGACAATACAGCATGAAAACATAACAGTCAGGTCAAATGAACTGAGCTTCTGAACTTCTGGTGGTGCATTTATATGCTAGACGGTTAACTTTTATGCCAACCTTCCTTTTGTTTTATAGTTGTAGTTTGTTTTGGTGCGATACAAAATTTGTTCTTAACGCACGACCATCGGTCAAGAAAACAAAGAAGCCATTTTTGTATAGTGTAGGGTGTTCCCTATATTTGCACCGGTGGCGAACTTTGATGCCCACCTACCAGAAGTTAATATGGGCCTCCTACGGGCTGTAGAAATAATGGGCCTTCTAAGGGCCGTAGAAACAATGGGCCTTCTACGTGGCGTAGAAACAATGGGCCTTATACGGGCCGTAGACACAATAGGCCTTCTATGGGCCGTATCATCAATGGGCCTTCTACGGGCTTATGATCGGTTGGCCAAACATGGGCCAATAACAGCCCACATTATGGTCGTAAATGGGCTAGAGTTGAAATCGTCCGTTCGTGGGCCAACCATAACGGGCCGTCGTTAATCCGCCGTATTTTGATGACGCTATGAAAACGGCCCAACGTATTAACGGGCCACAAACGGGCCGACTGTAACCACGGGCTGAATTTGGCCCACAAGCAGAAAATGACAGTAACGGGCCGTAAGTAAACGAACATGGAAATGAGCCCAAGAATAAATGGGCCCCGAGAAGGCCGAAAGATAACATGGGCTGGAAACGGCCCAACGGAATAATGGGCCGTTAATGGGTATAAAGTGATACATCGCTCATTACGGACAGTTTCACCACATGCCGTTAATGGGTATAAAGTGATACATCGTTCATTACAGCCGCTTTTACCACGGGCCGTTAATGGGCCGAGAGTAATAAGGGCCTCATATGGGCCGAAAGACGTCATGGGCCATACATGGGCTAGAAGTTAAAACGGGCTGGAATTATATTGGACGGCCCAGATGATGCTACTCGGCCTAATTCGGTTAGGCTGTAAACGGGCCCTGGGTTAGCGCGGGCCCTGGGTTAGCGGGCTGTAAATGGGCTATACGCGAACAGGCCGTTAACAGCTTGTCAGTGGCCGCCCGCCACCTTTTGACCAAGTCAAACGGGCGGCCTTTTCACAAGAATGGGCCTCTGTTGGGTCGTACACGGTCGACGATCGTGAGGCGCTTTGTATCCAATGAGTGGATGACATCTGTCCCAAAGGTGAGCCGACACGTGTTTCCTCCAGCCAATGATGATTTTACACGTAAAATCCCCATTGGTCGGGGCTATTAACGGGTTATCGGATCGAAAACCATACCCGATAGCTTAACGGCGTTCCGTTACGGTGGATGCCACGTGTCGGTCACCCTTAATGAAAGCACTTCTGTGACGCGCGATTTATCGTCATGGAAGTGGACACTTCCGTGATGATAATTTTGGTAATGTCATGGAACACTTCTACTACAGCACAAGTATGACTATCTTGATTCTGTCATAAATTTGTCATGGATGTACATGCATGACAAAAAACGCGACCTACTGTGACAAACACGTATCATCACGGAAGTGTCTTTTTTTTCTAGTGCTACATCACATAGGAAAGCGCGCCCAGCGCCCCTCTCGGGCAGGGCTCGAGGGCTCTCTTCTGGAGGGCCTCAGACTTTGCCAATATCACGAGGGAGGCGCTTGGGCACCACTTGAGGCGTGCTTCACGGTGCGTTTCCCTCAGGAGGACACAGGGCGAGGAGCGCCCACCGTTCAGGAGTTCATCACCATGACCACTCAGGAGCTGCAAGACGCAAGGGCCATGCGCGGCAACCGCCGCTCACCAGGTGCATCTCCCCATCTAGGCGAGGATGCCGGGCTGCGTGTCTACGTCGACGTCCCAGGGCTCAACAGGGCTGCTTCTCAGGAGCTCTTCTAGCCATCGCGCGTGGGACGCTGCGAGGGCCCGCCCCACAGCTACGTTCGCATGCCTTTTGTCCTGCCGAGCGTGGTGACCGCCTATCAGCGCAACATCCAGAGCATCCTGGCGGCTCAGGAAGCCAGGCACCACGCTGTGCTGACGGAGATGAAGACGGTCCTCAAGGAACCACCTGAGCCCCCAGAGCCTCCCGAGGCTCAGGGTCCCGGTGGCTCGTGAGGAGCAATCCTTTCGCCGCGTACCTTCAGCTGCCCCAACTCTCCTTCATCAACAGAGCCAGGTGACATTTTCCAAGTTCATTTAGCTGGGAGTGCCCCTCGGGCTACAACATTCCCTGGCCGCATGGGTCCATCCCTGTGGCATGTATCCCTTTTTATGTCTTTAACTTACCTTGTTGGGGGCACCCCTCGGGCTGCATCATCCCCAAGCCGCTCGGGCCTGACCCGGTGACATGTACCTCCCTTGAGTTTACTTAAGCCTGCTGCTTTCGTGCTTAACCTATCTATGGCTATTACCTGCTCGATCACCACCCATCATGGGAGCCGCACGCCTGCCGTCTTTCTTCAGGATCCCTCGCGTGAGTTAGTTAAGCACGGCGTCTGTGCTCGGGCCTGTCCCTGCAGCGTTGATAAATCCAGCGGCTGAGCTCTGTCTGGTGGGCCGGCCCTGTTCACATCACCTCCTGGGGCCGTTGGTGCTTGGCTTTCTCACGGGATAACCTTAGAAAATTTGTTCGGCGCAGGTTGTCTGACCACCTCGCAGGACTAACACAGCGAACAAGAATCAAGATCAGGCGCAACCCGCCTTGAGGTAGGGCCTCGTGAGTCCCGCGCTGGCTCACGAGTGCCCAGATACACCTCGTCTAGCCTTGTCGTGCAAGCCACGTGTCGTATGGGCTGTACACGCCCCGGGGGCTCTCCGCAGAGGGAGCCCCCTCCCACGCACAAGTGGAAGCACCATGCTCCGCGCTGGCCGTCGACACTGCCGAGGAGCGGCTATGCCCGTGCACAAGCGGAAGCACTATGCTCCGCGCTGGTGATAAACAACTGAGGGCGGCCTCACAGCCGTACCAACCTCAGGGAGCCCCAGAGCTCAGTGTCCGGCCTCACCGCAACGCCTCCCCCAGGGAGAGCCGCGCGAGGGGTCTGGGGACGGGGGCTGCGCTCGAGTCACGCCCAAGCATACGCCACCCAACCAGGTCTCCCGGATCTGGTCGTCACTCGCCCCTCCTGAGCCGAGCCTCGGCGAGGGCAAAGGTATGGAGATTGTTTGCACGTCAAGGGGGACTCCTGAGCATCGCGACTCAGGAGCCTAACTAGTCACGTAGCCCCTCACTCCTTGGTCCGTCCTGGTCTCCGGTCAGCCCAATGGCGGTTGAGGTATGCGCGGGGCCGGGCCCTGCCGACGCAGAACATTAACATATCCTCACGAATACTTCCTATAAGTTGTTTGCGCGTCAAGGGGGACTCTTGGGCATCGCGACTCAGGAGCCTAACTGGTCACGTAGCCCCTCACTCCTTGGTCTGTCCTGGTCTCCGGTCGGCCCAACGGCGGTTGAGGTTTGCGCGTGGCCGGGCCCTGCCGACGCAGAACGCAAAGCAAATAGGAAGAAAAATCACAAAATCTCGAAGCAAATATTAGAAGACATATTATTCTCACAATATCAAACGAAAGTTTAATGCCTCCACGAGGCCTGATGCATATTGCAGGGATAAAACAGGGACGCAGTCGCAAGCAATTCACCCCTGGACACCGCCATCGCCCGCAGAAGGTGCTCCTCCCTTGGTAGCGTCGCCTTCACCTGCACCGCCAGCCGCAGGATCGGTGACATCGCCGGTCGAGGGCGCGAGGACGAAGCCACGGAACTTCTTCAGCAGGGCCTCCACCTGACCTTTCACGGTTGCGGCGGCAGCTGTGCAGTGTTCATCAGCTACAGGCTCCAGCAGCTCGTCGAGGTGAGCATTAGGGTCGCGAAGGTACAGATGGCTGAAGACACGCGTCAGCGCAGCTGAAGAAAGGACACGAGCCTCTGCCTCAGCCATGGGACTGATGCCCTCCATGACTTCCTCAAGCGCCTTCACCAAGTGGGGAAGCAGCTGAGCAGGGCCATCCTCATCGGTGGTCAGCGGCTTCTCCAGGCCCTTCTCGTACAGTGACTTCAGCACCACGCTGGACCTTTTCTCAAGAAGCGAGAAGGCCACGCGGTCCTCAGCCAGGACCTTCGCCTTGGCGTCAAGATCGGCTTCCCTCGCCTTCACCTCCCGCTCCAGCTCCTCCAGCCGGCTGCGCTCCACGGCCTGCGCCTTCGCCAGCTCCCCCAGCTTGGCGTCGCGGCCCTTGATGGCATCCTCCCGAGCCTCCATCTCCTCCTCCCTCGCCTGGTGGCCACGTGTTTCTTCTGCGTGCTGGTCGCGCAGGCTCTTCAGCTCGTCCTCCAGCTCTCGGCAGCGGTCGCGGGCGGCCTCGGCGTCCTTCAGCGCCGCCTCGCGATCAACCGTAGCTTTGGCGGCGGCCTGCTTCTCCTTCTCAGAGGCTGCCGTGGCTTGGCTCAGCAACGCTCGAACTGCCGAGTCGGAGTGAAGCCAGACAAAGGCCAGCTCCAGGTGCCCAGCTACCAGGCGCGGATCCGCACCCAAGAGGTCTTCCCGCAGCTGGGCCATCTCCGAAAGAACACGCCCCAAGACAGTGGAGGAAGCAGAAGAACTTGGGGCCAGAGGCGCAGCAGGAGGAGGAGGCGACATCGTTACCAGAGCCTGGGAGATCAAGGGCTCCTGAGCCCTTGGGACCTCATCAGCCGAGCCAGGCATTGGTACTTCCGGATCCAGCGGGGCCACGGGGGCTGACTCCCCTCGATGATGCTCCTCTTGGCCTCGCGAGGGCGACCATGCTGGGGAGGTGCGGGTGCTGACGCCTCCTTTCTCTGCAGAGGGAGGCGCAGCCGCTGCATCCTCCTTCCTCTTCTTCGCCGAAGGCATCAGCCTGACCAACCAAGGGTGAACGTCAGAAAATGGCAAGCACAAGTAGGAACAAGACGAAGTTCAAAGCACTTAATGGTCCACCGCGACATAATCCACCCTCCGCTTGGGAAGCCTGAAGCTTGAAAGCGTCAGAGCCTGAGGAGTTGGCACACATGCTCCGGGAGCTGAAGACGGCGCGGCAGAAGGGCTAGAGGCAGCTCCTGGCAGTGTCAAGGCGGAGGCAGCATCTCGGGAGACCAGCGATGATCTGCTCCTCGTCGGGATAACTGGCAGTTCTCCCTCCTCCTGGCGGGCGTCGATCTCAGTGTCGTCTGGCAGGGAACTGAGGATGTCGGCCTTGCTCAAGGGAGAAGTTTCCCCCATTTCCTCGGGGGTCGCCTCCGAGTCCACCTCCTCTTCTTCCTCCCCACAGGACTCGTCAAAAGACAGCTCCACCGCTTCGCTACCAGTAGGCCTCCAGAGGGCGTGGGCGGCACCAGCCCGTGCGCGTCAAAGGTTGGCCTGGAGGCCACGATTGGCTCCCAGTCCTTGCGGTGGAACAAAGGAACGAAGGCGCTCGACGGGTACTCCTGGTTGTCCCCAACCAAGAGGCGCAAGACAATAGTCAGCTCATCATCAGGAAGGGCCTCTGGCCTCAGACAAGCCTTGTCTTCTTCATCTCCAAGCCTCCACAAAGGGCGCGCACGCGCCTGAAGTGGAGCAACGCGCAACATCAAGAATTCCCTCAGGAGCATGGCCCACGTCACCTTGGCCGCCTTCGTGTTGCCCGGCTTCAAGTCGGTCTTCATCTGCTCCAACACCGACAATGCTCGCTCGTCAGTGAGCTCTGCACGAGACCACCCTTTGTCAGACTGGGGCGCCTCCATCGGCAGTTCCAAGCGTGGATGGACGCACTTGGCACTCATCATGACCCATTTGGCCCTGAGATTGTCGACCCTCTTCCCGGTGTTCGAGATCGAGTTGGCCCTTCCGGACGCAATGAAATTGGCGCACCTAGAGATATGGCCATCTCTAAGGCGAAGGAAGAAGAAGTGGTGCAGGAAAGCCACAGACGGCATCACACCTAGATATGCCTCGCAATAGTAGGCGAAGATGGACAGAAGAAGGATGGAGTTGGGATGGAGATGCAGCGCCTGCAGCACGTAGTGGTCAAGGACCTCATAGAGGAAATCGGAGAAGGGAGGAACCAACCCGACGGTGATGATGCTCGTGAAGAAGGGGAAGAACATGCTCTCCTCGGGCTCCGGCTCGGCGGAGGCAACCCGAAGCTCCGTCTTCCCCCATTCGTTGCTCTCCCCCGCCGTCAGCAAGCACGTGGAGGCCAGGATCTTCCCCGAGACGTTGGGCGCGTCGAGAGCAGGCTCGTACCAAGCCGGCGCCAAGGAGGACTTGACCTTGCGCGGCGCCATTGGTCGCAGGTGCAGATTAAGGTTGGAGTAGATCTGGAGTTTTCGGCAGCGAGGAGCGAGAAAGGGGATATGGAGCAAGGCGAAGAGGAACAGTTAAGGCAAGCATGGTCTGCGCCAGCCTTTTGTCAAGTCGGGCAGTTGCCGAGGCAGCGTGGGGAAGTGGAGCAGCCCATGTCCAATCAACCGCCACGCGTCAATCGAGGCCGCAGGCTTTTAGGGCCCGCGGTGCTCCGTGCTTGACCTTTCGCTTCGCCTCGAAGCCAAGCCCGAGCGCGCCTTGGGCCCGGGGCTACTGTCGGTTTTCTGGGAACGGGGGTCCCCAGAATTGCCTGCCTGCAGCCCATGGCGTGGCTGTGCAAGCAGGCCTGTACGGCCCACCTTCATCAACAAGGCATTCAAGACCCTCGCGAGGGGCCAAGCCTCGCGAGGCGGACGACGCAAGACCTCCTCAGGAGCGGCCTCGCCAGGCAGGCTCACGATGGGTGAAGAGATTAAGGCAAGGCAAATTTCGCAAGGCTCTCGTGACGTGAGCCATGACGATCGAGACCAGGCGGGCGCCAGCGCGCGCAGCGTCCTCGTTTACTCTTAGGTGCTAAAGGGACAAGCGCAAGCGCAGAGTACCGAGGCATCAAGCAAAGGTTTCCATATCGGTGCAACGAGACCAAGACCAGCGGGACGGCAAGATGAAGGTCACCATGGAGCCCAGGACGGTGTCACCACCAGAGCCTTTTGCAGGCGAAGACTACTTTTGTCAGGATAAGCTGTACTAGCTGTCCCCTTTCAAATTGGTCGTTGTTGGCTCCCTTCCCGCTCAATATTTGGGAAGAGGACCAGGGCCTCTATAAATAGGACTAGCCACCACAGTAGAAGGCACGCAAGCCTGAGCTGATCAAATCCACACACGCACAAGTTCGCCAAGCACAAGAACACCTCAACCTCAGGAGGCTGTTCTTCCCCCTGTACTGTTCATCATCAGCCCAAGAGGCAATCCACCACCATCACACTGGAGTAGGGTATTACACCACAACGGTGATCCGACAAAGACAATATTACAAATTGCGATGAATAACATTACTTACGGATAAATGGTTAAGGAAGGTGTTAAACTGGGTATTGTCTTTCTCATTCCTGTACTGGATCCACATTGGGAGGATACGTGCATGACACCTAACGACAACGGATGCCTTTGATACTAACTTGGCTGACTCTATAGCATCACGTGGCCTTTTTAAACCTGCCTCAAAATGGATCTCCATTCTTCCTCCTTTAGATTTTGTTAATTTGTCAAGCATTATCCCTGATGTCTGTTTCCGCTTGCACCGTGGTGCTAGTTCAACAACTAATATGGAAAGTGTTAGTGCACAAGGAGCATGCAACTGCAACTTGACTTGGTCGGGTACCGTCTTGGTGTTGATGCTCATGAGGTTCATTTGATCTTGCCAAGTCCTGTTGTGTCAGTAATGCCTCCGAAGTAGTGTTAGGTGTGAAGGAAGCTTGGGAACTGGCCAGTTCCGGAGCAAACGAACGAGTAACTCGTTGAGATGCTGGTACAGTTGAAGCGGATGCTGCAGCTGGTGGAGCAGGTGATAAAGTGTTTGTAGATTTAGCCTGTGGACTTGGACCTTCTCTTGCCTTTGTAAGTACTAGTAGAATCTCAAGGGTAGAGCCTTTTCCGTTTCACCCGGCAAGTAACACCATTCCCTACTATATTCTTTTCCTTTCTCTTTTTTGACTTTGCCATGTCAAGCCGTACCCACAACACAAAATAATAAAATCGCTCTTCAGAAATCATCGATGCATGATGCATACAAGCAATACTTTGATGTAAGACAACCGTATGAGGATGGAATATGTAAGAAAAATAGGACGGCGTGACATATTCACATCTACGATGTGTAAACTAAGCAGAAGGATTTTCAAGAAAATAGAAGTAATGCAAGCTAAACACCATATGAAAGATGCAACCAATATCACTATGCCAAGTTAAAAGTGTCTTGTCATAAGTGGCATTTCAAAAAACTAGAAGCAGTACAACATAGAAATCAATGCAAGATGCAACCACTATTAACCTACCATGTTAAAAGAGTCCAATCATGAGTGATCGATGCGAGAGATACACAACAGCAGTACTTTGATGTAAGTACATGGTATGATTGATAGATGTAGTGTATTCTAGACACGTAAAGGCATGTCATATGCACATGTATAATGTATAAACTCTTGGTGCAATTTAATCAAAATAGAAGAAATACAAGATAGACAACATACGCAATATGAAACCAATTATCACACTGTCAGGATAGAGCAAGCACCTGCAGTGGTGGAGTACGGGAGTTGAACTCATCATGTAGACTTGGGACTTCAACTTCATTAGCAATAAAAGTGGCAAATCTAGAGAGTCTCTGTTTGAGTCGGTCCAGAGGACCACCAACATCCCCTAACTTACTCTTTTCCTTCCTATTTTCTGATATTGCCTTATGAAGTCAAAACCAAAAGAAGATGAATAAAATTAGCTCTGCATAACTGGTTGATGCGTGATACAGACGAACACTACTTTGATGTAAGGAAAGAGCAGGATAGGAGGATGGAATATATACACAAAAAAGACAGCATTGCATATTCAAACGTACGATAGGAGGATGGAATATGTATGAAAAACAGTAACCAGAAGGCATTTCAACAAAATTAGAAGAAATGAAAACTAGGCACCATATGAACATGCAACCAATATCACTCTATCAGGTAAAAAATCTCATCTTAAGTGCCATTTCAAGAAATTAGAAGCAGTACAAGCTAGAAGACAATGTGAGATGCAACCTACATCACACTCCCAAGTTAAATTTGTCTTATGGGCAAGTGATCGTTGCAGGTATAAGTTGTAAGCTACGTAGATGCAATTTAACAAAATCAGAAGCAATACAAACTAGACATCATACGGAACACGCAACCACATATAACAGTTCCAAGTTAGAGCAAGCACCTGTGATGGTGGATTAGGGGAGATGTGCTCATCATCTACACATATGTTCTAGAAATAGGAACATGTGTCATATTCACAGGAAGTATGTGTAAAGTAGGCAGATGCAATTCAAAAAAGTTAGAATTAATACAAGCTAGACATCATACGCAACATGCAACCACATATAATAGTGCCAAGTTAGAACAAGCACCTGTGATGGTGGAGTAGGGGAGATGTGCTCATCATCTACACAGCTACGTTGACTATCCAGCCTTGTGTTGTCTTGCGAATCTTGTTGGGACCACCACGTGTGATCAAATATAGTATGTTCTAGAAACAGGAACACATGTCATATTCACAGGCATTATGTGTAAAGTAAGCAGATGCAATTCAACAAAGTTAGAAGCAATACAAGCTAGACATCATATTCTCTTTAATTGAACTTTCAGGATTTGTCAAACTTCACAAATCTTTACTCTTGAAAATCCTAAAACTACGATTATTTTGCAATGGAGCGGGTACATTTGAATATACATTGTACACGAGTATATATGAAAAAATATGCAACTTACCTCAGTTCATGCATGGTTCCAGATATAATCTCCTTGGTTGCAAAAAAGTAGTTAGACATGCATATGAATATATAGCATGTTCAAACGCACAACAAAGATTGATGCCCCTTTTAGATCTGATTTACAAATGCCATTATCTCGGGTTCAAATAGATGAATGCAATTCCTATGAATTCAAATCTTTGAAACCCCCTTTATGTTGAATTCAATATGTATTCTATTTCGTAGCTAGTAATTTGGAATGTATCCATGTAAGTGACAAATGTATAAAGTGCTTCACACTAACAACATGGAGTGCACTAATTAATGTTTATATATGAATTGCAAAAGCAATGCATTGCCTGTATTTCAAACCGCTCTCACTCTATGGATCGATAATATGAAATAAACACATGCACATGCTAGAATTCAATAGAGTACGGGTGTCTGGTAGACCGATTTTCGTTCATACGCAAATTGCAAAATTCATGATCTCATCCGAAAATAATAATGTCATTTATATTTTAATTTAATGCGTAGAACCGCCGTTTACACGTAGATGCACTATGCCTCTGCCCGTTCTCACAAACGCGCTATATATCTCTCTATCTAACGCATAAGTGCACACACTCTATATACATCGGCATTTCTCTTTCACACATGCTCACAATCTCTCTTGGGGTGTCGGGGTGTCTCACACACACACTCTCTCTATATATATCTCTCTCTTTCTGACTACTAAGTACCACTCTTTTCAGTAATCTCAGTTGGAAAACACTATTTCTCTCACATGCATATATACACACGCATGGTCTCTACTAGCCCTCTATACGCACATATATGTGCCTACGTGTCTCCCGCACGCACATTATCTTTAGGCCTCTCTCGCACACATTGCTCCCCCCAGACACACCTCTCTCTTAGTAGTTGGCAGATATGATTCCATCAGATCATTCGGTAGGATATCCCTTCTGTTAGGCTGGATGGTAATACGAGGCAAAGTTTAACCCAAGTTCGGACCCTTGCAGTTGAGGAAAAAGCCTACTCCTGGTACTGTATATTAGTGATAGGGGTGTGTACAAAGTACACCTGAATACCAGGCATTATGCGTGTGTGTATACTATCGACGAACTAGCCCCCAGGCTTCTATAACATACTCGGGGCCTAGTGTTGCAAATCATATATAGTCGGCTTATCACAAGTGGGGATAGAGTCCTCCACGACTGGGTAGCTTCATGTTGTACGCCGAGTCCTCCACATGGGTCTTCAGATAATGCGTCTCGGTCCAACCTATGTGGCGAGGGATGGAACCGACCCATGAGTCCTCATGTTGACCCACCACAACTAGAAATGATGTGCCCACCAACTAGAAATGATGTGCCCACCACACCACACGCAATCAGCCACTAAGAAAATAATCATATACAATAGTACAATGTTATACATGAAAGTTAATTGCATGCTTTGCATCCAAAAATATTTGTTCTCAGACATTGTGAATGTTTATATTTTCTCCTAAAATATTAGTCACAGGAAAGAGAAACGAAGGGCATATCTCTCCTTGTCTCCACCGGACACCCCCTCTTTCTACACCACTTTCACGTACGCACACAAACTATCTCTCGGCCCTCTAAAAGTATGCATGCCCATGACACATTCACGCGTGACGGTCGCTGTATTTCAAGCGAAAGCACTATATGGTCACTGGACTTCAGAATATGCTCATTACGGTCACCGTATACATTCTCGGGGTAATCATACGGTATCTAGCTCATGATACATCTCCATATTTTGTTGATGACACTGACGGACATTGTATTTGATGCATGCTCTGTATTTTGTTGACGACACTTACGATCATTGTATTTGAAGCGAAAGCACGATATGGTCACTGGACTTCAGAATAAGCTCATCACGGTCACCACATACATTTTGTGGTGCTAACCAACCTGTGGTTGGATGGTTAGGAAGGGCGATGGTTTCTCGAGCCCACCAGGGTTAAAGTCCTGGTGCTCGCATTTATCCTAGGTTAATTTCAGTATTTTCCAGCGATGTGCGTTCAGTGGGAGGAGACGTTCCACTCGACTACGAGGCACCTATGGTGACTTCATAAAATCTCAAGATCATATGCTGGCTCACTCTCTCGAAGGTGCTCATAGGGGTAGGGCCTGCGTGTGTGCGCTTATAGCGGTGAGAGCTTGCGCGTATATATGAGTGTCTGCGTCTGTACCGTGTTAAAAAAATACATGTCGTGATTATACGGTCACTAGCTCACCCGTACAACTCCGTATTTTGTTGATGACACAATCAATTGACCAGTCAAACTTTCCATGTGGTGCAACTAGTGTTGCACCATCGGGGCGTGTAACCGTGGGGGCCACCTGTCAGTGCGTATATGAAAGAAAGAAATGGTAGTTTGAGTCTGTACTTTGTTAATAGAATACATTTTCGGGTGACCATACGATCACTGGCTCACCATAAAGCTCCGTAATTTGTTGATGACACGATCAATTGACCAGTTAAACGGTCCACATTCAGCAGCGCACATTACCATAGGGCCCACCCGGCAACGCATATATGAAGGACAAAAATGGTAATAAATTAGTGGTAGGTGTGGATTCGAAGTCGTGAGACCTCTGATTGGAAGTCGCCGGCAGTGGGGGGTTCGGTGATTGGGCGGTGGCATGGGGATCGTCGGAGAAAAAGCTTGGCGCGAGGGGTCCTAGAGGGATGGCCGGGGCGGCAGCTGAGGGAGTCCTGGATTAGGGGGTCCTCGGACAGCCGGACTATATCCTTTGGCCGTACTGTTGGACTATGACGATACAAGATTGAAGACTTCGTCCCGTGTCCGGATGGGACTCTCCTTGGCGTGAAAGGCAAGCTTAGCAATACGGATATGTAGATCTCCTCCCTTGTAACCGACTCTGTGTAACCCTAGCCCCCTCCGGTGTCTATATAAACCGGAGGGTTTAGTCCGAAGGACAAAAACAATCATACCATAGGCTAGCTTCTAGGGTTTACCCTCTACGATCTCGTGGTAGATCAACTCTTGTAATACTCATATCATCAAGATCAATCAAGCAGGAAGTAGGGTATTACCTCCATCGAGAGGGCCCGAACCTGGGTAAACATTGTGTCCTCCGCCTCCCGTTACCATCCGCCTTAGATGCGCGATTCGGGACCCCTACCCGAAATCCGCCCGGTTTTGACACCGACATTGGTGCTTTCATTGAGAGTTCCACTGCCGTCACCATAAGGCTTGATGGCCCTTCGATCATCGGCAACGATGCGATCCAGTGGTGAGGTTTTCCTCCCGGACAGATCTTCAGATTCGGCGGCTTGCATCATGGGCCAACTTGCTTGGCCATCTGGAGCAGATCGAAAGCTACGCCCCTGGCCATCAGGTCAGGTTCGGAAACTTGAACTATACTACCGACATCCGCGGAGACTTGATCTTCGACGGATTCGAGCCCATGCCAGGTGCGCCGCATAATCACGATGGGCATGACTTAGCTCTGCCATCAGACAATGTTCAGGAGATCATACCTGCAACTACTCCGGCCCTCTATCCAGAACAAACTGCACCATCCGAGGATGGGTGGATGGACCCCGCAACGGAGGCCGCACACTCGGTGGCGATAGAGCCGAATACCGAATTCACCTCCTGCGAGACCCATGTTGCCGAACCATTGGATTCGTCCCCGGCCATGGGCTCCGAGCTACGCGCGTCCGTGCCTATTGAATCTGATTGGGCGTCGATCATGGAGTTTACCTCCACGGATATCTTTCAGCACTCGCCTTTTGGCGATGTGCTAAATTCATTAAGGTCTCTCTCCTTGTCAGGAGAACCTTGGCCGAACTATATCCGGCTAGAATGGGATGCGGACGACGAAGAAATTCACTCCCCACCCACCACCCACTTAGTAGCCACTGCCGATGATTTAACCGACATGCTCGATTTCGACTCCGAAGACATCAACGGCACGGACGACGATGCAGGAGAGGAACAGGAACCATCGCCCACAGGGTGCTGGACATCCACTTCATCACATGACATATACATGGTGGATACACCCAAAGAAAACAATGACGAAGAACAGAAGGATGTAGCGAAGGATAGCTCCCTCGAGAAGCAACCAAAGCGGCGACGTAGGCCCCGTTCCAAATCCCGCCTCGGCAAAAACAACGATAACAGCGCAAGAAAAGATAACACCCCGGTGGACTCCAGAGGAAACGACGACCACACGGACCCAGCGACAGAGCAGGACGAACCTGCGAACGGCGAAAATAGTACGGAGCCGTTGTCCAATCAGGGCGACGCCGAGGATAAAGCTAATCCACCTCTCTCCGAAGAGGAAAAAAGTTCGGACGACGATGCACACATCATCCCGGAAGGGCACTTGGAACAAGAGAACCTTCGCAGAAGGCTTATTGCCACCGCGAGGAGTCTGAAGAAGCAGAAGCAAAGGCTTAAGGCTGCGCAGAATACGCTGAACAGTAGATGGAACAAAGTGCTCGACACTAAAGAAAAGTATGGTGGTAGTTACCACACAAAGAGCTATCCAAAGCGCAAGTTGTTGCCTGAATTCGATGATGAGGCCTTAGATCCCACACAGCCAAAAAACAAAACGGCCGGCCGGTCGGATCGACCACCTCGTGGATGCGATAAAGCGGCTAACAAGGTCGCACATAAGTTAGCACACGATTCACGTGAGGACTTGCATCAAAAAGCCGGCGTGACCAGATCCATCTACGGATCTAGGAAGCGCGCTCCAGCGCACAACCAAAACCGAACACTACAACCATGAGAACGCCATGACACATCCAAATATAGGGGCGCCGCACACCCCCTATGTTTCACCGATGAGGTGCTGGACCACGAATTTCCAGAAGGATTCAAACCCGTGAACATAGAGGCATACGACGGAACGACAGACCCTGGGGTCTGGATTGAGGACTTTATCCTCCATATTCATATGGCTCGCGGAGACAATCTCTATGTCATCAAGTACTTGCCCCTCAAGCTGAAAGGACCAGCTCGGCACTGGCAGAAGAGCCTCCCCGGAAATTCAATTGGAAGTTGGGAGGAGCTTGAGGATGCTTTTAGGGCTAATTTTCAAGGGACCTATGTCCGACCTCCGGATGCGCATTTATTTAAGTCATATAATTCAACAACCCGGAGAGTCAGCCCGAAAGCTTTAGAACAGATTTCTCACTAAGAAGAACCAAATCGCCGATCGTGACGCACGCCAAGCCTTAGCAGCTTTCAAACACAGCGTCCGAGATGAATGGCTCGCAGACACCTCGCCAAGAAAAACCGAGAACAATGGCAGCCCTAACAAGCCTCATGACCTGCTTTTGCGCGGGCGAAGATAGCTGGCTAGCCCGTAGTAGCACCAGCGACCCAGGCACATCCGAAGTCAGGGATGGCAATGGAAAACCACGACGCAGTAAAAGCAAGCGTCGAAATAATGAAGACATCCCAGACAACACGGCGGTAAACGCCGGATTCAGGGGCTCTCGACCCGGTCAGCGGAAAAAGCCTTTCAAAGGCAGCAGAGATGGACCGTCCAGCCTAAACAAAATTCTAGACAAATTATGTCAGATTCATGGCACCCCTGATAAAACTGCAAATCACACCCACAGAGAATGATGGGTCTTCAAGCAGGCCGGTAAGCTAAACGCCGAACACAAGGGGAGGGAGACACCAAGTGAAGACGAGGACGAGCCTCGCCAAAGAAAGCACCGGGGATGTAAAAATTCCACCAGAGGTCAAAACAGTGAACATGATTCACGTGACGAAGAGGAGAAGCAAACATGCACTCCGAGACACACGCGCCGTAGAGCCCGTCACCCCTAAGTTCAACCCCTGGTCGTCCTGCCCGATCACTCACCTGACAAGTATCCAGCATGGAGGATTGGCTGCCTTGGTGTTAGACCCAATAATCAACGGATACCATCTCACACGAGTCCTTATGGATGGCTGCAGTAGTCTTAATCTGATATATCAGGACACAGTCCGCGAAATGGGGATAGACCCGACAAGAATCAGCCACAGTAATACTACCTTTAAGGGAGTAATACCAAGCCCAAAGGCATGCTGTACGGGCTCTCTAGTACTAGCTAGAGGTTGTATTCGGTTCTCCCGACAACTTCCGAAGCGAAAAGTTAACCTTCGACATCGCTCCATTCCAAAGTGGCTATCAAGCACTACTCGGAAGAGCAGCTTTTGCTCGTTTTAATGCAGTACTGCATTACGCTTCTCTTAAGCTTAGGATGCCCAGTCCACGTGGCATCATCACAATTAGCGGAAATATCGAGCGTTCCTTACACGTGGAAGAACGTGTGGCGGCTTTAGCAGCCGAACACTAAACGGCCTCTCCAACCAGAATAAATGATTGGTCGTCAAGACAGCGGACACGGCTAGACGAGTCCAGC
The DNA here is from genome assembly GCA_021605145.1 of Aegilops bicornis. NCBI lineage: Eukaryota > Viridiplantae > Streptophyta > Magnoliopsida > Poales > Poaceae > Aegilops > Aegilops bicornis. The sequence continues at coordinate 426,491,161 of CM038671.1, read as the reverse complement.
GCATCACTAGCTGTAACAGCTTAGATATACCTAAGATTGGTTCGATGGATTTACCCTCATAGGCGGTACCAGGGGCTTCCTGCATGTAAAAGGACTACAGTTCGGCTCGACCTTACTTATCTTGATTTTTAATGGTTTATTGAGAATAACCAATTTTTTGCACGACAACTTTCATCTAAGTTCTTCTCTTTTACAGATGGTAATCGTGCTACACCCTTCCAGGATACGGCACAGCGGAGATACAAGCGCAGACGTGCAGCAGGGCCCCGCTCAAAGGTTTCTTTTTAGATTAAGACCCTGCGTAAACCTTTTTTACTGTCTCTTGTTGCTTCATATCCTCCGGATACTCAGCATAACCGAGAGCGATGCTGATGTTATTGGCATTTCACCACGTCAGAATGATGCACGTACCTGGACACTCAAGGATCATTATCAAGGGTGTTATTCAGCTCGGTATATGTTGTAAAGACCGAATACCTTAGGGAGTGTTCGGCGTCGCGAGTTTGGCCTTATATGCATCAGCTCCGAATCATGTCTTTCGTCAAATGTTGGGTTTGCCTGGCTCTCACGTTTTGCTACCTTACGTTATGCTCTATCGGTTAAGGTGGCACCGGGAGAACTACTACGATTGTGCCTGGTTCATCCGGACGAGCACCTCAGTAGAGAAAGCCGAAAACTGACTGTCATGATAAAGCGCAAGACTGGTCAACCACTCGATGACTTAGCGGAATCTTCGGGATTCCTCCGCATTAACGAAGGGACGTTTCCCGGTCATGTATGTATGCGCCCCGTATTCGGATGAGCGCGGAGGTACCAGGGGCTATATAGTAGTCCCACCGTCAAACTCCTATGGCTAAGTGAAAGTGTTAAAGCAATATAGTCCGATTGCCTCCTTCGCTGCGCTATCACCTCCTTAATGGACCAAGACATTGGATCAAGTGTGAATACATGTTTTTGCGAACACCCCCGCGTTATATGCGTTGGGGCTGAAGCCGACGACTGCAAACTTTCAGGTTATATACATATATACATAAATGGCCGCACAGGAGGCATCATAATACTTTCAGGAAAAAGTATAAACACAGCCTTTATAATTTAATAGCATTGTTTTTACAATCGGGATACATGTCACTTGAACATGATACTCTTCGAGCACTGAGCCTCTATTACACGAGCGCCTTCTAGGACTTCTTCAAAATAGTGCTTTCGATTGGGACACAACTTCTTGGTGGGCCTCGGGTTGCAATAGCGGTGGCCTCCATCTCCGCCCAGTATGTCTTAACACGGGCAAGAGCCATCCGCGCACCCTCTATGCACGCCGACCTTTTTATAGCGTCAATTTGCAGCACAGCGCCAAGGAATCGTTGCACTAGACCAAAATAACTATTGGGCCTCGGTCCCTCCGGCCAAAGGTGATCCACGACTGACCTCATAGCAAGTCCGGACAACCTATGGAGCTCGGCCCACTCGGCCATTTGTTCATTTAATAGCAGCGGACACGTTGGAGTGTTGAACTATGACCAGAACAACCTTTCCACTACATGATCTTTCTAATCTTTGAAAAACTTGGTCGCATCAGCGGCACTCGCTGCCAAATCTGAGTACGCGTCTGCAGAACTCCATAATTTATCCAGAGGGGCTACTTTGGGTCTCCAAACCTCGTCCGCAACAAAAAGGGCTTCCCAGCCGTGATATCTCCGTCTTGACGGAGTTCCTCCTTCGCCGCTCTGATTTGCGAGCGGGTTTCCTTGGCCGCTTCCATGGCCTCCTTCAGGTCCGCCGCCTTCGCTTGGCTTTCCTTTTCAAGAAGCTCATACCGGCCGGCGGCATCTTTCAGCTCAACAGCCATCTTGGCTATTTTCTCTTTACTCTGGCAATGGGCAGCCTGTTCGGCTCTTAGCTCTTCAACCGCCTTTAGGGCGGCCACATCACTCCTCCTGGCTTGTTGGGTTTCCTTGGCCGCTTCCATGGCCTCCTTCAGGTCCGCCGCCTTCGCTTGGCTTTCCTTTTCAAGAAGCTCATACCGGCCGGCGGCATCTTTCAGCTCAACAGCCATCTTGGCTATTTTCTCTTTACTCTGGCAATGGGCAGCCTGTTCGGCTCTTAGCTCTTCAACCGCCTTTAGGGCGGCCGCATCACTCCTCCTGGCTTGTTCCTTGGCTCGGGCAAGTTCCGCCCAAAGGGTCTCCACGGTGACAGCTCCATCTGCGATACAAAGATATTATAGATACTAGCATCATGCTCCTCTTAATATGTGTTGATCATAGGAGAATACATACCCTTTGCCTCGTCAAGCCGCTTGTTTACAAGCACGATGTCGGCATATGCCGCATCAAGTTGCCGCTTGGGCCGCAAATTCACCCGATCGGCTAGCCACCGACCTCGCCACCGCACGCAAAGGCAGCATGGTTATTACAGGACTATGATCCTCTAGTTGCCGTCTTGTTCGACAGCAACCAGAGTCTCAGGGGCTACTATCTGCATAGGGCACACCTAGCGTGTGCGGTACCGTCAAAATATATATTGCTTTGCGTACCTCAAAGTCTCTCAGCAGGCTCATAAAATCTTCATGCAACCCGCTTTCGGCTGATGAAATCCTCTCAACCACCGTACCCATTAGCGTACGATGCGCTTCTGAGATAGCCCCTCGCTCCAGAAGATTCATCAGTGCGTTTGGTCGCGCACCGGACGGTCCCGGACTCTTTCTGTTGCTCTCCTTAGGAACCGGATACTACGAACTTCGGGTGGCCGAAGGGTTACCTTATGGCCTTGGTGGATCAGGAGAAACCCACCGTGACGACACCTCAGGGTTGCCGCTTCATGAGGCGGGGAGGCATGGGGAGGCATTTCGCTCTCCATCATCTCCGGAAGAAGATCCCTCAAAATCGAACTCTGTCGAGAAGGGCTACGATCCGGACTGCAAGACATATGTCTCGGTTATCATTCTCAGAAACGAAGCGGGATATATTTATCGAAAGTACTTTTATTTACTCACGGCTCGGTGGAGGACTGGTCCCTTGCGGGTACTGTACGGTAAGGATGCCCTCCGGGGTAGGACCCTCTAACAAAGGTTTCTTCCCTCGCTTGGAGACCATTACTTCCAAGTCTTCGGAGGCGGTCCTCTTCCTTCCCTGGGGAGAGGGAATTTTAGATTCTTCCCCCCGGTTATCCTCCTTCGCGGAGGCACTAATTCCCCTAGATGAATAGTGAGTGAGGCTCACTCTCAGCTTCTTTGTTCCTCCCTTTATCTTCCCGTGATGGCGCTTGATAAGGCGCAAGCTCAAGCATCCTGGCTAGTACAGGATCCGGTGAGCCTCCGGGAAGGGGGGCCGGACACCTGATCATCTTCGCCTTTTTTATCCAGTCCTGGTCAAAAGGCGACTTTTCAGAATGATGTTGTGATAAATTAAAAGACAACGTGTTCGGCCACGAAATTACTTACTTGAGTGTCTGGACGATTGCAGTTCAGACCCGCATCCTCGAAGGTGTCCGGACACTCTATTTGTGATCCGAAGAACGACCAGACATCTCTTCGAGCGCCACGCCGTAGAAGTGCTGAATAGTTCGCGGTCCTTCCGGTTGAACTCCCACATACGGAGAGGTCGACGTTTGCAAGGCGTGGCTCGACGAACTAGCATGACTTGCATTACCTTAACAAGGCTGACATCTCTCTCGAGGAGATCTCGGATGCGACTACTGCAATGTCAAGACATCATTTATCGCCCCACCCAGCCCCTTGTTGACCCATGACGCCAGTTGTGGCGGGGGGCCCGAGCGGAAGGCAGGGTGGCTACCCACTTAGTACCACGGGGAGCTATGATATAAAACCACTCCCGTTGCCATAAACTGGACACCTCCGGGAAGGAACCCTTTGGCCATGGAACATCGGCACCTTTGCTTATTACGGCACCTCCGCACTCTGTGTGTCATCCCTCAATCATCTTCGGCTCCACATTGAAGGTCTTGAGCCATAAGCCAAAGTGTGGGGTAATGCGGAGGAAGGCTTCACACACGACGATGAACGACGAGATGTGAAGGATGGAATCCGGAGCCAGATCATGGAAATCGAGCCCGTAGTAGAACATGAGCCCTTTGACAAAGGGATCTAGAGTAAAACCTAGCCCTCAGAGGAAGTGGGAGACGAATACGACACTCTCACCAGGTTCGGGAGCGGGAATGACCTGCCCTCAAGCAGGCAGCCTGTGCAAGATTTCGCCGGTCAAATACCTAGCTTCTCTTAGCTTCTTGATGTCCTCCTTTGTGACAGAGGAGGGCATCCACCGAGCTTGAAGGTTGGATCTGGACATGATTGTAGGTCCGAAGCGCCTAGCCCGAGCCTTGGGTGTTGGAACTCGAGGTGGGGGAAGGATTCGATTGAGCGCGAGAAGAAGGGGACAGGCCTAGGCCCCTTTATAAAGAGGATGAATATCAAGCGTCCTCCGCGTGGCCGTTTGGGACTTGCCTAAAATCGAGGAGTCATACCAACAAGCACGATTGGGTTGCCCATACCCGTATTGATGAGAATCCCGTGAAAAAAGGGACACGATCTCTGCTTCGACAGGACGTGCCAATAAAAACCGCCTCGCAACACGTGTAGTGGCAGGCTCGAAAAAACGGTTCGTCATGACCAGACCACGGCAGTACGTCACGTTGTGAAAAGCTGTCAGCAGATTAGATTTGTGGAAATGTTATTCTCTCTACGATGGTATGTGGAATTTGTTTTGCAGAGCTGGACACTATCCTTGTGTTCAAAAACTTCTGTGGAGTATTCGGAGGAGAAACCCGCCTTGCAATGCCGAAGACAATCTGCGCGCCGGACTCATCGTCATTGAAGCCTGGTTCAGGGGCTACTGAGGGAGTCCTGGATTAGGGGGTCCTCGGACAGCCGGACTATATCCTTTGGTCGGACTGTTGGACTATGAAGATACAAGATTGAAGACATCGTCCCGTGTCCGGATGGGACTCTCCTTGGCGTGAAAGGCAAGCTTAGCAATACGGATAGATCTCCTCCCTTGTAACCTACTCTATGTAACCCTAGCCCCCTCCGGTGTCTATATAAACCATAGGGTTTAGTCCGAAGGACAACAACAATCATACCATAGGCTAGCTTCTAGGGTTTAGCCTCTACGATCTCGTGGTAGATCAACTCTTGTAATACTCATATCATCAAGATCAATCAAGCAGAAGTAGGGTATTACCTCCATCGAGAGGGCCCGAACACAGGTAAACATTGTGTCCCCGCCTCATGTTACCATCCGCCTTAGACGCACAGTTCGGGACCCCTACCGAGATCCGCGGTTTTGACACCGACAATGGCGGATCGGCGGTGAGGAGTGGTCTCGGGCGGGCGTATACATGGCGTGGCCACATGGGCGGCCGGGGCGGTTCGACCCGATGGTGGTGGCGGCTCAGGGGATGGAGGTTGAAGATAAACCATAGGCCCTTTATTTTGTATCCAACGGTGGAAAATCCATCGACCAGAGATGGAAAAGTCAGTCGACTGACGTGTAGCCTCACCCCGCACGTACACATGCACGCATGCAACACTTGCACGAACACACGCATGCATGTAGGCATGCAACACTGACACATGCACATAACAAACACACGCATGAATGCAGGTGTGCAACACTGACACGTACACATGCACTCATGAACACACGCACGTACACACACATGCATGCAACACTGAAATGTACACATGCACGCACGCAACACTCGCACACCTGCATGCACACGCTCAACCTATACGTGCATGCACCCTTTGTTAAGGACATGGATTTTTACGGGTATTAATCAATCTTATTTGTGATAAGCAGAACATTGATGTTTGCAGCGGTCTTTATGAACCACAACGTATCGAACGGGCTATCGAAGTATATATGAAAATTTTAAAATTCTCTTACATTATATAGTAGGCTTATCTACATGAAATAGATGACGTCACACTTAATGAACAATCATCGGTTTATGAAATGCCCGCTTCTGACCGCCCTGGCCCACCAAAAGTTTATCTACCATGCACTGCCTGCGTTGGATCACTGGCATGCAGTCCATGTACCCAAAGAGCCCACGTCACAAGAGAGAAGAATAGCGGTGTCAGACGTCGAGTCGAGGGCGCCACTCACGCATGTTCGGTGTAACATCCCAAAATTCTAAATTTTGGAATGTTATAAACAAATAGATAGTTTTGATTGATTGTTTGATTGATTGACTGAAAGTGAGTGAATTCGAAACTTTTTGAAAGTTAAATGAGAGAGAATAAAAGGACTTTCCCAAACTTTCATTTTCTTTTTTGATCTTCATGAATTTAAATTATTTTCACCACAAAACCCTGGAGAGAAGATGACATGACTTCTTCCATTTATTTAAATGACAAGGGGTGTTGAAAATATTTGAATTTCATTTGGAAAATATTTCCAACCCAGGAACTTTATGCAACTCAATGATTTTCACGAGCGAAGACAAAATGACTTCTTCAAAACATATGAAATATGAGTTGGGAGTTTCAAAGAATTAAATTCAAAGTTCTTTAGAATTTATTTTCAATTTGGAGTTATTGAGTTTTATTCAAATTATTTTTCTCTAAAAATAAAATATATGGAAAATAGGGTAACATGATTCCCTACATCGGAAAATTGGAGAGAAATGAATTTTAATTAATTTTGGTATTTTTAAAATGATTTTTACTGGATTTTACTAGAGCAGAAGCACTCTTTGCTTTATTTGAATTTGTGTGGATTTTATTTGATGCTAGAAAAATGTTCAAGTCATAGAAAATCTTTTTCTGAAAATTTTGATATATTATATGTCTATATAAGTTTATTTTTTTAATATTTATGTTTATGTGAAAAAAATGTTAAAAAAATCTTCTAGGCCATTGAACTGGGCCGGCCCAGCAAATCGCCAGGCCACGGCCCAGCCGGCCCGACACCGCGCCTCGCTCGTCTTCCAGCTCAGGACGGAGTCCTGAGCGAGCACGCACCACCGCCGCCGTGCCCGACCTCGCCACCTCGCGCCTTGCCCCCTCCTCCACGCCTCGGAGCCGCCCCCCCTCCTATAAAGCGCGCCCCGGGACCCCCTAGATCCCGTTTTCGCCGCCGCCTCGAGCCGCATCGCGTCACCGCCGCCGCCGCCGCACTCCGCCCATGCCGAAGCCACCGTCGCCCTCGCGACCACCGCCGCCCACAATGGCTCGCCTCACCGTTTCCATCGCGGAGCTTCGCGGAGTCCGCCGCCGCCGCCCGAACTTGCTGTGAAACCGCCCGTCGCCCGTCGGTTCACTTGGTCCGTAATACCGAACCCGTTCACGGCTTTTATTTAGGGTTTAATTTTTTTTCCGGTTTACCGTTTAAAGGCCCGGTTTTTTTAAGTCTAGTTATTTGACGAACGTTCTCCGGTTAGATCTCCTTAGCGAACGGTTTCCATTAGTTAGGGTTCGGCAGCGAACGTTCGCTTTTTAGCCTTTTTCTTTTTCTGTTAATTTCGGCCAGGGACCCGTATGTAATTAGTTTCTTCACAGATTAGTCCCTAATCTTGAAACGATCACAATTTTTTGCTCATTAGTCGGAATCGGATGAAACCAACGCCCACTTCTTCGTTATGATCTCCTCTATCCAGTAATCCAACTTAAACATGTTTTTGAAAGTTTAAAAATTTGAATTCAAACAGATTTGTATTTGGACTTCATTTGAACATAACTTGAGTTTTATAACTCCGTTTGAGTTGATTCTTTTTGCAAATCGAAGCTCTTGACCTAAACTTTCTGATAAGGCCAAATTCATATATTTTTGGTACTGTTAGAAATTTGTTTTATGTTGCAAGAGTTATTTGCTTGGTTTTGATGTTTTCCGAATTGTTTTCTTCGTTCTTTCCGATCTTTTGAGTGATTGCTTATGTGTGGTTACTATTGCTTGCTTACGATAGATTGACCGGAGTGTGACGAGTAGATCTATCAAGAATTTTGAGTGCGAATCATCTTCATAACATTGCAGGCAAGTTCACACTTTGATCATATCCCTTTTCATACCCAGTTTTTATGCATTAGTTTCAACCCTCAAACATTGCATGATTAGGATCTAATTAAATTGTGGGTTTTGGGAAGTAGATTGAGGTAGTACCTATTTCCTGTTTTTTTATCAAAGCCTTGGGAGTTACTTCTACATTTGCTTTTTGCCATGCTATGCAAGTAAACGTGGATTGGGTGAGTGATTTTCCATGACAGATGTGAGATTGTTAATTAATGGTTTATTTAAGGTGGCAACATTAATACACATCTGGGTGGATTGAGGTACCTGGTTATTCCAGGATTGCCTGTTTCTTTTTGGACTGCCACCCAGGCTCAAAGCGATCATAAGATTATTCATGCTAGAAAATTCTGTGTGTAGCCACATGCTATTATGGGCTCTAGCATAGTTGATTAAGTCGTGGGAACTCTTACAGTGGTAGACTAGCAGATGTAGGGAAAAGTAGGTGTACCGGTCTACCCAACGTAAGGTGCTAGCGCTTCTGAAAGACTATGTCTCGGTCATTCGTTTCTCAAACACCATGTAGTGCGAGAAAACCAACGGAGGAGATCGAGTCATGTGGGGAAAAGTGCGCAACCTTTGCAAAGTGTACAAACTAATCATGATTAGCCGTGTCCCCGGTTATGGACATCTTGAGTATCTAGTACTTGGATTTTCCTGTGAATCTCATCATGTTACTTTAAATTAATATTGTTGGGTTTTAATGATGATGATTAATTGGGATTGAGAATGCTTTCAACCATTCTCAATGTTTAACAACCACCATGATAGTTAAATAAATTTATTCCTTTGCAGTAGGGAAAAATTGGCTTTTCGCAAAAACATTGTAACCATAGAGCCTCCACCGGCCAAATATGCATGTAGAGATAGCCATTATTCATCATTGCTCTATGGTGTGAATTTGCCAGTACATTCAATGTACTGACCCCTTGTGGCTGCAACGTCTCATGTTGCAAGATCTTACGACGAGTAAGTGATACGTTAGGGTTACGATTTCTACACTCAACTTTGCCATTGGTGTTGATGGGAATCCACAACCTTGTTACTTACGCTATTTGGATTGAGGTAATAGTATTTACGTTGCTTTATACATGTGATTTACCTCTGTTATAAAGCATCGAGTACTGTGTGTGTTTGCATACCGATCCAGGGATGACACTTAAGCATAGAGACTTGATCCATTCGCGTCGGGTCGCTACAAGATGGTATCAGAGCACATGTTGACTGTAGGACGTGACCCTAGAAAATGGCAAGCCCATAGGAAAGGTTTTTCTCTACAACTTCTTTTTCAAAAGGATCTTTTACCTCTCTTCTCTTCTGAGCTTATTCAAAAATTCCTTTTAGTGAGATTATACCCTTTTCCCCTTTGACCACTCGAAGATTCGACTGATGAGACCACTCCAAGGAGTACAAGATATCGGACAACTAGGACCACTTCAGAATGAAGAGGATTTTACCATGTAAATGGAAACTACAACTGTTGAAGACTCAAGACTAGGAGATTTTGAAGGCTCAAGAATTCCAGATTTTTATGACCTAGGAAGGTTACGCTTATGGAATTTGACAGACTATGGAAGTTATCAATACCGAGATCAAGGTGTATTGGAGTAAGACCGAACATGGAGAGTTAGAAACTCAAAGTTTTGTCGGGAAAACCCTAAGGCGAGGAGATATCAACTATGGAATGATAGCTCATGGAAATGACAAGAGCAGAAACACGCTATCCATGATGTTATCGCCCGCTTATGCTATTGTCACCGTGCTGAGTTAAGCATGCATATGCATGGAAGGATTGGATGGTAGAAGGCTGATGGAGCACCTAGTAGCAAGATGAAGTTTTAACCTTAGCCGGTGTATCACCAGGATCTGGAGTGTTACATCAAGAAGTTTAGATGGACCTACAAGAAGTAGTATTTGATAAGGAAGCGTTTCGTGAAGAACTCAGGACCAAGAAGCTGAAGTAGCCAAGCTGGAGAAGCAAAACCCCGAGGTACCAGAGATTCGTCATGAACTGAAGGACAATAGGATCATGGTCCATGTCGAGGTTGAAGAAACCTAGAAGTTTGGAATGCAACTCCAGAAATATTAACGGACGCCACGAGAGATTTCGCGTCAACAGAGATGATCTAGCAAAAGAATTTTAGAAGGACAAGCATGATCGGAAGAAGCCATCGGAGACATGAACAAGACTTGAAGAGTTTGACGACATTGACCTTTAGAAGACCAAACCCCAGTTATATACCTACGTTAGATGCGACGATTGTGAGCTGTCATTTTGTTTGATGTTTCTTCCGACAGCCACAATAAAAACCTGTCTCTTCAAAACCATTGTTTGTATTGTGTGTATCCCTCTCTATCTCTCTTATCCCACCCCAAACCCATGGACCGGTTAGAGGAAGAATGGAGATGAGCTTGTATTGTCTGGACCGATGAGTCAATTGGAGACAGACCAATGGATTCAGAACATGGAGGATCACATGAAGAATAACCCTATAGTCAGAAAGGATATGGACCAGCATGCTCTTCCGTTCTTTGCAAGAGGTGTTGTTACCTGGTGGAGGATGTACCAAACCATCAATGGATGGCAAGGAGTAACCATTTGGGAAGAATTTAAGTTGACTCTGCTAAAGTCTCGGCTTGTGTCCCACAAGTTGAAGCATTATGGAAATGATATGGAGAAAGTGCATGCAAGCTTTGTGGAGAAATAGGACACAACCATAAAGAAAATAAGGACGAATACCCTCATAAGCAGAGGATTACCCAAGGAGTTAGCCGAGGATCTCAGGGAACTTCGGTTGGAGATTGTTCCCAAAGGTTTTGTTGCAGCAATGGAAGTTCAGTCTACATTGTTGGGAAGATCCGTGAAGCTCAAAAGGATGACAAAGAGATTGCTGAGGTAAAAGAGAGGATGAGCAAAGGAAAGGCCAAAGGTTTTCGTAAGGGTGAGCACGACACCTTATGGTTCGAGGATCGTGTATATGTGCCCAATAATGCAAAGATTATGAAGTTAATACTTCAGGAGGCTCATGACTCGCCATACTCGATTCGCCCTGGAAACACCAAGATGTATTTGGATTTGAAGGAGTGTTTTTGGTGGACTGGTATGAAGAAGGATATTGCGGAGTATGTTGTCGTAGGTGATGTATGCCAGAGAGAATAAAAGCAGAGCATCAGAAGCCAGCAATATTACTACAGCCTATGCCGATACCCGAATGGAAGCAGGATAAGCTTGGCATGGATTTCATTACCGGATTTTCCAGAACCTGATCGGGATATGATTCTATCTGGGTAGTAGTTGATTCGCTTGACCAAAGTGGCTCACTTTATCCCAGTGAAAACCACCTATACAAGTGAGAAGTTGGCCAAGATTTATTTGACCAGGATCGTATGTCTGCATGGAGTTCCGAGGACCATCGTATCAGATAGAGGAACACAGTATACCTCAAAGCTTTGGAATCAGCTGCACCAGACTTTGGGTACTAGGCTAGAGTTCAGTACAACCTTTCATCCGTAGACAGATGGATAAATTGAGAGAGTCAATCAGATTCTGGAGGACATGTTGAGAGTGTGTGCGCTAGATTGGATCTAGTAGTGATGATAATCTACCTTATGCGGAGTTCTCATACAACAACAGTTACCCAGCCAGTTTGAAGATGGCCCCTTTTAAGCTTTGTATGGGAGAAGGAGCCAGACACCGTTGATGTGGGATGAAGTTGGAGACCGTCAGTTGTTTGGACCAAATGTGATCAAGGAGTCAGAAGAGAATGTTAAGTTGATTCGAGATAGACTGAAGGTAGCTCAGTCCAGGCAGAAGAGTTATGCAGACTCAAAAAAAACGCAAGGAGGTAGTCTATGGAATTGGAGACAGGGCATGTCTTCGTGTGTCCCCTCTGCGAGGAGTTAAACTATTTGGAGTTAAGGGAAAGTTAGCCCCGAGATTTGTAGGACCATACCGAGTTTTGGAGCGTATGGGAGAAGTGGCCAACAAATTGGAGTCACCCGAAGGACTGTCAGGAGTTCATGAGGTGTTTCACATTTCCTAGTTGAAGAAGTGCCATGCAGAGATGGCCAATATTCCCCTGTAAGGACGCTTGACCCTGGAAAGGATAATGATGTTCCACGAAGTGGAGTATGGACTTCATAAGTATAAGTTTTTATCTTGGTAGGTGGGATATCCCACGAGGATGAAGAGATGAATTACTATTGGATATAAAGGAGGTATGATGTTGGAAATATGGATCAAGGTAAATTCCATGATGAGTCTCGAGTAATCATGTCCTAGTTTGGTGCCAATAGAAGGAAGGAAGACAGTACAATTGGATGGATTTAAGAATACTAGGAAGTTGGAAGTTGGAATAATGATCAGTTGCCCCGAGGATGTGTTCAAGGTTTGGAAGTGATAAGATGGGCCATAACCCACAGGCCCCAGGACCTGCCAAGAAGCAAGCACATTCTTGCTGAAGGAAAAACCCTGGAAGAAGTTGCGATTTTATCGATAGACGATCTTATAGGAGTAACGCATAAAACACGAGAGTTGTGAAGGAACGATAGATGTTTATGCGGCTTGCGGAATCAATGGATTTATCCGAACTTGGTTTGTCGACAAGAGAAAATTCTGCAATGCTTGTGAGGATGACCGAGTGTTATAATGCGAGATTCGCTAAACCATGTACAAGGTAATGATTTGGGTGCGGGATGGATTGATCACCATACGGACTTACTCTTATTATTCGCCTTGCTATATGGGATGGTAAATATGAGTGACTTACCTATAGTAGAGAGACGACCATCAAAACCTTGTTTAAACCTTAGAATGGTAGGTATTGTTTTCCCTTGTACACGGTAGTTGTTGCCAACTGTAGGTTATACGGTGAGGTTCAACCCAGACCCATTTCCTGCAGGACAAACCATAAATTGATGACCACCATGAGATATCGATAGTTGTTTAGAATTGGCGCTAGACCCGTCAGCTAAGAGGACCCAGTTTCGGGATAACCTTACCAAGAGGAAAGGACAAAAGAATTGAGGAAAAGGTTATGCCACTACCGGAAGATCCTAGAGAAGGAATTATCCTTACGATTCGAGAAGATCGACCTTTGCCAGGAATAAGGATGGAGTATATGAGTTTTGATGGAACCGTAACAATGCTTCTAAGGGTGGTAGCACCCGAGACCCCGGAGACGATCGATGGATTTTGAGAAGACCCCCAAACCTAACCCATTTCTTTCTAGCCTCTCCGAATCTCGAGGACGAGATTTATTTTAAGGGTGGTAGGTTTGTAACATCCCAAAATTCAAAATTTTGGAATGTTATAAACAAATAGATAGTTTTGATTGATTGTTTGATTGATTGACTGAAAGTGGGTGAATTTGAAACTTTTTGAAAGTTAAATGAGAGGGAATAAAAGAGAATTCCCAAACTTTCATTTTCTTTTTCTGATCTTCATGAATTTAAATTATTTTCACCACAAAACCCTGGAGAGAAGATGACATGACTTCTTCCATTTATTTAAATGACAAGGTGTGTTGAAAATATTTGAATTTCATTTGGAAAATATTTCCAACCTAGGAACTTTATACAACTCAATGATTTTCACGAGCGAAGACAAAATGACTTCTTCAAAACATATGAAATATGAGTTGGGAGTTTCAAAGAATTAAATTCAAAGTTTTTTTGAATTTATTTTCAATTTGGAGTTATTGAGTTTTATTCAAATTATTTTTCTCTAAAAATAAAATATAGGGAAAATAGGGTAACATGATTCCCTACATCAGAAAATTGGAGAGAAATGAATTTTAATTAATTTTGGTAATTTTTAAAATGATTTTCTTGGATTTTACTAGAGCAGAAGCACTCTTTGCTTTATTTGAATTTGTGTGGATTTTATTTGATGCTAGAAAAATGTTCAAGTCATAGAAAATCTTTTTCTGAAATTTTTGATATATTATATGCCTATATAAGTTTTTTATTATTATTATTTCTGTTTGTGTGAAAAAAATGTTAAAAAACCTTCTAGGCCACCGAACTAGGCCGGCCCAGCAAATCGCCAGGCCACGGCCCAGCCGGCCCGACACCGCGCCTCGCTCGTCTTCCAGCTCGGGACGAAGTCCCGAGCGAGCACGCACCACCGCCGCCGTGCCCGACCTCGCCACCTCGCGCCTTGCCCCCTCCTCCACGCCTCGGAGCCGCCCTCCCCCTCCTATAAAGCGCGCCCCAGGACCCCCTGGATCCCGTTTTGGCCGCCGCCTCGAGCCGCATCGCATCACCGCCGCCGCCCCAATGAGATCTGCCGCCGCCACATTCCGCCCGCAGCAAACCCTTTCTGCGTCGCCCTCATGACCACCGCCACTGGCAATCCCGCCTCACCACCGTTGCCATCGCCGGAGCTCGCCGGAGTCCGCCGCCGCCGCTCGGACTTGCCAGAAACCACCGTCGCCGTCGGTTCACTTGGTCCGGTAATACCTGAACCCGGTTCGCCGGTTTTATTTAGGGTTTAATTTTTTTTCCGGTTTACCGTTTAAAAACCCGGTTTTTCTTTTTAAGTCTAGTTATTTAACGAACGTTCTCCGGTTAGATCTCCTTAGAGAACGATTTCCATTAGTTAGCGTTCGGCAGCAAACGTTCGCTTTTTAGCCTTTTTCTTTTTCTGTTAATTTCGGCCAGGGACCCATATGTAATTAGTTTCTTCACAGATTAGTCCCTAATCTTGAAACGATCACAATTTTTTGCTCATTAGTCGGAATCAGATGAAACCAACGCCCAGTTCTTCGCTACGATCTCCTCTATCCAGTAATCCAACTTAAACATGTTTTTGAAAGTTTCAAAATTTGAATTCAAACATATCTGTATTTGAACTTCATTTGAACATAACTTGAGTTTTGTAACTCCGTTTGAGTTGATTTTTTTGTAAATCGAAGCTCTTGACCTAAACTTTCTGATAAGGCCAAGTTCATATATTTTTGGTACTGTTAGAAATTTGTTTTATGTTGCAAGAGTTATTTGCTTGGTTTTGATGTTTTCCGAATTGTTTTCTTCGTTCTTTCCGATCTTTTGAGTGATTTCTTATGTGTGGTTACTATTGCTTGCTTACGATAGATTGACCGGAGTGTGACGAGTAGATCTATCAAGAGTTTTGAGTGCGAATCATCTTCATCAACATTGCAGGCAAGTTCACACTTTGATCGTATCCCTTTTCATACCCAGTTTTTATGCATTAGTGTAGCGACCAGACCCGAATGGATCTAGTGCTCGTGCTTTCGATGTCATCCTCGGATCGATAATGTCGACACCACACAAGATTTCCGAAGGATTTATAACAGAGTAGCAATCACACACTTATTACATCGTTGTCCACAAGGGAACTTAATACAATAATATGGCTTAAGGCCATCTAATAATAACAACGGAAGGCTTGGAAGACAAGTGAGTCCATCAACTCCATCGGCATCACCGAGTATAGAACCACGACCTAACACCTTACCAAATGCGTCAGAAAATGCATAGCGTGAAAGTTGAAGCCAACGAATTGACACATGGAATATCTTTGGCAATGTAACACATAGAGAACAATGAGCAACAAGCCTATACTACATGCATATATGGCTGGTGGTAAGGCTCTCTGATTTACATTTTGCATAAAGCTGGTTTTCCCTACATCAAAGGAATAATTTTATTTAACTATCATGGTGGTTGTTAAACATTGAGAATGGTTGACAGATCCTCAATCCCAATTAAAGGTACTCATTAAAACCCAATAACTTTATTTGAAGTAACATGTTGAGATTCACATGATATTCAAGTACTAGATACTCAAGATGTCCATAACCGGGGACACGGCTAATCATGATTAGTTTATACACTCTGCAGAGGTTTGCGCACTTTTCCCCACAAGACTCGATCGCCTCCGTTTGGTTTCTCGCACTACATGGTGTTTGCGAGCGGATGACCGAGACACAGTCTTCGTAAGCGCTAGCACCTTACTTGTGGGTAGACCGGTACACCTACTTTCCCCTACATCCGCTAGTCTACCCGTAAGAGTTCGCAACTTAGTCAACTATGCGAGCCCATAATTGGCTTGTGGCTGCACACGGAAGTTTCTAGTTTGAATAATCTTATGATCCCTTAGAGCACGGGTGGCGGTCCGAAGAAATACAGGCAAGTCCTCGATAGAAACCAGGTGCCTCAATCCACCCGGATGTGTGTTTAAGTTGCCACCTTAGATAAACCATTAAATTAACAATCTCACATCTGTCATGGATATCACTCACCCAATCCACGTCTACTAGCATAGCATAGCATAATAAGCAAACGAGAAGTAACTCCCAAGGTTTCATAAGTAAAAGCAGGTAATAGGTACTACCTCAATCTACTTCCCATCCCACAATTTAATTAGATCCTAATCATGCAAGTGTTTGAGGATTGATCTAATGCATAAAAACTGGGTATGAGAAATTATGATCACAGTGTTACTTGCCTTGCTGATGATCCGCGAGACCTAGAGATTCGAAGTAACAAGCGGCGCACTCCGGGTGATCTAACGCAGACAAACAACAAGCATACAATAAGTACTCATCTAATGCACGGGGAAATCTCGAATAAAAGATCTAACCAGATAGTTCAACTTAAGAACCACAGTTGCAAAAGAATCGAATCAAATAAAGCATCGAAAGTCGAACTCGAGAGAGAACGACTCGGTTTAGCAAATCTGAAACTAAGTCAAAATTTTACAGTAGCAAAACTCTGTGTAAGTAGGTTAGTCGAACGGCGGTTTCAGAACGAAACTCCGTAGCGCTTGAATCACCCGATTAGATAAACGAGCAAGAAATAAAACAGATTTGAAAATCGGATCGTAAATCGAATCTGAAAATAAGCGATTAAATCCGATTAAAAGAAAACGCATTTAACGGATTAAATAACGGACGCTCGCTAACAGTAACTAATCCAACGAACACATTCATTGAAACGAACGGTTCGGTGAACGTTAGATTAATTAAGAAAACCAAAAATTAAAACCATCTAGGGTTTTGAAAAAAAAACCGAACATCTAAAAAAACGGATCGGGTTTTTCAAAAAAAAAACTGGATCGGGCGGGCGTGGCGGCTACCTCAGTGCGCCGGGCTCAGCGGGCTCCGGTCTTGGCGAGGGGGGTCAGGCGGGTCGGTGGTGGCGACGTCGGCGGCGTGGCGTCCGCGGCAAGGCGGCTCGGTTGAGGGCGGCGGCTCGAGGTAAGGAGAGAGGGGGCTCGGTATAAATAGAAGGGGGGCTCCGCGCCTTGGGGAAGGGGCCAGGGCGGCGACGGCGTGTCTCGACCCGGGACAGGCGGCGGGCGGCATGGCGGCGTGGGCTCACAAGGGCGGGCGTGCGTGCGAGGGAGAGAGGGAGGTGGGCCGGGGCGCGGCTGGCTGGGCCGGCTGGGCCTTGGCCCAGGGGGGGGGGGCGCGATTTTTTTTAAACAAGACAAAACTAAATGGATTAAAAAAAATACCAAACGAACTCCGAATTTGATAAAATAAATTTTCCCCGACTCCTAAAAATGAGTCGAACAAAATGAACTTTAAAAACGGCAAACATGCATATTTTTTTTAATGCTCATTTTTGCCTAAGCAAAACAAATCTTCCAAAACCAAATTTTGATTTATTTATAATATCTTCATTTTTCCTAAATATTGGGAAAGTCATATTATTCCCTCTCTTAAGTTTTTATAGGAAAAACTTTATGAAGATAATTAAATAAATCTAATGATCCTATTTTCAAGATTTGAGAAATCCCAAATATGAAAATAATGAAACTTCCAACTCTCCGAGGGTCCTTGAGTTGTGTGAAATTTTCTAGGATCGGAAAAATGCGAGAAAAATATGATATGCATGATGACCTAATGTATAACATTCCAAATTGAAAATTTGGGATGTTACAAACCTACCTCTTAAGATGAATCTCGCCCTCGAGATTCGGGTTGGCTAGAAAATAGGTGAGGGTGGTCCTTGAGCAAAACTTCCTCTCTTTCCCAGGTGGCTTCATCCTCAGTGTGGTGGCTCCACTGAACTTTGCAAAACTTGATAACCTTGCTGCGGGTAACTCTGCTGGCATAATCTAGAATCTTAACCGGTTTCTCCTCATATGTCAAGTCATCCTTCAACTGAATTGCTTCGGTGTACTTTGTGTCTCTTAACGGTACCTCTCGCTATCTCGGGTGACATTTCTTCAATCGAGAAACATGGAATACATCATGAACTCCCCGACAGTCCTTCCGGTAATTCCAACTTATAAGCAACTTCTCCCATGCGTTGCAAAAATCTTATACGGTCCAACGAAACGGGTGCTAACTTTCCTTTAACTCCAAAGCGCTTAACTCCTCGAAGTGGGGATACTCGAGATATACTGTCTCCAACTTCATACTCAATCGCTTTGCGCCTTGAGTCGGCATAGCTCTTTTATGCGGACTGGGCTACCTTGAGCCTGTCTCGAATCAACTTAACTCTCTGTTCGGACTCCTTAATCAAATCTGGTCCAAACAAGCGGCGATCTCGGTTTAGTCCCATAACAACGGTGTCCTGCACCTTCTTCCATACAAAGCCTCGAAGGTGCCATCTTCAAGCTGGTTTGGTAACTGTTGTTGTAGGAAAATTCTGCATACTGACAAATTATCATCCCAGCTAGATCCGTAATCTAGGGCACAAGCTCTCAAAGCATGTCCTCCAAAATCTGATTGACTCTCTCGGTGCATCCCATCGATTACGTGGGTGGAAAGTCGCATCAATTCCAATCGGGTTCCCAATGTTTACAAGCTGGTTCCAAAATTTCGAGGTAAACCGGGTTCCTCTATCGTCTGATGCTCCTCGGAACTCCGTGTAAGCACACAATTCTGGTCATGTATATCTTTGCCAACTTAGCACTGCTATAGGTGGTCTTGACTGGAATAAAATGAGCTACCTTTGTTAAACGGTCGACTATAACCCAAATCGAGTCATATCCTAAACGAGTCTTTGGCAATCCTGTGATAAAATCCATGCCTAGTTTATCCCACTTCTATTCGGGTATCGGCAATGGTTGTAACAATCCTGGCTTCGATGTTACGCCTTTACTTTCGACATACATCCCAAACTGCTACATACTCCGCAATATCCTTCTTCATTCCGGTCCACCGAAAGTATTCTTCAAATCCAAGTACATCTTGGTATTTCCTGGGTGAATCGAATAGGGTGAATCATGAGCTTCTTGTAAAATCAACTTCACGATTTACGGGTCATTGGGCACATAAACACGGTCTTCAAACCATAGGGTATCATGCTCATCCTCACGAAATCCTTTAGCTTTTCCCTTGCTCATTTTCTCCTTTATAGAGGCAACTTCCTTATCTGCCTTTTGGGCTTCTCTGATTTTGTCCATCAGCGTTGACTGAATCTCCAATGCTGCTACATAGCCTCTCGGAACTATTTCCAAACATAGCTCTCGAAGGTCCTCGGCTAACTCATCTGGTATTCCTCCCATCACTAGAGTATTGACGTGGCTCTTACGGCTCAATGGATCAGCTACGACATTAGCCTTTCCGGGGTGATAATGCAATCTCATGTCATAATCCTTGATAAGCTCTAACCATCTCCTTTGTCTGAGATTCAATTCCTTCATACGTGGAAATGTACTTCAAACTCTTGTGATCCGTATATACTTCACAATGATTTCCAATGAGAAAATGTCTCCACGTCTTCAAGGCATGCACAACGGCTGCTAGCTCCAAATCATGAGTGGCATAATTCAACTCATGGGGCTTAAGTTGTCGTGAAGCATCTGAAACAACTCTTCCTTCCTGCATAAGCACTGCTCCAAGTCCTCGGCGTGAAGCGCCGCAATACACCTCATAATCCTTAGTGCGATGCGGCAATATCAAGACCGGTGAGGTGACCAATCTTTCTTCAACTCCTGAAAACTTGCCTCACGGTCCTCGGTCCATATAAATTTGTTTTCCTTTTTCAACAATTCTGTCATAGGCTTAGCAATCCTTGAGAAATTCTCAATGAATCTTCGGTAGTATCCTGCGAGTCCAAGGAAACTCCGAATCTCTCCAACTGTCGTTGGTGCTTCCCATTTGGTTCTGGTCTCAACTTTTGTGGGGTCAACTGCTATTCCTTCTCCGGATATAACATGTCCGAGAAATCCAACTTCCTTTAGCCAAAACTCACATTTGCTTTGAACTTGGCATACAACTGGTGTTCCCTCGGTTTCTCCAAAACCAATACATAAATGTTCCTTATGTTCCTCTTCATTCTTCGAGAAAATCAAAATGTCATCAATGAACACCACGGCGAACTTATCCAAAAACTCCATAAACACTTTGTTCATCGGGTTCATGAAATAGGCTGGTGCGTTAGTCAGTCCAAATGACATAACGGTATACTCGTATAGTCCATATCTCGTGGTAAATGCTGTCTTGGGTATGTCCTGCTCCCGAATCTTCAATCGATGGTACCACGATCGCAAGTCGATCTTGGAAAACACCTTGGCTCCTTGCAAGCGATCAAACAGATCATTTATCATAGGTAGTGGGTACTTGTTCTTGATTGTTACTTCATTCAATCCACGATAATCAACAACCATTCTTAACGATCCATCCTTCTTCTCCACTAGCAAAACGGGTGATCCCCAAGGTGAAGAACTTGGGCGTATAAAACCTTTATCCAAAAGCTCCTTAATGCGCTTCTTGATTTCCGCCAAATCACATGCGGGCATCCTATATGGTCGCCGATATTGGGCCTGTTCACGGCAAAAGTTCTATCAAAAACTCAATGTCTCTATCCGGTGGCATTCACGGCAACTCTTAGGAAATACATCGGAAAATCCTTCACCACGGTACTTCTTCCTGCACCACTCCTGATAGGCAATTAACTTGCGCTCTTCTCGGCTGATGCCGTGATACATACTTAATCCTTCTTCCTTCTGGTGTTGTGAGAAAATCGTCTTACTTGCGCAATCGATGTTTCCTCCATACATCAACAACCAATCCATACCGAGAATTACATCAAATCCTTGCGGTTCCAGAATGATCAAATCCGTCGGGAATACATGCCTTCCTATACTTAATGGCACTTGAAAACATCCTTGTTCCGCCATATACTCCGCTCTGGTGAGCTTACTAGCAAAGGGTTTTAAGAATCCGAGTAGGTAGGCTATACTTCTCTACAAATCCTTGATATGTATGAATGCGATGCACCGGTTCGAAAAGAACTAGTGCAGTAAATGACTTAACCAAAAACTTCTTGATTCTTGCATCGGGCTGATCTTCAACCTCCTCCACTTCAATGTGGTTCACATCCCCTATTGAAAGGGTTAGGCTTCTTTCGAGCTTCCATTGCCATTTCCATTCTGGCCTATACGGGCAGTCATTGGCATAATGCCCGATCTTGCGGCACTTAAAGCAAGTAATATGACTCAGGTCTACTTTGGATGGTGTTGACGGGTTGGTGCGATTACGTAATTGCTTCCTCCATTCCGTTCCCATTCTTGGTCTTTGTTATGGTTATGCGAATTACCTCCTCCATGGGTATTCCTGATTTAGGGGTATAACGAGGTTTCTGCTGAGCTCGAGTTATACTTCCCTTGCCCATACTTCCGCTTACGGTTCTCAATTTGCTTTGCTTTCCTTCAATCATGAGGGCTCGGTCTACTAACTCCTGGTAGTTATTGAAACTGGCTACCATCAACGGCATGCTGAACTCATCATTTAGTCCTTCTAGGAACTTCTCCTGTTTAGCTGCATCGGTAGCAACGTCATCTGGGGCATAACGTGCTAGTTTACTAAAGTCATCCACGTACTGGCCAACAGTCCTTCCTCCTTGGCGTAAGTTGCGAAACTCACGCTTCTTCATGGCCATAGCTCCTATTTGAAACATGGGCGGTCTTGAAAGCTTGCTGAAATTGATCCCATGTGGCGGTGTCTACAGGGTAAGTGGCTGTGAAATTCTCCCACCATGTCTGCTTGGGTCCTTCAAGCTGATGTGCTACAAACTTCACTCTTTCTCCATCTGTGCATCCTGCGGTGGTCGGCTCCTTCCTATCTTGCGGAGCGGTCATCTGCTACAATCGGCTCGGTGCTACTGGAATACACCGGCGGGTTTAGTCTAAGGAAACGAGTCAGATGATCCGCAGGTGGTGGTGGTGGTGGGTTGTTGTTGTTGTTGTTGCCCTGGTTCTGCACCAATGTTTGAATCAGGGTATTCTGCTGCTGGATCAGTTGGGTGATATCTGGCGGGAAAACAAATCTAGGGTCGCGTCTCGGAGGCATCTGATGGGTTTAGAAAAGATGAGAATTTAGAATAGAATGAGGTCTAAGGGGAATCACTACCCAAATGCACATGAGCAAATACACACAAAATCACTTCATTCAATCAAACAAGGGCTTACAACGATCTAACTATCGCAAAAGTGCGTGTACTATAATGTTTACATGGGGGGGGGAATACTACTAATATGTGGGGGACTTCTACTAATTTGAACCGATGGAAGACTCCATAATGTACGCTCTGCTTCATCTTCAAAGTCGGGTTCACTTGGATCCGAATCGGTGTCGTCGATGTTGATGTAGTCGCTGGGCAATCGACATCTTGGTCTTCATTCCTGAGCGCCAACTTCTTCTTGAGTTCTTCAATCTCGTACTTAAGATTGTTATTGTGTCTTGTTAGAGCTACGATCTCGTCCATATAGTCCTTGCGAGTTGTCTTTAGTTCTCCTTCAAGTTCGATGATCCTTCCCTTTGCATTCTGCAACTCCAACATATCATTGCACATCTGGTTCTCCTGGCGTCGAATGTGCTGGTTTAACTCCTGGATGAATGCTGCAATGGATCTATCCTTCTTGGTGTTGACGACGTCCCATTTGTCATCTCGGCGTCCGCAAATCCTTGAGGTCTTCTTGATAAACTTCTCCAATGTGTCCCATGGTGATGTGAGCTGCCATGCTCTTTCCCAGACTCCAAGTTGGTGCACTGAAAACATTATCTATAGGCTTGGTGATTGGGGCGAATGTCCTTCCTAGAACGTGAGCGTGAATCTTCCAGCGCTCCTCTTCAGGCAGAGTGGCGTTGAAAGTCCCGGTGAAGCTGGGTAGTCCAATGTTCAGGTACTTGGTAACTTCCTTCAAGTGAAATCCAAAAGGTGTGCCTTCATCCGGTTGGGTGTACTTGATCTTCGGCGTCCTTCATCCTAAAGAGAGTAGAAAATATGAGGAGTTAGAAAATGGTAATATAATATTGATCTATTGCTTTATCTTATTGTTCGTGTCCTACAGTCAGCGTGTGCTCTTATACCATTCTCTGTGGCGACCGGACCGAATGGATCTAGTGCTCGTGCTCGGTGTCATCCTCGGATCAGTAATGCTGACACCACAGTACTTCGAAGGATTTATAACAGAGTAGCAATCACACACTTATTACATCGTTGTCCACAAGGGAACTTAATACAATAATATGGCTTAAGGCCATCTAATAATAACAACGGAAGGCTTGGAAGACAAGTGAGTCCATCAACTCCATCGGCATCACCGAGTATAGAACCACGACCTAACACCTTACTCGTCAAATGCAGAAAAGTGCATAACGTGAAAGTTGCAGCCGAAAACAATTGACACATGGAATATCTTGGCAATGTAACACATAGAGAACAATGAGCAACAAGCCTATACTACATGCATATATGGCTGGTGGTAAGGCTCTCTGATTACATTTTTGCATAAAGCTGGTTTTTCCCTACATCAAAGGAATAATTTTATTTAACTATCATGGTGGTTGTTAAACATTGAGAATGGTTGACAGCATCCTCAATCCCAATTAAAGGTACTCATTAAAACCCAATAACTTTATTTGAAGTAACATGTTGAGATTCACATGATATTCAAGTACTAGATACTCAAGATGTCCATAACCGGGGACACGGCTAATCATGATTAGTTTATACACTCTGCAGAGGTTTAGCACTTTTCCCCACAAGACTCGATCGCCTCCGTTTGGTTTCTCGCACTACATGGTGTTTGAGGCGGATGACCGAGACACAGTCTTTCGAAGCGCTAGCACCTTACTTGTGGGTAGACCGGTACACCTACTTTCCCCTACATCCGCTAGTCTACCCGTAAGAGTTCGCACAACTTAGTCAACTATGCGAGCCCATAATTGGCTTGTGGCTGCACACGGAAGTTTCTAGTTTGAATAATCTTATGATCCCTTAGAGCACAGGTGGCGGTCCGAAGAAATATGAGCAAGTCTGATAGAAACCAGGTGCCTCAATCCACCCGGATGTGTGTTTAAGTTGCCACCTTAGATAAACCATTAAATTAACAATCTCACATCTGTCATGGATATCACTCACCCAATCCACGTCTACTAGCATAGCATAGCATAATAAGCAAACGTAGAAGTAACTCCCAAGGTTTCATAAGTAAAACAGGTAATAGGTACTACCTCAATCTACTTCCCATCCCACAATTTAATTAGATCCTAATCATGCAAGTGTTTGAGGATTGATCTAATGCATAAAAACTGGGTATGAGAAATTATGATCACAGTGTTACTTGCCTTGCTGATGATCCGCGAGACCTAGAGATTCGAAGTAACAAGCGGCGCACTCCGGGTGATCTAACGCAGACAAACAACAAGCATACAATAAGTACTCATCTAATGCACGGGAAATCTCGAATAAAAGATCTAACCAGATAGTTCAACTTAAGAACCCTGGTTGCAAAAGAATCGAATCAAATAAAGCATCGAAAGTCGGAACTCGAGAGAGAACGACTCGGTTTAGCAAATCTGAAACTAAGTCAAAATTTTACAGTAGCAAAACTCTGTGTAAGTAGGTTAGTCGAACGGCGGTTTCAGAAGAAACTCCAGCGCTTGAATCACCTGATTCCGATAAACGAGCAAGAAATAAAACAGATTTGAAAATCGGATCGTAAATCGAATCTGAAAATAAAAGATTAAATCCGATTAAAAGAAAGCGACGAACGGATTAAATAACGGACGTTCGCTAACAGAACTAATCCAACGAACACATTCATTGAAACGAACGGTTCGGTGAACGTTCGTTAATTAAGAAAACCGAAAAATTAAAACCATCTAGGGTTTTGAAAAAAAAACCGAACATCTAAAAAAAACGGATCGGGTTTTTCAAAAAAAAAACCGGATCGGGCGGGGCGGCGGCTTACCTCCTGCCACGGGCTGGGTTCTGGGTTCCGTGCCGAGGGGGGGGTCCGGGCGGGTCGGCGGGTGGCGACGCCGGGCGGCGGCGGCGACATGGCGGCGGGCGGCTTCGGGTGAGGGCGGCGCGGGCGGCTCGAGGTGAGGAGAGAGGGGGGTGCTCGGTATAAATAGAAGGGGGCTCGCGCCTTGGGGAAGGGGCAGTGGCGGGCGACAGCGTGTCCGACCGGACACGGGCGGGCGTGGCGGCGGCGGGGAGGGCTCACAAGTGGCGTCTTGTGAGGGAGAGAGGAGGTGGGCGGGCGCTGGGCCGGGGCGGCTGGGCCGGCTGGGCCTTGGCCCAGGGGGGGGGGGGCGCGATTTTTTTTAAAAAATACAAAAAAAAATGGATTAAAAAATACCAAGCGAACTCGAATTTGATAAAATAAATTTTCCCGACTCCTAAAAATGAGTCGAACAAAATGAACTTTAAAAGCAGCAAACATGCATATTTTTTTAATGCTCATTTTGCCTAAGCAAAACAAATCTTCCAAAACCAAATTTTGATTTATTTATAATATCTTCATTTTTCCTAAATATTGGGAAAGTCATATTATTCCCTCTCTTAAGTTTTTATAGGAAAAACTTTATGAAGATAATTAAATAAATCTAATGATCCTATTTTCAAGATTTGAGAAATCCCAAATATGAAAATAATGAAACTTCCAACTCTCTCCGAGGGTCCTTGAGTTGCGTGAAATTTTCTAGGATCGGAAAATGCGAGAAAAATATGATATGCATGATGACCTAATGTATAACATTCCAAATTGAAAATTTGGGATGTTACAATTAGTTTCAACCCTCAAACATTGCATGATTAGGATCTAATTAAATTGTGGGTTTTGGGAAGTAGATTGAGGTAGTACCTATTTCCTGCTTTATTAAGTTTGCTTTTTGCCATGCTATGCAAGTAGACGTGGATTGGGTGAGTGATTTTCCATGACAGATGTGAGATTGTTAATTAATGGTTTATTTAAGGTGGCAACATTAATACACATCTGGGTGGATTGAGGTACCTGGTTATTCTAGGATTGCCTGTTTCTTTTTGGACCGCCACCCAGGCTCAAAGGGATCATAAGATTACTCATGCTAGAAAATTCCGTGTGCAGCCAAATGCTATTATGGGCTCTAGCATAGTTGATTAAGTCGTGCGAACTCTTACAGTGGTAGACTAGCAAATGTAGGGGAAAGTAGGTGTACCGGTCTACCCATCGTAAGGTGCTAAGCGCTTACGAAAGACTATGTCTCGGTCATTCGTTTCTCAAACACCATGTAGTGCGAGAAAACCAACGGAGGAGATCGAGTCATGTGGGGAAAAGTGCGCAACCTCTGCAGAGTGTACAAACTAATCATGATTAGCCGTGTCCCCGGTTATGGACATCTTGAGTATCTAGTACTTGGATTTTCCTGTGAATCTCATCATGTTACTTTAAATTAATATTGTTGGGTTTTAATGATGATGATTAATTGGGATTGAGAATGCTGTCAACCATTCTCAATGTTTAACAACCACCATGATAGTTAAACAAAATTTATTCCTTTGATGAGGGAAAAATTGGCTTTTCGCAAAAACATTGTAACCATAGAGCCTCCACCAGCCAAATATGCATGTAGAGATAGCCATTATTCATCATTGCTCTATGGTGTGAATTTGCCAGTACATTCAATGTATAGACCCCTTGTGGCTGCAACGTCTCATGTTGCAGGATCTTACGACGAGTAAGTGATACGTTAGGGTTACGATTTCTACACTCAACTTTGCCGTTGGTGTTGATGGGAATCCACAACCTTGTTACTTCCGCTATTTGGATTGAGGTAATAGTATTTATGTTGCTTTATACATGTGATTTACCTCTGTTATAAATCCTCGAGTACTGTGTGTGTCAGCATACCGATCCAGGGATGACACTTAAGCACAGAGACTTGATCCATTCGGGTCGGGTCGCTACACCGGCTGAACACGCCTCCTTGCTGCATTCAAACGCCTCCATGAAACCCGTGTGGAAGCCGAGAAACCCACTCTGGACACACGTCCGTTCATGACTGGGCCGGCAATAAACGCAACACCGGCCGAGCTCCTCCCGTCCGCCGTCTATTTAATCTCCTATTTAAACGAGGCCAAACGCCGGCCAAGAATCGCACATGTCTGCCGCTTCCCTATCTCCTCCTTCACCATTTTGTCCACTCTTACAATGGCTTATGAAGAGTAGTTATACGGCATCCAAGCCGGCTGGGTGGCCTGCCGAGCCCGCTGGATACGAGCTATGCAGCTTGCTGATCCACCACCCTCCCCTCGCCCGACGGAGCCAGTTGCCGCCCCAACCTGGCGCATGGTTCAACAACTCGCTGCTCCAAGCCAACTCGACGAGGAGCGGCACACGTGCGTCGTCGCTGCCATCCACGCCACCACCTTGTACCGCGCCTCCCGTGTCTACGACCGCATCTCCCGTTTCTATGGCCGAGACTCCCATGCCGGCGGCCGGGCCATGCAAGCAGAGACAGAAGTCAGGTGCGCATAGAGCGACGAGTCGGTGGCCAGCGTCCCGCCATCATCAAGGAGAAGTAGAACACGGGGGGTCGTTGCCGCTTGGGTCCCATGAAGGCCACCATGGAGGCGATGCCAGCGTACACAATAGGTGTCTTACCGGATTCTTCTGTTGCGAGGACCTTCATCGACCCCGCATGGGCTCCACGGAAGCGGAGAAGCCCCCTTCCCCCATCATCTAGGGCATCAGCCAACGATATCAATTGGGCAGTGAGGAAGTGAGCCGGCCTTTGCGTTGAAGCATATACCTCCGGGGCTCCCGACAATCTGGTGATCATGCTGCCGGACATGAGGAACACAAATGGATCGGCAGGCGACCATTTAGGCCAGGTATTATATACATGTGCTATCCAGAACTAGCACCGCTTAGTTGATTTGAATGTAATGAAATCAGTCATGTTTGTATGAAAATCTGGTATTTTATATGAATTCCGTCATTGTTTATATGAAATATCGCCGTGTTTGCATGAATTTGGTCCGGTTGGTTGACTTGCTGTCAGAATGTGTGCGGCTACGGTTGGATGGCGTAATTTGGGGTCATCGGTCGGTCTGTGGCCGGCTCGAGCAGCGTGGAGCTCGTCTCTAACGTGCGCGCTGGAGGATGCATGAGCACCCGAGCCATTCATCGTTCATCAATGGCAAAGGCACCGGTGGACAAAAGGGTCACCAATATTTTGGCTACCCTGGGCAAGATCTAAAAAGCCCCTCCCAGCAGATTTAAATCCCTCGTTCGCCGTGAAATTTTGCCATGTGTTGTTTTCATGGACTAGCAAGATGCCCCTGCATTGCACTGAACATCAAGATGCATTTTATTACCAAACACCTATTGTGATTGACCCATGCAGGAGTAATCCCATGTGTAAAAACTAATGATATCTCGAGAATTTTATCGGAAAAATGGTATCTCGAGAATTTTATCGAAAAAATGATATCTTGAGAAAGATGCGAGATAAGGAGAGGAGGAGTGGGCGGAGGCATGGGGATGGACGGCGCATTATGTCTAGGTTTGTATCTCTCTCTCTCTCTCTCTCTCTCTCTCACACACACACACACACACACACACACACACACACACGTAGGTGGGGGACGTGCACGAAGAGAAGAGGTGCACGCACGGCGCATGTACTCCCGTCTCTTTCCCAACCACACCCGTGCGGGTACACGGTGGAGCTCATTTCTGTATGAAAAGGCAGCCCACGTGTAATTTGACACATGTACTGGTTGTCCACTTGATGGAGGATCGTCTACCACGGGTGAACAAAAAAATTGCGACTTGACGTGTTATGTTAAAAAAGAGGCAAACCATGTGGGGCCTACCTTAGAGGCAAGGCTCTATACACTTGAGATGCTCTGTATGTATTACTTTTGATGTGTCCCGTCAACTCGCAGAACAAGGAGAAGCTTTCTTAGTACACCGTCTCCCCCGCCCGCAGGCACGGTGGCTCGCGGGACGAGGTGAAGCTTGCTTACTAGTACGCATTACGCCCGCTCCCTCGCCCGCGCGCGCGGTGACTCGCAGGACGAGGAGAAATTTACTACTCCCTCCATTTAATCCTCGTCCCTACCCTGGTTAGAGAGATTATCATATTGTTTCGAATATATGTCAAACTGCACAAAGTTTGACCAAATTTATATAAAAAAATATGAACATCTACAATACTAAAACTATATAGTATGAACATACATTTCATGGTGCATCTGATAATATTGATTTCATATTGTGAATGTTTATATTTTTTGATATAAAGTTAGTCAAACTCTACAAAGCTTGACTTTGACCAAACCTTATATG
Source organism: Aegilops bicornis (assembly GCA_021605145.1). Lineage (NCBI taxonomy): Eukaryota > Viridiplantae > Streptophyta > Magnoliopsida > Poales > Poaceae > Aegilops > Aegilops bicornis. The sequence continues at coordinate 426,461,584 of CM038671.1, read as the reverse complement.
CGGACTAAAAAGAAACGGAGGGAGTAGTAGGAGTAGTACTACTACAACAATTTCCTTGGAGTACATGGTGCAACAAGCTACCCTAGGCTATGTTACTACTCCCTCCTTTCCAGTTTATGGCTCAATTTCAAAATCTCTCCAACCAAGGTAGGCGATGAGTGGTGGAATTAATTTTGTAGTTTGCACAAGTAATTAGTACGCTCATTTTTCTCAAGAAGTTATGTTTACTGAGGCGTTAGCACGAATGCATGCATGACCACTAAATTTCCATGAACTTATACATGCATTGGTGAGTTTTCTCTTGACACTGCTTGCATCGGGTGATTTAACGCACCTCGAAATCCAACATGTGATGGTACTACTACTACTACTACTACTACTACTACTAGTAGTAGTAGTAGTAGAATTGAGACTTATAAACGGAAAAATGAATTTTTTAGATGAGCCCTATAAACCGGAAAGGAGGGAGTAGTAAGTAGTACACCTCCATAGTGGGTACGTACTCCGTAAAATCAGATTTTCCCAAAACTAAGTCGCTCAACCTTTATTTGCTTGTTTCCCTTCCTGCCTCCTTGCCTCGAACATACTATGCCAAACTCCCCTGCTTGCCGCGCGGGAAAAGACCCGCACTCGCCTTTTTTAGTCCGGGTTTTATCGATGGATCGCGCGAAGCAGCAAAAACCAAGCCGTGTCTTGTACTCCTCCGTCGATGCTCGCTTTCATGAATTTTGTACTTCCTCTCACCGACATGTGGCACATATAGCAACCGGGTCGGCGTGTCATGCACCAAATAACAGTGCAGAATAAGCGGGGGACGCACCCAGTTGTACCGCCCAAAGAGTAGTAATGAACAATGAGATGTCAAATCACAATGCCGCACCTTCCCAGACGGACGAAGCAACCATTATTTCACACTTCGCTTCGCCATCATCTCCTTCAAGAAAACCACGTAGTATTGCTTATGCCATTGTTCCGCCTCAAGAGGGACACACACATCGCCTTGGTACATCATGACAAGTGGGATCGCATGACAAGCCATGCTCCCTGCCCATCACTCGGTAAAATCACCTCATTTGTACTACTTCCTCCATATCGATTTACAGGGCTTGCACGTCGTTATAGGTTGAGAATTTAACTGGCCATATATGTGATGAACAGTATATGTTTAGAAACTACATCCGCTTAAGAATCCAATGATATACTTTTTGTGACATAGCAACTCATATTTAGTTAGTCAAATGGATGACCTAGAACTACGTGCACAACCTATAAACCGAGACGGAGAGGGTAGTACGGTACGTATCTTTTTAGATCAATATAGTCGGGATTCATCAAGGCGCAAAACCAAGTGGTAGGCTGCTCCTGTCATGTTGGCGTAGCAGCTCAAGCAGGGTCAGTCCGCACGCGAAATGGCGTCACACTTAACAGGACCCCTTTGGCTGACATGTGGCTCATCCACTGTCTTGTTCCACGTGCGATGCACCAAATTACAGTTCGGAGCAGCGGTTGGACTTGGAGGCACCCCGGTCGTAGCGTCGCAGTAGTAGGAAATGAGCGATGAGGGGTCAATTCACAAAGCCCCACCTTTCCCGCATTAAGCTGGACGGACTAAGCAACCATCATTTCACTCTAGGGCGCAAGAGCATAAAGAAAAGAGAAAACTAATGATGCGTGCGGCAGCTACCTAGGGCACCCTAGGGTAGGGGCATCCACTACAAATCCTTTTTGTTGAAAGCGCCTCCACTACAAATCCGCTTCTCCCTCGTCCTCTTGAAGAAAATTGATGATGTGTGTGGCGGTAGGGTTTGTAGGAGTACTACGGCGTGTGGGGCCATGTCGTAGTAAACAGGAGAGGGATTGAGTTCGAGCCGATGCCTTAATATGTGTGGGCCACTTGGTTTTACGGGAACGAGGCAGCATTTTGGGTTCGCGGACCAGTGGAGATATACATACAAAAAAAATGTGGACTTAGGTTCGACCGAAAGGCAATGATGCATGGGCCCTGCATTTTGATATACCCGCGGCCGCGTGAAATTTGCTACTCCACTCAAAACTAGTAAGGTACACATGCATTGAACGCATGAGATTTGGAAAGCAAATTATGAATAAATACACACTACAACATGTAAAGCTTTGAGTCATATATGCATGATGTAGATGTTCGTTTAGTTCTTGTAGTTCATCTCATTCAAATTCAATTAGTTTTGTAAAAAGGTTAAGATTCATGGGATTGTGCATTGTAAAGCATAAAGTAAAAAAACAAATAATGGCAATTCATTTAGAAAGAAAAAGTTTGGGCAATTATGATACGGAAGATTCTAGAACAAAGGACAAGTGCTTGTGTTTTGAGGTTTGTGCATTATGCTTAAGTTCAACCATGGAGTCTTCTAGATTGTACATGTGGCAGAATCTGGTGGAATGTTGATGATATCCAACGGCCAGTTGTGCTCGGATTTGCCATCTCTGCACTGTCGGATTAGCTTCATCCAATGACCATCTTTCAAAGTTATTCACACACTATATAGGGGTATAGATAATGCATAAAAGTTCCTCCAAAAACATCTATAACTAATGGGAGGTGAATCTATGCTTAAAATGAAGAAAAAAAAGTAAAACTCCCTCCTTCTAGGTGTATAAGTCATCTTAGGTTTTTTTGCTAGTTAATAGCATTCCATGCAATGAATTAATCACTTCATGTCATGTTTGAAAGTCTCAAGCCATTGCAAGCATGCACGGCCCACATCTCTTATTGGTTGATATGTCACGAAACAAGAAACGAGGAGGGAGTTAATGTAACGTGCCTAAGTGTTTTGGGATTATTTGGTTTCGGAAGATGACTTACACACCTAGACGGAGGGAGTACAAAGAGAAAAAATGAATTGCAGTTAAAAAAATGACATTTCTAACAAAAATGTGAATGTGAACTACATATGTGTGCACGTGACCAGCACATACTTTGTCAATACAAAATTTAATGCAATAAAAAACTAATGAGTAACATGCACAAATTGATGATGTGGTGCTTGCATGCATAGAGTAGAAAAACAATGTGATTTATGACTTGCATGCATGACATGTTCTTGTGCCATAGTTGCATGTCTAGGAAAAAAGCTACTAGTGGGTTGTACTAGCTATTTAGGAATAGAAGATGTATACATGGAAGTTGTAGGGAAAGAGATGACATGTATCTCAGTTCCTATGAGTAGGGATTGGAAAAGAGATGTCATTTGGTTCACATCATAGGAACTTTTCTATTGAATCTAGAGATGACATGTATCTCAATTCCTATGAGGAGGGATTAGAAAAGAGATGTCATTTGGTTCACATCATAGGAACTTTTCTATTGAATCTAGAGATGACATGTATCTCAATTCCTATGAGGAGGGATTAGAAAAGAGATGCCATTTGGTTCACATCGTAGGAACTTTTCTATTGAATATACGCTAAGTGTTTATTTTCCTTTGAAATTATGGGAGTATAGGAATCCATTCATATGAACCAAGTGGCCATAAAGCTATAAAAATGATATCATGTTTATTTCCTTTGAAATGTGGAGTATATGAATCTATTCCTATGGACCAATTGGCTCTAAAGGAAAAAATCATATAAAAATCATATCATATAGAGTTCCTATGATATTCCTCCACACCAAAGGATGGTTGAAATTGCTGCAGGTGATACGACGGTCTTTCTTTGTACACTCCTCCCCCATCTTTATAGTTACCGCTCGAAGATGAATGAAATGATATATACTGGGTATTCTATATGTGCATTTTGGTACACGAAAACTCGGTAAAACTTTGCGAGGTTCAAATTTTCAATAAAGCTATATGCGCTGCATTTTGGAACGGAGGGAGGAGCATGCGGCAGTTGCTAACACTCACGTGGAAGATTTGCATGTAGGAGGACTGGTTGTTCAGTTAAATAACATGGTAAAATTGACACTGTCGGATGCCGATCTAACGGTTCTTATGGCCTTCGTCAGGAAACGGCTTGTGGAGAACATTTGTCAGATAATGATTTACGGACACATGCATTGCATTGATACGTTCCCCCTCTCTCTCACGCACACACGCACCCTCACGAGGCACGACTCTCCCGAGTCCTCTCGCACCCACCGTCTATCTGCAAGTAGACGTCACACACATATGTGCTCTTCACACCCTACCCTCAGAACTTCTAAAAAACAAAAGACGTTGTGCACCTTTTATTTTAGCTCACACGTCACACACTTATACTATTACTCTTGTGGCAAACGTTCTTTGGGAATAGTATATTGTACTCTCACGAAGAGAAGCGGTGCACGCATGCACTATTCTCTCACACCCACTCGCGGGTACATGTAGGAGCGCATTTTTTGAAGCTGGTACAACAAAATCACTCCACTATATATATATATATATATATATATATATATATATATATATATATATATATATATATATATATATATGAGGAGCCTTGTTAGCGCTTGCTTTACTAGGGTTCCTCTCTTTCACTCTCTCATGCTCTCCAGATCTAAGCAAGACATAGGTGGCCACACTCTCTCTGCTCACGGCTGGTCACAAATCCGGCCGGACCACCTCGACCGGGGCAGGGGTGTAGGTGCATCGTTCATGTTGTTGTCAGCGGCGAGGGTGGAGACCAACGGCTGCCCGCGCGTCTCGATCGGCGGCCGTGCCGTTCTCTCCGAGAGAGCGCCGGCTCAGGAGGGCCTCCGACCCCTTCTTCCTCCCTGCGATATTGTGGCCAAGATATGGCCTCTCGACGGCGTCTTTGCCACATGCCGACAACCCTCAGGTATATATTCCTTCAAAACCAGCCTTGCTCTACTGCCCAGCTCCCCACGTGGCTGCGTGTGGATCTTTTTCTACTTCCGTCGGTTGTTCCAAAGCCACCTAGACTTTACTATCATTAGAGGTAAAGCTAGTTCATACAGTCGAATCTAAGAGTTGGTTCAAACAGGGAAGAGAGTGGGAAAGCTGTAGCATGACTCTAGGACTTGGTTCTAAGAGGAAACGGGGGAAAGTAGTAGATACTGGCTACCCAACCAGTCTCTTGGTTGAAAAGGCGAAGAAAGCACGGTGGATGGTGAAGGGTGGGGGGAAGTGGACCTGTCTCTTGGTTGAAAAGGAAAGAAAGTGAGGGGTGTTGGGGGAAACGCAAATGAGAATGAGCAGGTCTAGATTTCCTGTGTTCACATAGGAAAATGTCATGAGGAGATAAATAATGGTACAAATGCAGACATGTTGCTCGAGTGTTTGCCGCTCTCGGCAACCACATCTGCCTCACCACTTTATGCCCCTGCTGTCCCTACGCCCATATCGCTATCGTTAATGTAAAATCACATGAAGCATTAAGCAATGCCATCTAATGTCACTATAAGTAATCGTCTAGTGCCATCGATGAATTGAAGCAATGCCACCACCATTTTCTGAAGTGCTTCCGTCTTGCTTTATTTCCCATGAATTGTGTTTTTGCAGTTACACTTAAATCTCACACCGCTAACATTGCTTCATCCCAGTGGAACTGCACAAATTTGATTGCACATTCTTGACCATGTGATACTCTCATGGCGGTAATACTAATGCTATTGTTACGCATGTTAATCTAGTGGCAGTGTTGATGTGATGTGATGCTACTTACTTAAGGGCACTTTCATACTGTCAATCTAGTGCCAATTATAACACAATAGATGCTACTGTTAATCATACACCACTGCAATCTAGTGGAACTGCACAAATTTGATTGCACATTTACTGACCATGTTCTACTCTCATGACAGTAATACTAATGCTATTGTTCTGCATGTTAATCTAGTGGCAGTGTTGATGTGATGTGATGCTACTTACTTAAGGGCACTTTCATACTGTCAATCTAGTGCCAATTATAACACAATAGATGCTGCTGTTAATCATACGCCACTGCAAATATCTGTCATTGTTTAAATAACCGCATTTCATATTTGCGCAAACAGGGATGTCTGTCTCCATATCGTTCCTATCTGCGCAATCAAAAGTACACACCTCAGTTTTAGTACAATTGCACAAAATGAGATGGATATTCCTAGCTGTCGTCCTCTAACCACCAGTGTTCCAGGTATTCCTACATTGGTAGTACCTAGGTAGAATGACCAACGCAATCTAAAAGAAGTTGATTCGTACGTTTTACTTCCTGATTGCAGTGCAGGGACGAGCGAAAACAACTACATCCTAGTCCAGAATGCACTTTCTACCGGTTCATCCATGGACCGAGGACTAGCTGGCATAGCTGCACGGAGGTTTTTGGGACAGGTGCGCGGACGAGAGGCATTGTGGTCTGCTTATTTCTGTAAATAGCGGTTCTTAAATTTAGTGGAATGCACAAGAATTTCAGCTGGTCAATACACTACATGGTTCAGTTGAGCATTCCAGCTCAAAACACAATTATAATTGGTTATTCTGGAATGAGAGAACCTAACCCTGGATGGTGGCAACAAGAAAAAACCAGAGTGAACTCCAGGAAATTTAAGCCTGCTAGGAGGCCCTTTGCTCAGAGAAGCATTGCTTGTTTTTTTCTGATTTGTAAACCTTCTCACAACTTTGTCTTTTGCTGTGAACTAGTATATGTTTGTTACGTTCTATGAATCATTGAGATGTATAAAATTGCTTAACTTATGCTTTTCAAGTTTTTTATGAAGTCGAGTTTAATGTGAGTGTTCCACATGAGCATTTGGACTAGCGTGTGAACGTTTGGAATTTACATTGGGGCCTCAGATAACTGCATGAACCACTGTAACAAGATACGTAGTTGCTTATATGTCAGATAGCAGATTATTGATTGTTAGCTGGTCGAGAGCCTAGGGTTGAAGCGAGCTGAGCCAATGTGCCGTGTTTTGCACAATTGCTTACAAGTGGGGTAGCACCAACAGTGTTTACAAGTACTTATGTACACGTCAGCGCATAGTCATCGAACGAGTACTCTATTTCATCAAACACACACTGCTCTATGATAAACTATGACAACTTATGTCTTATCATGCCATATTCATGAAAAACTAGTGAGGACACATCTGTTTCAGCAACAATTACGATGGTTCTCACATGATTCACGGGCACACAAAAGTAGCAGCAGTTCCCATAGACAGATTCAAACAGAGTACTAGCCCCAGAGGGCTCGATAATAGACAAGGTTCGGATAATTAGACACAATCCAAACTACTATTAAACACTAGCTAGGGCAACTATTTCATGCCTCGATCTAATTTGGGCTGGATACAAGACGGACCTTGCCATGAACATCATCGAGGACGTCCGGCAGCAGCTCAATCCTGTGAACCTTCATGAAGATAACCTTGTAGCCTTGCCAGTCATAAACTTGTTTGTGGAGGCATGCCATGTAATCTTCATGCGTAAGCTTGAAAAGAACAGTATGCCTCACAAACGAAGGAGTAGCTTTGAACTTCTTGTGCTTCAGTACACCCTGGACAACACGCCTGACAACAGTGAGGCTGGAATACAACTCGACATTGGTATAAGCGCAAATGGCTTCCAGGATCCAACAGCCTAAGAACTATGTTTTCCCAGTGCATATATTCAGGTCATCCGCCTCATAGGGAGTGACGTGTACAACTACACAATCCTTGTCTGCATCAGGGCTGTAATTGAAATGTAAAAAAAATTCTGAATTACTTTCCAAAGATAAGAAACAAAAGTTATTTAAACCACTATGTATAGCATGGCATCGAAGCTAATAGAATTTTGCATTATTCATCACCACATACTTAGATGAAAAACACAATCGAGATCGGCAAAGAAGAAAATCACCTTGGGCAGCTCAGCGAGGGGGGGACACATCCATGAAGGGGGAAAACTGCTCCTGCATGGCCACGGGGGCTGTAACCTCAAAAGGGGCATTGTCCATCTCAGTAGTGGCCGTGAGCGTATCTGGGGTCGGCTCGGTGGCTGCCTCCATCTTCTTGGAGCTCTCTGTCTCGTGGGGATCAGCCTCCCGCGTCTGCTCCAATATTGGCAGATCTTTGCCTTGTTCTCCTTGGTCCATCATGAAACTAACAAATACTACGAGACCATTGAAAGGAAAACACAATCGCAATGCCAATGAAACAAAAAAAGAGAATGCGGACCGGTTACTGCTTTGCAAAAGTTCTTTTTTTCTCTAATAGAAAATATACCAACATCACGGATCCGCTTACCTTCCCTTCGTTGGGAGAGAAGAACAGTGGCATATGCGAGTGTTGGCTTTCTTGAAGACGGTGAGGGAGAAGGGGATTCAGCAAAGAGTGAAATGATGGTTGCTTCATCCATCAAACTTAGACTGTGGGGAGGTGGGGTTTTGTGATACGACGGCTCGTTACTGCCGCGCTACGACCGGGGTGACTCTCCGCCTGCATACTGCCTTCTAATTTGGTGGATGGCATTTGGGCCCGCGTGCTGCATGGCCCGCATGTCACTGAAGAAAAGTAAAACGGAATTCAGTAGAGGGAGATGTTTCGATGACCTAGGAGGAGCCAGAAGCGGTAGTGTATCCACTGTACTAGTAGTAATTGTCTTTCTAGGTAGCTGTAGAGTGTCTCCACTGTACTAGTAGTAATTGTTTCTCTAGGCCCAAGACAAAACAGCCCATCCACCCTATTAAATAATAAAATCAATTCAAAAGCCCATATATTTACTTAATGAGAGGCGCTACCCACACCCAGCACACCGCCCCCCAAAAAACCTGGGTGCTCTTCTTCCTCCTCACTCCAACCCACCTCACGTCACCTCGCTCCACTCGTGCCCCCAAATTCCTCACCTCACTCCTCTGAAAACCCCAGCTCCCTTCTTCCCCACTACTACGTAAAAACCCCAGCTCCTTCTTCTTCACTGCTTTTCTACAACTAGGTTCGTCATTCGTTACTCTGCTCAAGTCCGTGAGCGCGACGAGACGCCCTCGAGGAAAATGGAGTCGGCTGACCCCAACGCCAAGAAGATGAGGCTCCCACTAGCGGCGACGCCTATTGTAGATCCCACACCCGACAGCGCGAGGAGAAGCGGCGACCCCGCCCCCACCGGATCCTAGGAACCCGTAGAATCTCAGGTGGACCGCATCAGCGATCTCCCGGATGCCATCCTTGGGGAGATCATCTCGCTTCTCCCCACCAAGGATTGCTGCCGCACCCAAGTCCTCTCAATTCGGTGGCGCCCTCTATGGCGCGTCGTGCCCCTTAATCTCGACTGTCGTCGGATATCTCTCTTCAATGATTTTGAAATCCCCAGAGCCATCATCTCCTCCCACCAGGACTCCGTTCAAAGCCTCTTCTGCTACCTGAGCAAGCATACGATGCCCTACACGATGGACGCCTGGCTGAAATCCCCTGAATTCACAGAACTACAGCCGCTTGAGTTCTACTATTCCCCTGGAAATCACCTACCAGATACCGAACGCCATGTACTTGTGCCCTCAGCACCAATGTCCATCTCGCGGTTTTCCTCCTCTCTCCACACCGCCACCTTTGCGTTGTGCTACCTACCAGACAATCTGGTACTAAACCTTTGACTCCCATTTCTCAAGAAACTTTCACTTGTGCGGGTTCGTATATCAGAGGCCTCATTGCACAGCATCATCCACTCCAATTGCCCTGCCTCGAGTGCTTGGTGCTTGTTTTCACAGTTAGAATCGATTGTCTCCAAATAAAGTCGCCTAACCTTGTAAGAACTGGAATTTCTTTTGATGGAAGGCAGCTCATCATCCAAGATGCCCCTTCACTTCAAAGGTTGATCCTTGATTCTAGTTATTCGCTGTCGCAAATTATCGTCCTCTCTGCGCCTAAACTGGAGATCTTGGGTGTAATACATGATCTCTATGCTCATTTAAAGATGGTGTTTGGCTCCACAGTTCTTCAAGTACTTTATATTATCATCTACACTTGTAACCATAAGCTGCATTTTAAATTTCTGCGCATAAGTTCTATATCATCTTGGAGTACACATTTTGTACTAATATTTTGTTCTATGCTAAATGAAGAGTTTCTCCATGGATAGCCTATCAATGGTGCTAGATTCTGTCAAGATCTTATATATCCAAATGAATAGTTTTGATCTGAACAACATTATTGGCTTGCTGCAATGCTTTCCAAGTCTGGAGAAGTTGCATATAAAGGTGATAATTTCACGCACATTGGAAGCCCGCATATAGTGTACTAGAATTAACCGTTCAGCTGTTGCTCTTTCGACACTCTTTTTTTAGACCTTAACTGTTTTCAATCTTCATGTCTATTTAGGCAACAGGATGGGGTAAGAAAGTTATAACCAATAGGTGGATTCGTAAGCACCGGGATTTTCTCACTTCTCATGACATTCGATTGAAGACAATAACGCTAGAACGATATGTAGCCAACCATGCAAACACTAGATTTGTCACATTCTTCCTGCTAAATGTGAGGTTACTATTGTCCATCAGGATTAAGTTTATCAGCAGCATGGTTTTGACGGATGGGTATGTCAAAGAGAAAAAAAGGAGTTTAAGGTGGGCAAAAGAGCTTACGAACGCGTGCGGGCTTCTATTTACAACATATTGTGGTCATAATCCAGTAAATTTTACAACCCAGGATGTTCATTCTATGGACCTAACCGATCCATTTGACTGTGACTACCGAAAACAGTGCCGGAGTTAGATGTTGTTGCCCTTTTCAACCTGGGTTTTGTCTAAACCTGATGAACAATTAACCCTCGTGCTTTTATACAGTTTGTATGCTGGAGTTAGATGTTCTTGCCCTTTTCAACTCGGCTGTGACTGTCATATTTTCTTTGAAACAAGGCAAATGGCTTGCCATTGATTTAATTTAGAGTGAAATATTGTAACAAATCCCAACCAAGGGAAATAACATCACTCTCGCCGGCTGCTTGAGCTCATTGTGCATTACAGAAGCCAAGTGATTAGCCCCCATCAGCACCCACAAACTTATTTCAAACTAGCACACTAAATGGGCTGTAAATTTTCGTAGGAAATGCTGCATGACAGTGACAGATTTGATTCTGACATTTGGGACCCACAAGGAAATAGCCTATCCAAGGTGGTGTTGACTTACTAGCTAGTCAACAAACGATTCTGCCTACCAGCCATTGGATTGACATCCAACATCTGTCGTGTATCTTCTATCTCTTGTCTTCTTCCTCCATCCACCCAAACCAAACCACCACGTCGGCTTCGCCTGCTCTCGCCTCCCATGGCTGGCTGCGCCTCCGCCACCCTACTATACCCTCCAACGTTGGCCAGTCCCTCCCTGTATTCCCCCACATGTCCTGTTATTCTCCGGCGACGTTAGTCCCATCATGCACCCGCACCCGAACCAGTCAACCCTCGTACTCCCATCCGCCTGCGACTGGACCAACGCATCTTCCACGGCTCCTATTTGTTCCGTCTGAGGCCTCGTCGTCGTCCTCCACCTTGGTTCGCCCATCGTGCGCGGTGCGCCGCCCTCTTGCGTTGTCAATGTCGTCAACAACCGAGAGTAACAAGGAGATGACTGTACGTGGAGAGGATGACAGTAGGGACCCACCAGCGTCATGGCAGTACGCAAGCAAGTGCCTCGTTATTACAAGCCCAAAAAATGGTTCCTCCTAATGGTTGGACATCTGGGTCTCACGCCATTGTCAACGTAGTCAATAAACGAGAGAATTACACAACGAGCGGCTGACCCCAGGGACCCAGCAGGTCGCGCAGTTGTTAATTACTTTTTTGAGGAACAAGCAGTTGTTATTTATACTAGTTTTAGCAACGGATCAGGGTAACAACAGGGCTTGTGGGGGCTGTGGCCCGTTTAGCCAGGGTTTTATTTATGTTTACCACATCATGAGCCCAGTTGTGTTTTTTTCTTGCTGAAAATGGCTAGCCCAGATTTATTTTTTAAAAGAAATACCCAAACGAGGCCTACTTGCTTTATTAGCCCTGCTGGGCTGCAAATCTTTCAAGACTAGGAGAGTTTCATTCGGTTTGCGCAGAAATGGGCTGTACATTTTTAAGACACATCAAATCGGGAATTAGTTTCATTTTTTTTCATTACAAGATTATAAATTCCATTGATTTTTATGCGTGGACAATTATTTGGATTTTATATTTATATAAATTATTTTTCAAAGATAGTTTGAATGTGACTTGATATTTCGGGATTAAAAACAGTTGACCGCACCGAAATATGAAAAATTTCGTATAATTTTTAACCGTGGCCATAATATGGGGTGTAATGCTAACAAAAAGAAGATGGGCTCCAAAAAAATTCTTAAGAATTAGCAAATGGGCTGTAAATTATTAGAAATAATGGCAGATTGGCTGTATGCTATTTTCCACAGATTTGAGGCTCACTTGTGCACCTACTACAGGTTGACGCATATGCTTTCCTAAAAAAAGGTTTACGCACACGCAATGCCGTGTCAACTTAGTCAACACATGAGAGCAGTGACTGCTGGATGTCCATCCAACAGCCGTCGTGCTTCTTCAATCTCTGCTCTTCCAGCTCTAGCCGCTCAAACAAGCGCCGGCGGGACTGCCTGCTCCCTCCTCCCGGGGCCAGCTATGCTGCCGCGTAGGCCTCATCGCCCCACCGTACTCCCATCGCTGGCCTAGCCATCCCTCTACTCACCCACACCTGCTGTTATTCTCTGGCGACGGCAGACGAACCAGTAAACCCTCGTACTCCCCTCCGTGTGGGAAACAACTGCCGAGTCTTCCCTGGCTCCATGTCATTCCCTTCATAGGCCTCGCCGTTGTCCACCACCCTGGTGCTCTCGGCGCGGCGTGGTCAACATGGTCAATGAACGACATCCATCGGAAGTGGACTATACGTGGAGAGATTGATAGTTGGGTACACGGTCGCATGCAAGGAAATGCCTCCTTATTATGCACAAAATAATGTTTCCTCCACCTGACAACTGGGACCCACCAGAAGGGCCTCTATATTTCACGAAAAAAATGTTCCCCCCGCTGACAGGTCGGACACACCAGCTATATCTTCGCACGTAAGGAAGTGCCTCCTTATTACACACAAAAAATGAATACCCCATGCTAGCTGGGACCCACCATAGTGGGAGGCTAACTTGTGGGCCTACTAAGTTGACGGGGACAGAGGGCTTTGTCAACTTAGTCAATATGAACGATTCTAGCTCCAGTGACCGTACGATGTTCATCCCACGGCCGTAGTGCTTCTTCAACCTCTGCTCTTCTTGCTCCAGCTGCCCAAACCAGCTCCGGTCGTGCCGCGTGCTCCTGCCTCCTGTGGCCAGCTGTGATGTTGTGGAGGCCTCACTGCCTCCTACTACTCCCACTGCTGGCCAGGCCATCCACTCACCCACACCCCATGTTATTCTGCGGCGACAGCAGCCTCACACCGCAGCCGAACCAGTGAACCCTCGTACTCCTCTCTGCGTGGGCTTCCACTGCCGTGTCTTCCCCGGCTCCGCATCATCCCCTTCCTAGGCCTCGCCGCCGTCCATCGCCCTGGTGCTCTTGGCGCGGTGTGGTCAACGTGGTCATGGAACGACTTCCATCGGAAGAGTACTATACATGGAGAGGTTGACAGCTGGGTCCACGGCCGCATCAAGGAAGTGCCTCCTTTTTAGGCAGAAAATAATGATTCCTCCACTTGACAGCAGGGACCCACCGGACGGGCCACCGTATTTCACGAAAAAAACATTCCCCCTGACTGCTGGGACCCACCAACTACATCTTCGCACGCAAGGAAGTGTCTGGCAGTCGGGACCCACCTGGTCAAAGCGTACGTAGCATTGTCATTCTGGTCGCGAATGTGTACGTATATACTGGTTGATCGGTCTTTCTGCAAGTATGAACTGTGGTCGAGTAAGTAGCGGCATGTGTCGTTGTAGAGCACTCGACATAGCAGTTCACGCAATCCCCTCTAAGTCATGTACACGTACGTACAGCCAATGGGCAAAAAATATGGCCATGCACGTACACACGGGCGGGGTCTCGAGCGCGTACTCGCGCATATATATACGGATGGCCAGGGCTTGTGTACATGGAGAGGCAACGGACGGCAGCAACTGCGTCTTATTCATCGGGCAACGAACTGGCTGGGATGGAATGGAGAAACAACGTCATGTTCATCGGGAGGCAACCGACTGGGTCGGAATACGTCGTGTTCATCGGGAGCCAACCAGCTTGGATGGAACAGCCGATCGAAACGAGACCTGGCGTACCTTAGAATGGAGGAAAAGGCCTTGTGTTCGACCGGCCATGGTCAAAACGGGATCCTGTTCATCGGGAGGGATCTGGCGTACCGCAAAACGGAGGAAACGAACTTCTCTTTGACCTCCTACGGTCAAAACAGAGTCATGTTGATCGGGAGGGGTGTGGCGTACCGCAAAATGGAAGAAACGGACTTGTGTTGGAGCGCTACGGTCGAAACAGGGGTCATCTTCATCGGGCGGGGTGTGGCGTACCGTAAAACGGGACTCCACGGGATACTGTTCATCTCCACCGTCGACCTCCTCTAGCCTCCACGGGCTACTGTTCATCCACTGTCTACCTCCTCCGCCCTCCACCTGCGACTGTTCATCCACAGGCTCCGTTTTATCCAGCCTCCACCGCTCCTCCACCGACTACTGTTCAACCAGCCCTCTCCACGGGGTCCTGTTCAACCACCCCTCCATGGGCTACTATTCATCCAGCCCTCCACCGGCTACTGTTCAACCAGCCCTCCACGGGGTCCTGTTCATCCACCCCTCCACGGGGTCCTGTTCATCCACCCCCAACCGACTCGATCGGGGTCATGTTCATCTAGCGGCAACGGCCTCTACTACTGCAGGGTCCTGTTCATCCAACCCCCCACCGGGAACTATTCATCCAAACCTCCCCAACAATGCTCACTGTTCATCCAGAGGCAGCATCGATCAGTTTCAGTTAGCAGCAGTAGCGAAGGAGTCGCTCGATCAGGTTCAGTTAACAGACATCGATCGATCGCTCAGGTTCAGCAACGCGTAGCCTGCAGTGCAATCGCTCGGGTTCAGTAGGTGAATGCCTTGCTCGAGTTCAGTTAGAGCCCAACACCACGCACCCACGCGCGTACGTGTACGAGAGAAACGCGCATCGCTCGGCCCCTGACCACCCACCATAACCGGGAACTCCCTGATATTGTCCTCGCCCTCGCTTCTACCACGGTTTTTTCCGTCATGGATGGCCCAAAGAATGTCATGCAGCTGCGTCTCCGGCCCGCCCAGGATGAAAAGCCCATTTTTTTTCATGCTTTTTTGTCATAGAAGTAGGAGCCCACCACATCTATGATGATGCCGGGTTTTGTCACAATTATCGTCATAGAAGTGTCATAAGCATGACAGAAAAAATTCGTTCGGCCGAAAATGTCATGGGTGCTTCTTTTTTTGTAGTGATATTCCATCCTCGTATCATGACTTTGCCTTTCATCAGAGTAGTATTCGTCAGTATCATGCATGAATGAGTTCTGAATAGCGAATTATATTCCTTCTTCTTGTCGGTTTGACCTCACAATGCAAAATCAATAAAGTGTAAGGAAATTGGTAAGGCATTGGATGATGGTGGTCCTTCCGAGCAACTAAAACGGAGGGTCTCTACATATTCTACTCCAGCATCCTCCCAACAAGATTCGCAAGACAATGCAAGGCTGGACAGTCAACGTAGCTGTGTAGATGATGAGCACATCTCCCCTACTCCACCATCACAGGTGCTTGCTCTAACTTGGAACTGTTATATGTCGTTGCATGTTTTGTATGATGAAAAGTTTGTATTGCTTCTAATTTTGTTGAATTGCATCTGGGTAGCTTACAACTTATACCTGCAACAATCACTTGCCCATAAGACACATTTAACTTGGGAGTGTAATGTAGGTTGCATCTTGCATTGTCTTCTAGCTTGTACTACTTCTAATTTCTTGAAATGGCACTTACAACGAGACACTTTTTACCTGATAGGGTGATGTTGGTTGCATGTTCATATGGTGCCTAGCTTTATTTTCTTCTAATTTTGTTGAAATGCCTTCTTCTTACTGTTTTTCATACATATTCCATCCTCCTATCATACGTGTGAATATGCAATGCTGTCTTTTTTTGTACATATTCCATCCTCCTATAATGCGCTTGCCTAACATCAAAGTAGTGTTTGTCTGTATCATGCATCAACCAGTTATGCAGAGCTAATTTTATTCATCTTCTTGTGGTTTTGACTCGAAGGCAATATCAAAAAGAGGAAGGAAAACAGTAAGTTAGGGGATGTTGTTCGTCCTCCGGATTGACGCAAACAGAGACTCTCTAGATTTTCCACTGCTACTACTAATGCAGTTGAAGTCCCAAGTCTACATGATGAGTTCATCTTCCGTACTCTACCATCGCAGGTGCTTGCTCTAAGTTGACAGTGTGATAATTGGTTTCATGTTGCATATGTTGTCTAGCCTGTATTTCTTCTATTTTGATTAAATTGGACCTGTTGAGTTTATACGTTATACATGTGCATATGACATGCCTTTCTGTGTCTAGAATACACTGCATCTATTTATCATACCATGTTCTTGCATCAAAGTACTGTTGTTGTGTATCCTGCATCAGTCACTCATGATTGGGCGCTTTTAACATGGCAGTTTGATAGTGGTTGCATCTTGCGATTTCTAGGTTGTACTACTTCTAATTTTTCGAAATGCCACTTATGACAAGACACTTTTAACTTGGCAGAGTGATCGGTTGCATCTTTCATATGGTGTCTAGCTTGCATTACTTCTATTTTCTTGAAATCCTTCTGCTTAGTTTACACATCATAGTTGTGAATATGTCATGCCATCCTGTTTTCTTACATATTTCATCCTCATATGGTTGTCTTACATCAAAGTATTGCTTGTCTGTATCATGCATCAGCGAGTTATGAAGAGCGGTTTTATTCTTTTGTGTTGTGGGTACGGCTTGACATGGCAAAGTCAAAAAAGAGCAAGGAAAAGAATTTAGTAGGGAATGGTGTTACTCGTCGGGTGCAACGGAAAAGGATTTGCCCTCAATATTCTGCTGGTACTTATAGTGCAGTAGAAGGTCCAAGTCCACCGGCTAAATCTACAAACACAATATCACCTGCTCCACCACCGCAGCATCCGCTTCAACTATACCGCATCTCAACGAGTTACTAGTTCGTTTGCTCCACAACCGCGGTTCCCAAGCTGCTGCACACTTAACACTACTTCAAGCTAATCACGACACAACATGACTTGGCAAGATCGGATGAACCTCCCGAGCATCAACACCAAGTGGGTACCGATCGAGTCAAGTTGCGATTGCATGCTCCTTTATATGTACTCTCACGCTTTGATGTGCACTAACACTTTCCATATTCGTTGTTGAACTAGCACCACGGTATGATGCAACTAAACAACCATGCACTCATGTTTTTCAGTCTGATCAGCGACAGTATCGGTATCACCTTAGAAAAACTCACTTTGAAGGCAAGGCTAACAATGAAGTCGCCCAAACATCTCGATGGGAATATATTATAGATGAAGACCGGACAACCCTTGTTAAACACCGGTGCGATCCAAAGTATCAGGTAGGGTATATGTATTTGATCTGATCACATATGTGCCTTACAAGTGTATCTTCCTCTAGGCTAACTGTATGAAGAACAAGACCAACCGTTCTAAAGTGAAATTCCAACAGACAATAGGATCTCGTAGCTATATTGCACACTGCGAGGCTCTTGTAAATAGCTGCTGGCTCCTTCTTTTTTCGGTGCCATATTATCATATCTATATTGACTTGTTACAAATACATAAGAAAGCCCGTATGGACCAAAAAGACCTGAACCAAATGCAGTGCAAATCTTCAAGGATTGCCACACCAGCAAGATGAAGGGCATGAGCACACCTGTTCAAGCCACTATTGTAAGTCCTTACTCCTCCTGCCTTTGAGCGCTTATTCTTGTGACATGTTCATTTAACTGCTTCGTTTGCAGCCAATGTCAGTTACTCTGTTCACTTTTATACACAGTTGTCTTAACATATCATTTCACCTTACATGGTTTAAAAGAGATGAAGGATATTCTTTTGGTCTTGATGTGTAATCTAGTCGTGATGTTCACGTGCCCACACAATGATACAATAGCATGTCTATTTTATATCTGTTTGCCCATGAAATGAATGATGTCATACTATGTTCATCCTACTTTAAACCATGTCTCTTTATCCTTAGATGTCAACTAATGTGAGGAAATAGACAATATAATAGGCATGCTACATGGACATGTTCCTAAAGTGATTTTATTATGTAGTTGGCTCTACAATACATGCTAATGTATTACAGTAGTTCACAAAAATAAGTTATGTATAAACGTGAAACCTACTTTGTTTGTTTTTGTCTCATTAGTAACTTATCTGGTACACTAATCTACAAGTTCAAACTTTCAGCAAGCTATGGAACAAATGATTGAACAGCCACAACCACCTGAAGGTGACGAGGCTACCACAAGCACAATGTCACCTCTTGCTGCGGTGCGCCAGTATCTCTCCACTAACAGTGCAAAAAGCACCCTCCTGCGTAATTCAAGGTTCATTGTGAAGGTAACCTTGTCCAAATCGCCTACTGAACAAAATCTTCCGGCTAGACAAAGTGATATATCTGTGCTCCAGACACAAGTCCAATCCCTAATGGACGTTGTTTCAGAAACAAGAATAGTGGTTGACAAATGTCGCCAAGATATGAATGGTTTGGAAACCAGACTATCAAACATTTGCTTCGTTGTTCAAGAGCAATGGCGGAAAAAGGGGAAGATCGTGTTGCTCCATCAGATTCTACAGCCTGAAACATTAGCACTCAGGTCAAATCATCTGTGCTTCTATACATCTGATGGTGCTTTTATCTGCAAGGACTGTAAACTTTATGCCAACAGGCATTTTGTTGTATGGCTGGAATTTATTTTGTTGTGATACAACATTTATCGTGTTGCCAAAGGATGTAGAAATTACGATGCTATTTTTGTATAGTGTAGGTTTATCTTGGTAATGTATTCGACCGAAAGCTTCGTAGGATCCCAACGTGCCAACATTCATCAGGCCCATTCCAATTGGCTAAAAACGATTATGGGTCGTAATTTGCATGTAGCCCACTAAAAATATCCTGGCCTAAATCAGCATAAGCTTTCAAATTTTTGGTAGGCCTGTGCCCCTAGTGGGCCTTTAACAGGCGTAAACATAATTTGGGCCCTCGGTAACAATAGGTCGTTAACATGTGTAAATATCTCGAGCCCATAAATAACATGGGCCTTTAATAGGCTGAAAGTGAGATTGAGCCTGATTGTGCCAAATAACCCAATGGTCATTAGCAGGCCAAAATGTATCTCAGCTCGTGGTGGCCCATTTACAATGCGGATCGTTCACATGCCGAAATTCAGACGGGCCGTAAATGCGCCGACCTACTACACGGGCCTTTAATAGGCCGAAAGTTCGGTCGGGCTTGATTAGAATCAGTTTTATATGGGCCGTTAATAGGCCCGATGTGACATTGGGCCACATATGGCCCATGGATTTCGTCCGACGTTAACATGCCAAAAATCACAACAGGCTGGAAGTGGCCCAAATCTACAGTGGGCCTCTAACAGGTCGAAAACATGGCCAAATATGACCCAAATCCTTCATGGTTGTTTATGGGCCAAAAGTTTCAATGGCCAATAAATGGGCCCAAATAAAGAAGGACCTTTAACAGGCCGGAAACACACTGGGCCGTAATTCGGCCCAAATACTTAGCGGACTGTTAACGGGCCATAAGTGACCATGGGCCATGATGATGACAAGTTTAGAATGGGTCGTTGACAGGCCGATTTGACACTAGTCGTACGGGCCATAACTGCGAATGGGTCGTCTGCAAGCAGGCCGTTAATGGGCCAGCCCGCTAATTTTTACTGGGTCAGGCTTTTTAACCTAAATGGGTCGTTGTTGGGCCTTGCCACGTGTCGACGTATCATAGGCACCTCCTGTCCATTGGGCGGTTGTCATCTGTCCTTTCGTGGTGTTGACATGTGGTTGCTATAGCCAATGATAATTTTACACGTGGAAAATCCTCATTGGTCCCAGCTGTTAATGGGTTATCGGATCCAAACCGAAACCCGATAGCTTAACAGCGACCCGTTACGGTGGATGCCACGTGTCGGTTACCCTTTACGAAAGCACTTCTATGACGCGCGACTTATTGTCATGGAAGTGGATACTTCCGTGATGATAATTTTGGTAATGTCATGGAACACTTCTACGACAGCACGGGTATCACTATCTTGATTCTGTCATAAAATCATCATGGATGTACATACATGACAGAAAACGTGACCTACTGTGACAAACACGTATGATCACGGAAGTTTTTTTTGTAGTGTAGCATCGATGCTAAAACCAACACTCTGAAGCTTTTTTTAGAAGACATATGGCAAGCTATGGTCCTGCGGAGAAATCTACCATACATAGATCACCTCTTTGATAACCTTCGAAGACTAGGGATTTTCAGAATCCATAAGCACAAGGCAATGATATTTTCCAAATATCAAAATCATGTCTAGATCACAAAGCATTGAGACAGACATTAAGTTGTATCCAAGGGATTCAACAAGCATCACTTTATCCATGTGTTGATCCTTTAGGATAGAAACTCTACCTAGGCCCAATACTTTGCTTTTACCAGTGTCAGTGAATGTGACATGGCTTTTAGTAGATCGTCGAAGAGTAGAATCCATGAGAAGACTTCGGTCACAAGTCATGTGGTTAGTGCATCCACTGTCCATAATCCATTCAGTAGCTTTCAGAGTCATACCCTATAGTGCAGTTAGTGGGATAGGCTTCACCAAGATTATTGTGACGCACAAACATTTTATTGACAAGCATACTATCAAAATTAATATTCTTGGATGGTAAGATGGGATGGTCATCAAGAAATCTAGGGACGAAATAAACGGTAAGACCATTTTGGCACTTTACCTTGCGTCCCACAAGATGTTTTAGGTCCCCCAGCATTGTCTTCAGAAGTCAATGATTTTCGGCTGGACACCCGACCCATGTAAGAGAAGTTAATTCTTCTTCACCACCCACATTTTAAGGGAGGCTTCAAGCAATGAGTCCAAGTGCAGCATCTGAGAACTTTGGCTTTGGAGCCCTAGCAAATAGTTTTGCAGGAGGTGAATAGTACTCAAATGAATATGTAGAAAACTTCTTTGATTTATGAACATAGTGGTTTGACGAAACACGCTCATATTCATGAGTCTGGTGGTAGTTTCCCTACAAAACATTGGTGTTAGGGTGACCTTGTGAGGTCCTCTATCTGTATGAAGCCTTTGGTCCATATGAAGCCTTTGATCTGGGGTTTGTATTCTTCTGTGGTGGTGTCGTGATGACATTCATGAGAAGCTTCTCAAGACAGCTTTTAGGAACCCAGATCTTCTTCATAGGTGACCCATTCCTGCAGTTAGTTCCAATAAACCTGGCAAACCTGGTTCAAGGCATAGCCTAGTGGTGGGAAGGGGCTGATGCCTTCCCACCCACCCAGGTTCAAGGCATGGTACTTGCAATTTGGGTTTGTTGCACCAATTATACTATAAGGGGTTCCCTTACAGTCTTTCTGTCAAAAAAAACCTGGCAAACAGTTCACCATTCTGATTCTTGGATAGTTTATAGTTTGAGTCAAATGACACATGAATTATAATAAGATTAGCACAAGTGAAGCGAGATAAGTTGGATGGATCAACTAACGGACCCTTTGCAGCAACCCATATGGTTTTGGGGTACGGCTCAGGCTTACAGTAAGAACCATCAACATTCATTTTCCTCTCGAAACCAACACCCTCTTTCCTAGGGTATCGGTTGTTTGTTGTTTAGTTGCAATTTGAGCAAGAGTCTTATAACGGGGTTTGGATTCACATTCAGAGGCATCTTCACTGGAGGTCTGAAGTAAGCATCGCGAGAGTTTACCTTGGCACCTCGTGCCATGAAGTAGTAGGTGGGAGCAGAATCGTCATCATCATTCCCTTCAGCGTCGACGTCGTGACCATTGTCTTCAGTGTTGAAGATGGACTTGGCGATGAATGCCGAAGCTAGAGCCAGGCTTGCCACACCTGAATCAGACTCCTCCTCAGACTCCACCTCTGCCTCCTCAGAAGCAAACTCCTCCTCTGAATCCATTTCCTTCCCAATGAAAGCATGTGCCTTGCCAGACGAGCTCTTCGTGTGGTCATGAGTGGAAGCCTCATCGTTCTTGGAGCTGGATCTTGAAGACTTTTCGATTGGAACTTCCTCACAAGCATTGCTAGCTCTTTGCCAATGTCTTCAGGATCATCAAAACTGCAGTCAGATTCTTCAAATGAGGATACAACCTTTGCCTTCAAAGCACGAGATCGGCCGTAGTTGGGACCATATATCTCTCTTCTCAGATAGATGGAACTCATGTGTGTCGAGCCTCTCAAGTATGTCAGATGGATCGAGATCTTTGAAGTCAGGGCGTTCTTGGATCATCAAGGCCAAAGTGTCAAATGAGTTGTCAAGTGATCTCAATATCTTCTTCACTATTTCATGCTTGGTGATCTCTGTGGCGCCAAGTGCACGAAGGTCATTTGTGATATCAGTGAGGCGGTCGAAAGTGAGCTGGACATTCTCATTGTCATTCCTCTTGAATCGATTGAAGAGATTGCAAAGCACACCTATTGTTGAGTCTCTATGGGTTGAGACGTCCTCGTTGACCTTCAATAGCCAGTCCCAGACCAGCTTCACAGTTTCCAGTGCACTCACACGGCCATACTTCCCTTCGGTCAGATGACCATAGATGATGTTCTTGGTGGTTGAGTCCAGTTGCGTGAATCTCTTGACATCAGCAGCGGTGAAGCCTTCACCGACCTTGGGAATGCAGTCTTGACGACATACCAGAGGTCGATGTCAATGGCTTCAAGATGCATGTGCATCTTATTCTTCCAGTAGGGGTAACCAGTGCCATCGAAGATGGGGCACATAGCGGAGACGTTGATTATCCCTGCAGTCGACATAGCTAAAACTCCAAGTGGTTAAACCGAATCACATAGAACAAGGGAGCACCTTGCTCTGATGCCGATTGAAAGTGCTAGTTATTGACTAGAGGGGGGGTGAATGGGAGATTTTTATGAAAGTCTTCAAAGCAGGCATGTCTTCGAAGACAAACAATCAAATGCAACCTACACACCATGCAACCAAAGATAAACTACAATATCCAAGCCATAGTCTAGGAAATAATAATGAGTAAACACGAAGACAAATAGCAACTAGGTAGAGTGGATCAGAATAGGAAGACAATATGAAGCCAATTATGCAATCAGAGAGAATGTCTTCACATAGTGAAGTCAAACAGAGCAAATTTAACAGTAAGTTAGGGTGAAGTGGTAGAATGAGTAGCTTAAAGAAGACAAGGATTTGGTAGACCAGTTCCAGTTGTTGTGACAATAGTGCGTCTGGTTAGGGAGGCTGAGACTGAACTCAGAAGACTGCGTCTTCACCTTATTCCCCTTGATATAAGGACACTTAGTCCTCGCACAATCACTCTGGTATGTCCTCAAGGTAGACTTCCAAACCTTCACAGACTTTGTCCACCGGCGATCCACAATGGCTCTTGGATCCTCAGAATGCGACGCCTAACCGACTGGAAGATACATAGTCTTCAAGTGTAATAAGTCTTCAGATCACGTGGACAGAAGGACTTTAGTGATGCCTAGCACTCTTTGGCTCTGGGTGCTTTGGGCTTTCTCATCGCAAGGGTTCTCTCTCTCAAAGGCTTTGGATGTGGGTTGCTCTCAAATGACAAAAGCCATGCACTGACTCTGAGCAGCCACCAATTTATGGTGTAGGGGGTGGGCTATTTATAGCCCGGAGGAAACCCGACCTGATATGTCCGAAATGACCCTGGGTCACTAAGGAACGACACATGTCCAACAGTCGGATTTCAAACACACGCGGCAACTTGACTTGGGCTACAATCAAAGCTGACTCATCCAACTCTGTATAAGATTTACTCTCATTGTCTTCGCTCGAAGACATAGGATTTTGGTTGAGCATCACATCAGTTTTCTGACTCTGTTCACTTGGCCCTGCTTAACAGTTCAGTGGTTCCTATGACTCAAGAAAGAATAAAATGAAACTATCAAAGAAACTATGTCTACGCACTCCATTGTCTTCACGTGAATGTATTCACACGTCATTATCTTCGACGTGAATGTCTTCACGAACCACCATTATCTTCAGTGTCTTCATACATTTTTAGGGGCCATCTCTTGTAGGTAAACCGAATCAATGAGGGACTTCTACCTATGTTATCCTGCAATTCTCACAAACACATTAGTCCCTCAACCACGTTTGTAGTCAATACTTCAAAACCAACTAGGGGTGGCACTAGATGCACTTACAGGCCTCTGATAACCCACAAGTATAGGGGATCGCAACAATTTTTTAGGGTAGAGTATTCAACCCAAATTTATTGATTCGACACAAGGGGTGCCAAAGAATATTCTCAAGTATTAGCAGTTGAGTTGTCAATACAACCACACCTGGAAAACTTAATATCTGCAGCAAAGTGTTTAGTATCAAAGTAGTATGGAAGTAACGGTAACGGTGGCAAAAGTAACAGTAGCAGTTTTGTAATAATTGTAACAGTGGCAACGGAAAAGTAATTAAGCAAAGATCAATATGTGAAAAGCTCGTAGCCATTGGATCAGTGATGGATAACTATGTCGGGTGTGATTCCTCATGCAACAGTTATAACATAGGGTGACACAGAACTAGCTCCAGTTCATCAATGTAATGTAGGCATGTATTCCGAATATAGTCATACGTGCTTACGGAAAAGAACTAGCATGACATCTTTTGTCCTACCCTCCCGTGGTAGCGGGGTCCTATTGGAAACTAAGGGATATTAAGGCCTCCTTTTAATAGAGTACCGAACCAAAGCATTAACACTTAGTGAATACATTAACTCCTCAAACTACGGTCATCACTGGGAGTGGTCCCGATTATTGTCACTTCGGGGTTACCCGATCATAACACATAGTAGGTGACTATTGACTTGCAAGATAGGATAAAGAATTCAAGAAAACATAATAGGTTCAGATCTGAAATCATGGCACTCGGGCCCTAGTGACAAGCATTAAGCATGGCAAAAGTCATAGCAACATCAATCTCAGAACATAGTGGATACTAGGGATCAAACCCTAACAAAACTAACTCGATTACATGGTAAATCTCATCCAACCCATCACCGTCCAGCAAGCATACGATGGAATTACTCACGCCCGGCGGTGAGCATCATGAAATTGGTGATGCAGGATAGTTGATGATGATGATGACGACGGCGACGGATTCCCCTCTCCGGAGCCCTGAATGGACTCCAGATCAGCCCTCCCGAGAGAGATTAGGGCTTGGCGGCGGCTCCATATCGTAAAACGCGATGAATCCTTCTCTCTGATTTTTTTTCTCCCCGAACGTGAATATATGGAGTTGGAGTTGAGGTCGGCCTCAGGGGGCCCACGAGGCAGGGGGCGCAACCCAGGGCGGTGGCGCGCCCTCCAGCCTCGTGGACAGGGTGTGGGCCCCCTAGTGTTGATTCTTTCGCCAGTATTTTTTATTAATTCCAAAAATATTCTCCGTGAAGTTTCAGGTCATTCTGAGAACTTCTATTTCTGCACAAAATAACACCATGGAAATTCTACTGAAAACATCGTTAGTCCGGGTTAGTTCCATTCAAATCATGCAAGTTAGAGTCCAAAACAAGGGCAAAAGTGTTTGGAAAAGTAGATACATTGGAGATGTATCAACTCCCCCAAGCTTAAACCTTTGCTTGTCCTCAAGCAATTCAGTTGACAAACTGAAAGTGATAAAGAAAAACTTTTACAAACTCCGTTTGCTCTTGTTGTTGTAAATATGTAAAGTCGGCATTCCAGTTTTCAGCAAAGATTATGAACTAACCATATTCACGATAACATTTAGGTCTCATGTTTACTCATATCAATGGCATAATCAACTAGCGAGCAATAATAATAAATCTCAGGTGACAACACTTCCTCAAAACAATCATAATATGATATAACAAGATGGTACCTCGCTCGCCCTTTCTGAGACCGCAAAACATAAATGTAAAGCACCCCTGAAGATCAAGGACTGACTAGACATTGTAATTCATGGTAAAAGAGATCCAGTCATACTCAATGTAAATTAATAGTAATGCATGCAAATGACAACGATGCTCTCCAACTGGTGCTTTTTAATAAGAGGGTGATGACTCAGCATAAAAGTAAATAGATAGGCCCTTCGCAGAGGGAATCAGGGATTTGTAGAGGTGCCAGAGCTCGATTTTTGAAACAGAGATAAATAATATTTCGAGTGGTATACTTTCATTGTCAACATAACAACCGAGAGATCTCGATATCTTCCATGCTACACACATTATAGGCGGTTCCCAAACAGAATGGTAAAGTTTATACTCCCCACCACCAACAAGCATCAATCCATGGCTTGCCCGGAACAACGGGTGCCTCCAACTAACAACAGTCCTGGGAGAGTTTTGTTTGCAATTATTTTGATTTGGTTTGAGCATGGGACTGGGCATCCCGGTTACGGCCATTTTCTCGGGAGTGAAGAGCGGAGTTCACTCCTCGTGAGAATAACCCACCTAGCATGGAAGATCTGAGACAACCCTAGTTGATACATGAGCTATTCGAGCATACAAAACAGAATTTCATTTGAAGGTTTAGAGTTTGGCACATACAAATTTACTTGGAACGGCAGGTAGATACTGCATATAGGAAGGTATGGTGGACTCATATGGAATAACTTTCGGGTTTATGGAAGTGGATGTACAAGCAGTATTCCCACTTAGTACAAGTGAAGGCTAGAAAGTGACTGGGAAGCGACCAACTAGAGAGCGACAACAGTCATGAACATGCATTAAAATTAATCAACACTGAGTGCAAGCATGAGTAGGATATAATTCACCATGAACATAAATATCGTGGAGGCTATGTTGATTTTGTTTCAACTACATGCGTGAACATGTGCCAAGTCAAGCCACTTGAATCGTTCAAACGAGGATACCACCCTATCATACCACATCATAACCATTTTAATAGCATGATGGAACGCAAGGTAAACCATTATAAACTCCTAGCAAATTAAGCATGGCATGAGAAACTATAATCTCTAATTATCATTGCAAACACGTTTCATTCATAATAGGCTGAATCAGGAACGATGAACAAATCATATTTACAAAAACAAGATAGGTCGAGTTCATACCAGCTTCTCCCATCTCATGCAGTCCATCATATATCGTCATTATTGCCTTTCACTTGCACGAACGTTTAACATCCCAAAATTCTAAATTTTGGAATGTTAATATAATTAATTGAATTGTTTGTTTGTTTGCTTGAGTGAATTAAACTTGAGTGAAATTTGAACCTTTTCAAAAACTTTTGAATGAGAGGGAATAAAATGACTTTCCCTTCTCCGTAAATTCAAATTCATCCTATTAAAATCAATGAGAGAAGATGACATGACTTCTTCAACTATAAAGAATTTGAACGGAGTTTTGCAATTTAATTCTTTCAAATATTTGCACTTGCTTCTCTATTTTTCTTCCCGAGAAATACCCGAAAAATAAATTCTTGCAAGCAAGAAAGAGCGGAGAAAATGACCCTCCAAAATCAGGGGCATTTTTGAAAATATTTGAGCCAAGAAAAACCAAAGTTTTTATTTAAAATTATTTGCAAAAAGAAATAAAGCCTTTAGGGATTTTCTGAAAAACATTTTTTTAAGTTTTTATTTTGGCCGTGGAATAATGCTCATCATCTACATTTTATTTTTCTGATAATTTTAGTATATAAAAACTCTTTATTCCGAATTGATTTGATTTCCTTTTTATTGTTTTAGTTTCCTAATTTTAAAAATAGGAATGGAATCGTTTTTATTAGGAAAAACCTGCTGGCCCATTAAGCACTTTCCTATTCTAGCCCAACAAGAGATCATCTCCTTCCTCTGTTTCCTCTCACGTTACAGAAGCTTTCCATATCCATGGAGACAGAAACTCCACCTTCCGATCTCCCTCGTCTTTCCAACCCAGCGCCTCCCGAGACCGCCTATACATAGCCCTCCCTCTCCTCGATCCATTTTTCCCATCACCACGCCCCCTCCCTGCCCGTAGCCTCCTCGCCACCGTCCTCCTTTTCCTGCCTAGAAACGCTCACCAGGAGCTCTCCTGGAACCTCCCCATCGCCCAGCGCCGACCCCCTCCTCCGCCACCCCCACCCTCGCCGGCGACCTCGCCCCCTCGCCCGGAGCAGCCCTCCACATCGCCGTCTCCTTCCTGCCATCTCTGCCTCACGTTCAGGTAACTCCCTTGTTGTTTTTTTCGTTTTCAGATTTATTTCCGTAACAGATTTAGTTCCGTTCTTGTTTAGCTTATAACTTTTGATCTAGAAGTCCAATGATGCTGATTCTTTTTGCGTTAGATCACAATTTTCTTGTAGTTTCCAAAAATATATAATTTGTCTATGTTTGGATTTATAAAAATTGAGTTAGATCAGATTTGAATTAAAGCTTGTTTTGCTTATTCCGGGAGTTTAAAAATAGATTTTTATTTGATTCTTTTTCTACTGATCACTAGTGATCATATTTACCAGTGGTAAAAAGTTCAAAATTGTTTGAGTATTTTAGCTTATTGTTTCATGTAAAACAAATTCTGTTTTAGTTCTATTGAATAATAGCTACTTCTTTTTCTATAGTTGTTTTTAAATTATTTTATTTTATATTTCAGAAAGTTTATGTTTGGTTTCTATTAGTTAAACAGTAGGTGTTCAACAAGTTTTTATATTTATTTTTATTTTGTTATCGGGAAATCAATTCAAGTTCGCTAATAACTTGCAATGGATTTCTCTACTGTTTTAACTCCCAATTGAAAATACTTTCAAAATAGCTTTATGAAAAAATACTTTATATTTTTGTCTTAACTAAATTTATATTTTATTCTCTGTTATTTTAGTGTTTTATTTTCCGTTAGACAAAACTATTTTTGTGAATGTTGTAGAAAAAGACTCCCTAGTTTTATTTGAAGTTCCTTCGGATTCTTATTTGCTCTCTCTTTTGTTTTGATTGTTAGTGTGAGTGCTTATGTGAATGATATGTTTGTTATATAGATTTCATCAGAGAGTGACGAGTAGTCTATCAAGTTATTTCTTGAGAACGATAATTCTTCTTCGTCAACATCACCGAGCAAGTTCACTTTGATCATTGCTTTCATACCTATGTTTTATTGCATTTAGTGGCATCCTTGCAACCACCCCTCAGTAGTGTTATTGAATCCTTGTAGTTGAGTAGTATGCATGAGGTAGGAACCCATCACCCTGTTACCAAGCCCGGGATGTTATTTATTTTAATGCTACGCTATAGTAGACGGGGTTTGGTATGAGTGCTCAGGAGTGGTGTGAGAATGAAGGATCTACGTCAATGACGACAACACCATGATGAAAGCTGCAAGGACTGCATCTTCAAGGCCTCAAGACTTCAAGACTCGAGACAAGAATTCAATACACACTACTTTGGGTGAAGGGCGGTTGTGGGCACCTGGAGAAACCCGGTGGTTGGCCGGGATGCATGGAGAAAGCGCCATGACATCTTATGGAAAGCTTCACCCAGACTCCAAAGAGACGGAAGAATACTTCATGCCCGGAAGCTTACCTGCAACCGCAAGTCATTATGGGCTCGGCTTGGTTGACCTTACTTGTGACTCTGGCTGGGACGACACTAGCAGATGTAGAACTACGGTAGGATGGGTTGAGTACGGACGGTGGTCGAGAGGAACTCTTTGGAAGACCATGTTTCGGTCATCTTGTTCTCAAACACCACGAAGTGCGAGAATGTAAAGAGAGGGATCGAATCTTGCGGGTAAAGTGTACAAACCTCTGCAGAGGGTTATAACCTAATCGATTAGCCGTGTCCCGATTCACGGACAATTTGAGCCTCACGGACTTGGATCTATCTCGGAACTCTCAACACCGGATTGATAACTTAATTGTGGGCAACTTATGATGATTTTGGGCTATGAGACATCGGTTGGCGGAACCATGTCATGACAGGAAACTCCATAGTACATACTTCATTCTATTCTTTTGATGTAGGTAAAATAAAATCAGCTTTTATGCAAACAAAACTCAGATACAGAGCCACAAAGCCAAATTGCATATAGTATAGTTTTACCATCTGTTTATTCATGTTGTGATCTTGCGGTACATTCAATGTCTTGACCTACACGGCTGCAACGTATCATGTTGCAGATATTTCCTCGACGCAGTAAGAGTTACGATATAGGGTTACGGTCTACACTCAACCTGCCGATGGCGTTGATGGGACTCCACACCCGTTTGATTGTTTCATTGAGTATTATGAGGTATATATCAGTTTCGTTATTTATGCATGTGATTGCACTTTGATATATACATTGATGTCTTGTGTGTGCCGACATACTGATCCGAGGATGGCATAGAACATGAGGGCTTGACCGTCTGAGGTCGGGTCGCTCTGAGAGATGGTATCAGAGCACATGTTGACTATAGGACGTGACCCTAGAAACCGGAAAAGCCCTTAGGACAGGATATCTCAAAAACTTTATTTACAAAAAGACTCTTACTTCTCATCTTTTCTGAATTTATCAAATAGACCCTCTCACCTCAAATAGTTAGAATATACCCCTTATCCTTTGATCACCCGGAGGATCAATGAAGACGCCCAAGAAGGATTTGATATCGGAGAACTGATGACCCCTTGAGTAAAGAGGATTTCACCATGTATTAGAAGCTACAACAGTTGAAGACTCAAGACTTGAAGTTCTGAAGAAATATTTGACCTTTAGAAGACCAAACCCACATACACACTTACGTTAGATGCGACGATGTGTGAGCTGTCATTTGTTTGATGTTTTCCGACAGCCACAAAGTAAAACTTGTTTCTTCAAAAACTATTGCTTGTATTGTGTGTATATCCCTCCCCACCTCTCTCTCATCTCACCCTAAAACCCTTGAACCCCACAGATGATGAATGAAGTTGGACTGATATTCTTCGATCAAGACTCACCGGAGGCGAGAGCTATGGATGCAGAACATGGAGAATCACTTCGGGAACAATTTGGTTTCAAGGAAGTATGAGGTCCAATACGCTCTTCAAGATACTTTACGAAAGTGCTGCAACCTGGTGGAGAATGCATCAATCCGTGCATAAGGATTTAAAGGAGCAAGAACTTGGGAGGAATTCAAGAAGACCTGATGAGATCACGTCTTATCCGGAAGCACAATGATACACCAAGAAGTAAACCTTGTGCTCGCAAGATTTGCGGAGAAATAGGACACACCCGGAAGGTTACGCAAAACACGAGAGTGGTGAAGTAACGATAGATGTTTTGTTTGGCTTGCGAAACCATGGAATTACTCGAACCCAGTTCGAGAACAAGAGAAATTCTGCAATGCTTGTGAGTATGCCCAAGTGTTAGAATACGTGATTCACTTTGTTTACGTATGTGGTAATGATTCAAATGGGATGGATTGGCCCCATACCGAAGACTTCTATCATGAACTATCATATGTTGATGGAAAATCAGAGAGCCTCGGAAACCTTAGAAGAGTGTCGACACGATAAGCCATAAAACCATAGAATGGTAGTACGATGGAACCCTTTGCAGGCAACCGTTGCCAATCGTAGGTTATACGGTGAAGTTCAACCCAGACCAGTTTTCTGCAGGAGAAACCATTAATGGTAGACCACCATGAGTATTTCGATAGTTGTCTAGAATGGACACAGACCTATCGACTAAGAAGATTCGGTCTCGACGAACTTCAACTTTGACACACCGACCCAAGATTCTGAGGAAAACTCTATACTTCTGACAGAAGAGCCTTAACGAAGGAGCTATTGTAAGATATGTGAAGGGACATACATTGTCAGCCCTCCAGAGGAAGTATCTGAGTTTATTAGAACTGTAACCTTACTTTTAAGTGTGGTAGCACCCTGACCTTTCTGACCAGATTATTTGCTAGAAGACCCCCAACCCCTAACCTTTTCTTGCTAGCCTCTTGAATCTCGTGACGAGATTCATTTTAAATAATAGTAGGTTTGTAACATCCCAAAATTCTAAATTTTGGAATGTTAATATAATTAATTGAATTGTTTGTTTGTTTGCTTGAGTGAATTAAACTTGAGTGAAATTTGAACCTTTTCAAAAACTTTTGAATGAGAGGGAATAAAATGACTTTCCCTTCTCCGGTAAATTCAAATTCATCCTATTAAAATCAATGAGAGAAGATGACATGACTTCTTCAACTATAAAGAATTTGAACGGAGTTTTGCAATTTAATTCTTTCAAATATTTGCACTTGCTTCTCTATTTTTCTTCCCGAGAAATACCCGAAAAATAAATTCTTGCAAGCAAGAAAGAGCGGAGGAAAATGACCCTCCAAAATCAGGGGCATTTTGAAAATATTTGAGCCAAGAAAAACCAAAGTTTTTATTTAAAATTATTTGCAAAAAGAAATAAAGCCTTTAGGGATTTTCTGAAAAACATTTTTTTAAGTTTTTATTTTGGCCGTGGAATAATGCTCATCATCTACATTTTATTTTTCTGATAATTTTAGTATATAAAAACTCTTTATTCGAATTGATTTGATTTCCTTTTTATTGTTTTAGTTTCCTAATTTTAAAAATAGGAATGGAATCGTTTTTATTAGGAAAAACCTGCTGGCCCATTAAGCACTTTCCTATTCTAGCCCAACAAGAGATCATCTCCTTCCTCTGTTTCCTCTCACGTTACTGAAGCTTTCCATATCCATGGAGACAGAAACTCCACCTTCCCGATCTCCCTCGTCTTTCCATCCCAGCGCCTCCCGAGACCGCCTATAAAACCCCTCCCTCTCCTCGTTCCATTTTTCCCATCACCACGCCCCCTCCCTGCCCGTAGCCTCCTCGCCACCGTCCTCCTTTTCCTGCCTAGAAACGCTCACCAGGAGCTCTCCTGGAACCTCCCCATCGCCCAGCGCCACCTCCCCAAGCGCCGACCCCCGCCACCGCCACCCCCACCCGCGCCCGCGACCGCGCCCCCGCGCCCGAGCAGCCCGCCACAACGCCGGCTCCACCCGGCCATCGCTTCCGCACGTACAGGTAACTCCCTTGTTGTTTTTTTTCGTTTTCAGATTTATTTCCGTAACAGATTTAGTTCCGTTCTTGTTTAGCTTATAACTTTTGATCTAGAAGTCCAATGATGCTGATTCTTTTTGTGTTAGATCACAATTTTCTTGTAGTTTCCAAAAATATATAATTTGTCTATGTTTGGATTTATAAAAATTGAGTTAGATCAGATTTGAATTAAAGCTTGTTTTGCTTATTCCGGGAGTTTAAAATAGATTTTTATTTGATTCTTTTTCTACTGATCACTAGTGATCATATTTACCAGTGGTAAAAAGTTCAAAATTGTTTGAGTATTTTAGCTTATTGTTTCATGTAAAACAAATTATGTTTTAGTTCTATTCGAATAATAGCTACTTCTTTTCTATAGTTGTTTTAAATTATTTTATTTTATATTTCAGAAAGTTTATGTTTGGTTTCTATTAGTTAAACAGTAGGTGTTCAACAAGTTTTTATATTTATTTTTATTTTGTTATCGTGAAATCAATTCAAGTTCGCTAATAACTTGCAATGGATTTCTCTACTGTTTTAACTCCCAATTGAAAATACTTTCAAAATAGCTTTATGAAAAAATACTTTATATTTTTGTCTTAACTAAATTTATATTTTATTCTCTGTTATTTTAGTGTTTTATTTTCCGTTAGACAAAACTATTTTTGTGAATGTTGTAGAAGAAGACTCCTAGTTTTATTTGAAGTTCCTTCGGATTCTTATTCGCTCTCTCTTTTGTTTTGATTGTTAGTGTGAGTGCTTATGTGAATGATATGTTTGTTATATAGATTTCATCAGAGAGTGACGAGTAGTCTATCAAGTTATTTCTTGAGAACGATAATTCTTCTTCGTCAACATCACCGAGCAAGTTCACTTTGATCATTGCTTTCATACCTATGTTTTTATTGCATTTAGTGGCATCCTTGCAACCACCCCTCAAGAGTGTTATTGAATCCTTGTAGTTGAGTAGTATGCATGAGGTAGGAACCCATCACCCTGTTACCAAGCCCGGGGCGTTATTTATTTTAATGCTACGCTATAGTAGACGGGGTTTGGTATGAGTGCTCGTGGAGTGGTGTGAGAATGAAGGATCTACGCCAATGACGACAACACCATGATGAAAGCTGCAAGGACTGCATCCTCAAGGCCTCAAGACTTCAAGACTCGAGACAAGAATTCAATACACACTCTGGGTGAAGGGCGGTTGTGGGCACCTGGAGAAACCAGTGGTTGGCCGGGATGCATGGAGAAGCGCCATGACATCTTGCGGAAAGCTTCACCCGGACCCAAAGAGACGGAAGAATACTTCATGCGGAAGCTTACATGCAACCGCAAGTCATTATGGGCTCGCTTGGTTGACCTTAGTTGTGACTCTGGCTGGGGCCGGTACTAGCAGATGTAGAACTACGGTAGGATGGGTTGAGTACCGGACGGTGGTCGGAGGAACTCTTTGGAAGACCATGTTTGGTCATCTTGTTCTCAAACACCACGAAGTGCGAGAATGTAAAGAGAGGGATCGAATCTTGCGGGTAAAGTGTACAAACCTCTGCAGAGGGTTATAACCTAATCGATTAGCCGTGTCCCGATTACGGACAATTTGAGCCTCTGGACTTGGATCTATCTCGGAACTCTCAACACCGGATTGATAACTTAATTGTGGGCAACTTATGATGATTTTGGGCTATGAGACATCGGTTGGCGGAACCATGTCATGACAGGAAACTCCATAGTACAGACTTCATTCTATTCTTTTGATGTAGGTAAAATAAAATCAGCTTTTATGCAAACAAAACTCAGATCTGAGCCACAAAGCCAAATTGCATATAGTATAGTTTTACCATCTATTTATTCATGTTGTGATCTTGCGGTACATTCAATGTCTTGACCTACGGCTGCAACGTATCATGTTGCAGATATTTCCTCGACGAGTAAGAGTTACGATCTGGTTACGGTCTACACTCAACCTACCGATGGCGTTGATGGGACTCCACACCCGCTTGATTGTTTCCGCTGAGTATTATGAGGTATATATCAGTTTCGTTATTTATGCATGTGATTGCACTTTGATATATACATTGATGTCTTGTGTGTGCAGACATCTTGATCCGAGGATGGCATAGAACACAGAGGCTTGACCGTCTGAGGTCGGGTCGCTACAGAACGAACGGTGTGGATAATAATAATAGTGCATGTGCAATTGGACTAAGCTAGAACCTACAAGCATTTAATATACAGGAGAAGACAAGGTAATATGGGCTCTTTATTAAATCAACAATAATGCACATAAGAGCCACTCTACATTTTCATCATGGTCTTCTCCTCTCGACCCCCAAAGAAAAGAAAGGAAATAAAACTATTTACACAGGAAAGCTCCCAACAAGCAAAAGAAGAGCGAGAAATCTTTTTAGGTTTTCTTTTAATTATTACTACTACAGGCATGGAAAGTAAACTAGCTAGAAACTACAACTAATTTTTTGGTTTTTCTTAAGGTTTTTCAAACACACAAGAAGAAGGCTTAGAAAAGAAAATAAACTAGCATGGATAATACAATGAAGAAGTACAAGCACTGACAACTGGCATGAGTGTGTGAACATGAATGTAATATCGGTGAGAAATACGTACTCCCCCAAGCTTAGGCTTTTGGCCTAAGTTGATCTATGGCCATGACTCAAAGCTGCCCTCTCTGGTGTACAGGGGAGTGTCCTCTGGGTGCCACTGGTTGACGATCTCCTCCGGATCCCACTGATAAATAGACTATGGATAAGGGTCCAGGGTGGCTCCGGCTCAGGCTCTGAACGGTGTCGGGCTCCGATGCATAAATGGCCTCCAGCAAGATGAGGTACGTGCCTGAAAATATGTTAAACAAAGAGGGCGCAGGCAAGGTAATAACCTCATAGTGAGTTTTGCCAAAAATCAAATTATACTTAAGCAGTTGCTTATTATTTTTAACAATAAAGTCATCTGCTACCATACTCTTATAATCTAGAAAAACAGGAGGCAGCACCTTTTCTTCTTTCTCATAATGCCTAATAGGTATCTCAAAGTGTGCAGCAGGGCGTGAAGCAAAGATGTCAAGAAGATGGGGCCCTTTATGCAGTTCAGACTTAATCGTTTAGCAATAATAGCGCCTAAACTGAAAGTTCTATCATGAAACAAAGAATGGCACAAAATAACAATATCAGGAGCACTGAGATTTCCACTGTTCCCGCGACCAATTAAACATCTACTAGCAAATATTGCAAAGTAACGTAGAACAGGAAAATGTATGCTAGTAATTCTTGCATCGGAAACTTTCCTTGTTTCCCCTACATCAATTTCATCAATAAATCCCTCCACATCACTACGATGTGGTTCCTCGATGCTGCCCAGAAAGGGTGTCTTGCAGACCTGACAAAAATCACGAAGTGACGTCTCCTTAACCTCATCATATAAATGAAACTTCACTGAAGGTGGTAATTTCTTAGCATGAAATAAAAAATTTGCACGAAAATATTAGTGACTAAGAGATATTGTTCGCGCTGGTCGTGGAGGAAATCAGTGAGGCCTGCATTCTCAGCCAAGTGATGAAAATCATCATAAATTCCGGCGGCTCTCAAGAATACATGACAAGGCCATTCACACGGTCGAACCTCTGTAGTGCGAGGAAGAATATATTTGGGCTTCTTATTCTCGTCACTTTGCTTATCCTTTGAGCTTCGGCTCGAAGAGCCTCTCAACAATCTCTTCAACATTTTCTCCCTCTGAAAAATTTCTAAAAATTTTAGTAACTCAAAATAAAAGTGAACCAAACTCAACATTGATAGCAACTACTCCCACAAGTGCCTAGAGGCTATATCCTGCATTAGAACTACTTGGGACCATATAAATTAAACATGCAAGCTCAAGAACAGGGTCACCTAAGCAGCAAAAATTTGCAATAAATAAAGCACTAGAACAAAAACTAATTGGACCATTGGAGGAGTCACATACCGAAGAACAATCCCCCAAAACAGTTTTGTGAATGGAGCTTTGAGCAAGGAGATCGAAAATGGCAGCAAGATGAGCTAGAACACGGGTTTGAGCTATGGGAGGGTTTTTTTTGGAGGAAGACAAAGTGAGTGGGTGCAGGAATAAGTGGAGGGGGTCCACGTTGGGCCCACGAGGCAGGGGGCGCGCCCTGGACCCTTGTGGCCATATGGTGGGTCCCCCTGGTGTGTCCTCAGTGCTAGATATTCTTAAATATTCTACAAAAAAATCATATTTCAATTTCAGGACATTTGAAGAACTTTTATTTTCGGGTATTTTTTATTGCAAGGATAATTTAGAAAAGAGACAAAAAATACTATTTTTTCTTTATTTAATCTAAATAACAGAAAGTAAAAGGAGGGTACAGAGAGTTGTGCTTTCTAACTTCATCCATCTCATGCTCATCAAAAAGGAATCCACTAACAAGGTTGATCAAGTCTTGTTAACAAACTCTTTCCGAATTGCATGAAACTGGAGAATTTTCGAATAACACTAAGTTACCTCAATGGGGATATGCACATCCCCAACAATAAGAATATCATATTTCTTCTTGACAGTAGGAAGAGGAAATTCAAAACCTCCAATAGTAATCATTGGAATTTTTCCAATAGAATTTATACTGTGGACTTGAGGTTGTTTCCTCAGAAAGTGTACCGTATGCTCATTACCGTTAACATGAAAAGTGACATTACCTTTGTTGCAATCTATAACAGCCCCTATAGTGTTCAAAAATGGTCTACCAAGGATAATCGACATACTATCGTCCTTGGGAATATCAAGAATAACAAGGTCCGTTAAGATAGTAACGTTTGCAACCACAACAGGCACATCCTCACAAATACCGACGGGTATAGTAGTTGATTTATCGGCCATTTGCAAAGATATTTCAGTAGGTGTCAACTTATTCAAATCAAGACTATGATATAAAGAGAGAGGCATAACACTAACACCGGCTCCAAGATCACATAAGGCAGTTTTAACATAGTTTCTTTTAATGGAGCATGGTATAGTTGGTACTCCTGGATCTCCAAGTTTCTTAGGTATTCCACCTTTAAAAGTATAATTGGCAAGCATGGTGGAATTTCAGTTTCCGGTATCTTTCTTTTATTTGTAACAATATCTTTCATATACTTAGCATAAGGATTCATTTTAAGCATATCACCAAACGATATACATAAAAGATAGGTCTAATCATTTGGAAAAATGCTCAAAATCCTCATCATCCTTTTTCTTGGATGGTTTAGGAGGAAAAGGCATGGGTTTCTGAACCCAGGGTTCTCTTTCTTTACCGTGCTTCCTAGCAACAAAGTCTCTCTTGTCATAACATTGATTCTTTGATTGTGGGTTATCAAGATCAACTGCAGGTTCAATCTCTACATCATTGTTATTGCTTGGTTGAGCATCAACATGAACATCATCATTAACATTATCACTAGGTTCATGTTCATAACCAGATTGTGTTTCAGCATCAGAAATAGAAATATCATTGGGATTCTCAGGTGTGTCAACAACAGGTTCACTAGAAGCATGCAAAGTCCTATCATTTTTCTTTTTCTTCTTCTTAGAAGAACTTGGTGCATCAACATTAGTTCTTTGAGAATCTTGCTCAATTCTCTTAGGGTGGCCCTCAGGATACAAAGGTTCTTGAGTCATTCTACACCCTCTAGTCACAACTCTAGTAGCGTTATCATTTGCTTATTATTTAATTCATTGAGAAAATTATTCTGAGCTTTAAGCACTTGTTCTACTTGAGTGATAACCATAGAAGCATGTTTACTAATAATTTTAAGTTCACCTTTAACTAGACATATAATCACTCAAGTGTTCAATCATATAAGCATTATGTTTCAATTGTCTACCAACATAAGCATTGAAGTTTTCTTGTTTAACTATAAAATTATCAAACTCATCCAAGCATTGGCTAGCAGACTTATAACGAGGAATATCACCTTCATGAAATCTATAGAGAGAATTTTCCTTTACTACATGTGTCGGGTTATCAAGACCATGTATTTCTTCAATAGGTGGTAAATTCTTGACATCTTCAGCTTTTTAATACCCTTTTCTTTCATAGATTTCTTTGCCTCTTGCATATCTTCAGGACTAAGAAATAGAATACCCCTTTCCTTCGGAGTTGGCTTAGCAATTGGTTCAGGAAGTGTCCAATTATTATCATTACTCAAGATATTATTCAATAGCAATTCGGCTTGATCATCAGTTCTTTCCCTGAAAACACAACCAACACAACTATCCAGGTGGTCTCTGGAAGCATCGGTTAGTCCATTGTAAAAGATATAAAGTATTTCATTTTTCTTGAGAGGATGATCGGGCAAAGCATTAAGTAATTGGAGAAGCCTCCCCCAAGCTTGTGGGAGACTCTCTTCTTCAATTTGCACAAAATTATATATTTCCCTTAAGGCAGCTTGTTTCTTATGAGCGGGAAAATATTTAGCAAAAAAATAATAAATCATATCCTGGGGACTACGCACACAACCAGGAGCAAGAGAATTAAATCATGTTTTAGCATCACCCTTTAATGAGAACGGAAGTAACTTAAGGATATAGTAGTAACGAATTTTTTCCTCATGAGTGAATAGGGTGGCTATATCATTCAATTTAAAAAGATGCGCCACAACAGTTTCAGATTCATGGCCATAAAAAGGATCAGATTCAACCAAAGTAATTAACTCAGGATCGACAGAGAAATCATAATCCTTATCAGCAATACAGATAGGTGAAGTAGCAAAAGCAGGGTCATATTTCATTCTAGCATTCAAAGACTTTTCTTTCAGCTTAGCTAACAGTTTCTTAAGATCATATCTATCTTTGCAAGCAAAAAAGTCTCTAGCAGTTTCTTCATCATAACATAACCCTCGTGTACATCAGTAATTCATATCTAGGGGAGAATCTTCATCATCACTTTCATCAATATTATCAGTTTCAATAATTTCATTCTCTCTTACCCTAGCAAGTTGTTCATCAAGAAATTCACCTAATGGCACAGTATTATCAAGCATAGAAGTAGTTTCATCATAAGTATAATGCAAAGCAAAAGTGGCATCATCAATATCATGCAACATACCATAATGAATAGCAGGAGTAGGTCTCGCAAGTTTACTCATAACATAAGGTGAATCAAGTGCAGAGCTAGATGGCAGGTTTTTACCTCCCCTTGTAGTTGAGGGATAAATCTTGGTTTTTTCGTATTTCAACTTCCTCATAGTTATCAGCAGATATAAATCCCAAGTGACTCAAAGAATAGAGCTATGCTCCCCGGCAACGACGCCAGTAAATAGTCTTGATAACCCACAAGTATAGGGGATCGCAACAGTTTTCGAGGGTAGAGTATTCAACCCAAATTTATTGATTCGACACAAGGGGAGCCAAAGATCTCAAGTATTAGCAGTTGAGTTGTCAATTCAACCACACCTGGAAAACTTAATATCTACAGCAAAGTAGTATGGAAGTAATGGTAACGGTGGCAAAAGTAACAGTAGCAGTTTTGCAGTAATTGTAACAGTGGCAACAAAAAAGTAACTAAGCAAAGATCAATATGTGAAAAGCTCATAGGCATTGGATCAGTGATGGATAATTATGTCGGATGCAATTCCTCATGCAACAGTTATAACATAGGGTGACACAGAACTAGCTCCAGTTCATCAATGTAATGTAGGCATGTATTTCGAATATAGTCGTACGTGCTTACGGAAAAGAACATGCATGACATCTTTTGTCCTACCCTCCCGTGGCAGCAGGGTCCTATTGGAAACTAAGGCATATTAAGGCATCCTTTTAATGGAGTACCGGACCAAAGCATTAACACTTAGTGAATACATGAACTCCTCAAACTACGGTCAAGACCGGAGTGGTCACGATTATTGTCACTGGGGTTCTGGATCGTAACACATAGTAGGTAACTATTGACTTGCAAGATAGGATCAAGAACTCACATATATTCATGAAAACATAATAGGTTCAGATCTGAAATCATGGCACTCGGGCCCCTAGTGACAAGCATTAAGCGTAGCAAAGTCATAGCAACATCAATCTCCGACCATAGTGGATACTAGGGATCAAACCCTAACAAAACTAACTCGATTACATGGTAAATCTCATCCAACCCATCACCGTCCAGCAAGCCTATGATGGAATTACTCATGCACGGCGGTGAGCATCATGAAATTGGTGATGGAGGATGGTTGATGATGACGACGGCGATGGATTCCCCTCTCCGGAGCCCTGAACGGACTCCAGGTCAGCCCTCCGGAGAGATATTAGGGCTTGGCGGCGGCTCCGTATCGTAAAACGCGATTAATCCTTCTCTCTGATTTTTTTTCTCCCCGAACGTGAATATATAGAGTTGGAGTTGAGGTCGGTGGAGCATCAGGGGGGCCACAAGGCAGGGGGCGCGCCCTCCACCCTCGTGGATAGGGTGTGGGCCCCTGGTGTTGATTCTTTTGCCAGTATTTTTATTAATTCCAAAAATATTCTCCATGAAGTTTCAGGTCATTCCGAGAACTTTTATTTCTGCACAAAAATAACACCATGGCAA
This sequence comes from Aegilops bicornis, assembly GCA_021605145.1. NCBI lineage: Eukaryota > Viridiplantae > Streptophyta > Magnoliopsida > Poales > Poaceae > Aegilops > Aegilops bicornis. The sequence goes on along the minus strand of CM038671.1, from coordinate 426,419,840 downwards.
TTTTGCTAAAAAAACGTCAGTCCGGGTTAGTTCCATTCAAATCATGCAAGTTATAGTCCAAAACAAGGGCAAAAGTGTTTGGAAAAGTAGATACGTTGGAGACGTATCAGCCTCCATTGGTAGGAGCCGGTGAGCCACAAAGCAGCAGCGACGGGAGCCAGCTGCAGCGCTAGGCGGCAGCAGCAGCAGCAGCCAGTGGAAGGCAGCAGGGCATGGGCTGCGTGGGCAGGGCGTGGCCGGTGGCAACAGCCAGCACAGTCGAGCAGCGGCTTGCGGCAGCAGCAGCAACATCAGGCAGGGCAAGTACCAGCGACAGTATCACTAGGGAGCAGGAGCGGCAGCGGTAGCCACGACACGAGAACATGGCAGCGGGTGACGGTGTCCTGGACTAGGGGTTACTCAACAAGTCATCTCCCGAATAGGTGTATCGGGCCGAGGACCCCCATGGCGGTTCACTCATGGGCCACTTCGGGCAGCCCATGCCGCATACAAGGAGGATTCCACAAGACTTGGCGGCCAAGACAAGGACTCCTCTGAACCCTAGGCCTCTGGTGTGTTATATAAACCGAGGCTAGGCTAGTCAATAGAACATATTATATTCATTAGATCAATCTCGTGGTAGATACATGTACTCTGTACTATACCCCATATGAATACAATCAAAAGGAGGACGTAGGGTTTTACCTCTATCAAGAGGGCCCGAACCTGGTGTTGGGGAACGCGGTAATTTCAAAAAAATTCTACGCACACACAAGATCCATCTAGGTGATGCATTGCAACGAGCGGAGAGAGTGTGTCCATGTACCCTCGTAGACCGAAAGCGGAAGCGTTTAGTAACGCGGTTGATGCAGTCGAACGTCTTCGCGATCCAACCGATCAAGTACCGAACGCACGGCACCTTTGTGATCTGGACACGTTCAGCTCGGTGACATCCCTCGTACTCTTGATCCAGCTGAGGCCGAGGGAGAGTTTCGTCAGCACGACGGCGTGGTGACGGTGATGATGAAGTTACCGGCGCAGGGCTTCGCCTAAGCACTGCAACGATATGACCAAGGTGGAAATCTGTGGAGGGGGCACCGCACACGGCTAAGATCAACTTTGATATGTTCTAGGGTGCCCCCTTCCCCACGTATATAAAGGAGGGAGGGGGAGGCTGGCCGGCCCTCATAGGCGCGCCAAGGGGGGAGGAATCCTCCTCCTAGTAGGAGTAGGACTCCCCCTTTTCGTAGTCCTACTAGAAGAAGAAGGAAGGAGGGGGAAAGAGAAAGAAGGAGGGGGCGCCGCCCCTCCCCCTAGTCCAATTCGGACTAGGCCCATGGGGGGCGTGCGGCCAACCCTTGATGTCCTTCTCTCCTTTCCCGTATGGCCCATTAAGGCCCACTACTTCCCCCGGCGAAAAATACCCGAATCACTCGGAACCTTTCCGATGTCTGAATATAGCCTTCCAATATATCGATATTTACCTCTCGACCATTTTGAGACTCCTCGTCATGTCCGTGATCTGATCTGGGACTCCGAATAACCTTCGGTATATCAAATCACATAAACTCATAATACCAATTGTCATCGAACGTTAAGCGTGCGGACCATACGGGTTCAAGAACTATGTAGACATGACCGAGACACCTCTCTGGTCAATAACCAATAGCTGAACCCGGATGCTCATATTGGCTCCTACATATTCTACAAAGAACTTTATCGGTCAAACCGCATAACAACATACATTGTTCCCTTGGTCATCGGTATGTTACTTGCCCGAGATTCGATCGTCGGTATCACCATACCTAGTTCAATCTCGTTACCGGCAAGTCTCTTTACTCGTTCTGTAATGCATCATCCCGCAACTAACTCATTAGTCACATTGCTTGCAAGGCTTATTGTGATGTGCATTACCGAGAGGGCCCAGAGATACCTCTCCGACAATCGGAGTGACAAAATCCTAATCTCGACCTATGCCAACTCAACAAACACCATCGGAGACACCTGTGGAGCATCTTTATAATCACCCAGTTACATTGTGACATTTCATAGCACACTAAGTGTTCCTCCGGTATTCCGGAGTTGCATAATCTCATAGTCATAGGAACATGTATAAGTTATGAAGAAAGCATTACCAATAAACTAAACGATCATAGTGCTAAGCTAACGGATGGGTCAAGTCAATCACATCATTCTCTAATGATGTGATCCCGTTCGTCAAATGACAACTCTTGTCCATGGCTAGGAAACTTAACCATCTTTGATTAACGAGCTAGTCAAGTAGAGGCATACTGGTGACACTCTGTTTGTCTATGTATTCACACATGTACTAAGTTTCTGGTTAATACAATTCTAGCGTAAATAATAAACATTTATCATGATGTAAGGAAACATAAATAAAACATTTATTATTGCCTCTAGGGCATATTTCCTTCAGTCTCCCACTTGCACTAGAGTCAATAATCTAGTTCACATCGTCATGTGATTTCACACCAATAGTTCACATCTTTGTGTGATTAGTTCACATCTCCATGTGACTGACACCCAAAGGGTTTACTAGAGTCAATAATCTAGTTCACATCGCTATGTGATTAACACCCAAAGGGTGATCATGTTTTGCTTGTGAGAGAAGTTTAGTCAACGGGTCTGCCACATTCAGAGCTGTATGTATTTTGCAAATTTTCTATATCTACAATGCTCTGCACGGAGCTACTCTAGCTAATCACTCCCACTTTCAATATGTATCTAGATTGAGACTTAGAGTCATCCAGATTGGTGTCAAAGCTTGCATCAACGTAACTCTTGACGCATTTAACTCTTTGTCACCTCCATAACCGAGAAATATTTCCTTATTCCACTAAGGATAATTTTGATCATTGTTTAGTGATCCACTCCTGGATTACTATTGTACCATCTTGCCAAACTCATGGTGAGGTACACAATAGGTCTCGTACACAACATAGCATACTTTATAGAACCTATGACTGAGGCATAGGGAATGACTTTTCATTCTCTTTCTATTTTCTGCCATGGTCGGGTTTTGAGTCTTTACTCAACTTCACACCTTGCAACACAGGCAAGAACTCCTTCTTTGACTGTTCCATTTTGAACTACTTCAAAATTTTGTCAAGGTATGTACTCATTGAAAAAACTTATCAAGCGTGTTGATCTATCTCTGTAGATCTTGATGCTAAATATGTAAGCAACTTCACCGGGGTCTTTCTTTGAAAAACTCCTTTCAAACAATCCTTTATGGTTTCCAGAAAAATTCTACATTTATTCCGATCAACAATATGTCATTCACATATACTTATCAGAAATGTTGTAGTGCTCCCACTCACTTTCTTGTAAATACATGATTCATCGCAAGTCTGTATAAAACCATATGCTTTGATCACCTTATCAAAGCGTATATTCCAACTCCGAGATGCTTGCACTAGTCCATAGATGGATCGCTGGAGCTTGCACACTTTGTTAGCACCTTTAGGATTGACACAACCTTCTTGTTGCATCATATACAACTCTTCTTTAAGAAATCCATTAAGGAATGTAGTTTTGACATCCATTTTCCAGATTTCATAAAATGTGGCAATTGCTAACATGATTCGGACAGACCTTAAGCATCGATACGAGTGAGAAAATCTCATCGTAGTCAACACCTTGAATTTGTCAAAAAAAACTTTTTGAGAAGTCGAGCTTTGTAGATAGTAACACTACTATCAGAGTCCGTATTCCTCTTGAAGACCCATTTATTCTTAATGGCTTGCCGATCATCGGGCAAGTCAACCAAAGTCCATACTTTGTTCTCATACATGGACCCCATTTCAGATTTCATGGCTTTAGCCATTTCGCGAAATCTGGGCTCATCATCGCTTCCTCATACTTCATAGGTTTGTCATGGTGTAGTAACATGATTTCCAGAAAGGATTACCATACCACTCTGGTGCGGACCATACTCTATTTGACCTACGAGGTTCGGTAGTAACTTGATCTGAAGTTTCATGATCATCATCATTAACTTCCTCACTAATTAGTGTAGGAATCACAAGAACTGATTTCTATGATGAACTACTTTCCAATTTGGGAGAAGGTACAATTACCTCATAAAGTTCTACATTCCTCCCACTCACTTCTTCCGAGAGAAACTCCTTCTCTAGAAAGTATTCATTCTAAGCAATGAATATCTTGTTTTCGGATCTGTGATAGAAGGTGTACCCAACAGTCTCCTTTGACTATCCTATGAAGACGCTTTTCTCCGATGTGGGTTCAAGCTTATCAGGTTGAAACTTTTTCACATAAGCATCACAGCCCCAAACTTTAAGAAATGACAGCTTAGGTTTCTTGCTAAACCACATTTCATATGGTGTCGTCTCAATGGATTTAGACGGCGCCCTATTTAACGTGAATGCAGCTGTCTCTAATGCATAACCCCAAAACGATAGTGATAAATCGGTAAGAGACATCATAGATTGCACCATATCTAATAAAGTACGGTTATGATGTTCGGACACACCATTACGCTGTGGTGTTCCATGTGGCGTGAGTTGTGAAACCATTCCACATTGTTTCAAATGAAGACCAAACTCGTAACTCAAATATTTGTTTCCGCGATCAGATCGTAGAAACTTTATTTTCTTGTTATGATGATTTTCCACTTCACTCTGAAATTCTTTAAACTTTTCAAATGTTTCAGACTTATGTTTCATCAAGTAGATATAACCATATCTGCTCAAATCATTTGTGAAGGTCAGTAAATAACGATACCCGCCACGAGCCTCAATACTCATTGGACCACACACATCAGTATATATTATTTCCAACAAGTTTGTTGCTCGCTCCATTGTTCCGAAGAACGGAGTCTTAGTCATCTTGCCCATGAGGCATGGTTCACAAGCATCAAGTGATTCATAATCAAGTGATTCCAAAAGCTCATCATCATGGAGTTTCTTCATGCGCTTTACACCAATATGACCTAAACGGCAGTGCCACAAATAAGTTGCACTATCATTATTAACTTTGAATCTTTTGGCTTCAATATTATGAATATGTGTATCACTACGACCGAGATTCAATAAACTTTTATATTGAGTGTATGACCATAGAAGGTTTTATTCATTTAAATAGAACAAGAATTATTCTTTGACTTAAATGAATAACCGTATTGTAATAAACATGATCCAATCATATTCATGCTCAACGCAAACACCAAATAACATTTATTTTAGGTTCAACACTAATCCCGAAGGTAAAAGGAGTGTGCGATGGTGATCTTATCAACCTTGGAATCACTTCCAACACACATCATCACCTCGCCCTTAACTAGTCTCTGTTTATTTTGCAACTCCCGTTTCGAGTTACTACTCTTAGCAACTGAACTAGTATCAAATACCGAGGGGTTGCTATAAACACTACATCAATAACATGTATATCAAATATACCTTTGTTCACTTTGCCATCCTTCTTATCCGCCAAGTATCTAGGGCAGTTCCACTTCCAGTGACCATTTCCTTTGCAGTAGAAGCACTCAGTTTCAGGCTTGGGTATAGCTTTGGGTTCTTCATGGGGATGACAACTTGTTTGTCATTCTTCTTGAAGTTCCCTTTCTATCCCTTTGCCTTTTTCTTGAAACTAGTGGTCTTGTTAACCATCAACACTTGATGCTTTTCTTGATTTCTACCTTCGGTGATTTTAGCATCGTGAAGAGCTTGGGAATTGTTTTCGTTATCCCTTACATATTATAGTTCATCACAAAGTTCTATTAACTTGGTGATAGTGACTAGAGAACTTTGTCAAGTACTATCTTATCTGGAAGATTTACTCCCACTTGATTCAAGTAATTGTAGTACCCAGACAATTTGAGCACATGCTCACTGGTTGAGCTATTCTCCTCCATCTTGTAGGCAAAGTACAGTTAGTGGTCTCATACCTCTTGACATGGGAATGAGTATGAAATACCAATTTCAACTCTTGGAACGTCTTATATGCTCCGTGGCGTTCAAAACATTTTTGAAGTCCCGGTTCTAAGCCGTAAAGCATGGTGCACTAAACTATCAAGTAGTCATCATACCGAGCTTGTCAAAACATTCATAAAGTCTGCATCTGCACGTGCAATAGTTCTGTCACCTAGCGATGCATCAAGGACATAATTTTTCTGTGCAGCAATGAGGAAATCCTCAGATCACGGACCAAGTCCGCATCATTTCTACTATAATCTTTCAACTTATATTTCTCTAGGAACATATAAAAAATAAACAGGGAGCTACATCGCGAGCTATTGATCTACAACATAGATATGCTAATACTACAGGACTAAGTTCATGATAAATTAAAGTTCAATTAATCATATTACTTAAGAACTCCCACTTAGATAGACATCCCTCTAATCATCTAAGTGATCACATGATCCATATCAACTAAACCATGTCCGATCATCACGTGAGATGGAGTAGTTTTCAATGGTGAACATCACTATGTTGATCATATCTTACTATATGATTCACGCTCGACCTTTCAGTCTCAGTGTTTCGAGGCCATATCTGCATATGCTAGGCTAGTCAAGTTTAACCCGAGTATTCTGTGTGTGCAAAACTGGCTTGTACCCGTTGTATGTGAACGTAGAGCTTACCACACCCGATCATCACGTGGTGTCTCATCATGATGAACTGTCGCAACGGTACATACTCAGGGAGAACACTTGTACCTTGAAAATTAGTGAGAGATCATCTTATAATGCTATCGCCGTACTAAGAAAAATAAGATGCATAAAGAATAAACATCACATGCAATCAATATAAGTGATATGATATGGCCATCATCATCTTGTGCCTTTGATCTCCATCTCCAAAGCACCGTCATGATCATTGAGGGAGTCCTGGATTAGGGGGTGTCCGGATGGCCGGACTATAACCTTTGGCCGGACTCCTGGACTATGAAGATACAAGATTGAAGACATCGTCCCGTGTCCGGATGGGACTTTCCTTGGCGTGGAAGGCAAGCTTGGCGATACGGATATGTAGATCTCCTCCCATTTGTAACCGACTCTATGTAACCCTAACCCTCTCCGGTGTCTATATAAAATGGAGGGTTTTAATCCGTAGCACGAACAACAATCATACCATAGGCTAGCTTATAGGGTTAGCCTCTCACGATCTCGTGGTAGATCTACTCTTGTACTACCCATATCATCAATATTAATCAAGCAGAGTGGGGTTTTACCTCCATCGGGAGGGCACGAACACAGGTAAAAACATCGTGTCCCTTGTCTCCTGTTACCATCTGCCTAGACGCACAGTTCGGGACCCCCTACCCGAGATCCGCCGGTTTTGACACCGACATTGGTGCTTTCATTGAGAGTTTCTCTGTGTCGTCATCTTTAGGCCCGATGGCTCCTCCGATCATCAACAACGATGCGGTCCAAGGTGAGACTTTTTTCCCCGGACAGATCTTCATATTCGGCGGCTTTGCACTGCGGGCCAATTCGCTTGGCCATCTGGAGCAGATCGAAAGCTACGCCCCTGGCCAACAGGTCAGATTTGGAAGTTTAAACTACACGGCTGACGTCCGCGGAGACTTGTTCTTCGACGGATCCGAGCCACAACCATGCGAGCCGCACTGTTACGATTGGCATGATCTAGCTCTGCCGCCGAACAATGCCCTGGAGGCCGCACCCGTGCCCGCTCCGACCCTTAGCTAGGAGCCGACTGCGCCAACCGAGGGCGGGTGGCTGGACACCGCCTCGGGGGCTGCAATCTCTACGGCGATCGAGCCGAACACCAGCCTTGCCCTCTGCGAAGCCCGTGACTCCAAAGTGCCGGACTCAAACTTGCGCCCGCCAATCGAATCCGATTGGGCGCCCGATCATGGAGTTCACCGCGCGGACATCTTTTCAAAGACTCGCCCTTGGCGACATTACGAATTCATTAAAATCTCTCTCTTTATCGGGGAGCCCTGGCCGGACTATGGTCAGCAAGGTTGGGATGCGGACGACGAAGAAATTCAAAGCCCACCCACCACCCACTTCATAGCCACTGTCGATAATTTAACCGACATGCTCGACTTCAACTCCGAAGACATCGATGGTATGGACGATGATGTAGGACACGAACAAGAACCAGCGCCTATAGGGCACTGGACAACCACCCCATCTCACGATGTATACATGGTGGACACACCTAAAAGAAACGACGAGAGGAACAAAGGGACGCAACAAGGGATCGTTCCCTCGAAAAGCAGTCAAAGCAGTGGCGTAAGCGCCGCTCCAAACCCCACCTCGGCAGAGGCAGACAAAGAGACCTAGCCATAGAGCAGGCGAACCGGCGTGGACGACGAACATGCCATCGAGCAACCGTCCGAACGGGGCAACTTGGATAAACAACCCGTCCCCGGCGAAGATAACAGTCCGGACGACCTCACGCCGGACAAGCTACCGGAGCAGAAGAACCTCCACAAAAGGCTTGTCGCCACTGCGCGTAGCCTGAAAAAGCAGAAGCGGAAGCTCAAAATAGCGGAAGATGCACTCAGAACTAGATGGAGCAAAGTACTCAACACCACAGACAAATCTGGCGACGATCGCCGCACAAAGAGCTACCCGGCGAAAATTACTGCCGGAATTTGATGAGGAGGCCTTAGAGCCCCCGCAATCAAAAAATAAGGAAGCCACCCGGTCGGGTGAACAACCCCATGGCCAACATAGAGCGGCAAAGGGCGCCGCACACAAGCCGGTACACGATCCGCACAAGGATTCGCATGAAAAAGATGGCCGAGCTAGATCTATCTACGGGCCAAGAAAGCAAGCTCTAGTAAGCAATGCAATGCATCAAGTATCCGAACATCATGGTACACTCAAATATAGGGGTGCCACACACCCCCTATGTTTCACCGATGAGGTGCTGGATCATGAATTTCCAGCGGGATTCAAGCCCGTAAACATAGAGGCACACGATGGAACAATGACCACTGAGTGCGGATTGAGGATTACATCCTCCACATACACATGGCTAGAGGAGATGATCTCCACGCCATAAAATACTTACCCTCAAGCTCAAAGGGCCAGCCCGACATTGGCTTAAAAGCCTTCCGAAAACACCATTGGAAGTTGGGAAGAGCTCGAGGATGCTTTTCGGGCAAATTTTCAAGGGACCTATGTCCGACCTTCGGATCTGACGATTTAAGTCATATAACTCAACAACCCGGAGAGTCAGCCGGAAACTCTGGAACAGATTTCTTACTAAAAAGAACAAGATAGTCGACCGTCCGGACGTCAAGCCTTAGCAGCTTTCAAACACAGCGTTCGAGACGAATGGCTAACCAGACACCTCGGCCAAGAAAAGCCAAGAACAATGGCCGCATTAACAAGCCTCATGACCCGCTTTTGCGCAGGAGAGGATAGCTGGTTGGCAAGATGCAGTACCAGTGACCCGAGTACATCCGAAGTTAGGGATGGGAACGGGAAACCGCGACGCAGCAAGGGCCAGCGCCGGACCAAGGGAAACAGCCCGAAGAGCACGGCAGTCAATGCCGGATTCAAAAGCTCTCGGCAGAGTCAGAAAAAGCTGCCCCTCAAGGATAACAGGGACGAGCTATCTAACCTAAACAAAATCTTGGACAAGATATGTCAAATCCACAGTACTCCTGGGAAGCCTGCAAACCATACCCAAAGAGATTGTTGGGTCTTCAAGCAATCCGGCAAACTCAACGCCGAACACAAGGGCTCGACACACCAAGCGAGGGCGATGACGAACCCCTAAGCGAGCAACCTTTGGAAAACAAAAGAATTTCCCACAAGAAGTCAAAACAGTAAACTCACTTCACGTGACAAAAGGGAAAAATAGGGTGGCGCCTATAGAGATACGCGCCATATGGCCTATCCCAGAGTAGTCCCGCCACTGGTTGTTAAAACCAATCACCTTCGACCATCAGGATGTCACATCCCTAGCTTCTGGTGCTGCCTAGTGTTTGCATCTTGCTTGCATCATGTTTAACTTTCATGGAAATCTGAAATGGGGATTGCCTATACCCCTAGCATCAAAGGAATTCACTAGGTTCACCTAAAATATTTTCAGTAATCCAAATGGCTTTCAAAAATGTTCATCATTTCTGGAAAATGCTAGAACCATAACCAGAGGTGTTGCACATTTTTCCATGACATATTTGGTCACTGATTTAAATCATATGTACTTTGCATTTGGGCATTTAAATGCTAGTAACTATTTTAAATGCTCAAATAATTCTGAACTTAAGTGTGGGCTATTAGGAATAATCCCAACAGAGCCCACAATTATTTGCAGGATTTTTGGAAACGTTTTAGAGCCATCAAGTTGCAGAAGAAATAGAAAAGAGAAATAAAGATAGGAAAGATCAGAGGCTCACCTGGAACTTACTCGCATCAGCATTGCCCAGTGGCCAAAGCCACTGGCGCCCAGCCCACCAGGGCAGCCTCGTCTTCTACCTCTTGCCAGTAGGCAGAGGAGAAGCTGGCACGGCGCACGCTGCGCCACCTCCACCCTGCTCGATTGCCTCTTCGACGGCTGGGCGCCTCTGGCGTTGCCACAGACCCCTGGACCCTCAACCGCTCCACTCTCTCCTGCCTCGCCTCTCTCGCTCTCTCTCCCGGCAGAAGCCGTCGCCGCCGTTCGTCACCACCGTGACCACCGTGCTTCCCTCGCCTCACTGACCCGTCCAAAAGCCCCGCCTCGTCGCCCTCGTCCTCTCCGCCGAGCCACGCGGCACCGGACGCCCCCAAACGTCGTCATCGCGGTCATCTTCAATCTCGGGCACCCGAGCCCCTCACCGTTGATTCCACCGTCAAGGACGTCCCCGAGCCCACTGACCTACTGCGCTGCCTCTCTGTGAGCTCCTGCTCCCAACCCCTCTCTCCCCACCGTCGAATCCCTCCTCTAGCCCCCCTGGCCACCGCGGCCGAAGCTTGCTGCCGCCGCGAATGTCGCCGTTGTCCTTATGGAGGGCCAACGCCGCATCCGAGCACCTGGTCGAGCTCCTAGGGCCCCTTAGCTTCTTCTTGTGCTCTCCGTTCGCTTGGAATCGAGCTGCAGCCCCGCCCCCACATCTAGCCGAGCTCCGGCCACCGCCATGGTTGCAGTGGCCATCGTCTCCGGCCACCCCGCAGCCTCCCGCGTGATCCCCTGGATGCGCGCGAGGATGGGCATCCCTCTGGTGCCTCCAGCGCGTCGAGCTGACCCCTGTAGCGCCATCCCGAGAAACTCCGGTGATCCTCCGCCGCGGTTTTGGACGCCGGCGGCTAATCTCCGGCCGTGCTGACGTGGCGAGGTTATTTAGGCATTAACCACCTCCTAATCAAACCCCTAGAGTCACAGACAGCCGGGCCCCATCCCATAATTAACCACAGGGTTTTTCCCTGCTTAAATTAACTATAATGCTTTGACCCGCCACCTCAGCGTTGACACAGGCCCCACTGGGTTTGACTTGGGCGGCGCCTTTGACCTCTTGATGTCACCACGACATCATGCTGACGCAATAACTTATTACTGGAATTTTTCTTATACAGGAAATTCCAGAAAATTATCAAAACTTCTAAAAATCATAGAAAATCAACCATAGCTCCAAATCAAACAAATTATATATGAAAAATGATCAGAAAAATCCAATCTATCGATATGTATCATTTTCATGCATGTTTGAGAAACTTAACCTCACTGTTTAGGATGAAACATGATTAGGACAAATTTGATAATAGATTTGGAGTTGGAATTTGATCTAGTTTTGAATTCCACTTCAATCAATATGACCTTCTGTTGCATTAGCTCAAATCACAGCATATTGCCATGTCATGATCATGCATCATATTGTGCATTGCATTGATTGTGTTTTATTTCTTTGTTGTCGGTGTTTGTCCCCTCTCAGTAGACGATGTACCGACGATGAGTTCGATGACACCGATGAAGAACTATATTATCTTCAGAAGTGCCAGGCAAGCAAAACCCCCTTGTTCATTCCGATATAATCCCACTCTCTCGCTCCTGCTCTATTTTACTGCATTAGGACAACAACGACTCATGTGTTACTTGCTGCGGTAGCTGAACCCCTTTATCCTCTGCATGACCTGTCATTCCACATTAATTAGATGAAACCCACTAGCATGAGTAGTAGTTGTTTGAGCCCTGATGTGCCTACTCATTCATGCTTGTTTGTCATGCACTGCCATCGCTTAGAGTTGAGTCAGGTCTGATTCATCGGGAATGAATCGGAGGTGTATAAACATGTCCTACTGTTGAGAGCTAAGTGTGTGAACACGATTTGGTAAAGGTAGCGGTGAGAGGCCATGTAAGAGTACATGGTGGGCTGTCTCATTGCAGCCGTCCTCAGGAACTGAGTTCTGTGTTTGTGATCCATGAACAGTTACTACCACACATTGGGTTCCGGTAACTCGACCCCTCTCGACTTATTAATCAACTTGATCTCTGTCCAGGAGTTGCAACTAGTTTATGGTGTTTGTAGGTAGTGTTAGTAGTCTACCAAGTGGCACCTGGTACAGGTGGGCTTGGGACAGACTAGGCACCGTGGCACGGTGTACCAAGCGTAGATCCATCCGTCAGGGTGGGCTTGGGAACCCTGCACACATCGTTTGGGGCCGTGAGCGACACCCCGCCCGGATCTCCTTCGGATGGAACCCGAATAGCCGATAAACCTGGACTAGAGACTTGTGTGGTTAGTCAGGTCGTGGCCGACTCCCTCGCCAGGCTTCCGCTTGAAGGTTGCCGAGATACACAAGGTGTACATGGCGGTAAGTGGCAAGAGCGTGTGTGAAGAAGTACACCCCTGCAGGGTTAATATGATCTATTCGAATAGCCGTGTCCGCGGTAAAGGACTTCTGGGTTGCCTATAACAGTTCATAGACAAGTGAAAGTGGATACTCTAAAATGCGCAAGATAAGCGTGAGTGATATGGATGGCGTTCTCGTAGGGAGACGGGATCGGATCCATAGTGGTGTATTGATATGGTGAATATGTGGACTCGCAGCGCCACCTCAAAAGAGTTACTTGCAGTCGTAGTTCAGGGATAGCCACCGAGTCAAAGTCGGCTTGCTGCAGTTAAACTCTACCACCCCTTTTTATAATGATGCATATGTAGTTAGATCGATGTAAGTCTTCTTGAGTACATTTGTACTCACGTTTGCTTATTTTATGTTTTACAGAGAGACGTCAGTCTCGCTAGTAGTTCCGCGTGGCCTTCGACGTTTAGCTTGTTACCTCAGCTACGATCTTGTGCCCTCGGCAGGATCTGGTAGATAATCAGGCTTCTAAGATTTTCCATTTGTAGATGTCTGTACTCAGACATGTTAAGCTTCCGCTTGTGCTTTGACTTGTATGCTCTGAGTGTTGGGTCATGAGACCCATGTTTGTAATATCTCGCTCCCCGGAGCCTAATGAATAAATATTTGAGTCGTAGAGTTATGTTGTGATGCCATGTTGTATTTACACATATTGAGCATATTGTGTGTATGTTTGAAATGCTTGGTATGTGTGGGATCCGACAATCTAGTTGCTTATCCTTGGCAGCCTCTCATATGGGGAAATGTAGTCTAGTGCTTCCTGAGCGATAGTAGTCCGCCATACCCGGTTCACCGGAGTCCTGCTAGCCCAAAGACTACTGCTGGACACTTGACTGCCGGCATGTGTTTCACTTCGTTCCTATATACATCCCTTCGGGAAATGTCACGCGGTGACATCCGGAGTCCTGCCTAGCCTGCTACAGCCCATGTTACCGGAGTCCTGTTAGCCCAGTGCTACAGCCCGGATTCACACGCTGCTGACCGACATGCTCGATGTGATTGATGTATGCCTGTCCCCATGGGTTAGTGCCGCTTTGGGTTCACGACTAGCCATGTCGGCCCGGATTCTCTGTCATATGTATGCTAGCGACACTATCATATACGTGAGCCAAAAGGCTTAAATGGTCCCGGGCCATGGTAAGGCGACACCGTGGGAATACCGTGCGTGAGGCCGCAAAGTGATATGAGGTGTTACCGGCTAGATCGATGTGACTTGGAATCGGGGTCCTGACAGCTTTGGTATCAGAGCCTGACTGCCTGTAGGATTACCAAGCCAAACCGGTCGAAGTTGTGTCTAGAAATGTTTTAGTTATGTAAGGGAATTGATTGTGGAAGGGAACATAAGGCTCTTTTTACTCCTTATTGTTGGAAATATGCCCTAGAGGCGATAATAAAAGGATTATTATTATATTTCCTTGTTCATGATAATTGTCTTTTATTCATGCTATAATTGTATTATCCGGAAATCGTAATACACGTGTGAATACATAGACCACAATATGTCCCTAGTGAGCCTCTAGTTGACTAGCTCGTTGATCAATAGATAGTCATGGTTTCGACTATGGACATTGGATGTCGTTGATAACGGGATCACATCATTAGAAGAATGATGTGATGGACAAGACCCAATCCTAAGCATAGCACAAGATCGTGTAGTTCGTTTTGCTAGAGCTTTTCCAATGTCAAGTATCTCTTCCTTAGACCATGAGATCGTGTAACTCCCGGATACCGTAAGAGTGCTTTGGGTGTACCAAACGTCACAACGAATCGGGTGACTATAAAGGTGCACTACAGGTATCTCCGAAAGTGTCTGTTGGGTTGACACGGATCGAGACTGGGATTTGTCACTCCGTGTTACGGAGAGGTACCACTGGGCCCACTCGGTAGTGCATCATCATAATGAGCTCAAAGTGACCAAGTGTCTGGTCACGGGATCATGCATTACGGTACGAGTAAAGTGACTTGCCGGTAACGAGACTGAACGAGGTATTGGGATACCGACGATCGAGTCTCGGACAAGTAACGTACCGATTGACAAAGGGAATTGTATACGGGATGTTTGAATCCTCGACATCGTGGTTCATCCGATGAGATCATCGAGGAGCATGTGGGAGCCAACATGGGTATCCAGATCCCGCGGTTGGTTATTGCCCGAGCCGTCTAGGTCATGTCTACGTGTCTCCCGAACCCGTAGGGTCTACACACTTAAGGTTCGGTGACGCTAGGGTTGTATGAATATGAGTATGCAGTATACCGAATGTTGTTCGGAGTCCCGGATGAGATCCCGGATGTCACAAGGAGTTTCGGAATGGTCCGGAGGTAAAGAATTACATATAGGAAGTGGTATTTCGGCCATTGGGAAAGTTTCGGGGTCACCCGGTATTGTACCGGGACCACCGGAAGGGTCCCGGGGGTCCACCGGGTGGGGACACCCATCCCGGAGGGCCCCATGGGCTGAAGTGGGGAGGGGAACCAGCCCATAGTGGGCTGGTGCACCCCCTTGGCCCACCCCTGCGCCTAGGGTTGAAACCTCACGGTGGGGGCGCCCACTTGCCTTGGGGGCACTCCACCCCTTGGCCGCCGCCCCTTGGGAGATGGGATCCCCAAGGGCCGGCGCCCCGGGGGCCTATATAAAGGAGGGGAGGCAGCCACACCACAAGTTCTGGCGCCTCCCTCTCCCCTGCTACACCTCTCCTCCTCCGTCACGTGCTTGGCGAAGCCTGCCGGATCTTGCTTCTCCACCAACACCACGTCGTCGTGCTGCTGCTGGAGCCATCTTCCTCAACCTCTCCCCCCCCTTGCTGGATCAAGAAGGAGGAGACGTCATCCGCTCCGTACGTGTGTTGAACACGGAGGTGCCGTCCGTTCGGCGCTAGGATCTCCGATGATAGGATCACGACGAGAACGACTACTTCATCCCCGTTCTTTTGAACGCTTCCGCTCGCGATCTACAAAGTGGTATGTAGATGCAATCTCTCTCCCATGACTCGTTGCTTAGATGAACTCATAGATAGATCTTGGTGAAACCGTAGGAAAATTTTTAATTTTCTGCAACGTTCCCCAACAGTGGCATCATGAGCTAGGTCTATGCGTAGTTCTCTATTGCACGAGTAGAACACAATTTTGTTGTGGGCGTAGATCTTGTCAACTTGCTTGCCGCTAATAGTCTTATCTTGCTTCAGCGGTATTGTGGGATGAAGCGGCCCGGACCAAACTTACACGTACGCTTACGTGAGACCGGTTCCACCGACTGACATGCACTAGTTGCATAAGGTGGCTGGCGGGTGTCTGTCTCTCCCACTTTAGTTGGAGCGGATTCGATGAAAAGGGTCCTTATGAAGGGTAAATAGAAGTTGACAAAATCACGTTGTGGTTATTCATAGGTAAGAAAACGTTCTTGCTAGAACCCAATTGCAGCCACGTAAAAGATGCAACAACAATTAGAGGACGTCTAACTTGTTTTTGCAGCAATTGTCATGTGATGTGATATGGCCAGAAGTTGTGATGAATGATGAATGCCATATTGTGATGTATGAGATCATGTTCTTGTAATAGGAATCACGACTTGCATGTCGATGAGTATGACAACCGGCAGGAGCCATAGGAGTTGTCTTTATTTTTGTATGACCTGCGTGTAATTGAAGAACGCCATGTAAATTACTTTACTTTATTGCTAAACGCGTTAGCCATAGAAGTAGAAGTAGTCGTTGGCGTGACAACTTCATGAAGACACGATGATGGAGATCATGATGATGGAGATCATGGTGTCATGTCGGTGACAAGATGATCATGGAGCCCCGAAGATGGAGATCAATGTAGCTATATGATATTGGCCATATCATGTCACTACTATATAATTGCATGTGATGTTTATTATGTTTATGCATCTTGTTTACTTAGAACGACGGTAGTAAATAAGATGATCCCTTACAACAATATCAAGAAGTGTTCTCCCTAAGCGTGCGCCGTTGCTAAAGTTAAATCGTTTGAAGCACCACGTGATGATCGGGTGTGATAGATCCTTACGTTCACATACAACGGGTGTAAGACAGTTTTACACATGCAAAACACTTAGGGTTCACTTGACGAGCCTAGCATGTACAGACATGGCCTCGGAACACGGAGACCGAAAGGTCGAACACGAGTCGTATGGAAGATACGATCAACATGGAGATGTTCACCGATGATGACTAGTCCGTCTCACGTGATGATCGGACACGGCCTAGTCGACTCGGATCGTGTAACACTTAGATGACTAGAGGGATGTCTAATCTGAGTGGGAGTTCATTAAAATAATTTGATTAGATGAACTTAATTATCATGAACTTAGTCTAAAACCTTTGCAAATATGTCTTGTAGATCAAATGGCCAACGCTCATGTCAACATGAACTTCAACGCTGCGTTCCTAGAGAAAACCAAGCTGAAAGATGATGGCAGCAACTATACGGATCGGGTCCGTAACCGAGGATCATCCTCATAGCTGCCAGAAACAAATTTCCTAGAAGGACCGCTAGGTGATGCACCCGTCCCCAGAGAACCAAGACATTATGAATGTTTGGCAGTCTCGTCGATGATTACTCCCTCGTTCAGTGCGGCATGCTTTACAGCTTAGAACCGGGGCTCCAAAAGCGTTTTGAGCAACACGGAGCATATGAGATGTTCAAGGAGCTGAAACTAGTTTTCCAAGCTCATGCCCGGTCGAGAGATATGAAGTCTCCGACAAGTTCTATAGTTGTAAGATGGAGGAAAACAGTTACATCGGTGAGCACATACTCAAAATGTGCAGGTTGCACAACCGCTTTGTCCCAGTGGACATAAACCTCCGGACGAGGCGGTCATTGACAGAATCCTTGATCGCTCCCACCAAGCTACAAGAGCTTTGTGATGAACTACAATATGCAGGGATGGTGAAGACCATTCCGAAGTATTCTCAATCTGAAGTCGTGAGAGGTTGAAATCAAGAAAGAACATCAAGTGTTGATGGTCAATAAAACCACTAAGTTCAAGAAGGGCAAGGGTAAGAAGAACTTCAAGAAGGACGGCAAGGATGTTGCCTGCCCGGTAAGCAAGTTGCGGGAAGAAGTCAAAGAATGGACCCAAGCCTGAGACAGAGTGCTTTTATTGCAAAGGGAAGGGCCCTTTGGGCGGAACTGCCCCAAATACTTAGCGGACAAGAAGGCCGGCAACACTAAAGGTATATTTGATATACATGTAATTGATGTGTACCTTACCAGTACTCGTAGTAATTCCTGGGTATTTGATGCCGGTGCCGTTGCTCATATTTGTAACTCACAGCAGGAGCTGCGGAATAAACGGAGACTGGCAAAGGACGAGGTGACGATGCGCGTTGGGAATGGTTCCAAGGTCGATGTGATTGCCGTCGGCACGCTGCCTCTACATTTACCTACGGGATTAGTTTTAAACCTCAATAATTGTTATTTGGTGCCAAGTTTGAGCATGAACATTGTATCAGGATCTCGTTTAATGCGAGATGGCTACTCATTTAAATCCGAGAATAATGGTTGTTCTATTTATATGAGAGATATGTTTTATGGTCATGCTCCGATGGTCAATGGTTTATTCTTAATGAATCTCGAACGTAATATTACACATATTCATAGTGTAAATACCAAAAGATGTAAAGTTGATAACGATAGTCCCACATACTTGTGGCACTGCCGCCTTGGTCACATTGGTGTCAAGCGCATGAATAAGTTCCATTCTGATGGACTTTTAGAGTATCTCAATTATGAATCATTTGAAACATGCGAACCATGCCTTATGGGCAAAATGACCAAGACTCCGTTCTCCGGAACAATGGAGCGAGCAACCAACTTATTGGAAATCATACATACCGATGTGTGCGGTCCAATGAGCGTTGAGGCTCATGGAGGATATCGTTATGTTCTCACTCTCACGCACGACTTAAGTAGATATGGGTATGTCTACTTGATGAAACACAAGTCTGAGACCTTTGAAAAGTTCAAGGAATTTCAGAATGAGGTAGAGAATCAACGTGACCGAAAAATAAAGTTCTTACGATCAGATCGTGGAGGAGAATATTTAAGTCACGAATTTGGTACACACTTAAGGAAATGTGGAATCGCTTTCACAACTCACGCTACTGGAACACCTCAGCGTAACGGTGTGTCCGAACGTCGTAATCGCACTCTATTGGATATGGTGCGATCTATGATGTCTTTTACAGATTTATCGCTATCATTTTGGGGATACGCTCTAGAGACAGCTACATTCACTTTAAATAGGGCACCGTCTAAATCCGTTGAGACGACACCGTATGAATTATGGTTTGGGAAGAAACCTAAGCTGTCGCTTTCTAAAAGTTTGGGGATGCGATGCTTATGTCAAGACACTTCAACCTGAAAAGCTCGAACCCAAGTCGGAAAAATGCGTCTTCATAGGATACCCTAAGGAAACCATTGGGTATACCTTCTACTTAAGATCCGAGGGCAAGATCTTTGTTGCCAAGAACGGATCCTTTACGGAAAAAGAGTTTCTCTCGAAAGAAGTAAGTGGGAGGAAAGTAGAACTCGATGAAGTACTACCTCTTGAACAGGATAGTAGTGCAGCTCCGGAACATGTTCCTGTGATGCCTACACCAACTGAAGAGGAAAATAATGATGATGATCAAGGTACTTCGGATCAAGTTGCTACTGAACTTCGTAGGTCCACAAGGACACGTTTCGCACCAGAGTGGTACGGCAACCCTGTCCTGGAAATCATGTTGTTAGACAACGGTGAACCTTCGAACTATAATCACTCAAGTGTTCAATCATATAAGCATTACATTTCAATTGTCTACCAACATAAGGATTGAAGTTTTCTTGTTTAACAGTAAAATTATCAAACTCATCTAAGCATTGGCTAGAAGACTTATAACAAGGAATATCACCTTCATCAAATCTATAGAGAGAATTTACCTTTACTACCTGTGTGGGGTTATCAAGACCATGTATTTCTTCAATAGGTGGTAAATTCTTAACATCTTCAGCTTTAATACCCTTTTCTTTCATAGATTTCTTTGCCTCTTGCATATCTTCAGGACTGAGAAATAGAATACCCTTTTCTTCGAAGTTGGCTTAGGAGTTGGTTCAGGAAGTGTCCACTTATTTTCTTTAGTCAACATATTATTCAATAGCAATTCAGCTTGATCAACTGTTCTTTCCCTGAAAACACAACCAACACAACTATCCAGGTGGTCTCTGGAAGCATCGGTTTGTCCATTATAAAAGATATCAAGTATTTCATTTTTCTTGAGAGGATGATTAGGCAAAGCATTAAGTAATTGGAGAAGCCTTCCCCAAGCTTGTGGGAGACTCTCTTCTTCAATTTGCAAAAAAATATATATTTCCGTTAAAGCAGCTTCTTTCTTATGAGCGGGGAAATATTTACCAGAGAAGTAATAAATCATATCCTGGGGACTACGCACACAACCAGGATCAAGAGAATTAAACCATGTTTTAGCATCACCCTTTAATGAGAACGAAAATAATTTAAGGATGTAGTAGTAACGATTTTTTTCCTCATGAGTGAATAGGGTGGCTATAGCATTTAATTTAGTAAGATGTGCCACAACTGTTTCAGATTCATAACCATGAAAAGGATCAGATTCAACCAAAGTAATTATCTAAGGATCTACAGAGAAATCATAATCCTTATCGGAAATACAGATAGGTGAAGTAGCAAAAGCAGGGTCATATTTGATTCTAGCATTCATAGATTTTTCTTTCAGCTTAGCTAATAATTTCTCAAGATCATATCTATCGTTGCAAGCAAGAAAATTTCTAGCAGTTTCTTCATCCATAACATAACCCTCAGGCACAACAGGCAATTCATATCTAGGGGGAGAATCTTCATCATCACTTTCATCAATATTATGAGTTTCAATAATTTCATTCTTTCTAGCCCTAGCAAGTTGTTCATCAAGAAATTCACCTAGTGGCACAGTATTATCAAGCATAGAAGTAGTTTCATCATGAGTATCATGCATAGCAGAAGTGGCATCATCAATAACATGCAACATATCAGAATCAATAGCAGAAGCAGGTTCAGGTGTCGCAAGTTTACTCAAAACAGAAGGTGAATCAAGTGCAGAGCTAGATGGCGGTTCCTTACCTCCCCTCGCAGTTGAGGGATAAATTTTGGTTTTCTCGTATTTCAAGTTCCTCATAGTGATCAGCAGATATAAATCCCAAGTGACTCAAAGAATAGAGCTATGCTCCCCGGCAACGGTGCCAGAAAATAGTCTTGATAACCCACAAGTATAGGGGATCGCAACAGTTTTCGAGGGTAGAGTATTCAACCCAAATTTATTGATTTGACACAAGGGGAGCCAAAGAATATTCTCAAGTATTAGCAGTTGAGTTGTCAATTCAACTACACCTAGATAACTTAATATCTGCAGCAAAGTATTTAGTAGCAAAGTAGTATGGAAGTAACGGGAATGGTGGCAAAAGTAACAGTAGCACTTTTGTAGTAATTGTAATAGTGGCAACAGAAAAGTAACTAAGCAAAGATCAATATGTGAAAAGCTCGTAGGCATTGGATCAGTGATGGATAATTATGTCGGATGCGATTCCTCATGCAACAGTTATAACATAGGGTGACACAAAACTAGCTCCAGTTCATCAATGTAACATAGGCATGTATTCCGATATAGTCATACGTGCTTATGGAAAAGAACTTGCATCACATCTTTTGTCAGTGGTAGCGGGGTCCTATTGGAAACTAAGGGATATTAAGGCCTCCTTTTAATAGAGTACCGGACCAAAGCATTAAAACTTAGTGAATACACGAACTCCTCAAACTATGGTCATCACCGGGAGTGGTCCCGATTATTGTTACTTCGGGGTTATCGAATCATAACACATAGTAGGTGACTAATGACTTGCAAGATAGGATCAAGAACTCACATATATTCACGAAAATATAATATGTTCGGATCTGAATTCATGGCACTCGGGCCCTAGTGACAAGCATTAAGCATAGCAAAGTCATAGCAACATCAATCTCAGA
This sequence comes from Aegilops bicornis, assembly GCA_021605145.1. Taxonomy (NCBI): domain Eukaryota; kingdom Viridiplantae; phylum Streptophyta; class Magnoliopsida; order Poales; family Poaceae; genus Aegilops; species Aegilops bicornis. Next base: position 426,398,016 of record CM038671.1, on the reverse strand, counting down.
CCATAGTGGATACTAGGGATCAAACCCTAACAAAACTAACTCGATTACATGATAAATCTCATCCAACCAATCACCGTCCAGCAAGCCTATGATGGAATTACTCATGCACGGCAGTGAGCATCATGAAATTGGTGATGGAGGAAGGTTGATGATGACGACGTCGATGGATTCCCCTCTCCGAAGCCCCGAACAGACTCCAGACCAGCCCTCCTGAGAGAGTTTAGGGCTTGGCAGCGGCTCCGTATCGTAAAATGTGATGAATCCTTCTCTCTGATTTTTTCTCCCCAAACATGAATATATGGAGTTGGAGTTGAGGTCGGTGGAGCACCAGGGGGCCCACGAGACTCGGGCGCGCCAGGGGGGTAGGCGCGCCCCCCACCCTCGTGGACAGGGTGTGCCCCCTGGTCTTGATTCTTTCGCTTGTATTTTTTATATATTCCAAAAATATTCTCTGTGAAGTTTTAGGTCATTTCGAGAACTTTTATTTCTACATAAAAATAACACCATGGCAATTCTGCTGAAACAGCATCAGTCCGGGTTAGTTCCATTCAAATCATGCAAGTTAGGGTCCAAAACAAGGGCAAAAGTGTTTGGAAAAGTAGATACGATGGAGACGTATCACCGGATAGCCTGTTTTCTCTCTAATGCTGCTCGAGTTTAGTTTGATAAACTGGCTTAACGAGTAGTACTCCGCCTTCGAGATAGGAGGTTGCAGCCATGGGCTAGCCCGCTTGAAGTCTTGAGATCGGATGTGTCATATTAATGCACAACAGAAGCACAAAAGTAAGACCAATTTTTGGATTGGCACCTAATGACTTGATTTAGTTCGGGTGTAAAGTTTTTACTGATTTTTGGTTTTCCAAGCCTATGGCACTTTTAAACTATTTGTGTGTTTCAACATAAGTCCGGCAAAGGCAACGCAGACACTTTTAGAGATTCGGCAAAAACATTCTCGGATATTGCTATATATGCATCGGTTTCGAATTGTATCTTTGGTCAATAGTTGGGTTGCCCGGCTCCTCTGCTTGCATCCTATGTCCCGCTTTGTTCGGCTAGGTGTGCAAAGGGAGAACCACTGCGATTGTGCTTCCAGCTCGAATGGTTAAGCACCTCAATGGAGAAAGCCGAAAACTTGAAGGAAATATGCCCTAGAGGCAATAATAAAGTTATTATTTATTTCCTTATATCATGATAAATGTTTATTATTCATGCTAGAATTGTATTAACCGGAAACATAATACATGTGTGAATACATAGACAAACATATAGTCACTAGTATGCCTCTACTTGACTAGCTCATTAATCAAAGATGGTTATGTTTCCTAACCATAGACATGTGTTGTCATTTGATTAACGGGATCACGTCATTAGGAGAATGATGTGATTGACATGACCCATTCCGTTAGCTTAACACTTGATCGTTTAGTATATTGCTATTGCTTTCTTCATGACCTATACATGTTCCTGTAACTATGAGATTATGCAACTCCTGCCACCGGAGGAACACTTTGGTGCTACCAAACGTCACAACGTAATCGGGTGATTATAAAGGAGTACTACAGGTGTGTCTCCAAAGGTACATGTTGGGTTGGCGATTTCGAGATTAGGTTTTGTCACTCCGATTGCTCGGAGAGGTATCTCTAGGCCTTCTCGGTAATACACATCACATAAGCCTTGCAAGCATTGCAACTAATAAGTTAGTTGTGAGATGATGTATTACGAACGAGTAAAGAGACTTGCCGGTAACGAGATTGAACTAGGTATTGGATACCGACGATCGAATCTCGGGTAAGTAACATACCGATGACAAAGGGAACACCGTATATGTCGTTATGCGGTTTGACCGATAAAGATCTTCGAAGAATATGTAGGAACCAATATGGGCATCCAGGTTCCGCTATTGGTTATTGACCGAGAATAGTTCTAGGTCATGTCTACATAGTTCTCGAACCCGTAGGGTCCGCACGCTTAAACGTTTCGATGACAGTTCATTATGAGTTTATAAGTTTTGATGTACCGAAGTTCGTTCGAGTCCCGGATGTGATCACGGACATGACGAGGAGTCTCGAAATGGTCGAGACATAAAGATTGATATATTGGAAGCCTATGTTTGGACTTGGAATAGTTACGGGTGAAATGGGATTTTACCGGAAAACCGGGGTTACGGAACCCTCCCGGGGGATGTTGGGCCTTAATGGGCCATAAGGGAGAAGAGGAGGACCGGCTAGAGCAGGCCGCACGCCCCCTCCCCCCTAGTCCGAATAGGACAAGGAGAGGGGGGGCGGCGCCCCCCTTCCTCTCTCCCCTCCCCAAGTCCTAATCCAACTAGGAAGGGGGGAGTCCTACTCGGTGGGAGTAGGACTCCTCGGCCGCGCCTCCTCCTAGGGCTGGCCGCACCCCCTTGCTCCTTTATATCTCTGAGGCGGGGGCACCCCATGACACACAAGTTGATCTATGGATCGTTCCTTAGCCGTGTGCGGTGCCCCTCCACCATATTCCACTTGGTCATATCGTCGCGGAGCTTAGGCGAAGCCCTGCGCCGTGGAGCATCATCATCGTCACCACGCCGTCGTCTTGACGGAACTCATCCCCACGCTTTCTGGATCGGAGCCGGGGATCGCCATCGAGCTGAACGTGTCGAACTCGGAGGTGCCGTGCGTTCGGTACTTGGATCGGTCGGATCGTGAAGACGTCGACTACATCAACCGTGTTGTTATAACGCTTCCGCTTACGGTCTCACGAGTGCGTGGACATACACTCTCCCTCTCGTTGCTATGCCATCACCATGATCTTGCGTGTGCGTGGGAAAATTTTGAAATTACTGCGTTCTCCAACGGTGGCATCCGAGCCTGGTTTTATGCGTTGATGTCATATGCACGAGTAGAACACAAGTGAGTTGTGGGCGATATAAGTCATCTTGCTTACCAAAGCATGTCATACTTTGGTTGGCGGTATTGTGAGATGAAGCGGCGGACCGACATTACGCCAGACGCTTACGCGAGACTGGTTTCATCGCTTGAGCACTCGTTGCTTAAAGGTCACCAGCGGTGTCATCTCTCTCACTTTAGTTGAACTGAGTGTGGCTACGCCCGGTCCTTGCGAAGGTTAAAACAGCACCAACTTGACAAACTATCGTTGTGGTTTTGATGCGTAGGTAAAGAACGGTTCTTGCTCAGCCCGTAGCAGCCACGTAAAATTTGCAACAACAAAGTAGAGGACGTCTAACTTGTTTTTGCAGGGCATGTTGTGATGTGATATGGTCAAGACGTGATGCTATATTTTATTGTATGAGAAGATCATGTTTTGTAACCGAGTTATCGGCAACTGGCGAGAGCCATATGGTTGTCGCTTATTGTATGAAATGCAACGCCATGTAATTGCTTTACTTTATCACTAAGCGGTAGCGATAGTCGAGAAGCAATAGTTGGCGAGACGACAGCGATGCTACGATGGAGATCAAGGTGTCGGCGCCCGGTGACGATGGTGATCATAACGGTGCTTCGGAGATGGAGATCACAAGCACAAGATGATGATGGCCATATCATATCACTTATATTGATTGCATGTGATGTTTATCCTTTATGCATCTTATCTTGCTTTGATTGACGGTAGCATTATAAGATGATCTCTCACTAAAATTATCAAGAAGTGTTCTCCCCGAGTATGCCTTTATTGCGAAAGTTCTTCGTCTTTGAGACACCACGTGATGATCGGGTGTGATAGGCTCTACGTTCAAATACAACGGGTGCAAAACAGTTGCGCATTTGCAGAATACTCGAGTTAAACTTGACGAGCCTAGCATATAACAGATATGGCCTCGGAGCACGGAGACCGAAAGGTCGAACGTGAATCATATAGTAGATATGATCAACATAGTGATGTTCACCATTGAAACTACTCCATCTCACGTGATGATCGGACATGGTTTAGTTGATTTGGATCACGTAATCACTTAGATAACTGGAGAGATGTCTATCTAAGTGGGAGTTCTTTAGTAATATGATTAATTGAACTTAAATTTATCATGAACTTAGTACTGATAGTATTTTGCTTGTCTATGTTCACTTTGTAGATAGATGGCTCGTCTTTGTTGTTCCGTTGAATTTTAATGCGTTCCTTGAGAAAGCAAAGTTGAAAGATGATGGTAGAAATTACACGGATTGGGTCCGTAATTTGAGGATATCCTCATTGCTGCACGGAAGAATTACGCCCCGGAAGCACCGCTGGTGCCGTGCCTGCTGTAGAGCAACGCCGAGAAGTTGTGAACGTCTGGCGAGCAAAGTCGATGACTACTCTATAGTTCAGTGTGCCATGCTTTACGGCTTAGAACCGGGTCTTCAACGACGTTTTGAACGTCATGGAGCATATGAGATGTTCCAGAGTAGAAGTTAATATTTCAAGCAAATGCCCGGATTGAGAGATATGAAGTCTCCAATAAGTTCTATAGCCGCAAGATGGAGGAGAATAGTTCTGTCAGTGAACATATACTCAAAATGTCTGGGTATAATAATCACTTGATTCAACTGGGAGTTAATCTTCCGGGTGATAGTGTCATTGAGAGAATTCTCCAATCAATGCCACCAAGCTACAAGAGCTTCGTGATGAACTATAATATGCAAGGGATGACCAAAACAATTCCCGAGCTCTTCGCAATGCAAAAAGCCGCGGAGGTAGAAATCAATAAAGAGCATCAAGTGTTGATGGTCAACAAGACCACTAGTTTCAAGAAAAAGGGCAAAGGAAAGAAGAAGGGGAACTTCAAAAAGAACAGCAAGAAAGTTGTCTCGAAGAGAAGAAACCCAAGTGCGGACCTAAGCACAAATCGAGTGCTTCTACCGCAAGCGGTGGACACTTTGGAAGCGGAACTGCCCCAAGTATTTGGCGGATAAGAAGGATGGCAAGGTGAACAAAGGTATATGTGATATACATGTTATTGATGTGTACCTTACTAATACTCGCAGATAGTACAGGTATTTGATCCGGTTACATTGCTAATATTTGCAACTCAAACAGAACTACGGATTAAGTGAAGATTGGCTAAGGGCGAGGTGACGATGCTGGCGTGGGAAATGGTTCCAAAGTCGATGTGATCGCGGTCGGCACGCTACCTCTACATCTACCATCGGGATTAGTTTTAGACCTAAATAATTGTTATTTGGTGCCAGCGTTAAGCATGAACATTATATCTGGATCTTGTTTGATGCGAGACGGTTATTCATTTAAGACAGAGAATAATGGTTGTTCTATTTATATGAATAATATCTTTTATGGTCATGCACCCTTGAAGAGTGGTCTATTTTATTGAATCTCAATAGTAGTAATACACATATTCATAGTGTTGAAACCAAAAGATACTGAGTTGATAATGATAATGCAACTTATTTGTGGCCTTGCCGTTTGGGTCATATCGGTGTAAAACGCATGAAGAAACTCCATCTTGATGGACTTTTGGAATCACTTGATTATGAATCACTTGGTACTTGCGAACCGTGCCTCATGGGCAAGATGACTAAGATGCCGTTCTCGGAACTATGGAGCGAGCAACTGATTTGTTGGAAATCATACATACCGATGTTTGTGGTGCAATGAATGTTGAGGCACTTGTGGCGGGGTATCGTTATTTTCTCACCTTCACAGATGATTTGAGCAAATATGGGTATATCTACTTAATGAAACACAAATCTAAAACATTTGAAAAGTTCAAAGAATTTCAGAGTGAAGTGGAAAATCATCGTAACAAGAAAATAAAATTTCTACGATCTGATCGTGGAGGAGAATATTTGAGTTACGAGTTTGGTTTACATTTGAAACAATGCGGAATAGTTTCGCAACTCACGCCAACCGGAACACCACAACGAAATGGTGTGTCCGAACGTCGTAATCGTAGTTTACTTGATATGGTGCGATCTATGATGTCTCTTCTTGATTTACCGCTATCGTTTTGGGGATATGCTTTAGAGACGGCCGCATTCACGTTAAATAGGGCACCATCAAAATCCGTTGAGACGACACCTTATGAACTGTGGTTTGGCAAGAAACCAAAGTTGTCGTTTCTTAAAGTTTGGGGCTGCGATCCTTATGTGAAGAAACTTCAACCAGATAAGCTCGAACCCAAATCGGAGAAATGTGTCTTCATAGGATACCCAAAGGAGACTGTTGGGTACACCTTCTATCACAGATCTGAAGGCAAGATTTTCGTTGCTAAATTCGGATCCTTTCTAGAAAAGGAGTTTCTCTCGAAATAAGTGAGTGGGAGGAAAGTAGAACTTGATGAGATAAGTGTATCTGCTCCCTTATTGGAAAGTAGTTCATCATAAGAAACGGTTCCTGTGACAACTACATCAATTAGTGAGGAAACTAATGATATTGATCATGAAACTTCAGATCAAGTTTCTACTGAACTCAGAGGTCAACCAGAGTAAGATCCGCACTGAGTGGTACGGTAATCCTATTCGGAAGTCATGTTACTTGACCATGGCGAACCTACAAACTATGAAGAAGCGATGGTGAGCCCAGATTCATAAAATGGTCGGAAGCCGTGAAATCTGAGATGGGATCCATGTATGAGAACAAAGTATGGACTTTGGTTGACTTGCCTGATGATCGGCAAGCTATCGAGAATAAATGGATCTTTAAGAAGAAGACTGACGCTGATGGTAATGTAACTGTCTATAAAGCTCGACTTGTTGCGAAAGGTTTTCGGCAAGTTCAAGGGGTTGACTACGATGAGACTTTCTCACCCGTAGCGATGCTTAAGTCTGTCCGAATCATGTTAGCGATTGCTGCATTTTATGATTATGAAATTTGGCAAATGGATGTAAAAACTGCATTCTTGAATGGATTTCTAGAAGAAGAGTTGTATATGATGCAACCAGAAGGTTTTGTTGATCCAAAGGGTGCTAACAAAGTGTGCAAGCTCCAGCGATCAATTTATGGTCCGGTGCAAGCCTCTCGGAGTTGGAATAAACGCTTTGATAGTGTGATCAAAGCATATGGTTTTCTGAGACTTTTGGAGAAGCCTGTATTTACAAGAAAGTGAGTGGGAGCTCAGTAGCATTTACGATATTATATGTGGACGACATATTATTGATTGGAAATGATATAGAATTTCTGGATAGCATAAAAGGATACTTGAATAAAAGTTTTTCAATGAAAGACCTCGGTGAAGCTGCTTACATATTGGGCATCAAGATCTATAGAGATAGATCAAGACGCTTAATTGGACTTTCACAAAGCACATACCTTGATAAAGTTTTGAAAAAGTTCAAAATGTATCATGCATAGAAAGTTTTTTTACATGTATTACAAGGTGTGATATTGAGTCTGACTCAATGCCCGACCACAGCAGAAGATAGAGAGAAAATGAAAGATGTTCCCTATGCTTCAGCCATAGGCTCTATCATGTATGCAATGCTGTGTACTGCACTGACGTATGCTTAGCAATAAGCTTGGCAGGAAGGTACCAAAGTAATCCAGAGTGGATCATCGGACAGCGGTCAAGAACATCCTGAAATACACGAAAAGGACAAAGGATATGTTTCTCGTATATGGAGGTGACAAAGAGCTAATCGTAAATGGTTACGTCGATGTAAGCTTTGACACCGATCCGGACGATTCTAAATCGCAAACCGGATACGTGTTTTTATTAAACGGTGGAGCTGTCGGTTGGTGCAGTTCTAAACAAAGCGTCGTGGCGGGATCTACATGTGAAGCGGAGTACATAGCTGCCGGAAGCAGCAAATGAAGGAGTCTGGATGAAAGAGTTCATTTCCGATCTAGGTGTCATACCTAGTGCATCGGGACCAATGAAGATCTTACGTGACAATCTTTGGTGCAATTGCCTTGGCAAAGGAATCCAGATTTCACAAGAGGACCAAGCATATCAAGAGATGCTTCAATTCCATTCGGGACCAAGTCCAAAGGCAGGAGGATCCAGCACGGCGATGGGGGAGGCAGGCGAGAGCACCGGCGGCGGGGACCCGCAGAAGCTGAAGCGGATCGCGGCGGGAGCGTGCGACGATAGAACGACGCAGCGGTGGGCAGGGTACTAGTCCAACGCCCTCGCCCCGCCCACCTCGCCTCCGCCCGGCGTCGTCTACCACTTCATGCGCCGGTTATACCACAGATAAAAGGTAAGACCCCCCCCCCCCCAATACGACGGTCTTCCCCGGTTTTTTGGATCGGGCGGATAACTGCTAGTTCGATCTGTTTGACTTAGCTCCGGTGTGTTGGTGTCGGGGAGAATTACTCGGTGCCAAATGGTCGATGGCTTGAATTTGATCTTGTTAGAGACTTAGAGTCCCATGGGATGGGCTGTTAATCAGAATGTAGGTTGCAGCAGCTGCACCGCTAGCGTCGTACTTCAGTTGGGTATTATCGGGTTGCATGATATCGGCATCATTGGGTTCAGGTGTCACACTTTGGCATTGGTTCCATGCGATTGCCGTGATTTTAAGTTATACTATCCCACATTTATAAATTCGGTGTGCCTATACTTTGATACTGCATTGCAATGTCTTCTTTGATGAACTGTGAGTGCTTCATCCGATTGATACTGCTTAATGTAACTCAAACATCGGAGACCCATGTTAGTCTTCCCCATGGATTGTTGTTAGGGCAAATTAATGCGTCTCAGTGGCGAAGATTTAATTTAATGAACACATAATTAACATGTTCTTCTGTGCTTTACCGTTCATTTGTACACCAAATGTTAGCTGCCTCCAATTTGTATTTTCTTTTGACGAGATAACTGAGACTCACGTGGTTTTCGCCTCTAGGAGGTACATGTAGTGTTTGCACTTTTTTCTTCAGACAGTGATGTATGCACGACCTCGAACGCGCCACTGGATTCGGCCCGATCTTTTACGATGCAACAAACTTCTCCAAGATCCACGGTAAAATCTCCCAATTAAGAGAACAATACGCGTAACCTTAAGATAGGGTGACGACGACCAACGGACAATTCCTCGACACACAAGGAACCTCCCGCCGTGGTAGACGTAACCAGCGCGTAACCCGTCGGTGACGACGGACCTCGAGCCAATAGCTAGAAAATTCTCAGTGTACGCACCAGAATCCTCTTGCCAAAGTAAAATCTTCAATTTAGTAAATTTCACAAAGATAAACAAAACGAACACCCAGAGGGCCACTTCATACTAGATGTGTAAACCTCAAAATTCAACCTGCCTCTGGATACAAGACGAGAGCTCCTTTTATATTGGAGACTCCACCGGCCGTAAGCCCTAAAATACTCTAACCAATCTGACCCAAACTAACACGCTAGATCCTCTCCTTTTACATCTTGGAGAAAAAAAACTAAACTACCTAATAACAAACTTGTACGAGGACCTCTGCCTTGGGTAGTACTCTTTTAATTAGAACACTAATTAATCAATACAGCCACGTTGATCACTGGCCATGCTGATCACATAATTTAAAATAATAAAAGAATAACTTTGCTCGTACGATTGGAACTACTCCACCGGACATGAAAATAGTACCAATATTACTTCAGTTTGGAGGGGTTCTGAAGTTTGGCTTCACTGCATCCTTCTCCGGTTTAGTTGGCGGCACCTCAAAGCTAAAAGAGCCAATTTGTAATATGTTTGGAGGATTATCTCTTGCATTTACGGTCACATCATTCTCTCTCCCTTGAAATGAAGCCGTCCTCGGCTTCGTGGTAACTCTAGAGACCTTCTTAACTGAAAGAATATCATCCTCCTTCACTGGAAGAGAAACCGTCTTTGGTTTCATGTTGTTCTTGGGAGCCATCTTTTTTCGCACTATCAATATCACATCTGAGCGAATTAATTTCTCATTCATCGATTTAAGTGTCCTTTGCTTTCCGTTATGAATAAGAGTGTATGTGTTGGTCCTTCCAGCATGTTAGACACTGCGGTCATACTGCCAAGGTCGGCCTAGTAACAAACCACAGACTTTCATTGGCAAAACATCATATTCCACCTCATCAACATATTTCCCAACAGAAAATGTTACACGTGCCTTATGTGTAATTTTGAGCTTCCCACAATTGTTCAACCACTCCAAATGATATGGTTCATCATATCGCCATTTCGACAAACCAAGCTTCTCCACCAACATCTTGTTGATGCCATTAGTGCAGCTACCGCCATCAATTATTAACTTGCACGATGTACCCTTAATGTCACACTGAGTCTGAAATAAACTCGATGTCGACCTCCGCTCACTGCCATGCTATCTTCATCATGTACTCTCTTAAGTTGCATATTCAGCCCAATCGTTGGTACTGCTGGTTTCTCTTTGTTCTTCTCATGTGAAGAAATATTTTTAGTTCCAACAAGACTATCTGTAGCGACCCGACCTCAGACGGTCAAGCCTCTGTGTATCTGTGCCATCCCTGGATCAGTATGCTGGCACACACAGTACATCAATGTATATATCAAAGTGCAATCACATGCATAAATAACGTAAAACTGATATATACCTCATAATACTCAGCGGAAACAATCAAACGGGTGTGGAGTCCCATCAACGCCATCGGCAGGTTGAGTGTAGACCGTAACCTCGCACCGTAACTCTTACTCATCGAGGAAATATACGCAACATGATACGTTGCAGCCGTGTAGGTCGATTACATTGAATGTACCGGCAAGATCACAACATGAATAAACAGATGATAAAACTATACTATATGCAATATGGCTTTATGGCTCTGCATCTGAATTTTGTTTGTGTAAATGCTGATTTTATTTTACCTACATCAAAGGAATAGAACGAAGTCTGTACTAAGGAGTTTTCTATCATGACATGGTTCCACCAACCGATGTCTCATAGACCAAAATCATCATAAGTTGCCCACAATTAAGTTATCAATCCGGTGTTGAGAGTTCCGAGATAGATCCAAGTCCAGATGCTCAAATTGTCAGTAACCGGGGACACGGCTAATCGATTAGGTTTTAACCCTCTGCAGAGGTTCGTACACTTTACCCGCAAGATTCGATCCTCTTTACGTTCTCGCACTTGAGTGTTTGAGAACAAGATGACCAAACATGGTCTTCCAAAGAGTTCCTCGACCACCGTCCGGTACTCATCCCATCCTACCGTAGTTCTACATCTGCTAGTACCGTCCCACCAGAGTCACTACTAAGGTCAACCAAGCCAGAGCCCATAATGACTTGCGGTTGCACGGGTAAGCTTCGGTCATGAAGTATTCTTCCGTCTCTTTGAGTGCAGGTGAAGCTTTCCGCAAGATGTCATGGCGCTTCTCCATGCATCGGCCAACCACTGGGTTCTCCAGGTGCCCACAACCGTCCTTCACCCAAAGAGTGTGTATTGAATTCTTGTCTCGAGTCTTGAAGTCTTGAGGTCTTGAAGGTGCAGTCCTTGCAGATTCCATCATGGAGTTGTCGTCATTGACGTAGAGTCCTCCTTCTTCACACCACTCTCGTGCACTCATATCAAACCCCGTCTACTAAAAATAAAATATCGTCCCGGGCTTGGTAACAGGGTGATGGGTTCCTACCTCATGCATACTACTCAACTACAAGGATTCAATAACACTACTGAGGGGTGATTGCAAAGATGACACTAAATGCAATAAAACATAGGTATGAAAGCATGGTCAAAGTGAACTTGCACGGTAATACTTGATGAAGATAACAACGCTGTCGAGAAAATGACTTGGTAGAACTAATCGTCACTCCGTTGAAAATCTATATAGTCAAACATAGCATTCACATAAGCAAACATCCTAGCAAACAATTTTAGCACTCGAAATAACAATCAAAACAGCAAGGAAAATCGATAATAAAACTCAAACCAAATCAAAAGAAACTTCAAATAAAACTACAAAGAAAAACTACTAACGAAGATCTATGACTTTGCTACAAACATCTAATATAGTTTTGCCGTAAGTAAAAACTTAACAACAATTAAAATACTAAACTAATAAATTAACAGAAAATAAAATGTAAAATAACTAATTTAACAGAAAGTATTTTTTTCCATAAAATTTTATTTGCAAAAAGAAACAAATAAAAAGCTTTTATAAAACTCTAACTATGACCTATAGAAGGTTTCATACAAAACTAAGGAAAATAATTTCTTTTTAAGTAAAAATAAATTTTCTCCTGTTGTCTAACAGAAACACAACTAATTTTGTCAAAAGTGACAAAAAGAAATAATTTAAAACTAATAAAAACAATAAATAAAAAGCTAAAACAGAACTAATTTTAAAACAGTATTGTTTTGCTAAAAACCTAATTTAAATTAACCTGAAAATAAAATACTAAATACTACTGGATAAACAAAGGTCCTAGAGACCAGGAGCAAAAACAATTAATTAAAAATCTATTCTTAAACTCCCGGAATAAGCAAAACAAGCTTTAATTCAAATCTGATCTAACTCAATTTTTATAAATCCAAACATATACATATAATATATTTTTGGAAACTACAAGAAAATTGTGATCTAACGCAAAAAGAATCAGCATCATTGGACTTCTAGATCAAAAGTTATAAGCTAAACAAGAACGGAACTAAATCTGTTACGGAAATAAATCTGAAAAACGAAAACGGAGTTACCTGTACGTGAGGCAGAGATGGCAGGAAGGAGACGGCGATGTGGAGGGCTGCTCCGGCGAGGGGGCGAGGTCGCCGGCGAGGGTGGGGGTCGGCGCTTGGGGAGGTGGCGCTGGGCGCCCTCAGGTGCTGCTCACTCCTGGCGTCGGGCTCCTGGTGAGCGTTTCTAGGCAGGAAAAGGAGGACGGTGGCGAGGTGGCTACGGGCAGGGAGGCGTGGTGATGGGAAAAATGGAGCGAGGAGAGGGAGGGGTTTTATAGGCGGTCTCGGGAGGCGCTGGGATGGAAAGACGAGGGAGATCGGGAAGGTGGAGATTCCTGTCTCCATGGATATGGAAAGCTACTGTAACAGAGGAAGGAGATGATCTCTTGTTGGGCTAGAATAGGAAAGTGCTTAATGGGCCAGCAGGTTTTCCTAATAAAACGATTCAATTCCTATTTTTAATATTATTAAAATAAAACAATAAAAAGTAAATCATATCAATTCGGAATAAAGATTTTTTATATACTAAAATTTTCAAAAAAATAAAATGTAGATGATGAGCATTATCCCACGGCCAAAATAAAAACTTAAAAAAAGGTTTTTCAGAAAATCCCTAAAGGCTTTATTTCTTTTTGCAAATAATTTTAAATAAAAACTTTGGTTTTTCTTGGCTCAAATATTTTCAAAATGCCCCTGATTTTGGAGGGTCATTTTCCTCCGCTCTTTCTTGCTTGCAAGAATTTATTTTTCGGGTATTTCTCGGGGAAGAAAAATAGAGAAGCAAGTGCAAATATTTGAAAGAATTAAATTGCAAAACTCCGTTCAAATTCTTTATAGTTGAAGAAGTCATGTCATCTTCTCTCATTGATTTTAATAGGATGAATTTGAATTTACGGAGAAGGGAAAGTCATTTTATTCCCTCTCATTCAAAAGTTTTTGAAAAGGTTCAAATTTCACTCAAGTTTAATTCACTCAAGCAAACAAACAAACAGTTCAATTAATTATATTAACATTCCAAAATTTGGGATGTTACAAACCTACCACACTTAAAATGAATCTCGTCCTCGAGATTCAAGAGGCTAGCAAGAAAAGGTTAGGGGTTGGGGTCTTCTAGCAAATGTCTTGGTCGAAAGGTCAGGGTGCTACCACACTTAAAAACAAGGTCATGGTTCCAATAAACTCAGATATTTCCTCTGGAGGGCTGACAATGTATGTATCTTCACATATCTTACAATAGCTCCTTCATTAAAGCTCTTCTGTCAGAAGCATAGAGTTTTCCTCAAAAGCTTGGGTCGGTTCGTCAAAGTTGAAGTTCGTCCGAGACTGGATCTTCTTAGGCGATGGGTCTGTGGTCCATTCTAAACAACTATCGAAACACTCATGGTGGTCTACCATTAATGGTTTCTCCTGCAGAGAACGGGTCTGGGTTGAACTTCACCGTATATCCTACGATTGGCAACGGTTGCTGTAAAGGGTTCCATCGTACTACCATTCTATGGTTTTATGGCTTATCGTGTCGACACTCTTCTAAGGTTTTCGAGGCTCTACGATTTTCCATCAACATATGATAGTTCATGATAGAAGTCTTCGGTATGGGGCCAATCCATCCCGTACTTGAATCATTACCACATACGTAAATATCGAATCACGTATTCTAACACTTGGGCATACTCACAAGCATTGCAGAATTTCTCTTGTTGATTTAACCGGGTTCGAGTAAATCCTTGCTTTCTGCAAGCCAAACAAAACATCTATCGTTACTTCACCACTCTCGTGTTTTTGCGTAACCTCCTCTGAAACTTATGCCGATTGGATCACAGATTCTTCCAAATTTATTCCTTTATCAAGGTTACAACGGTTCCTTCTCAAAATCACGGGCCTGTGGGTTGTGGCCCACTTCAACACTAGTGCAGCTTTAACTCATCCTTGGAGTAACTCTCTTGTTCCATATTACCCTCCTTTAAATCCGGTAGTACTCTGTTTCTTCATACCATCATATCAAAAGCAAAACTCCAACTTTTTTTCCTTGAACTACAGTCCATGGAATATATATTTTCCTATTCATTAGTCTAGTCTTCTTCACAGGTACTACCACCCTTAAAATGAAATTCACAAATCCATCCATAGACCATATTTCTCATATCCTCGAAAATGGTCAAAATCTTTGTTCATGAGTAAAAACCCATAAAATTCAACATATGAAATCATCACACCTTAACTTTATTGATTCATGCATTCATTACAATCTCGAGAACCCATTACATAGCTCAACTCATCGAACTCATGAAAATGAAACTGCTTTCTATTACTCTTGTTTCCAATATCAAAATTCCAACTACTCAACTCCAGCTTTCATCTTGTCGGGACATTTAGTAGCATAATGTCCTGCTTCCTTGCAATGAAAACACATAACTTTCGATAAGTCTTTGGGCTTCTTGGAGATGGTGCCTGCTCCTTGAGTTCCTTGCTTCCTTTCGAGACAATGATTGGCATAATGCCCGGCGTCCTTACATTCAAAAACAGGTGATATGACTCTTGTCCCTCTTTGCAGAAATTGGGTTGTTACGAGGGTGTCTTTGTTTTCTCTTCCCGGGTTTCTTCGTTCTGATCAAACCTTCTATTCCTTGTGGATCAAACTCTATTGCTTCCGTCGGGAAGTATCCCAGATTCTCTTTTCTTTCCTTGGTGCAATACTGTGAAAAATGTCCTTCTTCTCCACATGAATAGCGTGCATTGGAGTAAAATCTGTTGAGGCCTTCTCCATCGTGGTCTTCAACACATTCCTTCATCATGTGTTCTTTCATAACTTCTTGGAGGGCTTCTTTCATTCCTTCTTCCTGCTCCTGAATAGTTTGTTGCACCATGGGGTAAATGTGACACTGAGTCGGGTAGTGGGTGGTTCCTTCACACAAGAAACAAGTCACCTGACTAGTTGGGCATTCCTCAGTTGGGTGTTTCTCCTCACAATGAGGGCATCCATCCTTGTGTTCCTCCTGGGTGTGTCCTATTTCTCCGCAAATCTTGCAGGCACAAGGTTTCTTCTTCGGGTTATCGTAGTGCTTCCGAATAAGACGGGACCTCAAGAGAGTCTTCTTGAATTCTTCCCAAGTTTTTGCTCCGTTACATCCTTGTATGGCTTGATGCATTTTCCACCAGGTTGCGGCACTTCCTTCAAAGTACTGAAGAGCGTATTGGACCTCATACTTCCTTGAAACCAAATTGTTCCCAAGTGATTCTCCATGTTCTGCATCCATAGCTCTGCCTCCTACCGAAGTCTTGATCCAGAGAATATCAGTCCAACTTCATTCATCATCTATGGGGTTCAAGGGTTTTAGGGTGAGATGAGAGAGAGGTGGGGAGGGATATACACACAATACAAACAATTGTTTTTGAAGAAACGGGTTCTACTTTGTGGCTGTCGGAAAACATCAAACAAATGACAGCTCACAATTCATCGCATCTAACGTAGGTGTATAACATGGATTTGGTCCTCTAACGGTCAAATAATTCTTCTGATTCTTCAAGTAAATGCGAGTCTTCAACTGGTGTAGCTTCAACTCTTCTAATGCATGGTCAAATCCTCTTTACTCTGAAGAGGCCATCAGTTATCCGATATCTTGTCCTTCTTGGAGCGGCTTGATTGATTCTTCATGTGATCAAAAGGAAAAAGGGTATATTCTAACTATTTGAGGTGAGAGGGTCTATTTGATAAAATCAGAAAAGATGAGAAGTAAGAGTCTTTTGAAAATAAAGTTTTAGAAATTTCCTGTCCAAGGGCTTTCCGGTTTCTAGGGTCACGTCCTACAGTCAACATGTGCTCGATACCATCTC
The DNA here is from genome assembly GCA_021605145.1 of Aegilops bicornis. Lineage (NCBI taxonomy): Eukaryota > Viridiplantae > Streptophyta > Magnoliopsida > Poales > Poaceae > Aegilops > Aegilops bicornis. The sequence goes on along the minus strand of CM038671.1, from coordinate 426,381,642 downwards.
TGTAGCGACCCGACCTCGAACGGTCAAGCCTCCGTATCTGTGCCATCCTCGGATCAGTATCTTTGGCACACGGTACATCAATGTATATATCAAAGTGCAATCACATGCATAAATAACGTAAAACTGATATATACCTCATAATACTCAGCGGAAACAATCAAACGGGTGTGGAGTCCCATCAACGCCATCGGCGAGTTGAGTGTAGACCGTAACCCTGCGTAACTCTTACTCGTCGAGGAAATATCTGCAACATGATACATTGCAGCCGTGTAGGTCGATTACATTGAATGTACCGGCAAGATCACAACATGAATAAACAGATGATAAAACTATACTATATGCAATATGGCTTTATGGCTCAGATTCTGAATTTTGTTTGGCGTAAATGCTGATTTTATTTTACCTACATCAAAGGAATAGAACGAAGTCTGTACTAAGGAGTTTTCTATCATGACATGGTTCCACCAACCGATGTCTCATAGCCCAAAATCATCATAAGTTGCCCACAATTAAGTTATCAATCCGGTGTTGAGAGTTCGAGATAGATCCAAGTCCAGATGCTCAAATTGTCCGTAATCGGGGACACGGCTAATCGATTAGGTTATAACCCTCTGCAGAGGTTTGTACACTTTACCCGCAAGATTCGATCCTCTTTTACGTTCTCGCACTTCAGAGTGTTTGAGAACAAGGTGACGAAACATGGTCTTCCAAAGAGTTCCTCGACCACCGTCCGGGTACTCATCCCATCCTACCGTAGTTCTACATCTGCTAGTACCGTCCCAGCCAGAGTCACTACTAAGGTCAACCAAGCCAGAGCCCATAATGACTTGCGGTTGCACAGTAAGCTTCGGTCATGAAGTATTCTTCCGTCTCTTTGAGTCTGGGTGAAGCTTTCCGCAAGATGTCATGGCGCTTCTCCATGCATCCCGGCCAACCACTTTGGGTTCTCCAGGTGCCCACAACCGCCCTTCACCCAAAGAGTGTGTATTGAATTCTTGTCTCGAGTCTTGAAGTCTTGAGGTCTTGAAGGTGCAGTCCTTGCAGATTCCATCATGGAGTTGTCGTCATTGACGTAGAGTCCTCCTTCTTCACACCACTCTCGTGCACTCATACCAAACCCGGTCTACTATAGCGTAGCATCAAAATAAAATATCGTCCCGGGCTTGGTAACAGGGTGATGGGTTCCTACCTCATGCATACTACTCAACTACAAGGATTCAATAACACTACTGAGGGGTGATTGCAAAGATGTCACTAAATGCAATAAAACATAGGTATGAAAGCATGGTCAAAGTGAACTTGCTGGTAATACTTGATGAAGATAACAACGCTGTCGAGAAAATGACTTGGTAGAACTAATCGTCACTCCGTTGAAAATCTATATAGTCAAACATAGCATTCACATAAGCAAACATCCTAGCAAACAATTTTAGCACTCGAAATAACAATCAAAACAGCAAGGAAAATCGATAATAAAACTCAAACCAAATCAAAAGAAACTTCAAATAAAACTACAAAGAAAAACTACTAACGAAGATCTATGACTTTGCTACAAACATCTAATATAGTTTTGCCGTAAGTAAAAACTTAACAACAATTAAAAATACTAAACTAATAAATTAACAGAAAATAAAATGTAAAATAACTAATTTAACAGAAAGTATTTTTTCCATAAAATTTTATTTGCAAAAAGAAACAAATAAAAAGCTTTTATAAAACTCTAACTATGACCTATAGAAGGTTTCATACAAAACTAAGGAAAATAATTTCTTTTTTAAGTAAAAATAAATTTTCTCCTGTTGTCTAACAGAAACACAACTAATTTTGTCAAAAGTGACAAAAGAAATAATTTAAAACTAATAAAAACAATAAATAAAAAGCTAAAACAGAACTAATTTTAAAACAGTATTGTTTTGCTAAAAACCTAATTTAAATTAACCTGAAAATAAAATACTAAATACTACTGGATAAACAAAGGTCCTAGAGACCAGGAGCAAAAACAATTAATTAAAAATCTATTCTTAAACTCCCGGAATAAGCAAAACAAGCTTTAATTCAAATCTGATCTAACTCAATTTTTATAAATCCAAACATAGACAAATAATATATTTTTGGAAACTACAAGAAAATTGTGATCTAACGCAAAAAGAATCAGCATCATTGGACTTCTAGATCAAAAGTTATAAGCTAAACAAGAACGGAACTAAATCTGTTACGGAAATAAATCTGAAAAACGAAAACGGAGTTACCTGTACGTGAGGCAGAGATGGCAGGAAGGAGACGGCGATGTGGAGGGCTGCTCCGGCGAGGGGGCGAGGTCGCCCAGGGTGGGGTCGGCGCTGGGGAGGTGGCGCTGGGCGCCTCAGTGCTGCTCACTCCTGGCGTCGGGCTCTGGGAGAGCTCCTGGTGAGCGTTCTAGGCAGGAAAAAGGAGGACGGTGGCGAGGTGGCTACGGGCAGGGAGGCGTGGTGATGGGAAAAATGGAACGAGGAGAGGAGGGGGTCTTATAGGCGGTCTCGGGAGGCGCTGGGATGGAAAGACGAGGGAGATCGGGAAGGTGGAGATTCCTGTCTCCATGGATATGGAAAGCTACTGTAACAGAGGAAGGAGATGATCTCTTGTTGGGCTAGAATAGGAAAGTGCTTAATGGGCCAGCAGGTTTTCCTAATAAAACGATTCCATTCCTATTTTTAAAATTAGGAAACTAAAACAATAAAAGGAAATCAAATCAATTCGGAATAAAGAGTTTTTATATACTAAAATTATCAGAAAAATAAAATGTAGATGATGAGCATTATCCCACGGCCAAAATAAAACTTAAAAAAAATGTTTTTCAGAAAATCCCTAAAGGCTTTATTTCTTTTTGCAAATAATTTTAAATAAAAACTTTGGTTTTCTTGGCTCAAATATTTTCAAAAATGCCCTGATTTTGGAGGGTCATTTTCCTCCGCTCTTTCTTGCTTGCAAGAATTTATTTTCGGGGTATTTCTCGGGAAGAAAAATAGAGAAGCAAGTGCAAATATTTGAAAGAATTAAATTGCAAAACTCCGTTCAAATTCTTTATAGTTGAAGAAGTCATGTCATCTTCTCTCATTGATTTTAATAGGATGAATTTGAATTTACCGGAGAAGGGAAAGTCATTTTATTCCCTCTCATTCAAAAGTTTTTGAAAAGGTTCAAATTTCACTCAAGTTTAATTCACTCAAGCAAACAAACAAACAGTTCAATTAATTATATTAACATTCCAAAATTTGGGATGTTACAAACCTACCACACTTAAAATGAATCTCGTCCTCGAGATTCAAGAGGCTAGCAAGAAAAGGTTAGGGTTGGGGTCTTCTAGCAAATGTCTTGGTCGAAAGGTCGGGGTGCTACCACACTTAAAAACAAGGTCATGGTTCCAATAAACTCAGATATTTCCTCCGGAGGGCTGACAATGTATGTCTCTTCACATATCTTACAATAGCTCCTTCATTAAAGCTCTTACATCGGAAGCATAGAGTTTTCCTCAAAAGCTTGGGTCGGTTCGTCAAAGTTGAAGTTCGTCCGAGACCGGATCTTCTTAGGCGATGGGTGCGTGTCCATTCTAAACAACTATCGAAACACTCATGGTGGTCTACCATTAATGGTTTCTCCTGCAGAACGGGTGCAGGTTGAACTTCACCGTATATCCTACGATTGGCAACGGTTGCTGTAAAGGGTTCCATCGTACTACCATTCTATGGTTTTATGGCTTATCGTGTCGACACTCTTCTAAGGTTTTCGAGGCTCTATGATTTTCCATCAACATATGATAGTTCATGATAGAAGTCTTCGGTATGGGGGCCAATCCATCCCGTACTTGAATCATTACCACATACGTAAATATCGAATCACGTATTCTAACACTTGGGCATACTCACAAGCATTGCAGAATTTCTCTTGTTGACGAACTGGGTTCGAGTAAATCCTTGCTTTCTGCAAGCCAAACAAAACATCTATCGTTACTTCACCACTCTCAGGTTTTTGCGTAACCTCCTACGAAACTTATGCTGATTGGATCACAGATTCTTCCAAATTTATTCCTTTATCAAGGTTACAACGGTTCCTTCTCAAAATCGGGGCACGTGGGTTGTGGCCCACTTCAACACTAGTGCAGCTTTAACTCATCCTTGGAGTAACTCTCTTGTTCCATATTACCCTCCTTTAAATCCCGGTAGTACTCTGTTTCTTCATACCATCATATCAAAAGCAAAACTCCAACTTTTTTTCCTTGAACTACAGTCCATGGAATATATATTTTTCCTATTCATTAGTCTAGTCTTCTTCACAGGTACTACCACCCTTAAAATGAAATTCACAAATCCATCCATAGACCATATTTCTCATATCCTCGAAAATGGTCAAAATCTTTGTTCACAGAGTAAAACCCATAAAATTCAACATATGAAATCATCACACCTTAACTTTATTGATTCATGCATTCATTACAATCTCACGAGAACCCATTACATAGCTCAACTCATCGAACTCATGAAAATGAAACTGCTTTCTATTACTCTTGTTTCCAATATCAAAATTCCAACTACTCAACTCCGACTTTCATCTTGTCGGGACATTTAGTAGCATAATGTCCTGCTTCCTTGCAATGAAAACACATAACTTTCGATAAGTCTTTGGGCTTCTTGGAGATGGTGCCTGCTCCTTGAGTTCCTTGCTTCCTTCGAGACAATGATTGGCATAATGCCCGGCGTCCTTACATTCAAAAAACAGGTGATATGACTCTTGTCCCTCTTTGCGTAAATTGGGTTGTTACGAGGGTGTCTTTGTTTTCTCTTCCGGGTTTCTTCGCTCGATCAAACCTTCTATTCCTTGTGGATCAAACTCTATTGCTTCCGTCGGGAAGTATCCTGATTCTCTTTTCTTTCCTTGGTGCAATCTTGTGAAAAATGTCCTTCTTCTCCACATGAATAGCAGGCATTGGAGTAAAATCTGTTGAGGCCTTCTCCATCGGGGTCTTCAACACATTCCTTCATCACAGGTTCTTTCATAACTTCTTGGAGGGCTTCTTTCATTCCTTCTTCCTGCTCCTGAATAGTTTGTTGCACCATGGGGTAAATGCGACATCGAGTCGGGTAGTGGGTGGTTCCTTCACACAAGAAACAAGTCACCTGACTAGTTGGGCATTCCTCAGCTGGGTGTTTCTCCTCACAATGAGGGCATCCATCCTTGTGTTCCTCCTGGGTGTGTCCTATTTCTCCGCAAATCTTGCAGGCACAAGGTTTCTTCTTCGGGTTATCGTAGTGCTTCCGAATAAGACGGGACCTCAAGAGAGTCTTCTTGAATTCTTCCCAAGTTTTTGCTCCGTTACATCCTTGTATGGCTTGATGCATTTTCCACCAGGTTGCGGCACTTCCTTCAAAGTACTGAAGAGCGTATTGGACCTCATACTTCCTTGAAACCAAATTGTTCCCGAAGTGATTCTCCATGTTCGTGATCCATAGCTCTGCCTCCATTTGAAGTCTTCGGTCCAGAGAATATCAGTCCAACTTCATTCATCATCTATGGGGTTCAAGGGTTTTAGGGTGAGATGAGAGAGAGGTGGGGAGGGATATACACACAATACAAACAATTGTTTTTGAAGAAACGGGTTTTACTTTGTGGCTGTCGGAAAACATCAAACAAATGACAGCTCACAATTCATCGCATCTAACGTAGGTGTATAACATGGATTTGGTCCTCTAACGGTCAAATAATTCTTCTGATTCTTCAAGTCGTCGAGTCTTCAACTGGTGTAGCTTCAACTCTTCTAATGCATGGTCAAATCCTCTTTACTCTGAAGAGGCCATCAGTTATCCGATATCTTGTCCTTCTTGGAGCGGCTTGATTGATTCTTCATGTGATCAAAAGGGAAAAAGGGTATATTCTAACTATTTGAGGTGAGAGGGTCTATTTGATAAAATCAGAAAAGATGAGAAGTAAGAGTCTTTTGAAAATAAAGTTTTAGAAATTTCCTGTCCAAGGGCTTTCCGGTTTCTAGGGTCACGTCCTACAGTCAACATGTGCTCGATACCATCTCTTGGCGACCCGACCTCAGACGGCAGTCAAGCCTACGTGTATCTGTGCCATCCTCGGATCAAGATATCTTTGGCACACACAGTACATCAATGTATATATCAAAGTGCAATCACATGCATAAATAACGTAAAACTGATATATACCTCATAATACTCAGCGGAAACAATCAAACGGGTGTGGAGTCCCATCAACGCCATCGGCGGGTTGAGTGTAGACCGTAACCTGTGACGTAACTCTTACTCGTCGAGGAAATATACGCAACATGATACGTTGCAGCCGTGTAGGTCAAGACATTGAATGTACCGGCAAGATCACAACATGAATAAACAGATGATAAAACTATACTATATGCAATATGGCTTTATGGCTCAGTATCTGAATTTTGTTTGCGTAAATGCTGATTTTATTTTACCTACATCAAAGGAATAGAACGAAGTCTGTACTAAGGAGTTTTCTATCATGACATGGTTCCACCAACCGATGTCTCATAGCCCAAAATCATCATAAGTTGCCCACAATTAAGTTATCAATCCGGTGTTGAGAGTTAGAGATAGATCCAAGTCGGATGCTCAAATTGTCCGTGAATCGGGGACACGGCTAATCGATTAGGTTATAACCCTCTGCAGAGGTTTGTACACTTTACCCGCAAGATTCGATCCCTCTTTTACGTTCTCGCACTTCAGAGTGTTTGAGAACAAGGTGACCAAACATGGTCTTCCAAAGAGTTCCTCGACCACCGTCCGGTACTCATCCCATCCTACCGTAGTTCTACATCTGCTAGTACCGTCCCAGAGAGTCACTACTAAGGTCAACCAAGCCAGAGCCCATAATGACTTGCGGTTGCAGGGTAAGCTTCCGGTCATGAAGTATTCTTCCGTCTCTTTGAGTCTGGGTGAAGCTTTCCGCAAGATGTCATGGCGCTTCTCCATGCATCCCGCCAACCACTGGGTTCTCCAGGGTGCCCGTCAACCGCCCTTCACCCAAAGAGTGTGTATTGAATTCTTGTCTCGAGTCTTGAAGTCTTGAGGTCTTGAAGGTGCAGATCCTTGCAGATTCCATCATGGAGTTGTCGTCATTGACGTAGAGTCCTCCTTCTTCACACCACTCTCGTGCACTCATACCAAACCCCGTCTACTATAGCGTAGCATCAAAATAAAATATCGTCCGGGCTTGGTAACAGGGTGATGGGTTCCTACCTCATGCATACTACTCAACTACAAGGATTCAATAACACTCTTGAGGGGTGATTGCAAAGATGTCACTAAATGCAATAAAACATAGGTATGAAAGCATGGTCAAAGTGAACTTGCCTGGTAATACTTGATGAAGATAACAATTTGTCGGAAAATGACTTGGTAGAACTAATCGTCACTCCGTTGAAAATCTATATAGTCAAACATAGCATTCACATAAGCAAACATCCTAGCAAACAATTTTAGCACTTCAAATAACAATCAAAACAGCAAGGAAAATCGATAATAAAACTCAAACCAAATCAAAAGAAACTTCAAATAAAACTACAAAGAAAAACTACTAACGAAGATCTATGACTTTGCTACAAACATCTAATATAGTTTTGCCGTAAGTAAAAACTTAACAACAATTAAAATACTAAACTAATAAATTAACAGAAAATAAAATGTAAAATAACTAATTTAACAGAAAGTATTTTTTCCATAAAATTTTATTTGCAAAAAGAAACAAATAAAAAGCTTTTATAAAACTCTAACTATGACCTATAGAAGGTTTCATACAAAACTAAGGAAAATAATTTCTTTTTAAGTAAAAATAAATTTTCTCCTGTTGTCTAACAGAAACACAACTAATTTTGTCAAAAGTGACAAAAAGAAATAATTTAAAACTAATAAAAACAATAAATAAAAAGCTAAAACAGAACTAATTTTAAAACAGTATTGTTTTGCTAAAAACCTAATTTAAATTAACCTGAAAATAAAATACTAAATACTACTGGATAAACAAAGGTCCTAGAGACCAGGAGCAAAAACAATTAATTAAAAATCTATTCTTAAACTCCCGGAATAAGCAAAACAAGCTTTAATTCAAATCTGATCTAACTCAATTTTTATAAATCCAAACATAGACAAATAATATATTTTTGGAAACTACAAGAAAATTGTGATCTAACGCAAAAAGAATCAGCATCATTGGACTTCTAGATCAAAAGTTATAAGCTAAACAAGAACGGAACTAAATCTGTTACGGAAATAAATCTGAAAACGAAAACGGAGTTACCTGTACGTGAGGCAGAGATGGCAGGAAGGAGACGGCGATGTGGAGGGCTGCTCGGCGAGGGGCGAGGTCGCCCGGCGAGGGTGGGGTCGGCGCTGGGGAGGTGGCGCTGGGCGCCTCAGGTGCTGCTCACTCCTGGCGTCGGGCTCTGGGAGAGCTCCTGGTGAGCGTTCTAGGCAGAAAAAGGAGGACGGTGGCGAGGTGGCTACGGGCAGGGAGGCGTGGTGATGGGAAAAATGGAACGAGGAGAGGGAGGGGGTTTTATAGGCGGTCTCGGGAGGCGCTGGGATGGAAAGACGAGGGAGATCGGGAAGGTGGAGATTCCTGTCTCCATGGATATGGAAAGCTACTGTAACAGAGGAAGGAGATGATCTCTTGTTGGGCTAGAATAGGAAAGTGCTTAATGGGCCAGCAGGTTTTTCCTAATAAAAACGATTCCATTCCTATTTTTAAAATTAGGAAACTAAAACAATAAAAAGGAAATCAAATCAATTCTGAATAAAGAGTTTTTATATACTAAAATTATCAGAAAAATAAAATGTAGATGATGAGCATTATCCCACGGCCAAAATAAAAACTTAAAAAAAATGTTTTTCAGAAAATCCCTAAAGGCTTTATTTCTTTTGCAAATAATTTTTAAATAAAAACTTTGGTTTTTCTTGGCTCAAATATTTTCAAAAATGCCCCTGATTTTGGAGGGTCATTTTCCTCCGCTCTTTCTTGCTTGCAAGAATTTATTTTTCGGGTATTTCTCGGGAAGAAAAATAGAGAAGCAAGTGCAAATATTTGAAAGAATTAAATTGCAAAACTCCGTTCAAATTCTTTATAGTTGAAGAAGTCATGTCATCTTCTCTCATTGATTTTAATAGGATGAATTTGAATTTACCGGAGAAGGGAAAGTCATTTTATTCCCTCTCATTCAAAAGTTTTTGAAAAGGTTCAAATTTCACTCAAGTTTAATTCACTCAAGCAAACAAACAAACAGTTCAATTAATTATATTAACATTCCAAAATTTGGGATGTTACACTATCCTCAGCCTTTTTCTTTTCTAGCAAGATCTGCTCTATTTCTTTCTTTGCATTAATTGCAGCATGTGCTCGGTCTCTTCTCTTACGATCTTCCAAATATTGTTCGGAAGAGTATGCTTCAAAATAAATCCATCGACCATTACTGAAAAATCTGAAATTTCCTCCAAGAAAAATAGCCAGATTTATCAATCTGTAGCTCCCTCTTTTTTGTCCAAGATTTACCAAGTATCAAGCTACACATATACATATGATATGGAAGAACATCACAGAAAACTGAATTTATAAATCCACAAAATCCAAAAGTCACCTCTACTTGATGTTTTATTGTCACAAATTTTCCCTGCCATCCGAGCTTATATGGGTGCGGATGCTCTATTACTACTAGCTTCAATGCATCAACCAAGGTTTGACTCACCAAATTTATTTATGAAGAACGATCAAACATTGCAGCACAAGTAGTTGGCCCAACCTTCACTCTTGTGTAGATTTGGAACCATGAAAGGGCTCGTGACGGATCCTTCTCACATTGGGACATCTCACCATCAAAATAATACTCCATCCTCATCGCAGTTTTAGAATCTGTATGAACAAATTGAAGAGAAAATTTGCATCGTAATAAACCCAGTAATCTGATACCACTTGATGTATGCACGACCTCGAACGCCCTTGATTCGCCCGATCTTTTATGATGCAACGAACTCCTCCAAGATCCACGGTAAAATCTCCCAATTAAGCGAGCGATGCAGCGTAATCTGAAGACAGTGGTGACGACCAACGAACAATTCCTCGACACACAAGGAATCTCCGCCCGTGGTAGACGTAACCAGTAGCGTAACACGTCGGTGACGACGGACCTCGAGCCAATAGCTAGAAAATTCTCGATTAGTACGCACCAGAATCCTCTTGCCAAAGTAAAATCTTCAATTTAGAAAATTTCACAAAGATAAACAAAACGAACGCCCAGAGGGCCACTTCATACTAGATGTATAAACCTCAAAATTCAACCTGCCTCTGGATACAAGACGAGAGCTCCTTTTATATTGGAGACTCCACCGGCCGTAAGCCCTAAAATACTCTAACCAATCTGACCCAAACTAACACGCTAGTTCCTCTCCTTTTACATCTTGGAGAAAAAAAACTAAACTACCTTATAACAAACTTGTACGAGGACCTCTGCCTTGGGTAGTACTCTTTTAATTAGAACGCTAATTAATCAATACGTCCACGTTGATCACCGGCCACGCTGATCACATAATTTAAAATAATAAAAGAATAACTTTGCTCAAATACGTTGGAACTACTCCACCGGACATGAAAATAGTACCAATATTACTTCAGTTTGGAGGGTTACGAAGTTTGGCTTCACCGCATCCTTCTCCGGTTCGGTTGGCGGCACCTCAAAGCTAAAAGAGCCAATTTGTAATATGTTTGGAGGACTATCTCTTGCATTTACGGTCACATCGCAGGGTGGATCTCTCTGTATGGCCAATAGCCCAATGCTAGTCTTGAGCATGTTGCTTACCTGTTCCCTTGATTGAGTTATGATCTTTGTATGGTATCAGTTGAGACAAAAGAATTGGGATTGGTAAATTGTGTGCAAGTACAGGGTGATCTAGCTTCCTTATCCACAGTCCGAACTTCTCACGTTTTCCTCACATAACGCCACCATTTCGTAGCTTGTGATTAGGCTTTGAAGAGTTGACAGTTTGTTTTACTTTTATTAACCATTTATTGCCTTTGTATCTTACATGTTCAACTTGCTTTTCTTTCTGTCCAAAAGCATGACATGTTCAACTGCTGGCTGCTAGATATTATCATTGTTTTTAAGAGATGCAAACTGTACTCGTTAAAGAAATTCTTAACCATTCACGTTGGTTAGTGAAAAGTGACTCTTCTGTCGCTAACATCCAATAAGTACTCATCTAATGCACAGGTAAAACTCAAATAGATCTAACCAGATAGTTCAACTTAAGAACTCCGGTTTGCAAAAAGAATTAAATCAAACGAAGCAACGAAAGTCAAACGGCGGAAGAAAACAGCTTCGTTCTACTACTTTGGATCTAGGTCAAATTTTACCGAAGCAAAAACTTGTTTAAGTAGACTATTCGGAAAGAGGGTTTCGAGACGAAACTCTAGGCGCTTGAATCGCCTGATTCCGATAAACGAGCGAAAAGTTATACTAAAACGAAAATCGGATCTGGAATCGCGATTAGAAAAATCGCGGATTAAATCCGAGGAAAGAAAAACGACGAACGGATTAACGAACAAACGTTCGTTAACTAAACAAATCTGACGAACGCGTTGGTTTAAACGAAATAACGGACGAACGTCCGCTAATTAACTAAACCGGAAAAAAACCGAAAACTAAAAAAAATGAAAATAAAAAAAACCGTAATAAAAACCTCTCGGTTTTCTAAAAAAACCGCGCGGAACACGAGTCGGCGGCGAACCTCGGCGGCGGCGAACTCCGGCGAGGCTCCGGCGACGGCGGCGGCGGCGGCGGTGGCGCAGATCTGGCGGGGGGTCCTAGGGTTAGGGTTTCGGCGCTGGGGCGAGTGGGCCGGGCGGGTGGCGACGGCTGCCGGGTCAAGGGGCGTGGGGGCTCGGGGCACGGCCCAAGGTCGGTTCACTTTTTTTTAAATAATTACGCTCGGAAAAAAACCAAAAGAAGTACTAAACGGACTCCAAAAATCCCGAAATAAATTTTCCCCGCCTTCTTAAATCAAGCCGGATTTAATGAACATTTATTTGGGGCCTAAATGCAATTTTGAAAAACACACATTTTTCCTAAATTCAAATAAAAAGGCGAAAAACTCCAAAATAAAATCTTATTTGATTTTATTATTAAATCTTCATTTTTTATTTATTTTGGGAAAGTCATTTTATTCCCTCTCACATATTTTTGTAATAGAAATAATTGAAGATAAAATAATTAAAATCAATGATCCTATTTTCAAAATTTGAGAAAACTCAAATATGAAAATAACGAAAATCCCCAACTCTCTTCGAGGGTCCTTGAGTTGTGTAGAATTTCTAGGATCGAGCAAAAATGCAACGAAAAATATGATATGCAATGATGCTCTGTGTATAAAATTCCAAATTGGAAATTTGGGATGTTACATCAACAGCGTGCGAATCCGGGCTGTAGCACTAGGCTAACAGGACTCCGAGAACCCGGTCATGTGAGCTAGGCGGGACTCGGATGTCACCACGTGACATTTCCCGAAGGGATAGACACAGAACGAAGTGAATCACATGCTTACCCGGTCAAGTGTTAGGAGGCGGTAGTCTTTGGGCTAGCAGGACTCCGGTGAACCGAGGCATGGCGGACTACTATGGCTCATGGAAGCACAAGACTACATTTCCCCATAAGAGAGGCTACCAAGGATAAACAACTAGGTTGTTGGATCCCACACATACCAAGCATTTCAATCATACACACAATATGCTCGATATGTGTAAATACAACATGGCATCGTAACATAACTCTACGACTCAAGTATTTATTCATTAGGCTCCGAGGAGCGAGATATTACAAACATGGGTCTCATGACCCAACATTGAAAGCATACAAGTCAAAGCACAAGCGGAAGCTTAACATGTCCGAGTACAGACATCTACAAATGAAAAAGGCTTAGAAGCACGACTATCTACCAGATCTGCCGAGGGCACAAGATCGTAGCTGAGGTAACAAGCTAAACGCCTGAGTCCACAGCGGAACTACTAGCGAGACCAGCGTCTCTCGCAAAAACATAAAATAGGAAAACGTGAGTACAAATGTACCCAACAAGACTTACATCGAACTAACTACATATGCATCGGTATCAACAAAGGGGTGGTGGAGTTTAAGCTGCAGCAAGCCAGCTTTGACTCGGTGGCTATCCTAAACTACGACTGCAAGTAACTCTTTGAGGTGGCGCACACGAGTCCACATATTCACCATATCAATACACCACTATGGATCCGCTCCCGTAGCACTCACGCTTATCTTGCGCATTTTAGAGTATCCACTTTCACTTGTCTATGAACTGATATAGGCAACCCAGAAGTCCTTTACCGCGGACACGGCTATTCGAATAGATGATGTTAACCCTGCAGGGGTGTACTTCTTCACACACGCTCTCGCCACTTACCGCCATGTACACGTCATGTATCTCGGCAACCTTCAAGCGGAAGCTTTGGCGAGGGTGTCGGCCACGGCCTACCTAAACACTCAAGTCTCTAGTCCAGGTTTATCGCCTATTCAGGTTCCATCCGAGGAGTCCGGCCGAGGTTTCCACATACGGCCCCGAACGATGTGTGCAGGGTTCCCGAGACACCAAACGGGCGCTCGATACACCGGGCCACGGTGTATCTACCGCATCATAGCCCACCCCTAGGGTCAGCGCTACGCACGGCCTCCAACACATATCCTACAAACACCAGAAACTAGTTGCAACTCCTGGACAGAGAACAAGGGTGGTTAAGAAGCCGAGAGAGTCAATTAAGGATCCCAATGTGTGGTAGTAACTGTTCATGGATCATTGTAACGTTTAAAAATTAAATTTTAAGAAGGGTGGTTAAGAAGCCGAGAGAGTCAATTAAGAAGCCTCTGTCACTGTAGATAATCTCGGGATGAATCAAAACTGTTTAAAAATTAAATTCAAAATTATGAAGGCAATGAAAAGTTTTCAAAAATTGAAACTAAAATGTTCGGGGGTTGTCAAATATTACAAAGTTAATTATGGTGGGGTGCACACATTTTTATAAAGGGTCTAAATATTTTAAATAAGTTAAAACAGTAAAGAAAAAAAATAAAAAAAGGTAAAGAAAACAAAAGGGGGGAGAGAAAGAGAAAAACCCCCCTGGCCAACTGGGCCAAGCCCACCTGGCCCAGCCGGCCAGCCCCCCTGGCCCGGCCAACCCCTCACTCCCTTATCCCCCTCCCCGTCGATGGAAACCCTAGCCGCCCCCATTCGCCCCGATCCCTCCTCCTCCCTCCTCAGCCGATCTGGATCGGCCCGCCCGATCCGTCCCCCCGACGGGCGACCCGCCTGACCTCACCTCCTTCCCTCCTCCCGACCGGCCTTGCAGGCGCCTGAGCTCCCTTCGCCCGAGCCGCCTGACGACCTCCACCCCACCTCGCGGATCCCGTCGCGGACGGCCGCCTCCCGCCCTCCTCCTCGCCGGTGAGACCCCGACCGCCCCAGCAGCTTTCCGAGACCCTCGTCCCCCACCGTGAGCTCCCCCTTCCCCCATCGATCCCTCTCTCACCTCGTCCCTCCCGGCGCCACCACCGCCCACGAAGCCGGCTCGGCCGCCCCCGCACACCGCCATCCCTCTCCCTTCCTCGCCACGGAGCACGGAACGCGTGCTCAGCCTCCTCTCCCTTCTCCTCGCCCGAGCCGCGGCCCCGTGGCCGCCAGACCAACGCCCCATGGCGTGGATCTCGTCGCCGGCGCCGGTGACCAAATGGTCACGGGCCGAGCTCAGGTGCTCGGCACCGCATAAGCCACCCCGGCCCCGTGGCGCGCTCCGTCGGGATCCCGAACCCTACCGCCGCCTCCGCCGCTGGCGCTGCTTCCGGCGAGTCCGTGGCCTTTTGCCACCAATGGACGACATCCTCCCTCTTCGAACGCGCGCCAAGGCTTTTGGCCGGACGGCAGATTCCGGCAAGTCGGCGCCCGCCATGGACGCCCACCGAGCCTCTAACGCTGCCGCCGACGTGGCCGACCCGGCCACCGCTGATCGTGGCCTGTGGGCAGCCGAGCCGATTGTTGACTCGGTCACCGGTCCCACCTCGCTTATGACATGGGGCCCCACCCTACGTAACTCTTTTAAAATAAAAAGAAAAGGAAAAGTAATTTAAATAAATATAATTAATAAAAATAATAATGAATAAAATTAATAAATTAATTAATTAATTAAGTAAATAATTAATTTAATTAATCACGATTAATTAAACCTAATGACTAATTAACCTAATTAACTCATCATAATTAAACTTAACTAAGGTAATTAGTTAACGGAGTATGACGAGCAGGACCCACATGTCGTTGACCTAGTCAACCCTGTTGATCACGACGTCAAGATGACATCATGCCGACGTCATAAATACATTTTTTCAAATTAATTAATTAATTAATTAAATTCCGAAATTAATAAAATCTTTAAAAATCATATCTTTTAATCCGTAACTTCGGATTAAAATATTTTCAACATGAAAGTTACTCGAACGGCGAGACGAATCCGGATACGCAATCCGCTCGTCCGCCACAATCCCTAACCTATCAGACCTGCAACTTTCCCCTCGGCTCCGCTGAAAACCACGAAAACACCGGAATACTTTCCGGATGTTTCCCATAACCAGTACCACCTCATACCACGTTAGGGCACGCCTAGCATCGTTACTTGTCATGTCATGCATCTATATGCATCTGTTTACATGTTATTCATTGTTACTTCCCCCTTTTCTCTCCGGTAGACTACGAGACCGACGCTGCTGCTGCCCAGTTCGACTACGGTGTTGACGACCCCTCTCTCTTGCCAGAGCAACCAGGCAAGCCCCCCCTTTGATCACCAGATATCGCCTACTCTTCTCTATACTGCTTGCATTAGAGTAGTGTAGCATGTTACTGCTTTCAGATACTCCTATACTATTGCATAGCCTGTCCTTGTTACTATTGTTGTTACCTTACCTGCAATCCTATATGCTTAGTATAGGATGCTAGTACATTCATCTGTGGCCCTACATTCTTGTCCGTCTGCCGTGCTATACTATCGGGCCGTGATCACTCGGGAGGTGATCACGGGTATATACTATATACTTATACATGATACATTTGGAGACTAAAGTCGAATTAAATTTGGTGGAGCACCAGCGAGTGGATCTTTGAGGCGGAGGCGGCAGGCGAGTTGAGACCGCCTAGGAGAGAGGTGGGCTGGCCTGTTCGGCGTTCGCGGTTACTTTACTTAACACGCTTAACGAGATCTTGGTATTTGACACGAGTTGGCTCTGAGCCTATACGCACTAACCATCTACAGGGAGTAGTTATGGGTATCCGGCGTCGTGGTATCAGCCGGCACTTCGTGACGCCAAGAATCGAGTGGCGCGCTACCGGATTGGAACGTAAGCCCGCTCTTGTATTAAGGAGTCTAGTTACGCTTCCGCGGCGTTATAGCGTGCAGGTGTGCATTGGGCGATGGGCCCGGACCCTGGCGCTTTAGGTTTAGAACCGGCGTCTTGGCCTCTCTGTTGAGCCTAGGTGGGGCTGCGGCGTGTTGATCTTCCGCGGCGGGCATGACCCAGAAAGTGTGTCCGCCAAATGGGATCAAGCGTCTTTGGGTAAGATGGTGCACCCTGCAGGAAGTTAATCTATTCGAATAGCCGTGATCTTCGATAACAGGGCGACTTGGAGTTGTACCTTGAGCTTATGACAACTAGAACCGGATACTTGATAAAACACACCCTTCCAAGTGCGGATACAACCGGTGGTCGCTCTCTCTCAGGGATATGAGGAGGGGATCGCCGGGTAGGATTATTGCTATGTGATGTTACTTGGAGGACTTCAGATCGTCCTCTTCTACCTGTTGCAAGACCGGAGACCAGAAGCGTAGTCTTCGATAAGACTAGCTATCCCCCTCTTATTCTGGCATTCTGCAGTTCAGTCCACTGATATGGCCCTTTACACATATATCCATGCATATGTAGTGTAGCTCCTTGCTTGCGAGTACTTTGGATGAGTACTCACGGTTGCCTTGTTCCCCCTTTTCCCCTATCTCTATCCGATTGCTGCAACCAGGCGATGGAGCCAGGGAGCGGGCCACCGTCGATGATGACTACTACTCGGAGGTGCCTACTACTACGTGCAGTCCGGCGGCGACGGGGAGTAGCTTAGGAGGATCGAGGCGGGAGGCTGCGTCTCTTTCGATCTGTATCCCGGTTTGTGCTAGCCATCTTATGGCACCTTGTTTAACTAATATACGTACTCAGATATTGTTGCTTCCGCTGACTTCGTCTATGATCGAGCACTTGTATTCGAGCCCTCGAGGCCCCGGCTTGTATTATGATGCTTGTATGACTTATTTATGTTTTAGAGTTGTGTTGTGATATCTTACCGTGAGTCCTCGATCTTGATCGTACACATTTGCGTGCATGATTAGTGTATGATTAAATCGAGGCGTCTGAAGTTGGTATCGAGCCGATTGCTGTAGGAATCCCCTTCCACACTCCTTGGCGAAGTCGAGTGTAGTCATTGCAAAACTTTTACTAACATGGCTGTGTGCCTTACGGGCCCACGCCGCCATCGGGTGGTACTAGGATCTTTTACTCCTCGACCTTTACTGCGGGACTCTGAACTCTCTTCTACTCGGGTTAAGCGATTTTACTAACTAACACTAGGATCCCGTGACCACATTCACCCCAAAGTTGGATAAAGCCATAGTTGTTTCTTGGAATTGTATTTTGATCAATTTCCACACTTGTCATTTGACTCCTTTGAAGCGTCTTTGTTTGAGATGGAACCCACTAGGCAGGTCGTGCGCCACCACGGCGGCCATTGGTGCCTCGGGATCACTGCGGTGCTAGCAATGATGATGACCTATCTCGGGTTATCGGCGGCACCCTGAGTACACCGTCTTTGAGGAGTACGGGACTTTAACCGTGAGCGATGCCGAGCCATCGTCCACCTCTACTCTCGGGAGTATGACTCCACCATCTTGTCTTTACTGCACATGGTGTTGGGGTGACTATCGATATGGCAGTTCACGATGCTGCTTATGCTGCTTTGACACGTCTTCGTGGAGAGTATCAGGAGTTGGACACCTCCCCCTTCAGGCACATTGCTATCGCGTCTGATGTTGGTGAGGAGGGTTACTACACTGCTGCCTACTCCACTGTCACCAGAGAGCCCTTCTACCATCAGAACTTTGTTACGCATGTCGATGGGCTAGATCGAGCTAACCGAGCTCTTCGCCACGAGTTGTACATCACCCGTCAGCACCTTTACCGTGCTCTGACACTACTGCACCCCTTTGTCCGATCCAGAGAGCTGCCGCGTTCTGCGATCTACCCAGCCAGGACCGTGATGCCCCAGGGTGTCGGTTGGCCAGATGTGGGAGGCTACACTCCCACACTTGGTCCCCTTCTACCACCGAAAGGCCGGGTACAGCACTGCAGTATCCGCGGCCCCTGTGTCACCGACGTGGAGGACTATCCGCTGCCACACTACCGACTTGGGGCTCTGACTACCTCCGCGATGCAGCGTGGGACTGATGTAGGCCTGCTTGTTAGTGTTAGATGCATTCGCCCTTGAGCTGCGTGCCGCCTATGATGTCTTAGTCTATGTCTTGAACTACGTGTACCGAACTCTATGCATGATCCCTTTTGTAAGATATGCCGAGCGACTATGTGGTTTCTATCGTCGCTTTCATTATGCATGTTTCATCATGAATGATTCTTGTCCTTTGCATAATTTCTCAAATCTTTGAACTACCCCTATTATATATTAGTAGGATGGTTAGACCAGTTGGTCGTGGTCGTGGTGGCAACTTCCCACCACCGCTTTGAGTACATGGCTGGTATGATCCAACGACTTGAGATGAATCGCCAGTTCATGGAGAACATGATGGCTCAGTTTCCTCGCCCCAATATGAACCTGCAGCCAAACACAACAACTCTGCAGGATTTCATGCTGCGTGAACCCCGGTGTGTACCGCAGCTCAACCTAGTCATTTGGATCTTGATGGTAGCTCCGTGACATCACCTATGAGATGGAGTCTGCTGATGTAGCCCTGTCGGCTATGTCACTTTTGCTTCCTTCTTCTGAAGGGACCCGCAGCTCAATGGTGGGACAGCCACAGGCGTACTCTGCCAGTTGGAACACTCATCACCTGGCCAGACTTCCAAGCTGCTTTCCGTGCCCGCTTCATCCCTCAAGGGGTCATGGACCGGAAGAAGCGTGAGTTCCGCAACCTCACCCAAGGCAACAAGACTGTTGAAGCTTATCGTGAGAGTTCTGGACTTGTCTTGCTATGCTGAAGAGGATATTGCAACTGATGCACGCAGACAAGAGAAGTTCCGTGACGGCCTTCAAGATGACATCAAGCTCGCACTTCTAGTGCACGACTTTGCTGATTTCGCCACCTTGGTGAACAAAGCTATCAATGTAGAAACTGGTGCGCAGGAATACGAGCTCTAACAGCGTAACCGTGACACGGGCTCATCTTGAG
Organism: Aegilops bicornis; assembly: GCA_021605145.1. Lineage (NCBI taxonomy): Eukaryota > Viridiplantae > Streptophyta > Magnoliopsida > Poales > Poaceae > Aegilops > Aegilops bicornis. The sequence goes on along the minus strand of CM038671.1, from coordinate 426,362,097 downwards.
CCCGTCCTTGCAGAAGCGTAAGATATGGATTCCCAACAGCATGTACCAGCCGAATGCACCTGCTCCAAGACAGAGCTATGCTGCACCTCGTCTGCCTACTCCAAATAGGCAGCCAAAGCTTCCAGCTCCACCACCCCAAGCTCCTGTTCCCACTCCCAATAATGGTGTGCTACGGTGTGGTCAACCAGTCACCGTGCTAGGGATTGCAATCAGAATCAGAATCAACTGGCACTTCCAGCAACTGGCCGTGGAAGCAACCAGTCTCGCAACAACAATGCCAAGCCTTATGGTCGAGTTCATGCCAACCACGTTGATCTGAACGAAGCTCAAGACCAGCCTGCTACTGTGATGGGTACACTCCTCGTAAATTCAGTACCGGCATCTATTTTATTCGATTCGGGAGCATCGCATTCATTCATATCAGCAGAGTTTGCATTCATGCATGGCATTAAATATGAAGAGATGAACACTGCGCTAGTAGTGCACACTCCAGCAGGTCAATGTCAAACCTCTATGATTAGTCACGGCGTTCCCGTTGAAATCCAAGGACTGGAATTCCTTGTCTCACCCATCGTACTGAAGTCTTGTAGCATTGACCTCATTCTGGGAATGAATTGGTTAAAGGCGCATACTGCTTCCATAGTTTGCGCCACAAAGGCCGTCCATCTGCTACACCCTTCAGATGAAATAGTCACTTACCAAGCTCATCTGGTGCAAAATGCCGAGGCAAGGCTCTATGCATTGAATGCCTTGAACGCTGCACCACTCGAGGGTATCGAAAACATTCCTGTCGTTCGCGACTTCCAGGACGTTTTTCCTGAAGAACTTCCAGGGATTCCCCCTGCTAGGGCTGTCGAATTCGTCATCGACTTGAAACCAAGCACCACTCCTATAGCCAAGCGACCCTACAAGATGCCGCCGCATGAACTCCTTGAGCTCAAGGAGGAAATCGACAAATCTCTTCAAAGTGGTTTCATTCGCCCAAGTTGCTCTCCTTGGGGAGCACCTTCTCTCTTTGTCAAGAAAAAGGACGGGACAAACCGATTGGTACAAGACTACCGTCCCATAAATCAAGCTACCATTCAGAATAAGTATCCTCTTCCTCGGATCAATGACCTTTATGATCAACTGGCTGGTTCGTCAGTGTTCTCGAAACTCAACTTAAGGTTGGGTTGCCACCTGATCCGTGTTCGTGAGGAGGATATCCCCAAGACCGCATTTGTGACTCGTTATGGTTCATACGAGTACACCGTCATGTCTTTCGGCTTAACCAATGCTCCAGCTACCTTCTCTACTTTGATGAACTATATATTCATGGATTACCTCGACAAGTTAAATGCGTGGTTTATCCGGATGATATCCTGATATTTTCTAAGAACGAAGAAGAGCATCTTGAACATCTTCGTCTTGTCTTTGGAAAAGCTACGAGAGCATCGACTATATGCCAAGTTCTCCAAGTGTGAATTCTGGCTTCCAAGTAACCTATCTCGGGCATGTCATCTCTAAGGATGGTATTGCCGTCAACCTGAACGAGTTCAGGCTATTCTCGATTGGACTCCTCCGAAGAGCGTTAAGCAAGTCGGAAGTTTTCTCGGTCTACTTGACTATTGCCGTCGATTCGCCGAGAACTTCTCCAAGATTGCTGTGCCTCGACTAACCTGCTGCATAAGGCGTCAAGTTCCAATGGATGATAAATGTCGTGAAAGTTTCCGAGCACTCAAAGACAAGTTGACTTCTGCCCGATGCTAGCTCCTCCGATACTAAGAAGGACTTACGTCATTTATCGCGATGCTTCCCGTCAAGGATTAGGCGGTGTCCTAATGCAAGAGCGCCAAAGTGGTTGCTTATGCCTCTCGACAATTGCGCCCTCACGAAGAGAACTACCCAGTTCACGACCTCGAGCTTGCTGCTGTCATTCATGCCTTTGAAGCGATGGCGACATTACCTTCTCGGTAATCGCTATGAGATCTTCACCGACCACCAAAGTCTGAAGTATCTGTTTACTCAGCCAGACCTGAACCTCCGTCGGCGAGAGATGGATGGAAGCTGTGCAGAACTTTGATTTGGGTATTCCTATACGCCAGCAAGGCTAATGTAATGGCTGATGCCTTGAGCCGCAAGTCTTCTGCAACCACCTTCGTGTTCACAAAGTTCAGCCCCACTTGTTGAAGAATTCAGAAGCTGAACCTCCATACATTCCTCCGGTGCACTCGCTCCCCCTCCTCCGGAGTTCCACAAGATGAATCTCCGTGTTGTTTCCCAGGGTTCCCTCTATACCCTGGCTGTTGAACCCGATCTCGTGGGCACCATAAAGACAATGCAGGGATTTGACTCAAGTCTACAAGATTAAGCGCGACCTCAAAGAAGGAAATCCTCATTCTTCACTATTCTTGATGATGGCGCCTTGTACTTCAAAGGCCGCCTAGTGGTGCCGATGTAAGAAGGAAAACCTGAATATGACTCAGAAGGTTATGAAAGAAGCTCATGATACGCCTCTATGTATCCATCCTGGTAGTACGAAGATGTATCAAGACATTCGTCAGAGATTCTGGTGGTCTAATATGAAGCAGGACATTGCTCGCTATGTTGCTGAGTGTGACGTTTGCCGTCGTATCAAAGCAGAACATCAAAGGCCTCTTTGGAACTCGCAACCTATCTCTATTCCTGAATGGAAATGGGACCATGTTGAAATGGACTTAAATCCTTTGGATTTCCCAAATCGCAGAAAGGTAATGATGCTATTCTTGTCGTCATTGACCGGCTTTCTAAAGTTGCACATTTTACGGCGGTCAAAGAAGCGATCATCGCTAGTCGACTTGCAACTCTCTGTATGTCCAGAATTGTTTCACTTCACGGTATTCCACGGTTATCGATTCGGACCGTGGCAGCTTATTCACTTCAAGATTACGGGCAAGTTTTCAAGAAGCTATGGGTACTCATTTATCTTTCGATCTTGCGTTTCATCCATGATCACAAGGGAAAGTTGAGCGTGTCAACCAAGTTCTCGAAGACATGCTTCGAGCTTGTGTTATTTCCTTGGCAAGAAGTGGGAGGAATCTCTCCCGTATGCTGAGTTCTCTTATAATAATAGCTATCAAGCTAGTGCGAAGATGGCCCCCTTGAAGTGTTATATGGACGAAAGTGCGAACTCCTCTGAACTGGTCGAAGCGGGAACGTCCACTCTTGGTCCGGATATTATCCAACATGCCGAAGAACAAGTCCGCATTATTCGCGAGAATCTCAAGACTGCTCGATCACGTCGAAAAGAGTAATTATGACCGTCATCACAAAGACATGGTCTATCAACCGGCGAAAAGGCCTATCTTCGCGTTACACCAATGAAGGGTGCTCACCGCCGGGATCAAGGGCAAGCTAGCTCCTCGCTATATTGGCCCATTCACTATTCTGGAAAGGCGTGGAAAAGTGGCATATCAAGCTGGAGCTTCCGTCGAACCTTTCACAGTTCACGATGTGTTCCACGTGTCACAACTCCGACGCTGCTTCAAGGACCCAATCCGGCGATGGACCATGAAGTGCTCGAATTGCAACAGGACCTCTCCTATAAAGAGCATCCGGTCCGCATTCTCGACCAAGCTGAATGCCGCACACGTCAGAAGGCGATCAAGTTCCTCAAAGTCTAGTGGTCGAATCACTCTGAAGACGGCCACCACACAGGAGCGAGGATCGTCTTGAGATGAATACCCGCACTCTTTCCTTCTACCTCCTAAATCTCGGGACGAGATTTCTTGTAGTGGAGGAGATTTGTAACGCCAGGATAATCATGCTACAGTAATCTCACGTTGATGGTGCCACGTCACCTACATCAGAGATAATCTCGGGATGAATCAAAACTGTTTAAAAATTAAATTCAAAATTATGAAGGCAATGAAAAGTTTTCAAAAATTGAAACTAAAATGTTCGGGGGTTGTCAAATATTACAAAGTTAATTATGGTGGGGTGCACACATTTTTATAAAGGGTCTAAATATTTTAAATAAGTTAAAACAGAAAAGAAAAAAAATAAAAAGGTAAAACAAAACAAAAGGGGAGAGAAAGAGAAAACCCTCGCCAACCGGGCCAAGCCCACTGCCCAGCCAGCCTCTGGCCCGGCCCACCACTCACTCCCTTATCCCCTCCTCCCGGGTGGAAACCCTAGCCGCACCCATTCGCCCCGATCCTCCTCCTCCTCTCCTCAGCCGATCTGGATCGGCCCGATCCGTGCCCCCACGGCCTTGGCGACCCGCCGCCCGACCTCACCTCCTTCCCTCCTCCCGACCGGCACAGGCGCCTTGGAGCCGCCCCCGACGACCTCCACCCCACCTCGCCGGATCCCGTCGCCGGACGGCCGCCTCCCCGCCCTCCTCCTCGCCGGTCGACCCCGACCGCCCCCGAGCAGCTTTCCCGAGACCCTGCGTCCCCCACCGTGAGCTCCCCCCTTCCCCCCCATCGATCCCCTCTCTCCCCTCGTCCCCTTCCCGAGCGCCACCACCGCGCCCCACATCGCCGGCTCCGGCCGCCCCCCCTGCGCACCGGCCCTCCCTCTCCCTTTCCCCCGCCACGGAGCACGGAACGTGCTCCCGGCCTCCTCTCCTTCTCCTCGCCCGAGCAGCGGCCCGCGCCAGACCAACGCTTGGGCGTGGATCTCGTCGCCGGCGCCCCCCGGTGACCAAATGGTCACGGGGCCGAGCCCGTGGTGCTCCGCGCCGCGCAAGCCACTCCGGCCCCGTGGCGCTCCGTCGGGATCCCGAACCCTACGCCCGCCTCCGCCGCTGGCGCCGTTCCGGCCCGACTCGGCCGTGGCCTTACCACCAATGGACGCGGCGTCCTCCCTCTTCGAACGCTTGCGCGCCTTTTGGCACGGACGGATTCCGGCAAGTCCGGCGCCCCTCCGCCAGACGCCCACCGAGCTAACGCCGGCGGCGTGGCCGACCAGGGCCACCGCTGGACCTTGTTGGTGGGCCAGGGCCCTCGCCGATTGTTGACTCGGTCAGCTGGGCTGACCGGTCCACCCCTACCTATGACATGGGGGCCCCACCCCCATAGAACGCTTTTAAAATAAAAAGAAAAGGAAAAGTAATTTAAATAAATATAATTAATAAAAATAATAATGAATAAAATTAATTAATTAATTAATTAATTAATTAAATAATTAATTTAATTAATCCTGATTAATTAAACCTAATGACTAATTAACCTAATTAACTCATCATTAATTAAACTTAAGTAAGGTAATTAGTTAGCAGTATAATGAGCAGGACCCACATGTCGTGGGTTGACCTAGTCAACCCTGTTGACTACCGACGTCGGCATGACGTCATCTTGACATCATAAATACATTTTGAATTAATTAATTAATTAATTAAATTCCGTAAATTAATAAAATCTTTAAAAAATCATATCTTTTAATCCGTAACTCGGATTAAAATATTTTCAACATGAAAGTTACTCGTAACGGCGAGGCGAATCAAGATACGCAATTGCTCGTCCGCCACACACCCCCTAACCTATCGAACCTGCAACTTTCCCCCTCGGCTCCTCTGCAAAAACACGAAACACCGGAATACTTTCCGGATGTTTCCTTAACCATAACGATACCACCTCATACCACGTTAGGGCACGCCTAGCATCGTTACTTGTCATGTCATGCATCTATATGCATCTGTTTACATGTTATTCATTGTTACTTCCCCTTTTCTCTCCTAGAGACTACGAGACCGACGCCAGCTGCTGCCAGATTCGACTACGGTGTTGGCGACCCCTCTCTCTTGACAGAGCGACCAGGCAAGCCCCCCTTGATCACCAGATATCGCCTACTCTTCTCTATCGCTTGCATTAGAGTAGTGTAGCATGTTCTTTTTGAGATACTCCTATCTTTGCATAGCACTTTGTCCTTGTTACTATTGTTGTTACCTTACCCGCAATCCTATATGCTTAGTATAGGATGCTAGTACATTCATCTGTGGCCCTACATTCTTGTCCGTCTGTGCGTGCTATACTATCGGGCCGTGATCACTCGGGAGGTGATCACGGTATATACTATATACTTATACATGATACATGTGGAGACTAAAGTCGGGTCGGTGGTGGAGCACCCATGAGTGGATCTTTGAGGCGGAGCGGCAGGCGAGTTGAGACCGCCTAGGAGAGAGGTGGGCCTGGCCCTGTTCGGCATTCGCGGTTACTTAACACGCTTAATGAGATCTTGGTATTTGATCAGAGTTGGCTACGAGCCTATACGCACTAACCATCTACGCGGGAGTAGTTATGGGTATCCCGGCGTCGTGGTATCTGCTGAAGCACTTCGTGACATCAGCAACTGAGTGGCGCGCACCGGATTGGAACGTAAGCCTGCTCTTGTATTAAGGGGGCTAGTTCTGCTTCCGGCCACGTTCGCAACGTGCAGGTGTGCATTGGGCGATGGGCCCAGACCCCTGTGCGCTTAGGTTTGAACCGGCGTGCTAGCCTCTCTGTTGAGCCTAGGTGAAATTGCGGCGTGTTGATCTTCCGCGGCGGGCATGACCGAGAAAGTGTGTCCGGCCAAATGGGATCAAGCGTCTTTGGGTAAGATGGTGCACCCTGCAGTGAAGTTAATCTATTCGAATAGCCGTGATCTTGATAACAGGGGCGACTTGGAGTTGTACCTTGAGCTTATGACAACTAGAACCGGATACTTGATAAAACACACCCTTCCAAGTGCCGATACAACCGGTGGTCGCTCTCTCGAGGGGATATGAGGAGGGATCGCGGGTAGGATTATTGCTATGTGATGTTACTTGGAGGACTTCAGATCGTCCTCTTCTACTGTTGCAAGATCGGAGACCGAGCGTAGTCTTCGATAAGACTAGCTATCCCCTCTTATTCTCGGCATTCTGCAGTTCAGTCCAATCGATATGGCCCTTTACACATATATCCATGCATATGTAGTGTAGCTCCTTCCTTGCAGTACTTTGGATGAGTACTCACGGTTGCCTTGTTCCCCTTTTCCCCTATCTCTACACGATTGTCGCAAGCAGACGATGGAGCCTGGAGCGACGCCACCCGTCGATGACGACTACTACTCTGGAGGTGCCTACTACTACGTGCAGTCCGACGACGACCGGGAGTAGCTTAGGAGGATCCTGTGCGGGAGGCCTGCGTCTCTCTTCGATCTGTATCCCAGCTTTGTGCTAGCCATCTTATGGCACCTTGTTTAACTAATGTACGTACTCGGATATTGTTGCTTCACGACTCGCCTATGATCGAGCACTTGTATTCGAGCCCTCGAGGCCCCTGGCTTGTATTATGATGCTTGTATGACTTATTTATGTTTTAGAGTTGTGTTGTGATATCTTCCGTGAGTCCCTGATCTTGATCGTACACATTTGCGTGCATGATTAGTGTACGATTAAATCGGGGGCGTCACAATCACAAACACAGAACTCAGTTCCTGAGGAAGGCTGCAATGAGACAACCCACCATGTACTCCTACATGGCCTCTCACCGGTACCTTTACCAAATCGTGTTCACACACTTAGCTCTCAACAGTAGGACATGTTTACACACCTCCGATTCATCCCAATGAATCAGACCTGACTCAACTCTAAGCAGTAGCAGGCATGACAAACAAGCATGAATGAGTAGGCACATCAGGGGTCAAACAACTCCTACTCATGCTAGTGGGTTTCATCTATTTACTGTGCAATGACAGGGCATGCAGAGGATAAAGGGGTTCAACTACCGCAGCAAGTAACAGATGAATCGTTGTTGTCCTAATGCAGTAAAAGAGAGCAGGAGCGAGAGAGTAGGATTGTATCGCAATGAACAAGGGGTTTTTGCTTGCCTGGCACTTCTGAAGATAGCATTGAGTCTTCATCAGTGTCAACGACCACAACATCGGTACAACGTCTACCGAGGGGGAACAACACCGGCAAACAGAGAAGAGACACGATCAATGCAATGCACAATATGATGCATGCTATGTCATGGCAATATGAATGTGTTTTGGCTAATGCAAGCTAGAACAGATTAAGATGAGTCCATTTGAACCAAAGATTCAAATGCAAACCCATTTTAAGAGGTCAAAATAGTGCATTAACTTGTTTCACCTAAACATCAAGGTTAATGTGTTCTAACATGCATGAAACCAGCACAGATGGATAGATTTGATTTTTCTGATCATTTTTCATATATAAATTATTTGATTTGGAGTTACTGTTGATTTCCTATGAATTTTTGAAGTTTGCAACATTTTCTGGAATTTCCTATATAAGAATAAATCCAGAAAATAAGTTATCTTGTCGACAAGATGACATAGGTGTGACGTCGGCAGGTCAACTGGGTCGACCAGGTCAAACCTGACCTGTGGGACCCATACGTCGCTGTAACAACTAAATAAGCTGGGTTAAGTTAATACTAACTAAACTGTCAGTGGGGCCTGGGCCCGCATGTCAGTGACTTAGTGTGTTAACTAAAAGTTAATTAGTGCTAAGCTAAAATTAGCAGGGCTCTGGTCCCACCTTTTGTTGACCAAGGGGAGTCAAACCCCAGGTCAAACGGGGTCAACTCGCCGGCGGGTTGACGCCGGCGACGACAGACGCGGCGGAGGGCTTCGGATTTGCGTCTCCGGCGACCAAACGGGCGGCCGAGAGCACGCTGTGAGGCTGGGCTCGCCCGCATCCAGGGAGGCATGCGGCAGCAGCGGGCACGGCAGGAGCTCGCCGGAAACGAGCTCGGGGCGGCGCCGACGTTCGGGTGTTCGTGGCTACGGGGCTGTAGTGGCCGTGGTATCGTGTTCGTGGCACCTACATCAGTTACGCGAGGCGGCGAGCATGTTGGACACGACGCCCGGACCAAATGGTCGCCGGAGTCGTGTCGGCGGCGGGTGCAGGCGGCGGCGCAGTCGGGTGAGAGGGGCTGGCGGCTACGGTGTGCAAGAGAGAGAACGGAGAGGGGGAGGATGATCAGAAGCTCACGTAGAACACGACGAGCGAGTCGGTGAGCTCGGGGAGGCGTCGGAGACGACGGACGGGCGCCGGCGATCTCCGGTGGCAGAGGAGGAAGAAGACGAGGTAGTCGGTGATGCGGGGCGTCCGGCGTCGCGTGGCTCCTCGCAGATGATGAAGACGACCCTGCGGTTCTCCTGGGCGGGCCGGCGAGGCGAGGGGAGGTCGGTGGGCACGGCTATGGCGAGCGGCGACGACGGCGATGCTCGGGGAAGAGAGGGGGAGAGAGCTAGAGGAGCGGATGAGCATGGGGAGAGTGAGAGAGGGTCCAGGGGGGTTGCATGGCACTCTCAGAAGAATCGGGGCGTCGCGGTGGAAGCAGGAGCTGGCGCGTGCGCGGCGACCACACTCCCTGCCTACTGGCGCGGGGAGGAAGACGACAGAGGGGTTGCGGTGGTGGGCTGGGCCAGTTGGCTGGGCGGCCCGGTGTCAATCTTTGGGCCGCCTGAGCAGGTGGGCTGCTCAGGTGAGGCCAGGTAAGCTCTCCCTCTCTTTTGTTTTCTAATTTGTTTTTGTTTTCTAATTATTTGCCTCTGTTTTGAGCTTGGAAAAATACCAAGGCATTTTCCTAAAATCCTGAAAATATTCATGGACACTTGCTGAATTATTTCAGTGGCCCAAAAATAGTTCCAACATTATTTGAACATTTAAATTATTTGTAGTATTAAAATGCCCAAAGTCAAATACAATAAGATTTAATTCAAAAATCCAGAATGGCCTAGAAATATGTGCATCATTTTTGGCAGAGGTTTTCACCTTTAACAAAAATCATGAACTTTTCTAAAGGGCATTTGGGTTCATTGAAGATATTTTTATTGAACCTAGTTGAATTCATTTGGTGTTTGGGTTTCAACACTCCCCATTTCAAGTTTATTTAAATCGTAAACATGATGACATGATGAGCAAGCAAAGTCAAGCAAGGGCTGATCTGGGGCTGTGACATACTCTCATAATGTCGTGGGTCCCAGATGTCAGGAAAACACTATGAGGAAGCATTTTATTTTTCCATATGGTGACATGGTGGGCCCTAATGTCATCCTCTCCACGTACTTCTGCCGATTCCTGTTGTTTGTTGACCATGTTGACAACGCGAGAGGGCGGCACCGCGGCGAGCGCACCAAAGCACGCGGAGGACGACGGCGAGGCCTCGGACGTCGACGTTAACGATTTAGGAGACAGTGAGGCGGCGATGCGTGCGCTGAAGCGCAGCCAGCCGTGGGAGGCGGAAGCAAAGCTGACCCGGCGCTTGGTTTGGTTTTAGCGGCTGGAGGAAGATAGGGTGAAGAAACACGATGAGTGTAAAAGCAGCAGGAGTACTTAAAAATCTTAACTGAAACCAGCGGGGCACTTAACAACCATAGCTGAAAGCAAGATGAGTACTTATACGAGTTCAACTGCATAAAGCACGCCTCAAACAGTGCTACTTTGCCTACAGTTAACCAAGGGTGAGGCCACCAAGCCCCAGGACAAGGCCCAGGCGCCACCCCGCGCATCCACAACCTTCTGAAAGCGGCTTGATCTTGCAATGTGGTCAATAAACAGGATATTCGCTTTAGATCCATGGAAAAGCAGGAACATAATCTTCTGTCCTATTCTCCAAGATGGACGGGCCTTCATTATTTGAGACCACCCATGAATAAGTATCTTTTCACCTCCAGGGGACTGGAGTAGGTCGACATAAACATCATGTTGTGACCAAGCGCTAAGTCTGACCCGACCATGGTCGTGCATCCGTATAGGAACAATAGAACTGGCAGTTTACATTTCAAGAAGATCACAGCTGTAAAAATGTGTATAAGCGATAGTTTATGAACAACATATATAACAGAAAATAGCTCATACCATAAGTTTCTCGACACAATTGGACCTGTTCAACGAGTGCGGCAGTGGCACACTTATCCCACGTGGCCTTCCACCATTGAAACGCCCCACAAGGACCTCAAGACGATCAATAAAGTGTAGGAACTTGTGGATGTCGTCCCAGTCAACTTCAGTGCCATCAGTAACAGCCGAGTTGTTACAGAATAACAAACGAGCAGCATGCTTAACTCTGAAAAAACCTACACGTGCCACCAATTATAAGAAAATATTAGTTAGAAGTAGCATCTTCGTGAGAGATTCGTTGCTACTTCTAAAGTTAACTTGTGATCAGTTAGACAGAATAGGTGGATTAAGAAGTAATCGAGGCGACAAGCAAGAACCATATACAAAACTAACATGGATGAACAATTGGAACGACGTCGGGGTGGAAGATCGCAGTGAAGATGAGACCAGGTTCTGCTATTTCCGTCAACATTCGTGCGCCAACTTTTAGTCCGTAACACTTGAGAAAGTTTATCCAAGTTTGGCCATAAAAAAGCAGCGATCTTCTTGGTTCATGAACCCAACTCGAAATTTATACCCGTGGCTTCTCTTCACTGTTACCATTAAACTGGTGTATTCAGTTATGGCAAGGCCGAGCATCTTGAGTACATGTGTTCTGGCAGAGCAAGGAATGCACTGCAGGAAAAATAATATGAGAACACAATGTATTCCCTATATCCAAATCTAGAAATACTTTCCTCCTTCACGTCAGTGTTGACGATGGTACTAGTACCTTTTATCCAAATATAGCAATCCAAATTTCCAAATTAGTCGACATCATGTTCAAAAAACCTGACCCTCCCGGATAGAAAAGAGGATTCTATGAACATACTGTGCGTGTTCTAAAATCCTGTGTTAGGATGAGAAAGGACAAGTGTGGCGTCTCGCCGAGGGCGCAGAAACCTATAGGGTCCTCGCACTTTGGGCACTGCAAATGAAACACACTAGATTCAGTAGGAAGAAAAATGCATCAACGGCGGCGGCTGCCATCCTAGGAGTACCCGTGACCAAGGGACTTGGATTTATCGGGGATGGATGAAGAATTCGTACCAGGTTCTCCATGAGAAAACCCTATGCAATCGCCGAGCGGGGTTTTTCTCTGAACAAGCAAACAAGGGAGAAGGGATTCAGGCCGAGTCAAAAATTGCCGTCGTCTGGTCCCATCGCTAAAATTTGGAAAGGTGGGGGGTTTTGTGATTTGACGGCTCATTGGGCATTAATGCGGCGCTACGACCAGTGTGTGTCTACCGTGCAGTTGTGCACTCTAATTTGGTGCATATGGCTTGTGGACCCCGTTGTCGGATGCCCCACATATCAGCGCAAGGAAGTAGAAAGTCAGGAGTAACTAGTTATTACACATAAATATATTTTTGACAGAGAGATATTCCCTCTGTAAAGAAATATAAAGATCTTTTATATCACAACTTTATACATAAGAAAAATCAAGGGGAATATATATAACATATATAATTATAAAAAACAGAGTTTTTTTAACACGGTATAGATGAGTTGGTGATAATGGTATGCCTGTCATCCTGCAATATAGGCCGTCCGATTTATATCTGACAGATAGGAAGGAAACTATGTCAATTTTGCAAAAAGGTACCCACACACCTCTCCTCATTTGCAAATAAGGCCTTCCCTCGTTCATCCTTTTCTCTCACAAGATAAAATACTCATACAAATGCATCTTGATGTTACGTGCAATGCACGGGCATTATGGGGGTTCAGCTGAGAAATACTCAGACAAGCTCACGGTTCTGGACTTTGGGCCATAGGTCGGTGGGCCTACATGTTTGGGGGCCCATGTGTTCTACCTCAGCATTTTTCATATTGCAAGCGGTCGGTACGGCACTGGTTTTAGGGCCAGTTCTTTTCGCCCTATAATTCTAGAGAATCACGATTCTGGAAACTGCCCATATAATTGTCTGTCCAGTTCTTTTCTGTAATTCTAGCATGTGGTTGTTGTATGAGTTGTGGTCTGAAATGTCTGTAATGTCCCTGAACTGAAATTGTGTGCTGAATTGCATACCATCCATCCATCTACCCAACAACACGAATCATCATTGACAATAGCATGTTCATCTAGCAAAATCATCAATTCATCCATTCATCCATCTAGCCAAATCATCAATCAATTCATCCATCCATCTAGCAAATTTATCCATCAATCCATCCATATATCAAACATAAATACGTGCATCTATCCAACATAAATCCATCCATCTATCCAACATCAGCATACACCAAGGCCGGATCGGCCCAGCGGCGACGCGAAGGCAGAGGAAGGCCAGAGCATCGGCGGGAGGCGTCGGCGTCCAGATGCAGAGGAGGGCCAGAGGGGCGGCCAAAGAGGGAGGGGCGGCGGGCCGCGACAGGAAGGGCTGAGGCAGACGACGGGAGGCGTCGGCTTCCAGGCCACTGGGGGCGAAGCGGCGAGGTGGGGCCGGCGAGGCCGGATCGGCCCGGCTGCCTCCTGGAACCCTAGCGCTCGAAGGGGATCGAGCGAGGACCGAGGGGAACGAGTCGTACTCTCATTTTTTTCTCTACGGGTTGTGGAGGATGGCCAGTGGCATTTTGGCTATAAAATGCCGCTCAAACAAGGGTATTCTGATAAGTCCAACCGTTTTCTTTTGCGGTATGTCGTAGATTTGCCAGAATCATGGTGGGATGGTGCTTTTCGACTGCACTGGTGATTGTGGCGATTCTGAGATCATTCCTGGGGCCAACGAGTTCTTTTGCGATTGTGATTCTCCCGGTAGTAATTCTTCAGAATTGGGTCAAAAGAACTGGCCCTTAGATGCTGCCGCAAGGAGAATACACAAAATTGAATAAAGCACAACAACTGTTGGAATGAAATCAAACGACAGTTCCTAACCAGCAATCAGAGTTGCAATTCTATCAATGGTACTGTCGTACTACTTGTACACACAGGACACTTGTTTCACCATGCCAGAGTATTACATCAAAATCTCTCGGCGGATAGATCAGTTCGGCAGTATTGAAGAATTTCAAAGTTGATTTGGACCAGCTCTCCTTGCTGAGAAAGTTTGATTTTGACATCATCGCCTACCGCAAGATATGATTTAGATTTGAACCTTGACCATCCTTTAGCATCAATCATCATGCGACCATCCTTTGTACTTACGGTATATTGAGCAGGTTCATTCACACCAAGGCTGTGCATGGTAAGAGAAACTTGGCCGCTATCGCCCGGATTGTTGAACAACTCCCTCGTTGCTCTAGGAATTCTCTGTTTGCAAACAAGAAGACATTCCCAAATAGTTAAATCAACACAGTGAATCATGCGAAACAACATGGAAATAAAAAAGAATGAAACACTTGGGCGGCCAATGCTTACCAAGAAGGTGGACATGTTGGTTTTTGTAAGGACTTTGGTATATGAAGTGCGAACTGCAGCCCAGTCTGTTGCCGGTGCAACAGCTCGTTCGGTTGCCACTATACTGTCCGAAGCAGATGCAAGTGCAAGTGCTCGTGCAGGTGCCGAAGCCGCCGCTGCTGCCGGAGATGGTGCTCCTTGTAGAGCTGGTGCCGGTGTCGGAGCAGGTGCCGGTGTCGATGCCCGATCCTCCGGTAGATCAGCCTGATCCGCTGACGCGGTCGGTGCCCAATCCTCAGCTGGATCAGACTAAGCTGCTGCCGCTGTCAGTGCTAGAGCAACTGTCGGTGCTCGATCCGTTGCTGAAGGTGGTACCGATGTGCGAGACAACAGCGACCGTGTCTGGTCTGCTATGATCAGCTTTCTAACTTGACTAGGCTTCGTGACCATGATCCAGTTTTTTTTCTTCATTTCTTTTAAACGCGAGAAGGACTAATTGTGGCATTTTTGTTAAACCAAACTGCAGTTCATCATAGGGATTCAGCTTGTACTCAGACAACAGACTGATCCAATTTTTTCCAGTAATATAAGTGCTGGACACTGCCTTCGTTAGTGACACGACATAAGAAGTGAAATCTGCAAAAATAGCCATCGTAGAGCAAACCAAATGGTTTATTCTGTGATGAATGTCACATGGCAAAACCTGCATCGTAAAATTGCAGGAAAAGAAAGAAAACATGACATTAAATCAATAAGATTTAGACAGTAGATCAATAAGATTTACTTGATGTGACACGAGTGAATCCTTACCAGGAAATCACTATGTTGAAGTACTAAACAGAAGATTGATCGTCCAACCACGGGTGGCATGCAGGGGCCCCGCCTACTCCCTAAGCAGGCAGTCCAAAGGTCGTGACAAATCGTATCGACCGAACATCCATGGACTGGAAATCCTGGTGGGTGCGATAAACCCTGCAATGCATACAGATATTGGAGTGTAACCATAATTGATAAACCGTCCTCGCATAAAAGATGATCTGGATACTTCAAAATATCTGACTGAATTGAGTGTACAGACATTAACATAGACCATTCTCAGGACTGACCACACACCAAAAGCGGCAGTACTAATAAACAATACGAGGTTCACAAACACAAATCAAGTACTGAACAATAGTACTTACTACAGACAGGCAAAGTTGCACTAATTAAACTCTGCAGACTATTTCTTGCCACCGACCTACGGGATGAACCCCGCATAACTGTCTAGGCCATGGACTTCGTGAGAGATGTCTACATGCACCATCACCATCTTGTCAACCTTGGAGAACCTAACAGAGTGGTCTTTCCACTCATAAACATGATCATGAAGACAGGCCGCATCAGATTTGTTGGGAAGCTTTACAAGAACCACACCCTTCGTAATCGAAGGCACAACAAGGAAATTGTTGTTGTCAAGTAAAGCCTCGAGAACACGCCTGACAACAATGCTACAGGAAAACACTAGTTCAGGACACGTGGCGACAAGGACACATCAGCTGGATAGTTTAGCAGTAGAACTCATCCTCAGGTCTTCCAGTTCACACGGCATGACTTTGAGAACTTCATCTCCACCTCGGACCTAGTTCTAATTCAAATAGAAACCATATTTTATTACTACCTCCGTTCAGAAATATAAGATGATTTTTGATATTATACTCCGTATATGGCTACATATACGCACAGAAATGAGTGAACAAAGACACTAGAACATGTATTCAAAGGCATGAGAGCAGAGGAATTACTTGCAATATCCATAACACAAGTTACTGAGGCAAATATACCCTCTTCAAATGTAGCATTGATGTTCATAAAGTACTCCGTCCGTCCCAAAATTCTTGTCTTAGATTTGTCTAGATACAGATGTATCAAGTCAAATTTTAGTATTAGATACATCCGTATCTAGACAAATCTAAGACAAGAAATTTGGGACAGAGGGAGTAGTTGAAAGTAATCTATAAGAAATCAGTGTCAACCTCTCGCATGTTTTGGTCAAAGAGGAATTTAGAACCGTCATTTGGCACACAAAAATCACATGCAAGATCACCCAGAAAGTTGTACTACTAGTACTAGTACTGCGTGTTAGATGAAAACACGATCAAGATCGAGAAAAAGATCGTCAAGAAGAGATATTACCTGGACTTGCTTAATGAGGGATCCCGGAGAGGGGTGCTTGGACAGGGCGATGGCTTTGAGCTTGTTTGCGGTAGTCTCGGCGGGGTGCTTGCGCTTCTTCGTACCATGAGCCTCGACGGTTTTGGCCAGAGCCATAGACATCACTTCGGCCGGTGCTCCAGCGTCCATCAAGAAACTGTCAAATAGAAATAAAAGAAAAGAAACATAATCACAAACCCAAAAGAAGAAAAGAGAGGGAGTTATAGGACCAGTCTTGGGGTTGCAAGACCGGGCCTTGGCCAGAATCAACACCATTGATGTGCTCAGCTTTCCTTCTTTGGGAGAGAAGAACAATGGCAGATGCAGGTCGGGGTTTTCTTGAAGAAATGAGGAACAAGATGAGGGAGAAGCGAGGGTTGGGTAGAGAGGAAGTTGAGAGAGAAGAATGAAATGATGGTTGCTTCGTTCGTCCAACTTACTACTGGAAAGGAGGGGGTTTTGTGATTTGACGGCTCATTGGGCATTACTACGGCGCTTCGATCGGGGTAGTCTACCGTCACTCTACTACGGAGTAATTTAGTGCATGGCTGGTGGACCCCGTCACACGTCGGCGAAAGTGAGTAATTTAGTGCATGGCTGGAGGAGGATCCGCACGGTAGAGCGTGTCCACTGTTTTTCTGAAGAAAAAAAATGATTCAACAAGCGTTTCCACTCTTACGACGGAGGAGTGCAAAACACAGCAGCCACTTGAACATACACAGTGCTCGTACTACTAGGCATGTGCAGTGGTTCATACGTCAGTACTACATAATCTTGTTGCTAGTGTAGTAAGATATGATGACAACAAATGATGTTGTGCGCATGTCAACTATATGAACAATAATGTAGTAACATAGTATCGCTTTCTCGACTGTCCGGTCGAGAATGAATGGTGAGATCAATGTTAACAGAACTAGGTCTACAACGCACGGAGAGTATGGTGCTACATTAGTCCATGAAACATGAACCATAAGAAGCACAAATAGTGTTAGGCAGGGTGTATGAAGGGTTCACGGGATGGGAGCAAAAGTTCCCTTCTCGGCCCACTTTTGGGTGTTTGGCAGAGTGCATGAAGGGTGCATGAGTCCACACTAGTAGGTTAACACAAATACACGAAGAGGAAATGACTACTCTGTCTAGGTGTGTAAGTCATCTTACGTTGTGCACTGCGACCAAGGCAGAGAGGAAAACGAGAAAACTTAATGTCTTTTTGCTAATTAATAGCATTGCATGCAATGAACTAACCACTCATGTCATGTTTATTAGTCTCAAGTCATTGAAAGCATGCACGGTCCACGTCTCTTATTGGTTGATATGTCACAAAACAAGAAACGGGGAGGGAGTTAATGTATCGGCCAAAGTGTTTTGGGATTATTTGGTTTTCGTAAGGTGACTTACACACTATATTGAGATGAGAATGCAACCAAACACACCCACACGCTTTGTGCTACAAAGGATCGATCTGCACCGTCTGAGTTTGATCCAACGGTCATGTTGCACCGGGACATGGACATGCCCATGCAGAGGGCGCCTAAACACCACCGAAGACCCTCTGCTTCTCGAAGCGCACGACATTGGTGATGCAGGGGGCGAAACGGCTGAAAGGCAATGCAATCTACGGGAAGGCGGAGGGAGCCAGCCGAGGAGCGGGGAATCTTTTGGTTTTCACCATGGTAAAACACCAATCGACAACTTCTCACATCAGGGAGCACTGGGTTTTACAGGCGGAGTCATCGTGACTAATTGCTGCCGCGCCTGCTCCCGCCAATCAAAAAATTAAAAGTCCTGTCATACCGCTTCCCGTCAATCAAAAATTAAAAATCCGCCGCACTCAAACACGAGCAACACCGCGGTGGATATTTAAATTTACTCACGACAAGTAGATAAAAAAGGGGTGAAAAAACAAATGTGGCGGCGGCCTAGCTAATCGGTTGAACTAGCCCAACTAGCTAGCCACCGTGCTTCATTGATGTACTCGGCGGGAAAAGTGGTCTTTCGTGATTTGATGACTCATTTATTTACTTGCTTGGGCGAAAACGCGCGGTAGGGCATCCCATGTCAGGAAGAATATATGCGTGCACCACTCGGGAGGACGCCGAAACCGCGCGGTAGGGTGTGCCATGTCTCGGCACGAAGGAAAAATGTGCGTGTAAAAATTTACTGTATCAAACGTAGTACCTATGGTTCGACCTCGGGACCCAGCCAGTCGGTCGAAAACACCCCACTAGCCACACAGCTTCATCATGCTAAGATGGCACGGAGGATAGGTGTGGTTAGCTCCGTCTCGACCAGCCACAACGTCTCTTGTTCTAGGCGATTCTTTTATTTTCCAAGCTTTTTTTAGTTGTAATAACACCACGGCAAGCTAGAGCCGCTCTTCGTGTGTGCCCGTGCAAAGGTTAGACAATGGAGAGAAGAGAGAGATTGCAGACCTGGGACCCACCAGTAAGTGAGTCAACAGTCATGCACATGTAGGCGAGGCACTCCCTCTACTCTACTCAACGTAATACTGTATAAAATCAAGTTATGGGACAAAGCCAACAACCATTGTTGTTTCAGGCTATCGACTTACACTTTTTAGTCCAGGTTGCCAGTTCGAATCTCGTCTTTTAGATTTGTTAGTTTTAGGTCCAAATTTGATCAATGACAAGTGGGACCCCCGTGTGTTGTTCCGATATTTCAGTGTAGTATGATTTTTTTGAACAAAAACTTTTTGGTTAGGCAAGTAACGGCACAAGTTACACGTATTTTGAAAGTTTACGAACAAAAATGACAGCGACAGGGAATATCACATCCACCCCGCAGCTTAGATGCTATGGTGATACGAGTTTTTACACTGTTGGAAGTGAGATCCAATGGCTTGGGAGTAGTCTTTGTAATTATGCGCAATTTCCAAACTCTCCAAAGGTTTTTTTGCAAATAAAACATTCAGGCCTCGTGTGTGCCGCTGCATCTTGGATCCAACGGCTCCCCGTTGCTCATATTAGGTGCTCCCCGTAGCTTAATTACCCTCTACGGTGATATGACCATCTAGGTCGTATGATCAGTGATCAGATGGCACATGCGTAGTACTTGTACTTTCTGCGCAATTCCCAAACTCTCTTAGCTGTATATTGCAAAAACATTCAAACCTCCTACTGTGGGCCATTAGATCTCCATGAACTCGTATCACCATAGAATCTTCGGTGCGGGAGCACCTCATATTCTCCCGTGCAAGAAAACATAAGGTGCTCTCGCAGCTTGGATGCTACGGTGATCTGAGCCGAGGTCGTTTGATCTGAGATCCAAGGGCATCTCGATCAGTCTTTGTGCTTGTAAGCGGTGGCGAACTCTTTGGGGGCTTTTTCGCAAAAACCATTCGAACCACCGAGGAGGCGTTGGGTCACAAATCCAACGGCTCCGAAGAGCTTGTATCACCAAAGCATCTAAGGTGTGGTAGCACGTGATATTATTACATACAGGAGAATATGATGTCCTCCTTCATCTTAGATGCTACGGTGATACGAGCTTAGAGGTTGTTGGATATGGGATCCAAGGGCATCTGAGTAGTTTTTGTACAAATTGTGTGCAATTCTCAAACTCATCAAGGTTTCCTGTAAAAATATTAAGACATCATGTGAGCTGCTATATCTCAGATACAAGCTCCAAGCAACTCAGACGGCATATAGCATCTAAGGTATGGGGTCACATGATTTTCTCCTGGGCAGGAGGGGTGGGGGTGCACAACCAATCGGTGGTTGGGAGCGTGGGGACAAAGATAATCTAAACAACCCTAAACAGAGCTTCACAATTTTATCTAAGGTCGAGGGGTGACCCCGACAATCATAGCTCCGCCTAATTAAACACAACATTTGCATGTACCGTAGTACTAGACTTAATATTCATGTTTCAGTTTCATGTTTGTTTTAAATATTGAATTGAGGACCTGCATGTCTTACATTTTACTCCTTCGTTCCTAAATATTAGTCTTTTTAGAGATTTCAAGTGGACTGGCACATACGGATGTATATAGACATATTTTAGAGTGTAGATTCACTCATTTTGCTCCATATGTAGTCTCTTGTTGAAATCTCTAAAAGACTAATATTTAGGAACAGAAGGAGTATTTTTGAATTCATGTCATACATGCATGGTTTGGAAAAATAGATGCACTATACTTATTGGATTGTTGTTGTGTTCGTGTGTGGGTGTCTGTGTGTGTCTCTCTCTGTGTGTGTGTGGTCATATGCTTGATACATACAAAGTTTTCTCACCTCCATATTGTTCATCTTTTAAATTTGAATTTGCATTGAAAAACATAGCAGGGATACCATGAAATGTGAAATCCACGTTGAGATCACTATATCACAAACTCACTCTAATTCAACAACTCGTCATAAATCAATTGCCACGTTGAGATTAGTGTTTGCAAGGAAAATACGGGCATTGTAATACACATAGATTCGTTCAGCAACTTCAAAGTTCCTTTCGTATTCTCAAATGGTAGGACCCAACGGCGTACCAGCCAGACCTTGGCTCATGTTGATCCTAAAAAAATAAAAAACCGGGCTCGTGTCCTTCTGGTGGCGTGCGTGGTATGCACATTAGGCAACCCCAACCAGTCGAGCTTCCGCGTTTCGAGTCGAAATATCTGGTGGCCAGAATTCCAGCACTAGGAAATTCCCCTCATGTCCCCGGTCCATAATGACTACCGATGAACAACAGAGGGATGCTTTAGTAACTAGACAATGTTGTGTTAAAAAAAAGTAACTAGACAACGTTACCTACCGTGCCGAGCACGGTTCAATTCCCTCGGTCGCCGCTCGCCAAGGTCACCCGTCAACTACATTGCCTAGTACTACTAGTACTACACCAGGATGAGCACATAATTGAGCCCGTTTGTTCGTGCCTAGTACTTGAGTTAATATATCAGGCAATGCACTGGTACGGAGGGATTATCCTTTTTCTCTGCATATATAACTTGTCTGAAGTCTAACTAAGCAAAATGTTTGACCAAATCCTTTCTTAAGAAATACAAGAGGACAGATGTATGGCTTGAAAATTTATTGCATGATGCAGGTTATGATATTGTTTCGAATCCTAGATCTTAAATTTTAGAAAATCCAAAAGTGACCATAAATTCTTGAAACTGAGCATGGTCACGTGATATGGCACAAATATTACTTCGTGATTTTTGTCTTCAATTTGAGACAAGCTGCTTATGAAAAGTTGCACAAATGAAGAGCCAAGGTATTTTGGAACAAAGACCTGTCATGTTAAGGCGAACGCTTTCACTATTGAAACCGTGGGAGTTTACGTGCCGCCACGAGTCCCGCTACTCATCGGAAAGTGCCGTCCGAGCAAGCGTGTGAGTCGACGGGAGGCGTGCGAGCAGACCATTGCGTCGGCTGACAGGGAGGCATGCGAGCAGACCGCTGTGCAGGCTCACCGGGAGGCGAGCCCTTTGACCAGGCTCCGCCGCCCACCTTCGTCCCAACTACTCCCACTTTTAATGTCGCCGGTGCCACAGTTTAAAATCAACCCCGCACTACCCGGTATCGCTACAATCTTCTCTCTTCCTCTACAATTCTCATGTCGTCGACCTCCAACCAGCCTGACCTAAACGTACGCCATGCTGCATCACGATGGTCTGCCCTTAGTCTTCCAGTTTCCTGAGGAAGACACCCAACTGGAGTCTCAAGAACATAAGGCGCTTTGGGACTAGTTTGAACTGGCCTTGCGGGAAGACGCCGCACCTGTCCCCGCTCCCGTTCCGGCTCCCATCGCACCGACTGCGCCAGCGCCTATCCCCGTGGCATTGATGGGCTGGGAGCCGCACATTGTCGCCGAGCTTGATGCCACGGGGTTCCACAAGGTCCTCGCCGACTTTCACGCAATTGCAGCACTGCCAACAGATGCGCTGCGTGCAGCATCGACGCAAGACGCCTGCGTTGCCGTGCACCTGCCAGCGCATGCGCGCTGCAGACCGACGCAGGTGCGCAGCGGTGCCCGTGCACACGAATGTCTCCGCCGCTGCTGACGGCTTGTCTCGCTGGTGCTGCGGTTCTCAGCGGCATGGATGGCCGCCCTCGACCTCTTCCTTGCACCAACGCCAGTCGCCTCATCCCGCCAGTTGACTCGCTCCTGGAGACCGAAGTCCAGAACATTGTGGCCTTCCTTGAAGCTAGGGCCAACGTCCAGGAGTACGCCAACAAAAGCGCAAGATGCCGCCGTCGCCGTCAAGGCCCTGACGACACACGTAGCACGGCAGAGAGCCGCTTCATCGCAAGACGCCCCCGCCGCCGCCGCGTAATCTAAATTTGCCATGAAAAACATTCGGATTGCCATGCTTAAAATCTGAACGTTTATCATTTCCGTTTATTTTAGATCGATCATCGTATAATTTAAAGTTGGAGTCAGACTGAACGAAATCTATGGTTTGATCGATTGAATGTTCTGCTAGAGCCGTATCAAATTAAATATAAAATGTCATCAAGCCACATGTATTCCTTGTCATCCAACGACCTAGACTGCTTCAATGTCGAGCGCTCAACACGTTTAGCGTGTAGTTAATTTCATGCCAAAAATAGTGCTAATCACATAATAACACGCAAATAATATCCAACTTAATATCCGCATGCACTTAATATACTTCCAAATTAATGTGCATTGCACGTACACACTGACTAGTGCTGCTAGCACGTGAAACTGGTGCCGTAACTTATGAATGCGTCCAGATATGGTCAACGGCAACATCGCCATGAAGTTCTTCGTGTTTGTGCAAGGCCTAAAACGCAGAAGGGGAGGAGAGAGAGAGACCACACATGGAACCCACCAGTAAGTGAAGGCGAATAGTACTAAATATTACATGTTATCAATTAAATAGGCTGTGGTAATATAATAACATTATGTGAACAAAGGGAGGTACAACAAACATTCATGTTCTACGTATGTTGCCTATTAACGTGCGGCTTGAAGGCCCTGGTCGCATGTTCGATCCTCGTCCTTTATTTTTAATATGTATATGGGTCCAAATTTGTTTCATGACATGTGGGCCCCTCGGTGTGTAGTTTGTAGCACTTTAATTTGTGGGTCCAAATTTGTTCCATTCCAAGTGGACTATCAGTGTGTAGTTTTCTAGCATATTTATAATAATTAAAGAGAACAACTGAGTTTTTTGCAATAATACCATGGTGCGACGTTGAAGGCGAGAAAGGACGTGCGAGAGAGTGATGACCGAGCCAAAGGGAAATCAACTAGGGGGGTTGCGGGGGTTGCAGCGGTGTTTCGAGTAGTTGTGGGCCGAATACTACGAAAATATAATCTAAACCGACCGGAATAAATGCCTACACAAATTAATCCAAGGTTGGAGTGCCACTCGCAATGTAAATAGCTCCGCCTTTGCGAGGGATGGAGAGGTAGCTTCAATGTGTGGAAGATACGGCGTGAGAAAGCAAGGTCAATCGAGAGACATATAGATAGAGAGACAAAGTGAGTGTGGTCCGACATTCATGGAACAAATATATATGCTCTGGAGAGATATTGTCCGATTGAGCTTTTGGAAAGGGTGAGGGCTGTAAGATAGAGCTTGAGAGATGATCCAGTCACATACGTGTAGATATATTTTGTGCGTGGGAGGAAGCAAGGTCGATCGATCACATAGGGTCGTCGTGCGATCGAAAGAGTGAGACAGGTTGGAGAGAGTGACCTAGATAGACAATGTGCGTGAGAGAGTATACAATGTGAATAAGTCGAATTGGGCTCAAACATGGTGATATATCGTTTTTGTCCGAGAAAGAGCGAGATCAATCGAGACATACAGAGAGAGAGAGAGAGCATGGCCCGCCATGAGGTCGAAAGAGTGGGGGCGGCTTCGATGGACTGACCTAGATAGACAATCTGTGTGAGAGAGTATAGAGTGTGTCGATCGAGGCCTGAACAGGGAGATATATCATTTGTGTTTGAAAGAAAACGAGGTTAAACAAGACTCAGATAAAGAGAGCGAGATTGAGCGAGTGTGGCCCGCCGTGCGGAAGAAAGAGTGAGACATTCTCGAGGGAGTGACATAGATAGACAATGTGCGTGCGTGCACACAAGAGGTTGGGGGGCTAGATAGGCAATGCATGTATTTAGCGCGAGAGGGTGAGAGGGAGAGGGAGAGAGAGAGAGAGTGGTCGGCATGGGGTGCAATGGCGGGTGTGTGAGGTAAATACATTTAAATGTGAGTGGAAAAGGGGTTGTGTAGTTGAGAGAGTTAGAGATCGAAACATGGAAAGAAAGAATGGATGTGTGTTGGAAACCGACAGCTTCCTAAGGTGGTTAGGAGAGGATGATTGATCGATACAGGAAGTATGTACCGTGTGTGCGGGGGGGGGGGGGGGGGCTAAAAACAACATTTCAATGTAGATAGTACGAGACTTAATATCGATGTTTCAATTCGGTGTACATTGTAAGATTTGAACTGAGGACCATGCATATGGGTAATTATTTCGAATTCATGCCATACTAGGTTTCCAAAAGTTGACATTGACTTGATTTGTTGTGCTATTTTGTAGGTCACATGTTTGAATCCATCCAAAAGTTTTCTCACTACCATGGTGTTCATCATATACATATGAATTTATATTAAAAAAAGTAGCGTGGATACAGTGAAATGCGAAATCCATGTTAGAATTGGAGATCGCTATGTGACAGACACTCTAATTCAAATAACTAATTATGTGACACACACTCTAATCCACGTTAGCATGGATACCGTTTCGATTTTTTTCAAATAACTCCTCATTAATGAATTTGTAGTATCTCGTTTCGAATGACTAATTATTGCAAGGAAAACATGGGCATGGTTATACATACAGATTTGTTTGCAAATGAAAGAATATTCGTTTGCATTCTCAAATGTAGGCACACCAGGGTCGTGTCGTGGTGGTCGCGTGTGTCGGACGGACGCGTAGCACCCAGCCACCCACCCCCTCCCTCACTCCCCCCTCCCCCCAAAAAGGACGACGACAAAATAAGTTCGCGCTTCCATGTTTCGGATTGAAATATCTGGCAGCCCCAATTCCAGCCCTGCAAAATCTCTCTTCTCCACCGTCCCCTTCCGCGCCCAGATTGCCCAAATCCCTAATTCACCGCCAACCCAAGCAAAGTTCGAATCGCCCCTCGTCTCGTCTCTTTCCCCACCTCTGTGCCGGACAACGACGACGAAGACGACGGTCGCGCTTCACCACCGCACCGGAGCTACCTCATCTACGCCCTCGTCCACCGCACCGGGTGGTCCACCGACAACGTCGGCCGCCGCAACCGATGTGCCTCACAGACACCGACTTCCACCGCATCAGGTGCGCTTCACCGATGCCGTCTCCCAGCTCACCGGGGCTACTTCACCGAGCACATCGTCGCGCCTCCGCCCCCCGAGGCCGCTGGGGCTTCACCAACGGTCTCGTCCACCGCATCATAGCGCTCCGCTGCCACTCAAGATCTGCATCCATGCGCGGCCAGCCAAGGCCAGCGCATCACCCTCAACGGCTCTGAAGTAACCCGCACTCTAGCTAGGCGAGCATGCCCAAACGCCGGCCCGAACTAGGTATCCACATGTCACTCCCTTGTGCACTGTTCCGACGATGTTTGGATATCCTTTCACTGCTCTCTTAGCTTACACGCCTATCCAACTCTGACTTTAACTCTTATTTCTTCTGGAGATATCATCTGAAACAAGAAAATCCATTTTTTAGCGAAGCATGACGGCGCTACGGGATCTGGTACACATCCTGCACACCCGTATAACCTTGTAAGTATCTGTCCTCCGGTACAACAGCAAGGTCGATTCCTCTTATTTGATCAGCCATTCGCCGTGTCAAAAATGCAGAGGGGGATGCAAGGAGCACAAGGCCTGCACATCCAAGCAAGTGGTAACATGTACTTGTACATGGAACATCCCAAGCGCAAGCAGAGCTGCAGTGAGCCTGTACAAAGAGCTAGCATAAGTCCCTGCATTTCATTTAATTCGTACTGGCATTCGTGTATGATTTGTGTGAAGTGGCGGATCCACGAATTCAAGTTACCAGGGGCGAACATTTAAGTTAAAAAATACGAAGGCACTTGCACTCCGGAAATCAACATAACTTGAGAAATGTGAAGCTACATGCACTTTGAAAACCAGCTAATGATCCAAAGTAGTTCAGATTATAAACACTAAATGATGCAAGCACCAAAAAACACAAAATGCAACATGGTGTACAAGGACTACAAACATGGTCTGTACCTGCTTGAATTATTCGTTCTCTGGCTGAAAATATCAAAGTGTAATTGCACCTATAACCAGTGCGCAAACTGCATATCTATATATATATCCTGCACAAGTATGTCAATAGTTTCAAACAACAGATTAGAAAAGTATTTATGCTACGTTGTCATGATACGAGGACTTTCTGGTAGATGGCCTCGACATCTCCTCAAGCCATGAAAATGCACTATAATTTGCTTGTCATCAATGCCTGCAAATCTCTATGTCTCTCTCAACATAGCAGATTATCATTAGACACTAAATCCTTCAATGGGAGCTTGCAAAATGCTTGCATTAGATGCCTTAGACACTATATGCTCATCACCAGGAGCATGTAAAATGTTTGCATCTAATCCTTCATTAGCAGTCTGTTCATTAGACACTTCAGGCTCAAGAACAACATGAGCTTGGATGTTTGCACCGGAAACTTGATTAGATACATCAGATTCAATATTGATTGGGGGAGTTATAAAATAAGTAGAAATTGGTTTCATTTTCTCATAGATTCCCTACATACAAGCAGTTTTACAACACCGTCAGGTTTAACTATTGGCCAAAAATTGAAGAGTTGAATTAGATATAATCAGGGATGTGATGTACCTGCTCGTTGTGCATGTTACTCTTGCAAGCTGCGACTGTCCGTTTGCGCAAGCTCGATGCCATGCCCGTGCTGCCGCCGCTGCCTCCCACGTAGGCTACACCCAGGGTTGGATCTTCATCTTCTTGTCCTTCCGTTCGCTTGAAGCCCGGCGACCGCCCTCCAACGAGGGCGCGAGGAAGTGCTGTGTCGGTCTGTCCAGCGGCGGCTAGGTTAGGAGCGAACCAGACTGGAGGCTGGAGCGGATGAATTGGGATTTTTCCTGCTGTCGATCGATGTGGGAGGCGCTCGTTTGGTTCGCGAGCCTGCTACAGGGCCTGCCATGCACTTTTGTTATTTGCCTATCCAAATTGAAACATTTTTCTTCATTTTTTACATTTCCTGCTCGTGTTATGGGACGAACAAAACTAGCCTGGGCCAACCTGGACGACTCAAACTAGGTGCACACTTTCGAGCCACCCGAGGCGGCTGCCCATACCAGCACCTATGGTGGCGTCCCCCCTTTTTGCGTGTATGATAGGGGTAGTGAAAAATATTCCAGTGGCGCTTTTGATTTACCCACAGAATGGTTGAATTTCTTGTTTCTATGAACTGAGTTTGCCAATAATGTGAAGGATGCCAGTCTTTTCATCCTATTGTAGATTGCTTAGATCTCGATATGCCAAAAGTAATCGCATGAAATATACAGTAAAAGCCAGTGTGATGTGTGTGGCTACAACTAGTCTGACTACACGTCCTCATATAACATATCAAGGACGCACCATCTTACCAGATTAACCATTCGACTTACCAATGCAGTGTGGGAAGAAAGAAGTATTGGGACTGCGTATCCAAGAAATTGATGCCATGGACTCCTTCGTACAACCTTGTAAGCGAAAAAGAAGTTGCAGTGTGCCTGTACAAAGAACTAGCGTAAGTTCAGTTACCTGCTTCTCGGAATTTTAGTTAGCCACTTATTGCAAAATTGTTCAATTACGTTGCTTGGCTTAATTTAGTTTTCTAATGATTACACAATGCCACAGCCTGTTAATCCTATTATAGACTACACATATCTATGTGTTTGATACTTACTGTTAAGAATTACCTGTTTGCCTGAACTTAAATATCTACTTGTTTGTTTAACTGCTTTGCTGCTGCAACAACGGGTTACAATGATGTTAACAACTACTTTTCAGCATTGAATTGAAACTCTTTAATTCCTTGTTTGTTTAACTGGTTTGTTGTTATAACTCCTAGTTGAGATGTTTTGCTAACTTCAACTTTTCTGAATCCAATCGGAACTTTAATGGCAAAACAGGTTAGCCCAAGATCAAAGAGCGAGGTCCCCATGGACATTGTATCATCCCACAGCAGTGGCACCAGCCCAATCGTGCATTATGAATTGCCAAGTGCTGATGCTCTAGAGGCTAAACTAGTGGTAGAAAGAGATTACATACGCACTTAGAGATGAAGTTGACATGTTGAGGAAGCAAACAACACAATCAAGAGCGATTACTCAAGACAACCATTAAATATTTGGTGGATTTCAAAACGAAGCAAGCTGAGACTGACCACATTGTTAAGGTCCTGAAGGAAAAAAGGAAATTAAAATCCCACTTGGTAAATCATAGGTGAAATGTTCTTTCCATCCTTGAATAACCTTTGTGTTGTTTGTTCATGTAATCAATCAAACCATTTGTTTTAGGGATCATGTAATAATTCTTTTTTGTTTTTTGGTTTGTAATTTTATTTGAGCACAAGTCTGTATTAATTGATAAGACTCGGAGACATTTAATTTTGATTGTTGTGCCAGACCTACAAATATGTTAATCGGGCTGAATGTGCATTCAGCAATAATAGTAGTATAGATGGACCATAAGTGGCACGCATCGGAAAGGGCCAAGATCTTGTAGTAGCTTGGCTAAAAAAGGATCTTGTTGCAGCAAAAGAAAAGAAATCTGTTGACACGGCTTATGTATGTTAGTTGATATTATTGATCCATATACTCTATAAGTGTTTATATGTCTGTTAGTTCTGTACTTTCTTGGTTGATTCACTCAGTATTTGAATCTTGATACATCGCTTGTGTACATATCTAAATGGGAGTACACATTATCCTGCGTGTGACAATTGAGTTGGACATGAAGTGTTCCAAATATTCGAATTCACCTTAAACTGGATTCTAGCTTCTGAATTTGAGTATCGGCATTTGTAAACCATATTCATATATGTGATGGAATACATCTTTGTCGTCCTTTTGAAGATATATAAAAACACATAGAATGATTTATAAAGATTCGTATAGGAATACAAAGTGGATTCGAATTTAGTTGCCAGGGTAAACGTGGATGCTTATTGTCCCAAAATTCAAAGAAGCGGCAAAATGTCCACTCCCACGTCGGCTGCACGAAGCCAAGTGTTTGGGAGATGGAAATTACTGTCTATGTAGGACCTTGAAGTATGTCTAGAGGGGGGGGGGGTGATTAGAATACTTGACCAATTAAAAACTTAACCTTTTCCCAATTTTAGACTTTGGCAGATTTTAGCTATCTTAGGGCAAGTCAAGCAATCTTCACACAATTCAAGCAAGCATGCAAAGAGTATATAGGCAGCGGAGATTAAAGCATGCAACTTGCAAGAATGTAAAGGGAAGGGTTTAGAGAATTCAAACGCAATTGGAGACACAGATGTTTTTGTCATGGTTCCGATAGGTGGTGCTATCGTACATCCACGTTGATGGAGACTTCAACCCATGAAGGGTAACGGTTGCGCGAGTCCACGGAGGTCTCCACCCATGAAGGGTCCACGAAGAAGCAACCTTGTCTATCCCACCATGGCCGTCGCCCATGAAGGACTTGCCTCACTAGCGGTAGATCTTCACGAAGTAGGCGATCTCCTTGCCCTTACAAACTCCTTGGTTCAACTTCACAATCTTGTCGGAGGCTCCCAAGTGACACCTAGCCAATCTAGGAGACACCACTCTCCAAGAAGTAATACATGGTGTGTTGATGATGAACTCCTTGCTCTTGTGCTTCAAATGATAGTCTCCCCAACACTCAACTCTCTCTCACAGGATTTGGATTTGGTGGAGAGAAGATTTGAGTGGAAAGCAACTTGGGGAAGGCTAGAGATCAAGATTCTTGTGGTTGGAATGGAATATCTTGGCCTCAACACATGAGTAGGTGGTTCTCTCTCGAACTGGTAAGTTGGAAGTGTAGGTTTGTTCGATGGCTCTCTCCACGAATGAAGAGGAGGTGGAGGGGTATATATAGCCTCCACACAAAATCTAACCGTTACACACAATTTACCAAACTCGGTGGGACCGAATCATCAAACTCGGTCGGACCGATTTAGTAAACCTAGTGACCGTTAGGGTTTTCGATGGGACCGATATGGTTAGGGTTAGGGCATAACGTAATCCCGGTGAGACCGATTACACAAACTCGGTGAGACCGATTTTGGTAATTAGCTAACCAGAGAGTTGGTCAAGTAAACTCGGTGGGACCGATTCGCTCTTTCGGTGAGACCAAAAAGTTACGAAAGGGAAACAAAGAGTTTACATTGCAATCTCGGTGGGACCGATCGCTCACTTCGGTTAGACCGAAACGTTACGAAGGGAAACAGAGAGATTACAATCCCATCTCGGTGAGACCGAGATCCCTATCGGTGAGACCGATTTGCCTAGGGTTTGTGGCAGTGGCTATGACATATAAACTCGGTGGTGTCGGATAGAAAGAATCGGTAGGGCCGAGTTTGACTTTAGGTTTAGGTCATATGTGGATGTGAGAAAGTAGTGGAGGGTTTTGGAGCATATCACTAAGCACATGAAGCAAGAGGCTCATTAAGCAACACATCATCCCTCCTTGATAGTATTGGCTTTTCCTATAGACTCAATGTGATCTTGGATCACTAAAATGTAAAATGTAGAGTCTTGAGCTTTTGAGCTTGAGCCAATCCTTTGTCCTTAATATTTTGAGGGATCCACTTCCATCATCCATGCGATGCCATTCATTGAGCTTTCACGAAATATTTGTCTTGGAATAGCATTAGCTCAATGAGCTATATGTTGTTATGAATTACCAAAACCACCTAGATATAGTTGCACTTTCAATCTCCCCTTTTGGTAATTGATGACAACATATAGATCAAAGCTTCGACAAATGATAATAAGATTGAAAAACATCGTCGCTTTGAGAAGTATGTGATAAGAAAGAGTTCCCCTAAATTTGTGCATATTTTAAGATTTGCTTTTGACTGCAAATGCACAAGGAATTAGGCTCATGGGTTACTCTTCCATGTCACATACATCTTGGTGGAGCGCTCAAAATAATAAAGATTGAATACATGCACTCATCACCAAGCAAAGTGAATGATCATATAAGGATAAGTAAGATAATAACATATAACAATCATGCGTGTAGCTTATGATCAAACACATGATCATCAATGTCTCACAGGTAATTGCATAGTATCTCAAGCAATCAAAAGCAAACAAAGTTCAACCAAGAAGACAAGAGAGAACAAAAGCAGCAAATCTCTCTCTCGAAGCCTATGATCTATACATTTTTCTCCCCCTTTGGCAACAAGTTACCAAAAAGTTCCTAGAAAATGCATATGACTATATCGTCTCTCAGGCTTGGTCTTCAGGTGGTGGTGTCCGGAGAACTCTAAGAATGAAGGCTTCAGTCAATGTAGATGGAGCTGAAGGAGTTGGTGCTGGAGCTGGTGGCGCTGGAGCTGTAGCTGGAGCTGATGAAGTGACTGGCTCTACAGCTGATCTCTGAGCTCGAGGCACTTTGGCAAATGCATCAGTTGTTGTCCTGCCCTTCCTCTCCTGCATGTCATCCTGTAGCTGCTCCACGGCTGACTGAATCTCAGTTACCTTGACATCAAGATCATAGAATTTTTGTTCCATGTTTCTTTCCAGGCTCTCCTGGTTTTGAGTTAGGGTGGCCAACTCCTTCTCAATCTGCAGAGTTGATGCTATCAAGTAACCAAGCTGCTCCTGCTTGTTCTTCAGAAAGTACTCAGATGCCTCTGCTTGAGTTGGCATCTTGGCAGCCTTCTCTTTCCTTGCCTTCTCCTTCTCTTGAGCTTGTATTGATGATGGTTCATTCTCAGTCATGACAACTTGATTGTCCTCAAATTCAGGATAGAGAACCAAGTGTTCCTTATCCAACAGATACTTCCCGGTGCCCATCTTTGAGTTAATCAACTCCTGAATCTATGGGGCATATCCACAGCTCCTCTTTTGGTCTGTTGCTGTCCTCTTGATAGTTTCAACTATGAGGCTCATGACCTTGAGTTTCCGGGGCACATAAAAAATGTGAAGCAAGTTAATTGCATGCCCTCTGATCATGTTGTGGTCACCTGATTTGGGCAACAGAGTGTGCCTTAGGATCCAGTTGATCGTAGGCAGCCCTGACAGAAGAAAATGAACTGATCCAAACTTGAAAGTCTCAAGTGCATCATCAGGGATCTCCTTGTACATCTGTGACATTGAGTTATGATCCATTTTCTTCTTGGCATAAATATCCAAGTCATTTTCACTCTCCTTGGGGGCATTGATCAGACTTGCCCATTCCTCTATGGTTGATTGGTATCTTGTTCCTTCAGACATCCAAACTATCCTGCCATCTGGATAGAAGTGTGCTGTGGAGTAGAATTGCGTATATAATGAGCTCGTCATTCCAGTTTGTGAGCTTCTGCCAACAAAATCTGCAACTCCACACGCACTGAAGCTGTCATACACTCCAGGATAGTGTTCTGCATTCTCCTGAATGTAGGTCCAGTCGACCCACCTCATATCACACACTATGGGCTTCTTATCCAGTAAGATGGTCTCATAGAAGTCCTGCTGCTCCTTGGTGTGAAACCTGTAATCTACAGTAGTCCTTCTCCTGGTGGCATATGGATCTGACTCTCTCCATAGCCTCAACCCTAGATCTCTCCTGATCTTCATGTTCTCAGCCACATGATGAGCATCATTGTGGTCTGGAATCTTGGGTTTGAGCTTTCTTAAGACCTTCCCTTCTTCATCTTCCTCAGCAGCAACATCAGGCGTTGGGGCCTTGTTCTTCTCAGCTGCTGGTATACTCCTGGTATTCCTCTTTGGTGCACTCTTGGGCTTGGGGGCAGCTTTGGGCTTTGAAGTTGCAGCCCACGACTTTATGGCATCACCCATCAGCTTTTGTGCCTTGGGTGCTGGTTCAAGAACCTCTTCTTCTTCCTCTTCCTCCATCATAGAAGGCTTCCCAATCACTCCGGCCATGGTCTTCTTGACCCTTTCCTTCCTTTTCTTTCCTTCAGTGACAGTCTCTTTGGGTTGGGATTCCAAAGATGCTTGAGTGGAGACTACGGCTTTGGACATTGGTTGTCTACTGCAGGCCTTTTGATCTTCATGCCTCGGCTTTCTGCAGCTTGAGCTGTACTCCTTCTTGAGCACTTTCTTCTTTGAACTGGCCTCATCCTCAATCGCCACATAATCCTCATCCTCGGACTCTGAGGTCTTCTTCTTCCTTGTCCTTGTGGCAGCCTTGGGCAGATTCTTTGGGAGTGCTTCGCTCCCCTCATCCGAGCTGCTAGAGGGACTAGTGCCCTCACTCATGTGAATCTGCTCTTGACTTGTTCGCTGTCACTTTGGTCCGACATGTTGCACACTAATCTTGACCTTGTGAATAGTTATAGATGAGGTAGAGTGGATGAGCATCACTAAATGCAGAGAT
Source organism: Aegilops bicornis (assembly GCA_021605145.1). Taxonomy (NCBI): domain Eukaryota; kingdom Viridiplantae; phylum Streptophyta; class Magnoliopsida; order Poales; family Poaceae; genus Aegilops; species Aegilops bicornis. Next base: position 426,328,155 of record CM038671.1, on the reverse strand, counting down.
TTTTGCAAACGAATGATTCAAAAACTTAGTTTTAGTTTTCCACAGAAAGCATTTCGGATCTACCGATTTTCAAACTCGGTGATACCGAAGCAGTTTTGGAACCTAAACTAGTGAACTCGGTCAGACCGAGTCACAGTTCGGTGGCACCGAGACTTCTACGGTTCACAAAGTTCTAAAATCGGTCACACCGATTTGTAATTCTCGGTCAGACCGGGACTTACTAGTGCAATGGCGTTAGCCAAATCGGTGGGACCGAGTTTTTCAACTCGGTGGGTCCGAGATGGTTTCATGAAACCTAACCTAAATTTTCGAATCATACCTATTCTAAGGATTGTTTTGACTGGATAGAAGTGTTTCAATTGTGGCAAGATGCATTACGAACACAATGTGTTGAGAATCAGACGAGGATAGCACTGTGATCGAGTTCATACCCTAGTTCGGCGGTGAACTCGCTACGGCGGCAACGGCGGATAAGAATTCCATTGACGGTGGCGGAGACCAGCGACAGGAGGCGGCTGGCAATAAGGTCGACGATCCGTAGACCTAGTAGGCAGAGCGAGCTATGCGCGGGCGAGGAGTTTCGGAGAAAGTTTTCCAAAATTTGCCCGTGAGAATATATAGCCCGGCACTGTCGGTGTGACCGAAAGTGGAACAACTCGGTGGCACCGAGATGCATAACTGATATGATTCTGACAGCAACTCGGTGTGACCGAAAGTTCAAATCGGTTGCACCGAGATTGAAAACCTAGATCGACTTAGTGATCTCGGTACGACCGAAATTGAGGAATCGGTCAGACCGAAAATCACAAAGAAGTTTTGGAAGTTTAAGTCTATGACGAATCGGGGACTCCAAGTGCTCCTCACACAGAGTGGTTCGAATCTGACTTGATCAAATTTTGTGATGTAGCAAGAATAGAGTTTGCTACGACAAAAGCATAGATAGCTAGAGAAGGTTCTTAGGCATTCTTGTCCATCCAGTTGGCCAAAGAAAAAGAAGCCTATCAATCAAAACAACAAGTGGATGTCCTCGAATGAGTAAAATATGCATCCAACATGCTCATACAATAAAATGACAAATGAAATATGTGACAAAGCATGCACAACCAATTCTAGCATCTATCAAACAATTGGCGATGACTAGGTCATCTATATATGAGTATATTGACTTAGGAGTCAAATGAAAACATTTGATCATAGGTCATACTCATCGTTTAAGTTCAAGTGGGGTTACCACTTTTACATAAAAGCATTTATGTGTTCACATCATTAGAGTTGCTTTGACTCAATTCTTAGAGTTAAGCTCCCCCTAGATGTGAGATCCCCCCTTAGAGGGATAAACTAACCTTGGGTTTTGTCGATGATGACTTCATGTAGGTGTTGAAGATGTGGATGCTCAATGTTGATGTAGATCTATTGGAGCAATCCTTTGGAGTGAGTTGCACTTTCAATACCTACATGGGTTAGTCCCACAAGGAACAAACAAGAATATCCATAGACATAGAGTGATGCACACACAAAATGATGTCCGTGAAAACATTAGGTTACCTTGTCCCTTTCCTGACCAACATGAGGGTTTTTGACTCCTTGAACTAGTGCAAGATATGGAAGGTGGTTGCACTTGTCCTTGCCATAATGATGTGAGTGAAAAATGTTGGCGGAGTCACCCTCAAGAACTCTCTAGTTCTTCTTCTTCAGGATCCACATCATCTTGATGGGAATCCTTGGTGTAGTAGTTGTGCTTGATGAAGTAGAACTTGACGTAGTCTTGGGAACCCACTTGACCAAGACCTTAGGTGCTTCTTCAAATGCATCAATCTCCTCTTGAAGCTTGTCCTTTCCTTTGTTCTTGTGGTCTTGTGGTGGAAGATCATCTTGTGCTTGTGTTCCCTTGAAGGAAGTAGGATCATACTTCTCTTGTTGAGGAACAAACTTCGTCTTGGGGTATTGATCTTCTTCCCACTCAACTCCATTGGCATTGAACTTTCGTTCAAAACCTACACCTTGATTCTTCCGGTGCCTTCCTTGCTTGCGTACAATTTCCTCAAATTGCTTACTCCTGGCAAGGCTCTTGTATACACCTTTCTCTATAATTCCCTTCAATAAGCTGTTTTCTTGCTCAAGTGTAACTTGGCTAAGAGAATCATTAGTGGAATCAAGAGAACTACTAGAAGCAACAATATTGGATTTAGCATTGTTATTGTTACTACTAGAAGAAGAATCTTTCTTGTTCTTGTTACTAGACTTGACTTGAGGCATATAAGTAGATAAGAGTAAATGCTTTGCAATATAAGAAGAACTTTTCTTACGGAGATCATCATTGATCGCTTTTAGGAACTCATGCTCTTGCTCAAGATTGAGCTTTTCAAAGCGTAACTTCTCATGAGCCCTTAAAAGTTCTCGATGATCTTCGAAGATAGTTTCATGAGCTAACTTAAGAGTGTTTAGTTCTTTAGTTAGACGCTCAATCTTCTCCTTATCATTGTCATTCGTTTCATCTTGATTAGCATGATTAATTGACGTTTCATCATAGTATTCATCACTAGAGTTGCCAATAAGTAAATCATCATCACCTAACAAGTCATCGTCATCACTATTAAAATCAACATACTCGGGGTGTGTTACCTTAGGACCTTTGGCCATGAAGCATCTTCCAATTCCTTCATTTGGTGATTCAAATATGTCGTAGGAGTTGGTTGACACAAGTGCTAGACCGGCAACACCTTCATCTTGAGTGTATTCGGAGTCGGAGTGATAGCTTCTCTCGGAGTGATTGTCGGAGTCGGAGCCGGATACCCATCACCAACATGAGCTTGATGTCTTCGTTTTGTGTAGCTCTTTGAGGACTTGTCCTTCCTTTCCGAATCCTTGCTTCTCTGTGAGGGTCTACGTTCATAATGATCATCTCTACTCCTTATCTCTCTTGGTGGTGATTCTTCTGTTCTACTTCTTCTCTTGGGAGAATCTTCTCTTCTTTTGTAGGGTGCCGTACACTCATTGGAATAGTTTCCGGGTCTCCCACAATTGTAGCAATTGCGCTCTCGACTAGAAGATCTTTTGTCATTGTAGGACCTTGACTTAGAGCTTGTTTCTTTGCTTCTACTCTTGTAGAATTTGTTGAAGTTCTTCACCATTAAGCTCAATTCTTCATTGAAGGTTTGTTTCTCACTTGATGATGTGGGGGCTTCACATGAGGCTTTGTAAGCACCACTTGACTTGTTGTGAAGTTCCTCCTTATCCTTAAGTGACATCTCATGAGCAACAATTCTTCCAATGACTTCCGTTGGCTTGAGATCTTTGTAATTTGCCATCATTTGGATCAATGTGCACACGGTATCATATTTTCCATCCAATGCTCTGAGGATCTTCTTGATGATGAATCTGTCGGTCATCTCTTCACTTCCTAAGCCGGCAATCTCATTTGTGATAAGAGCAAGCCTAGAGTCATTTCAGCGACACCTTCACCATCCCTCATTTTGAACTTGTCAAGCTGACTTTGGAGCACATCCAACTTGGATTCCTTCACGGAGTCGGTACCTTCATGCATATCAATCAAAGTATCCCAAATTTCCTTTGCATTCTCAATACGACTGATTTTGTTGAATTCTTCAGGGCACAAGCCATTGAAGAGGATATCACAAGCTTGAGCGTTGTATTGCAGCATTTTCAACTCTTCCGCGGTAGCTTCACGGTTCAGTTCTCTCCCATCAAAGAATTCACCTTGCAAACCAATACACACAATAGCCCAAACGGCGGGGTTATGTCCGAGAATATGCATTTTCATCTTATGCTTCCAACTAGCAAAATTAGTGCCATCAAAGTAAGGACCTCTACGGTGATAATTTCCCTCGCTAGACGCCATACTCTCCTAAGTTGTGAAACCAAGGCTATGACCACCAAAAGCTATGGAAATCAAAGCAAATGGAGACCAAAGCTCTGATACCACTTGTAGGACATTGAAGTATGTCTAGAGGGGGGGGGTGATTATACTACTTGACCAATTAAAAACTTAACCTTTTCCCAATTTTAGACTTTGGCAGATTTTAGCTATCTTAGGGCAAGTCAAGCAATCTTCACACAATTCAAGCTAGCATGCAAAGAGTATATAGGCAGCGGAAATTAAAGCATGCAACTTGCAAGAATGTAAAGGGAAGGGTTTGAAGAATTCAAACGCAATTGGAGACACGGATGTTTTTGTCGTGGTTCCGATAGGTGGTGCTATCGTACATCCACGTTGATGGAGACTTCAACCCACGAAGGGTAACGGTAGCGCGAGTCCACGGAGGGCTCCACCCACGAAGGGTCCACGAAGAAGCAACCTTGTCTATCCCACCATGGCCACCGCCCACGAAGGACTTGCCTCACTAGCGGTAGATCTTCACGAAGTAGGCGATCTCCTTGCCCTTACAAACTCCTTGGTTCAACTCCACAATCTTGTCGGAGGCTCCCTAGTGACACCTAGCCAATCTAGGAGACACCACTCTCCAAGAGGTAACAAATGGTGTGTTGATGATGAACTCCTTGCTCTTGTGCTTCAAATGATAGTCTCCCCAACACTCAACTCTCTCTCTCTCTCACACATGATTTGGATTTGGTGGAGAGAAGATTTGAGTGGAAAGCAACTTGGGGAAGGCTAGAGATCAAGATTCTTGTGGATGGAATGGAATATCTTGGCCTCAACACATGAGTAGGTGGTTCTCTCTCAGAACTGGTAAGTTGGAAGTGTAGGTTTGTTCTGATGGCCCTCTCCACGAATGAAGAGGAGGTGGAGGGTATATATAGCCTCCACACAAAATCTAACCGTTACACACAATTTACCAAACTCGGTGGGACCGAATCATCAAACTTCGGTCGGACCGATTCAGTAAACCTAGTGACCGTTAGGGTTTTCGATGGGACCGATATGCAACTCGGTAGGACCGATATGGTTAGGGTTAGGGCATGACGTAATCTCGGTGAGACCGATTACACAAACTCGGTGAGACCGATTTTGGTAATTAGCTAACCAGAGAGTTGGTCAGGTAAAGTCGGTGGGACCGATTCACTCTTTCGTGAGACCAAAAAGTTACGAAAGGGAAACAGAGAGTTTACATTGCAATCTCGGTGGGACCGATCGCTCACTTCGGTTAGACCGCAACGTTACAAAGGGAAACGGAGAGATTACAATCCCATCTCGGTGAGATCAAGATCCCTATCGGTGAGACCGATTTGCCTAGGGTTTTTGGCAGTGGCTATGACATATGAACTCGGTGGCGCCGGATAGAAAGAATCGGTAGGGCCGAGTTTGACTTTAGGTTTAGGTCATATGTGGATGTGAGAAAGTAGTGGAGGGTTTTGGAGCATATCACTAAGCACATGAAGCAAGAGGCTCATTAAGCAACACCTCATCCCTCCTTGATAGTATTGGCTTTTCCTATAGACTCAATGTGATCTTGGATCACTAAAATGTAAAATGTAGAGTCTTGAGCTTTTGAGCTTGAGCCAATCCTTTGTCCTTAATATTTTGAGGGATCCACTTTCATCATCCATGCCATGCCATTCATTGAGCTTTCCTGAAATATTTGTCTTGGAATAGCATTAGCTCAATGAGCTATATGTTGTTATGAATTACCAAAACCACCTAGGGATAGTTGCAATTTCAGTCTAGCCATTACACGGACAGTCCATCGGCCCAATTTCCACTGCTCTAAATAGGGGTGGGATAGTAACTTCAATAAGACGTGACATGACCGCCTCTGAGCCCATTCCGACACGGTGGGCGCCAAACATGGGCGGCAAAACACATTTGATTCAAGCTCGTCCGAAAGACCTCTGTTTCTTCCTCCATTCCCCCATTCATACATGGTGGGCGGCAAAAAAAACTCGACTCGGTCAAAATCGATGTAGGCAAATATTTTCAATAGGGGCAGGTTTGTAACTTCACTCAGACGTGACACAACTGCCCTACCTGTCAGCCCCGTTCATACAACGTGGGCGCCAACCATGGGCGCCAACCACCCTCTCCTCGCCCGAAATCGCTCTGGCCAAATATTGGCGAGATGCGAGATTACCTCGTATCCCCAACCGACGGGACGTCCAAATTTTAAACGGGGGCTAAGTTCGTAACTTTCCCATATTTCAGACAGGCGCATCCCAAAAACATGGTTCCCCGTACCTCTCCCTCCATTTTCCCATTCATACACCGTTCGTGCTAGAACACCATCCCCACACCAGCCTCCGTCCGCCACCCCATCCATCGCCGCCGTCCTCCACCACATCCATCGCCGCCGTCCTCCACCACATCCATCGCCACCGTCCTCCACCATGCCGAAGCGCCTACCAAGACCACGTCGGCCACTGCTAGAGATGGACGTTTCTCATCCACCGCGACGGACCAAGAGCCTTGCATCACGTCCTCTCGCTTCATCGACGTCATCGTCCTCTTTGCCGGGGCCGCTCACACGACCTTCTCTTCCACCGCAACGGTATCTATTCCCCGATGCACCCATCTACCGTCGCAGATCTGCTTCAACGCCACCGACAGCCATCGCACCCCCGATGCCTACATGGCACCGCAAGAGAGGTGGTACTTCTATCTCCTCAACTTTTTGATCTCAACCAGAAAATAGATCTTAACTTGGTTACTCTACTTTCTTTTCAGCTCTTAGAATTTAGTTCTTAGTTCGAAGCAAACAATGGCTGCTAAATATCATTTCTCCGGTTTCCCCCTTTTATGATCACTATACAATCAGAATTCGTGCTTCGTGTCATAATAATACTGCTCGACCCATCAAGCTAAACAGGCTTAGTTGTTCAAATACGAATCTGATATTATTAAAACAGATTCGTTTAATTGGTCAGCTAAATGTTCCTAAATTAGTTTCGAAAATACATGTTCGTCGCTCGGGTGTGTATCTCTACAGGGTGCCCATGGTGGGCCGGCCCACCCTGGGATTTTGGGTCATCCTAGGCCCTGATTCCCCTATGTTCTGCTGCGCGCTTTCGATCTCTACTGCTGACCGCTTTGCCTCATGGCGACTTGCCATCCCCGGACGAGATGACTCTAGGAGGAGACGCCGGACTAACAGGAGGTCAGGAGCCGCTTGCCCAACAGCGTCACCGCTGCCCGGGCGCGCCGCCGTGCCTACCTTCCCAGTCCATTCAGGGCTCAGGCGTGCAGCACCCACTAAGCCAACCCAATTTATCCTGAGATAAGTCCTCAACACTCAACAACCGCTCCTCATCACCCATTTTCTAATTGATTCATTACTCATTAGGCAGGACTGTCATTAGGGTTTGTTGTGTGCTCAGTGCTACCTACACTTAATGGTTCATATGTATTTTGGTAATCTTTAGTACCTATAAAGTTCACAGGGTTTTCAAAATTCCAGCCCTAGGAACGGACACTAGTCATTTTGGATTGTTGGTCGTAGTGACATTGACCCAGATTACTACTGCAACCAGGTTTGTTGAAAATTTTACTTGCCTTTCTTACTCATTCGATATAATATCCAATTATTCACGTCGATTAGTTGCAAACAATAATTGCTAGACAAACTTCTTGATTCAGATTTTGGATGTCTCTTACTGCAGTTACAATTCTGCATACTTGTCCTAGTGAGCTCACAAGTAAATTATTGATTCACTACATCTATGCTTGCCTTGTCATATTTGTTGTCAATATTCTTTTAGGGTGGACCACCCTATTTCTAAATACTGCAACCGTAGACATGAGTGAATAATATTTCTCTATGTGATCTCTTCCATCATGTGTGGGCAACGAACACTGCATTGTATAGAAAGAAAGTGTCATTTCTAGCTTTTACATAGGCTTCGATCTTTTACATGGAATACAATCTGCCTACTTGCTTTGTGTCGCACTACCAACACTCCACCCTTGAAGCTAAACATTATGCCACTCATAATTCCTTAGTTTATTTGTTCAAATACGAATTTCATATGATTCTAATGTTCCTACTTCAGTTTTGAAATGTGTGTCTGCCTGTTATAGATACATAAGGGGTTTGTATTTTTGTGTGTGGTCTGGTAAGCACGGTTGGGGGTGAACTTTGCATATGCAGGGGTTTATAGGGAGACACTCTTCGAGTTGAATCCGCAATGCATTCCATAGATAATCTGACTACTTTTTATGTTTTCATGAATCTCAGATTCTGAACAGCATCATAATGATTATGAGCTTGCGCGCATCAAAAGAATAAAGCGGAACAATGCCATGGCTGTCAAACTTGGCATTAAGGGACTGAAATCAAGTCTAGATGCAATGCAATGCAAATGCTCTCGACCTACAGATTCATGCTCAGAATATGATCCTAACAGTGATTCTGAGCTAGAGGGAGACCTAAGTCAATGTAGCTCCCTAGTGGAGGAGTCAGAGGAAGATGCCCTATCTTATTCACCCATCAAGGTGCTTGCTCTAACTTTCCAAGGTTATATTTGTCGTACATATCTTACAACTGATGCTTTTCATTGCTTCTACTTTGTTGAACTGCCATTAGCTTAGTTTACACATCGTGTATGTGAATACGGCCTGCCTATCCATTTTCAGTACATATTCCATCTGTCATCATACCATATTTATCTATTCAAATGATGTTCTTGTGTATCAGACGTTCAAAAGGAACAGGGCGGTTGCTGATCGTGGAGGAGCACAAGCAAAGTATTTGGAAAAGGTAGTGGCACCTGATAAATCAAATAGCCCATTAGGTGTAGTTGCAATATCACGACCCACAAAACACCCCAACTCTAGCAGACTCTAGCCCTACTACATCGGGTCATTTACGATGCCCCAACTCCATGACCCCCAACAAAGAAGCAAACATTATGATTATGCCAGTTGACATAGCACTAGCTCTACGACGCAAAACCCCCATTCCAGCAAAGAGTACACCAAATCCAGTTGCCAAATCCCTTTTTGAACAAGAGAGAGCCCCAATTGCAGCAAATAGGACCCTTGTTCCATTTCTTCCCAGTTTATAAGACAAAGCTTATATTGTTGTCAGGAACTTTGTGCGCATCTTTCCTTCATGGGAAGATTGTACCGCAAACACAGAACAATTTCCAGTCTTCCTCCGCAACTTACGTGTAAGTAATGTACTAATGTTATTCATGGTCATTAATGCATATGTTTCTGCTGACAGAAGTCACAAGATTTCATTCTTTTAAATAGGCGAGGACCAAACTGGATTGTGAAGACGAGCAAGGGTTGGTTGCGCTTTTCAAGCACTCGTTGATGAAGTATCATTCCTACCTGAGGCAAGTGCACTTCGATGCAAGCCTCTAAACGAAATTTCTGTAAAGTCTCTGGTGCTACATTTATCCGACAGTGACTGGAATAATCTTGTTACACATTGATCTCGTCTGCAGCGTAACGTACTGTGTATGATATCACATCACAATTTGAACTACATTTCTGCATTTGCCTTAACGTCTCACTTGTACGAAAATCAAGTAGCGTAAGAACATTCGTTCTCAAGGGACCACATAATCTCGCAACTATACAAAGACAATCGCATTGCTCTTGTGAGTACCTCTTCCCTGTATGACCATACTTACTTTCATAGCTGTTTGATTATGTAGCATCACTGCACATGTTAGCCTCGTTATCGTCCATTTGGTGGACATTATAAGATCCGTATGGACTCTTACATAAATTTAGAATCAACCCAATGCTTTTGAAGAGGTTTAGCTCAAGTCCTCTTGTAAGGATCGGACGTTGTCTATCACTGTACTTACATTAACAGCTACTCCCTCCGTCCCATAATATAAGAACGTTTTGTACAGTGCACCAGTGTTCAAGACACTCTTGTATTATGGGAAGAGGGATTTGCTCATTGTGTAGCATTCTGCATCTTATCTCCCTCGCCCACCAGGTACTAAAAAAGATCAGATCTATATTTAATCTTACCAAAAAGTAGAGTACACAGACAATGCCAGTGCAGAAGTGTAGCCCATTGCTCTTGTCAGTAGATTTTGTCCTGTAATGCTTGTACTTCCAGGGATTGGTAGTTGATTATGTAGCATCAATCTGCATCTTATCTTCATTATCCTCTATCCCTTCAAGTATTATCATATCTATAATTACTCTCTACAAAATGTAGAGTATGTGCAATGCTTATGAAGAAGATTCTGCTTGAAATTCTTGAGTTATCCTTCCCTTGACATGGAGAAGGGCATTATAAAGCCGGTGTTAACTGTTAATGTAAGTCAGTCCTTCTAAAGCCTTTATCCTCAACTACTGTTTAATTTGCTCATACTCCCTATTGTTTACTGCTGTTTAGTTTGCTGTTTCTACCAAAATGCATGTTCGCAAGAACCGTAAGTTCTAAGTTTTACTTGTAAAACCAAATTCCTTATTCATACCATGCACATTACTTAATACTCCCTATATGTATGCATTTTTTGTGGATCTATAATGCAGTGTGTGGTGAAGCAGTCCACGTTTGCACCTTGTCATCTCCTGTTTTATCTTACTGATGTGGCTGATGATATGAACAACATGCCATGCACATTAACCAAAATAGATACAATGATTTTCTTTACCCTTCATCTATGCTTGTTATGTTGACATGGTAATCCAGTAGTGTGGTGAAGCTCCCCGCATTATGAACAATGCCAAATTATGCTATTGATATTTTGAACTTACTCTTTGTTTTCTAATTTGAAATTGGATGGAATTGACATCACAGTTATCATCTTTGTTTATACACATGCAAAAACTGTCATCTCTCTGCTTTGTTTCAGGGTGATATGCATGACGGCATGCACAAGTCTGCTGAAGGTTGTGCGACAAACCCAACATATATTCCAGCAAAGAAGGCAAAACATCTTGAAGATAGCGAGACAACCCCAAAGTCTTGTCTTGATGCAGTGTTCAAGTTACTTGAGAGTAGCAGTCGAGACAAGCTCACGTAATTCGTTATGCGAATCAGTTCGACTTCTTCGGTCCCAAGTTCTAGCGTAAAGGCATTCTGCAACTCAACTTCGACTTGAAGTCCTATCTCTAAGAAAGATTGCGGAGAACACCAATGAGAACCTCATCGCTAGACAGCTACACCTGGAAGCTATGACCGACATGCTAGGCTGGTCTCACAGCCTTGCTCAGCAGCTTGCGCAGCAGTTCCAGCGCAAGGCTAACCTTTCTTGAACTGTCTTGGAAGTGGTCTCGGTTCATTATTATTTTGTTACGCTACAATGGTGCCCAATTTTTGTAATCTGCTTCTTCGTTGCGCTTTACGATCACTAGTGGCAAACTTCGATGCCCAGTGGATGTAATATACCATTAATCCTTTATTGTATAGTGTAGGTTTATTCTTAGTTACTATGCCATAATTTCTTTATTGTATAGAGTAGGTTTGTTCTTAATTCCTACAAGTTACTGCCATCATTTGCTATCTGAAAAAAAAATCAGATGTAGTCGACCGAGCCAAAACATTCGCCTCTAACGGGCCTGGTGTTTAGCGGGCCACAATTGGGTCGGCCTGCATCTTTCTTGGGCCCGGATGATAGGGGCCTTCACACTTTGTGCGAGGCCCACAACTTACACCGGCCTATGTTTTAGTTGGGCCTTTTTTGGACCCAGCGCTTAGTTTGGCCCAGGTAGCGTGGGGCTATTAACATGCTGAATATTGTACTGGCCTGTTACGACCCAGATGAAACAATGGGCCTTTAGCAGGCTGAAATGCATATTGGGCCTCAATTTTCACTAGTCGTCGATGGTCCTTCAGCAGGCTGAAATGTAGACCGGGCCTTTTTGGGCCCAGTTATATCACGGCGATTACAGCCGAAACATATCTCGGCCTTAGTTGGCCCAATCGATATCATGGGCCTTTAAGGGTCGAAAGCTTAGTCTGAACATCAACGGGCCGAATTATGCGGCAGGCCTTTAACAGGCCGAAAGTCACGTTGGGATTAACTGTTGCCACCTTTATCACGGGCCGTTAGTGGGCCCGATGTCCCGTCGGACCATATATGGCCCATGGGCAGCACGGGCCATTCCCAGGCCGAAAGTCACACCGGGTTGAAATGGACCCATGTCTACATCGGGCCTCTAATAGGCCGAAAGTCACTGGGCTATAATTGGGCCCAAATACTCGGCGAACAATTAATGGGCTAGATCTGGCTTCGGGCCGTAAATGGGCCCAAATATTCGGCGAACAATTAACGGGCTAGATCTGGCTTCGGGCGGCAAATGGGCCTTTATTAAGCAGGCCTTTATTGGGCTGGCCCACTAGTACCTAGGTAAGTACTACGGGCCTTTGACTGGGCCGGCCTTTTTAACCTATATGGGCCTCTATTGGGCCGTGCCACGTGTCGACGTATCATAGGCGCTTTGGGTCCAATGAGTGGATGACATCTGTCCCAACGGTGAGCTGACACGTGTTTCCTCCAGCCAATGATGATTTTACACATGGAAAATCCCCATTGGTCGGGGCTATTAACGGGTTATCGGATCCAAAACCGGACCCGATAGCTTAACGGCGTTCCGTTACAGTGGATGCTACATGTCGGTCACCCTTGACGAAAGCACTTCTGTGACGCGCGATTTATCGTCATGGAAGTGGACACTTCCGTGATGATAATTTTGGTAATGTCATGGAACACTTCTATGACAACACATGTATGACTATCTTGATTCTGTCATAAATTTGTCATGGATGTACATGCATGACAGAAAACCTGACCTACTGTGACAAATACGTATCATCACAGAAGTGTATTTTTTTGTAGTGTAAGTCATGTTCATTGTGTCCCTAAGAAGGGAGGTATTACTGTTGTTCCTAATGATAAAGATGAATTGATCCCACAAAGAATTATTACAGGTTATAGAATGGTATTGACTTCCGCAAATTAAATAAAGCTACTAAAAAAGATCATTACCCTTTACCTTTTATTGACCAAATGCTAGAAAGATTATCCAAACATACACATTTTTGCTTTCTAGACGGTTATTCTGGTTTCTCTCAAATACCTGTCAAAGAGGATCGTGAAAAGACCACTTTTACTTGCCCTTTCGGTACCTTTGCTTATAGACGTATGCCTTTTGGTTTATGTAATGCACCTGCTACCTTTCAAAGATGTATGACTGCTATTTTCTCTGACTTTTGTGAAAAGATTGTTGAGGTTTTCATGGATGATTTTTCTGTGTATGGAACTTATTTTGATGATTGCTTAAGCAACCTTGACCGAGTTTTGCAGAGACGTGAAGAAACTAATCTTGTCTTGAATTGGGAGAAGTGCCACTTTATGGTTAATGAAGGTATTGTCTTGGAGCATAAAATTTCTGAAAGAGGTATTGAAGTTGATAAAGCTAAAATTGATGCTATTGAAAAGATGCCGTGTCCTAAGGACATTAAAGGTATAAGAAGTTTCCTTGGTCATGCCGGTTTTTATAGGAGGTTCATTGAAGACTTCTCAAAAATTTATAGGCCTCTGACTAATCTCTTACAAAAAGATTTTCCTTCTGTCTTTGATAATGATTGTGTAGAAGCATTTGAAATACTTAAGAAAGCCTTGATTTCTGCACCTATTGTTTAGCCACCTGATTGGAATTTACCCTTCGAAATTATGTGTGATTCTAGTGATTATGCTGTAGGTGCTGTCCTAGGATAAAGAGATGATAAGAAATTAAATGTTATCCAATATGCTAGTAGAACTCTAGAGAGTGCCCAGAGAAATTATGCTACTACTAAAAATAATTTCTAGGAGTTGTATTTGCTTGTATAAGTTCACACCTTATATTGTTGATTCTAAAGTAACTGTTCACACTGATCATGCTGCTATTAAATACCTTATGGAAAATAATGATGCTAAACCTAGACTTATTAGATGGGTTCTCTTGTTACAAGAATTTGATTTGCATATTATTGATAGAAAGGGAGCTGAGAACCTCATTGCAGACAACTTGTCTAGGTTAGAAAATATTCTTGATGACCCACTACCTATTGATGATAGCTTTCCTGATGAACAATTAGCTGTCATAAATGCTTCTCGTCGCTCCATGGTATGCTGATTATGCTAATTATATTGTTGCTAAATTTATACCACCTAGTTTCACATACCAGCAAAAGAAAAAGTTTTTCTATGATTTAAGACATTACTTCTGGGATGACCCACACCTTTATAAAGGAGTAGATGGTGTTATTAGACGTTGTGTACCTGAGCATGAACAGGAACGATCCTACATAAGTGTCACTCTGAGGATTATAAAGGACACCACGCTGGAGATAGAACTGCACATAAGGTATTGCAATCTGGTTTTTATTGGCCTACTCTTTTTGAAGATGCCCATAAGTTTGTCTTGTCATGTGATGAATGTCAAAGAATTGGTAATATTAGTAGACGTCAAGAAATGCCTACGAACTATTCACTTGTTATTGAACCATTTGATGTTTGGGGCTTTGATTATATGGGACCATTTCCTTCCTCTAATGGGTATATATACACATATTTTAGTTGATGTTGATTACGTTACTAAGTGGGTAGAAGCTATTCCAACTAGTAGTGCTGATCATAACACCTCTATTAAGATGCTTAAAGAAGTTATTTTTCCGAGGTTTGGAGTCCCTAGATACTTAATGACTGATGGTGGTTCACATTTTATTCATGGTGCTTTTCATAAAATGCTTGCTAAGTATGATGTTAATCATAGAATTGCATCTCCATACCACCCACAGTCTAGTGGTCAAGTGGAACTGAGTAATAGGGAGACTAAATTAATTTTGCAAAAGACTGTTAATAGGTCTAGAAAGAATCGGTCCAAGAAACTTGATGATGCATTATGGGCCTATAGAACTGCATATAAAAATCCTATGTCTCCGTATAAAATGGTTATGGAAAAGCATGCCACTTACCTCTGGAACTAGAACATAAGGCATATTGGGCCAATAAAGAGCTCAATTATGATTTCAAACTTGCGGTGAGAAGAGACTATTTGACATTAGCTCACTTGATGAGTGGAGAACCCAGGTCTATGAGAATGCCAAACTGTTTAAAGAAAAAGTTAAAAGATGGCATGACAAAAGGATACAAAAGCGTGAGTTTAATGTAGGTGATTATGTTCTGTTATACAACTCTCGTTTAAGATTTTTTGCAGGAAAACTCCTCTCTAAATGGGAAGGTCCTTACATTATCGAGGAGGTCTATCGTTCTGGTGCCATAAAAATCAACAACTTCGTAGGCACAAATCCGAAGGTGGTGAACGGTCAAAGAATCAAACATTATATCTCAGGTAATCCCATAAATGTTGAAACCAATGTTATTGAAACCGTAACCCCGGAGGAGTACATAAGGGACACTTTCCAGAACGTTTCGGACTCCTAAAAGGAATAGGTATGTGGTACGGTAAGTAAACCGACTCCAAAAGAGTTCTAATAGCAATTTTTTTCCCGTTTTGGAATATTTAAGAAAATAGGAAAATAAGAAGTAGTCCGAAAGGGACACGAGGCATCCACGAGGATGGAGGGCGCACCCCCCTGCCTCGTGGGCACCTCATGTGCCCTCTGAACTCCGTTTTCTTGCACGATACTTCTTTTGGTCAGAAAAATTCATTATATAATCTCCCAAAGGTTTTGACCACCATACCACGCAAATATCTCCTGCTTTTTCTTCGAGCTGTTTTTCTGACAGATCTAGATCACCATGACGTCTTCAAGCGCCCCCAAGGACAATTTTTTTGAGAAGTTCATCAACCCCTACCTCGCGGATGTGCTGCAACACCCTCAAACAATTGAGCTGCGTGAGGGGGTGCTGCACATCCGCGATGTTGAGGGACCAAGGAGGACCGGAAGCGTGGAGACAAGACTCGAAGCAATGGAGCAACAAGTTTTCAAGTGCTAGGGGATGGTGGAACGTGGACTCAACGCCAACCACATGATGATCGCGGAGTTCACCAACAACCACAAGATGGATGCCAAGAACATTGGGGATACCATCTTCAAGCTTCACGAGAAAATTGAGCACCTCCAAGCCCAGATCTATGACCTGCAAAACCAAAACTCTGAGTATAAATATAGATTCAAGAGGATGAGTTTGGCTGCAGATTTGAGGATCCCAGAGACTCGATCATCCTTCTATGATGGTGAGCCTATGCCTTGGAAGATGGACGACAAGCCTACATCATCAACAACTCCATCATCACCACCTCCGGAGAAAGAGACATAAATACATGGGTATGGGCACTCCCCTTGGCAACTGCCAAGCTTGGGGGAGGTGCCCCGGTATCGTATCACCATCAAACTTCTATCTTTACCGTTTTTCTTAGTTCGATCCTTTTGATTATATCTTGATCCAGTAGAATAAAGTTTAGTATGATCTAGCTTTGAGTTTTTGTGTTGATCCTTATCTATGTAATCGAGTCAGTGAGCTATATATAATAACGATTAGTCTTGAGTCGAGGGCTTGGTTATCTTGCTATGATCTTGAGGGAATCAACAACAAAAACAACAACAAAGCCTTTAGTCCCAAACAAGTTCGGGTAGGCTAGAGGTGAAACCCATAAGATCTCGCAACCAACTCATGGCTCTGGCACATGGATAGCAAGCTTCCACGCAACCCTTTCCATAGCTAGCTCTTTTGTGATACTCCAATCCTTCAGGTCTCTCTTAACGGACTCCTCCCATGTCAAATTCGGTCTAAAAAGAAAAGAAAAAAGAGAAAGAATAAAAAGAAATAAAGAGATCATATTGATCTTATGGAGAGTAATGACTTCACATATAAAGAGTATGATGAATAAAAGTTGTTGAGAGCTGACAAACATAGTTTTGGTCATCGTTGCAATTAATAGGAAGTAATGAAGAAAGAGAGGTTTTCACATATAAATATACTATCTTGGACATCTTTTATGATTGTGAGCACTCATTAAAATATGACATGCTAAAAAGTTGATGTTGGACAAGGAAGACAACGTAATGGGTTATGTTTTCTTATATCCGAAATAAATTGTATTGTCATGGATCATCCAACATGTTGAGCTTGCCTTTCCCCCTCATGCTAGCCAAATTCTTTGCACCAAGTAGAGATACTACTTGTGCTTCCAAATATCCTTAAACCCAGGTTTTCCATGTGAGTCCACCATATCTACCTATGGATTGAGTAAGATCCTTCAAGTAAGTTATAATTGTTGCAAGCAATAAAAAATGCTCTCTAAATATGTATGATCTATTAGTGTGGAGAAAATAAGCTTTATACAAGCTTGTGATATGGAAGAAATAAAAGCAACGGACTGCATAATAAAGATCCCTATCACAAGTGGAAATATAAAGTGACGTTATTTTGCATTAAGATTTGGTGCATCCAACCATTAAAACACATGACAACCTCTGCTTCCCTCTGCGAAGGGCCTATCTTTTATTTTTGTCCTATACCTTATACAAAGAGTCATGGTGATCTTCACCTTTCCTTTTTACACTTTATCCTTTGGCAAGCACTATGTGTTGGAAAGATCCTGATATATATATCCAATTGGATGTGACTTTTTATAAAGCATTATTGTTGACGTTACCCTTGAGGTAAAAGGTTGGGAGGCAAAACTATAAGCCCCTATCTTTCTCTGTGTCCTATTAAAACTTCATACCCATAAGTATTGCGTGAGTGTTAGCAATTGTGAAAGACTAAAAGATAGTTGAGTATGTGGACTTGCTAAAAAGCTCTTATATTGACTCTTTCCGATGTTATGATAAATTGCAATTGCTTCAATGACTGAGATTATAGTTTGCTAGTTTTTGAATGAAGTTTCTGATTCATACTTGACATTGTGAATATATTATTACTTTAGCACAAGAAATCATATGACAATATATATATATGTGTGTGTGTGTGTGTGTGTGTGTGTGTGTGTGTGTGTGTGTGTTGCTATTCTAAGAATGATCATGATGCCCTCATGTCCGTATTTTATTTTATCGACACCTCTATCTCTAAACATGTGGACATACTTTTCCGATATTGGCTTCCGCTTGAGGACACGCGAGGTCTAAGCTTGGGGGAGTTGATACGTCCATTTTGCATCATGCTTTTATATCGATATTTATTGCATTATGGGTTGTTATTACACATTATGTCACAATACTTATGCCTTTTCTCTCTTATTTTACAAGGTTTACATGAAGAGGGAGAATGCTGGCAGCTGGAATTCTGGGCTGGAAAAGGAGCAAATATTAGAGACCTATTCTGCACAACTCCAAAAGTCCTAAAACTCCATGAAAGTCAGTTTTGGAATATATTAAAAATATTGGGTGAAGAAAGCACCAGAGGGGGGCCATCCACCGTCCACGAGGGTGGAGGGCGCGCCCTACCCCCCTGCGCGCGCCCCTGCCTCGTGGGCCACCTAGAAGCCCCCCGATGCCCATCTTCTGGTATAAGGTGTCTTTTGCCCTGGAAAAAATCATAAAAAATCTTTTGGGACAAAGCGCCGCCATCTCGAGGAGGAACCTGGGCGAAACCAATCTAGGGCTCCGGCGGAGCTGTTCTGCCGGGGAAACATCCCTCCAGGAGGTGGAAATCGTCACTATCGTCATCACCACCGATCCTCTCATCAGGAGGGGGTCAATCTCCATCAACATCTTCACCATTACCATCTCCTCTCAAATCCTAGTTCATCTCTTGTATCCGATCTTTGTCTCAAAACCTCAGATTTGTACCCGTGGGTTGCTAGTAGTGTTGATTACTCCTTGTAGTTGATGCTAGTTGGTTTATTCGGTGTAAGATTATATGTTCAGATCCTTTATGCATATTAATACCCCTCTGACTATGAACATGAATATGATTTGTGAGTAGTTATGTTTGTTCCCAAGGACATGGGAGAAGTCTTGTTATAAGTAGTCATGTGAATTTGGTATTCGTTCGATATTTTGATGAGATGTATGTTGTCTTTCCTCTAGTGATGTTATGTGATCGTCGACTACATGACACTTCACCATTGTTTGGGCCTAGGGGAAGGCATGGGGAAGTAATAAGTAGATGATGGGTTGCTAGAGTGACAGAAGCTTAAACCCTAGTTTATGTGTTGCTTCGTAAGGGGATGATTTGGATCCATATGTTTCATGCTATGGTTAGGTTTACCTTAATTCTTCTTTCGTAGTTGTGGATGCTTGCGAGGGAGGTTAATAATAAGTGGGATGCTTGTCCAACGAAGGGCAGTACCCAAGCACCGGTCCACCCACATATCAAATTATCAAAGTAACGAATGCGAATCAAATGAGCATGATGACAACGAGCTTGACGATAATTCCCATGTGTCCTCGGGAAAGCTTTACTTTATATAAGAGTTTGTCCGGGCTTGTCCTTTTCTACCAAAAGGATTGGTCCACCTTGTTGCACCTTGTTTACTTTTTTTACTTGTTACCCGTTACGAATTACCTTATCACAAAACTATCTGTTATCGATAATTCCAGTGCTTGTAGAGAATACCTTACTGAAAACTGCTTGTCATTTCCTTCTGCTCCTTGTTGGGTTCGACACTCTTACTTATCGAAAGGACTACAATAGATCTTGTGGTTCATCACCGGGCTGGGAAGAAGTGGTTCCCTCCCCGCCAACATTAGTTGCTGGTGTCGGTGTCAAAACCGGCGGATCTCGGGTAGGGGGTCCCGAACTGTGCGTCTAAGGCGGATGGTAACAGGAGGCGGGGGACACAATGTTTACCCAGGTTCGGGCCCTCTCGATGGAGGTAATACCCTAATTCCTGCTTGATTGATCTTGATGATATGAGTATTACAAGAGTTGATCTACCACGAGACGTAGAGGCTAAACCCTAGAAGCTAGCCTATGATTATCGTTGTTGTTGTCCTACGGACTAAACCCTCCGGTTTATATAGACACCGGAGGGGGCTAGGGTTACACATAGTTGGTTACAAGGGAGGAGATCTACACATAAGAATTGCCAAGCTTGCCTTCGACGCAAAGGAGAGTCCCACCCGGACACGGGACAAAGTCTTCAATCTTGTATCTTCATAGTCCAACAGTCCGACCAAAGTATATAGTCCGGCTGTCTGAGGACCCCATAATCCAGGACTCCCTCAGTAGCCCCTGAACTAGGCTTCAATGACGATGAGTTCGGCGCGCAGATTGTCTTCGGCATTGCAAGGCGGGTTCCTCCTCCAAATACTCCATAGAAGATTTTGAACACAAGGATCGTGTCCGGCTCTGCAAAACAAATTCCACATTCCACCGTAGAGAGTACAATATCCCACAAATCTAATATGCTGACAAATTTCATAGCGTGACATCACGCCACGACCCGGTCATTATTCGAACCGTTTTCTCAACCAGCTACTGCACATATTGCGAGGCGGTTTTATTGGCACGTCTTGTCGAAGCAGAGATCGTGTCCCCCTTATCACGGGATTCTCACAAATACGGGTGTGAGTAACCCAATCGTACTTGCTAGTATGACTCCTCGATTTTAAAGGGGCCAAGCGGAGGACGCTTGATATTCACCCTCTTTATAAAGGGGCCAAGGCCTATCCTTTTCTTCTCGCGCTCGATCCTTCCCTTCCCGCACCTCGAGTTCCAACACCCAAGGCTCAGGCTAAGCACTTCGGACCTTCAATCATGTCCGGATCCAACCTTCAAGGCCGGTGGATGGCCTCCTCATCCTGCAGGAGGACATCAAGAAGCTAAGAGAAGCCAGGTATCTGACCTCCGAAATATCGCACAAGCTGCCTGCTCAAGGGCAGGTAATCCCAACTCCCGAACCCAACGAGAGTGTCGTATTTGTTTCCCACTTCCTCCGAGGGCTAGGCTTTAGTCTTGATCCCTTTGTTAGAGGGCTTAAGTTCTATTATGGGCTCGATTTCCATGATCTAGCTCCAAATTCTATCCTTCACATCTCGTGGTTTATCTTCGTGTGTGAGGCCTTCCTCTGCATCACCCCGCACTTCGGCGTATGGCTCAAAACCTTCAATGTGAAGCCGAAGGTGATCGACGGGCGACACGCAGAATGCGGAGGTGCCATAATAAGCAAAGGCACTGATGCTCCATGGCCGAAGGGTTCCTTCCCAGAGATGTCCAACTTATGGTAGCGGGAGTGGTTTTACATCACAGCTCCCCGAAGTACTAAGTGGGTAGCTGCCCCCGCCTTCCGTTCGGCCCCCCTGCCACAACTGGCGTCCTGGGTCAACAAGGGGCTGGACTGGGAGCCAGTTAATGACGTGTAGACACTGCAGAGTCGCATCTGAGATCTCCTCAAGAGAGATGTCAGTCTTGTTAAAGTAATGGAAGTCATGTTAGTTCGTCGGGTCCTGCCATGCCAACGCCGATCTCTCTGTATGTGGGAGTTCAACCAGGAAGGACCGCGAACTATTCAACAATTCTTCGGCATGACGCTCGAAGAGATGTATGGATTGTTCTTCGGATCACGAATAAAGTGTCCGGACACCACCGAGGATGCGGGTCTCAACTGCAATCGTCCAGATACCCACGTAAGTAATTCTGCAGCCGAACATACTGTCTTTTTATTTGTCACAACATCATTCTGAAAAAAATCGCTCTTGGCCAGGACTGGATAAGAAAGGCGAAGATGATCAGGTGTTCGGCCCCCCTTCCCGAAGGCTCACCGGATCCTGTACTAGCCAGGATGCTTGAGCACGCACCTTATCAAGTGCCATCAGGGGAAGATAAAGGGAGGAATAAAGAAGCCGAAAGCGGGCCTCACGCATTACTCATCCAAACCGGGGGAATTAGTGTCTCCGTGAAGGAGGATAATCGGGAGAAGAATCTAGAATCCCTCTCCCCAAGGAAGGAAAAGAACCGCCTCAAGACTTGGAACGAGGGTTTCCAAACGAGGGAAGAAACCTCGCCAGGGGCCCCCGCCGGAGGGCATCCTTGCCGCAGTTCCATAAGGGGTCAGCCCTCCACCGAGCTGTAAGTGAACAAGAGTACTTTTGGTAAATATATCCTGCTTTATCTCCGAGGACAAATAATCGAGTCGTGTGTCTTGCAGTCTAGATCGTAGCCCTTCTCGACAGAGTTCGTCTTCGGGGGATCTTCTTCCGGAGATGATGGAGAGTGAAACGCCTTCCCTTGTCTCCCCGCCTCATGGGGCGGACGACCCTGAGGAGGCGTCACGGAGGATTTCTCCTGATCCGCCAAGGCCAGAAGGTGACCCTTCGGCCACCCGAAGTCCGGAGTATTCGACTCCTAAAGTGAGCAACAGAAAGAGTCCGGGACTGTCAGGTGCACAACCGGACATACTGATGGGTCTTCTGGAGCAAGCGGCTATCTCAGAGGCGCATCGTACTTTAATGGGTACGGTGGTTGAGAGGATTTCATCCGCCAAAGTGGGTTGCATGAAGCTTTTACGAGCCTGCTAAGAGGCTTTGAGGTACGCAAAGTAATATATATATTTTTTGACGGTACCGCACACGCTAGGTGCACCCTATACAGATAGTAGCCCCTGAGACTCTGGTTGCTCTTCAGAGGCGGCAAACAGAGGATCCTAGTCCCAGGTAATGATCATGCTGTTTTCATGTGCAGGCGGCCGAGGGTCCGGTGGCTGGCCGGACTGCTGAGTTTGCCGAACTGAGGCGTCAGCTTGACGCGGCAGATGCCGACATCGCGCTTGTGAATAAGCGGCTTGACGAGGCACAGGGTATGTATTTTCGGGTGGTCAACAAATATTAATAGGAGCATGATGCTAGTATCTATAATATTATGTGACTGCAGATGGAGCTGCCGTCGTGGAGACCCTTCAGGTGGAGCTTGCCCGAGCCAAGGAGCAAGCCAGGAGAAGTGATGCGGCCGCCCTAAAGGCGGCCGAAGAGTTGAGAGTCGAACAGACCTCTCATTGCCAGAGCGAAGATAAAATAGCCAAGATGGCTGTTGAGCTGAAAGATGCTGTCGGCCGGTATGAGCTTCTTGAAAAGGAAAGCCAAGCGAAAGCGGCGGACTTGAAGAAAGCCATGGAAGCAGCCAAGGAAACCCACTCTAAAATCAGAGCGGCGAAGGAGGAGCTCCGTCAAGCCGGAGATATCGCGGCTGGGAAGCCCTTTTTGTTGCGGACGAAGTTCGGAGATCCGAAGTATGCCCCTCTGGATCAATTATGGAGTGCTGCGGACGCATACTTGGACTTAGCAACGAGTGCTGCTGATGCGACTGAAGTTTTCAAAGATCAGAAAGATCATGAAGTGGAAAGGTTGTTCTGGTCGCAGTTCAGTGCTCCAACGCGTCCGCTGCTGTTAAATGAACAAATGGCCGAGTGGGCTGAGCTCCATAGATTGTCCGGACTTGCCATGAGGTCTGTCGTGGATTGTCTTTGGCCGGAACAACCAAGGCCGATTAGTTATTTTGGTTTAGTGCAACGATTCCTTGGTGTTGTGCCGCATATCGACGTTGTAAAGAGGTCGGCGTGCATAGAGGGTGCGCGGATGGCTCTTGCCCATGTTAAGACATACTGGGCAGAGATGGAGGCCACCTCTATTGCAACCCGGGATCCGGCCATAGGCCAGGTCTCAGCCGAGCACTATATTGAAGAAGTCCTAGAAGGTGCTCATTTAATAAAGGCTCAGTGCTCGAAGAGTATCATGTTCGGGTGACATGTATCCCAATTGTAAAAACAATGCTATTTGGATTATAAAGGCTGTGTTTATACTTTTGCCTAAAAGTATTATGATGCCTCCTGTGCGGCCGTTTATGTATGTATATAACCTGAAAGTTTGCAGTCGTCGGCTTCAGCCCCCACGCATATAATGCGGGGGTGTTCGTAAAAGTACGTATTCACACTTGATCCAATGTCTTGGTCCATTAAGGAGGTGATAGCGCGGCGAACAAGGCAATCGGACTATATAGCTTTAACACTTTCACTTAGCCATAGGAGTTTGATGGTGGGGCTACTATATAGCCCCTGGTACCTCCGCGCTCGTCCGAATACGGTGCGCGTACGTACATGACCAGGAAACCGGCTCTTCGTTAATGCGGAGGAATCGCGAAGATTCTACTGAGTCATCGAGTGGTTGACCAGTCTCGCGCTTTATCATGACAGTCCGTTTTCGGCTTTCTCTACTGAGGTGCTCATCCAGATGAACCAGGGCACAACCGCAGTAGTTCTCCCGGTGCCACCTTAGTCGATAGAGCGGAACGTAAGGTAGCAAAACACGGGAGCCGGGCAAACCCAACTATTTACCACAGACATGACTTGGAGCTAATGCATATAAGGCCAAAGTCGCGACGCCGAACACTCCCTAAGGTATTCGGACATTACAACGTATACTGGGCTGAGTAACGCCCTCGATAATGAGCCCTGAATTTCCAGGTACGTGCATTAGTCTGACGTGATGAAATGCCAATAACGCCAGCATCCCTCTCGGTTGTGTTGAGTATCCGGAGGGTGTGAAGCAACAAGAGACAGTAAAAAAGGTTTACACAGGGTCTTAATCTAAAAAGAAACCTTTGAGCGGGGCCTTGCTGCACGTCTGCGCCTGTGTTTCCATTGTGCCGTATCCTGGAAGGATGTAGCACGATGATCATCTATAAAAGAGAAAAACCCAGGTGAAAGTCTTCGTGCGAAAAATTGGTTATTCTTAATGAGCCATGGAAATGCAATCTAAATAAGGTCAAGCCGAACTGTAGTCCTTTTTACATGCGGGAAGCCCCTAGCACCACCTATGGGGGTATATCTATCGACCCAATCTCAGGTTTATCTGAGCTGTTACAACTAGTGGTGCGCCGGACTCGGCTAGCCGTGTTAGCGGTCTTGACGACCGATCATTTATTCTGGTTGGAGAGGTCGTTCAGTGTTTGGCTGCTAGAGCCGCCACATATTCTTCCGCACGTATGGAACGCTATGTTTTTCTGCTAACTATGATGATGCCACATGGACCGGGCATCTTAAGCTTAAGATAAGCGTAATGCGGTACTGCATTAAAACGAGCGAAGGCCATTCTTTCGAGTAGTGCGTGATAGCCGCTTTGGAATGGAGCGATATCGGAGGTTAATTCTTCGCTTCGGAAGTTGTCGGGAGAACCGAATGCAACCTCTAGTACTGGAGAGCCCATGCAACGGGCCTCTGGGTCTGGTATTACTCCTTTAAAGGTAGTATTGCTTTGGCTGATTCTTGTCGGGTCTATCCCAATTTTGCAGACAGTGTCCTGATATATCAGATTAAGACTACTGCCACCGTCCATAAGGACTTGGGTGAGATGGTATCCGCCAATTATTGGGTCTAGCACCAAGGCAGCCGATCCTCCGTGCCGGATACTAGTCGAGTGATCCCTGCGATCAAAAGTGGTCGGGCAGGCCGACCAAGGGCTGAACTTGGGGGTGACGGGCTCCACAGCGCATACGTCTCGGAGTGCGCGTTTTCTCCTCCTCTTCGTTACGTGAATCATGTTCACTGTTTTGACCTCTGGTGGGAATTTTTTTCTGTCCCCCAGTGTTTGGCTAGCGAGGCTCATCCTCGTCTTTACTTGTTGTGTCCCTCCCCTTGTGTTCGGCGTTTAGCTTGCCGACCTGCTTGAAGACCCAACATTCTCTGTTGGTGTGATTTGCAGGTTTGTCGGAGGTGCCATGAATCTGACATGATCTGTCTAGAATCTTGTTTAGGCTGGACGGTCCATCTCTGCTGCCTTTGAATGGCTTTTTCCGTTGACCGGGCGAGAGCCCTGAATCCGGCGCCATCGCCGTGTTGTCCGGGCTGTCTTCATTGTTTCGACGCTTGCTTTTATTGCGTCGCGTTTTCCGTTGCCATCCCTGACTTTGGATGTGCCTGGGTCGCTGGTGCCGCTGCGGGCCAGCTTAACATCTTCGCCAGCAAAAGCGGGTCATAAGGCTTGTTAGGGCTGCCATTGTCCTCAGTTTTTCCTGGCCGAGGTGTCTAGCGAGCCATTCGTCCCGGACAGTGTGTTTGAAAGCCGCTAAGGCTTCGGCATCCGGGCAGTCGACAATTTGATTCTTCTTACCGAGGAATCTGTTCCAAAGCTTTCGGGCTGACTCTCTGGGCTGTTGAATTATATGACTTAAATCGTTTGCATCCGGAGGTCGGACATAGGTCCCTTGAAAATTAGCCCTAAAAGCATCCTCAAGCTCTTCCCAACTTCCAATTGAGTTTTCTGGTAGGCTTTTCAGCCAGTGCCGAGGCGGTCCTTTCAACTTGAGAGGCATGTATATGATGGCATGGAGATCATCTCCGCGAGCCATGTGGATGTGAAGAATACAGTCCTCAATCCAGACCCTAGGGTCTGTCATTCCGCCGTATGCCTCTATGTTCACGGGTTTGAATCCCTCTTGAAATTCGTGATCCAGCACCTCATCGGTGAAGCATAGGGGGTGCGCGACACCCTTGTATTTGGATGTGTCATGGCATTCTGACGGTTGTAGTGTTCGGGTTCGATTCTGTGCCGGAGCGTGCTTCCTAGATCCGTAGATGGACCTGGTCAAACCGGCTTTTTGGTGCAAGTCCTCACGTATATCGTGTGCTGACTTATGTGCGACATCATTGGCCCCCCTGTCGCGGCCACGGGGTGGCCGATCCGGCTGATCAGCCATTTTATTTTTCGGCTGTATGGGCTCTAAAGCCTCGTCATCCAATTCAGGCAGCAGCTTGCGCTTTGGATAGCTCTTCGTGTGGCGATTGCCGCCGTTCTTTTCTTCAGTGTCGAGCACTTTGTTCCATCTGTTGTTGAGCATATTCTGCGCGGCCTTAAACCTTTGCTTCTGCTTCTTCAGGCTCCTCGCAGTGGCAATAAGCCTTCTATGGAGGCTCTCTTGTTCCAAGTGCCTCTCCGGGATGATGTGTGCATCGTTGTCCGTACTGTTCTCCTATCCGGAGCCAGGTTGATGAGATTTATCATCGGTGTCGCCGCGATCAGACAACGGCTCCGTACTATGTTCCATCTGGTGGCTCATCCTACTCCATCGCTGGGTCCATGTGGTCGTCGTTTCCTTTGGAGTCGACCGGGGAATTATTCTTTCTTGTGCTGCTATCGCTGTTTTTGCTGAGGCGGGATTTGGAGCAGCGTCTACGTCGTCGCTTTGGTTGCTTCTCGAGGATATTATCCTTCGCTGCATCCTTCCGTTCCTCGTCATTGTTTTCTTTGGGTGTGTCCACCATGTATATATCGTGTGATGAAGTGGCTGTCCAGCGCCCTGTGGGCGGTGGTTCCTGTTCCTCTCCTGTATCGTCGTCCATACCGTTGATGTCTTCGGAGTCGAAATCAAGCATGTCAGTTGAATCTTCGATAGTGGCTATTAAGTGGGTGGTGAACAAATTTTTTCGTCGTCCGCTTCCCACTCGAGCCAGACATAGTTCGGCCGGGGGTCTCCTGACAAGGAGAGAGACCTTAATGAATCTAGCACGCCGCCTAAGGGCGAGCGCTGGAAAATATCCGCAGAGGTAAACTCCATGATCGGTGTCCAATCAGATTTGATAGGCACGGACGCAAGCGGTTCGGAGCCTGTGGCCGGGGACAAATCCAAGGGTTCGATGACACAGGTCTCGTAGGAGGTTAGGTCAGTATTCGGCTCTATCGCCGCTGAGTGTGTGGCCTCTGTGGCGGGGCCCATCCACCCATCCTCGGATGGCACGATCTGCTCCGGATTGAGGGTCAGAGTAGCCGTAGGTGTGATCACCCGAATACCGTCCGACGGCAGGGCTAAGTCATGCTCGTCGTGACCGTGCGACACACCTGATATGGGCTCGAATCCGTCGAAGATCAAGTCTCCGCGGACGTTGGCAGTATAGTTCAAGCTTCCAAACCTGACCTGACGGCCAGGGGCATAGCTATCGATTTGCTCCAGATGGCCAAGCGAGTTGGCCCGCAGTAAGAAGCCGCCAATATGAAGATCTATCCGGGGAGAAAAACCTCACCCTTGATCGCATCATTGCCGATGATCGAAGGAGCCATCAAGCCTTTATCATGACGGCACCGTGGAACTCTCAATGAAAGCACCAATGTCGGTGTCAAAACAGGCGGATCTCGGGTAGGGGGTCCCGAACTGTGCGTCTAAGGCGGATGGTAACATGAGGCGGGGGACACAATGTTTACCCAGGTTCGGGCCCTCTCGATGGAGGTAATATCCTACTTCCTGCTTGATTGATCTTGATGATATGAGTATTACAAGAGTTGACCTACCATGAGATCGTAGAGGCTAAACCCTAGAAGCTAGCCTATGATTGTGATTGTTGTTGTCATACGGACTAAACCCTCTAGTTTATATAGACAGCGGAGGGGGCTAGGGTTACACAGAGTCGGTTACAAGGGAGGAGATCTATACATCCGAATTGCCAAGCTTGCCTTCCACGCAAAGGAGAGTCCCACCCGGACACGGGACGAAGTGTTCAATCTTGTATCTTCATAGTCCAATTGTCCGGCCAAGGTATATAGTCCGGCTGTCCAAGGACCCCCTAATCCAGGACTCCCTCAGCCGGGACGGAAGCACCAACACCCAAGCTCGCCTCCCCTTCCTTCGTGCGCACGGGCTCGGTGGTAGGTGCCCTTGCCGGGGATGCCCCTCCGGCCTCGAGGTGGCGTGGTCAACGGAGGCGGCGTGTCTGGGGCGGCCTTTAGTGGCTCCTCCTGTTGCCGCTCTCCTCCTACAAGCCCGACAAGGTCAGCACCAAGGATTCGCGCTCCAATGCCTGACGATGAAAAATAAGTAATGAACTCACGCTGGGGGCTGGAGCGGGGGCTGTGCTGGGGGCTGTTGTCCGGGCTGATCACCACCAACGCCAGCGTGCGCGGGGTGCTCGCCAGGGGCTTGTCGCCTGTCAAAGCCTTGGATCTCTTTTCCAACCTCTGGGCCAGCATCTCCGTGTTGCCACAAAGACAAGATCAAGTCAGGGAAGATGGCACAACCTGGGGGTCAGGAAATGATGAGGGGCAAGATACTTACTCGTCCTCCTCCACTGGCCTCCTCTTCCTCTTTGGGCTGAAGTACCCAAGATCGAAGTCGACCTCCGGGGCGGCGTCCATGGGGGGAGGGGAAGGCGAAGGTGTCCTGCGCCGCTTGGATGAGGAAGAAGCAGCGACCACGGCCTTCTTCGCTGCCGCAACCCTCGTCTCGCTCGCAGGCTGTCCTTGGGCCTGTTGCCTCTGAGCGAGTCCTGGACTAAGGGGTCCTCGGACGTCCGGCCTATTATCCATGGGCCGGACTGGTGGGCTGTGAAGACATGAAGGCTGAAGACTGCACCCTTATCTAGATAGGACTCTCCTTGGCATGGAAGGCAAGCTTGGCGACCAACTATAAAGATTCCTTCTTATGTAATCGACTCTATGTAACCCTAGATCCCCCCCGGTGTCTATATAAACCGTAGGGGGTAGTCCGGGAAGGACAGACGCATTACAATAGTCATACGGGCTAGACTTCTAGGGTTTAGCCATTACGATCTCGCGGTAGATCAACTCCTGTAACACTCATATTCATCAAGATCAATCAAGCAGGAAGTAGGGTATTACCTCCATAGAGAGGGCCTGAACCTGGCTAAACATTGTGTCCCCCGTCTCCTACAACCATCGACCTTAGATGCACAGTTTGGGACCCCCTACCCGAGATCCGCCGATCTTGACACCGACATTGGTTCTTTCATCGAGAGTTCCACTTTGCCGTTGGCGAAAGGTTCGATGGCCCCTTGGATCGTCCATAGTGACGCTATCCAAGGAGAAACCTTCCTCCCCGGATAGATTTTCGTATTCGGCGGCTTCGTACTGTGGGCCAACTCACTTGGCCACCTGGAGAAGATCGATAGCTATGCCCCTGGCCACCAGGTCAGATTTGGAAGCTTGAACTTTGTTGCGGATATCCGTGGAGACTTGATCTTCAATGGATTTGAGACCGCGGCGATCATTCCCCCTCATTCCGATGAACACGACTTAAATTTGTCATCGGACCATATTCAGGAGAAGGTTCCTATAACTGCTACGGCCTTAGATTCGGAGCAGATTGCGCCATCCAAAACCACAGAATCCACGGCGTTGGAGCCGCACACGGACTCAACACCTTGCAATGTCTGCGACAACGGAATTCCAGACTTGCCTCCAGCTATAAGTTCCAAAGCACGCACGCCCGCGGGCGCAGAGCTGGATCGGTTATCGATCTTCGAGTTCAGCGCCGCGCATATCTTCCAACACTCGTCCTTGGGCGACATTCTAAATTCATTAAAAAACCTGTCCTTGGCGGGGGACCCACAGCCGAACTATGTCCGGTTCGAGCTAGAGGCTGATAATGGAGAATTTCGCTTCCCACCCGCCACCCACTTCATAGACACTATCGAGGACTTAACCGACATGCTCTATTATGACTCCAAAGACATCGACGGTATAGACGACGATGTTGACAAGGAGCAAGGCCAAGACCCGCCATTTATGGGATGCGGGACGGCCACCTCTTCGTACGATGTGTACATGGTTGATACACCTAAAAAAACTAGCGATGATGACAAAGACGATCCAGTTGAGAATAAACCTCCTGAGACACAGTCTAAGTACCGACGCCCTAAACACCGCTCTAAGCCACATCGCAGCAACGCTGGTACCGGAGAAAATAGTACTCCGGACGAAGCTGAAAAGAATAAAGACCCTGTTGGAGCAAGATCCTAACAGGAGGAAAGAAAACGGGCAAGCCAGCCCTGATGAACAGGCCCTGCCTAGCGAAAATTCGGAGGACGACAATTACATTCCGCTCTCCGAAGATGAGGTAAGCCTCGGTGACAAAGACTTCATCGTACCCGAAGAACCCCTCGACCAGGAGCGCTTCAAGCGCAGGCTAATAGCTACTGCAAGGATCCTGAAAAAGAAGCAGCAGTAGCTTCAAGCTGACCAAGACCTACTCAACGATAGATGGACCGAAGTCCTGGCCGCCGAAGAATACGGCCATAGTGGCCCAGCCAAAAGCTACCCGAAGCATAGACTGCTACCTCAATCCAATGACGAGGCGTTGGAGCCCGTACCATCATCACACAATTCGGCATGTCGTCGACAACCTGGTCCGGACAAAGAGGCAACTTAAGCCGAACACCAGACCGCCCCACCTCGCCGTAAAGGCAAGAATGATGCAGCTCACGGTTGTCCAGACGACCTTCAGCGGTACTTGGACAATAGAGCAGGACACACAAAATCGATATACGGACCGCGAGGGCACTGCCGGACACGCGACGATGGCTACCTATCCGGATGTGACAAACCAAGACACGCCCGAGCCGAAAACAGCAAATGGACTCCTTCGGAGTTATGTCATAGTGTGGCCCAACATAGAGGCGCCGCACACCCTCTCTGCTTCACAGATGAATTAGTGGACCATGAATTCCTCGAGGGATTCAAGCCCGTCAATATTGAATCATACGACGGAACAACCGATCCCTCAGTATGGATAGAGGATTTTATTCTCCACATCCATATGGCCCGTGGAGGCGACCTCCACGCCATTAAATATCTCCCACTAAAGTTAAAAGGGCTAGCTCGGCACTGGTTAAACAGCCTGCCTGAAAATTCCATAGGCAGCTGGGAGGACTTGGAAGAGGCCTTCCTCGACAACTTCCAAGGAACATATGTCCGGCCACCGGATGCTGATGACCTAAGTCACATTATCCATCAGCCCGGAGAGTCAGCCAGGAAGCTCTGGACTCGGTTCTTAGTTAGAAAGAACCAAATCGTCGACTGTCCGGACGCGGAAGCCCTTGCGGCTTTCAGACACAGTGTCTGGGATGAATGGCTTGCACGCCACCTCGATCAAGAAGGACCTAAATCCATGACATCCCTCACCACTTTGATGACCCGCTTTTGCGCGGGAGAAGACAACTGGTTCGCTCGTAGAAGCAACATCACCAGTGACCCGGGCACTTCCGAAATCCGAGACGGCAACGGCAAGCCACGACGAAGCAAATACAACAGTCGCAATGATAATGAAAAATCATGCAACACAGCGGTCATCGCCGGATTCAGCACTCCCAAGCCCGGACAATTGAAGAAGCCATTCAAGGCGAACCGAGACAAACCATCCAACCTAGACAGGATATTGGACCGACCCTGCCAGATTCATGGCCACCCCGATAAACCAGCCAACCATACTAACAGAAACTGCTGGGTCTTTAAGCAGGTCGGCAAGCTCAACGCCAAAAAAAAGGGGAGGCCGCCAGGTGACAGGGACGACGGAGAGGCTCACCAATGAAATACCGGGGGTCAGAAGCAATTTCCACCCGAGGATCAACTACTCCCGGAGCGAAAATGGCAGTCCGGCTTCCGCCGCCCACCTCGTACACCTGCAAAATTTGTGCCGCGCATACATCACTACGCACTCAAGATACCATGGGCATTGGCGGAAGCACACTATGAACAAGCCTGCAAGCATCCCCATAACATTTTTTATCCATTTTCTTTTTATTTAATCCTTCACTATCTCTTAAAAATAGGTGACGAACAGGACAAACATCTAAAATTGACTCTATCAGAGTTCGGATCCGTACACTCACCTAAGGGGCTACTTCCATCAAGGATTCCCCTCACTGAGGACAGGCGGAGCAGATGTGCGACAGGAGGTCCAAAATAACTTTTTGTAGACCGCACACTTTATTTCGAGCATGTACTATGCCTCTTCCTCCACCCTCAACCCCGAGCATGTCAAATAGTTGGGGTTGTGGTCTTTATATTTATATAAAGTAATCATCGGCATATCACTCAGGTCCTAGTAAAACAGTATCCGAATTAATCATCCGTGTTGTTTCGCCAATGATTATGGCTCCCATGGTTGTCTCACAGATATACCCTGGCATAACACGCCAGGGGCTCGGTACGGGAACAAATGAGTTGCCAACAGAAGTCCAAACAGCTCTATAGCGTACTTCGGCGTCGCATGTTTGGCCTTATATGCCTTAGCTCCGAATCATTGTCTTGCGACAATAGTTGGGTTGCCCGGCTCCTGTACTTGCTACCCTACGTTCCGCTCCATCGGCTAGGGTAGTAAAGGTAGAACTACTGCGATTGTGCTTCCGGTTCATTCGGTCAAATACCTCAGTAGAGAAAGCCGAAAACTGACTGTCATGATGCGGCGATAGCTGGTCAACCACTTGATGACTTCTTGGAATCTTTAGCAATTCTCCGTGTCACACGAGGGATCTTTTTCAGATCAAATATGTAAGGCACCATATTATAATACGCCGCATACATACCAGGGGCTATTTCATAGCCCCACCATAAAACTCCTATGGCTAAGTGAAAGTGTTAATGCCCTATAGTCCGATTGCCTTCGGTTCGGCCGAGATTATCACCTCCTTCATGGACCCAGACGTTGGATAAAGAGTGATTAAATGCTTTTCCGAACACCCCCGAACTCCCTACGAGGGGGCTGAAGCCGACGACTGGAAAACTTTCAGATTATATTAAAAGGCCGCACAGGAGGAATACAAGCTTTCGAGCAAAACATAAAAATAGATTAACTATAAAATTGTCTTTTACAATTATCATACACCTCACTCGAACATTATGTCTTTCGAGCATTGACCCTCTATCAAGCGGGCGGCCTCCAGGACGTCTTCCAAATAATGCTCCGGTTCAGGACGGTCCTTGCCCTTGGGTGGACTCTTCGCCGCAACATCGATAGCCTTCATCTTCCCCCAGAATGTCTTGACTCGGGCAAAAGCCATTCGTGCACCCTCAATGCACATTGACCGCTTCACAGCGTTGATACGCGACACCGCATCAACAAGCCTTTGCACCAAACCGAAGTTGCTATTTGGAACTGGCTCGGTTGGCCACAACCGGATTATGACGTTCTTCATGGCAGCGCCGGATATCCTATGAAGCTCGGCCCATTGGGACATCTGTTCATTCAGCAACAGAGGGCGCTTCGATGCGCCAAACTATGACCAGAAAAGCTTCTCCGTTGCATACCCATCTCGCGCTTGGTAATACTGTGCCGCATCAGAAGAACTCTTCGGCAAGTCTAAAAACTCGTCCGGAGAACTCCATACTTGGTTAAGCTGAGCATAGTTTGGATCACCGAACTTAGTTTGCAGCAGAAATGGCTTACCAGCCGCAACCTCCCTAGCTTGCCGGATCTCCTCACGAGGGGCTCTAGATTCCGACCGCGCTACTTTTGCCTCTTGTAAGGCCTTGTCCAGTTCAGCCGTTAAGGCTTTATTCTCCTTCTCCAGAAATTCACAGCGGCCAGTAGCATTTTCCAGTTCGAGCGCCATCGTGGATATTTTCTCCTCGTCTTGGCGCCGTGCAGCTTGTTCGGCTTTTAACTCAGCCGATGCCTTTTTGGCAGCAGCATTGCTACACCGGGCCTGCTCCTTGGCCCGGGCCAGCTCCGCTTGAAGAACTTCAACGGCGGCAGCACCATCTGCAACGATACCTTGCGACTCGTCAAGACGCATATTGATTAATGCAAGATCATCCCCTGCCACATCAAGCTTCCGCTGCAGCTCGGCAATTTCCATAGTCCGGGAAGTGGCCAAGGGGGAAGCAGCCTGTGTTCAAGTTCATCAGGTTAGTCCTCAAATGATCCTATTCGATCCTCCATTTTCTTCCGAGTGGAAGCCAACCCGAATCTCAGGGGCTACTACCTATACACAAGCGCATCTTTGCAAATAAAAACATAGCTGAAAACATTATATTACAAACCTCGAAGCCTTTTAGCAGGCTCATGAAGGCTTCATTCAATCCACTCTTCGTGGACAAAATCTTCTCAACCACTGTATCCATCAAGGTACGTTGTTCCCCCGAGACAGATGCTTTCCGCAACATGTCCCGCAATATATCCGGAGCCTCCGGGTCTTCGGAAGCCGCTCTAGGAGCACAATCATCCTTTGAAGGAATCTATTCACCAGTCTCCAGAATCATCGTCGGCTGCGAGCCACACAGTCCGGAGCCTTTATTATTATCAGCCCCAGAATCCCGGACGGTCGGAGATCCACCTTCGGGTACTGCCTCTTTTATCCCCTACGTGGCTTGTTGATCAAGAAGAACCCTTCGCGATGACACTTCAGAGTCGTCCGCCATATTGGGAGAGGAGGTCAGGGGAGGCGTCTCGCTCTCCATCATCTCTGGGAGGAGACCTCCTGAAGAAGAGGATTGCCCAGAAAAACTCTGCGCCGACCTGTAAAAATGCACGGACGCGTTACGTATATCTTCGGTAACGACAGAAGAGTGGGACACTATCAAAGTACTCCGGATTCACTTACGGTTTGGCTGAGGGCTTGTCCCCTTGTTGGAGCTGTTCAACATCGTCGCTTTCCAAACCCAAGCCGCTCGATGGTGGCATCTTGCCCCACTTGGGAGACCGCTGCTCCCAACCTTCGGAGGCGGCCCTTTTCCTCCTGCTTGGAGAAGGGATACTGGGTCCTCTTTCGCCTCTGTCTTCAGGCGAGGAAAGGTGATTTCTCTGGACTCAGTATCCGACTTACCTCCGGAACAAAGGTCATCTCGGGTCCTCTCGCTCTCCTCCTCACCCTCCCTTGCCGGCGCCTGGTATGGTGCCGAGGCCAGCATCCTTGTTAACACGGGAGTAGCTGAGTCTTCGGGAAGGGGAGCCGGACACCTAATCCGTTCAACTTTCTTTACCCAGCCCTGAAAAAGGATGATTCGGTCAGTGTCTTATCATTGGGTATCTGATTATGAGGTGTTCCTCGGATGGGTACTTACCGGGGTGTCCGGATGGTTGCAGTCTAGGCCGATATCTTCAGTGGTGTCCGACCATTGCTTTCGTTTCCCGAAAAATAATCTCCACATTCCTTCGTGCGTAGTGCCGAAGAAGTGCTGAAGAGTCCGCGGCCCTTCTGGATTGAACTCCCACATGCGGAGAGGCCGTCGCTGGCACGGCAGGGTCCAGCGGATTAGCATTACTTGAACAACATTGACGATATTGATGTCCCTCTCAATGAGGCTTCGGACGCGACTCTGTAAGGTCCACACCTCGTCCGTTGATCCCCATTCCAACCCCTTATTAATCCACGATGCAAGGTGAATTGGGGGACTGGATTGAAATGCGGGTGCAGATGCCCACTTGGAGCCACGGGACTCGGTGATATAGAACCACCCCTGCTGCCATAAATCAGAAGATTTGTCAAAGGATCCTTTCAACCAAACAGCGCTAGCAAGCTTGCTCACTATGGCACCACCACACTCTGCCCGCTCTCCCTCTACCACTTGCGGCTTCACATCGAAGGTCTTGAGCCACAAGCCGAAGTGCATAGGAGTTCGGAGGAAGGCTTCGCACGTGACGATAAACGCTGAGATAAGAAGAATAGAGTCCGGGGACAGATCGTGAAAATCTAGCCCATAATAGAACATGAGCCCTCGAACGAAGGGATTAAGTGCAAACCCTAACCCGCGGAGGAAGTGGGACACGAACACGACCCTCTCGCTGGATCTGGGGGTGGGAGTAACCTGCCCTTCAGCTGGAAGTCGATGAAGGATTTCCGCGGTCAGATATCTCGCCGCCCGAAGCTTTGCAATGTCTCTCTCCGTGACAGAAGAAGCCACCCACCGGTGAGGGAGTCCTGGATTAGGGGGTCCTCAGACAGCCGGACTATATCCTTTGGCCAGACTATTGGACTATGAAGATACAAGATTGAAGACTTCGTCCCGTGTTCGGGTGGGACTCTCCTTTGCGTGGAAGGCAAGCTTGGCAATTCGGATTTGTAGATCTCCTCCCTTGTAACCGACTCTGTGTAACCCTAGCCCCCTCCGGCGTCTATATAAACCGGAGGGTTTAGTCCGTAGGACAAGAACAATGATAATCATAGGCTAGCTTCTAGGGTTTAGCCTCTACGATCTCATGGTAGATCAACTCTTGTAATACTCATATCATCAAGATCAATCAAGCAGGAAGTAGGGTATTACCTCCATCGAGAGGGCCCGAACCTGGGTAAACATTGTGTCCCCCGCCTCCTGTTACCATCCGCCTTAGACACACAGTTCGGGACCCCCTATCCGAGATCCGCCGGTTTTGACACCGACATTGGTGCTTTCATTGAGAGTTCCACTGTGCCGTTATGATAAAGGCTTAATGGTTCCTTCGATCATCGGCAACGATGCGATCCAGGGTGAGGTTTTTCTCCACAGACAGATCTTCGTATTTGGCGGCTTTGTACTGCGGGCCAACTCGCTTGGCCATCTGGAGCAGATCGAGAGCTACGCCCCTCGCCATCAGGTCAGGTTTGGAAGCTTGAACTATACTGCCGACATCTGCGGAGACTTGATCTTCGACGGATTCGAGCCCATGTCGGGTGCGCCGCACAGTCACAACGAGCATGACTTAGCTCTACCGCCGGATAGTGTTCAGGAGATCACACCTGTGGCAACTCCGGCCCTCTATCCGGAGCAGATCGCGCCGTCCGAGGACGGGTGGATGGACACCGCCATGGAGGCTGCACACTCGGCGGCGATAGAGACGAATACTGACTTCACCTCCTATGAGACCCGTGTTGCCAGACCCTCGAATTCGTCCCCGGCCACGGGCTCCGAACTGCCTGCATCCGTGCCTATCAAATCTGATTGGGCATCGATCATGGAGTTTACCTCCGCAAATATCTTTCAGCACTCGCCCTTGGGCAACGTGCTAAATTCATTGAGGTCTCTCTCCTTATCAGGAGGCCCTTGGCCGAACTATGTCCGGCTTGAGTGGGAAGCGAACGACGAAGAAATTCGTTCCCCACCCACCACCCACTTAATAGCCACTGTCGACGACTTAACCGACATGCTTGATTTCAGCTCCGAAGACATCGACGGTATGGACGACGATGCAGGAGAAGAACAGGAACCACCACCCACAAGGCGCTGGACTGCCACCTCATGATATGATATATACATGGTGGACACTCCCAAAGAAAGTGATGGCGATAAGGCAACGGAGGATAATCCCCTCGAGAAGCAATCTAAGCATCGACATCAATGGCGCCGCTCTAAGCCCCGCCATAGCAAAAGCAGCGATACCGGCACAAGGGACAATAACGCTGAGGATAGTGCCGAAGACAAAGACAATCCCCTCCAGCCAGGATTCAAGCGTGAGGATGGGCAAGCTAGCCCTAAGAAACAGGCAGCAGACGGAGAATCAGAGGATGACAATTACATGCCTCTCTCCGAAGACGAGGTGAGCCTCGGCGACAAATAATTTATCAAGCCTGAGGATCCCGTCGAACAGGAGCGCTTCAAGCGCCGGCTTATAGCCACAGCAAAAAGCCTGAAGAAAAAGCAACAACAACTTCAAGCTGACCAAGATCTGCTAGCGGATAGTGGACTGAGGTCCTGGCGGCCGAGGAATACGAACTCGAGTGCCCAACCAAAAGTTACCCAAAGCGCAGGCTGCTACCCCAACTCGAGGAGGAAGCATTGAAGCCTACGCTTCCAGCGTATGATGTGGCTGACCGGCCACCTCGTGGCCGAGACAAAGCGGCATATCCGCCCAAAGTCAAGCTCACACCCTGTCGCCAGTCAAACAAAAACACCAAGGCCCAGGGCAACATGCAGGACCTGCGAGATGTATTGGAAAACAAAACAGGACATAAAAGATCGATCTACAGATCACGGGGGTGCGCCCCAACGCGTGACGACGACCGTCACGCCGGATATGCTAAAAGCAAATCCGACCGGGCCGAACACAGCAGACAAGACTAGTATGAACTGCGTCGTGATATAGCCAGGCACAGAGGCGCCGCACACCCCCAATGCTTCACTGATGAAGTAATGGATCATGAATTCCCAGAAGGGTTTAAACCCATGAGCATTAAATCATACGATGGTACTACAGACCCCGCGGTATGGATAGAGGATTTCTTCCTCCACATTCACATGGCCCGCGGGGATGATCTACACGCCATCAAGTATCTCCCGCTAAAACTCAAAGGGCCGGCTCGGTATTGGCTGAATAGCTTGCCGGCAAACTCCATCGGAAGTTGGGAGGACCAGGCAGAAGCATTCCTGGACAACTTCCAGGGCACTTATGTGCGACCACCGGATGCTGATGATTAAAGTCACATAACACAACAGCCCGGAGAGTCAGCCAGGAAATTTTGGACTCTGTTCCTAACTAAAAAGAACCAAATTGTCGAATGCCGAAGCCCTAGCGGCCTTTAAACATAACATCCATGACGAGTGGCTCACCCGACATCTCGGCCAAGAGAAGCCAAAATCCATGGCAGCCCTCACGACACTCATGACCCGCTTTTGTGCGAGCGAAGATAGCTGGTTGGCCTGTAGCAACAACACAACAAGCAACCCTGGCACATCAGAGGCCAGAGATAGCAATGGCAAACCCCAACGCAACAAACACAAGCACCGCAAAAATGGTGAAAATGCCAAAGATACAGCAGTCAATGCCGGATTTGGCTCTAAGTCCGGTCAGCGGAATGGGCCACTCAAAAATGACAATTCGGGTCCGTCCAGTCTGGACCGCATACTCGACCGCCCATGCCAAATTCATGGCACCCCAGGAACACCACCAAATCATACCAACAGAGAATGCTGGGTCTTTAAACAAGCCGGTAGGTCAGGCGCCAAAAACAAAGATAAGGGGTCTCAAAGCGATGATGGTGACGAGGAGCCCAGATCACCGAATAGAGGAGGGCAAAAGAAATTTCCCCTGCAAATTCAAATGGTGAACATGGTAAACGGCACCCACACTCCCAACCCGGACGGGATGCACACCCTTAGGTATGTCGACTTAATGGAACTAGTCGTCCCACAATATAAACTAGGGCCGATCACCTTCAACCGCACAGATCGTCCGGTTAACACCAATCAGGGCAATCCAGCCGCACTAGTCCTCGACCCAATAATTGACGGGTTCCACCTCACACGAGTCCTTATGGACGGAGGCAGCAGTCTAAACCTGCTTTACCAGGACACAGTGCGCAAGATGGGCATCGATCATTCGGTGATCAAGCCCACTAAAGCCACCTTCAGAGGTATTATACCAGGTGTGGAGGCCAGCTGTACAGGCTCCATCGCCCTTGAGGTAGTCTTCGGATCACCAGACAATTACCGTGCCGAAGAGCTAATCTTCGACATCGTCCCCTTCCGCAGTGATTATCAGGCATTGTTCGGATGAACTGCGTTTGCTCGATTCAACGCGGTGCCACATTACGCCTACCGTAAGCTCAAGATGCCCGGTCCGCGCAGTGTCATCACGGTTAATGGCAAGGCCAAACTTTCCCTCGGCACCAAGGAGTATACCGCTGCTTTAACAGCAGAAGCAGCGAGTGGCACCTTTTAATCGAACCTCGAGTCGACGGCCAGGCTCCCGGACACCGCCAAAGGACTCCGAACAGCTTCACGACAGCATAGCCCGGCTCGTCCAAAGCTCAATTAAACACTCCGGCGAAGGCCAAGACAGGTCGCATACCGCGGCTCAACCGCTCTCCGGCACACAGACATTTCTTACATTTCCTTTCCAGGTTCACTTTTGCGCCGACCAGGACTGGCGATATGGAAGCAGCTCGAACGCGCAAGGGAATCCTTAGATATTCCCCGCAATGACCATCCGACCATACTCCGGATCCGCACACAGCTTCTTCCCCTGGTCTCAGCAGGTTCCACAGTCATATCTATATTTCTTATCACATTACCTGTACTCATACGCATCGACGTACTACTCAAATACAATATGTGGATTTACATGGCGCTTATCTGCTGTTATTTCTTATTGAAATTCTTTTTTCAAGTGGCATCCGTACACCGCGATATGCCTTAAATATGCCAGGGGCTTCGTTTTACCCATAATACGGCAATAAAGTCCGAACACCTTCATGGAAGTTCGGCACCCCGAACTTATAGCATTATATGCATCAGCTCGGAATCATGTCTTGGGTCAAATGTTGGGTTTGTCCGGCTCCCATGTTTTGCTGCCTTACGTTCCGCTATATCTGCTAAGGCGGCACTGGGAGAACTACTGCAATTGTGTCCCAGT
Organism: Aegilops bicornis; assembly: GCA_021605145.1. Taxonomy (NCBI): domain Eukaryota; kingdom Viridiplantae; phylum Streptophyta; class Magnoliopsida; order Poales; family Poaceae; genus Aegilops; species Aegilops bicornis. Next base: position 426,287,334 of record CM038671.1, on the reverse strand, counting down.
TCTTCCGGACGAGCAGCTCAGTAGAGAAAGCCAAAAACTGACTATCATGATACGGCGAGAGCTGGTCAGCTGTTAAGAGGTTGTAAAATCTTTAAGGATTTCTCCCGCATAATGCCATAACCAATGCAGCGTGCGATGGATCGGTTTTGTTTCCGATCAGGTGCTCATCGAGCCCCTCGTGTGGTCTTCCGAACACCAGGGGCTGCGCCTACCTTCCTTTCCTAAAGCTGCTATGGCTAAGTGAGAGTGATAAAGCACTATAGTCCGATTGCCTGGTTCGTTGTGTTGAACACCTCCTTCGAAGGACCCAAAACTGGGATAAATAGTGATCAGGTTTATCCCGAACACCCCCGTACTCCTTACGTGGGGGCAGAAACCGACGACTGGACAACTCTCAGGATTAATATATAAAACGGCCGTGCAGGAGGATAAACTTTTATAACAGGTAGTAAATAATAGAGATGACCTTGTTCAAACATTACAAAGGACAACATGATTGTATTCATGGAAACATAATGTCCTTGGTGCATTGTTCGCCAAGAAGGTGATCCTTTCAGGACACTTCCATAATATAATTCGGGCTTGCGGTGCTCCTTACCCTATGGCGGTCCCTCGGTCATCAGCTTTTCGACATCCATCTTCCCCCAGTACACCTTTGCACGGGCAACATCCGATATGCCGCGGGGCAGTTCCGCAAATACCCCTGGAGAAATCCGAACTGAAAATCAGAAACATGATTTTCTCCTTCAATACTTGCTTTACATGAAAAAAAAGCCTTACCCGCCGCGATCTTCCTCGCCTCCTGGATCTCCTGCAGGGCGCCTTGGGTTTCCCCCCGGGCATCGTGCGTGGCCTGATGAGCTCTAGTGCGTTCGGATTCTTTCTCTGTTAAACTCTGCTCCAAGGTCTCGCATTTCTTCACGGCCTCTTGAAGCTCTCGCTCAGCTTCAACAACCCTGGCCTCGTGCTTCTCACGAAGAGCCTGCTCTGCGGCTGCCTTTTCCTCGGCCTCGGCAACAGTCTTCCTCAGAGCCTCGACTTCGGTCATCGCCCCTGGCGCAAATCAAGAAACATATTTTATCGTAATGGAAATTTGTTTGTACTGAACGCGAACAAGGCTTGCGCATACCTTGTTTATATTCCAACTTCCTTTTCAACTGGCCAAGTTCTTCTTTGGCTCGCTCCAGACTTTGATTCAGTCCATAGACCTCCGCAGTATGAGAGGCAGCAGCCGCTGCAGACGCCTGCTTATAAAAGAAGAGAGATAGATGTCATCAAGTGGGTCTTCCCGCGAACATAAATTTGATCCTCTGTCCGGTTCTTTCTTTCACCGAACAGTGTATCAGGGGCTACTATCCATACTATGACACTCTTCGAAACCTCATAAAACATACCTCAAAGCCTCTTATAATCCTGACACAGGCTTCATTCAGTCCACTCTCAGCAGACTGAATCTTCTCAATCACCACACCCATAAGGGCACGGTTTTCATCAATGATGGAGGCGCTCTTCAGCACCGCCAACAAAGAATCCGGCACCTCTGGTTGGATAGAGGTTGCCGGTGGAACAGGCACGCCCCCTCCAGCCAGCTAGCTGGTATTGCCAAAGCCAAAAACACTGCTGCATTCGAAAAGGCGAACCGCGCGGACCCGACTTCTTCCTTTTATGCTGAAACTAGGGCTCCCTCTGGGTAATTCTCCTGCTTGATTCTGGAGCCGTATTAATCTCTGGAATTGTGCCCGGCTGGGGGCCGAATTTAGGATGGCCCCCGCCGTCGACTCCCATGGGAATCTTCTCCCCCATGTCTCCGGCCCCTGAAGTTTGACCTCCAGGCACCGCCTTCACGATCTCCCCCCCTCCTTGGACAGGGTCCTTCTGGGCTGAAGCCTCGGTGTTGTTCACATATTTGGGGGAAGGGGCCTTCGGGGGCATCCCGCTCTCCATAGCATCCGAGCTCAGCAAATCCTCTGATGAGGATTGTTCAAAGGACCTCGCCGGACTACAAAAATATGGCTCAGGTTAAAATATTATGCCATGATGAGTCTGGACGCATAAACGTGTTCGGATACTCACGAGTTCACCAGGGGCTGGGCCTTGGGATCCCACTCCGAGCCGCCGTCGGCGGCGGCAGTGGACTCCTCCGGAAGAGGAGTTTTTCCCCGTTTAGGCGACTCGGCCTCCAAGTGCATGGAGGCCATCCTCTTCTTTCTTCCCCCCGCTGGGAATTCGTCTTCCTCCTCCTCCTCATCCTCTTCGGAGGTAGAATGGGCATTGGAGCCTTCGGATATTGTGTCCGATGTACCACGGCGACGAAGGACGCCCCGGGCCTTTTTGGCCTCCTTCCCGGCCTTCTTCTTCGGCACCAGGACCAGCATCCTCGTCAGAAGTGGGTCGTCCGGTTCTTCGGGCAGCGGGGCTGGACAGTGGATCCGCTCCGCCTTCTTCGTCCAGCCCTAGGAGAGTTGTGGAAACCACATTAAGCATTTCCCTTGGGTTATGCGGATAAAACGTATAATGACTTACCGAGCTTGCAGGGCGGGACAGTTGGTACCCGCGGTCCTCGGCAGAGTCCGGCCATGATTTGCCGGACTTGAAAAGTACCTTCCAGATGTCCTTGCGCGAGGAGCCAAAGAGTTCTCGTAGGGTCTGGTGCTTAGCCGGATCGAATTCCCTTAAATTGCAAGACCGGTGTTGACAAGGCAGGATCCGGCGAACTAACATCACCTAGACTACATTGGCAAGTTTAATGTTCTTGTCTTCCATATCCTTAACGCGCGTCTGGAGCACCGGCAGTTTGTCGGACGAAGACCAGTTCAGGCCCTTCTTAGGCCAGGACGTAAGCCGTAGAGGGGCTCCAGATCAGAACTCAGGAGCAGCGGCCCATTCTGCGCCGCCCGGCTCAGTGATGTAAAACCACTGCTGTTGCCACTCTTTGACGGAATCATTAAAAGTACCTGTTGGCCATGTGACGTTGGGCATCTTGCTCACCATAGCGCCCCCACACTCGGCGTGCTTGCCGCCCACTACCTTGGGCTTCACATTAAAGATCTTCAGCCATTAGCCAAAGTGTGGCGAGATGCGGAGAAAAGCCTCACACACGACGATGAATGTCGAGATGTTGAGGATGGAATTGGGGGATAGATCATGAAAATCGATCCCGTAATAATACATGATGCCGCGAACGAAGGGTGGAGGGGAAACCCTATCCCGCACACAAAATGAGGGAGGAATACAACCCTCTCGTAGGGTTCCGGAGTGGTATGATTTGTCCCGCCGTCGGGAGGTGGTGGCTGATTTTCTTGGCCGGATACCCGGCCTCCCATAGCTTTTTGATATCCTTCTCCCAGACGGTAGAGGCCATCCACTTGCCTCCTGCTTTGGATCCGGACATTTCCGGAAGACCTTTGTCAGCGGAGAAGACGAACGCTCGGGCACTGGAGCTCGAGCGAAGGGGAATGGATCAGGAAGAAGAAAGCGTGGGTGCAAAAGGGAGTCCTTATCCCCTTATAAAGGCAGCAGGGATTCTGCGCCTCCCCACTTTCCTGGTAAACTCGCTTATTCCCCAAGCGCCGTGATTGATGGTGCGGTCGGGTTACCCACACCCATATTGATGAGAATCCCGTGATAAGGGGACGTGATCTCTGCTTCGACAAGACGTGCCATGAAAACCGCCTCGCAATATGTGCAGTAGCTGGTTTAGAAAACGGTTCGAATAATGACCGGGCCGTGGCGTGATGTCACGCTGTGAAATTTGTCAGTAGATTAGATTTGTGGGATATTGTACTCTCTACGGTGGAATGTGGAATTTTTTTTGCAGAGCCGGACATGATCCTTGTGTTCAAAATCTTCTATGGAGTATTCGGAGGAGGAACCCGCCTTGCAATGCCGAAGACAATCTGTGTGCCGGACTTGTCGTCATTGAAGCCTGGTTCAGGGGCTACTGAGGGAGTCCTGGATTAGGGGGTTCTCGGACAGCCGGACTATATCCTTTGGCCGGACTGTTGGACTATGAAGATACAAGATTGAAGACTTCGTCCCGTGTCCGGGTGGAACTCTCCTTTGCGTGGAAGCCAAGCTTGGCAATTCGGATTTGTAGATCTCCTCCCTTGTAACCGACTCTGTGTAACCCTAGCCCCCTCCGGTGTCTATATAAACCAGAGGGTTTATTCCGTAGGACAAGAACAATGATAATCATAGGCTAGCTTCTAGGGTTTAGCCTCTACGATCTCGTGGTAGACCAACTCTTGTAATACTCATATCATCAAGATCAATCAAGCAGGAAGTAGGGTATTACCTCCATCGAGAGTGCCCGAACCTGGGTAAACATTGTGTCGCCCGCCTCCTGTTACCATCCGCCTTAGACACACAGTTCGGGACCTCCTACCCGAGATCCGCCGGTTTTGACACCGACAGCCGGCCTTGACGGCTGGATGCGGACATGATTGGAGCTTGTGGCTACTGAAACTCGGGTGTTGGAACTAGGGGTAGGAAGGGTTGAGGAAGAAGCAAGCGTGAAATAAAAAGACGGGTCTGTACCCCTATATAGAGGCTGCGAATATCGAACGTCTCCTCCTGGGCCTCGAAACTTGCCTACTCCCAAGGAGTTGTACCCAAACGACGGTTGGGTTACCCACGTCTCGGTTGGTAAGAATCCCTTAAAGAAGGGGAGACACGATCTTCGTTTGGATAAGACATGCCAATAAAACCACATCTCGAGACATGGGGCGACGGGCTAGCTAATGGTTCAAAAATAATGGCCGAGCAGGCGCGATGTCGTATTACCAAAAAGCCGTCAGCGGATTGGACTCGTAAAATACTATATCCTCTGCAATTGTCTATAGAGGTCCGGATACAATCATTACATCTGAAGACTATCTTGAAGTTCGGAAAGGGGAACCCGCCTTGCACTGTCGAAGACAATCTGCGCGCCAGACTCCTCGTCATTGAAGCCAGGTTCAGGGGCTACTGAGGGAGTCCTGGACTAAGGGGTCCTCGGACGTCCGGCCTATTATCCATGGGCCGGACTGGTGGGCTGTGAAGACATGAAGGCCGAAGACTGCACCCGTATCCGGATAGGACTCTCCTTGGCATGGAAGGCAAGCTTGGCGACCAACTATGAAGATTCCTTCTTATGTAACCGACTCTATGTGACCCTAGATCCCCCCGGTGTCTATATAAACCGTAGGGGGTAGTCCGGGAAGGACAGACTCATTACCATAGTCATACAGGCTAGACTTCTAGGATTTATCCATTACGATCTCGCGGTAGATCAACTCTTGTAACACTCATATTCATCAAGATCAATCAAGCAGGAAGTAGGGTATTACCTCCATAGTGAGGGCCCGAACCTGGGTAAACATCGTGTCCCCCGTCTCCTGCAACCATCGACCTTAGACGCATAGTTTGGGACCCCCTACACGAGATCCGCCGGTTTTGACACCGACAGCTGCCGCATGTTCCTGCCGGGCCGGACCGGCTCGCCAGAGCTAGGCCACCGCAGGTCGCATTTCCTCCCCGGGGCCAAGGAGTCGTCTGCCTCGGTCTCCTCTCCGGCCGACTCCTCGACCACGACTTCAACAAGGGTGACCCCAGCACCGGCACTGCTGGCTTCCCCGGTAGATCCCGCCCACTCAGCAAACTCTTTCTCTTCTGCGGCCATGTCGGCCTCGTGCTCCATGGTGCCGACGCTGCTGGCCTCCTTAGCAAGTGCCGCCTCCTCCGCCCTGGCGGCAATATACGCCAGCTCTTCCCGAGTGGTGTCGCGGACGAGCAGTTGCTCGTCACGAACATACCTTTCCGATAGGTTGTCGAAGAATGCATGCGCCCGCTCCGCTTCCGGCTCGGCCCAGGTTGGATCGAGGCCGTGCACGTTGAAGTCCGGCATCATGGCGATGATGGCGGTCCGACAAGAGTTGTTGCTCAATGGGACCACTCCCGCTGGCAACCCAAACACAGACCGCCGGCCTTGACGGCCTTGCCGGCCTTCTCGGCCTTGCCGGGTCCTCTCGACCCCGCCGGCCTCGTCAACCTTGAGCTGAAAAATCCTATGGCAGAGGTGGGCATGTTGCAGCATCTTGAAATTGTGTTTCAGGCCGGGGCAGAGAGTCATGACGTCGGCCATGTTCCTAAAGTCCTAGGGTGGTCTCCCCTTCTTGTGTAGTGGGGCAATCCGGCGGCGTATGAAGTCAGCCCCAATCATATCGAGAGTGAGCCCGGCCGAGGTGAGGCTATGGATCTTGGTGGTGGCGACTGTGAGCTTCTTGTCGTTGGCATCGACATCGCTCCAGTCCGTGCTGTGAACCGGCGGCTTCCGACGGACCCGGCAGAACTCCTGCGAATCTGCCTCCTCGATCCAGCACCACCGACCCCGCCACTCTTCCCACCTCTCCTTCTGGGAACCCTCCGGGTATGTGCCCCTACTCTGGTTCCTCGGGATCCAGGTGATGTAGCCGGAGATGGCGCCCCCTGGCTGGATGCGAGGGGTGAAGTAATGGTGGAAGAGTGCCGTGCTGGTATGCACTCCGGCAATTCCCTTGCAAAGATGGGCAAAGAAGGCCATGCACGCCACAACATTCGCTGTGAAATCCAGAAGGTGGAAGCCATAGGTGTGCATGATGTCGTTGAAGAAATCTGAGAAAGGGGGTAGAGCCCGCAGGAGAAATAATCGACAAAGAAGGGATACCAGTTTGGACCGGCCTCGGTGAAGGAGGTAGGGACGATGCGTGTGGCAGGGTGCCTCAACGACTCCCTTCCCCACAGGGGCTTGAACATGTCCCTGAGGGTGAGCGCATCGACCGTCGAGGTGAAAAGGGCACGCTGCGTCCGAAGCTCCACCAACTCGCTCTCTGGCGCCTCCTTCCCTCTGTCTTCTTTGGCCGCTCCCTTGCCCTTGCTTGTCTTGGGCGCCATGGCGGCCGAGAGGGAGTGAGGGGTCAAGGGCAATGGGGGCACAACAGTGGCGGAGGCGAAAGCTTCGATTTGTGCTTGAGGAAGAAGAGGGGAACGACGGCTTCCAAGATTGGAAATGGCGCAGAGGGTAAATGAGCAGCGCCCCTGCGGTTTTCTCTTTTATGGGGAAAACACAGGCGCCTCTTTACTATTCACCACGATGTGACTCAAGCGTGCGGCAACTACTCCACGCACGACCCCCATGTCATGCACTCAATGCGGGTCGTGGGGAAGCGCAACTGGCGAAGGAATTACTGCTGTTAAAATTTTGCCACGTGTGCCCGCGCACTGTTTTGGGCCTGGCCCAACAACGCTTCGCGCTTATGTGCGACCCAGGCCCGGGGGCTCCTGTCTGTCGGTGTACAAAAGTAGGTGCCTTTTTGTACCCCTTTACTTGTGCACGGGCAGTTGTAGCCGCGCCCGCGGCCATGCTTGGCAAGGTAGAAGAAGCAAAGATACAAGACTACCAGGGCAGTGCCCGAGCCAGAGGCATAAAGAGCGAAGGGGCAAGGTGGATTTCCCCCGGCAACATCCTTGCCGGGGACGGTCTACTCGGCCCCGGCAAGAGCCTTGTCGGGGCAATTTTCCCAACACCAGCAAGGCCGCCACCCTTGATCCTAAGAGTTCTGACACCATCGACAACATCGGAACCAAAGCTCAGGAGGTGCCTGCATGGTGGCATGCAGATCTTTGTGAAGACCAAAGGCCTGCAAGACTAGATGAGAACCGGAAGACGAGGACCCCTGGCAAGACCCTTGCCGGGGACGCCCACGAGACCCTGGAAAGAACCTTGCCGGGACCCCGGCAAGACCCTTGCCGGGGACACCTGCAGGGCCGCAGCCAGGGCCACACCTACCAAGGTTTCGCTGCCCCACGCCCGTTCCGACGTCGCGGCCAGCCCACCAACTAGGCGAGCGCCTGCGTGGAAGCATGCAACTTCTAGGCCAACTAGCCAAGCACCTGCATGGTGGCATGCAGATCTTCGTGAAGACCCTGCCACCGCACCAGCTCAGCAGCCAGCCAGCTAGCATGGCGCTGCATGCCTCATCAGCCTGGACGCGCGTTAGAGCGAGGCGAGGCAGCGATAGACGGGATGAGCCTTGTTGCCGTCCCCAATAAAGCAAGAGGACACATAGGCGCTACATTAAGTGCGTTTGTACTATGATGTTAGGAGATAAACTTGTACACTATAGATACTTTCCACCTCCTGTGTGCCGCTGTGGCACCCCCTTTGACATATAAAAGGAGGCCCGAGGCGTACCGAGGGGGGATTCGGACTTTTTGGACTGGGCATGCACCACAGCTAGTTCAAGAGCTCAAGAACACTGAATACACACAAAAGCAGGACTAGGGTTTTACGCATCGTTTGCGGCCCGAACCTGGGTAAAAATCCCCCCGTGTTGATCTTCTCGACCCACTCTTTGCGCAGCCCCATGCCCCGCCAACCATAGTAGGGATTCCTTGTGATCCCATAGGTGTCGTCGATCCCTGAGCCCCAACACTATTGTCTCTTCTCATTTGGTGCTAGGTCCCATATATGATGACGTGCCGATCCTCGATGAGTTAGTCCTTCATTTGGACACGATGATGGCCATGGTGGAATATGATGCACCCCCACATGGTTCCATCAAGATGATGATATTAAAACACCACTTGAGTAGAATGACAAAGGTAACATAGGTGAAGGTGATGCTCTAGTTCCACTAGTGGACATTCTTGACATTGATTGCTTGCATGATGTTGATCAACCTATTACCATCCGTCATGCTAGTGCGACTTCCCATGCGATGATTTACCCATTTATGATGACTTTGATGATTTCCATGTGGAATCTATTAGTTGTGATGCCATGTTACATAGGATTTCTTGTGACAATTCTTTAGGTCATATCATGTTTGATAATCTGCTTGACTTGTCATATGCTATGCATGAGATCAACCATATGTCATATTTGCAATCTCGTCATAGTGACTATGCACATCCCATTAAAATAAATCCCATTTGCATTTATGGCATATATGACAAGATGATGGTTATTGGACTTTGCTTCTCTTGCGATGATATTTCTATGCTACCTTTGCAAAATTTGTGCAATTCATCCCATATACCATGCCATGTACATGAATGTAGTTCACGTGATTCCATCCCTTGTGTACACCATATGCATACCATCCATGACAATGCCCTACATAATTCTCATGATGCATTACACAATATGAGTCTCCATTATGCTTTACACAACAACAAACCTATCATGACGGATGACATGTTTCTTTATCATGCATCACATTTATTTGAGTATTGGATATGTTGTGCTAACCAACACTTGCACGTATGCATCATTATGGATGATGTGTACATATATCGCGCACACACAATTTTTCCTTTGCCTTTGTTTTGTGTAGGTACTCAAGAATATTTGTCAACCTCACAATCCCATGAGTTGACAAAACGAGCTCTTGAGAGAAACAATGACTTTGGATCCCGTGGATTGGTTTTCACACCATTTCCATTGTGCAACGACTTCGTGCTTTTCTTCTACATGGCCCTCACATGGTTATGGGTTATTGTCCATTATATATACTTTGCCCAAATTGCCATGTTCACTTTGCATGATATGATCATTTCCATTTGGATGACATGCTTTGGTGAACCATGCTTTGCATCTCACATGATTCATGATTCTAGTACTTGTATGTGTATTTGTAAGCTTGGTGGAGATGTTGATTGTTATTGTCACGTTCCATTTGTGCCCCATGCTAGGATGATACATCCATATTGCTTTGTATTCGTGCTTGCGATATGTCAGGCGCATTGCCTATATCTACTATTTACTCACATGACATGATTGCAATGATTTCCCCTAGTGTGTTGCATCTTCGCTCCACTAGTTTGCCCGACATGATTACTATTGCTTATTTTCATACATCTCCATGTGTTGCCTCTCTCGTGTTAGATACTTTCAATGTACTAAGTCCAACAATGCTCTTAGTCTTGCTTATGAGATTGCCCCCATAGAATTCTCCCATATATTTAGAGATTTTGACATATTTCTTGTGAAGCATGCTTGTCTTACTTCTTTGCACCATATACCTAGTGCCATGAATATCGCCATTGTTGCATCATATTATTCATGCACTTGTGCTTCTAATGGTTATGTGCAAAAGAAGAGAACCATCATTGTCGGCGTTCTTGGAACGGGGGTCCCCAGACTTGCCTACCTGCGGTCCATGGCTTGGCTCTCCCAGCGGCCCCGTATGGCCCATCTTCACCAACCAACACTCAAGACCCTCGCGAGGGGCCAAGCCTCGCGAGGCGGACGACACAGGACCTCCTCGGGAGCGGCCTCACTAGGCTGGCTCGCGACGGGCGGAGAGATCAAGGCAAGGGGGTACCTCGCGAGGTTTCCCATGACGTGAGCCATGGCAATCAAAGCCAGGCGGGTGCCAGCGCGCAGTGTCCTCATGTCCTCTTTGGTGCTAAAGGGGCAAGCGCAGGCGAGGAGTACCGAGGCAGCAGGCAATGGTTTCCATATCGATGCAACGAGACCAAGACCAGTAGGACGGCAGGAAGGAGGTCACCGTGGAGCCCAAGACGGCATCACGACCAGAGCCTTTGGCAGGCGAACACCACCTTTAGTCAGGATAGCTTGTACTAGTTGTCCCCCTTCAAATTGGCCGTTGTGGGATCCCTTCCCGCTCAATATTTGGGAAGAGGACCAGGGCCTCTATAAATAGGACTAGCCACCACCGTAGCAAAGGACGGATCATTCAGACCATCCTCACCCACACAAGTTCACCAAGCACAAGAAAACCTCTCCTCAGGAGGTTGTTCTTCCCTTGTACTGTTCATCATCAGCCTCTAAGGCAATCCACCACCACCACACTGGAGTAGGGTATTACACCACAACGGTGGCCCGAACCAGAATAAATCATGTGTCCCTTGTGTTGCGAGTTCGTCGAGTTTAGCCTTAGAGATCGCGGTGAGGGCGAGGGCGTGATTAGGTAGGGGGAGATCTTCGCGCGCACCCCAGTGTTCGAACCTTAAGGGTTTTGCCGGAACCCGAAATCCGACATTTGGCGCACCAGGTAGGGGAGCGCCGGAGCTTTCCTTCCGTCGGTCTGCGCTTCGCCACCACCGCGCTCCGCCCCCGTGGCAAGCGCCGTGCTTCCCACTCCGACGACCGATGCCAGCGCCGAGGCCAGGGGGCTCCGAGCCTTGGCCCCCGCCTTACGACAGGTGCAGTGGCCGCCCAAGTTCAAGCCGGAGATGCCACCATGCTACGATGGCACGACAGATCTGGTGGCTTTCCTGTTGGCATACGAGGAGGGTGTCCTCAGAGCTGGGGGCGATGACAGGGTCATGGCCAACTGGCTTCCCACGGTCCTTACGGGTGCACCGCGTGCTTGGCTGCTCACCCTCCCAAGATTTTCCGTGGCGTCTTGGGAGGAGTTGCGCGACCTCTTCACCGCACGCTTCGCGGCGCCGACACCCCTCTCTGTGGCGGCCCTCCTCGGCGGCTCACAAGCGCCGCCCTTGGACCGTCACCTCAAGCCGTTCCTTTGCCAGATCAATGCCGCTTCCACGCGCCAGGGGGCTCCCCCGGGTTGGGCGGCGCCCGAGGCCAACCATACCTTCGACTCGGGGGACCACCCCATCACCACCGCCGGCTCGGGTGTGCTCCCAATGCTTTGCACGCCCACCATCTACAACGTGGTTGTCACCAAGACCCTCATCGACGGCGCCACCAGCTTCAACGTGCTCTCCATGGAGGCCTTCAGCCTTCTTCACGTACCAATCGAGCGGCTCCGCCTTAGCAAGCCTTTCTCTGGGGTTGGCGGCGGCACCGCCCACTCCCTAGGGCAGATCCGCCTTCCTGTAACCTTCGGCACACGCGACAACTACCGCGCTGAGCTGTTCGACTTCGACATCACCCGCATCGGCCTCCCTTACCCAGCTCTGGCCCAGTTTATGGCAGCAACCCATCCGGCTTACATCCTCATGAAGATGCCCGGGAGCAAGGCCGTCCTCACTGTACTTGGGGACACCAAGGAGGCCCTGGAGGCGCTCAGGCTCGACTTCAAGACTGCTGCGACGGTGCAGCCCGCTGACGCGGACACCTCCAAGGTAAAGGAAGCCACACCAACCAAGAAGAAGCAGTTGTTCACTCGGAAACCAGGTAGGTGCCAGTTGAGGAAGACGGGTCCTCGGGGGCCACCTTTACCATGGGTGCTGACCTCGACCCTGATCAAGAGGAAGCATTGGTGAAGTTCTTGCACGCGAGCAAGGAGGTATTCGCATGGGAGCCCAAACAGCTGGTGGGGGTCCCGAGAGGGGTGATTGAGCATCACTTGAAGGTGTGCCCCAATGTACGCCCCGTAAAGCAGAGGGCGAGGCGGCAGTCCATTAAGAAGCAGGCCTTCATCGTCCAAGAAACCCGGAAGTTGGAGGCAGCGGGTGTCATTCGCGAAGTTCGGTACCCCGAGTGGCTGGCGAACCCCATCGTCGTGCCGAAGAAAGGTGGGAAGGAGCGCATGTGTGTCATTTTCACCAACCTCAACAAGGCTTGCCCCCAAGATCCGTTCCCGCTTCCACGCATCGACCAGATCGTCGACTCCACCGCCGAGTGCGATTTGCCGTGCTTCCTGGATGCGTTCTCGGGCTATCACCAGATCAAGATGGCGGTAGAAGATGTGGAGATGACAACCTTCCTGACCCCGTGTGGGGTGTACTTCTATACTCGCACGCCTTTCGGACTGTGCAACGCGGGAGCGACCTTCCAGCGGATGATGCACATCACCTTAGGACGGCAGCTCGGGAGAAACGCGGAGGCCTACGTCGACGACATTGTGGTGAAGTCTCGGGAGGCGAGAACATTGATTCAAGACCTGGAGGAGACCTTCGCGAGCCTACGCCAGGTGGACTTGCGGCTCAACCCGGAGAAGCGTGTGTTCGGTGTCCCTTCCAGCAAGCTGCTGAGCTTCCTCATGTCCCACAGGGGGATCGAGGCCAACCCAGAGAATGTCAAGGAAATCGAAGACATGAGTCCACCACAAACCCTCAAAGAAATGCAGAAGCTTGTCGGTCGTTTAACTACGTTGGGGCGCTTCATCTCCAAGCTGGGAGAGCGCGCCCTACACTTCTTCAAGCTGATGAAGAAGAAGGGCCCATTTGAGTAGACCCTAGAGGCCGACCGAGCGTTTCAGGAACTCAAGAGATACCTGACCAGCCCTCCGGTGATGGTAGCGCCGCGCCCTCTCGAGCCCCTGGTGCTTTACCTTGCCGCCACTCCCTACTCTGCCAGCGCGGGTTTAGTGGTGGTTCGGGAAGAGCGCCAGGTCAAGGGCACATCACGCCGAGCTGCGCCCCCAGTAGGAGCAATACAAAACCAGGAGGGCACCGCGAAGGCCACAGCAGCGGCAGCGAAGGACCAAGCTCAGCAGGACGACGCCCTTGAGCCTACAGAGGCCCCGACAAGCGACCAGGCATTGGGGGCTCCATCATCTCAGGAGGCGCCCCAACTTCCGGAAGGCGAAGGCCTCATCAGCGCACCCGCTCTCATTGAACACCCAGTGTATTTCGTCAGCACGGTATTGCGGGATGCAAGGGCACGGTACCCCATGCCTCAAAAGCTCTTACTCGTGCTCTTGGTGGCTTCGTGTAAGCTGCGGCACTACTTTCAGGGTCACCCCATCAAGGTCGTCTTGGCCTACCCCATGCATCGACGTCAGCGGCGCCGCTCTAAGTCCCGCAATAGAAAAAGTAGTGATACCGGCACAAGAGATAATAACACTCCGGATAGTGCCGAAGACGACGACAATCCCCTCCAGCCAGATTTAGAGCAGGAGCATGAACAAGCTAGCCCTCCAGAACAGGCAGCACTTGGAGAAATGGAGGATGATATTTACATGCATTTCTCCAAAGATGAGGTAAGCCTCGGCGACGAAGAATTTATCGTGCCTGAGGATCCCGTCGAGCAGGAGCGCTTCAAGCGCCGGTTTATAGCCACAGCAAATAGCCTGAAGAAAAAGCAACAACAGCTTCGAGCTGATCAAGATTTGCTCGTAGACAGATGGACTGAAGTCCTTGCGGCCGAGGAATACGAACTCGAACGCCCCTCCAAGAGTTACCCAAAGCGCAGATTGCTACCCCGACTCGAGGAGGCAGCATTGAAACCAACATCTCCATCGCATTTACGCGGGCTGATCGGCCACCTCGTGGGTGGACAGACAGAGGCATTTCAGCCTGAAGTTCAGCCTGCACCCCTCCACCACTCAAACAAAAATACCAAGGCCCGGGGCAACACGCGGGACCTGCGAGACGTATTGGAAAACAAGGTAAAACACGCAAGATCGATCTACAGATCACGTGGGCGCGCACCAACGTGGGACGATGACCGTCACGTCGGATACACTAAAAGTAAATCCGGCCAGGCCGAATACAGCAGACAAGACTCATATGAACTGCGTCGTGATATAGCCCGCATGCAGAGGCGCCAAGACAACCCCTATGCTTCACCGATGAAGTAATGGATCACGAATTCCCGGAGGGTTTTTAACTCAGAATATTGAATCATATGATGGTACAACAGATCCCGCGGCATGGATCGAGGATTTCCTCCTCCACATCCACATGGCTCGCGGTGATGATCTACATGCCATCAAGTACCTCCCACTAAAACTCAAAGGACCAGCTCGGCATTGGCTGAATAGCTTGCCAGCAGACTCCGTTGGTAGTTGGGAGGATTTGGAAGATGCATTCCTTGACAACTTCTAGGGCACTTATGTGCGACCACAGGATGCTGATGACTTGAGCCATATAACTCAGCAGCCAAGGGAATCGGCCAGGCAATTTTGGACACGGTTCCTAAGTAAGAAAAACCAAATTGTCGACTGTCCGGATGCAGAGGCCTTAGCGTCATTTAAGCATAAAATCCGTGACGAGTGGCTCGCCCGGCACCTCGGCCAGGAGAAGCCGAAGTCTATGACAGCCCTCACGACACTCATGACACGCTTTTGCGTGGGTGAGGATAGCTGGCTGGCTCACAGCAACAACACATCAAGGCATCCGGGCACCTCAGATAGCAAAGATAATAACGGCAGACCACATCGTAAGAGACATAAGGGCCGCAACAACAGCGATAACGCCGAAGATACGGCAGTCAATGCCGGATTCAGTGGCCCTAAATCCGGTCAGCGGAAAAGCCATTCAAAAGAGGTACTCCAGGCCCGTCCAGTTTGGAACGCTTACTCGATCGCTCGTGTCAAATTCACGGCACCCCCGACAAGCCAGCCAATCCCACCAACAGAGAATGTTGGTTGTTCAAGCAGGCCGACAACCTGAACACCGAAAACAAGGACAAGGGGCTGCACAACAACGATGAGGAGGAGCTCCGGCTGCCGAACACGGGAGGACAGAAGAGGTTCCCCCCACAAGTGAAAACGGTGAACATGATATACGCAACCCACATTCCCAAGAGGGAACGGAAGCGTCCACTAAGGGACGTCTATGCGATGGAGCCCGTCGCCCCAAAGTTCAACCCATGGTCCTCTTGTCCGACCACCTTCGATCGCAGGGACCACCCCACTAGTATCCGACATGGCGGATCTGCTGCATTGGTCCTTGACCCCATCGTCGACGGATTTCACCTCACTCGAGTCCTTATGGATGGCGGTAGCAGCCTGAACCTGCTCTATCAGGATACAGTGCGCAAAATGGTTATAGACCCCTCGAGGCTCAAACCCACTAAAACCACCTTTAAAGGTGTCATCCCACATGTAGAGGCCCATTGCACGGGCTCAATCACACTGGAAGTGGTCTTCGGATCTCCGGACAACTTTAGAAGCGAGGAGTTAATCTTCGATATCGTCCCGTTCTGCAGTGGCGATCACGCACTGCTCGGGCGAACCGCATTTGCAAGATTTAATACGGTACCGCACTACGCATACCTCAAGCTCAAGATGCCAGGACCTAGGGGGGTCATAACAGTCAATGGAAACACATAACGTTCGCTCCGCATGGAGGAGCCCACTGCGGCCCTCGCAGCAGAAGCACAAAGCAGCCTTTTAAGCCAAACCGCCAATTCGGCGATAAACCCCTGGACACCATCAAGCGAGTACGGAGTAACCTACAATAGGATCGCCTGGCACGTTCAGAGCTCGCCTAGCAATTTGGCCCCCGTCCTAGAGCCAGTCAAGATACGAAATTCGTGCCGCGCGTACATAATTACACACTGAAAATACCATGGGCATAGGCGGGGGCACGACCAGGGCACGTCCCACAATGCGGCTTGACCGCTCCAGGGGTTGTATACCTTTATCATTTCCTCTCTTTCAGGACCTTACTTGCCGGAAGCCCTTTCCGGCAGCCTGATTGCTGGACACACTACGGGAAGGAACAACCAAGGACGCAAGAAGCTAAGACGTACAAGGGAATCCCCAGGTGGTCTCTGATAACAATCGAAGTAACCATTTTAATACCCATACGCAGCTTACCCTTGGATAGGACATGTCAAATAGTCCTATTTTTTGTTTATCGCACTACTTGTATCAGTATGCTTCGACGTATTATTTAAATAACAATGCATATCATTAGTCTATTATTGCATTAACCTTCCTTTTTCTTGTCTGTTTATTTACGACAACTCGCACCCGTACATTGTGGTACGACCAGTACGCCAAGGGCTTCAGTATACCCCATAATACGGCGTGAGAAGTCCGAACACTTTCGACAGTGCGGCACCCCGAACTTATAACATTATATGCATCAGCTCGGAATCATGTATTGGGTCAATAGTTGGGTTTGCCCAGCTCCCATGTTTTGGTACCTTACGTTCCGCAAAATCGGCTAAGGTAGCGCTGGGAGAACTACTGCGATTGTGTCCCGGTTCCTCCAGACGAGCACCTCAGTAGAGAAAGCCGAAAACTGACTGTCATGATAAGGCGAGAGCTGGTCGCTATTCAAGAGGTCTCTAGTCCTTAAATACTTTTTCCTCTTCGGGCGAGGAGTCGGCCTTGCCCGACTTAGGCGTATATAGCGCCCCAAATTCGGCCTTCCGAATACTAGGGGCTTCGCCGAAATTTAAAATTCTAGACTTCTATGGCTAAGTGAGGGTGATAAAGCCTTATAGTCCGATTGCCTGGTTCGTTGTGCTGAACACCTCCCTCGAAGGACCCAAAATTGGGATAAAGAGTGTTCAGGTTTATCCCGAACACCAGAGTACTCATTACATGGGGGCAGAAGCCGACGACTGGCCAACCCTCAAATTTCATAAACGGCCGCACAGAAGGTAATATTTTAAATTAACAAGCGTTGTATAGCGCAAATGAACTCGTTTCACATTACAGGATCACATGAGTACGTTCATTGAAATATTACATCTTTAGCACATTCCTCCGCCACAAGGCGGGAACCCTTTAGGACACTGTCATAATACATTTCGGGGTGGCGATGCTCCTTGCCTTCCGGGCTGCCCTCTTTCACCAACTTTTTACGGGCCCAGCCTTCGCCCAGTGCACCTTCGCCTGGGAAAAGCCCTGCACGCACCCTCGGCGCAGACGGACCGCTTTATGACTTCAAGCCATGGGCAGGCATTCACAAGCCGCTCACTGCATCAAGTAGCTGTCGAGGGGATCGCCAGGCCACATCCGGACTATAAGACCCTTCATGGCCTGTTCGGCCGCCTTGTGGAGCTCGACCAGTTGCTTTAGCTGGTCGCTCACGGGCATTGGGTGTTCGGTCCCAGTATACTGAGACCAGAACAACTACTCCGTCGAGCTCCCCTCCTCAGCCCGGCAAAACTCTGCGGCATCCAACACACTGCGGGGAAGATCTGCGAACGCTCCTGGAGAACTCAGAACTCCGGTGAGTAAAAGGAAAGTTTCCTTCACATGCTTGCTTTACATAATGAATTCCTTACCCGCTGCTATCTTCTTAACCGCCTCAATCTCCTGGAGGGCCTTGTGGGCTTCAGCCTTGGTGTTTTGTGCGCTTTCGAGGGCCTTCGCAAGCTCGGACTCTCGTGTCTTAGAGTCAAGCTCCAAGGACTCGTGTTTTTTGGCGAGAGCATGGAGCTCTTGCTACACCTCGCCCACCTGGGCTTCTTGCTTTTCTCGCTCGATGCGCTCCTTGGCCACATTGTCTTCGGCCTCGGACAGCGCCTTCTTCAGGGTCGCCACTTCGGTCGTGGCCCCTGGCAAATTCATGATGATCCTATTATTTTACAACCAAATTTGTTTTTAATATATAGACAGGGTATATCTTACCTTTGTTCTCTTCGAGCTGCCTCTTGGTAAGGCCGAGCTCTTCCATGGACCGCTCAAGGTCCTACTTCAGTGCAGCGACCTCCGCAGTACGTGCGGTAGCGACCAGCAGTGAAGCCTGCATATGCACATAGAAATATTCTGATTAGACTCCTGCATCATTATTTGATCCTCCATTCGGCCTTTCTTCGCGATCGCCAAACAGAGCATCAGGTGCTACTGTCTATGTGGTAATATTTTCCTATAAGTTGATTACTTACTTGAAAGCCTGTTAGGAGGCTGGCACAAGCTTCAGTCAGTCCGCTTTTGGCGGACTGAACCTTCTCGATCACCGCACTCATGATAGTGCGGTCCTCTTCATCGATGGAAGCACCACGAAGCGCTTCCAGCAAGTTGTCCGGTGCCTCTGGATGGACAGAGGCCACTAGCACGGACGGCTTGCCCTCTTAACGGGGGGTCGCCTGACAGAGTCCGGAACCACTGGAGGTTCCGACGTAGTGTTCGGCTGGAGGCTGAATTCGGAGCCCATGGGAGTCTTGCTCCCTTTGCGCCCAGGGTCCGGAATGTTGCCTCGAGGTGCCACCAGGACTACCTCCCCTCGGCTCGGTGCCCTTTGGGACAACACCTTGACGTTGTCCGTAGGGCGAGGGGTGGAGGCGGTCGGAAGTGAATCGCTATTCATATCCGATGGGTCCAAAGAACCATCTGTCGAAGAGACGTCGATACGGGCTCGGGACGGACTGCATAATCATGTTCGACGTGATAAGAAGCAGTGTGATAAAACATACCATAGATTACTATCGTATCCGGATACTTACGACTTCGCCAGGGGCTTGTCCCTGGGCAGCCACTCGTCGTCGTTGTGGGCGGCCGTCGTGGAGCATTTCGGAAGGAGGGTCCTTCCCTTCTTGGACCCTTCGGCCTCCCCGGTTGGGGTGGCCTTCCTTTTCTTTTCTCTCCCGCCTGGGGGGGGGAGAACTTTCCTCTTCCTCCTCCTCGTTTTCGTAGGAGGAGTGCGCCTCAGAGTTTTTGGGCGATGAGTCTGATATAACTTTGCGCTGGAGACCCTTTCGGGTCCACGTGGCCTTCTTCTTGGCCTTCTTCACCGGCACCTCGTAAGGCGCCAGAACTAGCATCTCCGTTAGGAGAGCATCTGCCGGATCCTCAGGCAGGGGGGCTGGGCAATCGACCTGCTCCGCTCTCTCTACCCAGTCCTGTTAATGGCATGGAAGCTTAGATCCCGCACATGATTAAACTGGGGTAAATAAACACCCTGTGAGATATAAAAGACTTACCGGATTGGCATGGCGCTTTGCGCTGAGTCTGCGGTCCTCGGTAAGGGGGGGAGGTACCTCGGTGCCCTTGAACAGCACCTTCCAAACGTGCTTGTGCATCGTGTCGAAGAGCTCTCGCAGCGTCTGGTGCTCGGCCGGGTCGAACTCCCACAAATTAAATGCTCGTCGTTGACACGGGAGGATCCGGTGGAAGAGCATGACCTGGACCATGTTGACAAGCTTAATTTTCTTGCTCATCATGTTTCTGATGCATTTCTGGAGTCCGGTCAGCTCCACCGATGAACCCCATGACATGCCCTTCTCCTTCCAGGAAGTGAACCGTGTGGGGATTCCGGATTGGAATTCGGGGGACGCCACCCAGTTGGTGTTTCCCGGCTCGGTCATGTAGAACCACCCCGATTGCCACCCCTTATGGTCTCCACATAGGAGCCTTCGAGCTAGGTGACATTAGGCATTTTGCCCACCATGGCGCCTCCGCACTCCGCTTGCTGGCCGACCACCACCTTCGGCTTAACATTGAAGGTCTTCAGCCACAGGCCGAAGTGGGGCCATATGCGGAGGAAGGCCTCGCACACGATGATAAATGGCGAGATGTTGAGGATGAAATTGGGGGCCAGATCGTGAAAATCTAGCCCGTAGTAGAACATGAGCCCGCGGACAAACGGGTGGAGGGAAATCCCAGCCCGCGGACGAAGTGGGTAAGAAAAACCACCCTCTCATGGGGTTCGAGCGTAGGGATGATCTTCCCCGCATCTGGCAGCCGGTGTGTGATGTCCGCGGCCAGATATCCGGCTCGCCGTAGCTTTGTGATGTTCTCCTCCGTGACGGAGGAGATCATCCACTTGCCTCCCACTACGGACATGCTTGGAGTGGTTTGAGGAGAAAAATGCGATTTGGGCGCTGGAGCTCGAGTGCGCAAAAATGGATAAGCAAGGAGGAAGAAGGCGTGGGTAAAAAGGGGGAATCCTTGTCCCTTTATAAGGGCGGAAGAGGCGATGCGCCTCCCCACTTACCTGGTAAAATCGCTTATTCCCCAAGCGCCGTAATTGATGGTGCGGTTGGGTTACCCACACCCGTATTGATGAGAATCCCGTGATAAGGGAACACGATCTCTGCTTCGACAAGACGTGCCAAGGAAACCGCCTCGCGATATGTGCAGTGGCTGGTTGAAGAAAAACGGTTCGAATAATGACCGGGCCATGGGATGATGTCATGCTGCCAAGCATGTCAGCAGATTAGATTTGTGGAAATATTATTCTCTCTACGGTGGTATGTGGAACTTGTTTTATAGACCGGACACTATCCTTGTGTTCAAAATATTCTATGGAGTATTCGGAGGAAGAACCCGCCTTGCAATGCCGAAGACAAATCTGCACGCCAGACTCATCGTCATTGAAGCCTGGTTGAGGGCTCTTGAGGAGTCCCGGATTGGGGGTCCTCGGGGCCGGACTATATCCTTTGGCCGGACTGTTGGACTATGAAGATACAAGATTGAAGACTTCGACCCGTGTCTGGATGGGACTCTTCTTGGCGTGGAAGGCAAGCTTGGCAATACAGATATGTAGATTTCCTCCCTTGTAACCGACTCTGTGTAACCCTAGCCCCCTCCGGTGTCTATATAAACCGGAGGGTTTAGTCCGTAGGACAAGAACAATCATACCATAGGCTAGCTTCTAGGGTTTAGCCTCTACAATCTCGTGGTAGATCAACTCTTGTAATACTCATATCATCAATATCAATCAAGTAGGAAGTAGGGTATTACCTCCATCGAGAGGGCCCGAACCTGGGTAAACATTGTGTCCCCCGCCTCCTATTACCATCCGCCTTAGACGCACAGTTCGGGACCCCCTACCCGAGATCCGCCGGTTTTGACACCGACAGGCGCGTCTACTCTTGGCGCTCGAGCCTCAGGAGGGACGCTAGACCAAGGAATTCAAGGAATACCTGACGCATGGGACGCTGCCGGAGAAGGAGGAGGACGCGGAGCCCGTGGCCCGGCAAGCCACGGCATACTGCACCCAGGACGGTGAGTTATACAGGAAGCAACCAAGTGACGTTTCCCTACGTTGCATCTCCAGGGAACAAGGGAAAGAGCTGCTAGCTGATATACACGGCGGGGACTGCGGGCACCACTCGTCGTCGCGAACGCTCGTCGGCAAGGCATTCCATAGAGGATTCTATCGGCCTCACGGGCGCCAACAGCATTTAACTGAGCTGGTGAAGTCCTGCGAGGCTTGCCAATTCCACGCCAAGTAGATTCATCAGCCGGCTCAGGGCCTCTAGACCATCCCACTCTCGTGGCCATTCGTGGTCTGGGGGCTGGATATCTTGGGCCCGTTCCTTTGTGTGCCTTGGGGCTACTGCTACCTCTACGTCGCCATCGACAAGTTCACCAAGTGGGTGGAGGTAGAAGCCGTCCGCACCATCCTAGTTGGCTCCACGGTCAAGTTCATCAAGGGTCTCGTGAGCCGTTTCGGGGTCCCCAACCACATCATCACCGACAACGACTCGCAGTTCACCAGTAATCTCTTCAAAACGTACTGTGCTAACCTTGGAACACAGATCTGCTATGCTTCAGTGGCGCACCCTTGGAGCAATGGTCAAGCCGAATGCGCCAACGTGAAGGTCCTGAGAGGCCTCAAGACCAGGACCTTCAAGAAGAAGCTCAAAGCCTACAGCAGGGGCTGGCACGACAAGCTCCATTCCGTGTTGTGGTCCATCCGCACTACCGCCACCAAGCCGACGGGCGAGACCCCATTCTTCCTCGTCTACAGAGCATAAGCGTTTCTCCGTCATGAGGTCAAGCATCGCTCCGCACAGGTCCTGGCGTTTGATGTGACGCAGCAGGACGCCACACGGGGAATGGACCTCGTACGGGGGGAGGAACGTCACCGCGAAGCCACACTATGGGCGGCAAGATACCAGCAGGCGCTGCGGCGGTACCACTTCTGCAGCATCCGCTCCTGGACGCTCGAGGTGGGTGACCTCGTCCTGAGATGGGTGCTTGTCGGTGTCAAAACCGGTGGATCTTGGTAGGGGGTCCCGAACTGTGCGTCTAAGGCGGATGGTAACAGGAGGTGGGGGACACGATGTTTACCCAGGTTCGGGCCCTCTCGATGGATGTAATACCCTACTTCCTGCTTGATTTATCTTGATGATATGAGTATTACAAGAGTTGATCTACCATGAGATCATAGAGGCTAAACCCTAGAAGCTAGCCTATGGTATGATTGTTGTTGTCCTACGGACTAAACCCTCCGGTTTATATAGACACCGGAGGAGGCTAGGGTTACACAGAGTCGGTTACAAGGGAGGATATCTACATATCCGTATTGCCAGACTTGCCTTCCTCGCCAAGGTGAGTCCCATTCGGACACGGGACGAAGTCTTCAATCTTGTGTCTTCATAGTCCAACAGTCCGGCTAAAGTATATAGTCCGGCTGTCCGAGGACCCCCTAATCCAGGACTCCCTCAGTAGCCCCTGAACCAGGGTTCAATGACGATGAGTCCGGCGCACAGATTGTCTTTGGTATTGCAAGGCGGGTTCTTCCTCCGAAAACTCCATAGAAGATCTTGAACACAAGGGTAGTGTCCGGCTTTGCAAAACAAATTCCACATACCATCGTAGAGAGAATATTATTTCCACAAATCTAATCTGCTGACACGTTCGGCAGCATGACATCACACCACGGCCCGGTCATTATTCGAACAGTTTTTCTCAACCAGCTACTGCACATATTGCGAGGCGGTTTCCTTGGCACGTCTTGTCGAAGCAGAGATCGTGTCCCCTTATCACGGGATTCTCATCAATACGGGTGTGGGTAACCCAACCGCGCCATCAGTTACGGCGCTTGGGGAATAAGCGAATTTACCAGGCAAGTGGGGAAGCGTATAGTTTCTTCCGCCCTTATAAAGGGACAAGGATTCCTCTTTTTTACCCACGCCCTCTTCCTCCTTGGTCATCCATTCTCGCGTACTCGAGCTCCAGCGCCCAAGTTCGCACTTCCTTCTCAAACCACTCCAAGCATGTCAGGAGCGGGAGGCAAGTGGATGGTCTCCTCCGTCACGGAGGAGAACATCACAAAGTTACGGGGAGCCGGATATCTGGCTGCGGACATCGCACACCGGCTACCAGATGTGGGGCAGATCGTCCCTATGCCAGAACCCCATGAGAGGGTGGTTTTTCTTACCCACTTCATCCGCGGACTGGGATTTCCTCTCCACCCGTTTGTCCGCGGGCTCATGTTCTATTACGGGCTGGATTTTCACGATCTGGCCCCCAACTTCATCCTCAACATCTCGGCGTTTATCATCGTGTGAGAGGCCTTCCTCCGTATCAAGCCCCACTTCGGCCTGTGGCTGAAGACCTTCAATGTTAAGCCGAAGGTGGTGGTCAGCCAGCAAGCGGAGTGCGGAGGCGCCATGGTGGGCAAAATGCCTAACGTCACCTGGCTCGAAGGCTCCTATGTGGAGACCATAAAGGGGTGGCAATCGGGTTGGTTCTACATCACCGAGCCGCGCGACACCAATTGGGTGGCGGCCCCCGAATTCCGATCCGGAATCCCCACGTGGCTCACCTCTTGGAAAGAGAAGGGCCTATCCTGGGGTTCATCGGTGGAGCTGACCGAACTCCAAAAATGCATCAGAAACTTGATGAGCAAGAAAATCAAGCTCGTCAACGTGGTCCAGGTCTTGCTCTTCCGCCAGATCCTCCCGTGTCAACGACGGGCATTCAATTTGTGGGAGTTCGACCCGGCCGAGCACCAGACGCTGCGGGAGCTCTTCGACACGACACACAAGGACGTCTGGAAGGTGTTGTTCAAGGGCGCCGAGGTACCTCCTCCCCTTACCGAGGACCGCGGACTCAGTGCAAAGCGCTCTGCCAATCCGGTAAGTTTTTTACATCTCACAAGATGTTTATTTTCCCTAGTTTAATCATGTGCGGGATCTAAGCCTCCACGCCATTTAACAGGACTGGGTAGAGATAGTGGAGCAGATCGATTGCCCAGCCCCCCTGCCTGAAGATCCAGCAGATGCTCTCCTAACGGAGATGCTGGTTCCGGCGGCTTACGAGGTGCCGACGAAGAAGGCCAAGAAGAAGGCCACGGGGACCCAGAAGGGTCTTCGGCGCAAGGTTATATCAGACTCATCGTCCAAAAAACTCTGAGGCGCACTCCTCCCACGAAAACGAGGAGGAAGAGGAAAGTTCTCCCCCCTAGCCGGGGAGAAAAGAAAGGGAAGGCTGCCCCATCCGGTGAGGCCGAAGGGTCCAGGAAGGGAAGGACCCTCCTTCCGGACTGCTCCACGACGGCCGCCTATAGTGACGACGAGTGGTTTCCCAGGGACAAGCCCCCGGCGAAGTCGTAAGTATCGGGGTACCATAGTAATTCATTTTCACATCCTAGTTAGTCCATGCATTAGAGTGTTGCATCATGTTTACCTTCCATCAGAAATTTGAAATGGGGAAGACAGAAACCCCAAAACCCCTCTGAATCCAACTAGGGTTTACTAAAAATATTTTCAATGAACCTGAAATGCCCTTCTAAAATGTTCATCACCTTTGCCTTGGTCCTAAACCACCGCTGTAAGTGATGCACAGATTTCTAGGTCACTCTAAGGTCCTCGGATTAAATCTCTAGCTATTTGAATTTGGGCATTTAAATTATATAAAATATTTCAAATGCTCAAATAATCCCAAACTAAAATGTTCCATGCTGGATATATTCCAACTAAGGACCAGGTGCAGTTTGGTGATTTTTGGAGTTGCCTAGGTATTTTTAGAAATGCAACAAACTTACAGAATAATTAAAAAACAGAAACAAAAGAGAAAGTCTTACCTGGCGCCACCCAGCGGCCCACCTGCCGGCCCAGCCCAGCCACCGCCTCCAATGTAGCTGCTTGGCTTGGCCAGCCAGGCAGGCAGCTGCTCGACGGTGAGCACAGCATGCGTGCCACGCAGCTGCCCGCCGCCTCACCGCTCCCCTCGTCGAGCTGTCGACGTGGGACGAACTCTCTCTCTCCCCCCGACCCCGCAGACACCCGTGGGAATACCGTGCGTGAGGCCGCAAAGTGATATGAGGTGTTACCGGCTAGGTCAATGTGACTTGGAATCGGGGTCTGACAGGCGTGGCATCGAGCCGGACTGGCTGTAGGTTCGCTAATCCAAACTGGTCGATGTCGAGTCTAGAAATGCTTTAGTTATATGTAGGGGAATTGATTGTGGGAGGGACGTAAGGCTCTTTTTACTCCTTTACCTTATGCCCTCTGATCTGAGTCATCCTCTTCTCATTCTACATGGGTATAGGACTAGGCTCTCTTCTCTCTATCAGGTTCACGTGTTACTAATCCGTAGTAACTTATAGGATTGTTGGTTACAGCCTCAGTTCAGTTTCTACTACTTTTAGTATGCTCTCAATTGAACCAGAACCTTGATATGATGTTGTTGAGTGGTTTTGCAATCTGATTTTGAATGTCTCAAATCTGTTCTTGAGCATTTACAGATGTTATGATGTCCGATTTTCCCTAGAAATTCTAATGTCTTTGCATTGTGGCTGTGCTTTCAGATGGCCACTCGTGCTCAAAACCAAGTGCTTCGACTGACCAGGTGCATCAATGTGCCCGGTCATACGGCTATGTTAGTCCGGGTTATGTTTGAGACGGGTTACCGTTGGTATCCCGAATACACCGTCGTAGAGCAATTCCGAGACTTTAATCAAAGCCAATACCTCTGCACCGTCAGGATATTTCCTTCATATCCTGGATCGACTGAGCCTCTTCACCACTCCTATGGACTCGAGGTCACTATTGAGATGGCTGTGCAGGATGCTGCATACTCTATGATGACCATCATGCGAGTCAGGACTGGCCTGCTTCGGAACACCGACTTCCGTTATATGCCAGCTTCGCTCCTAGGGGCGCAAGGGTATCTTCAGGCCATCTATGCAGATTCCAGTCAGGAGGACTCACTAACCTGCACCACTACTGAGATGCTCGAGGATAAGGACCGAGAGAACCGGGCCTTGAGAATGGAGCTTTTCAACACCCGTGCCGATCATTGGGCCACTTTGACTCGGTTTGCACCGGCTGTGCAAGCTGGATGTATGGATCTGAGGATCTGTATCTGTGAGATCTGCTGCCAGACATGATGGATTGGCGTGATGTGGGAGGCATCACCCCACCCCGTGGTCCCCGCAGGCCACCGTTTGTTGGTCCAAGATCTCATCCTAGCCCCTATGTTCCACAAGCTCCTCAGGACCGTCTGTTTCCGGATAATCATGTTGAGCTTCCAGGCTATGGAGGTGACTTCTATGAGGACTACTACGGAGCTGTCTGAGTTAGTAGTAGTATCCCTAGTATTGTAATAGTTGTATTTCCACCGCCCTCAAGGTGACCTGTGGAATATGACTTAGTGCGTATCATTCCGGAAGTGTAGAAAAATAATGTATAGGAGTTTGGAATGCTTCCGATGAGATGTAACGCCTTTCACTGTAGTTGTAATCTAGCCGGGCTTGTACTAAACTACGAATGGTGTGTATGACCGTTGGTATATATATGGCAGTTTCTATATTACCATGTCATACGGATGAACATCTCTGCATTCCGTGTTATCCATTACATTCCGCACTTCCTTGCCAAATTTTGCCATCCTTGTTTAAACCGTTGTTTTGTTTCTTAGGATGGTCAACACCCGCAACAACCCTGCTGCTCCGGAGCAGGGAGAAGCCAGCGCAGCTAGGAATGTAAATCTGCCTCAACTGCCTTCTTTGGCCGAAGTTATGATGGAGGCAGAACGCAACAAGCATGAGACCAATCGCTTGCTGGAGCGGATTGAGCAGAATACCGCATGCCAGCCAAGGAATGACCTGGTGTCACTCAATGACTGTCAAGCTGTATCCACCGAAGTTCAAACATTCCGTTGAGCCTCTCGATGCGGATGACTGGCTTCGCAGCATCACCCACAAGCTACGTTCTGCCAACGTGGCTGAAGCTGATAAGGTTACCTTTGCTGCCTACCACCTCGAAGGCCCTGCTAGTCTTTGGTGGGAGAATTTTGAGGCTATGCGCCCGGTTGGCCAAATCACTACCATGGCTGAGTTCAGTGCGGCTTTCCGTGAGCATCACATTCCGGAAGGTCTCATGGATCGTAAGAGGGAAGATTTATGCAACTTCACCCAGGGTAGACTGACTGTGGATGCATACAGCCGCGAGTTTGGAAATCTAGCACCTTATGCTCCTGAAGAGGTTTCTACCGACGCCAAGAAGCAGGCAAGGTTCCGCAAGGGACTTAGCCCCGAGCTTCGCCGTGATCTTCGTCTGCACGAGTGCACCTCCTTCGAAGTTAGTCAACAAGGCTATCGGTCTTTGGCCCAGACGATCGACTTTGAAGCTTCACGCAAGCACTCCGTGACTTTGGTTCTTCATCCGGCTCTGGATCTCGAGAAGCGCTTTGAGTGCGGATCCCAAGCACCGCTCTGCCACCCAGATTCACTTCGAGGCCATCCTTTGAGGCGCCTCGCCCCAACCAGCAGTTTGCACCGCCCAAGGCCTATGGTGGCCCCGCTACTAATGCTGCTCCACGTCCCAATGTGATAACTTGTTTCAAGTGTGGAGAGACGGGTCACTACATCCGTGAGTGTCCCCAGAACAACCCCAGTCAGATCGGAAAGTTTGTTGGCCATGGTAAGCCAGCAGGAAAGGTGCTCTACGCCAAACCAGCTGCCCTTTGCCGTGGGCCACGTCAACTACGTTTCATTGAGGAAACCCATGAGGATCCCAACGCCGTTCTCGATGCGCTCCTTGTTAATTGCCATCCGCAAGCTGTTCTTTTTGATATCTTGGAGCATCTCATTCATTTATTTCGAGAGCTATGCTCGATTGCACAACACCACATTTTGTGACATGCACACCTCCATGGAAATTCAGACTCCGGGTTCTAGATGGCAAACCTCTAGAATAAGTCATGGGAATGAAATCCTTGTCGACAGATTAGTCTTCCTTGCATCTCTAATAGCTCTCAAGTCCTCGGACATAAACATCATCTTGGGTATGGACTGGATGTCAGCCCATTATGCTAAGATTGATTGCTCTACTAGAACTGTTCAACTCACCCATCCTTCGGGCAAGACCATAAATGTTTCGACCCGAGTGTCTAAGCATCAACTCTACTCTTTAAATGCCAACCCCCTTCCATACCTCGAAGTTATTCCGGTAGTCCGTGATTTTCCGGATGTCTTTCCAGAAGAACTGCCAGGTGTTCCACCTGACAGGATGTCGAGTTCTTGATAGATCTTGTTCCAAGAACCGTCCCAATCTCTAGAAGACCTTATAAGATGGCACCCCTAGAACTAGCCGAGCTTAAGAAACAACTCGATGAGTCCTTGCAAAAGGGTTTCATCCGTCCTAGTTCATCTCCATGGCCTTGCCCCGTCCTCTTCGTCAAGAAGAAGGATGGAACGGATCGGATGGTTGTAGATTACCGACCGTCAATTTGGTCACTATCAAGAACAAGTATCCGCTCCCGGGATCAACGACTGTATGATCAGCTCGCTGGATCCTCGATCTTTTTCCAAGATGGATTTGAGGTTGGGCTACCATCAAATCAAAATCAAGAACGGGGACGTTCCTAAAACGGCCTTTGTTACTCGTTATGGCCAATACGAGTACACCGTTATGTCCTTCAGGTTAACCAATGCTCTAGCCACTTTCTCTCGGCTAATGAACTCCATCTTCATGGAGTATTTGGATAAATTCGTCGTGGTTTACCTCAATGATATACTCATCTACTCCAAGAATGAGGAAGAACATGCCAAACATCTAAGGCTAGTATTGATGAAACTTCAAGAGCATCGCCTTTATGCCAAATTCTCTAAGTGTGAGTTCTGGTTGCCATAAGTGACCTATCTAGGCCATGTAATCTCTGGTAAGGGCATTGCTGTCAATCCCGAGCGAGTTCAAGCCGTCCTTGACTGGACTCCACCTGAATCGGTCAAGCCAGTTCAGAGTTTCCTCGGTTTAGCGAGCTATTGCCGCCGCTTCGTCGAGAATTTCTCTAAGGTTGCTAAGCCTCTAACCGAACTCCTCAAGAAAGATAAAAAGTTCGAGTGGACCCATAGTGCGAGTTCAGCTTTCAGGAACTGAAAAGACGCCTGACATCTTCTCCCGTACTTGTACCACCAGATTTTTCGAAGGACTTTATTATCTATTGCGACGCCTCGCGACAAGGACTAGGTTGCATACTCATACAAGATCGTGATGTGATTGCCTACGCTTCTCGACAGTTGCGTCCACATGAGGATAACTATCCCACACATGATCTAGAGCTTGCAGCAGTGGTCCATGCACTCAAAACCTGGCGACATTACCTTCTTGGTAATCGTTAGAAATTTACATCGATCACCAAAGTCTGAAATACATCTTCACCCAACCGGATTAGAATCTCGTGCAAAGGCGTTGGGTCGAGTTGATTCTGATTACGACTTAGGAATATTTTACACCCCAGGCAAAGCCAATGTCATGGCCGATGCACTAAGTTGCAAATCTTATTGTAACAATCTGATGTTACAACAAAGTCAACCACTTCTCCACGAGGAATTACGTAAGCTTAACCTGCACATTGTTCCTCGAGGATTCCTTTCCACCCTGGTGGCGAAACCCAACCTTATGGATCAAATCATAACCGCTCAACGGTATGATAGAGGAATATCTCGAATTAAGGAGAACATTGCTAGCGGAGTTGCTAAGTGTTTCTCCATAGATGAGCAAGGTGTTGTATTCTTTGAGAACCGCTTGGTGGTTCCCAAGAAACAACAACTACGGCAATTGATCCTTAAGGAAGCTCATGAATCTACTCTCACCATTCATCCCGGTAGTACTAAAATGTATCAAGACCTACGCCAGAGGTTTTGGTGGACTACGATGAAGAGAGAAATCGCTCAATTCATTACTAATTGCGATGTCTGTCGTCGAGTTAAAGCAGAGCATCAACGGCCTGCTGGCACCCTTCAACCCTTGGCAATTCCTGAATGGAAATGGGATAAAATCGGTATGGATTTCATTACCGGGTTTCCTAGGACCAAGAGAGGGAATAATGCTATCTTCGTTGTCGTCGATCGTCTTTCCAAAGTAGCCCACTTCCTACCCGTTCGTGAGAGTATAACCGCTAGCCAGCTAGCTGATTTGTACATCTCTCGAATAGTGTCTCTTCATGGTGTTCCATTGAGATTAACTCAGGCCGTGGAAGTCTCTTCACCTCTCGATTTTGGGAAAGTTTCCAAAATGCTATGGGAACTTCGTCTCTCCTTTAGCACCGCCTTCCATCCTCAATCAAGTGGTCAAGTAGAACGAGTCAATCAAATTCTGGAGGATATGCTTCGAGCTTACATCATCTCTTCGGCATGAATTGGGAGAAATGCCTTCCATTCGCCGAGTTCGCTTATAACAATAGTTATCAAGCTAGCTTGGGCAAAGCTCCTTTCTAAGTTCTTTATGGACGGAAATGTCGAACGCCTCTTAACTGGTCAGAAATCGGGGAGAGACAACTCTTTGGCCCGGATATGATTCAGGAAGCAGAAGAGCAGGTTCGCGTTATTCATGAGAAATTGAAAATAGCCCAATCTCACCAAAAGAGCCAATATGACCGCAAGCATAAGCCTATGTCTTATGAAGTTGGCGAGAAGTCTTACCTTCGGGTTACTCCTTTGAAGGGAACCCATCGATTCGGTATCAAAGGCAAGTTGGCTCCTCGTTACATTGGACCCTTTCGCATTCTTGCCAAACGAGGAGAAGTTGCCTACCAATTGGAACTACCTCTGCATGTTTCCAGAGTCCATGACGTCTTCCACGTTTCTCAACTCAGGCGTTGCTTCTCGGATCCTATCCGTGGAGTGGACCACGAAACGCTTGATCTCCAAGATAACCTCACCTATCGAGAATATCCCGTCTGTATCCTTGATCAAGCCGAGCGTACCACTCGACGTCAGAATATCAAGTTTCTCAAGGTTCAATGGTCAAACCATTCCGAGCAAGAAGCCACTTGGGAAAGGGAGGATCATCTTCGACTTGAGTATCCCACCTTCTTCCCGACGGATCCTAAATCTCGGACGAGATTCTTTGAGTGGGGTGAGTTGTCACATCCTAGTTAGTCCATGCATTAGAGTGTTGCATCATGTTTACCTTTCATCGAAATTTCAGATGGGGAAGACAGAAACCCCGTAACCCTCCGAATCCAACTAGGGTTTACTAAAAATATTTTCAATGAACCTGAAATGCCCTTCTAAAATGTTCATCACCTTTGCCTTGGTCCTAAACCACTTTATCGAGAAGTGATGCACAGATTTCTAGGTCACTCTAAGGTCCTTGGATTAAATCTACGGCTATTTGAATTTGGGAATTTAAATTATATAAAATATTTCAAATGCTCAAATAATCCCAAACTAAAATTTTCCATGCTTTGGATATATTCCAACTAAGGACCAGGTGCAGTTTGGTGATTTTGGAGTTGCCTAGGTATTTTAGAAATGCAACAAACTTACGAGAATAATTAAAAACAGAAACAAAGAGAAAGTCTTACTGGCGCCACCCAAAGAGCCCACCGGCCCAGCCCAGCCACCGCTCAGCGAGCTTGGCTTGGCCAGCAGGTGACATTGCTCGGCGGTGAGCACAGCATGCGTGCCACGCAGCTGCCCGCCGCCTCGCCGCTCCCCTTGTCGAGCTGTCGACGTGGGATGAACTCTCTCTCTCTCTCTCGCCGACCCCGCAGACACCCGTGGGAATACCGTGCATGAGGCCGCAAAGTGATATGAGGTGTTACCGGCTAGGTCAATGTGACTTGGAATCGGGGTCCTGACAGCGTTGGCATCAGAGTCGGACTGCGTGTAGGTTCGCTAAGCCAAACTGGTCGATGTCGAGTCTAGAAATGCTTTAGTTATATGTAGGGGAATTGATTGTGGGAGGGACGTAAGGCTCTTTTTACTCCTTTACCTTATGCCTTGTGATCTGAGTCATCCTCTTCTCATTCTACATGGGTATAGGACTAGGCTCTCTTACATCTATCAGTTCACGTGTTACTAATCCGTAGTAACTTATAGGATTGTTGGTTACAGCCTCAGTTCAGTTTCTACTACTTTTAGTATGCTATCAGTTGAACCAGAACCTTGATATGATGTTGTTGAGTGGTTTTGCAATCTGATTTTGAATGTCTCAAATCTGTTCTTGAGCATTTACAGATGCTATGTTGTCCGATTTTCCCTAGAAATTCTAATGTCTTTGCATTGTGGATGTGCTTTCAGATGGCCACTCGTGCTCAAAACCAAGTGGTTCGTTCGACCCGGTGCATCGATGTGCCCGATCATACGGCTATGTTAGTTCGGGTTATGATTGAGAAGGGTTACCGTTGGTATCCCGAATACACCGTCGAAGAGCAATTCCGAGACTTTAATCAAAGCCAATACCTCTGACCTTTGTCGGGATATTTCCTTCATATCCTGGATCGACTGAGCCTCTTATCCACTCCTATGGACTCGGGGTCACTATTGAGATGGCTGTGCAGGATGCTGCATACTCTATGATGACCATCATGCGAGTCAGGACTGGCCTGCTTCGGAACACCGACTTCCGTTATATGCCAGCTTCGCTGTGGGCGCAAGGGTATCTTCAGGCCATGTATGCAGATTCCAGTCAGGAGGACTCACTAACCCGCACCACTGCTGAGATGCTCGAGGATAAGGACCGAGAGAATCGGGCCTTGAGAATGGAGCGGTCCATCCAGAGGCACCGGACAACTTGCTGGAAGCGCTTCGCGGCGCTTCTATTGACGAAGAGCACCGCGCTGTCATGAGTGCGGTGATCGAGAAGGTTCCGTCCGCCAAAAGCGGAATGACTGAAGCCGGTACTAGCCTCCAAAGAGTCTATCAGGTAAGTAATTAAATTATAAGAAAATATTACCGCATAGACAGTAGCCCCTGATGCTCTGTTTGTCGTTCACAAAGAAAGGCTGAATAGAGGATCAAATAATGACCGCAGGAGTCTAATCAGAATATGTCTATGTGCATATGCATGCTTCACTACTGGCCGCCAAGACGCATCATGGACGTCAACAAGATTTCTAAGCAGGACCTTGAGCGGTCCAAGGAAGAGCCCAGCCTTACCAAGAGGCAGCCCGAAGAGAACAAAGGTAAGCGATACCCTGTCTGTATATTAAAAAGAAATTTGGGTGTAATATAATAGGATCATCATGAATTTGCCAGGGGCCACGACCGAAGTGGCGACCCTGAAGAAGGCGCTATCCAAGGCCGAAGACAAAGTGGCCAAGGAGCGCATCGAGCGAGAAAAGCAAGAAGCCCGAGTGGGCGAGTAGTAGCAAGAGCTCCAGGCTCTCGCCAAAAAACACGAGTCCTTGGAGCTTGACTCGAAGACGCGAGAGTCCGAGCTTGCGAAGGCCCTCGAAAGCGCGCAAAATGCCAAGGCCGAAGCCCAGAAGGCCCTCCAGGAAATTGAGGCGGTGAAGAAGATAGCAGCGGGTAAGGCATTCATTATGCAAAGAAAGCATTTGAACGAAACTTTCCTTTTACTTACCCGAGTTCGGAGCTCTCCCGGAGTGTTTGCAGATCTTCCCCGTAGTGTGGTGGATGCCGCGGACTTCTACCAGGCTGAGGAGGGGAGCTCGACGGAGAAGTTGTTCTGGTCTCAGTATACTGGGTCCGAACATCCCATGCCCTTGAGCGACCAGCTGAAGCAACTGGTCGAGCTCCACAAGGCGGCCGAACAGGTTGAAGGGTCTTATAGTCCGGATGTGGCCTGGCAAGCCCCTGCCTGGTAGCTACTTCGGCCTCGTGAGGCAGCTTGTGAATGCTTGCCCATGTCTTGAAGTCATAAAGCAGTCCGTCTGCATCGAGGGTGTGCGCAGGGATTTTGCCCGGGCGAAGGGGCATTGGGCAAAGCTGGATGCCGTGAAGCTGGTGAAGGAGGGGCCGCCGGAAGGCAAGGAGCATCGCCACCCCGAAATGTATTATGACAGTGTCCTGAAGGGTTCCTGCCTTGTGGCGGAGGAATGTGCTAAGGATGTAATATTCAAATGAGTGTACTCATGTGATCCTGTAATGTGAAACAAGTTCATTTGCGCTATGCAATGCTTGTTAATTTAAAATATTACCTTCTGTGTGGCCGTTTATGAAATTTGAGAGTTGGCCAATCGTTGGCTTCTGCCCCCATGTAACTAGTACTGGGGTGTTCGGGATAAACATGAACACTCTTTATCCCAATTTTGGTTCCTTCGAATGAGGTGTTCAGCACAGCGAACCAGGCAATCGGACTATAAAGCTTTATCACCCTCACTTAGCCATAGAAGTCTACAATTTTAAATTTTGGCGAAGCCCCTAGTATTCGGAAGGCCGAATTTGGGGCGCTATATATGCCTAAGTCGGGCAAGGCCGACTCCTCGCCCGAAGCGGAAAAAGTCTTTAAGGACTTGAGACCTCTCGAACAGCGACCAGCTCTCGCCTTATCATGACAGTCAGTTTTCGGCTTTCTCTCTTTGAGGTGCTCGTCCAGGAAGAACCGGGGCACAATCACAGTAGTTCTCCCAGTGCTACCTTAGCCGATATTGCGGAACGTAAGGTACCAAAACATGGGAGCTGGGCAAACCCAACTATTGACCCAAGACATGATTCAGAGGTGATGCATATAGTGCTATAAGTTCGGGGTGCCGCACTGTCGAAAGTGTTCGGACTTCTCGCGCCGTATTATGGGGTATACTGAAGGCCCTGGCGCGCTAGTCGTACCAGAATGTACGTGTGCAATCTGTCGTAATGAAGCAGACAGTAGAAGGAAAAAAAAGAAAGGGTAATGCAATAATAGGCTAACGCTTCGCATTGTTATTAAATAGTAGGTCGGAGCGTACAGATACATGTAGTGTAATAAGCAAAAAATAGGACTATTTGACATGTCTTACCCAAGGGCAAGCTACGTATGGGTATTTAAAACAGGTATTTTGATCGTTATCAGAGACCACCTGGGGATTCCCTTGTACATCTTGGCTTTTGTCTCCTTGGTATTTCCTTCCGTAATGCATCCAGCAATCAGACTGCCGAAAATGGCTTCCAGAGAGTAAGTTCCTGAAAGGGAGAAAATTATGAAGGTATACATCCCCTAGGGCGGTTGAGCCGCATTATGGGACGTGCCGTAGTGGTGCCTCCGCCTATGCCCATGGTATCTTTAGTGCTTAATTATGTACGTGTGGCACGAATTTCTCCACTTGACTGGGACAAGGACGGAGGCCGAATTTCTAGGCGAGCTCTGATCGTGCCAGGCGATCCTGTTGTAGGTTACTCCGGACTCGTTTGAAGGTGTCCAGGGGTTTTATTGCCGAATTGGCGGTTTGCCTTAAAAGGCTGCTTTGTGCTTCTGCGAGGGCATGATGTGCTCCTCCGTGCGGAGCGAGTGTTCTGTGTTTCCATTGACTGTTATAACCCCCCGAGGCCCTGGCATTTTGAGCTTGAGGTATGCATAATGCGGTACCGCATTGAATCTTGTGAACGCGGTTCGCCCGAGCAGTGCGTGATAGCCACTGCAGAACAGGACGATATCGAAGATTAACTCCTCGCTTCGGAAGTTGTCCGGAGATCCGAAGACCACTTCCAGTGTGATTGAGCCCGTGCAATGGGCCTCTACACCTGGGATGACACCTTTAAAGGTGGTTTTAGTGGGTTTGATCCTCGAGGGGTCTATACCCATTTTGCGCCCTGTATCCTGATAGAGCAGGTTCAGGCTGCTGCCGCCATCCATAAGGACTCGAGTGAGGTGAAATCCATCGACGATGGGGTAAGGGACCAATGCGGCAGATCCGCCATGTCGGATACTAGTGGGGTGGTCCCTGCGATTGAAGGTGATCGGACAAGAGGACCATGGGTTGAACTTTGGGGCAACTGGCTCCATCGCATAGACGTGCCTTAGTGCACGCTTCCGTTCCCTCTTGGGAATGTGGGTTGCGTATACCATGTTCACCGTTTTCACATGTGGGGGGAACCTCTTCTGTCCTCCCGTGATCGGCGGCCGGGGCTCCTCCTCGTTGTTGCTATGCAGCCCCTTGTCCTTGTTTCAGCATTCAACTTGCCGGCCTGCTTGAACAACCAGCATTCTCTGTTGGTGTGATTGGCTGGCTTATCGGGGGTGCCATGAATTTGACACGAGCGATCGAGTATGCGGTCCAAACTGGACGGGCCCAGAGTACTTCTTTTGAATGGCTTTTTCCGTTGACCGGATTTAGAGCCACTGAATCCGGCATTGACTAACGTATCTTCGGCGTTGTCGCCGTTGTTGCAGCGCTTATGTCTGTTATGACGTGGTCTGCCGTTAGTATTTTTGGTATCTGAAGTGCCAGGATTCCTTGATGTGTTGTTGCTGCGAGCCAGCCAACTGTCTTCGCTCGCGCAAAAGCGGGTCATGAGTGTCGTGAGGGCTGCCATGGACTTTGGCTTCTCCTGGCCGAGGTGTCGGGCGAGCCACTCGTCACGGATGTTATGCTTAAATGTCGCTAAGGCCTCTGCATCCGGACAGTCGACAATTTGGTTTTTCTTAGTTAGGAACCTGGTCCAGAATTTCCTGGCCGATTCCCCTGGCTGCTGAATTATATGGCTCAAGTCATCAGCATCTGGTGGCCGCACATAAGTGCCCTGGAAGTTGCCAAGGAATGCATCTTCCAAATCCTCCCAACTGCCAATGGAGTCTGCTGGGAAGCTATTCAGCCAATGCCAAGCTAGTCCTTTGAGTTTTAGTGGGAGGTACTTGATGGCATGTAGATCATCACAGCGAGCCATGTGGATGTGAAGGAGGAAATCCTCGATCCATACCGCGGGGTCTGTTGTACCATCATATGATTCAATATTTACAGGTTTAAAACCCTTTGGGAATTCATGATCCATTACTTCATGGGTGAAGCATAGGGGGTGTGCGGCGCCTCTGTGCCGGGCTATATCACGACGCAATTCGTACGAGTCTTGTCTGCTGTATTCAGCCCGGCCGGATTTGCTTTTAGTATATCCGGCGTGATGGTCATCGTCCGGCGTTGGGGGCGCGCCCCCGTGATCTATAGATCGATCTTGCATATTTTGCTTTGTTTTCCAATAACTCTCGCAGGTCCCGCGTGTTGCCCCGGGCCTTGGTATTTTTGCTTGAGTTGCAGTGGGGTGCATGCTGGACTTCGGGCTGATATGCCTCTCTGTCTCGGCCACGGGGTGGCCGATCAGCCGCATCATACGCTGGTGATGTAGGTTTCAATGCTTCCTCCTCGAGTTGGGGTACCAACCTGCGTTTTGGATTACTCTTGGTTGGGCGTTCGAGTTCGTATTCCTCGGCCGCAAAGACTTCAGTCCATCTATTCGCTAGCAGATCCTGATCAGCTCGAAGCTGTTGTTGCTTTTTCTTTAGGCTGTTTGCTGTGGCTATAAGCCGGCGCTTGAAGCGCTCTTGTTCGACGGGATCCTCAGTCACGATAAATTCCTTGTTGCCGAGTCTCACCTCGTCTTCGAAGAGAGGCATATAATTTTCATCCTCCGATCCTTCGTTTGCTGCTTGTTCCGGAGGGCTAGCTTGTTCATCCTCCCGCTCTAGGTCTGGATAGAAGGGATTTTCATCGTCTTCGGCACTATCCGGAGCGTTATTGTCTCTTGTGCCGGTTTCACTGCTTTTGCTATGGTGAGACTTAGAGCGGCGCCGCTGACGTCGGTGCTTGGATTGCTTCTTGGAGGGGTCAGTCCTCCTCCGCTGTCTTATCGCCATTGCCTTCTTTGGGGGTATCCACCATTTATATATTGTATGATGAGGTGGTGGTCCATGTGGGCGGTGGTTCCTGTTCATCTCCTGCATCGTCGTCCATACCGTCGATGTCTTCGGAGTCGAAGTCGAGCATGTCAGTTAAATCGTCGACAGTGGCTATTAAGTGGGTGGTGGGTGGGGAGCGAATTTCTTCGTCGTCCGCATCCCACTCTAGCGGGACATGGTTCGGCCAAGGTTCTCCTGACAAGGAGAGAGAACTTAATGAATTTAGCATATCACCAAAAGGCGATCTGTGCCCAATCGGATTCGATAGGCACGGATGCAAGCGACTCGAAGCGTGTGGCTGGGGACGAATCCAGTGGTTCGGCAACACGACTCTCGTGGGAGGTGAAGTCAGTATTTGGCTCTATCGCCACTGAGAGTGCGGCCTCCTTGGCGGGGTCTATCGACCCGTCCTCAGATGGCGCAATTTGTTCCGGACTGAAGGCCGGAGTAGTTCTGAGTGTGATCTCTCGAACCCGTCCGACTGACGAGTTAAGTCATGCTCGTCGTGATTGTGCGGGCGCTTTTGACATGGGTTCGAATCCGTCGAAGATCAAGTCTCCGCGGATGTCGGCAGTATAGTTCAAGTTTCCGAACCTGACCTGATGGCCAGGGGCGTAGCTCTCGATCTGCTCCAGACGGCCAAGCGACTTGGCCTGCAGTACGAAGCCGCCGAACACGAAGATCTGTCCGGGGAGGAAAACCTCACCCTAGATTGCATCGTTGCCGATGATCGAAGGAGCCATCAAGCATTACGGTGACGTCACAGTGGAACTCTCAATGAAAGCACCAATTTCGGTGTCAAAACTGGCGGATCTCAGGTAGGGGGTCCCGAACTGTGCGTCTAAGGCAGATGGTAACAGGAGGCGGGGCACATGATGTTTACCCAGGTTCAGGCCCTCTCGATGGAGGTAATACCCTACTTCCTGCTTGATTGATCTTGATGATATGAGTATTACAAGAGTTGATCTACCACGAGATCGTAGAGGCTAAACCCTAGAAGCTAGCATATGGTATGATTGTTGTTGTCCTACGGACTAAACCCTCCGGTTTATATAGACACCGGAGGGGTTAGGGTTACACAGAGTCAGTTACGAGGGAGGAGATCTACATATCCGTATTGCTAGGCTTGCCTTCCACACTAAGGTGAGTCCCATCCAGACACGGGACGAAGTCTTCAATCTTGTGTCTTCATAGTCCAACAGCCCGGCTAAAATATATAGTCTGGCTGTCCGAGGACCCCCTAATCCAGGACTCCCTCAGTGCTCTCCAGGGAAGGGCTGCATAAGCTCTCACACATGTGGGAGGGCCCGTTCAAGGTCATCCACGTCTCCAGGCCTGGCGCCGCGCGCCTGGAGATGCAGGATGGGGTAGCCATCCAGAAAGCCTGGAAAATCCAGCACCTCCGGAAGTTCTACCCATGAAGAAAGGCCCAACGCTTGTGAAGCAGGCCCAGTGCCTGTGAAGGTCTCTGCTCGTGACACTCTCACGTAATAATGAGTGGGGCTGTACACGCCCCAGAGTCTCAGGAGTGCCGCCCTCGGGCCTCTGGAGCTCCCTCCCACGTCCTAGTGGCAGCACTTAGCTCCGCGCTGGTGAGAAGACAAGAAGACTAGACTACGTGCCGGACGCGGCTTTTCATTTGCTTTCCATAGTTGGCTCGCCCCTCTTTAATTGAAGTTTGCTTGTGGTGTTCTTTGCTCGTTTGGTTCCATCGCCTTCTGCCTTTGTTTTCGCCTTCAGTTTAGCCTGTACTCTCTCTCGCATACCTCGCGAGGGGGCTGAGCAGGTACCCTCGTGAGCTTCCCTTTTTTCTGTTTTTCGGGAGGCACCCTCGTTCTAGCTCACAAGCTGGTGCACCCCTCTCAATATGTGCCCCTCGGGTACCACGATATGAAGCACTGGGTTAAGGCCAGCGGCGCCCGCGACCGAGGCTCGGGAAAACGATAAGTCTCCTGATGAGTTTTTTGCAGTCCCTAGGCGCCTACCAAGCGAAGGAGGCCTCGCCAGGCACTGGGTAGCAAGCACCTCGCAAAGTGGAGACTACTTTGAGCACGTCAAGCTAAGGTATCTCTACATAAAACGACGATGTTGAGACACGACACAAGAACGATAAACATAGCATAATAACTAGGAAATCATAATTTGTTGCACGACCCTCCGGGGCCCCATACTGGTTTTTCTCTTAATGCAGGAAGGAAAGGAAAAACGAAATAAAAGTGGCGCGTGCCCCTAAAGCGGTTCGCGAGGGTGGGCTCTTGGCACCGTCCCGAGCTCAGTCAGACCCGTCCTCACGCTTCACGGGGGCGCGGCAACGAGGCGACCCGCTGCCGCCTTCAAAGCGGGCGCGGCGGCATGGCGGATGGTCACAACCCCCGCTGCTGGAGCTATCGCCGTAGGAAGAGCAGCCGTAGCTGGACGAGACGTGGTCGGCACCAAAGGCGGGTTCGCCTTCATCCTCGTCACGACCATCGCCAAGGCCGAGCACCTCGTCGCCGTCGTCGACCTCGGGGCAGCACCCGACACGGCGACCATCCTTCCCAAACACCCTCACGTAGAGGGTCGCGTCACCGTCGTACTTGAAGTGGAGGGTGCACCGCCTGCCCAGGCTGCACGCGCGGGCGAACGTCTGCCAGCCGCGGGCCAGGGCTGTGTTGCCCGCGAAGGAGACCTCAATCACGACCCAGGAAGCCCTACTGCAGCAGCCGTTCGCCTGCAGCCAGAGCCCGCCTGGACCTGCGGCCGGCAGCTCATCGGCGAAGAAGCGCGGGAGCTGAAGCCAGTTGCCGGCCGGGTTCTCCGACCAGACGACGAACTCCGGCAGCACCTCCGCCGAGTGGAAGCGCAGCCGGGGAGGCCGCGCGACCACGGCACGGCTTCCTTCACCAACAGGGCTGCCACGACCAGGGCGACCCCCACCATGCGAAGAGGCGCTGACGCGGCTGCGAGAAGCCACGACATGGGTCGCAGTGTGCTTGCGGAGATGGCCGCGTCCACGCTTGGGTGCCGGAGAGCCGGGCCCCTCCTGGCGAGCCTTGCCCTTCTCCACGACCGAAAACCTATTCGCAGGCGGCATTGGTGTCGCTACTGGCAATGGAGCAAGGAAGGAGAAGCGAGCGAAATGGGAAGAGATGGGCGACGGGGGTGAGGGAGTCCTGGATTAGGGGGTATCCGGACAGCCAGACTATATACATCGTCCAGACTATTGAAGAAGATACAAGACTCAAGACTTCGACCCGTGTCCGGATAGGACTCTCCTTGGCGTGGAAGGCAAGCTTGGCGATCCGGATATTATATTTCCTTCCTTGTAACCGACTCCATGTAAACCCTAGCCCTCCCCGGTGTCTA
Organism: Aegilops bicornis; assembly: GCA_021605145.1. Taxonomy (NCBI): domain Eukaryota; kingdom Viridiplantae; phylum Streptophyta; class Magnoliopsida; order Poales; family Poaceae; genus Aegilops; species Aegilops bicornis. The sequence continues at coordinate 426,245,672 of CM038671.1, read as the reverse complement.
TATAAACCGGAGAGGTTGGTCCTTAGAAGGCCGATCACAATTACAGTCATACCATCATAGGCTAGCTTCTAGGGTTTAGCCTCTACGATCTCGTGGTAGATCTACTCTTGTACTACTCATATCTTCAATATTAATCAACCAGGAAGTATGGTTTTACCTTCATCGAGAGGGCCCGAACCTGGGTAAACATTGTGTCCCTTGCTTCTCGTTACCATCAGCCTAAGACGCACAGATCGGGACCCCCTACCCGAGATCCGCCGGTTTTGACACTGACATTGGTGCTTTCATTGAGAGTTCCTCCGTCGCCGTTGCTCGAGGCTCGATGGCTCCTCCGGTCATCATCAACAACACGATCCCGGTGAGACCTTTCTCCCGGACAGATCTTTGTGGTCGGCAACCGCCCTGCAGCCAACTTCGCAGCCATCTGGAAGCGAATCGACAGCTCGCCCCAGCCACCAGATCAGGTTCGGAAACCTAAACTACACGACGGACATTCGCGGAGACTTGATCTTCGACGGATTCGGGCCTATGCCAGGAGCACCGGACAGTCACGACGAGCACGGCTTAGACCTGCTGTCGGACAAAGCTCGGGGTCTCACCCCCGCGGTAGCCCCGGACCTAAATCCGGAGCAGGCTACGCTGCCTAAGGACGGAGGGATGGACCCCGCCCCGCAGGTCGCCCACTCATCGGCGGTGGAGCCGAACACGGGTCTTACCTCTGTGGTGGCCTGTGACTCCGGACCCCCGGATTCGTATCCGGATGTTGGTTCCGGTGCGCGCACTCCCGAGCCAGTCGAGCCAGGTTGGGCTCCGGTAATGGAGTTCACCGCCGCGGATATCTTCCAGCACTCGCCCTTTGGCGACATGCTGGACTCATTAAAGTCTCTCTCTTTGTCAGAAGGCTCTTGGCCGAACTATGTCCGGCTCGAGTGGGAGGCAGGTGACGAAAGAATTTGTTGCCCACCCACCACCCACCTCATTGCCACGGTCGATGATGTAACCGACGTACTGGACTTCGACTCCGAAGACATCGGCGGTATGGACGACGATGAAGGAGAAGAACATGAACCGCCGCTCACTGGGCGGTGGACAGCCACCTCCTCCTACGATATATATATGGTGGACACTCCGAAGGAAACAAATGGAGATGAGGCAACGAAGGATAAAACCTCAGGAAAAAAAGAAAAGAATGGGCGTCGTCGGCGCCACTCCAAGCCCCGCCACAGCAATACCGGCCCAGGAGACAAAAACAATCCGAATGATGCCGAAGAAGAATACAACCCTGATCAGCCCGCCTTCAAGCAGGCCAAACAGGAAGATGAGCAGGTCAGCCCAGAAGAACAGGCGACGGACAAATACCCGGAGGAGGACAATTACATGCCCCCCTCCGAAGACGAGATTAGCATCGACGACGACGAGTTCGGCGTGCCTGAGGATCCCGTAGAGCAGGAGCGCTTCAAGCATCATCTTATAGCCACTACGAGGAGCCTGAAAAATAAGCAGCAGCAAATCCAAGCTAATCAAGACCTGCTCACAGACAGATGGACTGAAGTCCTGGCAGCCTAGGAATACGGACTCGAGCGCCATACGGCTGACCGGCCACCTCGTGGCTGGGATAAAACGGCATATCAACCCGCATACTAGCCAGCACCCCCACGCCAATATACTATGGCCCGAGGCAATAGGCAGGACCTGCAAGATATACTAGAAAACAAAGCAGGACAACCAAGATCAATCTACGGATCGCGGGGGCGCGCCCCAGCACGCGACGACGGCCGTCACACCGGATACACCTTCAATAAATCCGACCGGGCCGAACTAGCCACCCAGAGCTATTCGAACTGCGTAGCCACATAGCCCGACACAGAGGCGCCGTGCACCCCTCGGCTTCACCAACGAAGTGATGGATCATGAATTCCCACAAGGGTTCAAACCCGTAAACATTGAATCATACGATGGCACAACAGACCCCGCGGTATGGATCGAAGATTTCCTTCTCCACATTCACATGGCCCGCGGAGACGATCTACGCGCCATCAAGTATCTTCCCCTTAAGCTCAAAGGACCAGCCCGACATCGGCTAAATACCTGCCAAAGAAATTCCATTGGCAGCTGGGAAAACCTGGAGGACGCATTCCTCGACAACTTCCAGGGCACATATGTGTGACCACCAGACGCCGATGACCTGAGTCACATTACTCAACAACCTGGAGAGTCAGCCAGGAAATTCTGGACTCGGTTCCTAACTAAAAAGAACCAAATATTCGACTGTCCGGACGCCGAAGCCCTGTCGGCTTTTAAGCATAATATCTGTGACGAGTGGCTCGCCCGACACCTCGGCCAGGAAAAAGCCAAGTCCATGGCAGCTCTCACAACACTAATGACCCACTTTTGCACGGGCGAGGACAGTTGGCTGGCTCGCAGCAGCACTACGCCACATTCTGGCACTCCGGACGGCCGTGGCAATAATGACAAGCCACGGCGTAATAGACATAAGCGACGGCACAACGGCGACAGCACAGAAGACACGACAGTCAACGCCGGATTCAGTGGATCCAAATTCGGTCAGCGGAAGAAGCTGTTAAAAAGAAATAACCAGGGACCGTCCAGTCTAGACCGTATACTGGAGCGCCCATGCCAAATTCATGGCACTCCGGACAAGCCAGCCAACCACACCAATAGAGACTGTTGGGTGTTCAACAGGCCGGCAAAATAAACACCAAAAACAAGGACAAGGGGCTACGCAGCAACGATGACGAAGAGCCCCAGCGTCCGAACACGGGGGGACAGAAGAAATTTCCCCCCAGATGAAAACGGTTAACATGATCTACGCCACGCACATTCCTAAGCGGGAACAGAAGCGAGCACTACGGGACGTCTATGCGATGGAGCCAGATGCCCCCAAATTTAACCCATGGTCAGCTTGCCCGATCACCTTTGATCGTAGGGATCACCCTACTAGCATCCGTCATGGCGGCTCAGCCGCATTGGTCCTAGACCCAATCATCGACGGATTCCACCTCACCGAGTCCTTATGGACGGTGGCAGCATCCTGAACCTGCTTTATCAGGACACAATGCGCAAAATGGGCATTGACCCTTCAAGGATCAAGGCCACCAAAACCACCTTTAAAGGTGTGATTCCTGGAGTAGAGGCCCATTGCACGGGCTCTATAACATTGGAAGTGGTCTTCGGATCTCCGAATAACTTCCGAAGCGAAGAGTTAATCTTCAATATCATCCCTTTCCGCAGTGGCTACCACGCACTGCTCGGACGAACCGCATTCGCTAGATTCAATGCAGTACCACACTACGCATACGTCAAGCTCAAGATGCCAGGACCATACGGGGTCATAACAGTCAACGGAAATATGGACCGCTCTCTCCCAACAGAAGAGCATACTGCATCCCTCGCGGCGGAAGTACAATGCGGCCTCCTCCGACAAACCAATCCGGCGGCAACAACTTCGAGCACCGTCAAGAGAGTCCGGAGCACCCCGCAGCAGGATCATCAGGCACGCCAAGAGCACGACTAGCAGTCCGGCCTCCGCTTAAGCCCCATCAAAGCAGCATTCGTGCCACACATACACAATTACGCACTCAAGATACCATGGGCGTAGGCGGAGGCACAACAATGACTCAGTCAACAGTGCAGGATAACCGCAACATACCTTCATAACCCGTCCTTCTTCTTTTTCAGGACATTGCTTTAGAGCAGCCTCTTCAGACGAGCCGGAATGTCAGACTTACATAGGAGAGAAAACCAAGGAGGCAACAGGCTTCACGCACAGAAGGAAACACCCAGGTGGAATCTATTTATGATCGCTATACCTGTTTTATCTATCCATACGCGGCCTGCCCCTGGATAGGACATGTTAAATAGTCATATTTATCTCCGCTTAATGCATTCATTGTAAAGATATGCTTAAACGTATTATTCATCAATGGGAGATTATATATAGCATCAACTTATTATTATTATGTGAACATTTTTCTTACAAATGTTTCTTTGATATTGCATCCGTACACTTTGGTACGGTCCGTTTGCCAGGGGCTTCCTATGGTGCCCCATTCTACGGCACATAAAGTTTGAACACTTTAAACAGTGCGGCAACCCGAACTTATAGCACTATATGGATCAGCTCTGAATCATGTCTTGGGTCTACAGTTGGGTTAGCCCGGCTCCCTTGTTTTGGTACCTTACGTTCTGTTATATCGGCTAAGGTAGCGCAGGGAGAACTACTGCGATTGTGTCCCGGTTCTTCCTAACGAGCACCTCAGTAGAGAAAGCCGAAAACTGACCGGCATGATGAGGCTAGAGCTGGTCGCTGTTCGAGAGGTCTTAAAATCCTTAAAGATTTTTTCCGCTTCAGGCGATGAATTGGCCTTGTCCGATTTAGGCGTATATAGCGCCCCAATTCGGCCCTCCGAATTCTAGGGGCTTCACCGAAATTTAAAATTATAGACTTCTATGGCTAAGTGAAAGTTATAAAGCCACATGGTCCGATTGCCTTGTTCCCTGCGCCGGATACCTCCTTAAGGGACCAAAAATTTGGATAAAGAGTATCCGGGTTTTTCCAGGAACACCCCGGTACTAGGTACGTGGGGGCGGAAGCCGACGGTAGCCTACTTTCAGAATTTTATAAACAGCCGCCTGAGATGGTAATATTTTAAATCAAAACAGTGCTACATAGCACAGGCAACTTCGTCCTTAAATTACAACAGCGGCAGAGGTACATTTAGTCAAAGATCTTGTCTTTAGTACATTCGTTGGCCATGAGACGAGCACCCTTCATAATGCCATCATAGTACTTCTCGAGATGGCGATGCGCCTTGCCCTCCGGTGGCCCGTCCTTCACCAGCTTCTCCGCATCCAGCTTGCCCCAATGCACCTTCGCACGGGCAAAGGCCCGGCGGGCACCCTCAATGCAAACGGATCGCTTGATTACTTCAAGCCGCAGACAGGCATTCACCATCCGCTTGATCAGGCCGAAGTAGCTAGTGGGCAGGGGCTCACCAGGCCACATCCGGACTATGAAATCTTTCATAGCCACTTCGGCCGCCCTGTGGAGTTCGACCAACCGCTAGCTGGTCACTTCAGAGGCATTGGGTGTTCGGCTGACATCGGGACGAACAGCTTCTCAGTTGAGCTACCCTCCTCAGCATGGTAGAACTCCACGGCGTCTGAGACACTGCGTGGCAGATCTGCGAATGCCCCTGGTGAGCTCCGAATTCTGGTAAGTAAAAGAAACGCCTCCTCCACATGTTCGCTTTGCATAAAGAATTTCTTACCCGCCGTTATCTTTTTGGCCTCCTGGATTTCCTGCTGTGCCTTCTCGGCTTCGGCCTTGGCGTCTCTCATACTCACAAGGGCCTTCGCAAGCTCGGCTTCTTTCATCTTTAGATCATGCTCCACAAACTCTAACTTCTTGCCGAAGTCCTGGAGCTCTTGTTGTACCTCGCCCACTCTAGCACTTTTCTTCTCGCGCTCCTTGCATTCCAAGGCCGCCTGGTCCTCGGCCTCGGATAGCGCTTTCTTCAGGGACACCACTTCGGCGGTGGACCCTGTTACACAGTCACGACGCTTCGTCGTCAGACTAAACAATTTCATCTATCTTTACATACATATGAGCGGATAACCACTCACCTTTGCTCTCTTCGAGCCGCCTCTTCGTGAGGTCGAGCTCTCCCTGTGCCTGCTCCATGTCCCGCTTTAGTTCGGCAACCTCGGCTGTGCGGGCAGCAGCGGCAATCAGCACGGCCTGCTTATTCACATAAACACTTGTTAGACTCCTGCGTATTATAATTGACCCTCCGTTTGGCTTTTCTTTCCGAACACCAAACAGAGTATCAGGGGCTACTACCTATCGGGTGGTAATTTCACACATTTTTATTACTTACCTTGAATCTCGTCAGGAGGCTTGTGTAGGCTTCGGTTAGTCCGCTTTTGGCGGACAGAACCTTTCGAATCACCACACTCATAAGAGTACGGTGCTCGTCATCCATGGAAGCGCCTCGAAGCGCTTGCACCAGACTATCCGGCGCCGCTGGCGCGACAGAAGTCCTCGGCACGGACGGCTCGCCCTCCCTAACGAGGGGCTGCTCACCTAAGTCCGGAACCGTTGAGGGTTCCGGAACAGTGTTCGGTGTCGAGTCCGCCTTGCTGCGGCTCTCATCGACACGATCCGCGGGGATCTTGAACCCCGTGTGTCCGACATCTGGAACTCCGCCTTGGGGCGTCTCCAGAGTCACCTCCCCCCGCTCAGGGAACCTTCGGGACAACACCTCTGTGTCATCCGCAGGCTGAGGAGTGGTAGCCGTCGGGAGTGAGTTCATCTCTGAAGTGCTCAGAGACCCATACGAAGACGACACCTCCGGGTGAGCCCTGGCCGGACTGCATATATGTTCGGCGTTATTAAACAACTATGAAGTCATGATAGAATGCAGACACTTACGATCGCGCTAGGGGCTTCCCCCTGGGCAGCCACTCTTCCTCGCTATGAGCGGCCATGGTGGAGTAGTCCGGAAGGGACGTCTTTCCCTTCTTGGGCGTCCCAGCCTCCCCCTCCGGGGCGGCTTTCCTCTTTTTCTCCTCCCCGGCGCGGGGAGGTAGAGTTTCTTCTTGCTTCCCCCGCCTCCGCGGGAGGAATCTGTTTCGTCGTCATCGGACGACGTGGGTATGACGGCCTTGCGTCGAGGGCCTCTCCCGGCCCCATGGCCCGTCTCCTCAGGCCCCTCATCCTTTTCGGATGGGGCGGCTTCTTCTTCTTCTTCCTCCTCTTCGGGGGAGGAGTGTTCCTCGTCGTCTTCGGACGAGGCTTCCGGCACAACCTTACACCGGAGACCCTTCCTGGTTCCCGGGGCCTTCTTTTCGGCCTTCTCCTCCGGTGCCTTGTAGGGCGCCGGGATCAGCATCTCCGTCAGGAGAGCATCAGCGATCTTCTGGCAGCGGAGCCGGACAGTCAATCTGCTCCGCTGTCTCCACATAGTCTTGATCAAATATACACAAATACTTAAGACTCCCCCATGAATGTATTGGGAAAAACCGAATCCGGTGGTAGTCCTAAAACTCACCGGACGCGGGGGCCGCGCTGCATGAAGTCCGCGGTCCTCGGATGTGGGAGGAGGTACTTCGGAGGCCTTGAACAACACCTTCCATGCGCCTTTATGCGTCATGTCATAAAGCCTCCGAAGCGTCTGGTGTTCGGCTGGAACGAACTCCCACAGATTGAATGCCCGCCTTTGGCACGACAGGATCCGGCGAACGAGCATGACCTGGATCACGTTGACAAGCTTGATGTTCTTCTCCTTCATGCTCTTGATGCAGTTTTGGAGTCCGGCCAGCTCTGTAGGTTCACCCCAGGCCAGGCCCTTCTTTTCCCAGGAGGTGAGCCGCATGGGGGATCTGGATCGGAACTCGGGGGCCGCTGCCCAGTTGGCGCCGCGCGGCTCGGTGATGTAGAACCACCCCGATTGCCACCATTTCACGGTCTCCACAAAGGAGTCATCGAGCCATGTGACATTAGGCATCCTGCCCACCATGGCCCCTCCGCACTCCGTTTGTTGGCCGCTCACGATCTTCGGCTTCACACAGAAGATTTGCAGCCACAGGCCGAAGTGAGTCCTGATGCGGAGGAAGGCCTCACATACGACGATGAACGCCGAGATGTTGAGGACGAAATTCAGGGCTAGATCATGGAAATCTAGCCCGTTGTAGAACATGAGCCCGCAGGCGGAGGGGTGAAGTGGAAACCCCAGTCCACGGACGAAGTGGGCGATGAACACGACCCTCTCGTGGGGTCCCGGGTCGGAATGACCTGCCCAACGTCCGGTAGCCGGTGCGTGATGTCTGCGGCCAAGTATCCGGCCGCCCGAAGATTTGCGATATGCTTCTCCTTCACGATGGAAGCCACCCACTTGCCTCCTGCTCCGGACATGTTTAGCTGCACGGAGAAGACTTGGGCTTGGGCGCTGGAGCTCGAGGGGGCAAGAGTGGGCAAAGGAAGAAGAAGGGGTGGGTAAAAATGGGGAACTCTTGTCCCTTTATAGAGGCAACGAAAGCGGTGCGCCTCCCCACTTGCCCTTTGGGAATCGCTAGCTTCCCAAGCGCCACGAGTGATGGCGTGGTGGGATTTCCCATACTCGTATTGATGAGAATCCCGTGATGAGGGGACACGATCTCTGCTTTGACAAGACGTGTCAAGGAAACCGCCTCGCAATATGCATTGTGGCTGGTTGTGGGGAAACGGTTCGAATAATGACCCGACCATAATGACATGTCGCGTTCCCTAAAAAGTTGTCAACAGATTGCATTTGTGAAATACCATTCTCTCTACGGTGGCATGTGAAGATCATTTTGTGGATCCGGACACGGTTCAAGTGTTCGACAATTACTTTGGAGTACTCGGAGAAGGAACCCGCCCTGCAATGCCGAAGACAAGATCAAGGCCCGGACTCATCGTCATTGAAGCCTGGTTCAGGGGCTACTGAGGAAGTCCTGGATTAGGGGGTATCCGGACAGCCGGACTATATACATCGCCCGGACTATTGAAGCGTGAAGATACAAGACTCAAGACTTCGACCCGTGTCCAGATAGGACTCTCCTTAGCGTGGAAGGCAAGCTTGGCGATCCGGATATTATATTTCCAGATAGGACTCTCCTTGTAACCGACTCCATGTAAACCCTAGCCCTCTCCGGTGTCTATATAAACCGGAGAGGTTGGTCCTTAGAAGGCCGATCACAATTACAATCATACCATCATAAGCTAGCTTCTAGGGTTTAGCCTCTACGATCTCGTGGTAGATCTACTCTTGTACTACTCATAACTTCAATATTAATGAAGCAGGAAGTAGGGTTTTACCTCCATCGAGAGGGTCCGAACCTGGGTAAACATTGTGTCCCTTGCTTCCCGTTACCATCAGCCTAAGACGCACAGATCGGGACCCCCTACCCGAGATCCGCTGGTTTTGACACCGACAGGGGGCTCCGCCCCCTTCCTCATTTATAGCCCGAGGGAGGCCAACCGTCGACCTCCACGTTCGCAGGTAATGACAACCCTTTTTGCATGCAGCAGGGACTCGTCAAGTCGGACAGTTGCCAAGGTAGCATGGGGAAGCAGAGACGCCCACGTCCAATCAACCGCCACGTGTCGACCAAGGCCGCAGGCTCTTGGGGCCTACGGCGCTCTGCACTTGCCCTTTGGCTTCGCCTCGAAGCTAAGTCCGAGCGCGCCTTGGGCCCGGGGGCTACTGTCGGTGTTCTGGGAACGGGGGCCCCAGACTTGCCTGCCTGCGGCCCACGGCGTGGCTCTCCCAGCGGCCCCTTATGGCCCATCTTCACCAACCAACACTCAAGACCCTCGCGAGGGGCCAAGCCTCGCGAGGCGGATGACACAGGACCTCCTCGGGAGAGGCCTCACCATGCTGGCTCGCGAGGGGCGGAGAGATCAAGGCAAGGGGGTACCTCGCGAGGTTTCCCGTGAGGTGAGCCATGACGATCAAAGCCAGGCGAGCGCCAGCATGCAGTGTCCTCATTTCCTCTTTGGTGCTAAAGGGGCAAGCGTAGGCGAGGAGTACCGAGGCAGCAAGCAAAGGTTTCCATATCGATGCAACGAGGCCAAGACCAGCAGGATGGCAGGACGGAGGTCACCGTGGAGCCCAAGACGGCGTCACCACCAGAGTCTTTGGTAGGCGAAGACCACCTTTAGTCAGGATAGCTTGTACTAGTTGTCCCCCTTCAAATTGGCTGTTGTGGGATCCCTTCCAGCTCAATATTTGGGAAGAGGACCAGGGCCTCTATAAATAGGACTAGCCACCACCGTAGCGTAGGATGGATCATTCAGACCATCCTCACCCACACAAGTTTACCAAGCACAAGAACACCTCTCCTTAGGAGGCTGTTCTTCCCTTGTACTGTTCATCATCAGCCTCTAAGGCAATCCACCACCACCACACTAGAGTAGGGTATTACACCACAATGGTGGCCTGAACCAGTATAAATCATGTGTCCCTTGTGTTGCGAGTTCGTCAAGTTTAGCCTTAGAGATCGCAGTGAGGGTGAGGGCGTGATTAGGTAGGGGGAGATCTTCGCGCGCACCCCAGTGTTTGAACCTTAAGGGTTTTGCCGGAACCCGAAATCCGACAATCATGATGGATGATGTGTTTATCTACCATGCACATACGTTGTTTGCTTTCTTTTGTGCATGTGTAGGATACTTCGACTTGGTGTCAACTTCCACTTCCCGTGAGTTGATCATTCGAGCTCTTGAGAGCGAACCACTTGTGACTGACTCGCTTCTACATCGCACTTGCTTATGCTTCAGAATTGTGAAGGGCACACAAGGATAGGCTTTCAAGGTGACATCCTTCTGTTTTGAGAACCCCCAAACAATGAGCATGAGTATTGTGGATCCTACTTCATGTGTTGCTTGCACCCTGACATATTGCACACATGTTAGAGATCTTGCTTCAACTTATCATTGCCACATTGCCATGCCTCATGACATATATACCTTGTGTGTTGCATCCAATTCTTGGATTACTTGCTCCTATAATATGCTTGATTGCAACAATGTCATCACTGCACATATGCCATGCCCCGTTGATCGCTACATGCTTGACTTGATTACCTCACACATGATGAACAATTGCCATTTCAATTGTGTTAAGTGCCACACTATCTTCACTACACCCTATGCCTATTATGCTTGGATTGTCTTGCACTTGTCCCATGTGTTTAGACACTTCATTTATTTTGGTGTTGTGAATGATTCTTATACCTACCCTTGACCATTTGTCGAGCGCTTTATGCATGATTGCTATGACCATGAGGTAGATGCTTATTCTCTAATCACACATATATGCATCACTACCTCACATTTACATGCTTGTTTCCATGATGACCTTGATTGTGCTCAATTCATATGATTACATGCCATGTCACAATTCTTTATCACACCTTATGCTATGCATGATGACGACACTTGTTCGGTGAATCACCACTTGAATGCTTGGTTTTTCACTAACGATAACCACATTTGTTTTTCCAAGTGTTTGTTGTCCTTACTAATTTCCAAGGAACCACATGACGGTGCGACATTGGAGGGTGACCACTATGAGCTTCAAGATGATGACTACTTGGTGGACATTGATACGTGTCCAACGTATCTACTTTTCCTAATGATTTTCCTCTTAATTTGGACCCTAATTTGCATGATTTGAATGAAACTAACCCCGGACTGACGTTGTTTTCAGCAGAACTACCATGGTGTTGTTTTTGTGCAGAAATAAAAGTTCTCAGAATGGAGCGAAACTTTGCGAGGAATTTTTATATAATAAATAAGAATTTCTGAAGCCAAGACCTGCGGGAGAGGGGCACCTGAGTGGGAACAACCCACCAGGGCATGCCCCCCTCTCATGGCGCGCACAAGTGGGTTGTCCCCCACCTGGTGGCCCCACAGACCCTGAAACCGACGCTATAAAATCCTATTTTTCCAGAAAAAAATCAGGGAGAAAGAATTATTGTGATCCACGAGACGGAGCCGTCGTCACCTCTTGTTCTTCGTAGGGAGGCCAGATCTGGAGTCCGTTTGGGGCTCCGGAGAGGGGGATCTTCGTTCTTCGTCATCACCAACCCTTCTCCATCGCCAATTCCATTATGCTCCCTGTCGGGAGTGAGTAATTCCTTCATAGGCTCGCTGTTCGGTGAGGAATTGGATGAGATTCATCATGTAATCGAGTTACTTTTGTTAGGGCTTGATCCCTAGTATCCACTATGTTCTTAGATTGATGTTGCTATGACTTTGCCATGCTTAATGCTTGTCACTTTGGGCCCGGGTGCCATGAACTCAGATCTGAACTGTTTATGTTATCATCATTATATCCATGTTCTAGATCCGATCTTGCAAGTCCTACTACGTGTTATGATCCGGTAACCCCGAAGTGACAGAAACCGAGACTTCTTCCGGTGATGACCTTAGTTTGAGGAGTTCATGTATTCACTATGTGTTAATGCTTTGTTTCGGTTCTCTATTAAAAGGAGGCCTTAATATCCCTTAGTTTCCAATATGGACCCCGCTACCATGGGAGGGTAGTACAAAAGATGGCATGCAAGTTCTTTCCATAAGCACGTATGACTATATACGGAATACATGCCTACATTATATCGATGAACTGGAGCTAGTGCCGTATCGCCCTAGGTTATAAGTGTCTCATGATTAATATCATCCAACAAGTTACCGATCCAATGCCTACGAATTTATCTTATATTGTTTCTGCTAAGTTACTACTGCTATCATCACTGTTTCACTTTCTACAAAATTACTGCTATCACTGTTTCCGTTACCGTTGCTACTGTTGCTGTTATCAAAACTATCAAACTACTTTGCTACTGATTACTTGCTGCAGATAATTAATCTCCAGGTGTGGTTGAATTGACAACTCAAATATTCTTTGGCTCCCCTTGTATCAAATCTATAAATTTGGGTTGAATACTTTACCCTCGAAAACTGTTGCGATCCCCTATAGTTGTGGGTCATCAAGACCTTTTTCTGGCGTCGTTGCCGGGGAGCATAGCTATATTTGTTGAGTCACTTGGGATTATTATCATATTATCACTATGAAGAACCTGAAGGATGCTAAGACTAAGATATTTCCCTCAAAGACGAGGGGAGGTAAGGAACTGCCATCATGTTCTGCTTTATATTCACCTTCTGTTATGAGTAAACTTGCAACACCACCACACGCTATCAATTCTAATATGTCATAAGTTATTGATGATGCTACTTCTACTATGAATGATGCTTATGATGATGCTAGTACCTTGCTTGATAATGATGATGTGCCACTTGGTGAATTTCTTGATGAACAAATTGCTAGAGTAATACAACATGATGTTGTTGAATCTGATGATGAGCTTGAAACTGAATCCCCTGAAACACCTGCTAGAACTAGCCTTCCTAGATATGAATTGCCTAAGGTACCGGAAGATTATGTTATGAATGAGGAGACAACTAGAGATATTCTCTCTTGTAAGGATAGAGATGATCTAGAGAAATTATTATGCAAGTATAAAGAAAAATCTCTAAATGCTAGAATGAAATATGATCCTAAGTTTGCTAATTCACCTATCTTTATTGATGATAAGGATTATGAATTCTCTGTCAACCCAGAGTTAATTACTTTGGTTGAATCTGCTCCTTTTCATTGTTGTGAAACTGAAACTGTTGTGGCACATCTTACTAAGTTGAATGATATAGCCACCCTTTTTACTCATGATGAGAAGACTCGCAACTACTTTATTCTCAAATTATTTCCATTCTCATTAAAGGGTGATGCTAAAGCTTGGTACAATAATCTTGCTCCTGGTTGTGTGCGTAGTCCCCAGGAAATGATTTACTACTTCTCTGAAAAATATTTCCCCGCTCTTAAGAAACAAGGTGCTTTACAGGAAATATTTAACTTTGTGCAAATTAAAGAAGAGAGTCTCCCACAAGCTTGGGGGAGGCTTTCCCAGTTACTTAATGCTTTGCCTGGTCATCCTCTTAGAAAAATGAAATACTTGATATCTTCAATACTGGACTAACCGATGCTTCTAGGACTTCCTAGATAGTTGTGCTGGTTGTGTTTTCAGGGAACGAATTGTTGGACAAGCTGAAGAATTATTGAATAATATATTGAAAAATAATGATGATTGGACTCTTCCTGAACCACCGCCTAAACCCACTCCGAAGAAGAGGGCTATATTATATCTCAGTCCTGAGGATATGCAAGAGGCAAAGAAATCTATGAAGGCAAAAGGTATTAAAGTTGAGGATGTTAAAAATTTACCTCCTATTGAAGAAATACATGGGCTTAATACACCACCAATGCCTAAGGTGGTAGAGATAAATTCTTAATGAAGTTCAATGATAATGACAATCCTCAGAATATGCACCCTAGCCAATGCCTTTATGAGTTTGAAAACTACATTAGAAAACAAGATCACTTCAATGCAAATGTTATGAAACAATTGAAATATAATTCTGATATGATTGCTCGCCTGAGTGACTTGTTATTTAGAATTTCTAATGATGTTAGAGGTGTTGGAAGAAGAAGAAAAACGATAGGACTTTGCATACTTCTAGTGAACCTGAAATAGAAAACCTCATGATAATGATAATGAAACTTATATCTCTGATGCTGAAACTCAATCTGGTAATGAACATTCACCCAGTGATAATGAAAAAGATAAGATGAAGTTCATGAAGACTCTCAACTAAACAATAAAAACCACACAATGATGTAGAGATAGAACCACCTGTTGTTCTTGATAACCCACAACCTAAGAATAAAAGATATGATAAAAGAGACTTCATTGCTAGAAAACACGGTAAAGAAAGAGAACCGTGGGTTAAAAAACCTATGCCTTTTCCACCCAAGTCAACTAAAAAGAAAGATGATGCGGAATTTGAACACTTTGCTGAAATGCTGAGGTCAGTCTTTTTGCGTACTCGCTTGAATGATATCTTGAAAATGCCTCCTTATGCAAAGTATATGAAAGACATCATCACAAATAAGAGAAAAATATCGGAAGCTAAAATCTCCACTATGCTTGCTAATTACACTTTCAAGGATGGAGTACCTAAAAAACTTGGAGATCTGGGAATACCAACTATACATTGCTCCATCAAAAAGAATTATGTGAAAACTGCTTTGTGTGATTTAGGAGCTGGTGTTAGTGTTATGCCTTTCTATTTATATTAAAGACTTGACTTGAATAAACTCACACCTACTAAAATATCTTTGCGAATGGCTGACAAATCTACTGCCATACCAATCGGTATTTGTGAGGATGTGCCCGTTGTTGTTGCTAATGTTACTATTTTGACTGACTTTGTTATACTTGAGATGCCCGAGGACGACAACATGTTGATTATCCTTGGTAGACCCTTCTTGAATACTGCAGGGGCTATTATTGATTGCAATAAAAGCAAGGTCACTTTTCATATCAATGGTCATGAGCATACGGTGCACTTTTTGAAGAAACTATTCCGAGTGAATGGTATTAATGTTATTGAAAAATCTCCGACAATCACTATTGGAAGTTTTCAAATACCTCTACCTACTGTCAAAAAGAAATATGAAATGCTTATTGTTGGGGAAATGCATATCGCCATTGAGGTAACCTAGTGATTTACGGAAGTTCTTCGGTTTCATGCTAATAGAAAGTGGTTATTAATAAGACCTGATCAACCTTATTAATGGATCATTTTTGAGCGGTATGAAGTTGATGAATTTAGTAAGCACTAACTTCTGTCCCTAATTTTAGTTTTCTATTTTTATTAGTTAAATAAAATAGAATGCCATGTTTTGTTTGTCTTCTGAATTTCTCGTGCAATAAAAAAATGACCCAAAAATGAAAGTTCTCAGAATGCCTTGAAAATTTAATATGATTTTTTTCTGAATATTTCTGAATTTTTGGTGCAAATAATATCAGAGGGAGGTGCACTAGGTGGGCACAACCCAGATGGGCGCGCCAGGACCCCCAGGCGCGCCCTGGTGGGTTGTGGTCCCCACGTGGGCCCCCTCGCTTATCTCTTTATCCCACATCATCACTTACCTCCAGAAAAAAATCTCCATTGCTCTCTCTCCCGTGTTCTTGCTCTTAAACCCGCGTATTTCAATCTCTTTGCTCGAAGCTCCGTTTCCAAAACTGTTTCGGGGGATTGTTGCTTGGTATGTGACTCCACTGTTTGTACAATTAGTTTTTTTAGTGGTTTATATTTTGAATACTTAGCTACTCTTGGTGCTGCTGTAGATGAGCTTGCATGTTGAATTCTTAGAGTTCTAAGTAGTTTGAATGCTTGCTATGGCCTCTATGCATCCCTATGGTAGTTGCTACCAATTTTGTGAAGTTTTGTTGAGAAAAAATTGTGGTCTAAAATTTCAGAATTTTTGTTCATAGGAAAACCATTTATATCTTTAGGAAGTTTGGCTCTAAGAAGAACTCCAAGGGTGTTATTGGGGAGTCCTCTGACAGTGATCTCCATCCTCAGAGGTTGGCGGAAGTAAGCCGTGTGAATGGCCGCACACCCCGTTCCTGGAGGAGGTTGGATTTCTTCAAGAGTTCACACAATATGTTGCTAATGCCGGCCTCACTGACATCATCGCAGATGAGTGTGAACAACATCAAATCCTTACAAACATCTTTGTTCAAAGTTTTACCTTCCTTCCTAGTTATAATCCTCCTGAAGTGAGCTTTGATTTATATGCTGAAAACCATCAGATACCACTTACTGAATTTTGTGACATATGCATGATCCCTTCTGATGGGAGCTTAGCCGAGCCTAGGCCGGCTGGGTTTGAGGCCTTTTATCGCACTTTGACAGTGGGAGATGAGAGAGGGGTGTCAGCTACCACTGCCGCTGGCTTGCATTTTCCTGCTGTTCATTACTTTGCACTTTTCATTACAAAATGCTTGCTTGCTAGGGAGAAGGTGGGTGCACTTAGCTCACCAGACCTTGCTGTTTTACGTCGTGCTTTAGAGGGCGACAACACTTATATCTTGGGGGATATTGTGGCTCGTCGCATCAATCTTAATAAATCCCAGGGTAAAATACATGGTGAGATTTATGCTACTCGTTTGGCGGCTCACTTTGATGTTGGGATACGCCCTCATGGTTACCCTCTGACCAAAGTTTACCTAGACCATGCAGCCATGGATCACCACCATTTTACTGATATTGAATCTCCTAGCATCCCTATTCCATATAACCTGGTTTTTAGTGTGAGGACTCGTGATGTTATTCCACTGCCTGCTCCTGCTTTGTTTGATATCTTGCCAGAGGCGGATATAGGATTATGCCTGTGGACATCAGCGCCTACCGAAACGCTCAGGCTGTTGCGGAGGCAGCACAGGAACCTCAGCAGTGGGATGAGTGGATGCCCGCTCCTCAGCACCCCTACTAGCATCCAGTCTACTGATTGACTACCAAGTTAGGCCAAAAGCCTAAGCTTGGGGGAGTACGTGTTCTCACCGACATTACATTCATGACCACTCACTTTCACTTTTCGGTGTTCACACTTTTTCATTGTATCATCCATGTTTAGATTTATTTTCTTGCTTTCTTCTTGTGTGTTTGAAAAACTTTAGAAAAACCAAAAAAATAGTTGTAGCTAGTTTACTTTCTATGCATGCTTACTAGTAGCACTAAAAAGAAAACCCAAAAAGATTTCCTTGTTCTTATTTTGCTTGTTGGGAGCTTTCCCGTGTAAATAGTTTTTCTTGTTTTTGTTTTTCCCTTTTATTTGCTTGTTCAAGAAAACAAAAAACTTCAAAAATATTTCAGTATGCTTCTCTGAATTTCTTTTCTTTTTATTCAAGTTGTACCGAGGAGAAGACCACGATGAAAATGTTGAGTGGCTCTCATATGAATAATTGTTGATGTAATAAAGAGCACATTTTACCTTGTCTTCTCATGTTGAATAAAATGTTTGCAGATTCCAGCCTAGTCCACGACACTCTTGCACTATTATTATTTTCACATTGTTCGGTCGTGCAAGTGAAAGGGAATAATGACGATATTCGATGAACTGGCTGTGGCAGAGAGAAACTGGTATGAACTCGACTTGTTCTGTTTGTGTAAATATGTTTAACCTAGTATCCATGATTCAACCCATTATGATTAAACATGTTTGCAATGATAATTAGAAATTATATTTTCTCATGCCATGCATAAGTACCTGGGAGTGGATAATGATTTATCTTGGATATCAACATCGCGTTAAAACGATTGTGATGTAGTATGATGATATGGTATCCTCCTCTGAATGTTCAAGTGGCTTGACCTGGCACATGTTCATGCATGTAGTTGAATCAAAACCAACATAGCCTCTATGATATTTATGTTCATGGTGTTCATATCCTACTCATGCTAGTGTCCAATGTTACTTAATGCATAATGCATGTTTATGACCGTTGTTGCTCTCTAGCTGGACACTTCTCAATCTAATTGCTAGCCTTTGCGTGTACTAAGTGGGAATTCTGCTTGTACATCAAAAACCTTGAACCCAAAGTTATTCCAGATGAGTCCAGCATACCTACCTATATGCGGTATTACGCTGCCGTCCTAAGTAAATTTGCATGTGCCACCTCTAAAAACTTCTAAATAAATATCCTTTTGTGTGCCTGGATCGTTTATGGAACGACAGGAGGTGGCCGGTATCTTCCATGCTAAGCAGGTTATTCTCAGGTCGAGTGTTTTTTCACTCGCCATCGCACGACAAAAGGGCCGTAACAGGGATTCCCAGTCCCGAACTAAAAAATGCAAATAATTATACAAAACTCCCCCAGGACTGTTGTTGGTTTGGACGGCACCCGTTGTTTCGGACAAGCCGTGGAATGTGATTGTTGGTGGAGGGGGAGTAAACCTTTACTTTTATCGCTTGGGAACCGCCACTAGCGTGCTTAGCATGGAAGATATTGATAACTGATGGTCGTGAAGTAAATGAGAAGGGTGCGTGTCTCAAAATATCATTTATCTCTGTATTAAAACTTGAGCTATGGCACCTCTGCAAATCACTGCTTCCCTCTGCGAAGGGACTGTCTATTTACTTTTATGTTGTGTCATCACCTTCTAAAACAAGCGCCAGAACCTGAGAGTACAGCTGTCGTGACTTATGCATTGTGTGTAGCTAATGTTGGGTGCATCACGACTGGATCTTTTCTACCATGAATTACAATGTTTAGTCACTGCTTGGACTTTGGAGGTGCTCTGCATTTATGTTTTGTGGTCTCAGAAAGGGCTAGCGAGATACCACTACTGTTATATTATATCATGGTTGTTTTGACAACGTGTTGCCGTTTGAGATATCTTATTGTTGCTTGCTAGCTGATTATGTCATTGATATGAGTCACTATAATCTTTAAGAGTTATTGTCGGCATGGTTAGTTATGGTTGGCTAAAAACCTGGGTGCTATTTAAGCTTATTTATGCAAACAAGAGCAAAAGAGATCATACAAGTTTTTCCTTTTCACTTTATGTTTATCAACTGAATGCTTGAGGACAAGCAAAGGCTTAAGCTTGGGGGAGTTGATATGTCTCCAATGCATCTACTTTTCCTAACGCTTTTCCTCTTCTTTTGGACTCTAATTTGCATCCTTTGAATGAAACTAACCCCGGACTGACGATGTTTTTAGCAGAACTACCATGGTGTTGTTTTTGTGCAGAAATAGAAGTTATCATAATGGAGCGAAACTTTGCGAGGAATTTTTATATAATAAATAAGAATTTCTGGAGCCAAGACCTGCTGAAGAGGGGCACCTGAGTGGGCACAACCCACCAGGGCGCGGCCCCTTCTCCTGGCACGCCCAGGTCGGTTGTCCCCACCTGGTGGCCCCGCAGACCCTGAAACCGACGCTATAAAATCCTATTTTTCCAGAAAAAATCAGGGAGAAAGAATTATCGCGATCCACGAGACGGAGCCGTCGTCACCTCCTGTTCTTCATCGGGAGGCCAGATCTGGAGTCCGTTTGGGGCTCCGGAGAGGGGGGTCTTCATTCTTCGTCATCACCAACCTTCTCCATCGCCAATTCCATGATGCTCCCCACCGGGAGTGAGTAATTCTTTCATAGGCTCGCTGGTCGGTGAGGAGTTGGATGAGATTCATCATGTAATCGAGATAGTTTTGTTAGGGCTTGATCCCTAGTATCCACTATGTTCTTAGATTGGTGTTGCTATAACTTTGCAATGCTTAATGCTTGTCACTTTGGGCCCATGTGCCATGAACTCAGATCTGAACCGTTTATGTTATCATCATAATATATCCATGTTCTAGATCTATCTTGCAAGTTAAAGTCACCTACTACGTGTTATGATCCGGTAACCCCGGAGTGACAGAAACTGGGACTTCTTCCGGTGATGACCGTAGTTTGAGGAGTTCATGTATTCACTATGTGCTAATGCTTTGTTCTGGTTCTCTATTAAAAGGAGGCCTTAATATCCCTTAGTTTCCAATATGGACCCCGCTGCCACGGGAGGGTAGGACAAAAGATGTCATGCAAGTTCTTTCCATAAGCACGTATGACTATATACGGAATACATGCCTACATTATATCGATGAACTGGAGCTAGTGTCGTACCGCCCTAGGTTATAACTGTCTCATGATGAATATCATCCAACAAGTCACTGTTCCAATGCATAAGAATTTATCTTATATTGTTTCTGCTAAGTTACTACTGCTATCATCACTGTTTCACTTGCTACAAAATTACTGCTATCTCTGTTTCCGTTACCGTTGCTACTATTACTGTTATCAAAACTATCAAACTGCTTTGCTACTGATTACTTGCTGCAGATAATTAATCTCCAGGTGTGGTTGAATTGACAACTCAGCTGCTAATACGTTCAAATATTCTTTGGCTCCCCTTGTCGAATCTATAAATTTGGGTTGAATACTCTACCCTCGAAAACAGTTGCGATCCCCTATACTTGTGGGTTATCAAACGTCCACTTCTACACGACGATGCCATCTCTCTCCCATGGTGATTTGGTTTTCGGTCCGAGGTCGGATCTTTATCAAGGGGGAGGGGATGATGCAGAGCATCCTACAGACATCACCATGTCAAGCGTCCGTTTGGCGAGTGACACGTGCGGCATCTACTTCACATACACAAAGGTGAATCATCTCCTTTACACATGTTCACTTGACCCCATCGAGGATGGTATACTACTTGACACTCCTCTCATGTGCATGCATAGGTATCATCGGAGCACCATAGATGACCAGGAGGAGTGCAAGCGCAAGTGTACACCTACACCGTCCACGAGGGAAGCTCGGAAGCGATGACGAAAGAAGACGGTGCAAATTTTGCACTACCGGACTGCCCATTCGCCCAATATGACTGTCCGGTCCATCGAGAGAGTAGTTTTGGTTTGTGAAGAAATTGCACTACCGGACAGTCTGGTCCCCCAAGCAGACAGTCTGGTAGTACAATTTATGGACGCCGAAAAGTTTCTGTTTCCACCGAACTGTCTGATCCCCAGTACCGGACTGTCCAGTAGTGCATCTACTGGCCGAATTTGGGAAGGCCCATGTAACTTTACCCTTTCGCCCTAACTTACCCCTTCATTGCCTTGGACCTCTATATACCCCTCCTTCTCCTCCATTTTAGGGAGCTAAGAATAGATCTAGACATTAGAGCTTAGCTCTTCTATCTCCCCTTGTGGGATTCCACTTGAGAGGGAAGGCTCCATTGGAGTTCAAGGCCTCCATTGGAGAAGATCCCTAGGGATTCAAGACCCCTTCTTGGGAAGGATCTATCTAGATCATCAAGACCTCATCTCCTTTGGATTTGGGATGAACTTTACCTTGTATCTTTCCCTTTGTTGTTCTTGTACCTTTTGTGGATCTTGTGTGATTGTGAGTCTAGTGGATGCGTGATTGGACTTGTTCTTGAGTGCTTTCCTCTTGTGATTTCCACTCATGTTCTTCGTGTTCTTCACGTTCCTCGTGGATTCCCCTCCAATTCGTGAAAGATCTCCACTTAGGGTCTCCACCCTACAACACAAATGATCCATCAGAAACAACTTATAAAATAAATCATACAAATTCAGAAAGGAAAAGATGAGGATGTGGCTGATAGGCTCAGCAACAATTCACCGACATTTCCATAAACATGGATTTTCACAATTAAGTGACAAGGTGATAGCATTAGACACGCCAAAGTATATAATGAAGTAGGTTCGAGGAGAACATCCAAAATTAACCATCGAATGAAAATGCACCTGGAAATATGGACCAAGTAGCATGATCAATGTTATAATGGTGATTCAATAACCAAAAGACTTAGAATGAACTATCGACCATTCACTTCAAAGAAATAGAGTTGCTAGAAGTTTTGGATTCACACCTCATAGTTCAATTGTCGGTATTCCGGGTAGAAACAACACGGAGACCAAGAAATGAACGTAGATGGCGAGAAGTATTACTATATCAAGAATTCTTAATAGGTGGAGCAATTCTCACAACATCATTGACATCAAAGATGGTAATAATCCAAGGTAGAACATAACATAAGATGGATAGCAAGGAGCTCCATAACAAGAACAAGTTTGTGTTGGAGGGAAGGCAATAATGTTGTCGGTGACAACACAAATCATCGTGGGGCAAGGATGGTATTTCTCATCATGAATTCGATTGATATCCTGGAATAGTCAGAATGTTGATGATGACCACGACACATTTGTCGAGAGGCTTCTTGAAGATGTAATCGATCGACAATGACATCAAGCCAAAGGAATGGTGAAGCAAAATATTATTAGAACCACCGGCAAAATGCAATCTCAGAATCAGAGTCGCTTTTCCAGAAAAATGATATGATGTTGAAATCTTGATGTAAGCTTAGTGTACTATTGGAGTTGTGTTCTGGAGATGAAGGACATAGATAGCATGGTCTAGCTTTAGCATGATGACGATGATATAGAAAATCGACTAGGAATGACATGATCGAGTAAAAACTCGTACGTAATGAAGATTACTAGGATTTGTTCAATCGTAGTGTGTACTCGGTTCAGTTTTCGGTATCCTTGAGTGTCAAACAACTCAGAACCCATGGAAAAGTTGGAATCGCTGAGAATTAATAGTTGATGAAGAACTCATAATAAGTTTATGTAGTTCCTTGATATTCTCGAGATACCAGAGGGTAAAACTCGAAGGTAGATCAGAATAGAGGTTAAACTAGTGTATTGATCTGCAGAAGACAAGTGCTTTAACTTGTTTGAGAAATGGAATCAAAGGAGAAAATGTGGTCAGAACCACAATTGCAAAAGATCAAACATAGATACCAGATGAACTTATAACAAGGGGATTATTATTATTATAAGAAGTTTCGATGATAAGTTCCACATCGGGTCCATGGGCATGAACACAATGGTTCAAGGTCGACTCCCACTTCTTCAATGCCTAACCTTTCATTCACTTCTCGTTTTCGAAGAAGTTGTAGAGTTGAAATTTTATCTGGCAAAACATCAGAAGAGTATGACTCATGAAAACTCTCGGGTTCACAGGGATTAGGGAAGGCATTGTTTCAACCCATGGGGGCATCTTACAAACATATACCACGAACATCAGGAGTAATGAACACAAGCTCGAAATCAAAGCATGGTTAACAAAAGGAGAGGATACAATTTACCAAAGGCATTATGTATCAGGGAAAGAACTCACAAGGTGATTAAATATGAAGGACATTGTGGGATAATAATCCAACAATGGATCGGGCGACCCACAATGGAGCTGATGTGAGTATCGATACTCAATTAAAGGAAGAAAGAATGCAAAGGCATAGGATTATAGAAACATATGAATAATTCAATGCTTTAATTCAAAGAAATTATTATTTCCAGACTAGTGTATCAAATTCAGACGCTCTAATCAAAGATGAGTAAGTTGAAAAGAGTTAAATGGACAATCCACTAAAGTTTGATTTGCTAAGAACCAGATCATGTCGGAAAGACGTTCGAGCCAGAAAGATAATTTATAAGGATCAACTGATGATTGCGTGCATCCGCACACATTGAATCAATGGTCCAAATATGATAAAGACAAAGGACGTCAATGAGTACTGCTTTGCATATGGATTTCCCATAATGGAAGCAGGCAAATATTTTGAGAGCAATACACTATAGCGGATTTTTGAGACATTGAATAGCAATATGAAGTATTTTGTGAAACACATGAACAACTGGGGATGAATGAATCCTCATTAAGTGTGAGGAATTATTCCTATTTGTATTCATGCAGAAATGGAGCTACAAGGGAGCATGCTCAAAGGATTTTCGGGACAATGGAGTGTATTTCAGGGTATCTTGTAATAACAAGAGCAACTAGGGATGGAAGTATGAACGACGGGTGTAACTAGTTATCCATAGGGGTTGGCGGTGGAAGGGAATTACAAAAGTGATGAGCACATGTTCCCGGGAGAACATCAGAGAGTATCCTCTAAGTCTTTTGACGAAGCAAGTGATCATTTGGAATAAAGGGACTCTTCGGGAGGAAGTAGTTACGAGAACAAAGTTACTAAAAGTTTTCCAAATACTAGACTCAACTTCGGCCAAGGAGTTGGAAAGGGGGGTTCCCACAGGTAGTCGACTCTGATACCAACTTGTGATGCCGCCGATTCAATCGTACACTAATCATACACGCAAATGTGTACCATCAAGATTAGGGACTCACGGGAAGATATCACAACACAACTATAGACACAAATTAAAGTCATACAAGCTTCATATCACAAGCCATGGGCCTCGACGGCTCGAATACATCAGTTTGAATACAAATGAGTCAACAGAAGCAACAACATCTGAGTACAAACATGAGTTAAACAAGTTTGCCTTAAGAAGGCTAGCACAAACATTTACGATGATTGAAAAGGCAAGGCCTCCTGCCTCGGAGCCTCCTAACTACTCCTGGTCGTCGGCGGCCTCCACGTAGTAGTAGGCACCCTCGGGGTAGTAGTAGTCATCGGTAGTGGCGTCCGGCTCCTAGGATCCGTCATCCGAGCGCAACAATCGGTATAGGGGAAAAGAAGTAGCAAAGCAACCATGAGTACTCATCCAAAGTACTCGCAAGACTTACATCAGATCTAATCTAAGTATGCATCGGTTTCAAAGGAATGGGGCTGTATCTTTGGACTAGACTACAGAAATGCCAGGATAGAGGGAAGGCCTAGCCTATCAAAGACTAGCATCTTCAAGCATCTTGCAGCATCAGAAAAGATAAGAGTAACATATTATAATAGTAGTAAGTATGTTGTAACAACGCCTAGAGATCAGTTTCTCGACTCCCTGTGAGAAAGCAATTCTAGAGCCATCATATCCATTTCATGACTCAGCATCCAGTATCCGGTTCTAGTTGTATCGATCGGGATACAACTAAGAGCGTTGGTTACCATGGACACGGCTATTCGAATAGATTAAACTTCCTTGCAGGGGTGCACAAACTTACCCAACACGCTCAATCAACTCCGACCGGACACACCATCAGGTCATGACCGGCCTCGGCCGATCAACACACCGCAGTCCTTCCTAGGCTCAACAGAGAGGCCAGCACACCGGTCTACATCCTAAGCACGCAGGGGTCTTGGGACCATCGCCCTTTGCACTCCTGCACATTGCGTACGCGGCCGGTGTCAGTCCTGGGTACCTCCTTATACTAGGTAGGTGCTTACGTGGGCCACCCGGGCGTGCACCGCTCAGTCACTGACCTCCGAAGAGCTTTTGGCTGATACATACGACGCACGGTGCCCATACTTATTCCCTTGTGGTGGTTAGTGCAAAAAGTCCAGAGGCCTACTCGGATCATATATCCAAACCGTTAGTGTCTTGGGAGCACGTGGTAACAAGCACATAATCACGATCATGTGACCCCGTTGCCCCATCTCGTGGACCTATGCCAAGGGTCCGAAATGCCCGGCTGTGCCACGTAGAAAGCTCGCAGGTATCCTCGAGGTCAACCTGACTACACATCAACTCGCGGTACCCTCATGGTCAAACCGACTTGCAACAGACTATCAAGAACTCAGGCCCACCTCTACCGGGGTGGTACCGCCTGTCCCTCCAGTCCTGCAGTAACAATAACTCTCTCGGGTACCCCTCGGGCCGATCCCTCTTTAACATGGTCGTGGGGTTAAAGTCAAAGTAACCATGTGTCCATAACATCAAGGGGGAATCCGAGGAATTACCCTCAATGGATATCACTCGATAACCCGTCAAGGTGAACTTAGAGGAATCACCTTCGAGGGTTCACACTTGAGGTGTTGCACGACAGAGTCGTTATCGAAAGTGGTGAAGGAGGAATCTATGGCACCCCGGCTCAGAGAAACCGGAACACACTGTCTTCCATCCCAGAGATCAAGTCTTCCGGAATACGGCACTGCTCATCATAGAACAAATTAGCTTTTATTACAAAGGATAATGGTACAAGGGCCTGATGTTACAAAGGATCACATCGGCACGGTGACACTACGCCTGCTAAGGTAGCTCTATGCTAGCAGCAGAACAACTCGTAGCAGTGGAAAACTTCTAGCAGCGAAACAACGACGAAGGTGGTGAACTCCACTCTGCAGGGACTCTGGACGGGACACGATCTAGCTCGCAGGATTAGTAACCTCGACAAGCGATCAATCACTGCATCACCTACAATCTGGCATGACACGCCAGGTTAGTACATTGAATGTACTTACAAGCTCACAACAAACAAAAGCATCAAGGTAATACAATACCATAGCATTTAACAAATTAACTTATCAACAACTACTATGATGTGGAAGCAATAACTAAGCAAGATATGAAACTACTAGAATACTGATGAACCACCATCTCAAGAACCATCTCACTCTTTGCTATCCCGCGAAGCAAGATATCACCTCGATCACCTCGTGATCAATACCACCACGTGTTCACCGCGTGACCACATCACAAACTGAATGATCATCCTCAAGATCATCCCAACATCATCATCATCATCCTACTAAACTGTTACTGCTCATAATATCAACACATAAGTCATCTAATAAGTCATTCCGTCATCGTGTGTGTTGATCGAACGGTGTGACCTAGTATGAACTGTGCCCATGACCAACGACACGGCTAGCGATAGAATAAACACACTCTGCAGAGGTTAGCACACTATACCCACATCACAGCACCGATGGCCTCGTGCTCCCATTCGGGTGGACCAACGACGTTCTGACAAAACCAGTCTACTCAATGACACTCTCCCGGCCACTCCGACCAACTCCCATTTTAGGCTCAGTCCTGGGTGGCCCCGATGTCACCTCGTGACACCCAACGGCCACCATCGTGGCAAAACAAAAACGGTCCCAAACAGGGACAAAAGCGCGCAAACAACTCGGGCACACAAGGTTATCACCGCCTACTGGGCCAGGGCAGCACACATACATATGATGGAAATATTCCCTAGTGGCAATAATAAAATGGTTATTATTATTATATTTCCTTAATCATGATAAAGGTTTATTATTCATGCTAGAATTGTATTGACTGGAAACTTAAATATGTGTGTGGATACATAAACAAATACCGTGTCCCTAGTGAGCCTCTACTAGACTAGCTCGTTGATCAAAGATGGTTAAGGTTTCCTAACCATAAACATGAGTTTTCATTTGATAATGGGATCACATCACTAGGAGAATGATGTGATGGACAAGACCCATCCGTTAGCTTAGCATATTGATCGTTCAGTTTTATTGCTATTGCTTTCTTCATGTCAAATACATATTCCTTCGACTATGAGATTATGCAACTCCCGGATACCGGAGGAATGCCTTATGTGCTATCAAACGTCACAACGTAACTGGGTGATTATAAAGATGCTCTACAGGTATCTCTGAAGCTGTTTGTTGAGTTTGCATAGATCGAGATTAGGATTTGTCACTCCGAGTATCGGAGAGGTATCTCTGGGCCCTCTCGGTAATACACATCATAAGCTTGCAAGCAAACGACTAAGGAGTTAGTCACGAGGTGATGTATTACGGAACGAGTAAGGAGACTCGCCGGTAACGAGATTGAATTAGGTATGAAGATATCGACGATCGAATCTCGGACAAGTAACATACCGATGGACAAAGGGAATTACGTATGTTGTCATAACGGTTCGACCGATAAATAACTTCATAGAATATGTAATAGCCAATATGGGCATCCAGGTTCTGCTATTGTTTACTGACCGGAGAGGTGCCTCGGTCATGTTTACATGGTTCTCGAACCCGTAGGGTCCGCACGCTTAACGTTTGATGAAGATATAGTATTATATGAGTTATGTTATTTGGTGAGCGAATGTTGTTCGGAGTCCTGGATGAGATCACGGACATGAAGAGGAGTTTCGAAATGGTCAAGAGGTAAAGATTTATATATAGGATTATAGTATTCGGACACCGGAAGTGTTTCAGGGGGTACCGGGTACTTATTGGGTCACCGGAAGGGGTTCCGGACACTCCCGGCAAAAGATAAGGGCCTTATGGGCCAAGAGGGGAAACGCACCAGCCACAAGGGGCTGACGAGAAGGGAAGAGGGGAAGGGAAAGGAAAGAGTGGAATAGGATTCCCCCTTCCTTCCTCTCCCCCTCTTTCCTTCCCCCTCAATTAAATATGGCAGGGGGCGCCTCATGGCAGCTTCCCCTCTCCCTCCCCCCTATATATATGTGGGGGGGGGGCACCCTAGCACACACCAAACAATTGCCTAGCCGTGTGCGGTGCCACCCTCCATCGTTTACACCCCCGGTCATATCTTCGTAGTCCTTAGGCGAAGCCCCGCGGAGATTACTTCACCATCACCTTCACCACGCTGTCGTGCTGACGGAACTCATCTACTACCTCCACGTCTTGTTGGATCAAGAATGCAAGGACGTCACTGAGCTGAACGTGTGCAGAACGCGGAGGTGCCATACGTTCGGTACTTGATCGGTTGAAGCGGAAAGAAGTTCAACTACATCAACCGCGTTGTGAAACACTTCCGCTTACAGTCTACGAGGGTACGTAGACACAATCTCCGCCTCATTGCTATGCATCTCCATGGATAGATCATTGCGTGTGCGTATAAATGTTTTTGTTCTCCATGCAACGTTTCCCAACAGTGGCATCACAAGCCAGGTCTATGCGTAGATGATATGCACGAGTAGAACACGAAGAGTCATGGGCAGTGATAGTCATACTGCTTACCACCAACATCTTATTTTGATTCTGCGGTATTGTGGGATGAAGCGGCCCAGACCGACCTTACATGTCCACGCACATGAGACCAGTTCCACCGACTGACACGCAACTAGTTTTGCATAAAGGTGGCTGGCGGGTGTCTGTTTCTCCTACTATAGTTGAATCGAATTTGACTGCGGCCGATACTTGAAGAAGGTTAAAACAACAAACTTGACAAAACACCGTTGTGGTTTTATGCGTAGGTAAGAACGGTTCTTGCTAGAAGCCCGTAGCAGCCACGTAAAACTTGCAACAACAAAGTAGAGGACGTCTAAATTGTTTTTGCAGGGCTTGTTGTGATGTGATATGGTCAAGAAATGATGTGATATATGTTGATGTATGAAATGATCATGTTTTGTAATATCGACAACTCGCAGGAGCCTTAGGGTTGTCTCTTTATTGTATGAAGTGCAAAATCCGTGTGATTGCTTTACTTTATCACTATGCATTAGCGATAGTTTTAGAAGCAATAGTTGGCGAGGCGACCACGATGCAACGATGGAGATCAAGGTGCCGAGCCGGTGACGATGGAGATCATGACGATGCTTTGGAGATGGAGATCAAAAGCACGAGATGATGATGGCCATATCATGTCACATATTTTGATTGCATGTGATGTTTATCTTTTATGCATATTATTTTGGTTAGAATGGCGGTAGCATTATAAGATGATCCCTTCACTTAATTTCACAATAAATGTGTTCTCCCTAAGTATGCACCATTGCTACAGTTCGTCCTGTTGAGACACCACATGATGATCGGGTGTGATAAACTCTACGTTCACATACAATGGGTGTAAAACAGTTTTGCACATGCGGAATACCTGGGTTAAACTTGACGGGCATAGCATGTACAGACATGGACTCGGTACACTGGAGACTGAAAGGTCAAACGTGAATCATATAGTAGATATGATCAACATAGAGATGTTCACCATTGATGACTACCCCATCTCACGTGATGATCGGACGTGGGTTAGTTGATTTGGATCACGTATCACTTGGATGACTTGAGGGATGTTTATTTAAGTGGGAGTTCATTCACAATTTGATTAATTGAACTTAATTTATCATGAACTTAGTCTTATAGTGTTGCATATCTATGTTGTAGATCAATAGCTCGTGATATAGCTCCCCTATTTTTGATATGTTCCTAGAGAAAAATAAGTTGAAACATGATAGTACCAATGGTGCGACTGGGCCCGTGACCTGAGGATTATCCTCTTTGCTGCATAGAAGAATTACGTCCTTGATGCACCGCTAGGTGACAGACCTATTGCAGGAGCAGATGCAGACGTTATGAACGTTTGGCAAGCTCGATATGATGACTACTTAATAGTTCAGTGCACCATGCTTTACGGCTTAGAACCGGGACTTGAAAGACGTTTTGAACACCATGGAACATATGAGATGCTCCAAGAGCTGAAATTGGTATTTTAGGCTCATGACGGTGTTGACTGGTATGAGACCTCTGACAAGTACTTTGCCTACAAGATGGAGGAGAATAGCTCAACCAGTGAGCATGTGCTCAGAATGTCTGGGTACTACAATCGCTTGAATCAAGTGGGAGTTAATTTTCCAGATAAGATAGTGATTGATAGAGTTCTCTAGTCACTATCACCAAGTTACTAGAACTTCGTGACGAACTATAATATGCAAAGGATGACGAAAATGATTCACAAGCTCTTCATGATGCTGAAATTGGCGAAGGTAGAAATCAAGAAAGAGCATCAAGTGTTGATGGTTAAGCAAGACCACTAGTTTCAAGAAAAGGGCATGGAAAAGAAAGGGAACTTCAAGAAGATTGGCAAGCAAGTTGCCACTCCTGTGAAGAAGCCCAAATATGGACCTAAGCCTAAAACTAAGTGCTTCTACTCCAAAGGGAATGGTCACTAGAAGGGAAACTGCCCTAAATACTTGGCGGATAAGAAGGATGGAAAAGTGAACAAAGGTATATTTGATATACATGTTATTTATGTGTAATTTACTAGTGTTCGTAGTAGCCCCTGGGTATTTGATGCCGGTTCAGTTGCTAAGATTAGTAACTCGAAATAGGAGTTGCAGAATGAACAGAGACTAGTTAAGGACGAAGTGACGATGTGTGTTGGAAGTGATTCCAAGGTTGATACGATCACCATCGCACACTTCCTCTACCTTCTGGATTAGTGTTAAAACTAAATAAATGTTATTTGGTGTTTGCCTTGAGCATGAATATGGTTGGATCATTTTTATTGGAACACGGTTATTCATTTAAGTCGGAGAATAGTTGTTGTTCTGTTTACATAATAAAACCTTCTATGGTCATACACCCAATGTGAATGGTTTATTGAATCTCGATCATAGTGATACACATATTCATAATACTGATGCCAAAAGATGCAAAGTTGATAGTGATAGTGCATCATATTTGTGGCACTGCCGTTTAGGTCATATTGGTGTAAAACACATGAAGAAACTCCATGCGGATGGAATTTTGAAATCACTTGATTATGTATCATTTGATGCTTGCAAACCATGCCTTATGGGCAAGATGACTAAAACTCCGTTCTCTGGAACAATGGAGCGAGCTCATGACTTACTGGAAATAATACGTACCGATGTATGCGATCCGATGAATGTTGAAGCATGTAGTGGGTATCGTTATTTTCTCACCTTCACAGATGATTTGAGTAGGTATGGGTATATTTACTTGATGAAACACAAGTCTGAAACCGCTAAAAAGTTCAAATAATTTCAGTGTGAAGTGAAGAATCATCATAACAAGAAAATAAAGTTTCTACGATCTGATCGCAAAGGCGAATATTTGAGTTACGAGTTTGGCCTTCATTTAAAACAATGTGGCATTGTTCCACAACTCACGCCACCTGGAACACCACAACGTAATGGTGTGTCCGGACGTCGTAACCGTACTTTATTGGATATGGTGTGTTCTATGATGTCTCTTACCAATTTACCACTATCGTTTTGGGGTTATGCATTAGAGACAGCCACATTCACGTTAAATAGGAACCGTCTAAATCCGTTGAGACAAAACCGTATGAACTATGGTTTGGTAAGAAACCTAAGCTGTTGTTTCTTAAAGTTTGGGGTTGCGATACTTATGCCAAAAGGCTTCAGCCTGATAAGCTCGAACCCAAATGGGGGAAGTGCGTCTTCAGAGGATACCCCAAGGAAACAATTGGGTACACCTTCTACCACAGATCCGAAGGCCATATTTTTTTTCAAGAATGGATCATTTATAGAGAAGGACTTTCTCTCAAAAGAAGTGAGTGGGAGGAAAGTAGAACTTGATGAGGTAATTTGTCAGGACCCCGATTCCAAGTCACATCGATCTAGCCGGTAACACCTCATATCACTTTGCGGCCTCGCGCACGGTATTCCCACGGGTGTCGCCTTACCATGGCCCGGGACCGTTTGCGTATTTTGGCTCACGTGTATGATAGTGTCGCTAGCAACCATATGAACGAGAACCCAGGCTAACATGGCTAGTCGTGAACCCAAAGCGGCACTAACCCATGGGGACAGGCATACATGAATCACATCGAGCATGTCGGTCATCAATGTATGAATTCGGGCTGTAGCACTGGGCTAACAGGACTCTGGTATCCCGGGCTGTAGCAGGCTAGGCAGGACTCGAATATCACCGCGTGACATTTCCCCGAAGGGACAGACATAGGAACGAAGTGAAACACATGCCGGCAGTCAAGTGTCCAAAGCAGTAGTGCTGGGCTAGCAGGACTCCGGTGAATCGGGCTGTAGCGGACTACTATCGCTCAGGAAGCACTAGACTACATTTCCTCATATGAGAGGCTGCCAAGGATAAACAACTAGATTGTCGGATCCCACACATATCAAGCATTTCAAACATACACACAATATGCTCAATATCTGTAAATACAACATGGCATCACAACATAACTCTACGACTCAAATATTCATTAGGCTCAGGAGCGAGATATTACAAACATGGGTCTCATGACCCAACACTCGAAACATACAAGTCAAAACACAAGCGGAAGGTAAACATGCACGAGTACAGACAACTATAAATGAAAAAGGCTGAGAAGCCCGACTATCTACCACATCTGCCGAGGGCACAAGATCGTAGCTGAGGTAACAAGCTAAACATCGAAGTCCAAGCGGAACTACTAGCGAGGCCAGCGTCTCTCGCAAAACATAAAATAAGCAAGCGTGAGTACAAATGTACTCAGCAAGACTTACATCGTAACTAACTACATATGTATCATTATCAATAAAGGGGTGGTGGAGTTTGACTGCAGCAAGCCAGCTTTGACTTCGGTGGCTATCCTGAACTACGATTGCAAATAACTCTTTTGAGGTGGCGCTACGCAGTCCACATATTCACCATATCAATACACCACTATGGACCCGCTCCCGTCTCCCTACGAACGCCATCCATAGCACTCACGCTTATCTTGCGCATTTTAGAGTATCCACTTTCACTTGTCTATGAACTGATATAGGCAACCCGGAAGTCCTTTACCGCGGACACGGCTATTCGAAGAGATCATTTATAAACCTGCAGGGGTGTACTTCTTCAAACACGCTCTCACCACTTACCGCCGTTTACACGACATGTACTCGGCAACATTCAAGCGGAAGCCCAACGTGGGTGTCGGCCACGGCCTACCTAAACACACGAGTCACAGGTCGGGTTTATCGCCTATTCGGGTTCCATCCATGAGGAGTCAGACGAGGTTTCCACTAACGGTCCCGACGATGTGTGCGAGGTTCCCGAGACACCAAGCAGGCGAATCGGTACACCGGGCCACGTGCCTACCACAACACAACCCACCCCTATGGTCAGCGTTGCGTGCGGCTGACATGCTACAACACGAAACTACTTGCAACTCCGGATGAGGACAAGAGTGGTTAATAAGCCGAGAGGGTCCATTGGTTTCGGGCCCAATGCGTGGTAGTAACTGTTTCGTGGATCACAAACACAGAACTCAGTTCCTGAGGACGGCTACAATGAGACAACCCACCATGTACTCCTACATGGCCTCTCACCGCTACCTTTACCAAATCGTGTTCACACACTTAGCTCACACACGAGGACATGTTCACACACCTCCGATTCATCACGATGAATCGAGACCCGACTCAACTCTAAGCGATAGCAGGCATGACAAACAAGCAAGAATGAGTAGGCACAACATGGCTCAAGCAACTCCTACTCATGCTAGTGGGTTTCATCTAATTCTTGTGGAATGACAGGTCATGCAGAGGATAAAGGGGTTCAGCTACCGCAGCAAGTAACAGATGAATCGTTGTTGTCCTAATGCAGCAAAAGAGAGCAGGAGCGAGAGAGTGGGATTGTATCGGAATGAACAAGGGGGTTTTGCTTACCTGGCACTTCTGAAGATAATATAGTTCTTCATCCGTGTCATCGAACTCATCGTCGGGATACGCCTACCGAGAGGGAACAAGCACCGACAAACAAGGAAGAAACACAATCAATGCAATGCAGCAATATGATGCATGATCATGACATGGCAATATGCTGGTGTTTTGAGCTAATGCAGCGATAAGCCAAGTTAATTGAAGTGGAATTCAAACAAGGTTAAACTCAACTCCAAATACTAGTTCATAAATTACCCTAATCATGATTCATCCTATTCAGTGAGGTTAACTTGTTCAATCATGCATGATCATGGCATAAACAGATTCTTCATATTTTTCTGATCATTTTTCATATATAAATCTTTGCATTTGGAGTTACAGATTAATTTCTATGAATTTTTGAAGTTTGAACTATATTCTGGAATTTCCTATAATAGAATAAATCCAGTAATTCATTTACTGCGTCAGCAATGCGTCAGGATGATGTCATAGGTCAACGGGGACGTCCAGGTCAAACCTGACTGGTGGGTCCCAGTGTCAGTGTAATTAGTTTAACTAAAAATTAATTAAAACTAATCCTAATTAGTTAACGAGGCTAGGCCCCACATCATTGACTCAACAGAGTCAACCAGGGGCCCACTGTGGTCAAAGTCAACGTCGGCTGCACCGGCGTTTAGCCGCCAGCGAGCCAAGCCTTGGCGGTGGAAGTGGATTTAGCCATTCCGGCGACCAAATGGGTCATGGAGGGCATCTAGGTGGAGCGGGGGTCGAGCCGCAGCTCTTGGTGGAGTTAGCTGAGCTCGGGGCGGCCGGAATCGGCGCCGGCGACGACCTAGGCGGCCGCCGGAGTTCGGCCGAAGGCGAACTCGAGGCTAGGGTGTGCGGTGAGGTGCGGGGAGTGTATGGTTGGACCCTACGCAATGTGGTGAGTCCGATGTACACCGAGAGGTGGCGGAGGATGGCCGGGAGCACGTCGGCGACGAGCTCCGCGGCGGCGGGTGTGGGTGATCTTCGTGCGGTCGCTACAAAGCTCGAGAGCGAGAGAGGAAGGGAAGGGGGGGTAGCTAGGCTCACAAGGCACTCGTGGAGGCAACCGGCATGGCCGGGGACGGACTGGTGCGACGGCGGCGTTGAAGGGAATCTCCGGGACGGCGGGATCGGGCGAGGTCGGTGCAGTGGCCTCGGGCTACTCGAGCACGCGGGGCTCGGCTAGCTCGACGTAGAGGAGGGCGGCGGAGCTCCTAGACATGGCGGGGAGGAGCACAGACTGCGGGGAGCGCGTCTACGGCGACGGCGTGGCTGCTGATGGCGTCGGCCATGGCTGGGAGGCGAGGGAGAGGAGCTGGGGAGGAAGAGAGATGTCCGAGGGGTTCGGGGGAGAGAGGGGGAGCGATCCACGTCGCGGCTCGGTGAGGGGAGCGGCGAGGCGGCGACCAGGTGCGTGGCACCCATGCGGTGCTCGCCGCCGAGCACCTGCCTGCCTGGCCCAATAAGCAGCCATTGGCATGGGTGGGCTGGGCAGCAGTGGGCAGTTAGCGGCGCCAGTAAGTATTTCCTTCTGTTTTTCTTTTCTATTTTACGTAACTTTGTGGAGTTTTTAAAATACTTAGATAGCTTCAAAAATCACCAAATGGACCAGGTCCTTAGTTGGAATATTTCCAACATGGAACATTTTTGTTTGGGAATATTTGGGCATTTGAAATAATATATATAACTTTAAATGCCCAAACTCAAATACTTATGATTTAATTCAGAGACCTTGGGATGACCTAGAAAATTGTGCACCACTTTTGACATAGGCTCTGAACCAAAGCAAAGGTGATGAGCATTTTAGAAGGGCATTTCAGGTTCATTGAAAATAATTTTGGTAAACCCTAGTTGGATTGAAAAGGGGTTCTGGGGGTTCTGTCTTCCCCATTTCAACTTCCATAAAAATTAAACATGATGCATGGATGCTAAAGCAAAAACAAGCAAGGCCTAAACTGGGGATGTGACATAATTGTACCTTCTCTCGAATTGGAAAGTAGCACATCAGATAAATCCGTTCCCGTGATGCCTACACCAACTAGAGAGGAAGCTAATGATGATGATCATGAAACTTCAGATCAAGTTACTACTAGACCTCGTAGGTCGAACAGAGCACGTTCCGCACCAGAGTGGTACGATAATCCTGTCTTGGAAGTCATGTTATTAGACCATGGCGAACCTACAAACTATGAAGAAGCTATGATGAGCCCAGATTCCACAGATGGCTTGAGGCCATGAAATCTGAGTTAGGATCCATGTATGAGAACAAAGTATGGACTTTGGTGGACTTACCCAATGATCGGCAAGCCATTAAGAATAAATGGATCTTCAAGAATAAGACAGATGCTGATGGTTATGTCACCATCTACAAAGCTTGACTTATTGCGAAATGTTTTCGACAAGTTCAAGGGGTTGACTACGATGAGACCATCTCACCCGTAGCGATGCTTAAGTCAGTCTGAATCATGTTACAGTTTTCACATTTTATAATTATGAAATCTGGCAAATGGACGTCAAAACTGCATTCCTTAATGGATTCCTTAAAGAGTTGTATATGATGCAACTAGAAGGTTTTGTTGATCCTAAAGGTTCTGACAAAGTGTGCAAGCTCCAACGATCCATCTATGGACTGGTGCAAGCATCTCGGAGTTGGAATATACGCTTTGATGAGGTAATCAAAGCATATGGTTTTATACAGACTTACAGTAAAGCCCGTATTTACAAGAAAGTGAGTGGGAGCTCTATATCATTTCTAATATTATATGTGGATGACATATTGTTGATTGGAAATGATTTAGAATTTCTGGATAGCATAAAAGGATACTTGAATAAGAATTTTCAGTGAAAAATCTCGGTGAAGATGCTTATATATTGGTCATCAAGATCTATAGGGATAGATCAAGACGGTTAATAGGACTTTCACAAAGCACATACCTTGATAATGTTTTGAAGAAGTTCAAAATGGATCAGTCAAAGAAAGGGTTCTTGCCTGTGTTACAAGGTGTGAAGTTGAGTAAAGACTCAAAA
This sequence comes from Aegilops bicornis, assembly GCA_021605145.1. Classification (NCBI taxonomy): domain Eukaryota; kingdom Viridiplantae; phylum Streptophyta; class Magnoliopsida; order Poales; family Poaceae; genus Aegilops; species Aegilops bicornis. The sequence goes on along the minus strand of CM038671.1, from coordinate 426,208,508 downwards.
CCCGACTACGACAGAAGATAGAGAGATAATGAAAGTCATTCCCTATGCCTCAGCCATAGGTTCTATAAAGTATGCCATGTTGTGTACCAGACCAGTTGTGTACCTTGCCATGAGTTTGGCAAGGGGGTACAATAGTGATCCAGGAGTAGATCACTGGACAGCGGTCAAAATTATCCTTAGAGGACTAAGGAAATATTTCTTGGTTATGGAGGTGATAAAGAGTTCGTCGTAAAGGGTAATGCCGATGCAAGTTTTGACACCGATTCAGATGCCTCTGAGTCTTAATATGGATACATATTGAAAGTGGGAGCAATTAGCTAGAGTAGCTCCATGCAGAGCATTGTAGACATAGAAACTAGCAAAATACATATGGATCTGAATGTGGCGGACCCGTTGACTAAACCTCTCTCACAAGCAAAACATGATCATACCTTAGTACTCTTTGGGTGTTAATCACATGGCGATGTGAACTAGATTATTGACTCTAGTAAACTCTTTGGGTGTTAGTCACATGGCGATGTGAACTATGGGTATTAATGACATGGCGATGTGAACTAGATTATTGACTCTAGTGCAAGTGGGAGACTGATGGAAATATGCCCTAGAAGCAATAATAAAATGGTTATTATTATTATATTTCCTTAATCATGATAAAGGTTTATTATTCATGCTAGAATTGTATTGACCAGAAACTTAAGTATGTGTGTGGATACATAAACAAATACCATGTCCCTAGTGAGCCTCTACTAGACTAGCTCGTTGATCAAAGATGGTTAAGGTTTCCTAACCATAGACATGAATTGTCATTTGATAACAGGAACACATCATTAGGAGAATGATGTGATGGACAAGACCCATCCGTTAGCTTAGCGTATTGATCGTTCAGTTTTATTGCTATTGCTTTCTTCATATCAAATACATATTCCTTCGACTATGAGATTATGCAACTCCTGGATACCGGAGGAATGCCTTATGTGCTATCAAACGTCACAACGGAACTGGGTGATTATAAAGATTCTCTACATGTATCTCCGAAGGTGTTTGTTGAGGTGGCACAGATCGAGATTAGGATTTGTCACTCTGACTATCGGAGAAGTACCTCTGGGCCCTCTCGGTAATCCACATCATAATCTTGCAAGCAAACGACTAAGGAGTTAGTCACGAGGTGATGTATTATGGTACGAGTAAAGAGACTTGCCGATAATGAGATTGAACTAGGTATGAAGATACCGACGATTGAATCTCGGGCAAGTAACATACCGATGGACAAAGGGAATTAAGTATGTTGTCATAACGGTTCGACCGATAAAGATCTTCATAGAATATGTAGGAGCCAATATGGGCATCCAGGTTCTGCTATTGGTTATTGCAGGAGAGGTGTCTCGGTCATGTCTACATAGTTCTCGAACCCGTAGGGTCCGCATGCTTAACGTTTGATGACGATATAGTATTTTATGAGTTATGTTATTTGGTGACCGAATATTGTTCGGAATCCCGGATGAGATCACGGACATGAAGAGGAGTCTCGAAATGGCCAAGAGGTAAAGATTGATGTATAGGACAATAGTATTTGGACACTGGAAGTGTTTTGGGGGGTACTGGGTACTTATCGGGTCACCGGGAGGGGCTCCGGACACCCCCGACAAAAGATATGGGCTTTATGGGCCAAGAGGGAAAACGCACCAGCCACAAGGGACTGGTCCGCCCCCCATATGGGCCGTCCTAGGAGGAGAAGGAAAGAGGGGAAGGGAAGGGAAAGAGTGGAATAGGATTCCCACTTCCTTCCCTCCCCCACTCTTTCCTTCCCCCTCGATTAAATATGGCAGGGGGGCGCCACTTGGGGTGGACCCCAAGTAGGATTCGGCCTACTTGGGGCGCCTCCAGGCAGCCTCCCCTCTCCCTCCCACCGATATATATATATATATATATATATATATATATATATATATATATATATATATATATATGTTGGGGGGTGCCCTTGCACACAGCAGACAATTGCCTAGCCATGTGCGGCGCCCACCTCCACCGTTTACACCCCATGTCATATTTTTGTAGTGCTTAGGCGAAGCCCTACGTAGATTACTTCACCATGACCGTTACCACGCTGTCGTGTTGACGGAACTCACCTACTACCTCGACGTCTTGCTGGATCAAGAAGGTGAGGGACGTTACTGAGCTGAACATGTGCAGAACGCGGAGGTGCCATACGTTTGGTACTTGATCGGTTGAAGCGCGAAGAAGTTCTACTACATCAACTGCATTGTGAAACGCTTCCGCTTACGGTCTACGAGGGCACGTAGACACACTCTCCCCCTCGTTGCTATGCATCTCCATGGATAGATCATTGCGTGTGTGTAGAATTTTTTTTCTCTTAACATTTCCCAACTACATAACCTTCCCTAGTTGGAGGCACCAGCGAGTGGCATGACACAAGACTGAATTAGGGCCCTCCCATAAAGGCAAATGTGGTTGCACTGGAAAATCCTGGTTCGGCGGCACCTGACCAACGAAATGATGGAATTTATCCCCATGGTAAATCTATGATAACTGATACTCCTATTACCATACATCCACCTGTAATCCAAGTTAAAGCAATATCGAACAATTGATCCAAAGCATAACATAGTCATATCATGATACTCTAAGGATAGCATATTTACTAAGATCTGGATAAATCCAAGAACCATGATGCTGCTAATCCAATAACAAGAGCACGGTAGTTAACCATAGATCAACATGATATCATCATATCCAAATCAATACTCCAAAGCATAATATCAAATACTATCATAATGAAAATAATCATAATAGCCACTAATAATCCAATGGCGACATGTCCTCCTCAATCTGCAAAACATTAGCCCTAGAAATCCCAACACAATCATGGCAATAGCAAGACCGAGTATCCCCCCCCCAAGAAATGCCATGAACAAATCATATGTAGCTAATACAAGTTTCAAACAAGTTTAAATAAATAAACCATGGCATTGCGTTGCAATAATGGAACCACTGGTTGGAAGTGCAAGAAGCTCGCGGAAAGAATCGCCAAAAAACTTCTCTCTCGGAGGGGGCTAGATAAGGGCAAGAAAAAAATGGTCATTTTTAGAATGAGATATCATCATGAAAATGATACCAACATAACGGGCTCGACGAGACAAAATCGTTGGCTTTGGAATCACTTGAATCGGAGTCGTGAGTGAAAAGTTATGTCCGTTCGTTCGTTAGGTAGAGCTAACAAAATTTGTGCTTTTCTACTCTTTACCGACAAACGTTCACAAAATAGCAGAGAATACGCCTTCCGATTAGGGAAAATGTATTTTGGTCTAAAGAAACATGAAAGTACGCTTTCTAACCTGGAAAACGCCTTTCAGCGGATATGGGTCCACTTATCCACGTCAGCGGTCATGGGGTCAAATAGTTGTGCGGCTGATGGGTGGGACCGCGGTGTCCACTGACAGAGGAGGGTGGCATCATCTTCTACCTCGCTCATCCGCTCCTGGCTGAGGCAGGGTCGGCGCCCAACAGCAACTGCCGCCGGTTCCGGGCACCATACACGGTGCTCCGACTACCGGCACGCTCGAGGAGGCGAGACGCACCCGCCGGTGCACAACACGCCCGCCAGAGAGCCTGAGAGCGAGCATGGGAGTGACCGTGGCGGATGGAGGTATCGTCCATGGATGGACAGAGCACTACAGATCACCGGCATTTGAGGGAAAGAGTTGGGACGCTCCGCCAGAGTTCAAGATCTCGCCGGGTGGTGGTGGAAAGGAGAGAGAGGGTACGGGTCACTGGAATTTAAATCGAGGACGATGGTAGACATGACGGCCATTTGAGGGAAGGAGAGCTCCTCGAGCTTGGTGGGGTGGTCGGGGAGGCTGCTCGGGATGAGAGAGAGTGGATGGCCAGGAGAGACGCGACCGGGTCAGCTTATATAGCCGAGGGGAGGGGGTGTCGCGTTGGCTGCCGCCGTGGATGCGTGTCTGGATCCGCGGACACGTGGGCACGCAAGCGAGCTCGATGGTAGGCGACGAGAGCGTAACAGGGGAGGTTCACGGGGCAGAGGGCGACGCCAGGAAGAAGAGGAAGAGGACGGGGCGGGCTACAGGGGTTGTCGGCCATAGTGCACCCCGTGGGCGCACGGCGGCTAGCTCCGGCGATGAGGCTTCTGGAGGAGCAGGGGACATGAGAGCGACGGGAGAGGAAGGGGGAGTTAGGTAGGCAACCATGGACGAGCAAACTCCACCGGGAAACCGCGGGCCGAACACCCGACGCATAGAGCGTGCTCTTTGCAGCCAGACCACGTGACTAGGCAAAATCCAACGCGTAGTACTGCAGGATGCTGCTAACGCGACACTACGATCGAAGACCCTTCGATGAAACTGTGTGCGATGCCATAATCGCAAACGGTGGTGTAAAAAACTGTCAAAAAAGGTGCAAAATGTTTGCGATGGTGGAGCCATCAAACACAGTTCAGATTTTAGTTGCCTGTGCGATGCAGGGCATATGGTTCAGTTCAATTAACTGTTTGCGATGTGGAGGAACAAAAAAAAAACAGGCAGCGAGATGGAGGTGTGTGCGATATACAGCATACGGTTCACTCGGATGAACTGTTTGTGCTTAGGCAACACAAAAGAAACGGTCAGCCCATCAAGGTGTGTGTGATATACGGCATGCGGTTCACTCGGATGAACTGTTTGTGTTGAGACAAGAGAACAGAAACGGTTCAATATAACAAGATGTGTGTGATACGCGGCAAAGATGCCTGTAATCAGAAATGTGTGCGAAGACCGATAATAACACAAATGATTGCAGCTAATAAGACGTGTGTGTTGTGCGATGGGATTGCATACAGAACAACAACATATATATACACACACTTATAAGGACATGCTTGCATAACCAAATTAAACATCCACTTACGTAGGTGGCTACTACAACCATGGCATTTGCACACACCAAAGTAAACTATTACATGCATAATTACATAGGTGGCTACTACACACACGACATTTCCACACACCAATAAAGTAAACTATATATTACATGCATGATTAACTAGCATAAACGATCATCTGATCATCATCTACTTCTTGTGATGTTTGCTCCGCTTGTGGCTCGATCCGGGCTCGTCGATTTGGGTAACGAGGCACTTCCTCATGTCAACGACCCACCTGTGCATCTTGTAGCATGTGTACACGCTCTTGGCCGCGAACCTGAGGTGAGGTTCATCCAGTTGCCGTATCCAGGCCCTGTGCCAGGGTAGGGGACTTGTTCTCTAGGCATCCTGCTTCATCTTTTCGTAGTAGGGGTCGATGATGGCCGAGGCGAGTTCGACCAGGGAGTCCTTCTTCGTGCTGCCCCAGACCCTGTAGTGGTCACAGATTTCGACAAGGTTCTTGCAGGCCAAGCCCGTAACACTGAGCATGTTTACATCGTCGGAGGTTTCCACCATGGTGAACTTGTAGTCGGTGCCGTTGACAAACCTGTTGAAATGGTCACAAGCTTTGTGGCCATGCAGTAGTGGTACAGGAGGACATGATGGCGCACGCACAACTGGGCGACGGCTACCTTCTGATCTATGCCGGGACGACCGGCGGTGTACTGGAGGTCGATGCCAGCCACCTTGTACTTGTCTCGAGCAAGCAACTGCTCAACGTTGTTGATGTAGTCATCCACCACGGTCGGGTCGATGGTGTACACCACCAAGAGATCCATCTCCCTCGTGTGGGTCTCCACTCTATGCTCACCGAACTGCATTGCAGTGCCTCTAGACATCTCCTCTCTATGTGTCGTTGTGGGTGTGCTTGTTGTGTTGTGGGGCGCGGTCGAAAGGTTGAAGATACTAAGGTTATAATGGTCGCGGGAATTAAAGTGGAAGCCAGATGGCCAGGAATATCGGTAGGCCCTGATAGCAGCAGCTCATAACGCCATTGTGCTGCACGTAACTGCATCGCGTGGCAACGCGCACGGTGCAACCACATGCATATGGGGCCACTGACGTGATCATGCGCACGCCCAATCACCAAGTAGCTGCCACATGAGGGACGCGAAAGCAAGCGCTTCCACGGTCGCCTCAACGGCGAAAGCAACCATATATATATATATATATATATATATATATATATATATATATATATATATATATATATATGCATATAGTAGTTGAACACGCAAGGAAAAGTTGTCCACAAGCCAAGCGCGCCGATGGACACGAGCAGAGCGTGCCGTGGTGCCTAACGGCGAGAACAACACGCTGCGGGGCCTAACGGCAAGCAGAGCTTGCCGAGGGACGCGAGCAGAGGCCGACACAGTGATAAGTGGCAAATAAGATGAACTATGTGAGCGATGTCGGAGATATCAATCATGAATCATAATAGTGTTGCTTGTGCGATACGTGGCATACAGTTGATCCATCCGAGCTGTTTTGTGACGGAATAAGCCATGTGTGTTGTGGGAAAACGCTTGCTGGTATATGACCTTAAATTTAACCAAAAAAGTGTTAATGCATGTTACAAAAGTTGTATAGCTAGAAACTATGTTCAAATACGACTCCGACGATATAATCTTTGGCGACATGCATTCATATTTTATTACTTAAATCCTACTAATAAACCAGGACGAGGGTATAGTAGGTAATTAAATCGCAAACATTTTTTTGTATTAACCATATGTGTACGTGTCCTTTCGTCCTCCTCTGGCACGTCTTGTCACCCCGCTGTCGCAGACGGCTTACAGCGCAAGCTTGCGCAGCGCGTGGGGGAGTTCTTTTGGCCAAACGGTGGCTCGAAGTGGCGCCAATGGATCGTCGGTGAGCCCATTCCCGCGCAACCTCGCAGGTTCCCGTGCAAGCTTCCCGCTCGACTCGGTGAAATCCCCCAAAATCCCAATGCTTACCGGCCTGTTATAAAAATCCTGCTCGGCACATTTTCTCTTGGCTTTCTGGGGAAGCTGTCAGTTTGCATACATGTGTTCTAACTAAAACGTTTGCGATCAAGAGCTGCACAAATCCTGCTAGGCATATTTTCCCTTGGCTTCCTGGGGAAATTGTCGGTTTTGCATACGGGTGTTCTAACTAAAACGTTTGCGATGAGTGTTTTATATTTAAAAACCGTATTAAACTGCGGCTTGGGCACCATTAATGTAGAGGATGCGAGCAAGATGGGCGGCCATGGAAGTCAAAGGGCTCGCTTCCCGGTGAGCATGTGGGGCGTATAGCTCGCACGCTTCCTGGTGAGCCTCCGCATTGGAGTACAACTCGCACGCCTTCTCTTTAGTCAAGCACTCAAGCACCTGTCCGCACGGCACCTCCTAGCCATTAAAAGAGTGAGGCGTGGCGTCACGTGAAAGGTTAAAAGAACGCACACAATTTAAATTATACAAAATGTTTGAGATGTTACAGTGGCAGCTATTTGTTTCAAAATGCCTTTGTCGGCTGTTATTCGAGTGCGCCTTCTCTCAAAATGGACATGAAAAATACCACGGCATGTCGGGTGCCATTCCATTATAGCATGAAAAGTTTCATAAATTTCAGACGAGTTTTGGATTTACTAGAATATAAAAGTAAAGTATCTCAATGTTTTGCCAGCAATCAACAGTGCCCTGGTGTTTGAAATTCATTCCCATTTCTTGCATGGGACCTAAGCATGCCCCAAAAGACAAAGATTTGATTTTTCAACCAATTTATATGCACTGGAGCTTGTGCATGTAGTTCAAATTTGAATTATGCACATGAAATTGCCTAGAAAACCCAGTTAATGTATAAAAATGTCCAAACGAACCCCGAAAAATTCCAAAATTAAACACAACACTCCTGTTGTTCTACGTTGACACTAGAATTTTTTTGAAAGTAATAAGAGGCAACGGATATCGTTTCGTCCCCAAAGGTGGCATGTTCCCTACCGAAACCCTCACGCTTGTTGTGAGAAGCTCTGGTTTGTGAGAAGCTTATACCCAAACCTGCCCCAAATGGGACAAAAAATTTATCATGGCATGTTGATGCCGCTCCATGATAGCATGCCAAGTTTCATGAGTCTCAGACGAGTTTTGGATTTACTAGAATTCAAAAGCCAGGTATCTCAATGTTTGCGGTCGAGTGACGGCGGCAGGGTGTTTGAAATTCATTCCCATTTCTTGCATGGGACCTAAGCATGCAACCAAGGACACATATTTGATTTTTCAACCAGTTTATATGCAATGGAGAATGTGCATGTAGTTCAAATTTGAATTATGCACATAAAATGCCTGGAAAACCCAGTTAATGTATAAAAATGTCCAAACGAACCCCGAAAAATTCCAAAATTGAACACAACACTCCTGTTGTTCTATGTTGACACTAGAAAAATTTGAAAGCAATAAGAGGTAGTGGATATCGTTTCGTCCCCAAAGGTGGCACGTTCCCTACCGAAACCATCATGTTTGTTGCGAGAAGCTCTAGTTTGTGAGAAGCTTATACCCAAGCCTGCCCCAAATGGGACAAAAATTTTACCACGGCATGTTGATGCCGCTCCATGATAGCATGCAAAGTTTCATGAATTTCGGACGAGTTTTGGACTTACTAGAATTTGAAACCAGGTATCTCAATGTTTGCGGCCGAGTGACGTTGGCAGGGTGTTTGAAATTCATTCCCATTTCTTGCATGGGACCTAAGCATGCAACCAAGGACACATATTTGATTTTTCAACTAGTTTATATGCACTGGAGAATGTGCATGTAGTTCAATTATGCACATAAAATGCCTGGGAAACCAAGTTAATGTATAAAAATGTCCAAATGAACCCCGAAAGATTCCAAAATTGAACACAACACTCCTGTTGTTCTATGTTGTCACTAGAAATTTTTGAAAGCAATAAGAGGCAACAGATATCGTTTCGTCCCCAAAGGTGGCACGTTCCCTACCGAAACCATCACGCTTGTCGTGAGAAGCTCTGGTTTGTGAGAAGCTTATACCCAAACCTGCCCCAAAGGGACAAAAATTTACCACGGCATGTTGATGCCGCTCCATGATAGCATGCCAAGTTTCATGAATTTCAGACGAGTTTTGGATTTACTATTATTTAAAAGCCAGGTATCTCAATGTTTTCGGCCAAGTGACGGTCCAGGGTGTTTGAAATTCATTCCCATTTCTTGCATGGGACCTAAGCATGCAACCAAGGACACATATTTCATTTTTCAACTAGTTTATATGCACTGGAGAATGTGCATGTAGTTCAAATTTGAATTGTGCGCATAAAATGCATGGGAAACCCAGTTAATGAATAAAACTGTCCAAACGAACCCCAAAAAATTCCAAAATTGAACACAACACTCATGTTTTTCTATGTTGACACTAGAAATTTTTTGAAAGCAATAAGAGGCAACGGATATCGTCTCGTCCCCAAAGGTGGCACGTTCCCTACCGAAACCATCACGCTTGTTGTGATAAGCTCTGGTTTGTGAGAAGCTTATACCCAAACCTGCCCCAAATGGGACAAAAATTTTAGGGAAATTTTGTTTTTGCCACTCTAGATTTTGCCAATTTTCCTTATGCCACTCTAGATTTTGACATTTCACTTTTGCCACTCTTAGTTTTTTAAAATTATCACAACTGCCATTCACGTGGAAAAAGCAAAAAATTTAGAGTGGGAATTGTGATACATTTCAAAAGCTAAGAGTGGCAAAATTGAAACAAAAATATTTTTCTTTTGCCACATAATGGCAATTGTGATAATTTTCAAAAGCTAAGAGTGGCAAAAGTGAAATGTCAAAATCTAGAGTGGCATAAAGAAAATTGGCAAAATCTAGAGTGGCAAAAACAAAAATTTCCCAATTTTTTACCATGGCATGTTGATGCCGCTCCATGTTATCATGCCAAGTTTCATGAATTTCAGACGAGTTTTGCATTTATTAGAATTTAAAAACTAGGTATCTCAATGTTTGCGGCCGAGTGACGGTGGCAGGGTGTTTGAAATTCATTCCCATTTCTTGCATGGGACCTAAACATGCAACCAAGGACACATATTTGATTTTTCAACCAATTTATGCACTGGAGAATGTGCATGTAGTTCAAATTTGAATTATGTGCATAAAATTCCTGGGAAACCCAGTTAATGTATAAAAATGTCCAAACAACACCCAAAAAATTCCAGAATTAAACACAACACTCCTGTTGTTCTATGTTGACACTCGAAAATGTTTGAAAGCAATAAGAGGCAACAGATATCGTTTCGTCCCCAAAGGTGGCACGTTCCCTATCGAAACCATCACGCTTGTTGTGAGAAGCTCTGGTTTGTGAGAACCTTATACCCAAACCTGCCCCAAATGGGACAAAATTTTACCACGACATGTTGATGCCGCTCCATGATAGCATGCCAAGTTTCATGAATTTCAAACGAGTTTTGGATTTTCTAGAATTTAAAAACCAGGTATCTCAATGTTTGTGGCTGAGTGATGGTGGCAGGGTGTGAGACATTAATTCCCATTTCTTGCATGGGACCTAAGCATGCAACCAAGGACACATATTTGATTTTTCAACCCGTTTATATGCACTGGAGCATGTGCATGTAGTTCAAATTTGAATTATGCGCATAAAATGCCTGGGAAAACCAGTTAATGTATAAAAATGTCCAAACGAACCCAGAAAAATTCCAAAATTAAACACAACACTCCTGTTGTTCTGTGTTGACACTCGAAAAAATTTAAAGCAATGAGAGGCAACGGATATTGTTTCGTCCCCAAAGGTGGCACGTTCCCTACCGAAATCATCATGCTTGTTGTGAGAAGCTCTGGTTTGTGAGAGGCTTATACCCAAACCTGCCCCAAATGGGAATTTTTTTACCACGACATGTTGATGCCGCTCCATGATAGCATGCCAAGTTTCATAAATTTCAAACGAGTTTTGGATTTACTAGAATTTAAAAACCAGGTATCTCAATGTTTGCGTCCGAGTGACGTTGGCAGGGTGTGTGACATTCATTCCTATTTCTTGCATGGGACCTAAGCATGCAACCAAGGACACAAATTTGATTTTTCAACCTGTTTATATGCACCGGAGCATGTGCATGTGGTTCAAATTAGAATTATGCACCTGAAAATGCCTACAAAACCAACTTAATGTATAAAAACGTCCAAACGAACCCTAAATAATTCCATTTTTTTACGACACACCTATAGTTGCATGTTCACTGTAGATATAAGTTCTAGCAATTCAAACACCATCCTTTGTAGTTGTGACCCCATTACGTAATTCAAATCAAGATGATAAATCAAGTACATCGCACACAGTTTATTATCACTAACTGTGTGAGATGCAGCACAAAATATCTTGGAGAACCGTCGATGTATAGTACGCCTAGGGCTTACGCGAGAAGGTGCATCGGCTATAGTCCACAGCCGGTGTTTCAAGCACACTAGCTCATCTCCCCAAATATCATTTCAATGTTCATTCGTCACCGGTGAAAGATGGGGATGTGGACCCACGTCGTGAGGGCAACTTCGGTGGCCCACTCCGGTGAGAGTGCGGCCGCAGCCGCTAGGCGCATGCTAACAAGCTTCGTGAGGGCGACCGCAGTCTGCTCCGGGCGGCTAAGGTAGCCCAAATGACCGTTGTTGCTTCTCAGGCGGCGGCAACAACATCTGCCTCGGGGATAGCAACTGGCGAGAGCGGTACAACAGCTCTTTGTTTTGCAGTGGCGTCCTTAGCCCTGATGGAGGCCGCCCACTACCATGTCGAGGCCGTCCACGCATAGCTCGTGGCGGTCACCGCACAAATCGAGCGAAGCTTCTCCGACAACGGTCGGCAACCCACAGTCGAAGAGTTAGCAATTGCCAAGAGAGTTCAAGTAGCCGTCCGTTCCTGCGCGGCATACCTTGGCACGACGGAGCCCGCCAGAGCCTAGATCGCGGCCGCCCACGCCCAGCTCGTGGTGGCCTATTCCAAAGATATGGCAAACGCGGATGGCGAGATGCTTGCCGAGTATGGTGCAATTGATGCCATGGAGCCCCTTCCCCAGGAGACCGTCAGGCGCGAGCTGGACATGGAGGCGGCGGCAGAGATCGACAAGCACCAGCCATAGTAGTACTCTTTGTTTTGTTTAATTAAGAGCGCCAGTCTTTAATTTGTTAGAGTAATGTGGTCAGCTAGCTCTGTTTAATTACTGAACTTGCTCAATTAAGAAGTGTGGGTGTGATGTAGTCTCCTTTGTGTACTCAAATTAGGCAATGACGTGGATGACCACTATAACCAGGGAAATTCGAACCAAATTTTTGACGTTCAAACTCAACACACACGGGTTAAGTTATCTGAATTGTTTGTGATGTTCACATATCATACGATTACGAATAAGGGACCGTGTTTGATGACACTTTATGCGTGCGATTTTTTATTTGAAGCGATTCCAAATTTTCGGCTTCCGCGGAAATATCTACCTTCCCGCCCACTCCCCCTTACCAAAAGCCACATTTCCCATGTTTCTGCCTTCCTTTTCAAGTTGAAACCTTCACTCCTTTCTTGCAGCGCCGCCTCCTCGCTGGTGACCCTCCTCCACGCTACTCGGCCTCGCCTATCCTGGCAGGTAATCCACAGCCGACCCCATCCTCCTTCTCCTTCCACATCCCACATCCCCGACCGTCGGCGCGACACCTTCCACCCAAATCACCGACCCCTCCACCAAATAAGCGCCGCCCTAAGCCATGGTGCGCACAATATAGACAGGATCCCAAGGACCATTTGGCAGCGGAGAAGCAAATCACGACCGCATGTGCAGATGAGGTTGCGATGGCTGCCATTCGTGTCGACCCAGATCTTGGAGGAGCACCTTGCCATCAAGGCCACCGTCGATGCCTCGCGCGCCGACAACGTGACGCCGTTGGCTGTTTGGTTCAATTCTGCAATGCGATGTTCAATTGTTGTGGGTGCATTCTGTTATTGTATACCACGTGAGAAATAAATCGAATTTGGCTGTACTAAATACATGAGAAACAAATACAATTGCTATATTTCCATGTTGTTAAGCATGCTTGGTTTGGTTAACTGTCTGGTCTTCTATTAGGAGTATGTTATATTGTGCAATATGGTGCTCAGTTCACGTTTGGTTCATTTGTTGTGGTGTTTAGTTAACTGTTTTGTTTGGTTCAATTCTGCAATGCGATGTTCAATAGTTGTGGGTGCATTCTGTTATTGTATACCATGTGAGGAATAAATTGAATTTGGCTGTAGTAAATACATGAGAAAAAAAATACAATTGCTATATTTCCAAGTTGTTAAGCATGCTTGGTTTGGTTAATCGTCGATCTTCTATTAGGAGTATGTTATATTGTGCAATGTGGTGCTCAGTTAATGTTTGGTTCATTTGTTGTGGTGTTTAGCTAACTGCTTGGTTCAATTCTACACTGTGATGTCCAATTGTCGTGGGTAGAATTTTGTATTTTTTTGCATGTGAGGAATAATCTAATTTGGCTGCACTTAATACATGAGAAACATATACAAGTGCTATAATTCCTAGTTCTTAATCATGCTTGGTTTGGATAAATGGGGTTTCCATGTGGCTTGAATTAATCTGATGAATATGCAATGTGCTTATTTTTCATCAACATATTTTACTGATAGCATGTGAACCCTTACTTAACCTGATGACTAACTACCTTATATGTGTTGCAGGGAAATAATGGGAAGCACTGAGGTTTACAATCGAGGTTAGCACGTGCATGGTCCGTTGTCTAATATCACATTATTATGCAATTGTAAGAACCATTCTAATATTTAGGTTTTTAACAATTTGGTCTTGCAAATGTAGGTCCTGCTGTCAGAGGTTTTGACCCACTATTCGACCCTTTTTGCATATGGGTAAATGAGTTGTCCATGAATATCAGTCAAGTCAAGAAACTCAGAAAGATTGTTATGATAAAGAAATTAGCGACAAAAAACAAAAAGATCTTTTTCTGTATAATGAATAAGACATCAGTTCACTACAGGATGGTACTAACTATTATAACTTGCCTTTTTTATTCCTTTGCCCCATTTCCAATATAGAGAAGATATTTATGCACATCCTTGTTTTCAGGCCTTTCCAAAGCAGTTCACTGATGATTACCTCTTAAACCACCTGTATGGTCAGGAGGCGAGGAAGGTATTCATACAACACCCACGGTTCAATATTGAAGTGTTCCTGAAGAGGAAGAAGGATGGATGGTCAATCATCCATAGGCACTGGCCTAAAGTTACAAAGACCTTCAACATCAATGAAGGCTCAATATTCGCCTTCTGCTTCAGCAGTTTTCTAGATGAGATACATCTGTCTATGTACCGTCTATGATGCTAATTTCGAAAGGTTATAGATGTTGCATGTGAAACTTGGTGCTAGTGTAGTTGTGTAACGGGGTAGCTAAGTGTTGAAGCTATATGATGTTGTACTCTGATGTATTTCAATTATGAAATGAAATATATTGTGTGCTTAATATGAATGTCAATTAGATTAATAAATGGGTTATTAATAATCGCATAATTAGCCTGATAATTGGGTTTTTCTATTGCAAACGGTTATTGAGAAAACACTGTGTGTGATGCATTCAATAACGCACATATTTCTAGGAATAAACTGTGTTAGATTAATGAACAATCACACACGACATCCTCTTGAATACTGTTTGCGTTAGGCCACATGGCGCAAACGTTTACCACATAAAAACTATGTGCGATGGACAACCCTTGACACACAGTTTCTTCTAGGCACCGTGTGCGATGCATTCAATAACGCAAACGATAAAATTGTTAATACCGTGTGCAATGGAAACAATATCACAAACGATTTAACCGAGAAAATTGTGTGTGATGTACTTGCAAATAGAAACATTTTCCTTGGAGCAACTATGTGGGATGTATATACGAACGAAAACGTTTGGCGGTGACTGACTGTGTGGGATGTACTTACGATCGGAAATGATTTCACATGTATAATTGTATTTTTTTTAGCACTACAGTATGTATTTCTGTATTTGAGTGCTCGCCGGTCGCACACGACCTCATTTTGTCGAGCGTGTGTGCTAGGAGGGCATATCCCTGACGAATTCTGGGTCGTGTGGGAAGGACCCCCCTATCACCCACACACACTTGGCGACGGTTCCAACTACCGTCGCGGAAAGGGGTTAAAACCGTTTGTATAGCACCTCGTTGTACTAGTGGCGGTCACCACGCGACATGGCAATAAGAGGACAAGAGAGGCTGCCAACACATGTCTAGTGTGTAGTCCTTGCATCAGGTGGACTGTTGGAGGTGAAAGCTCGAGAGAAGAGACTCTGTAGAGAAGTGAGGCAACGATGAAAGTTTGCTCTAGCAAACTTGGTTGCGCACCTATGATCAACAAAGAAGAGGAAGGAGCCAAAGTTCATGTCTGGGCTGTTTAGGACAAGAAGGACTATGATCATGTGAAGTTTTGAAGGAAATGGACCAGAAAACAACATGGTTGCTTTGTAATAGCAAATTTGGTCCAAAATGTGGATTAAGACGGTGCACTCACATGGAGTGATCACTTGAGCTAAATTTAGCAAACCCTAATGATTTGGTCATATGAAGATGCTGTAAAAATTTCATACCATTTGGACTTGCCAAAATGGTACTTCCTTCAAAGACATCCTCTCTGTCCAGAAACTTGGAATAATTATAGAGAAATATTGGCTAGATGAATTGATCCCAAGTTTGGTGGAGAAATTTTTTATGGCTATAAGAATGCTTTGGTAAATTTTCAGGAATAATGAAGCAATATAAAATATACTTGCTTCACAACCTAAAAATATTGACAAAAGCAAAGATTTGAAGGTGTGCTCACATAGATAGTCAAATGGAGCTGAAAATTGGAGTAGTGTGATGATATGAGCACATGAAGAGGCACAGAAAATTTCAACTCAATTTGATAAACCTAGCTATTACTTCCTTCACAAAGGCTTCCTTCTGACATAAACTTTGAAAAAAAAATTGAGGAAGATTCACTAGGCAAATGGAGCTGAATATTGGCATGAGGCAATGATTAGGATTGAAAAGCATGCCCAAAAAGTTTGGGAGCAATCAAGAAAAGATAGGTGGCACTTCCTTCACAGAAGGCCACTCTGGACAGAAATGAAGAAGGAATATTGGAGAATTATTTTTGAACCGGACAAGGATGGTTTGGACATATTTGGGACATATATGATCCAAACAAATTATGAGAATTATTTTGGGAATTTTGGGAGTGGCAAAAATATAGGTTGCTTCACAACCTAGGTCAGACGGGATTATTCCTTTAATAGAAAAAGGAATATTCCAAGAAACGAATTTTGGGTTGGGCTAGAATGGAAAATGGCATGATCTTGGAAAATATTTCAGAATGATGAGCCACTTCAGAGAAAAAATGATAATGATCTCCCAGGTTTCAAGTCCAGAGATCCATACCAAAAATAAAATAAGAGCACAAACCAAATAAATCAAAAATAAAAAGAGAGGGCCAAAAAACAGGGCGTTACAGAATCACCCTCCATAGGACACATCCGATTAGCTACAATCTAGAGTTGTCATCAGGAGTGCGTTACGAGACATCACCCTCGACACTCGATAGTAACCCTGCAGTGTCAAGCAACTAAGGGGGTGTGATGTGATATGTCAGGCTCTGGACGCCGATCACGTTATTCGAGTCATCGAACATAAAGCAGGGGCAACTGGGACAAGGTGAGGGGTCATTGGTAGATCACTAACCAGTGGCGCCAAACAACGGTTGGTTCGACGGGAAACAAAGTGGATCGGGCGAGGGCCTCACCGCAGGGCTCGAGGATGAGCTCGGGAGGTTCAACAGTCGCTGGTGGTGGAGATCCGGGGCGAGGAGAGCCGGCCTTGTGCGGATGACGATGCGGGGGCGACGTAGGGAGAGGGGTGAGGTAGCTAGGGTTTGCCAGGGGAGGTTGACGAGGTCATGTAGGCATTGGCGACAGCGGGGAGGCGGCGGATGCTTTGCATATGGCCATCCGGCGACGTGTGTGGCCATGGCGTGCTCGGCCTTACTTGTAGCGATAGAAGGAAGGAAAGGCCTGCTTAGGCAGGCCGGGCCAGCTTGTGCACTTGTTGGGCCAAAGTGCACAGGGCACTTTTCCAATTTTTCTTTTTTATTTCTATTTATTTTCAGACTCTGTTAGGGATTTATTCGAGTGACCAATTGATTTTATTTAAATTTGAAACTTGGCCCAAAAATACTAGGTACTATTATTGGACTGCACAAAAAGTTTGGGACTTAAATTAATTCATTTAATTTAAGTGTGTATTTAAATGGGCAAAACACGTGTTGTTGGCACTGTTTTAAAGAGGTCAAGGGCATTTTAAAATATCCAAAACAATGTTGGTCTATGCATGAAAAATAGAAGTGAATATTTGCAATAACATGAACACTTTTTTTTATTTAATTGAAGAAGTTTTATTTTTACCCACCAATTGAATTGGAATGGACTTTGGGTCTTAAAGACTATTAGTAAGTTAATGATGATGACTTGGCATAATTAGAGGAAGGTCACCGTAGCTTGATTACTGGGGTGTTACATAAGGTAGCTCTATACTAGCAGCAGAACAACTCGTAGCAGCAGAATAACTTCTAGCAGTGGAACGTGGAGAGTGGTGATGAACTCCACTCCGTAGGGATACTGTCCGAGACACATCCTAGCTCACAAACTCAGGATCCTCGACAAGGCATGACACGCCATGTGAGCACTTTGAATGTGCTCGCAAGCTCACAGCAACCAAAGCAACAAAGACAAACAATAGCATGGTTGTTGGTGTCAAAACCAGCAGATCTCGAGTAGGGGGGGGGGGGGGGCTGAGCTATTAGATCGGATCGATGGGTAACAAGGGAGAACACACACAAAGTTTACCCAGGTTCAGGCTGTAGCATCCCAAATTTTCAATTTTGAATGTTATACACAGGTCATTCATGCATATCATATTCTATTGCATTTCCTTTTGCGATCCTCGAAATTCTAAGCAACTCAAGGACCCTCGGGGAGAGTTGGGGATTTCCTAGTTTTCATATTTGAATTTTTCTCAAATATCAAAACAGGGATCATTTTGGTTTTAATATTTTTTCTCTCCGAAAGAAATTTCATACTAAAAGTATATGAGAGGAGATAATATGACTTCTCCAAAATAAATGAAATATTGGAGGAAAAATATTAAAATCAATTAATAAATTTTATTTGGATTTTATTGCAATTTTATTTGAATTAGGAAAAATTGCGTTTTTCAAAAATTGCATTAGAGGCCCAAATAAATGTTCACTTTGTCCGACATATTTTTAGAGGATGGGGAAATTTTTTTCGGGATTTTTGGAGTCCGTTTAGTATTTCCTTTCTTCGTTTTTCTCTGCGTCGGAATATTAAAAAAACGAACCGCCTACCGGGCCGTGTCCGCCTGGGACACCGACCGGGCCGGCCCTTTAAAAGGCCGAAGGCCCGAGCCGCCAGCCCCCACCCCTGAAACCCTAGCCGCCAGCCCCGCCGCCGCCCGCGACTTCGCGCGCCATAGGGACGCCCGCCGAATCGCCGCCGCCCGCCGCCGCAGCCGGGACGCCGCCGCCCGCCGAAGTACGCCGCCGCCACCATCCCGTTCCATGAGGTAGCCGCCGGTTTTTTTAAAACCGATCGGTTTTTATTTCTTAAACCTAGAGCTCATTTTTTTAGAATTGGTTTTGTTTCGGTTTTCTCGGTTCGGTTAAATTGCGGACGTTCGTCCGTATGTTCGTTTTAATGAACGTTGTTCGCCCGTTAGCCGCAGACAGCGAACGTTCGTTCGTTAGTCTCTGCGTCAGTTTTTCTTTTCCAGGGTTTTTCCGTGATTATTTTCGATCGTGATTTCTGCCCTGATTTTCATTTTAGTTTATCCTTTTGCTCGTTTATCGGAATCAGGTGATTCAAGTGGCTAGATCTTCGTCTCGAAACCCTCTTTCTGTTTAACCAACTTGAACAAGATTTTGATACAGTAAATTTTGACTTTAGTCCAGATTAGTAATCAGATCTTGTTTCTTTCGTGGTTTGAGTTTCGTTGCTCCGTTTGATTTGATTCTTCTTGCAAACTGGAATTCTTCAGTTGAACTTTGCGGTTAGATCTTCTTATTTGGGAGTTATCCGTGCATCTTTGCTTGATTTATTATGTATGCTATTGTTTGTTTGCAATAGAATTCCCGGAGTGCGAAGCGTGCTACTACGAGTCACTAGGTTTTGCGGATCGTCAGCAAGGCAAGTAACACATTGATCATACTCTTTTCATACCCAGTTTTTATGCATTAGTTCCAATCCTCAAACATTGCATGATTAGGAGGTGTTTAACTTGTGGGTATTGGGAAGTAGATGATGAGGTAGAACCTATTGCCCTATTTATTATCAAACCCTTGGGAGTTACTTCTACGTATGCTGATTTGCTACGCTATGCTCGTAGACGTGGTTTGGATTGAGAGATCCATGACAGATGTGAGATTGTTAATTAATGGTTTAACTTAAGGTGGCAACTTTAATACACATCTGGGTGGATTGCTTGTGGGCACCTGGAGAATCCAGTGTTGTCCTAGGATATTCCGGAGTACCCGTGTGATCATCCTGCGGTCCGCCACCCAGGCTCAAAGGGATCATAAGATTATTCATGCTAGAAACTTCCCTGTGTAGCCACAAGCTATTATGGGCTCTAGCATAGTTGAGTATGTTGCATGACCTCTTCTAGTGGCGGGCTAGCAGATGTAGAGGGAAAGTAGGTGTAACTGTCCACCCGGGGTTAGAGTTAATGTTTCTGAAAGACTGTATCTCGGTCATCCGTTTCTCAAATACCATGTAGTGCGAGAAATCCAACGGAGGAGACCGAGTCTTGTGGGGAAAAGTACGCAAACCTCTGCAGAGTGTACAAACTAATCATGGTTAGCCGTGTCCCCGGTTATGGACATCTTGAGTATCTGGATTTTGGATTATCATATGGATCTCATCATTCTAAATTAACTTGTTGGGTTGATAATTACTTTTAATTGGGATTGAGTTGGAGGAACCTTCTCAATGATGTTTCAACTACCATGATAGTTAAATAAAATATATTCCTTTGTTGTAGGTATAAATTGGCTTTTCGCAAAAGCATATTAACCAGCATATTAACCATAGAGCCTCCACCAGCCATATATGCATATAGTGATAGCATTTATCCGTTCATTACTCTACTGTGTTACATTGCCAGCATATTCCATGTGCTGACCCGTTTTCGGGCTGCAACATATCATGTTGCAGACTTTTCAGACGGGGAGTAAGGTTCGTTAGGCCATTGGCGTGCACTCAGCTATGCCGTTGGAGTTGATGGACTCACTTTATCTTCCAAGCCTTCCGCTGTTATCATATTTAGATGGCCTTAAGCCATATTTATTGTAATCAGTTCTCTTTTGGAGACATTCGATGTAATAAGTGTGTGATTGCTACTCTGTTATAAATCCTTCGAGTACTGTGTGTGTCAGCATTACCGATCCAGGGATGACACTAAAGCAGACCTTCTGAGGTCGGGTCGCTACACAGGCCCTCTCCATGGAAGTAAAACCCTATGTCCTGCTCTTGCTTATATTATGGAAGCATCAAGCTACAGAGTTGATCTACCTCAAGATTGTGAGTTGTGGTCTAAACCCTAGGGGTACGGTGAATGTATGAATGGGTGTATGGATGGCCCCTACGGACTAAACCCTCTGTTTTATATAGGCTCCATGGGTATCTAGGGTTACACATGGTCAGTTGCCATCTAAGTACATGCCAAGTCTTCAGTTGCCGCACTTTGGAGGCCTCTGGTGTCCCTCCTCCTTGATGGGCTGGTGATCCGGCCCATACATTAGTCTGGCTGGGCCAGGACCCCCCAGTCCAAGACACTGACAGTAGCCCCCTAACTTGTCTTCGAAGCCGAGGTTGAAATCTTCCTCGGATAATGTCTTTGGCTGGGCGGTCTTTGGCTTAAATGTAAGTTCTACATCCTCGGACAGGTATCTTACGAAGCTTCATGAGCCCTTTTAATTGATTACTTTCATAGGGGCCCAAGAAAATCTAGCCATGTGCTACCCTAAATGCACTATTATTCATCAGAAGTGCAAAGCTTGCTTAGTCCCAAAGACTAACAGCATATGTGAGTTCGGGGGTTAGTTATTGACAACCTTTTTTACCGAAGCGTCACCACTACTGACATAGCATAGTCAGCCATTACTTATTCGAATCGCGGTTCAAGGAAAACCTCTTACTGGCACGTCGTATCAAAACAGAGATCGTGCCCTGTATTTTGGGGGACATCATCAATCAATTTTTTCTCCCCAAGCGGCCATAACAACACAATATATAGGCCGAAACATGGTGATTTTTACAGCGCAACAAAGGGACGCTTCGCCATTTATTGGCTTATAAAGAGGAGAGGGGGGGGGTTGAATCTACACTCCCACGCTGTCCTCCTGCCCGAGCGCCCAAATCCTCCGAGCCTTCACATTCTCAATCTCAAGCTTGAAAACCTCCTCCCAAGATTCTGCATCCGTACCATTGGCCGATGCGGAGGTGAAGGGGGAGGTGGGTGGCCTCCAAGGTCACCGACACCAACATTGCTGAGCTCCGCGTGGAGGGATACATCCCCGTCGATGCCGCCTACCGGACACCAGAACTCGGCCAGCGTGTTCCCACTCCCAACCCAAGGGAGCGAATTGTCTTCATCCCCCACCTCATTCGAGGCCTGGGATTCCCCCTGCACCCCTTTGTGTGGGGATTAATTGTTCTTCTACAAGCTAGATTTCTATAATCTAGCCCCGAATTCCATTCTACATGTCGCCACTTTCATTATAGTGTGTGAGGCCTTCCTCCGCATGGATATGCACTACGGTCTATGGCTGAAGACCTTATGCGTCAAGCAAAGAGTGAAGGTGTCGAATTCTACATCACCAAGCCACTCGTCCCGGGCACGGCCATGGCTCTCGCCTTCACTAGCGCTCCTCCGAGGAAGCTAGTGTCCTGGCAGAAACAAGGCCTAGAATGGGGCAACCCGGACGAGGTCAAAGCACAACAAGAGTGGCTCTGGGCCCTCAAGAAGAAATTCCAGCTGGTGGATGTGGTAGATGTGATGCTTCATCGGTACATCCTTCCACTCCAGCTTCGGTCCAGTCCTATGTGGAACTTCTTTTGCACCAACATCGACGAGATGTGGACGGCTCTTTTCAAGCCGTCCCAAAATGAATTTCCTGATGATGGACCAGACAACGGCTACAATGCTGAGCGTGGGCCTTCTGAGGTGAACTCCACGTTTATATGTTCAACATCAGTCTTGCATTTTGCCTTTATGTGAATCTCCCTTTCCTATTCCAGAAATGAGCGTCCAAGGTGGCGCTCATAGCGTGGCCAGTGCCGCTGCCAGAGGATCGGCGGACCCCCGAGCTGCAGGTCCTCCTGTTCATGGTGCCTCCAAAGGCCATGTCGAAGGACAAATAGACGAAGAAGAAGAGGGAGGGTCTCTAGATCCGAGATTTGGTGGATGCCAGGTCCGAGAACATCCTGGTTCTCTTCTCGGATGAAGAGGAGAGGAAGGTTGATGAAGGGGAGGAAGGATCCTCCTCCCCGAAGAAGAAAAGGGCGGCGTCCAAGGACATTGAGAGGGCCCACACCGTCCAAACACGTCGGCGCCTTGTGAAAGTTGCTGACACCGCACCCCACAAGCCCCCTGCCGCAGCCAACGTCGACTCCTCGGAAATGGAGGATGACCTCGTCAACACGCGGTAGCCGAGACCACCACCAAGCAGGTACGCCTTCTTCTCGTATGAGCAGTAAATACTCAAGTGCAATTCTTTACAATCTTTGAATGATTATTTATCTGCTTGTAGCCCTCAACACTCCAATATTAGTGACAAGACGCCGTCGAGAAGCTCCCTCCTCCGAGCGCCTCAGAGGAGAATCATCCCACCCCCGCTGCCCATGATGAGCCATGGAAGGAAAATTCTCAGCAGGTGTAGGATCTAAAGTATGTCTAGCGGGGGTATTAGACTACTTGACCAAATAAAATTCTTTCCTTTTCCCAATTTTAGTTGTTGGCAGATTTTAGCAATTATCACAAGTCAAGCAATTAACCTACACATGCAATTCTAAGAGTATAGCAGCGGAATGTAAAATATTGCATATGATGGTAAAGGGAAGGGTTTGGAGAAGGCAAACGCAATGGAGACACAGAGATTTTTGGCATGGTTCTGATAGGTGGTGCTATCGTACGCCCACGTTGATGGAGACTTCAACCCACGAAGGGTAAAGGTTGTGCGAGTCCATGCAGGGCTCCACCCACGGAGGGTAATGGCTGCACGAGTCCACATAGGGCTCCACCCACGAAGGGTCCACGAAGAAGCAACCTTGTATATCTCACCATGGCCATCGACCATGAAGGACTTGCCTCTTTTGGGTAGATCTTCATGAAGTAGGCGATCTCCTTGCCCTTACAAACTTCTTGGTTCAACTCCACATCATGACGGAGGCTCCCAAGCGGCACCTAACAAATCTAGGAGAGACCACTCTCCAAAAGGTAATAGACGGTGTGTTGATGATGAACTCCTTGCTCTTGTGCTTCAAATGATAGTCTCCCCAACACTCAACTTTCTCTCATAGATTTAGCTATGGTGGAAGAAGGATTTGAGTGGAAAGCAACTTGGGGAAGGCTAGAAATCAAGGTTCCAATGGTTGGAATGGAATCTCTTGATCTCAACACATTAGTAGGTGGTTCTTTCTCAGAAAATGAATGGTGGAAGTGTAGGCACATTCCGATGGCTCTCCTCTGAGAGAAGAAGGGGGTGGAGGGGTATATATAGCGTCCACACAAAATCCAACCGTTACACACTTTTGACTCATCTCGGTGGCACCGATTAGAAAACTTGGTGGCACCGATTAGGAAACTCGGTGGCACCGATCTATTAAAAATCATGAACATTAGGAATCTCGGTGGGACTGGAACAACTCAGTGGGACCGATGTGCTAGGGATTAGGGAAAACTTCATCTAGGTGGTACCGATTGCATCATCTGTGTGAGACCGAAGTGAGTGCAATGGGAAACAGAGAATCTGTCAAGCCATCTCGATGAGACCGATTACAATTCTCGGTAAGACCAAAATAATTGCAACAAGCAACAGAGAGTTGGCAAGGTCATTGATAATCCCCAAGTGCAAGGAATCATCGTAGCAATTTCCAAAGGTGGAAGTGATAAGTATGGAGTATCAAACCCACAAGGAGCTAAAGGTAAGATCAATATTCTCTCAAGTCCTATCTACCACTAATACGACTCTACGTACACGGAACGTTTGCTTCCATCTAGAAATGATAAATAAAACTACATCATGGGTATGAAGAGGATAGCTTTGCATGATATCGAAGAGATAAAATATAAAAATAGGTGTTGTTCACATAAAGTTAGAATATATTATAATATATTACAAATAGCGAGTGTGGAATAATGATGGGTCGGTGTGCGGAATTGTCCTAGGCAATTGTTACAAGATCGGTAATCATTATTGCAATTTCATATGAGGGAGAGGCATAAGCTAACATACTTTCTCTACTTGGATCATATGCACTTATGATTGGAACTCTAGCAAGCATCCACAACTACTAAAGATCATTAAGGTAAAACCCAACCATAGCATTAAAGTATCAAGTCCCCTTTATCCCATACACAACAACCCCCTTACTCGGGTTTAAGCTTCTGTCACTCTAGCAACCACTATAAGCGAATCATGAACGTATTGTAACACCCTACAACGGGAATCCTTCACCTGTGCGTGGCACGGAGGGCACCATAGGACAACACCAAAATAAAACATGCAACTCAAACCAATCTAGATCATCAATCAACCCAAAAGACAAAAGAAATCTACTCAAAACATCGTCGAGGGCAGAGGTTGTCATGCGCTTTTTAATTTTGGATGTGCAAACCCTTAATGCAAAGGAACGTCATATTGTATTACCCTTCGTGATAGCAGCCTTTACTATGCAGTCCGTCGCTTTTATTTCTTTACCATCACAAATTCGTACAACGCTTATTTTCCCTTACAATAAAAGATCATACATGTTTAGGAGCAATTTTTATTGCTTTTTGCACCGATGACAACTTACTTGAAGGATCTTATTCAATCCACAGGTAGATATGGTGGACACTCATGGCATGAAACAGGGTTTAAGGGTTTTGGATGCACAAGTAGTATCTCTACTTAGTACAAAATTCTGGCTAGCAAAAGGTCCTAAGCAAGCACCACATGTTAGAGGATCCATAACAATATAACTTCTATGCAAATATACCCATACATAACTCATTACGTTGTCTTCCTTGTCAAACTTCAACTAATATGCTCAAGTTTTAAAATAATTAATGGGGCTCACAATCATAGAAGATGTCTAAGATAATATATTCATATGTGAAATCTCTCTTCCTTCAATATTCTTTCATGAATTGTTCAAGTGACCAATGCGGTGTTTGCTAACGTTCAATAAATTTTACCACCTATACTTCTTATATGTGAAGTCATTACTCCCCATGGGATAAGCATATGAAACCTATATAATTTCAGATTTATGATATTCAATTCATTCAACCATTTACTCATAGGATATAAGTGAAGCCGCATTGAGTAAATGACAAACTACTCCAAAAAGATATAAGTGAAGATCAATGAGTAGTCAAGTAGTTAAATAGCCATGTGAGGACTCTCTCTCATTCAAGAATTCAGATCCAATGATTTTATTCAAATAGCAAGTAAAATGAAAATACGCTCCAAGCAAAACACATATCATGTGACGAATAAAAATATAGCTCCGAGTAAGGTATACCGATGGTTTTGAAGACGAAAGAGGGGATGCCTTCCGGGGCATCCCCAAGCTTAGGCGCTTGAGTCTTCCTTGAATATTACCTTGGGGTGCCTTGGGCATCCCCAAGCTTAGGGTCTTTCCACTCCTTATTCTACTCGTATCGATATCTCACCAAAAACTTGAAAACTTCTATCACACAAAACTTAACGGAACTTCGTGAGATGGGTTAGTATGATAAAGAGCAAATCATTGATACATCTCCAACATATCTATAATTTTTTATTGTTCCATGCTATTATATTATAATTCTTGGATGTTTTACAATCATTTTATATAATTTTTGGTACTAACCTATTGACATAGTGCCCAGTGCCAGTTGCTCTTTTTTGCATGTTTTTTACATCATAGGAAAACAATACCAAACAGAGTCCAAATGCGGCGAAACTTTTTGTGGATTTTTTTGGACCAAAAGACATCCAGTGGGCCAAAGAAGTACCGAAGAGGGAGCCCGAGGTGAGCACAAGACACTGTGGCGCGATCGGAGGCCCGATCGGCCACAGTGGGTTGTGCCCACCTCGGTGGCCTCCCGCACCGCCTCTTTGCTCTATAAATACCCCAATATTCCAGAAACCCTAGGGGAGTCGACGAAAATCAATTCCAGCCGCCGCAAGTTGCAGAACCACTAGATCCAATCTAGACACCATCACAGAGGGTTTCATCATGTCCATTGGTGCCTCTCCAGTGATGCGTGAGTAGTTCATTGTAGACCTACGGGTCCATAGTTAGTAGCTAGATGGCTTCCTCTCTCTCTTGATTCTTAATACAATGGTCTCTTGGAGATCAATATGATGTAACTCTTTTTTGCGGTGCGTTTGTTGGTATCCAATGAACTTTGAGTTTATGATCAGATCTATCTTTTTATCCATGAAAGTTATTTGAGTCTTCTTTGATCTCTTATATGCATGATTGCTTATAGCCTCGTATTTCTTCTCCGATATTTGGGTTTTGTTTGGCCAACTTGATCTATTTATCTTGAAATGGGAAGAGGTGCTTTATGATGGGTTCGATCCTATGGTGCTTGATCCCAGTGACAAAAGGTGAATCGACAATTATGTGTCGTTGCTATTAAGGATAAAAAGATGGGGTCTATTTCTACATAAATAGATCTTGTCTACATCATGTCATCATACTTATTGCATTACTCCATTTTTCCATGAACTTAGTACACTAGATGCATGTTGGATAGAAGACGATGTGTGGAGTAATAGTAGTAGATGCAGGCAAGAGTCGGTCTACTAATCTCCGACGTGATGCCTATATAATGATCATTTCCTGGATATCTTCATGATTATTTGAAGTTTCATCAATTGCCCAACAGTAATTCGTTTACCCATCGTTTGCTATTTTTCTCGAGAGAAGCCACTAGTGAAATCTACGGCCCCCGGGTCTCTTCTTTATTATATTTTCATTTGTGATCTATTTTTATGTTCTTTTATTTTCAGATCTATATTTCCAAAAACCCAAAAATACCTTGCTGCAATTTATTCTTATTTATTTTATCTCGCGTTCCCGCGAGATCTATTTATCCAATCTATCATATTTTTATCCCCTCTACTTGCTAATTTCTGGCGGCGTTACCCGAGAAGGGATTGACAACCCCTTTAATACGTCGGGTTGCAAGTATTCGTTATTTGTGTGTAGGTGCCGTTCACGTAGTGTTGCGTGTTTCTCCTACTGGTTTGATAACCTTGGTCTCATCACTGAGGGAAATACCTTCCGTTGCTGTGTTGCATCATCCCTTCCTCTTTGGGGAAATACTGTCGGTGTACTAGAGTAGGGGTACCCTAGTATCCCGTGCTAGATGCCGCAGACACGATTCTTGACCTGTGGCAGGGTTTGCCTAAATCACCGCTTAAGATCCTCCGTGGCTCCTTTGGAGCCATTCAAGAACAAAGTATTTGATTAAGAAGACAAGGCCCGGCAAGAGGAGCTTGCCGGGAAGGCCATTCAAGGCATGCAGAAGACAGGGCCCCGGCAAGAGGAGCTCGCCGGGAAGGCTCGGAGCGCGACAAGCCTCCGGGCGCGACAAGGATTCGGCCGTGGCAAGCAACCTCTCTCCATCCGCGCTCCAGCTCATCCAGCAACGTGTCGCCATGGGACCATTCCATGCGCGCGTGTCGAGAGGCTGTGCAGCCAGTGGAGAGCAGCGATAAGCGGCACTGACAAGGTCGCCATCGTGGCGAGCGGTGGCGCACCTGACGGTCTCTGTTGCACTTTTTTGGGCGACACTGACGGGCATTTATTGCTTTTGTCCCTTGCCGTCACAGTTAGGTATTTTGCACTGTACACTGTTCGAGTAGGTGTACCAACTCCTGTTTTTACATTTGTACCCTTGCCTATGTTGCCACCTCGGAGACCCTTTAGCATATAAAAGGAGGCCCATGCGCAACGAGAGGAGGTTCGGTTCATTCGACTCACTAGAGACCAGATACGCCACGCTTAGGTTTTGTAGCTCGCATCGCTCCCTAGCAAGAACACAATACATCAAACAAGCAGCAGTAGGAGTTTTATCTCTCAGGAGAGCTCCGAGCTGGGTAACCGCTCGTGTGCCTCGCCTCGATCCGCTCTTCGTGTGATCTCCGCCCCTCCGAACCACAAAGGGCCTGGTCCGCCCGGCCCCATAGGTGTTTGTGGGTACGATCAGCCTCCCGACATCTTTGGCGCGCCCGGTAGGCGTCGAGGCCGTGTGAACCTGATCCGACGTTCACACGAGCAGCGTCCTCAACATCTTCCTCAACATGCCACCGAAGAAGAAGACTTGGCGGCAGCAGAGCCGTCCGTCGTACCCACCCTCACCGCAGCAAACGGGTGGTGGGGCATACGCCGGCGGAGGAACGGGCGCCGACGAAGGTGTTCGCGACGTTGCCAAGTGCAAGGACAAGGCCCCGCAAACCTCGGCGTCCGCGCATCCCCCGCGCCCATCTCAGGAGACGCGGGACCAACAACGTCATGGCGTTCACAATGCCATACGTTCGTTGGATCGAGACCCTCAAGACTAGCATGCGCGCCAACATGCTGGCACGAGTGAGATACGGTCGCCTGGACGGGGTGCTGCTCCTTCTAACGTAGTTAGAAGTCCGAGCACATCCGCTCCTCGCACCGTTCGCCAATGCCACCCACTACTCCAGCAGAAGCTCTGGCGAGAGCTCAGCTGCTCCTCGACTACCCTCCAACGGCCAACAAGGTCGACGAGTGGAGGGCCACTATCCAGAGCCTCATCGGCTTTGCCAACGGCGACACTCCGCGGCAACCAACGCCATCATTGCCGCGGCAAGACGACAAGGCACGAGCCGGTGGCGACGAGACTGTCGGAGGTGCGACCACCATGCACTCTCCGCCACGAAGGCCAAGATCGCCGACTCACCGGATCCACCTCGACAGCGACTCCACCGCGTCGTCGGATCCGCGAGCTCGCCACGATCAGCGCCAAGTTCTTCATGAGCGACAACAAGAGGACGCTCGAACTCGCATCGAGCGCCGAAGAGAAGCGCGACGTCAGTCCGACAAGCGCGCTAGGACTTCTGTTGACATGCGCGCGCCGGAGGAGCCAGGCGACTTGCCGTACGCGATAGGTTGCCCTGCGTTCACTCGTGAGCTGCGGCAAGTCCAGTGGCCCAGCCAGAAAAACTTCAAACCAGACGTGCCGGAGAAGTATGATGGCAGGACGCATCCGTCGAAGTTCCTCAGCATCTACACCGTCGCGGTGCAGGCTGCGGGGGGAAGGGACGACAAGATCCTCGCCAACTACTTCCGCCGTGCTCAAGCCCAACGTCGGATCTTGGCTCATGCACTTGCCGGACAGCTCCATATCCTCTTGGGCAGATCTGTACCATCGGTTTGTTGGCGCCTTCACGGTGGCCACAAACCTCATGGCCAGAGAGTGACCTTCATCTGCCGCCTAGAAGGAAGGAGAGTCCTGCGCAAGTTCATTCAGAGATTCACCGTGTGCACTACAACATCCCAGATGTCCACCTGCCGCGGTGATCAGCGTTTCATCGAGAATGCGCGGAACCGCAGGATGAGGAGGAGATGGCGATGTGCAAAGTCAAGGACGTCGGTGAGTTATGTACGCCTTGGCCGACAAGTGTGCCGAGGAAGGGAGGAGACTCGGGGAGAGAATGCGGAAGCAGGATCTGACAGTGAGGAGGCCGCCCCAGCAAAGAAGGGCCGGCGGCGAGGCAACAGGAAGAAGAAAGGTAGAGAAGTGCTAGCTGTTGAGCAGTCCCGCAATGGAGGTGGCGACAAGAACGCCAAGGCTGGTGGCTCCGGCAAGGAGGTTGCCGCTGACCCCAACCACCAGTCGGTGGCGGCCGCCGACAAGCAGGACGGCTCCGGCAAGCAGTACTGCAAGATCCACCGCACCAAGGGCCACGACCTCCAGAGCTGCAAGAAGGTCGAGCAGCTTGTCGAACAGCAGAGGGCTGAGTACGAGCGGCGCGACAAAGAGAAGGCCCAGGAAGGAGCTGGGGGATCAAGCAAGAAACGTCTCGGCCGGGGAGGACGCCGCGGCAAGGCCAAGCAACGGCAAGGAGACAGACCTCCCCGCGGCCGCGACAAGGATGAAGATGATGACGGCAGCGAAGATATGGAAGACGCAGACGCCGATGAGCAGGAGTTTGAGAAAGCCATAGAGGTCCTCTGCGTTGACGGAGGTGCTTCCTGCATACCTCCCACCGCCAACTCAAGCAATGGATGCGGAGGTCAATGCAGCGGAACCATCCGTGAGTCACGCAGCCTCTGAAGTGGTCCAAAGACGCCTATCGCTTTTGATATTGAGGACCACCACGATCGCATAAGCTGCGGTCGGGTGCTTGCCGATGTTGGTCTCACCAACCATCCGCAACCTCAAGGTCACCAAAATGCTAGTTGACAATGGGGCCGGCTTGAACCTGATCTCCTCAGCGGTGCTCCAGAAGCTTCAAATCCCTGACGGCGAGCTCGAAGAGACCGGCACCTTCCAAGGAATCAATCTGGGAAGGAGCAAGCCGAAGGGGAAGATTACGTTGCCGGTAACATTTGGCAGCGAGCTGAACTTTAGGATCGAGAGGGTCACATTCGACGTTGCCGATTTCCCATTGCCTTACAATGGGATACTTGGCAAATCCGGCACTCGCCAAGTTCATGGCAGCCTCTCACTCGCCTACAACTTACTCAAGATGCCAGGCCCGATAAGCGTCATCTCTGTCCATGGCGACAAGAAGGATGCCCTTATCTGCGCCGATAAGATCTACCGGGATGCAGCGGCGCGACAGATTGCCAAACACTTGCCGCTGAAGCTCCGGGGAAGAAGACAAAGTCCAAGTCCGGCAAGAGCTCGATGCTCACTCCGCAAGCGCACCTCTTCGGAGTGCTGCGCTACCGTCGAGGACGCACCATCGAGCTCCACCGGCAAGTGCAAGAAGATGGTAGCTCCACCAAAGACCAAGAAGGTGCCCGCGAAGGAGGACGGCACTGGTGGTACCTTTACCATCAGTGCCTCTCTCGACCCTAAATAGGAAGGCGGCGCTCGTTGCTTTCCTGCGGGCGAATGTCGGCGTGTTTGCATGGCAACCGTCGACATCCCCGTGTTCCTGTGAAAGTGATTGAGCACGGCCCGGCCGTTTGTCCTCATGCACAGCCCGTCAAGCAAAAAGTCGGGAAGCAAGCGGTGGAACGCCAAGAATTCATAGCGAAGAGATCAAGAACCGGAAGCAGCAGGCCTTGTCGAGGAGTGCTCCATCCTCGTGGTTGGCCAATCACGTAGTCGTATAGAAGGCAAATGGAAAATGGAGACTTTGTATTGACTTCACGGATGTTAATAAAGCTTGTCCCAAAGATCCATTTCCCTTGCCGCGCATTGACCAGATTGTTGACTCCACGGCTGGATGTGTGCTTTCGTTTCTTGATGCATACTCAGGATACCATCAGATCTTCATGGCTGAAGAAGATGAGGAGAAGACCGCATTCATTACACCATGTGGCACATACTATTTCATATGGATGCCTTTCGGTTTGAAGAATGCTGGTTCAACATTTGCAAGGGTAGTCCATGACGCTTTTGAGCCGCAAATGCACGTAAATGTAGAAGCCTACATGGATGACATAGTGGTCAAAAGCAAGGACAAAGCAACTCTGGTTCAAGATTTGGACGAGACCTTTGCAAATCTGCGCAAGATCAACCTCAAGCTCAACCCCGAGAAATGCGTGTTTGGAGTCCCTTCCGGCAAGCTTCTCGGGTTCTTCGTGTCTCAACGAGGGATTGAAGCTAATCCCAACAAGATCAAGGCCATTGAGCAGATTGAAGCACCAAAGCGCGTCAAGGATGTACGAAGACTTGACGGTTGCGTAGCTGCTCTCAAAGAGTTTATTTCTAGGTGCGCTAAGCGCCTGCCGTTTTTCAAGATTTTGAAAAAGGCAGGTCCAATGAAATGGACTCCGGCGGAGGCTGCGCTGCAAGACTTAAAGAGATACCTGTCCTCCACTCCAACACTTGTCGCACCTAGTCCACAAGAGAAGTTGTCGCTATATGTAGCAAAGAACCAATCAAGTGGTTAGTGCTGCGTTAGTAGCGGAGAGGGAGGCGGATGACGAGCCAGCAACCACGGCAAGCACATCCAGCGACAAGCAGGGGGCTTCACCGACAAGCTCTGGTCCCGACAAGGACGAATCCGCGCAAACGCATGACCAGATGCGTAAAAGGATGGTGCGGCGCCCAGTCTACTTTGTCGGTTCCCTCCTGCGGGGGCTAGGTCAAGAGTACTCTGGTGTGCGAAATTGCTTTTCGGCCTCCTCATGGCCTCGAAAGCTGCGCCATTACTTCCAAGCACATGAGTTCACAGTTGTCACCGCTTTCCGCTGAAGAGGATCTTGCAGAATCCGAAGCAACAGTGCAGGATTGTCGAGTGGGCATTGAACTGTCAAGCTTTGGTCTCAAGTTTGAAAGCACATCAACTATCCAAAGCAGAGTGTTGGCAGAATTCATAGCAGAATGGACGCCAACGCCCGGATGAAGAGATTGGAGACGAGCATTCCCGTCAAGGAAGCAAGCAAAGAGTGGCTGATGTACTTTGATGGTGCCTTCTCGCTGCAAAGGCGCCGGTCTTGGCGTCTTTGCTTATCGCACCCACCGGAGAGCACCTCAAGTACGTAGTCGGATGCACTTTCCCAAGGAGCAAGCAACAAACAATCTTGTAGAGTATGAAGGTTTGCTTGCCGGTCTCGAGATCATGATGGACCTTGGGATCAAAAAGCTTATTGTCGGGGGTGACTCGCAACTTGTCGTCCGCCAAATGAACAAAAGATTACGTAGTCCGTTGATGGAAGCCTACATTGATGAAGTGAGGAAGCTAGAAGAGCACTTTGACGGCCTGCAAATGGAACATGTTCCAAGAGCTCGAGAATGATATTGTCGACGGTTTGTCAAAGTGCGCTGCACTTAAGTTGCACTGTGGAACTGTGGATTTTCGTGCTCAAGCTGACTCAGCCAACCGTAACACCATCAACTGGACAAAGCAAGAAGAGGAAGTTGATCTCTGGTGACTACTTTCCAGCAGAGCTTCCCGAAGCCGTCGTTGCGAAGGTCCCCAAGATCAACACCAACAGTGCTGAGGGGCAGTCTGCTCCGACAAGCCCCAGGGTTTGTTTCGTTGAAGCAGACGCTTCCGACAAGTTTTGCTCCGGCAAGCTTGATGGGGAGCGTCAAGCTCCGGCAGAGCCGCAGGTTCTTGCCGTAGAAGCTGATGTTCCCGTAGCAGCAGATATGCCTTTGGTCCTTGTTGTCGAGCCGCAAGCTCCAGCATGGGCGCAGCAGATTGTCCATTTCGTTCAGACAGGAGAACTTCCCGAAGAGCGAGAAGAAGCGGAAAGAGTAGCCCTGAAGACGAGTATGTACCAGTTAGTCGACAAAGATACTGCATGTAAGAAGACTCAACGGTGTGAAATTGAAGTGTATTCACCGGGAATACGGACAAAAGCTGTTGGCAGAGATACATGGAGGCATATGTGGTCACCACATCGGCGCCAGAGCACTTGCTGGCAAACGTTCCGGCAAGGTTTCTTTTGGCCGACAGCCCTCCAGGATGCAACTGCACAAGTAACCAAGTGTGAAGCGTGCCAGTTCCATTCCAAACAGATACACCAACCAGCTCAGGCTCTCAGACGATCCCTTTATCACGGCCATTTTTGGTGCAGGGGCTCGACATCCTCGGCCCCTTCCCCGAGCTGTCGGGGCTTTGAATACTTATGCGCCGCCATCGACAAGTTCACAAAGTGGCCGGAAGTGGAAGCAGTGAGGAAGGTGACAAAGCGATCGTGATCAAGTTCTTGGTCGATTGTTTGCCGCTTTGGAATCCCTAACAGGATCATCACCGACAACGGCACACAATTTACGTAGTCGCACCTTCATGCAAGACGTCCAAGATCTTGGCGCCAAGGTCTGCTTTTGCTTCCGTTGCTCACCCGAGAAGCAACGGTCAAGCGAGAGAGGGCAATGCTGAAGTGCGCGGGCTCAAGACCAGAACTTTCGACAGGCTGCACAAGTGCGGAAGAAACTGGATCGAGGAGCTGCGGTGGTTCTTTGTTCGATCAGACGACGCCAAATCGAGCCACCGCCGGACACCTTTGCTCTAGTCTATGGAGCAGAGGCAGTTCTCCCCACGGAACTTCGTATACGGATCGCCTCGAGTGCTCGCTTATGATGAGCTTGAGCAAGAGCAGCTGCGACAAGATGACGCGCTGCTCCTTGAGGAGGATCGTCTTCGTGTCATTTGTCTGCGAGCTGCTTACTGACAGCAAGCTTTGCGTCGCTACCATAGCCGCAGAGTTAGTGCCGAAGTCTCGAGGAAGGCGACCTTGTTCTTCGGCGGCGTTCAGACAGCCAAGAATTCAAACAAGTTGACGCCGAAGTGGGAAGGCCCTTATCTGGTGAAACGAGTCACTAGGCCTGGCGCTGTCCGCCTTGAGACCGAAGATGGCATCCCGGTGAGCAACTCCTGGAACATTGAGCTTCTTCGTAAGTTTTACCCATAGGGCGCGGTTGCCGGAACCCGTTCCGGCAACCACCTTTTGTACAAGTCTTGTCGCTGTTGCATGTAATCCTTTGTACAAAGCCGGGCGTAGACCCCGTGCATTAGTAAAGCTCATGTGTTGTGCACAACTTGCCAAATTCATGCTTTCATCATTTTATTGCATGTTTTGGCTAACACTTTGTGCAGCAACCACACCCGGTAAGCAAAATCGAGCCGCTGGGCTCCATAACTTTATTTCCTCTTCTTTCTCTTTTCTCAAAGAAAGGAAGGCTCCCTCGCACAAGTTAACCAGGGGAAGGAGAAGATAATACTATGGACCGGGCACACGCTCGAGGAAGTTTAAGCCTCATCGGGAAGCAAGAGATGTAAAAGCTAAGTTGCCAAAGTTTGAGCAATCAATTTTTAAATTTTAAGTTATCTTCCTCGAACGATAGTACTTTGTATGGAAAACACATGCTGGAGGAACCAACTTCATGAGCTAGTCGCGCCCTTACTTTGTTTCGAGTCCGCTCAACAACTTAAGTGAGCTGCGGCTAGTCGCGACAAGGTTGTTTGTCGGAGGCGACCTTGCCGGCCGAAATTTGACGTTCCGCACTCGGCTTCGCGGCAAAGGTGCCCGCACCGACAGGTCCCCCAAATGCGTAAGGCAGAAACATACAAAGGAAGGAATCAAGTAGAGGAAATAACGTTGCATTGATCGGCTAAGATAGAGTATATTACAAAATAACTTGTCGCTGATCTAACAAAGTGTTCTAAACATGATCAGCAGCGACAAGGGAAAGATAAAGTTGGCGGCCTAGTCTACGCGGTCGCCATCAATCCGCTTGATCTTGTTCACCTTGTCCACAATGGGTGCGACAAGGGCTTTGAGCTCCTCCACGTTGGCATCTGGCGGCAAGGATCTGAGGACGCCGTTAAGGTTGAGGCCCGGATTGCGGAAGGCCACCTTTATCAACACCTTCTCGAGGGCTCCTGCACAGATCTGGCGTGATTCCTCGGCCAGCTGCTTTGGGACCTCTTCCCGGAGTCGCTAGAGACCCGTCACCACGCCTTTGAAGAATAAACTGAGTTTGGCGCTGGGTTGGAGATGCTCGTCGGAGGAGTACGCAAGGTCCATCATCCCCAGTTCCATCAGCTTGTTGTGGATGTCGGCGGCAGTGTCCACAAGACCTTGATCCGGTGCTCCACGCTCTCCCTCAAGGCGCCTGGTGGAGGCAACATTCACTAGCAGCTCCTCCTTGGCCTTGATCGCCTCCAACAAGCCCACCTCCCGCTCTCGGGCGCCGTCCAACGTCTGCGTCGAGTGGTCGGCTCAGCTCAAGATCCGCCTTGGAATCCTTGGCGGCGCCGAGCTCCTTTCCTCTATCAGCGTGACGACTCTGCAGCTCGCCAAGAGTGTAGGCGTCCTTCTCACGCTCATGCTTGAGAGCGGCAAGCTCTTCGGCGCTCTTCTTGAGGCTGGCCTCCAGCTGTGCCACCTTCTCCTTCAACTCTTCCTTGGCGGCCTCGGCCGCGGCAGCATCCTTCGCTTCCTTAAGCGCCCGCCAAGTGACTCCTCGCGTGGCAAGGTCTTCTTCGTGGCTGTCCAGGTTGACCTTCACGCGCCACTCGCTTTCTGCGCGGAGAGTTTCTCGGCAGCCAGCCGCTGCTCCTCCTCACCGCGGCCTTCTCAAGGATGAAGGCCGTGCGCTCTTACGCAAGTTGCCCCAGCGCCCGCTACGTCGCGGAGAGTTTCTTGGTTGGCGCCCGGAGCTCTTCTGCGCTTCTCCATGTCCGCTCCTGCCCTCGCGACAAGTGCTTCCGGGACTCCAACTTGGCTTGTCGGGCGTAGAGAAGCGGCAGCAGCTTCTTCTGTTTGCTCCTCCTCAGACTTCGCCGCTGCTGCTTGCTGGCGTCCACCAGCTGTCGGCCAGCAGAGAGCGACTAGCTCGCCGTCGAAGGTCTCTCCTTCGACCGGGCGCCTGAGCTCGGTTCCCGGGGAGTTTGATGAAGACACCCTCGCCCGGCCTTGGTGGGCGTCGGGCTGAGGGCTCCTCGAACTGGCGGCAATGGCCAGGGGAAGTCGGCTGTCGGTGTAGCGCCTGGCGCTCCTGCGGCCTCAGGGCCGTCAGTGCGATCGCCCGACCCCTCGCCAGCTTCTGCGTCGGCAGCCTCGGTGGCCTTCTCGCCAACAGGCTCGTCGGCGACGGTGTTGCCGCGCGATTCCTCCTCGCCGGCAGCCTCGACCTCCATCGGCTCTGCGTTAGACGAAGAAAGAGCAGTCAAGCAAATTTTCAAAAAGAGAAACAAAAGAAAGCAAGCCCAAGGGAAATTTTCGTGTAAGGAAATTACCTGCAACGGATCCGCAGCCATGGCCTCGACCACCGGAGGGTCCTTTGGCGCTGTCCCTTGCCGGGTAGCCTCCCTTGCCAGAGTGGCCTCCCTTGTCGGAGGGCGCTCCCTTGCCGGGGAATCCTCCCTTGGCGGCGTAGTGGCAGCAGACGGGATCTCAGGGGCGGCTTCCGAGCCCTTCTGATGAGGCTGCTCTGCTCCTACACAAGCAAACAATCAGGTATCAACGAAGAAGGAGCACCCCTGCACACCTAATAGTAAGGAGAAAACCGCACACTTACTTTGGGGGCTGTGCTGGGGGCTGCTCTGAGGAAGGGTTGCCGGGTCCGGCAAGGGGGTCTCAGACGCGTCCCCTGTTGCCACGGGTGGATCGTCCTCAACGACGACCGTCGGGATCTTAGCCCTCTTCGACGCCTTCGGGCCAGCGTCTTGAAAAGGAAAGAGTCCGTAACAAGCAAATCAGATTCAATATGAAGCAATAAAATTGAAGAAATACAAGCGCAATCTCAAGAGCTTACTCTTCGTCCTCCTCCTCGAGCCGAGCGCGGAGAAGTCAAACTCCGGCTCGCCTCCCGGCGACGAAGCGGGGAGTAGGCTCTCTTAGCCCGCTTAAGCGGAGGCGTCGGCGGTGGCTCGAGAAGATTCCGCCCGCTTGTCGCAGCAGTGTGGCGCTCAGCGGCAACATCGCTTGCCGCGCGCTGCTCTTTGTGGGCGATCTGCCGCCCGACTCGTCTCTCGGCCTTGCGAGACGCCTCTTCGACGGAACCGGGCTCCGTGGCGGCAAGTCGCTGGGTGGTGGAGAAGAAGTGCCTCGCTGGTCCACTCGACCCGGCCTCGGCTCGACAAGCTCGTCCTCGCCGGGCGATCTCCCTTCGCTCGGCAAGGCTTGCCGCCTTAGCGGCGTCCGCCTCCTCCACGGTATACCCGAAGGCTCCGGCGGCGGCGCTGCCGCCTCCTCCCTACGGTGGCAATACGCCGCGCCATCTCCTCGTCGGTAGTGTCGCGAGTGAGCCTTTTTCGCTTGTCGGAGCGGATCGACACTTCTTCCAAATCGTCAAGAATCGCTGCACGACCTCGTCGGGGCTCTGCCAGTTGGAACGATCCCATGGGAATCGCGACAACGGCATCATGGCGCGGATGCGGTCGGCGCCGAGTTGTTGCACAATGGGACGACCCCCTCGGCAACCTAAACCACCTGGGTGATCGGGTCGTTCTTGAACAGCTCTAGCAGCATCGCATCCAACTCCAAGACGGTGAAATTCCGATTCAGGCCCGGCGCAACCTCATGATGTTCCGCCACATTTTGGAACTCCCAAGCAGGCCTCCTCCTCTCCGCAAGGGAAGCGGCGCGGCGGCGAAGGAAGTCTCGCGCCAACCGCGCTTACGGTTAGTCCGGCAAGCCCGAGGCACAAAATCCGGTCACAGCTATCTTCAACCTAGCATCCTCCGGCGCCAAGTTACTCCAATCTACATCGCGCACTATTGGGGTTTGGCGACGGCAGTTGAAGGGCTGCGGGTTCTCCTCACGACCCAACACCAATTGGCTCTCCACTCCTCCCACTTGTTGCGGAACTCTCCTTCCAGATAGGCTTCTTTCTTGCCGATCCTCGGAGACCCAAGCTATCCCTCCGGCAAGTGGCTCTCCTCTCTCGACGCGGGCGTAAGAAGTGGCGGAAGAGTGCCACATTTGGGTGGACTCCGACAAAGTTTTCGCAAAGGTGCGCGAAAACTGCCATGGTCAAGACGGCGTTGGGGGTGAAATCAAGGAGGCGGAGGCCATATGTGTTCATGATATCGCAGAAGAACTTGGAAAAGGGCGGGCAAAGCCCGCAATAGAAGAAAAGGGCAAAGAAGGGGTACCCAGTCGGGGCCAAATCAGAAGCGGAGGCGGGGAGTACCTTCGTGCGCGGATGCGCACGTGTCTCCGTCGACCAAAAGGTATAGAAGACATCCCGCAGCTCCCTTGCGCCGAGCTGGGGGGGGGGAAGATGGCCCGCTCCTTGCGCTGCGCCGCGAGCCGCTGCGCCTCAGCCGACCTGACGCCCTTCTCCTTGTCGGCTTTCGGAGCCATGGCGAGGGCGGCGGAGGAGGCCGACGGCGGTGAGCGCTCTTGTGGCGAAGGGGCGGGCGCTGCTCTTCGCCGGAGAAGAAGGGGAGCGCGGTGGTTTTCTTGACAAGACAACAATGGCGGAGTGGACGGCCTGCCCTGCTTCTCCGCTTATAAAGAGGGGAGGGGGCGGACGCCCGCTTTTCCTAATAAAGAAACCCCACGACCATGCCCACGATCTCGCACGACGCCACGTTCGGTGTGTGCCGTTAGTGGGGTCGTGGTGGGTCCGGGCGAAGGCGGCGTGATCAAGGCAGCGTGTGGTATGCCTTTATTTTTGGGCCTGGCCCGACAGCGCTTCGGCACCGTGTACAGCCCAGGCCGGGGGCTCTCCGGTGTACTAGAGTAGGGTACCCTAGTATCCCGTGCTCGTGCACGGACGATTGCAGCACCAGCGGCAGGGTTTGCCTCGTCACCGCCAAGATCCTCCGTGGCTCCTTTGGAGCCATTCAAGAACAAAGTATTTGATTTAGAAGACAAGGCCCGGCAAGAGGAGCTTGCCGGAAGGCCACTCAAGGCATGCAGAAGACAAGGCCCGGCAAGAGGAGCTTGCGGGAAGGCTCGAGCGCGACAAGCCTCCGGGACACGACAAGGATTCGACGCGGCAAAGGCGCTTGCCGTGGCAAGCAACCTCTCTCCATCCCGCTCCAGCTCATCCAAAGAACGTGTCGCCATGGGACCATTCCATGCGCGCGTGTCGAGAGGCTGTGCAGCCAGCGGAGAGCAGCGATAAGCGGCGCTGACAAGCTCGCCATCGTGGCGAGTGGTGGCGCACCTGACGGTCTCTGTTGCACTGTTTTGGGCGACACTGACGGGCATTTATTGCTTTTGTCCCTTGCCGTCAGAGTTAGGTATTTTGCACTGCATACATCGCTCGAGTAGGTGTACCAACTCCTGTTTTTACATTTGTACCATCGCCTATGTTGCCACATGTCGGAGACCCCTTTAGCATATAAAAGGAGGCCCATGCGCAACGTAGAGGAGGTTCGGTTCATTCGACTCACTAGAGACCAGATACGCCACGCTTAGGTTTTGTAGCTCGCATCGCTCCCTAGCAAGAACACAATACATCAAACAAGCAGCGATGGGAGTTTTATCTCTCCGAGAGCTCGAAGCTGGGTAAACTGCTCATGTGCCTCGCCTCGATCCGCTCTTCGTGCGATCTCCGCCCCCCTCCGAACCACAAAGGGGCCTGGTCCGCCGGCCCCATAGGTGTTCGTGGGTACGATCAGCCTCGCCGACAAATACCGACGTAGTTCAAGCAGCCATCAATCATTCACTTTGGTTCTGTCAAGATAAGATTCATAATTGTTCTCACACAATGCCTACTGTACCATATCAATTCTACAATTTATATTGAGAAATATAAGCCATAGAAACTAGAAAACAAGCAAACTATGCATTAAAAACAGAATCTATCAGAAACAGAATAGTCTGTAATGATCTGAACAGCAATCATACTTCTGCTACTCCAAAAATTATGAAAAAATAGGAAAACCTAGGAAATTTGTATATAAATCTTGTGTAAAGAATTCAGAACAAAGCACACTTGTGTGATTTTTTAAAATTCTGTCAATGGGCGCAAAAGTTTCTGTTTTTCAGCAAGATCAAATCAACTATCACTGTAGATCATCCCAAAGGTCTTACTTGGCACTTTATTGAAACAAAAGCTATAAAACATGATTACTACAGTATCACAATCATGAGAACACACAAAAACAGTAGGGGTACATATTGGGTTGTCTCCCAACAAGCGTTTTTCTCTAATGCCTTTTTAGCTAGGCACGATATTTTAATGATACTCTTCCAAGCCAAATTTCGATGATAACTTTATTCTTACTCTAAAAGATATAAGTGAAGTTCATAGAGCATTCCACAATTAACATGGATTGACCAATATCCAAGCTCAAAATATATAAGTGAAGCACACAAAGCATTCTATAAAGCCATACTTAAAAGATTTAAGTGAAGCACACGAAGCATTCTATAAAGCCATACTCAAAAGATTTAAGTGAAGCAAATGAAGCATTCTATAAATCAATGAAGTACTATCTCATAATAGCATGGTACATAAAGGAAAATAAAATAGAAGTAAACACAAAAGACACGTACCATTTGAACAAAACAGAAACCGAGGTAATACCGATAATTGTTGAGGAATAAAGATGGGATGCCAACCGGGGCATCCCCAAGCTTAGTTGCTTGAGTATCCTTGAAATATTTAGTTGGGGTGCCTTGGTCATCCCAAGTTTGAACTCTTGCCTCTCCTTATTCTTCTCATATCGATAACTCCTCCATGTTCGAACACTTCATCCACACAAAACTTAACAAAAAAACTTGTGAGATCCGTTAGTATAATAAAGCAAATCACTACTTTTAGGTACTGTTGTAAACTCATTCCAATTTCATATTAGCATTATATCTATTGTATTCCAACTTCGCCATGGTTCATACTCCCGATACAACCCATAGATTCATCAAAATAAGCAAACAACACATAGAAAACAGAATCTGCCAATAACAGGACAATCTGTAGCAATCTGGAAACTTCGTATACTTCTGTAACTCCAAAAATTCTAAAACATTAGGACAAAATAAAAAAATTGCATATCAGTACAGTGTAAAAATTTCAGAAACTTTTGACATTCAGTAAAAAATGTAAATTTACGCACTACAGCCAAAGTTTCTGTTTTTGCACCGCACAAAGCAAACAAGGAATCTAATCATCCTAAAACCAAAACTTGGCAGATTATTTTTATAATACAATGGATATATACAAGGGGATAATTATTTTAGAGAAACTTCCATGAAAAATTCTACATTGTTTCCATGAGCATGAACACAAGTGTTCAAGGTCGACCCTCACTTCTCCAATGCATAACCTTCCAATCACTTCTCTTTTTGAAAAAAATTAGGCAAAAGAGGCAAGTAATTTTTTTGTATTTTCATTCTTTTATTTATTTTTGTTTGTTTCACCCACAACTAAATAAAACAAAAGGGAAAACAAAATCTACTTAGTGAAGAAAGCAAACAAGCACACGCGAGAATATCAACCCCACGCTATTGCTCCCCGACAACGGCGCCAGAAAAGAGCTTGATAATCCCCAAGTGCAAGAAATCAACGTAGCAATTTCCAAAGCTGGAAGTGATAAGTATGGAGTGTCGAACCCACAAGGAGCTAAAGGTAAGATCAATATTCTCTCAAGTCCTATCTGCCACTGATGCGACTCTACGTACACCGAACGTTTGCTTCCATCTAGAAATGGGAAATAAAACTACTTTGTGGGTATAAAGAGGATAGCTAGCTTGCATGATATCAGAGGGCTAAAATATAAAAATAGGTGCTGTTAACATAAAGTTAGAATATATTATAATATATTACAAATAGCGAGTGTGGAATAATGATGGGTCGGTGTGCGGATTTGTCCTAGGCAATTGTTAACAAGATCGGTAATCATTATTGCAATTTCATATGAGGGAGAGGCATAAGCTAACATAATTTCTCTACTTGGATCATATGCACTTATGATTGCAACTCTAGCAAGCATCCACAACTAGTAAAGATCATTAAGGTAAAAACCCAACCACAACATTAAAGTATCAAGTCCCCTTTATCCCATACGCAACAACCCCCTTACTCAGGTTTAAGCTTCTGTCACTCTAGCAACCCACTATAAGCGAATCATGAACGTATTGCAACACCCTACAGCGGGAATCCTTCACGTGTGCGCGGCACGGAAGGCACCATAGGACAACACCAAAATAAAACATACAACTCAAACCAATCTAGATCATCAATCAACCCAAAAGACAAAAGGAAGATGGCAACACATCATTGGATCATAATATATGGCATAAAGCACCATGTTAAAGTCGGGGATTATAGCGGGGTGTGGGAGAGTGGACCGCTTAAAAGAGATGAGGAAGGTGATGAAGATGATCACCACGGTGATGGTTCCCCCAGCGGCATTCCGGCGCCACCGAGAGAGAGGGGGAGAGGGTCTCCCCCTTGTGCTTCCTCCTCTATGGCCTCCCCCTAGATGGGGAGAGGTTCTCCCTCTGGTCCTTGGCCTCCATGGTGATGATGGCTCCCTCCGGATTCCTCCTACATGGCCTCCGGTGATGATGGCCCTCTCCGGCAGTGTGCCGTAGAGGGCCTAGATTGAATTTTCGTGGCTACAGAGGCTTGCGGCGGTGGAAGTTCTGATCTAAGTTTCTTTTCGGAGATTTGGGGATTTATAGGATTTTTTGGTCAAGCATTTTTGGTTTGGTTAACTTTCTTATCTTCTAGTACATGTTCTATTCTGCAATGTGGTGCCTAGTTAACTGTTTGGTTCATTTGTTCTACTCTCTAGTTAACTGTTTGGTTCAATTTTGCAATCTGGTGTTCATTTCTTGTGGTACAGTTTTGTATTGTTATGCATGTGAGAAATAAATTGAGTTTGGCTGTACTAAATACACGAGAACCATATACAATTGCTCTATTTCCAAGTTGTTTAGCAAGGTCTGTGTTATCCTTAGGTCTTGGTAGTGTTGTAGAGGTCTTCGGCATTGGTGTGCAGCGGCTTGGTTG
Organism: Aegilops bicornis; assembly: GCA_021605145.1. NCBI lineage: Eukaryota > Viridiplantae > Streptophyta > Magnoliopsida > Poales > Poaceae > Aegilops > Aegilops bicornis. The sequence continues at coordinate 426,164,635 of CM038671.1, read as the reverse complement.
CTCTGCGATTTGCCTCATCACCACTGGCAGGAGGTTGGTGTAGGTCGAGCATGTATCGTAGTACACATGGTGGGTGTGTTTTGTGGATGTGGTTGCTAATCCTTGTGATTAGCATTGTAATTCCCGAAAGTCTTGTATCTGGCTTCTTTGCCTCTTCTTCTATCAATATATGATACACGTGCCTGTGTGTATTCTAGAAAAAAAAAGTTGTAGCATGCTTGGTTTGGTTAACTCGCTTTTCCATGCGTCTCGAGTTAATCTATTGGATCTGCAATTTTTTTATTTTTCATTAACATATTCTACTAATAGTATGCCAACTCTCAAATAACCTAATCAAGATCTGCCTTATATATGTTGCAGGGAAACAATGGGAGGCAATGAGGTTTACCATCGAGGTTTGCACATGCATGGTCCTTTGGATAATAGCACATTATGGTGCAGTTGCAGGAATCATTCTAATATTTAGGTTTTTAAAATATCAGTTAAGTCAAGAAACTCAGAAAATTGTTAGGATAAAGAAACTTTTGACAAATAACAGTAAGATCTTTGTTTGCACGGTGAAGAAGACATCAGTCAATTATAGGATGGTACTAACTCTTTTACCTTGTTTTTCCCCTTGTGCCATTTCAAAATTTAGAACAGCTATTTATGCATGTCTTTGTTTTCAGTCCTTTCCAACGCAGTTCACCAATGATTACCTCTCAAAGCACCTGCATGCTAAAGAGGCGAGGAAGGTATTCATTCAAAACCCACGGTACAATACTGAAGTCTTCCTCAAGAAGATGAAGGTTGTATGGGCAATTATCCATAGCCACTGGTGTCAGGACACCGATTCCAAGTCACATCGATCTAGCCGGTAACACCTCATATCACTTTGCAGCCTCATACACGGTATTCCCACGGGTGTCGCCTTACCATGGCCCGGGACCGTTTGCGCCTTTTGGCTCACGTATATGATAGTGTCGCTAGCATCCATATGACAGAGAACCCGGGCCGATATGGCTAGTCGTGAACCGAAAGCGGCACTAACCCATGGGGACAGGCATACATGAATCACATCGAGCATGTCGGTCAGCGTGTGAATCCGGGTCAGAACTGGGCTAACAGGACTCTGGGAACCCGGGTCAGAAAGGCTAGGCAGGACTCCGGATGTCACCGCGTGACATTTCCCCGAAGGGACAGACATAGACACGAAGTGAAACACATGCCGGCCAGTCAAGTATCCTGAGCAGTAGCGCTGGGCTAGCAGGACTCCGGTGAACCGAGCTGTAGCGGACTACTATGGCTCATGGAAGCACTAGACTACATTTCCCCATAAGAGAGGCTGCCAAGGATAAACAACTAGATTGTCGGATCCCACACATACCAAGCATTTCAATCATACACACAATATGCTCGATGTGTGTAAATACAACATGGCATCACAACATAACTCTACGACTCAAGTATTTATTCATTAGGCTCCGAGGAGCCAAGATATTACAAACATGGGTCTCATGACCCAATATTCAAAGCATACAAGTCAAAGTACATGCGAAAGCTTAACATGTCTGAGTACAGACATCTGCAAATGAAAAAGGCTTAGAAGCCTGACTATCTACCAGATCCTGCCGAGGGCACAAGATCGTAGCTGAGGTATCAAGCTAAACGTCAAAGTCCACGCGAAATTACTAGCGAGACTGAAGTCTCTCTGCAAAACATAAATTAAGCAAACGTGAGTACAAATGTACCCAGCAAGACTTACATCAGAACTAAGTACACATGCATCGGTATCAATAAAGGGGTGATGGAGTTTAACTGCAGCAAGCCAGCTTTGACTCCGTGGCTATCCTAAACTATGACTGCAAGTAACTCTTTTGAGGTGGCGCACACGAGTCCACATATTCACCATATCAATACACCACTATGGATCCGCTCCCGTCTCCCTACGAGAGTGCCATCCATAGCACTCACGCTTATCTTGCGCGTTTTAGAGTATCCACTTTCACTTGTCTATGAACTGATATACGAAACCTAGAACTCCTTTACCGTGGACGCGACTATTCGAATAGATGATGATAACCCTGCAGGGGTGTACTTCTTCACACACGCTCTCGCCACTTACTACCATGTACATGTCATGTATCTCAGCAACCTTCAAGCGGAAGCCTGGCAAGGGTGTCGGCCACGGCCTACCTAAACACTCAAGTCTCTAGTCCAAGTTTATCGCCTATTCAGGTTCCATCCGCAGGGAGTCCGGCCGAGGTTTCCACATACGGCCCCGAACGATTCGGCAGGTTCCCGAGACACCAAGCAGGCGCCGGTACACCGTGCCACGGTGTATCAACCGCATCATAGCCCACCCCTAGGGTCAGCGCTTCACGCACGCCCTCAACACATATCCTACAAACACGAAACTAGTTGCAACTCCTGGACAGAGAACAAGGGTGGTTAAGAAGCCGGCAGAGTCAATTAAGGATCCCAATGTGTGGTAGTAACTGTTCATGGATCACAAACACGTAACTTCGGTTCGAGGACGGTTTCAATGAGACAACCCACCATGTACTCCTACATGGCCTCTCACCGCTACCTTTACCAAATCGTGTTCACACACTTAACTCACATACAATAGGACATGTTTAGACACCTCCGATTCATCCCCGATGAATCAGACCTGACTCAACTCTAAGCAGTAGCAGGCATGACAAACAAGCATGAATGAGTAGGCACATCAGGGCTCAAACAACTCCTACTCATGCTAGTGGGTTTCATCTATTTACTGTGGAAATGACAGGTCATGCAGAGGAAAAGGGGTTCAGCTACACCGCAGCAAGTAATGAGATGAATCATTGTTGTCGTAATGCAATAAAAGAGAGCAGGAGCGAGAGAGTGGGATTGTATCAGAATGAACAAGGGGGTTTTGCTTGCCTGACACTTCCGAAGATAGTATAGTTCTCCATCGGTGTCATCGATCACATCATCGAAGCAACGTCTACGAAGAGGGGACAATTACCGGAAACAGAGAGAAAACACAATCAATGCAATGCAACAATATGATGCATGAGTATTACATGGCAAAATGAGTGTGTTGGGCTAATGCATCTACAACCAGGGTGGTTTGAGCTATTTTGAATCAAAGATTCAAATACAAACTCAAGTTATGGGTTTATAAAGTGCATTAACATGTTTTGAGCTAAACAGCAAGGTTAAGTTACTTAAACGTGCATGAAACCAGTACAGATGGATAGATTGGATTTTTCTGATCATTTTTCATATATAACACTTTGCATTTGGAGTTACAGATTAATTTCTATGATTTTCAGAAGTTAGCTCTATTTTCTGGAATTTCCTGAATAAGAATAAATCCAGAAAATAATTAATCGTGCATCAAGATCGCATCAACTTTGTGACATCAGCGGTCAATGTGGCCGGCCAGAGTCAAACCTGACACATGGGACCCACTGGTCAGTGGCCCAGTGCCATTAGTGTCACGGACATGTGGGCCAGGTCGACGCCCACGTCAGCACAGTCAACTCTGACGCGTGGGTCCACCGGGATTAACTTAAGTCTAACTAATTTTGTTAGGGGTTTAAATAATTCGGTGGGGCCCGGCTGTCAGTGGCTTAGGGGCTTAGTTAGCGGGGTGATTAACCCCAAACAGTGGCTATCACCGGCGGCTAATCGTCGGCGTAACCAGGATGCGCCGGCGTTGTCCGTCCGGCCGTTTCCGGCGGCGGAAGCGAGCGGGGCTGGGCTCTACGTGCTCAGCGCAGAGAGGCGCATCGAAGGTGGTCGTGGTTCGAGCGGGGGTGGACGGAGTCAGCGGCGGCGACCAAAATGGCGGTGGCCAGAGCACGGTGGGTTGTGGGTTTGGGGTTGTGGTGCGCTAGGGGAGGAGATGGTGCGTGCGTTCGGCTCCTGGGAACACGGTGAGCACAACGGCAAGCTCAAAAGTGTACGGCGGCAGCTGTGGCCACGACGGCGACATGGCCGGCGGCGGGGAGCGATCGACTCCGGCGGCTGATCCGGCTAGGCGGCGAGATAGGCGACGTGGCATGGGGGAGAAGAATGGTAGGCTCACCACGGATCTGATGGAAGGAACGGCGAGGCCGGGGAAGCATGGGAGGCGGCGAATCGACGACAACAGTCTTCGGTGGCCGAGGAGGGAAACGGCGGAGCTGGCGGCGTCCAGGGGCTTCCGGCCCCGTGCGGCTTGGTGAGGAGGGGGGGACGAGGCGGAGCTCGTAGGTAGCTTAGGGTGTCGTCGGGATGGCTGCGGTGATGGCGAGCGGCGTCGACGGCATCTCTTGGGTGAGCTCAGGGGGAAGAGCCAGGGGAGGGGAGAGCTCGAGAGACAGTGAGGGGCGGTCGGGGAGGCTGCATGGCATGCGCGGAGGCATCCAGGGCGGCGGGGACGCAGGCAGGCAGGGAGCTCGCGTGGCGCGCGGAGCGCACGCGCGCGTCGGGCACGCGCCTTGTCCGACTGGCGGGAGGACAACGACGACTGGCACAGGCCAGTGGTCTGGGCCGTGCTGGGCCAGGCCAGGTGAGCGCCAGGTAAAATCCTCTCTCTCTCTGTTTTTCCTATTTTAGTTTTTGCTTTCTATTTTCTCTTTGTTTTCTTTGATTTAGTAAAAATACTAAAGCACATCTAAAAATCCTGAAATAAATTGTGAGGACCTTCCAACAACCCACATTTAGTTTCAGGATTATCTGAGCATTTATAATTGTTATAGCAATTAAATGCCCAAATTCAAATACATAACGATTTAATTCAGGAGTCCTGAAATGGCCTAGAAATATGTGCATCATTTTTGCGAGAGGTTTTCACCTTTATAAAAAATCATGAACTTTTCCAAAGGGCATTTTAGGTTCATTGAGAATATTTTTATTTGAACCTAGTTGATTTGATGTGGTGCTAGCGTTTGAGCAATCCCCATTTCAACTTTCAAATAAATTTAGACATGATGCAACAACCAAGCTAATCCAAGTGCATAGCAAGGCTAGGGATGTGACAACTCACCCCCACTAAACAAGAATCTCGTCCCGAGATTCAAGCGTAGGGTAAGGTGAAGGGGGAACACAAACTAACATAATCTTCACGATCCAGGTTGCACTTCATAAAGGTGTTGATTCAATCACCATCTTTGTCTCGTTGTCTTGCTCTGAGAACTCCGGCTAACATGACAACGAGAGGAAAAAGGAAACTCTGGAAGGATCGATCTTCCCGGAGATCGAACAATTCAGGATCAACTCACGAAATGAGACATAGCAACATCTCTCGAGCTGAGACACGAAGCACACATCCAAAGGGATGGAGTGAAGCGGATGACGAGGGTTCACTAGGTAGACAACAATTTCACACTTAAGGAGGTGGTGATCGGTTGTCAATGTAGCGAGGAGTTGATTTGCCATGATACCATAACGAGACATCTTAGAGGGGGTGACTCGTGGAATTATCCCTTAAGTGGCAAAAATAATTACTTTTGATACAAAGATCGTTGGAACTCTCTATACCAGCCTAAGAAAATTCACAAACGATCATTTGAAGGAGTTCAAAAGAATGACATAATCGGACTAGAATGGATGATGTGGACTACCTTGTTGAAGACAATGCAATGGGTGATTTTGCTTATCATCGGAAATGGATGGGACCCATGGTAAGTTCACTTTTGACTATGAAATTGGACAGCAACTACCGAGAAGGGTAGCCCATGGGAAATTGGCACAATGGCGGTGGAGGCTGGGAAAAAATGCAACTGTTGAGAATGTTCCAACCATCATATCTGCCAGAGATTCAGATCCAATTGGTGATAGGATACTTCAGACTCAGCATGTCTGAAAAGAAAGGTTGCAACACAAATCAACGAGATGACTTTGCAAGATTCTCGGGAAATGAACTACGATAGTAAGCTCCAAAACATGAGCTGGTTCTGCTACACACATGTGAACACACTGTCCTAGACAATCATGATCACATGGTAGTCTTTCAATAAAACACTACCGAAGTTACGATTGGGAACCATCATTGAGATAACGAAGTCTTGTGCATATCCGTCCGGGCCCTTCAGGATTAGCGCATGAACTTCTTTTCTTTGAACAAATCAATCAGTGGATTGGTGTGCTAGGGAATACATATGGAGTGGAGGTAATTAATCTACCAAACCATAGAATACATTCGCAAATGCATAATTGACTTGGAATGGTACCAGAGGAAACAAAAACAATCTTTCTCGAGCTCACGGCGGCAACTTGCGCCAAATGCACATGAATTCGACGAAGTCACTTCTTCCATCCAAGCATAAGCTTCATGAACGGAACACGAAGGTATGTCTTACAAAGTTTCCAACACTAGGTTGATGTTCAACATGATTCATGGGGGAGACAAAATGCTGCTGATGGGTTCAACGACAACTCATCAGAATTTCCATATCACTGGACTTCCACCATCATGTGAACACGGTGATAGTATTGGTCAGACCAAAAAATGTAATGGTGTATGCTCGAGGGATCAACCACGAGTAAGACAACATTACGAACATCGTTGGTTCTGATTTGACTTGATGATAGCCCATACTCAAGTCAAAGTTTGATAAGACAATAGGTTCAACAACTGATCACAGGGACCAATCAATGAAGATATCATCTTTCTTCAACACACACTCAAAAGGATATCCCTTAAAATGAACTAAGTCAGACAAGCTTTTATCTTCCAACTCTCCAAGTTGTTGTTTGGCTTAACCAACTAGCTCAGGGGTATTCAACACAGATTCTTGGAGAAGGGGTGGTTTACAAGGAAACCAACTTGATCACGAACCCGACATAGCGGTCAGGCAACGACCTGGTGATACTCCCGAGAAGATATTCGGAAAATCATGAACCATCGATATGTTATTAAGCTTGGGAACAATCTTGCTTTTCAGGGCAAGACGATATGAACAAATAAGCAAGGGATTGAATAATCCTGACTCATTGATCTAAGAGTGCACCAGAAATAAGGACTAGGTAGCACAATCTATCTTAGAATGATGATTCAATAACCAACATGCCAAGAATGAGAATATGGTCCATTTACTACCAAGCAACGAGTTGCTCGGAGTACTGATTTCACACATCACAATTCACTTGTCGGCATTCCGGTTACAACAACACGAGGACCGAGGAATGAATGATGATGGTGAGAAGTATCAGTACGTCAAGAATTCATGAGAGTTGGTGCAGTTCTCATGAAAATTCTGACATAAAGGGGGTAATACTCCGAGGTAGAACAGAACAAAGCTGGATTGGCATTTTGATCTGCGGAATACAACTACTTTGACCCAATCCTAGAAATGGATGAGGTACTGGAGTTTGTTTCTCCTAGTCATTCCGGAATAGAATGGCTTGACGGACCACGGGAGTAATAGGCATCAATGAACAAAGGCACGCATACTCTTGACTATCAATTGATAGACGAAGGTCAGAAAACAACTAAAAAGGGACAACTCAAAAGAACATATGATTTTTTTTCTGAGTTGTGGATGCATAGATTAGTATGTCGAGCGAAGCTCAACATTTTTTCCGGATAACCCATGCGGAAAGGGTAGAACCGGGCAGATTCACAATTATGGATGGAGAACTCCTCAAGAGTACTCGATTGTGATCCTTTGGTTCAGCGAGGAACTTCTGCCATAAGCGGTTCATAGTATTTGGAAGAAGGAAATACCACGGACCTCGAGGACTATCGCAAAGTTACTAATATCCTAAAGGAACTAGCAAACACTATCAACATGAATTAAGTAGTGTGAATCTCGGGTTCAGAAACCCAGGAGTAGAATGCCTACTAACTAAGTGGCATCACGGGATGCCTTCGAGGATAAAGGCAAGAATCATCACACTGGGACACAATCATGGCTGGATTACTAGATGATCCCCTAAGACATCTAGGATCATAATAATAACTCCAACATATATGTCAAGGTAGTAGAATACCTCAACTCAAAGAATTAGTGTGATTAACTTTGGCCCAAAGGAACATCAAAACCAGAGGAAAAGGATTTGCAAGTGCATCGATTGTTTAGAAACACAGGATGACTTGACAACATAACGGCTGTAATTGCTCAAAAATATTTGGGACATTCTGCAAAAATGGTGGCATAACCACTCGATCATCACAATATCAAGATTCTGAGACCAGTTATGAACATACGGAAGTAGTAAAAACTGAACTGGGATTTGAAACTATCAATACTACAAGTCCTTGGATTAGTAACACGTCATCCTGATAGATAGATGAGAAGGCCTAGTTCTTAATCCCCGTAGAAGAGAAGATGATGACTCAGATCAGAAGGCCATGAGGTATAAGGAGTAAAAATAGCCTTACGTTCCCTTCCACAATCAATTCCCTTACATAACTAAAGCATTTCTAGACACAACTTCGACCGGTTTGGCTTGGTAATCCTACAGGCAGTCAGGCTCTGATACCAAAGCTGTCAGGACCCCGATTCCAAGTCACATCTATCTAGCCGGTAACACCTCATATCACTAAGCGGCCTCACGCACGGTATTCCCATGGGTGTTGCCTTACCATGGCCCGGGACCGTTTGCGCCTTTTGGCTCACGTATATGATAGTGTCGCTAGCATCCATATGACAGAGAACCCGGGCCGACATGGCTAGTCGTGAACCCAAAGCGGCACTAAGCCATGGGGACAGGCATACATGAATCACATCGAGCATGTCGGTCAGCATCGTGTGAATCCGGGCTGTAGCACTGGGCTAACAGGACTCCGGGAACCCAGGCTGTAGCAGGCTAGGCAGGACTCCGGATGTCACCGCGTGACATTTCCCCGAAGGGACAGACACAAGAACGAAGTGAAACACATGCCAGCCAGTCAAGTGTCCTGAGCAGTAGCGCTGGGCTAGCAGGACTCCGATGAACCGAGCTGTAGCGGACTACTATGGCTCATGGAAGCACAAGACTACATTTCCCCATAAGAGAGGCTGCCAAGGATAAACAACTAGATTGTCGGATCCCACACATACCAAGCATTTCAATCATACACACAATATGCTCGATATGTGTAAATACAACATGGCATCACAACATAACTCTACGACTCAAGTATTTATTCATTAGGCTCCAAGGAGCCAAGATATTACAAACATGGGTCTCATGACCCAACATTCAAAGCATACAAGTCAAAGCACATGCGGAAGCTTACCATGTCTGAGTACAGACATCTACAAATGAAAAAGGCTTAGAATCCTGACTATCTACCAGATCCTGCCGAGGGCACAAGATCGTAGCTGAGGTATCAAGCTAAAAGTCGAAGTCCACGCGGAATTACTAGCGAGACTGAAGTCTCTCTGCAAAACATAAATTAAGCAAACGTGAGTACAAATGTACCTAGCAAGACTTACATCAGAACTAACTACATATGCATCGGTATCAATAAAGGGGTGGTGGAGTTTAACTGCAGCAAGCCAGCTTTGACTTGATGGCTATCCTAAACTACGACTGCAAGTAACTCTTTTGAGGTGGCGCACACGAGTCCACATATTCACCATATCAATACACCACTATGGATCCGCTCCCGTCTCCCTACGAGAGCACCATCCATAGCACTCAGGCTTATCTTGAGCGTTTTAGAGTATCCACTTTCACTTGTCTATGAACTGACATAGGCAACCCAGAAGTCCTTTACCGCGGACGCGGCTATTCGATCACCCTACAGGGGTGTACTTCTTCACACACGCTCTCGCCACTTACCGCCATGTACATGTCATGTATCTCGGCAACCTTCGAGCGGAAGCCTGGCGAGGGTGTCGGCCACGGCCTACCTAAACATTCAAGTCTCTAGTCCAGGTTTATCGCCTATTCAGGTTCCATCCGTAGGGAGTCCGGCCGAGGTTTCCACATACGGCCCCGAACGATGTGAGCAGGGTTCCTCGAGACACCAAACGGGCGCCCGGTACACCGTGCCACGGTGTATCTACCGCATCATAGCCCACCCCTAGGGTCAGCGCTATGCACGCCCTCCAACACATATCCTACAAACACCAGAAACTAGTTGCAACTCCTGGACAGAGAACAAGGGTGGTTAAGAAGCCGAGAGAGTCAATTAAGGATCCCAATGTGTGGTAGTAACTGTTCATGGATCACAAACACGTAACTCAGTTCACGAGGACGGTTTCAATGACACAACCCACCATGTACTCCTACATGGCCTCTCACCGCTACCTTTACCAAATCGTGTTCACACACTTAACTCACACACGATGGGACATGTTTACACACCTCCGATTCATCCTCGATGAATCGGACTGACTCAACTCTAAGCGATGGCAGGCATGACAAACAAGCATGAATGAGTAGGCACATTAGGGCTCAAACAACTCCTACTCATGCTAGTGGGTTTCATCTATTTACTGTGGAAATGACAGGTCATGCAGAGGAAAAGGGGTTCAGCTACCGCAGCAAGTAACAGATGAATCGTTGTTGTCGTAATGCAATAAAAGAGAGCAGGAGCGAGAGAGTGGGATTGTATCAGAATGAACAAGGGGGTTTTGCTTGCCTGACACTTCCGAAGATAGTATAGTTCTCCATCGGTGTCATCGATCACATCATCGAAGCAACGTCTACGAAGAGGGGACAATTACCGGCAACAGAGAGAAAACACAATCAATGCAATGCAACAATATGATGCATGAGTATTACATGGCAAAATGAGTGTGTTGGGCTAATGCATCTACAACCAGGGTGGTTTGAGCTATTTTGAATCAAAGATTCAAATACAAACTCAAGTTATGGGTTTATAAAGTGCATTAACATGTTTTGAGCTAAACAGCAAGGTTAAGTTACTTAAACATGCATGAAACCAGTACAGATGGATAGATTGGATTTTTCTGATCTTTTTCATATATAACACTTTGCATTTGGAGTTACAGATTAATTTCTATGATTTTTAGAAGTTAGCTCTATTTTCTGGAATTTCCTGAATAAGAATAAATCCAGAAAATAATTAACTGCATCAGCACTGCATCACTGTGACGTCAGCGGTCAATGTGGCCGGCCAGAGTCAAACCTGACACATGGGACCCATCGGTCAGTGGCCCAGTGCCATTAGTGTCACGGACATGTGGGCCAGGTCGACGCCCACGAAAGCACAGTCAACTCTGACGCGTGGGTCCTCCGGGATTAACTTAAGTCTAACTAATTTTGTTAGGGGTTTAAATAATTTGGTGGGGCCCGGCTGTCAGTGGCTTTGGGGCTTAGTTAGCGGGGTGATTCACCCCAAACAGTGGCTATCACCGGCGGCTAATCGCCGGCGTAACCAGGATGCGGCGGCATTGTCCGTCCGGCCGTTTCCGGCGGCGGAAGCGAGCGGGGCTGGGCTCTACGTGCTCAGCGCAGAGAGACGCATCGAACGGTGGTCGTGGTTCGAGCGGGGTGGGCCAGTCGTGGCGGCGACCAAAATGGCGGTGGCCAGAGCACGGTGGGTTGTGGGTTTGGGGTTGTGGTGCGCTAGTGGAGGAGATGGTGCGTGCGTTCGGCTCCTGGGAGCACGGTGAGCACAACGGCAGGCTCAAAAGGGTACGGCGGAAGCGTGGCGCCGACACTTGACATGGCCCGGGCGGCGGGAGCGCTTCGTGGCTGATCCGGCTAGGGGGCGAGATAGGCGACGGGGCATGGGGGAGAAGAATGGTAGGCTCACCATGGATCTGATGGAAGGAACGGCGGGGCCGGGGAAGCACGGGAGGCGGCGAATCGACGGCAGTAGTCTTCGGTTGCCGAGGAGGGAAACAGCAGAGCTGGCGGCGTCCAGGGGCTTCCGGCCCCGTGCGGCTTGGTGACGAGGAAGAGGGGAGGCAAGGCGGAGCTCGTAGATATCTTAGGGTGTCGACGGGACGACGGTGGCTGCAGTGGTGGCGAGCAGCGTCGACGGCATCTCTCGGGTGAGCTCAGGGGGAAGAGCCAGGGGAGGGGAGAGCTCAAGAGAGAGTGAGGGGCGGTCGGGGAGGCTGCATGGCATGCGCGGAGGCATCCAGGCGGCGAGGGGCCTTGAGCAGCGAGGAGCTCACGTGGCGTGAGCGCACGCTGCGTCGTCGGGCACGCGCCTTTGTCCGTGGCGGGAGGACAACGGCAGCACAGCGATTGGTGCAGGCCGTCTTGGGCAGTCGGTGGCGCCGAGGTAAAATCCTCTCTCTCTCTCTGTTTTTTCCTATTTTAGTTTTTGTTTTCTTTTTTCTCTTTGTTTTATTTGATTTAGTAAAAATACTAAACCACATTTAAAAATCCTGAAATAAATTGTGAGGACCTTCCAACAACCCACATTTAGTTTCAGAATTATCTGAGCATTTATAATTGTTATAGAAATTAAATGCCCAAATTCAAATACATAACGATTTAATTCAAGAGTCCTGAAATGGCCTAGAAATATGTGCATCATTTTTGCGAGAGGTTTTCACCTTTATCAAAAATCATGAACTTTTCCAAAGGGCATTTTAGGTTCATTGAGAATATTTTTATTTGAACCTAGTTGATTTGATCTGGTGCTAGCATTTGAGAAATCCCCATTTCAACTTTCAAATAAATTTAGACATGATGCAACAACCAAGCTAGTCCAAGTGCATAGGAAGGCTAGGGATGTGACAACTGGCCTAAACTTGCAAGGACATTCAACATTACTGAAAGCTCAATATGTGCCTTCCACTTCTGTAGTTTCCCAGATGAGATTCATCTGTCTATTTACCTTGTATGATGCTACTTTCAAAATGTTTTCGATGTTGCATGTGAAACTTGGTGCTGTTGTGTAATGTTGTAGCTAGCTATATGCCTATATGGTGTAACTGAGAGTGCTGAAGCTATCTGATGTAGTTCAATTATGAAATCCTGGTTGCTGAAAATACGGATATGCAATATGTGGTGTGTTTTATAACGAATTTCAGTTTGATTACTAAATGGATCAATAATAGCCCAATTAGCCTTCTTATTGGTATTTTCTATTGCAGATGGTTTCTCAGACAACATCGTGGGCGATGAACTGAAACAACCACACGGTTTCTAGAAAGTAGGTGTGTTGGATCAATGAACAATCACACATGACTTCCGCCAGAAAACTGTTTGTGTTAGGCCACCTTGCATAAACATTTCCAATAAAAAAATTGTGTGTTATATACATACAGATGGAAATTTTTTGGCATTCATTTTGTGGGATGTACATACGAACGGAAACAATTGGGCATGTATAATTGTCTCTGATGCCTCGCCCGATCGCACACGAGCTCAGTTTTTTCTCGCGTGTGTGACCGGAGGACCTATCCCCAAACAGTTTCTGGGTCATGTGGGAAGGAAACCCTGTCACACACACAGGCAAGGTGACTGTTTAAAACTCCATCGTGGAAAGGGGGTTAAAACCGTTTATATAGCACGTCTCTGTACCAGTGTGAGACACCATCAATACTAGTAGAATGCCCGTGCGTTGCCATAGGCTTTTAAATGTTTGTACCAGTTGCATATATATAAATATAATGCATGTCAAATTTTACATGTAAAGAAAAGATAGTCATTAACAAACAAAAGATGATTGAAATCACGAGCAATCCCCGGTAGTACAGTAGAATCACCTCGGCGCGCTTGACAGCAATCGACTGACCTATGATCTAAGCGAGTCCCTCTCTGTAGAAACCAGTAGAAGCAGAGAGCATGTCTTGGATTTGTTCTTTGGCGCACGCGTCTCTGGAGATGAAGAGAAGAGGCGGCGTGTATGCCATGTCACCAGCTCACCTATTTTGCTTCACATGACCAAACTCGATGTGCATGCTGCATTCTGCTAGAGCTAGATCTAGGCTCTACGATTTTTACATATTTTTACATAGTTAATTGCCCGTGTGTTGTAACGGGTCATACATATTCTATTGGCGCAATACAAATCGTGCCTATCATATACTTTTATCACCAAATCACTTTTTTTCTTCTTCTTTCAGCACCCACTTTCTTCGCCATAAAAATACAAGCTCGCTCACCACCTCCATTAGGGAATCTCCACGGTACCCCGCAAATTACCTCCCACATCTGTGCGCAGACAGGGGGGACCAGTCTGCGGACATGGATGCGGGATGACAACATCCAACCGTAGCCGCATACGTCCGGCCTTCCTCAATTTTTTTAAGTCTGCACGTTCAAATAGTCGCAGACAATGGGTACGGACGTTCAAATAGCCGCATACAATGGGTACGGACGTTCAAATAGCCGCAACAGTAGTTCAAATATTACGTCCCGACATTGTTTTCACCTTTAACAGCGACTGAGGAAAAGCGAGGTGGAGCCCTGCTGCAGTGCTAGACGCTGAAACGATCGATATAGTTGACTAGAGGGGGGTGAATAGGCAACTAACAATTTTTAGCTTTTCTTTACCAATTTAAACTTTACATCAAAGTAGGTTGTCTAGATATGCAACTAGGTGAGCAACCTATATGATACAACAACAACAACCACACAAGAAAGCAAAGGATACAACACAATATAAACTTGCACAAGTAAAGGTAAGAGATAACAAAGAGTGGAGCCGATGAAGACGAGGATGTGTTACCGAAGTTCCTTCCCTTTCAGAGGAAGTACATATCCGTTGGAGCGGTGTGGAGGCACAATGCTCCCCAAAAAGCCACTAGGGCCACCGTATTCTCCTCACACCCTCACACAATGCGAGATGCCGTGATTCCACTATTGGTTCCCTTGAAGGCGGCAACCGAACCTTTACAAACAAGGTTGGTGCTATCTCCACACCTTAATTGGAGGCTCCCAACGATACCATGAAGCTTCACCAAAATGGATTGTGGCTCTCAGGATACCTCTTCCGTCTAGGGTGTCAAACACCCAAGAGTAACAAGTTGATGATGATGTAGAAGCCGGGGAACGCAAATCGGTTTGGTGGAAGTGTAGATCAGGGGAACCTCCTTCTATCCTCCAAGTATTGAGAAGTTTGGGTGGTTGAGGAGGGAGATCTCAAGCTTTTGGTGATTTAGGAATGGAGGAGCAAAGCTTGGGCAAAGGTTAGGGTTGGGAGGAAGAAGAAGGGGATATTTATACCCCCATGGGAAATTTGCCCGTTATGCAGCCGCCACCCCGGGTACCCAGACTAAAGGTGTCCGGGTGCCCGGACAAAAAGCAGAGTTGTCCGGGCACTCAGGGGACAGGGCCCCGGGCACCCGGAGTGAACAGGGAGGCGCAGGCGAGGGGGGCCGGGCACCCGGGGGCCCCAAACCGCGGGCACCCGCACTATGAAGGGGCGGAGATGAGGCGACGGGCAGGGGGCCGGGCACCCGGGGGCCCCAAAGCCCGGGCACCTGCACCATGCAGGGACAAAGAGGAGGCGGCGGGCAGGGGCCGGGCACCCAGGGGCCCAAACCCCAGGCACCTGCACCGGTCAGAGACCGGGAGGAGGAGGCGGGCGAGAGGGCCGGGCACCAGGGGGTCCCAAACCCCGGGCACCCGCACCAGGCAGAGAGGGGTGAGGTGGAGGTGGCGAAGGGGCCGGGCACCTAGGGCACTAGATCCTGGGCACCCGCACGGATCAGAGATGAGCATGAGGTGGTGCAGAAGAGAAGGAGAATGCCCCGACACATGAAGGAACTCCTGATAATGCCCGAAGCAGATAACAAAGAAGGAAGAGAGAAGATTGAGTTCCCCAACTCCAAGATCATAGCAACCCCACTTGATAGTACGGATGTTCCTATGACTCATAAAGAAACCGAAAACTTCTCGAGCTAACATCAAACACCGTCTTCTCTCTCTTTGTACTTGATAGGGTTACCGACGCCTGGCGACACACAAGAGGCGAGAAACAAACTTGACAACCGACATTAGTCCTCGCTAATCATATTGTGATCAATCATCAAAATGTAATTGAGTGACAATTGCACTTTCAATCTCCCCCTTTTTGGTGAATTGATGACAATATGATTCGCACAAGGCCACTATTAAGAAGGAGATATAACTCAAAGCCATGCAACACTATTGATGTAGGAGGCTCCCCCTTGATGTGTGCATATTTTAAAATATGCTAGGAAACCTATCACAACAACAAGACGACTCCCCCTACATCAATAGCCAAGTGCAACCTAATAAGTATAACCGAGAGTAATAAGTTGCACAAACTAGATTGAGATCAAGGAAATAAAAGACACGGGTGCTAAGAGATCTCAAATCAAAGTACTCACAGCCAAAGTACGGCAAAGACACATAAAAGTATTACAAGCCCGTAGAAGATCAAAGAAAAGGCAAGGGCTTGCAATCTCTCCAAGCACAAGGCGGATCCTAATAGAACACTTCTCCCCCTTTGGCATCGAGACACCAAAAAGGGAAAAGGCGATGCTACTAAACCACCCTAAACGTGAGGAGGGGCACTAGCGGCGTCATCATCTTCATACTCAGGAATGTAGGCAAGGCAAGGGTTGGGGTAGACTATGGCAGCACTTTCAGTGTCCTCGGGCCCCCTAGGCTCGGTCACCCTAGACTCACGCTCTCTGGCAGCCTTCAACCGTCGCATCTGACTATTGCGGAAGTTGGTCTCCACTACTTGACGCCTTGCAGTGGACTGGCACGTCTTGAACAAATTGTTGAACCCACGAAAGAACATGTTCTTCTCCTTCTTAGAAAACTAAGGTGAAGATGCAATAGAGTGAGCAAGAGAAGTGGGATCGTCTGTAGCAGCACCTCATGAGGAGGACCCACCAAACTCAATAGCCCGAGCAGCAGCAGAAACCTTCGCAAGCCTGGGCTCCTTGCCCACCAACGATAACAGATCCTCATGCACTGGTGGCCTGTAGGTAACGTTCCTGTTGCACAAAGTGATATGAAACTAATGCAAGAGCCGGTCTTTCTCATGGTACTTCATCTCAATGAGAGCCTGAATGAATGGAGGAAACACACAGGACTTCTTGTCAAACACACACAACTTCATCTCCTCATACATGAAATTGAGAACATCCACTTTCCGTCCTTCATGAGCATAAATGAGCAGGTCAATGGTAGTGCACCAGAGCGTATCAGAAGAGCCCGTCTTAGGAGCCAATGAGGTACGGAGGATCTTGTGAAGGGTGGCAAACTTGGGCAGCAAACCACGAATAGTGCCCACCATGGAATCTGGAGTACCCGGCTTATATGCAAAAGCAAGGGCCTTCTTGGTGCAACTATGCTGAACAACAGTGGCAAAATCATCCTGAGGCATAGAGGAAAAGGGATAACCAGTGATAGAGGCTAAGTCAGCCATAGACCCACGGAGAGTAGAACTGCTGGATCACCATATAAATGCATGATCCGAGCCAGTCGTGAAGTACACAATGGCGTAAAACTGCATAACAAGCTCCCCATTGTATGCCTTATTGAAACGCAGAAACGGGAGCAAACCCATCTTTTCAAGAGCCTCAAACACACCGGAAAAAAGGTCACCATGAGAACGAATGTACTCAAGATCCACACTGCGATGAGGAGCCACCTTGTACTTCTTGATCTTCAGAATCTCATCAAAAGTGCGACTTTGAAACTCGTTCCAGAACTTCCAATCAATACCATCATCACGGCCATGAACATAAGGATTCTCATTGCGAACTTGTCGATACTCAGCCTTAGAGAGCTTGTTGAGATCATCATTGGCTAAGGGATCAAAGTCCTGTTGGAAAAAACCGTGGTAGAAGCGAGGGCGAGGAAAATTTTGGTGAGTTCCCAGTTACGGTGGGAGGTCGGGGGCCGAGCGATGCGCGTTTCTCTCGTACACGTACGCATGTGTGTGCGAGGCGTTGGCTCTAACTAAACCCGAGCGAGGCGTTGGGCTCTAACTGAACCCGAGCGATTGCACTACAGGCTACGCGTTACTAAACCCGAGCTATCGATCCATGGCTGTTAACTGAACCCGATCGAGCGATCCCTTCGCTACTGCTGCTAACAGAAGCCGATCGATGCTGCCTCTAGGATGAACAGTGAGTGTTGCAGGGGGGGTTGGATAAGCAGTGAGCAGTGGCGTTGCCTCTGGATGAACAGGACCCCGTGGTGTGGTGGAGGGCTGGATGAGCGATGAAGCGGTGGAGGGTGCTCGTGGAGGGTGGTTGAACAGGACCCGTGGTGTGGAGGGCTGGATGAACAGTAGATGGTGGAGGGGTGGTTGAGCGATGGCCGGTGGAGTAGCGCGGTGGAGGCTGGATGAACAGGAGCCCGTGGAGGCTGGAGGAGGTCGACGGTGGAGATGAACATTATCCCGTGGAGTCCCGTTTTGCGGTACGCCACACCCCTCCCGATGAACAGGACCCCCGTTCCGACCGTAGGAGGTCCGTTTCGTCCGTTTTGCTGTACGCCACACCCCTCCCGATCAACAGGACCCCCGTTCGGACCGTAGGAGGTCCATTTCATCCGTTTTGCGGTACGCCACACCCCTCCTGATCAACAGGACCCCCGTTTCAACCGTAGGAGGTCTGTTTCCTCCATTTTGCGGTATGCCAGACCCCTCCCGATGAACAGGATCCCGTTTCGAACGTGGCCGGTCGAACACAAGGCCGTTTCCTTCGTTCTGCGGTACCCCAGGCCTCGTTTCCATCGCCTGTTCCGTCCAAGCCCTCCCGATGAACACGCCCACGCATTCCATTCCGACCCAGCCGGTTGGCTCCCACACGTTCCGTTGCCTCCAGATGAACACGACGCATTCCGTTGCCTCCCCATAAACACGACGCATTCCGTTGCCAACCCATGAACACGACGATGACGTTGTTTCTCCGTTCCGACCCAGCCATGTCAACGAGCCCTGGCGTGCATTGTCTTGTGAGTAGGCGTTCGAGACCCGCCCGTATGTACACATACGTGGCGTATTTTCTTTCTTGCACCACAGGGCGTGCATGCGTGCGTGTACATGCTACGTGCGCGCCTCTACTACAACACGTACGCGTCTCTACTACGACACGTGCGCGCCTCTACATCCACCAGTATGTACGTACACGTTCACGACCAGAATGACAATGCTATGTACGCTTCGACCAGGTGGGTCCCGACTGTCAGGCACTTCCTTGCCTGCGAGGAGGTAGCTGGTGGGTCCCAGCAGTCAGGGGGGCGAATCAATTTTTTTGCCCGGACGCACTTCCTTGCGTGCGAAGATGTAGTTGGTGGGTCCTAGCAGTCAGGATGAAATGTTTTTTCACGAAATACAGTGGCCCGTCCGGTGGGTCCCAGCTGTTAGGTGGAGGAATCATTATTTTCCGCGTAATAAGGAGGCACTTCCTTGCTGCGGCCGTGGACCCAGATGTCAGCCTCTCCACGTACAATCCAACATCCGATGGAAGTCGTTCCTTGACCACATTGATCACGCCGCGCCGAGAGCACCAGGGCGGTGGAAGACGGCGAGGCCTAGGAAGGGGACGACTCGGAGCCGGGGAAGACGCGGCAGTGGAAGCCCGCGCGGAGAGGAGTCTGAGGTTCACCGTTCGGCCGTGATGTGAGGTTGCCGTCGCCGCAGGCTGGCCAGCGGTGGGAATAGTAGGGCGGTGAGGCCTCCAGCGGCAACCTGACCCGGCCACGGGAGGCAGGAGAAGGCGGCACGACCGAAGCTGCTTTGGGCGGTGGAGCAAGAATACCAGAGGTTGAAGAATCACTACGCCCGTTGGATGGACATCGTACGGTCACTAGAGCTAGAATCGTTCATATTGACTAAGTTGACAAAACCCTCCGTCCACGTCAACTTAGTAGGCCCACAAGTCAGCCTCCCACCAAGGTGGGTCCCAGCTAGCAGGGGGAGTATTCATTTTTTTTGTGCATAATAAGGAGGCGGTTCCGGTGGGTTCGACCTGACAGCGGGGGGAACGTTTTTTTCACGAAATACGGTGGCCCGTCCGGTGGGTCCCAGCAGTCAGGGGGGAAACATTTTTTTCGCGAAATAAGGTGGCCCGTCCGGTGGGTACCCGCTGTTAGGTGGAGGAATAATTATTTTGCGCGTAATAAGGAGGCACTTCCTTGCGGCCGCCGTGGACCCAGCTGTCAGCCTCTCCACGTACAGTACTCTTCCGATGGAAGTCGGTCGTTGACCACGTTGACCACGCCGCGCTAAGGGCACTAGGGCGGTGGATGACGGCGAGGCCTAGGAAGGGGGCGACACGGGGCCGGGGAAGACGCAGCAGTGAAAGCCCGCGCGGAGAGGAGTATGAGGGTTCACTGGTTTGGCTGCGGTGTGAGGTTGCCGTCGCCGCAGAATAACAGGGGGTGTGGTGAGTGGAGGGATGGCCTGGCCAGCAGTGGGAGTAGTATGAAGGCCGAGGCCTCATGGCAAAGACAGCCGGCCATGGGAGGCGGGAGCGGTGACACGACAAGCGCTGCTTTGGGTGGCTGGACCAAGAAGACCAGGGGTTGTAGTAGCACTTCGGCCGTTGGTTGGACATCGTTCAGTCTTTGTAGCTAGAATCGTTTATATTGACTAAGTTGACAGAGCCCTTGGTACGCTCCAACTTAGTAGACCCACATGTCAGCCTCCGAAACGGTGCGCCCCGGATGTCAGGGGGAGGAATCATTTTTTGGGCGGCCGAAGCTAAGAATATCCGAGATTGAAGAAGAAGCATGACATCCGTTGGATAGACATCCAACGGCCACTGCTGCTAGAACCGTGTGTTGACTATAATAAGTTGACAAAGCCTTGCATACGCGTCAACTTATTTTTTAGGGACAGCGTCACTTAGTAGGCCCACAAGTGTGTGGCGGAGAATTTATAGCCCATTTGCGTTTTGTAAGAATGTACAACCCATTTTTGAATTCTAATGGAATTTACAACAGCCCATTTATAGTTTGTTAAAAGTACAACCCATTTTCTAGCTAGGACAACGATTAATAATTTCAACCAACCGTTGAAGACAGAATTCAATAAAAATTTCCCACATTTTGATGGGATCCGAAATATTTTTATCTTGAAATTTCTACTCAGATTAAATATAAATTTGTATTACGTAAAAATCCAACAAAACATTGTGCGCGCAACAATGAAAATTTAAGATTTTCAAAATCCATAAATAATATTTTATAAACTAATTTTGTGTTTGGTGCATTTTTTATAGTTACTGCCCAGTTTTTATAATTACATCCCATTTATTATTTTTTAAAGCCCATTTTCCTGTTATGCCTAATGCATCCCTCCTAGGAAAGATTTGTAGCCCAGCGGGGCGGAGAATAACAAGTTGACCTTGCCTGGGTATTCCTCAAAAAGACGTATAGCTGGGCTAGCCATTTTCATCTTGAAAAAATTAGTATCCGGGCTGGATATCTGGCCTAGGCTAGGCAGGCCACAAAGACGCCGGTTAATACCTGCTCTTCTCACGAACAACAACGAAATCATCGCCAAGAAAAACTCAGAGTGCTCACGCCTCAAAAACACAAATCTTGCTCGAGCTGCTTGGTCGGTATCGGCCACACCTTGTGCAATTCTCTCGTTTATATTGACTACATAGGTTGATAATGGTGTGGGACCGTGATGTCGAAACCAGGAGAAAGCAAAAAAATATAGTTGTACATAATAAGGAGGCACTTGCGTACGTACGGCTATGGCCCTAGTGGGTCCCTAGTGTCATCCAGTCAAAATAAAGTCATCTCCTGAATCCTCATGTTCGTTGACGATGTTATAATGCTCAACGCCACGGCGAGCGCAACAACTCGAAGGACAACGGAGAGGGCCTCGCGGGCCCTACGGATGGTCTGATACATCGCCCGCTGCTCATTCAGGAAGCCAGGATCATCGGACACCTATGAGCACCTTCGAGAAACTGAGACGACATGAAACGATAAGGCGACGCTTGGGAGCTCTGGTTTATTTCAAACCTGTATTAACATACAAGTGTAATTTACTCGTCATCGGAAACAACGCGTAAAATACAGGCATAATGAAACCGAGGGCCCGAGGTCTGTAAGTAAAACCGGCGAGTTACGCGTGTAATTTGAGAGACGAGTGTATATTTTACGAGCACTGCTATATGTACGACATTACCAAACAATACATGCACGACGTGCGTATCATGCCATCCATGGGCAAGGCTGAAACAGCTGGATTAGCAATCGTCCAAGTGCCGTTCATCGTTTTTATCGTGTGTGAAGTACTTCCGATATTTTACTAGTCGAAATCGACCAACCAAGCCCCTTCGCCCGAGACCATCTGCTTTAATTTACAAGCGTCAGTTTTACAAGCAGATTTGGTTGGAAAACGACGACCCAATCACGGCCTAATATCATGAGTTGGTCGGAAGATCATATGGTTTCACGTCTAACCTATCCGACTTGTCATATAGGCTATGAATGAAACATCAGACGATGAACTTCTTAAGCACGGAAACAACAAAAGAGGATGATGTTCTTAACAAGCAAATCACTGGCATTAGATTGACATGCAAAACAATACGAAGCATTATTCTCAGGAGGCACGGTGAACAGCTCGTGATGCCGCATGCCACAACATTCCAAGCTCAATTTGCAATCGAACACAAGGCCTGGCATTACATAGACAATATTCAGAACAAACTCTTAACACAGGAATATCTCAGCAGAGTAACTATTTACTTCTAAACTGAACACGTGAATAGGAAAAAACACCACGCTGCTCACGGCAAGAAGGGCGTCCCACTCAAAAATATAAAATGCATGTCTTCTGGCTAACATCAATGAGAAAATTTTGATAAGGTTTTCCAATTCCAATATATTAAACTATAGTCTTCTTGCTAACATCAATGATTAAAACAGCTCGTGATGCCGCATGCCACAACATTCCAAGCTCAATTTGCAATCGAACACAAGGCCTGGCATTACATAGACAATATTCAGAACAAACTCTTAACACAGGAATATCTCAGCAGAGTAACTATTTACTTCTAAACTGAACACAGGAATAGGAAAAAACACTCGACGCTGCTCACAGCAAGGGCGTCCCACTCAAAAATATAAAATGCATGTCTTCTGGCTAACATCAATGACAAAATTTTGATAAGGTTTTCCAATTCCAATATATTAAACTATAGTCTTCTTGCTAACATCAATGATTAAACTTTGACAAGCTTTTCACATTCAAAATATGTAATGCCTATGATCGTGGAGTCCTGTCGTAGCTTCTTTTACTTGTTTGGGCACTTTTTGCCCAGGGCACTCCACGTGTTGTTAAATTGCCAATGGTCTCTACAGACTAGTCATGTCACCGGTGTCTAATAATACTCTGTAAAGCTTCTCGGTCATTCCTTCTGTAATGTAAGCGCAAGCAAGGATCGCTTCTTTACGCAAAGTGGAACGACCAACTGGACCCAGTAATGCAGCAGTTTGCCTTGGACACATTGGCTCCTTTTGTGCAGTTCAACTAAAATCGAAGTCGGAATAAAACCGAGCTTTAATTTGATATCCTTGTAAGCAACAATATGTATAAGGGAAACAATTACTGAGAAATAACGATTGATGACTTGTACTCCCAGAAGAAAAGCATCTACTGATCTACTTTATCTTAATGGGAATCAAAGCAGGAGAGTAGCAATTCTCGATCAGTGTGATTCATTCAAATTGACTGAGACATTATCTTAACAATGCCTTGTTTCAACATGTATAAAGAACGACAAAGCAGAAAAGTACCATTCCTAAAACAATGCAACTGATTCATTTTAACAGAGACATTGTCTTAACAATACCTTGGTTAAACATGTAGAAAGAACTACAAAGCAGGATAGTACCATTCCTAACAAGTGTTGCAGTTTTGAACTAAGATTGAATAGTTAATTAATTCTGAGAGTGGCATTGCTTAATTTTACCAGCAGCATTAGATTAACAAAAAGCATAAACAGTTCCAGGGGAGAGTGGGCGCAACAACAGTATGTGCTTCCATCTACTTATAATGGGGGTGATGCAGAGTTTGTTGTAACAAAGCAACAAGCATCATGTCTAGGTTGGTCCCATTTTTGTTCACTACTTAATGGGAAAAGACAGCAATACAATAGCTTCAATTCAACATTTATTTAAAAGCAGTACCAATACAAGTAGCACAACATCTCAAAGTACCTTTGCACAATCATGTGGATGAAGGCACATCTTGACCTTTCATGAGACGGACAAGATAAAATACGAATCTGCCAACACGAATAGGAAATCCAATCTCGTTTTGTGCGGTTGCACTGAAAATCAAGCAAAGTGTTTCACAGGCGAAGCAAAATGTCGCAATAGCAACAAGTTGAATAGATATCCCTGTTTAAACAGAGGAAAAAAAGGAATCAATTACTAGCTAATAAAGGAGGATGAAACATGCGGCCACAAAAATGGTAATCCCGCCAATCCCTAACAAGTGTTGCAGGTTTGAAATAAGGTTCAGTAGTTAATTCTGAGAGTGGCATCAATTACTGGCTTATAAAGGGGTCATGTTGAATTTGTTGTAACAAAGCAACAAGCATCATGTCTGGGTTGGTCCCATTTTTGTTCACTACTTAATGGGAAAAGACAGCAATAAAATAGCTTCAATTCAACATTTATTAAAACAGTACCAAAAAAGTAGCACAACATCTCAAAGCACACTGCACATCATGTGGTTGAGACCAAGATCTGAAACAACTCACCACGAAGACTGGAAACAAATCTAGATCTCCTTTTGTGCAGTTCCACCAAAATTAGGCAAAGTCACCGGTGTGACATTCAAGTTGAACTGCACAAAACACTCTTAAAACATAAGTGTTTCGAGTAGCGAAGCAAAATGTCGCAATAGCAACAAGTTGAATCGATACCCTGTTTTAACAGAGGCAAAAAGGAAACAACTACTTGCCGATAAAGGAGGATGAAACAAGCGGTGACAGAAAGAAGCATCTAACTTATCTTGGATGGAAAACAAAGTAGGACAGTAGCATTTCTAAAAGCGGTTGCATTGATTCATATTAACAGAGACATTCTCTTGAAACAACATTCGTTAAAAAAAATGTAATTTACTTTTAACGGTGGCATTGCTTCAATTTTCGGCGGCATTCTTAGATTAACTACAAAGAAAATAGTTGTATGGGACATGCCAGCACCATGTGCGTCCACACGTATAAATGGGTGCTGCAGAGTATGTAGCCAAGCAGCATATATGCGCTGGTCCCATATTTGTTCTCTTTGAACCTTCTTCCTATGTGAGGGCAACAAATCTAGTCCTGCACAAACTACCCAACCCCCCAATTTCTTTCCCTTTTCAACAAAGAGATCAGTTCCTTACAGATGTGTGTATTGGGTTACCCCCCTTTTCCCTTTTCGACCTACAAAGTGGCTGGATAGCCAGTCTATACTACTTTTCGCCCCTCCTTTCCTCATTGAACCACGTCCTAGATTCTTGCTCCAGCCCACCGCACCCTTCTTTCCTCTTTGAACCAAGACCTAGATTAGACTACAAATCGAAAAAGATCCACATGCAGCTAGAGCAACGACGGTTTCAAAGAAGGCTTGCGGCGGGAGGCCAGATCTGCCCACACTACGTACGACAGCGAGGAAGAAGGGGTCGGTGGCCCTCCCGCATAGGCGCTGGGTGAAAGAGAACAGCGCAGCCGGCAGTGGATTGCCTCCCTCGACGAAGGCGATAGAGTGAACGCTGCACCTCCTCCCCTTCCCGGTGCGACGGGATACGGACGCCTCCTTCACCAGCTGTGATGGGGGAGAGAGAGACAAGAGGCCAACGCAGTCTTGTTTAGATCTGGTGAAGAGAGGGTGAGAGACTGTGAATATAGCAAACCCTAGCAAATGAATGTTGAGCCTCCAGCGTGTAACAAATACGTAGTGCGGCGAGCGTGTGGAGAGTACAAACCCTAGCGAACAAGCGTTGAGGCTCCCGCTTATATATATATACTACTGTAGTACGGACTGAGCTCCGGTGCCTTCACTGCACCTGCTTTTGGCTGTATGACAGGTGAGCCAGCCACATTTTGGGCCCACCTGTCATAAATCCAAAGGCAGGTGCACTAAGTCAATGAAGCTGCGTCCATATAGTACTCTCGTGTATAGGACTAATATATAGTGGAGTGTTTTTCTTATTTTCTCCATAACAATCGTTTTAAATTGTGTAAGTACGAAACGAAACTCTTTATTTAATGTACAGTGAAGAAAACTAGTACTACTTCCGATGAACTAACGATCCACGCCCATGCGTCCTGGTCGCACTTCCTGTCCTTCACGTGTGGTACACTACCCTCCCTTAAGTGAACAACCACACATGGGCCAAATTATCGGAAACGTGTGAGAGTGTGTACAAATAAATAATTTTAATTTCAATTATCGGAAAGAATTTTAATTTCAAATTTAATTTCAATTTTAACTTCAGTCAAATCTAATATGCGGAGTAAATAAAAATGGAGGGCTACTACGTCCATCCGGATTTTTAGTCCACACCATTTTTAAATCAAAGTTAATAGCTGGACAAATAAAATTACAGGGGAGCTGGAGACAAAGTTGTGAGAAGGCTTAGAAATCAATACAAAACTTATGCTCTTAGTACCAACGTCGATCCTTCTTCGAGGAAACATTTGGTTCATAGCCAATTGTGTGATAAAATTGCACCAACATGAAAGACGACTGCGTCTCCAACGCAACCAAGGTGAACTGACGAACGATATCATCTTTGTGTGTAACAAGCAAAGATCACTAATGGAAGACAGCTTGTTTTTGATTGAAAATCGATCAGCTTCACTAGCCGACGCAACCATGAGGCGCAACCATGAGCATCGATAGGTCATCATGGTGATGCATCATCCATTTGGCATCAAGTTTGGGTGAGGCACCTGTGAAGTTCGACAAATCCTCACTGTGGTCTGTTTCTTCTCAGTTATCAAGCTCGAGGAAGGAAGAACCACGTGGCAGAGGACAGTGAGGCGGAACAACAATGGCCATCCAATTTTGTGCAGTTCCACTAAAATTGAGGAAGACATGCCCTGGTATGGAGACACGCATCGGATTTCCAAAAATATAAAAAGGGTTATAGCGACATCTCAATTGTCAATAAGAATTAATGAAAAGTAGACCAACAAACAGAAGCATCATAATCATCTTGATGGGAACTAAACCAGGATTCCCGAGAAAAAAAGCATTTCTTCATTTAACCAGTGATAGTACTACCACCATATGGACAATGACCGCACAACCACCATGTACTTTTTGTCTAAACAACATGTATACCTCCATCGATGAATAAATCAGGACAACTTTTAGAGTTGCATTTACTCTTTAATTGTACTAGTAGGTGATGTTGGACCAGCCTTCTAACCCTAGCTACTATGCATGGGGAGCTGGGGAGTAGTCGCATAGACGAAAACCCGCACGCAACAACCTGGGGAGTTGGACCAGTATAAGAAGTTATACCTCAGGTGAGCGAGATGTCGTTTAGGCGGGCGGGCGGGATCTACCCACACGACGGCAGCGAACAAGTGCACGGAGGATCTTCGTCCGTGCCAGCGCCGACTCCGAGAGGACGGTGCACATCAGCTTCCTCCGTCGCCGACGGCGACATCGTCAACGCTGCACCTCCTCACCTCCTGCAGCGGACGGTATTCGGCTAGATCTGTGACCACCGGTGAGGAGAGTGATAGAGTGGACACTGTCATCTTGTTTTGATATGGAGAGGGTGAGAGAGCGAGATGCGAGAAACTCTATCAAACAAGAGGCCATAATGGAGTAAAAAAATCTCTCCATAGCAGTGGTTTTAAATAGAATACGCGCATTCCCAGAAAAAAGAAACGAAAACTGGCGGACAATTTTTTAAGGGTCTGTCTAGGACACATCTAGATGTGACACAGTTATGTCACATCTAAGTTGATGTCCACTATGTTTGTGGTCTATTTTTTCCCTAGTTTTTTTTCTTGTTGCTACATTATATACTTGTGGGAGCTTAGATGTGATATCCTTAAATAACATCTAGATGTGAATTAGACAAACTGATTTCCTAATGTACCAAGAAAGAAAACTCGATCAAAAACACGCCCCCGCTTCCAGGTCACGAGAGTCGTCGCACACACACACATAGACATAGACATGCATATCCGTGTTTACGTAAAATTCCATTTCCATCTCCATCTCCAATCATATTTGTCCAACTGGCACATTATTTACGTTGTTAATTATATACGCAGCAATATTAACGTACAACATCTCTTGTTTGCGCACGTCCGGACCGCTGCCACGGCCGGTCCTGACCAACCCGAACCCTCCTCATCACCCGTGCGTGCTTCCCGCCCGAAACGTCGGTGCCGCATCATGCCTGGCCCGAGCGGACGCGACCTCTCACTGGCGCCGGCATTGAAGCGGCATGCCGGCCGAGAGAGCGTCGCCCGTGCCGCTTCCGTGTGCACGTTGCTGCTTCGCGTTCAAAGGTCGCAATATCCGGCTACAACATGCATGTAAAAAGTTCTTGGGAGTCCGTGCTACAGCTAGTTGTCCTCCCCCAACTCGTCAATCTCTTCCAGTAGTGCTAGGACTCCATGGCGCGATGCATCGACTGCAAAGCGGAAAGTTATCGTATACCGGTTTGCGGTGAGTGGCATGCCGAGCGACCGTGTGGGGTCGAGCCGTGGAGTAGGGTGAGACACGAACGCGACAGACGTGATTTAAACGTTGGTTTTGCTAGATGGCGCGATCCAACGAAACGAAACGTTGGTTTCTCTCCGTTTCCATTTTTTCTCCGGAAAAACGGAGACTTTCCACTCCATTTTCATTCTTATTCCAAGGTTTCCCCGTTACAACATTCCATCAAATACAAAGGAAAACTAACACGCATGCTGATGCATCTCAATGATTCACAAATCATAGCCAATATTTACTTCACAACTAAAGACAAAAGTTGTGAGAGCGTGTATGAAAGAAAAACTATTGATGGGGTCACTACGACTTAAACCCTAAACCCTAAACAGGATTTAATTTCTTGGCCAGTAGAACACCGTCGAAGGAAAGACGCACCGGCACCCTCGAATCATATGATGCTTTTGTGTAGTTCCACTAAAATCGACCTGAGCATCCCTGATGGCAAAGATATTGAAGAAGTGTGATTAGAATAATAAGACTGGCACTAGTTCATGAGACATAAACTCATCACAAGTAGAAGCCGATACAAGTAGAGAAAGATCGACATGGAGATGGAGCTACGGCAGTGGAGCAAGCCGGCTCCAAAAGGAAGATGGACTACCTGGGACGCCGGGCTGTAGCCAGAAGGGCGGTTGGGACGCGGCATCGGCCCATACCGCGGTGACCCCCGATTGGGACGCACCGACTGTGGGTTTTCTCCCTTGCCGATGTCGACCGCGTCTACGCAGAACATTGTTCCCTTCCCCCAGCTGCGGGATCAGGCCCGTCGTTCTATGCTTGTGAAGAGAGCAACCTAAGCAAGCAGGCTTGTAGCTTAGGCTCCTGCTAGTCTATATATAGTGGATTTATTTTTCTCTCTATATCAACCATTTTATATTGCGTACGTGTCATTCAGGAGTGAAA
Organism: Aegilops bicornis; assembly: GCA_021605145.1. Classification (NCBI taxonomy): domain Eukaryota; kingdom Viridiplantae; phylum Streptophyta; class Magnoliopsida; order Poales; family Poaceae; genus Aegilops; species Aegilops bicornis. The sequence goes on along the minus strand of CM038671.1, from coordinate 426,135,211 downwards.
TGATGGTTGCTTCTTCCGACTAACTTACTGTGTGATTTGACTGCTCTTTAGTGGCCCCTACACGTACTCCCCCTACGTGTATGCAACACTCACACGTACACATGGACGCAAAAACGCGCGCAATGCCCTAATGGATGCATGTCCGAGCACACGACGGAACACATACGGTCATGCTTAAGTGCTCAACCTACACGTGCATGCACACACATACTCAGTCAGGGTGAGCTAGTGACCGTATAAACACCGGAAAATATATATATTGAGTGCAATGAGCGTATTATGAAGTTCACTGGCCGTATTTTTACAAATATACAAAGGATGCAGTGTATTTATCTCGTTTGAAATTAAGCCATATTAACCGGAGAGGAGGCAGCATGGACTAGCATTACTTTTCTGTGCCCCGTGAACTTGCCGAACGAGGAGAAGGTTGCAGGACGGGAGAAGCTTGCACGCAGTGGCTCGTAGGACAAGGAGAAACTTTTGACTAATGCAAGCTCTCCCTCGCTCAGGCGGTGGACGTGCAACAGTTAATTCGGTGTCAGATTGCCAGAAGCATACACTATACTACTAGTGCTATTATTGTTCGACTTCCTGAATAGGCGAACAGCCAAGCGCAAAGTTTACTAGTACTACTACTATAGTCTATAAAGGTGCGTACTATACTAGTACTAGGAACCGGATGGAGGAGCGTCTGCACTCTTATTATAATTTTAAAATGTGATAAAGCAATCTTCAACACATTTGATTCTCTTCGAGGGTTGTCGCATGTGATAATGGAAGTTGATTGCATGGAACACACGCCACAATTCTCGCTTAATTCTGGCTCATATCCTGTTACAAATAGTAGTGCTCGGTAATATTTCCTCATTTTTTGTTATTCAACATGTAAACAGGTCAGCAAACCTTGCGGCGCATCTTCGTGCACACCGTGCTTGCTGCACTTTGAATGTGGCCGAGAGCTGGCTTGATGAAACACCTCGCTTCCTACTTCTTTTTTTGCGGGGTACCTCGCTTCCTAGTGACCAGTGTCTTGGCTGATCGTCCTAAGAATGCTTATATATGAATAAAGCTCTCTCATTTATCCGCAAAAAGGATTGAGCCATATTAACGGAAAGGAGGAAGTATGGACTAGCACTACTTTTGGTGTGTCCGTCAACTCGCAGAACGAGGAGAAGCTTGCAGGACAAGGTGAAGCTCGCCACGCCTTTTGACTAATGCAACCTACCCTCGGTGGACATGCATCAGTCCATTCGGTGTCAGATTGTCAGAGGCATACACTGTAGTACCCAACATGCGGAGTACCATCATTGTTCGACTTCACGAAGAGGCGAAGAGCCAAGCGCAGTAGTATGAGTAGTACTACTACTAGAACCGCATGGTGGAGCATCTGTACTCTTATTTTTTTATCTCTGATAAAGTACACGTTTATTCTGGAGAAGGGCGGAAAACGGCAGCCCAACATGTAATGAATGATATTGATCAACCAACCATGCTTGAATATATCTTGGCCTCCGTGCGAGCCCGTCTGTGTGTTCTCGCTCCTCGTCTCTCTCAAGGAACGGCGGGTTTGCTCTTTGCCGTCAATTGAGATCGGTTTGCTCACACTCATGTCCCACATGTCAGTGATATGCCAAGAGGAGGTGCGTTGACCGACTGGCCATACACGTAGTACTTGGTTTTGCACCTTCATACTACTCCTCCCTCCGTCACAGTTTACAGGGTGCGCTTCATTATGATGCATTTCTCTCAATGCATTTCCACCACCAGAGAGACTTTAGACGCATTTGGTTTAATGCTCAATTAATTAGGGCGTGGTAACCGCAATCAAGTCCACAATTTTCTCTCCATGTACTGTACTACTACGGAGCGGAGTAAGTGCATGCATGTGTGTACCTGGGGTGGAAGCACTGCATGCATGTGTGTATGCATTATTCCCGCTAGTAATAGACGCCGTGCTATAACTACCAATGCTATTTTTCAGGCCGATCGCTAGTCGCCTTCGTCCCACAGATTTTTTTTTCTTTTTTCTGAAGCGCGATGTATAAACAGTGACGGATGGAGTAGTATGAGCAGATTCAAAGAAGAGCATTTGATGGTTGCTTCTTCATAGCAACTTACAGTGGGAAAGGTGGGGCTTATGATTTTACTGCTCATTACTCACTATTAATGCGGCGCAACGACCGGGCTGAGTCTCCCATGCGATTGTGCACTACCCCCGGATTCTTAAATATACTCTGGAGTATTTGTCTTTCTAGAGATTTCAACGAGTGACTACTCAAATATTTGTCCTTTTAGAGATTTCAAATGGACTGGCACATACGGATGTATATAGACATATTTTAGAGTGTAGATTCACTCATTTTGCTCCGTATGTAGTCACTTGTTGAAATCTATAGAAAGACGAATAGAATATTTAGGAACGGAGGGAATACATATACAAAGAAAAATGTGTGAATCTACACTCTAAAATATGCCCGTTTGAAATTTGTAAAAAGACAAATATTTAGCAACGAAGGAGTATAATTTTGTGCATGGCACATGGACCCGATGATGAAGAGGCTTTTGGCAATGTTATCAAGCTTCCATCATTGGTTTACATAATTGACGTACTATACAAATAATTTTCCAGCGACATGAAATTGTACAATGGTGTGAGCTTTCAGCTTTTGTTTCGCGTGTCTTGCCATAGATGCTCTTTCGGAAACAATAAAAAACTAACTTCCTTGCTAATGCATGTCAATTATTAGCAGATCAGAGCTAATAATTACATCACAGCTGAAGATAGAGTTGTGAGAAGGTGTTAAATTAAAATTGATCCATGCTTTCATTGGCAGCAACGTCCCCCCAGCTCTGTCTAAATCAACAAGGCTTGTTGGGAAAAATGTAGCTGTCTGGAGCATTTAACATTCCGATCATTTTGTGCAGTTCCACTAAAATAGAGCTGAGCGTCCCTGTTCCAAAGATATTTAGTGTGATTACGATAATAGAGGACTACTGATGAAACAATAAACACACAAATAGAAGTCGGTCACCTTTGCGCCTCTCTTAAGACTAACTAGTTGGAGAAGATTAGGCTCGGAGTTGGATGAGGAGGATAGAGCAAAACCAATCTCCCTTTGTGCGATCGACCGAAATGTAGAGACGTTGCCCGTGTGACATTTTAGTACAACTGCACAAAACACTCTTCAGAAAAAAGTGATTTGTGCAGTTCACCAAAAGGTCCCAAAAGCAACGAGGTGAAATGGATAGCCCTGTTTGCAAAAAAGAGGTAGAAAGGAAACAATTACTGGCCAATAACAGTTGATGACACATGCGACGACAAAAAATAAGCATATTCCTTGTCCTAAGGGAAGATAACAACACGGTTGTGTTTGTCTAAAACGGTGTGAGGACGAGAATGCAATATGGAAAGTACGCCGGACGAGCTACGTTTTGGGCAAAGAACTATGGAAGATCCACATGCAGCGACGTGGGAAGACGGGGAGTGGAGCAAGGCGGAGGGATACCGGAGGTCGTCGGGATGTAACTAGGTCAAGAGCGGGCGGAATCTGCGAGCAGGTGGCGTAGGGCCTGCCGCCACGGAGCTTGGTCGAGAGAATGGCGTGTACCGCAGATCGGGACGTCTGCCTCGGCGCCGTCGAATGGAGAACGATGCACTTCCTCCCTTTCCCCAGCCGGACAGGATGCGGCGGATCGGTGACCAATGGTGAGAGAGAGAGAGGCCACCGCACTCCCTTTCCCCATGGACCGGATGTGGCGGATCAGTGACCAACGGTGAGAGAGAGAGAGAGAGAGAGGCCACCTTTTCTCGTGAGATACTCAAGAGCGACAAACCAGCAAAAGGTGCTCCATTGTATATAGTGAGCGGACTACCTTTTTCTCCTTAAAAATCATTTTACACACTGTGTACGTGCCATTGAGCGCTATAACTTTATTTAAAAATAAAGCGGCAACGCGTCAAGTCGAACTTTGTTTCGTGCACGCGTGGTAAAAGACATACCTAGGTAAACAAACGCTACAGGAATTCAAATTAGCACTAGGGCTGCCATTTCAGAAAGAAATGAGATCCACCGTGTACCAGCAGGTGTGGCTGGGAACGAAGCGTGAGTACGTGCACGGTGCACCTATTATCTTCTTGTATACGTACACCACCTACGTGGGGTTGTGTGAGAGAGATACAAACCTAGAGAGATATAGTGTGTGGGTTCTTGAGAGTTTTTTTTTTGGGGTTCAATCAAAAAATGTAACATATGCAATGTGGGTGAAATAGAGTCTGGATATAACATATATAGAGGGGGGTGATCCACGAGAAGAGAGTGGAGGTATCATCGGCTTGAGGTGTCCATAGAATCAAAGAGAGGGATGATGTGTGTGTGTGCGCGCGCGATCGATAAAGAGTGCCATCAAATTTGTTTGTGCCCACGTCAAAGATATAGAGTGGCTGGCCTACTGGAACGTGAGATGGGACATGTGCATTTTTGTCTCGGTGGCATGGATACCTACCTGCAGCGCTCGACTATCGGTGTGTGGTGGGGGAAGAGGGAGGCCCAACTAACTATAGAGGTACAATGGTTGGTATATGTGTGGAGGAGGAGAGAGGCCTACCTCATGTATTAAGGAGATCGACCGCCTCATGTATTAAGGAGATCGATCGGCATCCATGCATATGTGCAGGAGAGGAATAAGGTTGGGATAGAGACAGAGCTAGAGTGTTGGAGGGGTGGTAGTGGAGTTGCTTCTAACAAATGGTGGGATAGGCTTGCTAGACAAACGGAGGGCACGCCCGCAATATCAATAAGAGAGGAGATGGCTGCTTGTTGTCTGTGCACGTGCGTGTGAGAGATAGGTCAGGAGGCATGCACGAATGATGAGGGGGGATGATGTGGCTATGGTAAGCAGACGTAACTACATAGGAAGATCAATCGCCCTTTGTTAGAGAAAGGAGAGACATAACTTGTGAGGTACGTCGATCGATGGGGGGTAGTTAAAGTCGATCTAGGTATATGTTGGGAGATCGATCGGTATACATTCATGTGTGTGTTAGAAGCAAATGAGGCACGAGGAGAAGGATAGAGAGAGGGGGATGCATGTAGGAGGTGGTACGAGAGGCATACTATATTGAGGGGGGAGGAGTGAGTGCACGAGAACGATGAAAAGAGTGGTGGGAGTGAGGCATGGACGGTGACAAGAGAAGAGGGAAGCTTGTGTTTGTTCTAGGCACACCTGGCTAGAGAGGCATATCGATTGATGTCTGCCAGAAGAAGGAGCTGGGGGCCTACACACACCATGGGTGAACGACCTAAAGTGAAAAGACGAATTTGCACGATGGAGCTAGAGAATGCTGAGGGAGGGTGAGAGGGATGCGGGTGTGTGCATGCACAAGAGAAAGTTAGTGCTAGCCACAAAGATAAGAGGGTTGTGTGGGTGTAAAAGACGAATAGAGATCATATATACTTCATTATAAAAAGCGAATTTGGATATTTGAAGAATTTATCATAGTGTTTCAAACCGACGCATGTGTGAATATATATAACGGTGATACACATGGTGTGGCTATGAACATGTTATACTACATTTAATATATTTTATCTCTACTCTTATAAAAAATGGAGTTGTTGATGATGGTGTGCCTACCATCCTGCATTATAGGCCGTCCGATTTATATCTAGCGAATAGCAAGGAAACTATGATGGTTGAAGTTGGCAACAACATGATTGTAGATTCTTATTGAAATAGAGAAACGAATTCAAATTTAGTTCGAATTGCAGCGGTAGTATAAACATTTGGAATGCACTAAAATGTTGGTATGAGTAGGTTACATGCATTATACAGCAAGCGAAAAAATTTAATCGGACGTAACATGGATTAAAACTCCCTCCTTCCATCTATATAGGGCGTAATGAGATTTTTAAGACCACCTTTGACTATTGACAAGATTAATAGTACATGACATGCACAATGTGAAAATTATATCATTGAAAGAACCTTTCATGCATAAATTTAACGGTTGTGCTTTGTGTAAGTTGCATGTCATATATCATTGCTCTAATATTTGGTCAAAGTTAGCATCAAAAAACGCATTAGGTCCTATATAGATGGAAGGAGGGAGTAGCTTTGAATAGCATTTGTATAGTAAAACGGGGCAAGACTCTCTCTTTGTGTGGTGTGAATAGTTTTATTTTTTACGTTTTCTTTTTTGTTGAGGGACGTGCGAATTGATTTGGTACGTACAAGTACAATATTACTACACGTTAGGCTTGTCCATAAAATTCAACCCGCGTCTTGTTATATCCCGAAAATTCAGATATCGTGCTCCCAAAACTGGCGCCTTCACAACCCGCGCCTTGCTATCACGAAATTACAACACACGCGAAAACTCCCTCCAGCTGCCAAATCCCGACACGTGAAATCCCCTTTATAACCCTGAGCCGAATGGGCCGCTAGTTCAAATTGGTGGGGGGTACTTTTGTAACACACCCTACATTTTGGACAAGCGCGTCCCTAAGTCATGCTTCAGCCCCTCCCATCGCCCCCTTTTCGCCATTCGAAATTCCAGGCCGCCATAACCTCTCCGCTCCAGCCGTGAAACCCCACCCTCCTCCGTCCGCCACGTCACCGCTGCCCAGCCGGAGCCTCTTCCCCAATGACGTCGTCCACCGCAACAGCTCGACGTCCCTCGTCCACCTCCCCGGATGAGGATCCTCGTCCGTCTCACCGTCCCGCCGGTTCAGCCGCCCCATCCCCCACCTCCAAGGAGCTGCTCCGACGATCGTCTCGTCTATCACGGCTGCTCCATCCCCACAGCGCCGCCTTAACCTGCTCCACCGGAACCGCAGCATCCTCATCGACTCCTTGAATGAAGTCGAGGCTTACTAGGCGCCACCAAAGAGGTTGTACACTCATTGCATCGCACCTTCTCCTTAACTCGACCTCCCGACACCGACGGTGCTCCATCCCGCACCCCAATGGAGCGGCTACCTTGAAGCCGGCGCCACGGGCGACATCTCCACGGCGGCTCTCCCCTAGCGCGAGGCCCCTTCGGCGGCGGCAGCCATACCAGCCGGATCTGCTGCTGCTGCTCCGGCTCTCTCTCTTCGCTTCAGCTTCTTGCTCTTACTCATTTGTCGCCGATCGCTTCGCCCAGCTGCTGTTGCTGCTCTCCCCTCTCTCGTCTTTCTGCTCTGCTCGATTAAGCCACACTTGATCGACTGAATCGACTTTTGGGTCGATCGATTTTGAGGGTGGGGGGCTCGCCAGAGTTAAGGAAGAACCACCCGCAGCGGGGACGGGGGCTCACCGAAGAGGTACCCCACTATCTATCTTAGGGTTCAGGGTGGGGCGCGGGGGGCTTAGAGGGCTGGCCGGGGCGGCGGTGGCCAGTTGTTTCGGGGCGGCGAGGCAGCTACTGGGCCGGGCAGTTCGGCCGGTGGTGGCTGGCGGCTCAGGGGGGTGCAGGTTGCAGATGAACTGCAGGCCCTCCCTAAACTACATGTCAAGTGCCTCTCTGCTACCATTGCCTTCAGTTTCGACATTAGCATTCAGATTCCAGAGTAAATTTCAGTTTCGATAGTTAAGTTCAGAGTCAACGGTTTTTACCTCATCTATTGTAGTCAGGTGGTTTTTGGTGATGTTAATTTTACATCCATTTTACATCATCTATTGGAGATGCTATTAGAATCCCACTTGAGATTGACGATGTTTATCTTGTGCTGCTTCAGCCTTGACGTCTTACGGCTCACGGAGCTGCTCCAACGACAGAACGATCCATCACAATGCAGCAAAGGCTCGACACCATCTATGATTCCTCAGATCTTCCTCCACACCTCCGACAGTCACCTCTGCCTCAACTGCATCAACGACCAACCCAATAATGCTGAGGTCGACACGGCTACGGCAAAGAGGTTGTACACTTGTTGTCTCACTTATTACTATACATTCACGTCGATCCATTAGGGCTATTTTGGTTTAACGGAAAAATGTCGATCCACTGGTTGTTACCATCACTCTAAATTTCTGCATGCTCTCCTTACATAATCTCACCATATTTTTTTCGTATGCATGTCAGATATTGTACACAGTCATGCTGAACATGTAGAGAAAAAGAGAAGAGTTTTCTGCGGTAATACAATGTCATGCAGACATCGCTCCATGGTGGGTTGAATGGCAAACCCTCCCCACCCCTCTCCAGATTGTAATCCAGAGGAAGATATCTATTCTGAGGCGGATTCGGACGCCGCTGACCACTCCTATTTACCCCCCAAGGTGTTTGCTCTACCTTGGCATGATGATGTTAGTCATATCATGCATATGTTGCCTTGCAGTGCCTACTTTTGACATCATATATGTCATCTTCTTAGTTTAGACATGTTCTATAATGCCACCTGTTTAGTTTCTATATCACATATGGGAATTATGCAGTCTCATGTCTTTTAGCCAGCCATAATATATGTGAAATGTGCGATGCCATCCTGTTTAACCAAGCATAATATATTTGAATGATATCTTGCCCATCCTTTTCTTCATTACATTTCCATTTGTTGACAATGTTTGTACATTAAACTACTCTTCCTGTGAATCAGCCATTTGGGTGGGAGATGGAAAAATCTGGAGTGAAAACAAGGCCTTCAGAGTAGACAGTGCTACCTGTCGAAGCAGATCTCTTGTTGGGTCCCGATAGCTCCTCAGAGATGGGTTCAGAGACAGATGACCAGTCATATTCCCCCACTGAGGTGTATGCTCTAACTTGGCATGGTTATACTGCTCATATCATGCATATGGTGTCTTGCATTGCATAGTTTAGACATCATATACACAATATTCAACACCATGTTCTTAGTTCAGACATCATATCGAATACCCTCTGTTTAGCATATAAATCACATATGTGAATTAAATGATGCGATCCTGATTACTTAGATAACATGTAGGTGAATTATGTCATGCGATCATGTTTAGTTATTCATCATATCTTTGAATTATGTTATGCTATGCTATCTAGTTTAGATAGACATCATATATGTGAAATTATGTCATGCTATCCGCTTTTAGTTAAACAATATACATGTCAACTATTTCATGCCCTCTTTTTCCACACTATCTATTGCATCTGCTCTCTCATACAATGTTTGTACATTCAACTATGTTTCCTGTTTATCAGCCATTTGAATTGGAGCGGGTGATGCCGGTATCTAGCGGACTAAAAACACGGTCCTCAAATAAAACAGTGTTACCTCTTGGTGGAGATAGCACCCCGGTTGTACATGCACAAGAACCAGATCTACCACACATAACCCAAACTCTCGCAGATTGTACCCCTACTGCGATGGACAGAAAATCAGCTTCACCCAATCTAACCCCAACCCCAAATTGAGATAGTAACTCAGCCTCGCTGACACAAAGACCATCTCCACCACAGAGCTCCCAAACAAGAGCAGTTAGTAAGGCAGCTCCAGTGCCCAAAGGGTTAGTACTATCACGGTGAACCCCAACTCCACCAGTTAGTACGCCTATTCCTGTGGAGGAAGCACAACCAGCTAGTCATAGTTTAGCATCTATCGCATTTGATGTTGTTAAATCGTATGTGCGTATCTTCCCATCTTGGAAATATTATATCAAGATGAAGGAAAATGCCGATTCAGGTGTGTTTGTCCAGGAGTTATGTGTAAGTAATGTTATTCATGGAAATTACTTTGCTTCGTCCCATAAATCCTACCTCCATGATGGTTATAATACAGCAAATTTTCCCATTTTTCTCTATAGAGAAGGACCGATTTGGAAACTCGTGGATGAGGTAACCTCGTGCTAATACCTCTGCTATATTCAAGAATGCTTGGTGGAAGTATCGTAATTACCTAAAGAAAACGTATTTCACCAAAGAAATAAACCCATCAAATTCCCTTTACGTTCTCCTCGAGACACATTTATCGGACGATGACCGGGAACGCCTTTGTTCAGATCGGTCCTGCATCAAGAATGTGGTAAGGTCTGTGAGCTCATTTTCTATTTTTAAGTATTATATTCTTGCGTCTTCTTGTACTGCTCATGTAGAACAAGTGCCTAAACTCGAAGAACAACTGTTCTAATTTGAGATTCCATTGCTATCATAATTCAAAAAGCGCTAGGCGTTAATTGTGCGTTTTGCCACCGCCTTGCGCTTTTATCGACCAAAGAGCATGCTTATGCACGCTTATGCATGATTATGCGTAGTTATGCTAATGCGTTTGCCAACGCCTAGAGCCTAGGTGCGCTTAAGCGCCGCTTAGGCGCCGCCTTTTTAACTATGATTGCTTTGCTCTTGTATCATTGTATTTACTCATACAAACTTATTTTTAAATTGAAGGATCCAATCAAAACTCCAATGGCACAGCAGGTATGTTCACGCATGTTTCTTTAACAGGTTTGCTATTATCAATAGGTTTGTTTATTTCAATTTCAATTGTGTATACAGTTGACTTTCATATCATGCACATTACTAGCATCACAACAGAGCCAATAGTGTTGTTCTACATGTAGACCTGTGGTACCCATCTGAAATCTTGTTGTGCCGTGTAGTTTCCCACCCTTTGTATTCTTTCACTGCTGCTTTGTCTTGAATTGATATGATTTGAACCGTGTCTCTATTTTGATTTGGCAAGACAATGCAAGGTGACCATAGGACATAGATATATGTTTGTTTGATGCTTTTATTATGTACTAGTACTTGGCAATAGAAGACTTGGTAGTTTAATCTGCCCACCTTACTAATGAACTGGTTCACCAAATGAGTTTCATATACTAGTACATGCTAAACTTGTTATGTGTCCGCTTGTTTCTTCTTTTAGAATGTCGATGTAATATTGGGGAAGAGTGCCTTATTAAGCAATGGTAAAGGAAGTAATGCAGATAAGGTTCAGGATAGTGACGCATCCTTGTTGGTCTCCAACAAAGCTGATAAAATAGCTAAGGAATACTATCTTGAAGACAGCAAGACAACCCCAAAGTCCTGTCTTGGTTTAGTTTTCGAGTTACTGGCCACTACCGCTTGCACAAGCTATTCAAACTCACTATCTGAATCAGTTCGGTTTCTTGAGTCTCAACTACAAGCTAAAAGACATCGATCAGCTGTGCTGCGACGAGAAGCGGAAGGATCATGGAAGTCCCCGAGCATCCAGATGCATACTTTCCGTGCAACAACAAGCATTGGAGGATTTTAGCGCCAAACAGGACAAAGCTAATCAGCTTGCTAAGCTTATTGCCAAAGCATGGTGGATACCTAGGATAACGCTTTCTTGAGCTCTTAAAGTTGTTTCTGCTTATGCTCTTGTTTTGTCGCCACGTTTATTTGCACCGGTGGCCAATTTTGACGGCCTGTATGTAATGTGCCGCTTTGTTCCCTATATTTGCAATCGGTGGCGAACTTTGATGCCTAGTGGATGTAATATGTGTAATAGCGGTAATAGGCTAGCGTTAATTGCTTGCTTATTTATTTCCTTATTGTCTTGTTTAGTTGTTTGATTGTAGTCACCGCAGCTTCTTTTTCTCGCTTTTTTCTAGTGGCCACAATAGCCTATTTTTGGTAACTAGGCCAAAATAATCATGGCAACACACGGGCTATTGTAACCGTGGGCCTCCTGCAGGCCGTATGATCCATGGGCCTTCGTCCGGCCGTAGGATCCATCGGCCTTCTATACGGGCTTTAGGGTCCATGAGCCTTCTACGGGCCGTAGGGTCCATGGGCCTTCTACGGGCCGTACGATCCATGGGCCTTCTACGGGCCATACTATCCATGGGCCTCATACGGGCCGTAGGATCCATGGGCCTTCTACGGGGCGTATCATCATTTCTCCAATCATGGGCCGTACTATTCGTGGACCATAATGGGCCGTCAATAGGCCGTATTTGATAACTCTATGAAAACAGCCCAACGGGTTTTTTTTACATGAAAACGCCCAACGATAACGGTGCGCAAATGGGCCGATCGTAACGACGGGCTGAATTTGGCCCACAAGCGTAAAATGATGAACGGGTCGTATGTAACCGAATGTCGCAAATGAGCCTAAGAATCAATGGGCCCCGAGAAGGCCGAAGATAACTTAATGAAACGCCCAATGGAATAATGGGTCGTGAATGGGTATAAAGTGATACATTGTTCATTACGGGCCAGTTTCACCACGGGTCGTTAATGGGCCAGGAGTTACAAAGGTCCTCATATGGGCCGAAAGAAGTCATGGGCCACACATGGGCCGGAAGATAAAACAGGCTGAATCATATTGGACGGCCCAGATGACGCTACTGGGCCTAATTCGGATAGGGCGTAACGGGCCCTGGGTTAGCGGGTCAGAAATGGGCTATATGCGTAACAGGTCGTTAACAAAGCTTCCGTGGGCCGCCCGCCACCTTTGACCAAGTCAAACGGGCCGGCCTTTTCACAGGAATGGGCCTCCGTTGGCCGTGCCACGTGTTGCCAGATCATAGGCGCCTTCGTCCAATGAGCGGATGACATCTGTCCCCAACGGTGAGCCGACACGTGTTTCCTCCAGCCAATGATGATTTTACATGTGGAAAATCCCCATTGGTCGGGGCTGTTAACGGGTTATCGGATCCAAAACCCAACCCGATAGCTTAACGACGTTCCGTTACGGTGGATGCCACATGTCGGTCACCCTTGATGAAAGCACTTCGCGGACGCCACGATTTATCGTCATGGAAGTGGACACTTCCGTGATGATAATTTTGGTAATGTCATGGAACACTTCTATGACAAAGACATGTATGACTATCTTGATTCTCGCTATAAATTTGTCATGGATGTACATGCATGACAAAAACACGACTCCATCGTGACAAACACGTATCATCACGGAAGTGTATTTTTTGTAGTGTAAGATAGAAAGAGCAGAGATCGAGCCGACACGCTTATGAGCCGGCCTCGGATTCTCAGAAACCGACGGGCGCCAACCCGTATATAAGGGACGACCCGGCGGTTCAGGACAACAGACAACAACTCGAGACTCAGGCAAAGCGTATTCGCTTCCTGGTCACCGAAACCCTAGCAATTACACAACAACTGGATTAGGCTTTTACCTTCACCGTAAGGGGCCGAACCAGTATAAACTCTCTGCGTCCCTTGTCCGCTTTAACCCCTTTAAGCTAACCCGTAGTGATGGCTCCACGACTAAGTCCTTTCCTTAGGACATCTGCCGTGACAAAACCATTTACGCTTGGCGCCAATCGTGGGCTATCGCACGATGGTTTCGAGTTCTTAGAGGGCAGCTTCGAAGGACTCAAGAGCTATGATGTGGGCCGGATGACCAAGAGTCGTCGCGGCAAGCTCTACATTGACGATGCAGGCTGGGGCCCCGAGGCCGGCTCAATCGAGTACGGGTACCGGGTCCCCTTCGGCGGCATACACGTTTTCATTGGCAAGATCGGCGAACCGGGCCCTGAGCCGGACATCTGCACCGACCTCGTCGAAATGGCTCAGCGTGCAAGATCTTCCCGGGATAAGCCTGTCATGAAGTGTGCCTTCGTGGGAGTCATCCACGGAGAGGAATCTGAGGATATATCGGAATATGGTGGTGAAACCATCGTTTATTCCGGCGATTAGTCATCGACCGGAGAGACCGAGTCGTTATATCAGTTGCAAGATGGCTGGATTGGGGGATGTTCCGATGGCGGCAGTATTCCGAACCCCTTTGATCCGCCAAACCGGGTTGCGATCTTCATGGCCGGTACACAACCAGCTCTCCACTCTTCGACCGCAGCGGCGATGATTTCCGGGTCAGAAGCAGCGACAGCGGCCGGGGCAGGAGGCCCTGTGCGACCGCCGACTCAGGTTCTATCTGATTTATTTGACGCTTTGGCGATGCTGATGGCGGAGATTAACCCGGCGGATCAAGACGCACATAACGCGGAAACCGCAAAGGTGAAAGATCAGATCACCCAAGCCAAAGCCGACTTGGCAGCTGAGGATACCAGGATGGCTGCGGAATGGGCCGCATTGGATGCACAGGCTTACTGGCTTATGTTGGATCAGAGTGCCTCGAACGATGTCCTCAAGGGGAGGTACCGATCTCGCCTGCCGCTGGTTTATGAAGCTAGGAACCTCTTTAATACCCCAGGAGTGGGGACCAGTAATCCACCGGTGGTAAACCGGGCGGAGGCACCTGGAGTGGGGGCACCGGTTCAACCATGTTTGGTGGATCCGCCTCACCAGAACAACATTGTGACACAACATATCCCAACACCGCCGGGTCATTACTCTAACCCGGTGGACAACATTGTCGCTGCCGCTTCACGTCTGGCGGCCATCCCGATCGAAGGCGAGTCTCCGGTGGCAGTCGAGACGCGACGGGTTAGGGAGCTTCTTCAGACAGCTTTGGTTCAGCAGGAGGCTTATTCATATAGTCGCGAGAGGATCCATTCTACTCCTGGCCCAAGCCGGAGCTACAGCAGGCGTATTGATGCACCGGCTGTGTCAAGCAGTGTGCGAAACCGTGATCCGCCCCGCGGCCATAACCCGGCGGGTGGCGCTGGTGATGCTCAGGATGTGGTGGACCGGGCTCGGGCACGTAGAGAGGCCGAGTTAGAGGCGCAACATGAAGCCCGTCAACTTACTCCTGTTCGTCCAACCATGTCAGTGGAACCAGGAGTTATTTCCAGCTCTTTGGGAGTACCGTGTCTCATCCCAGCGCTGCGCAACATGCGCCTGCCCAAGGATTTCAAAGGCACGCGCAAGGTGCCGAATTACACCGTCGATTTATCCCCGAGACATGGGTCGAAAGCTATGAGATGGCAATGGAGATGCTGGATGTGGATGATGCGGTGTGTGCTAAATACTTCACCATGATGCTAGAGGGGACGGCCTGCACTTGGCTGAAGAGCTTACCGGCTAATTCTATTAGGTCATGGGCCGAGTTGAGAGCCCGGTTTATCCAGAATTTCAAGGATGCATGCAAGCAGCCCATGTCAATTGTGGACTTAGCTGCCTGTGTCCAGGAGGAAGGAGAATCAACAACCCGTTGGGTGCGCCGGGTTTCGGAGATTTTTTTCATTCATCGGACCGCATCAACGCTGATACAGTAGCTTTAACATTGGAAGGCAATTGCCGGTTTGAACCCCTGAAGTTGAAGTTGGGATGGCTCAAACGTCATTGTAATGACATGGGAACACTTATGGCAGCTCTGGTAAAGTATGTCGACTCTGATAGTACCAAGGACCCCGAGTATGATGATGATAAGACAGGGAAGGGAAAGAGGAGCGGCAACGCCAAGGGGCAGCAGCATAACCTGGCGGGTCATGGAAACGGCGGCAAGTGCAAGGCGGACCACAGCTTAGACTATGTGGCTAATACCAACACACATGACAAAGGCCAGCGGCGTAAGGGTAAACTGCCCCAGCGTGGTGGAGGGCCAAGTCCTAACCCGGACCGCCTGTCTTATCTGTTGAACCAGCCTTTCCCAAAACACGGAACAAACGAGACATCGTCCACGCATCTCTGGAAGGATTGTTATATCATGCAGGAGTTCAAAAATTCTGATCTCTTTCGGTATGATCATGGACCGGCTGGCGATTTAGGCCCCGGATCTCATGGGCCGGGTTATGGTGGAGGAAATTCCGGTCCAGGCTTCCACGGTAATCAGGGTGGACATAACAATCAAGGCAATCAGGGAAACCAAGGTGGTTATAATCATCGTGATCAATCAAGAATAAAGCAGCAGTCGGGTTATCAAAGCAACCCAAAGCAGTTGAATAATGGGCAGTATCATGTCTTCACTACTAGCTTGTGCAAGCACGATCAGAAGCTTAATAAGAGGGAAGTGAACTCCGTTGAACCAGCGGTGCCCCGTTACTTGCACTGGTCTGAGCAGCCGATCATGTGGAGTAGAGAGATCATCCACCGCATGGATGGTGGTGCCTCAGGTGGGAGGTTATAAGTTCACTAAGGTACTCATGGATGGGGGGAGTAGTATCAATATCCTTTATTACGAAACTTTCCATCGCATGGGGTTAACAGATAAAAATCTTAAACCGTCCAATACGGTGTTCCATGGTGTGGTGCCTGGTAAATCGGCATATCCTATTGGTAAAATAGCTCTGGAGGTGGCTTTCGGAGATGATCATGACTCGAGATCAGAAACATTGACCTTTGAAATGGTGAACATCAAAAGCCCATATCATGCCCTGTTTGGACGGCTGGCTTATGCTAAGTTTATGGCACGACCTTGTTATATCTATCTGCAGCTTAAGATGCCAGGTCACAAGGGAACTATAACAGTGCATGGGAGCCGCAAGATCGCTTTGGAGTGTGAAGAAGGTGACGCGGCTTATGCTGAGTCGGTTTGTGCAACAGAAGAGTTGAAGTTTTACAAAGACAATGTTGATCCGGCAGATATGACTTCATTGAAAAAACCAACTACAGAGCATGATCCGGCCATGAAGTTTAAATCGGTTGATGAGACTAAGCTTGTTGATTTCGTGCCTGGCAATTCGTCCAAGCAGTTTAGCATCAGCACTAACTTGGATCCAAAATAGGAAAGCGTGCTCATCGAGTTCATCCGTGAGAATCAGGACATCTTTGCGTGGAAGCCTTCTGACATGCCAGGTGTATCGAGAGAACTCGCTGAGCACACTCTCAATGTTGATCCCAAGTATAAACCGGTCAAGCAATTTGTTCGCCGGTTCAATGAAGAAAGACGCAAGGCTATTGGAGAAGAAGTTTCCAGGCTCTTGGCCGCTGGGTTTATCATCGAAGTGTTTCATCCTGAGTGGTTGGCTCATCCGGTGCTGGTGCTCAAGAAGAACGTCACTTGACGTATGCGTGTGCACTACACAGATCTCAACAAAGCTTGTCTAGCAGATCCTTTTGCCATCCCTCGTATTGATCAAATCATTGATGCTACGGCGGGTTGCGAGCGTTTGAGATTTCTAGATGCGTATTCTGGTTACCATCAGATCAAAATGGCGGTTAAGTACCAGGAGAAGACAGCCTTCATAACTCCCTTTGGAGCCTTCTGCTATGTATCTATGCCCTTTGGGCTCAAGAGTGCCCAGGCGACTTATCAGCGGTGCGTGCAGAATTGTCTTCATGATCAGATCGGCCGCAATGTTCATGCGTATGTAGATGATAATGTGGTGAAGTCAAGGAAGGAGGAGACATTTTGATGACTTGAAGGAGACCTTTGATAACCTCCGGGTTTATAAAATGATGCTTAATCCGGCCAAGTGTGTTTTTGGTGTACCGGCAGGCAAGCTCTTGGGCTTTTTGGTGTCTAACAGGGGCATTGAAGCTAATCCAGAAAAGATCAAAGCCATCACCTCTTTGGCCAAACCGAAGTGTATCAATGATGTTCAACGCCTGGCAGGCCGGATTGCCGCGTTTAGCCGGTTCATCAGTCGCCTTGGCGAGTAGGCCATCCCTTTGTATCAGATGCTGAAAAAAACGGATAACTTCGTCTGGAGTGACGTCGCTAATGAAGCATTTGAGGACTTAAAGCGGCAGCTGGCTAATCCGCCGGTTCTCGCAGCTCCGGTTGAAAAAGAGCCATTGTTGCTATATGTGGCAGCTAACGCCAGGGCTGTTAGCGTGGCTATTGTGGTGGAGCGCAAGGAGGCCAGCAAAGAGTATCTGGTTCAACGGCTGGTTTATTATATCAGTGAGGTACTTATTGAGTCCAAGCAAAGGTACCCACATTGGCAGAAGCTGGTGTATGGAGTTTTCATGGCAAGCCGGAAGCTTAAGCAATATTTCCAAGGTCATCCCATCCCTGTGGTCGATTCTGCTCCTTTGGGGGATATAATCCGTAGCAGGAAGCGGCCGGATTGCTAAGTGGGCTACTAAGCTTGGGCCTCACGGGTTAAAATATATGCCTGTGACGGCGATCAAATCTCAGGCACTTGTGGATTTCATTAATGATTGGACAGAACTACAGGCGCCAGAAGAGAAGCTGGATCATACTTATTGGACTATTCATTTTGATGGGTCCAGGCAATTGGAGGGCTCGGGGGCTGGAGTCGTATTAACTTCCCATGAGGTGATAAGTTTTGTTATGTTCTCCATTTAATGTTCCCTTGCACTAACAATGCAGCTGAATATGAGGCTTTACTCCATGGTCTTCGGATGGCTAAAGAAATGAATCTCAGCCGAGTAAAGTGCTTTGGTGATTCGGACCTGGTGGCTCAACAAGTGTCCGACACTTGGGACTCCAAGGATCCATTCATGGCAGCATATCGTCGTGAGGTGGATATTGTTGCAGGTCACTTCAAAGGTTATCAGGTGGATCATGTGGACCGGCAGAAGAAGGAAGCGACAGATGCTTTAAGACGTTTGGGTTCCCAACGTAAACCGGTTCCACCTAATGTCTTCCTGGATGTGCTGCATAATCCGTCTGTCAAGCTCCCTCGTGAAGAGGATTTGGCTATTCCTGACCCGGAAGCTCAGTTGGTGGCGGCTCTTCATGTTATTCTGGATTGGACGGTTCCATATCTGGCGTATGAACTGGGGCGAGTTACTAGAGGATGAAACTTTGGCCAGGCAGATAATCCGGTGGTCAAAGTCCATGACTATTATCAATGGAGACTTACACCATTGAAGTGTGACAGGGGCGTTTCAACATTGTGTATCTCCTGAAGAAGGTCGTGAAATTTTGCATGAGATCCACGAAGGAGATTGTGGTCACCACGCCGGTTCAAAATCGTTGGTAGCCAAGGCGTTTCGTCACGGTTTCTATTGGTTGACGGCTCATGCTGATGCCGAAGACTTGGTCAGAAGGTGTGATGGATGTCAAAAGTTCTCACGACGTGCTCATGTACCGGCTCAAAAGTTGAGGATGGATCCCAATTACTTGGCCGTTTGCGACTTGGGGGATCGATATGGTTGGACCCCTCAAGAGATCCAAGGACAAGAAGACCCACCTTTTGTGGCGGTTGATAAGTTCACGAGGTGGGTGGAGGTGCAGCCAGTTAGTCAGTGTGATGCAGCTACGGCGGTTCAATTCATCAAAAAAGTGATCTTCTGGTTTGGCTTTCCACATAGCATTATAACAGATAATGGTACCAATATGTCCAA
Organism: Aegilops bicornis; assembly: GCA_021605145.1. Lineage (NCBI taxonomy): Eukaryota > Viridiplantae > Streptophyta > Magnoliopsida > Poales > Poaceae > Aegilops > Aegilops bicornis. The sequence goes on along the minus strand of CM038671.1, from coordinate 426,116,166 downwards.
GGGTGCCATGAAGGAGTTCTGTCAACGTGAGCACATCCGGCTTGACGTATCATCAGTGGCTCACCCCCAGTCCAATGGTCAAGCGGAGTGGGCCAATCAAGAGATCTTGAGAGGCATAAAACCCTGGCTTATGGTTCCTTTACAATGGACGCCGGGTTGTTGGGTTGAGGAGTTACCTTCTGTGTTATGGAGCATCAATACACCCAACAGATCGACGGGATACATGCCTTTTTTCATGGTTTACGGTGCGGAGGCGGTTCTTCCTAGTGACATCCGTCATGACTGGCCCCGTGTGGCAGCATATGTCAAAGCTGACAATGAGAAGGCGCGACAGGAAGCTCTCGACCTGTTAGATGAGGAGCATGACATGGCAGCAGCCCGTTCGGCGATTTATCAGCAAGATCTGCGTCGTTATCACAGCCGCCGGGTTAGAACCAGAACCTTTCAATAAGGTGATTTGGTGCTCCGACTCATCCAGGATCAGACGGATATGCACAAGTTATCCCCCCTTGGGAAGGACCCTTTGTGGTCAGCAAGAATCTGCGCAACGGGTCATACTACCTAATCGATGTTCGAGAGTGCAAAGACTCACGCAAATCGGAGGAGGAGACCCACCGGCCGTGGAATATCGCTCATCTTCGGCCCTACTAAACTTGAGCCATAGGCTCTGCTTTTGTACATAGTTATGACAATGTATATATTATGATCAATATAATAAACCGGAACCGCAGCTAAAGCAGGGTATCTGTTGTTTTTCTTACATCATGTGTGGTTACATGGAGCTTCTGTTTATAAAGCGGCGTCCGGTTTACCCCTTGATTCAGCTTATCAAAGCTTTATACAACATCACTTGGGGGCTTGGTCGTATCTGAACCATAGCTACATCTCTTGATCGGTGCAATGCCACAACATGACTTGGGGGCTTGGTCGTATCCGAACCATAGTCACGCCTCTTGATCGGCTCAAAGCCAAATCAATCCGGGGCCAAAGAGAGTGTTGCAAAACAACAACTCAAACATAGGCACCCGCTGAGCACAGCTCAAAATGTTACTTGGGGATTCTTTGCTATCGAAATGAATAAAGAATCTACACTTGTAATAGTCTATCAAGCCATGACTTGGAAGCCTGGTGTATACACCTAAAATCCTGGGTTAGCCTGCCTCTTTAAGTAAGTCACTCCGCCCAGGTAAACCTGGTATGACCCATCGAACTTGGACAAGTTACTCCAATAAGACCCTGAACTTGTCAAGTTAAAAGGTTTAACTCAGTGGCCTGGCAGCCCATGAAAAGCCTCGAATTTGGGGCCTGGCAGCACGTGAAAAGCCTCGACTACAAGGGTTTTCATTTGCTTTTATTTGCTAAGTTTTTCTCCTTGGATAAGATTTCTAATGTGTTGATGAACCGGCGTTCGTTAAACCGGCTTGACTTTCAACTACAAGTTGTCAGTACATGATCAGTTATAATCCGGAGACTATCAGCCCGGTTTGGTTTTTGACTGAAAGTCACCAGTATTGAATAAACCGGTGTTTATCACAACCCGGAACGGTTTTATTGTAAAACCGACATCATATAACAGGAGTTACTTATACTCCGGATTAGGATTGTTACCCTAACTACAAAGTTGGTCAGCCAACATTATGACTCAAGGTCACAGGTATCATGTATTTCCATATTTGGTTATCTTTTTACAACTTTGGTTATAAACCTTGGTTATATATATATATATATATATATATATATATATATATATATATATATATATATACATCCCAGCTATTCTGTAACCCATTCCTGAATAAGCTATTCAGGAACCGTTCCTAACTGCGCGAGAACGGACAGCTAATTGTCCGAACTATACAAATTAACTGCCGGGCGGACTTTTTCTAGCATCATTTTTCTGCACTATTTTTGGGTCATAATTATTTAACCGCTAATCAGATTGATGCAACTGATATACCTTTGGATAGCTATTGAGAAGGAGCAAAACAACTCATTTTGGTCGTTTTCCCAAAATCGATCAGGTTTTTAAACAAAATTCAAAAAACTGAAAATCCATCAAACGAGTTTTCAATGTTTTTGTGAAAGGAATTTTCAAAGTTTTTGTCGGAATGATGCGTATGATATACCGTTAGAAAGGTACTGATTATCCCGAACTTTCGCATATATAACATGTTTTCAGATTTGCTATGGTTTAAGAGCAGTTTTCAAAAAACCAACATCATTATTGACATTTTTTGCCAAAATCTTACAAGACACGCTTAACGCTTCGCGCAGTAATAGCTAATCGACATATCTTGACAAGCTAATCTTGAGGCCGAAGAAAATTGTTTTTTTCTTCTATATCGTTATCGCTCGTCGAATTGAGTTAATTTCTGGAAGTGAAAGAGCTAACTGCCAGGAATCGCAACAGTTAGCACCAAGTTAACTACGAGACTGAAAATGTTTTTTTTGATTGGGTCACACTAACTATGGGTATGAAATACCTAACTGCACATGATGAGCAAGCTAACTACAATGGCTGATAATACTTTTTCCTGCTTCTTTTGTTTTTTATTATTTTTTTTCTTTTTTTCCCTTGTCAAGTTAACCGCCGGGACTGGAATAGCTAACTGTCGAGACTGCAATAGTTAACTGTTAGGATTGAAAATACTTTTTTTGTTTTTTTCCCGGTTCAAGCTAACAGTCGGGAGTAAAATAGCTAACTGCCAGGGATTGGGGCAGTTAACACCAAGTTAACTGCCAGGATTAAAAATATCTTTTGTACCTCACACAAGCAGGGGCTTGGCAAACAAACTGAACCCTCTCATTAGATTGCTATTTTTTGTACCTCACGCAAGCAGGGGCTTTGCAAAGTCATAATTGTGTACATCATTAATTTTTTGGACGCAAGATAACTGCAGCCTGAAACTAACTCTAACTTCTCCATGAAACTGATCATTGACAAACTACGGACCGTGGATCGCGCCGCTGGCAGCATGAGGGCAAGAGCTAATGGAGCAGTGGTCTCTGTTTATTGAGAACAAGCATAATGATAAGTCTTTTCAGAACAAAAGGATATTAATAAGCCAAGTAGTGACATGAAAATAAACCAAATTTACTGAAAGTGCAAGCCTAAAAGAACCACTTTAACTCTCAAACATTCATTTTATCAAACATTTTCTACCTTGTTCATTGTAAGTGGCTAGTTCAGTGGTCAAGGTATTCAGTTGAGCAACAGATTGAGCATGATCCATCTCTCTACCTTGTTACAAATCAGCTCCTAGGCACTCTACTTCTTTTCTAAGTTCTCCTTTTCACTCTAATTGCTTGTTTCCTTGGAAGTCTGAAAAAGTATAAAATAGAATATGTCACTACTATAGTCTCTGTATTTCTGAACGACACTATTTGATGGTTGAATATGCAAAATGATAAACTGATGACTAGAACAATAATAACACACTAAAAATGACTCAATTTTATTCCCGGGAAGACAAAACAGACAGAAAAGATGAAGCAGGAGCATCATAATGCAGCACTGAACACGGTCACTGGTTCAACACCACCAGATGATAAAATGATGAGAAAAGAGTACGCAATTGCTATAATTAACCAGTCACTTGTGCTCTCAATAAGATCAAACAGACACGGAAGGAGTTATGAGCACTAGAAATTAGATTTCTTTAGCAAACTGCAATGCATCCTGGTTATGACCAAAATGTTTGTGTACCTTGCAAGCTAACTGCCAATTTTTTATATCAAGTCTTTGCAAAATCTTCCCATCTGTCTACCTTCCGGATGCAAGTCAACTATACTTTATCTGCATGCATATTTTTGCTCTTTTTTGTGAAAACGGTTGCAAAATTTCATTTTAACTACTATAAATTGTAAAAGTCAACTTCAAAGTTAACTCACATTTAAAAAAAAACATGTTGTTTTGTTAACTGCACTTTTTTTGTAAAAGTTAACTTATAAAATCTACCCAGCTAACTGCTACACGGGTTCTTGTAAAAAAACTAACTGCTATAGACCCCGAACTAGTATACATTTGTAAAGTTAACCGCTGTAAATTATGATGTTAACTTCCTGTTTTTCTGGGTAGAACATTTTTTTCTCAGGAACTGCTATCACACTCGAAATTAACTCTTTTTTCTTGGAAGGGATAACTGCTGAATTTTCAAACCCTGTGACAATTGAAACACCCATAGAAAAAACAAATATTTTTAGAACACATAAACCGTTCATCTTTTCCCTAACTGTTGCCCTCTGCCTACTAACTTCCACACACACAGAGATAGAGAGAGATTTTTGTGTTTGTGAATCCACTGTTTTGCGTGCTAGAAATAAGGGAAGCTAACTGAACAATGCACAAACACATCCGATGGCGTGCGTGTATGGATGAAGACGAACCCATTTTTATCTAGTTAACTGAAGAAGAACCCAAACCTACCCCTATTTTCTTAATAACACATAACTGCTGAACAGAAAATGCCTTGCAAAATATATCACCTATTTTTTACAGGAAACACAATGGCTCCTCAAACTAATGACAACATTAATGGTCCTAGTTGAGAAGTTATCATGAAGACACAGCAAGAATTAGACATGTACCTTGATCACCGGCTTTCTTTTTCGCCCTTCTCCCTTGCTGGAATCTTGTCCTCCCCATTCTCCAGTTTTTTCTTGACTGTCGCTGCCTTTTATAGCCGAACTGCTACTGCATCAAAGAAAGAACCATGGCCTAAGCCAACTCGGCACACACACAACATCAGAAAATGAACCATGTCCTAAGCTAACTCGTCATGCACACACACACACACACACACACACACACACACACACACACACACACACACACTTCTAACTGGTCTTTCTTAATCACAAGATGGCCAACCGTAACCACCTGCTGTGGTTGCTGCTAGCTGAAGCTGTAGAAACAACAACGAGACTGCGATAGTTAACTGTCAGGATTGAAAAATATTTTTTTTGTTTTTTGCTCAGTTCAAGCTAACGACCGGGAGTAAAATAGCTAACTGCCAAGGGTTGCGGCAGTTAACACCGAGTTAACTGCCAGGATTAAAAATATTTTTTGTACCTCACGCAAGCAGGGGCTTGGCAAACAAACTGAACCCTCTAATTAGATTGCTATTTTTTGTACCTCACGCAAGCAGGAGCTTGGCAAAATCATAGTTTTGTACATCACTTAGTTTTTTTGGACGCAAGATAACTGCAGCCGATCCCTGAACTAACTGCTCCATGAAATTGAGCATTGGCAAACTGCACACCGTGGATCGCGCCGCTGGCAGCATGGGGGCAAGAGCTAATTGAGGAGTGGTCTCTATTTATTTTTTACATAACTATCAGTAATGCAAACTGCTCCTTGAAACTAAGCTAACGTATCCATGAAATTGAGCTAGCTGTAGAGAGGTCGCTCCACCAGTAAATCCCCATCAGGGGTCCTGCACCTCGTCGATCCCCGACGCAACGAAGCAGAAGTTAACCGCTAACAAGAAAAATAATATTCACTGGATCCACAAAATAATAAACCGGACAGGGATGTCTTGACTCTTGACACAACATTATTTTGCAAGCAAGAACTGAACATGCTAGCTGTAGATAACCCCCAAATAATTGCCAACTACACAGGCTGGGTCGGAGGAGTAGAAGAAACCCAAAAGCTAACCGCCGGAGATCCACACCATGAACTGCTCGAGGACGAGATCCATCTAGGACATGAAGAGCAAGTTAACTGAAGGAGGCAAAGAGTTTTAGCGCTACTGAAGTTAACTGAAAAGCAGGAAGTTACCACCGGAACAAGCTTCTGCGTCTCCACTGGAACGACAGCATGGGGAAGGTGTCACCGGAGCTGGAGCCCGGGATGGGCAGGGCTATGTCACCGGAGTGGGAGTAGGCCACCCACCACGGGCCTAAAGAAGGGTGCGCTCCACCCACCTCCCCACGGCATCTAGTTAACTGCCTTTTTCATTATTGAGTAAACTTTTAGTTGTTGTGTACTCCAACTTCCATGTGTATTTAAACCTAAGTGCTTTATCACATAACTACATTATTTTAGCTAACTGCCCCACGGTTTCTAACTCCCTTATGCACTCAACCCTAACTGCTTTGTACACATAACTGCATGATGGTGGAACACCTAACTGCTGATGTTAGCATAACATCATCTTTGTTATCTTTTTTTGGGCGGCAGAACAACGTGCAGTTCTAGATTTCACATAGTTATCTGTACAAGTATCTGCACCTGCCTTATCATCGCTCTGACCATACTGGTCTTCTTGAGCTTGTGGATATCACGGACATCATGTTTTAGGCCTTAGAACAAAGAATTGCTCGAGTTCTCGCTCGCAGTCATCTCGAGGAACAATCTTAGTCCAACATTCAATGTGATCATCATCTTGTGCAGGTCCATCATCCACCTAATTTATTCACAAACACGATTGCTTTTATGAAATTTTACAAGTAAAATGATAACTGCAGAAATTTGAAAACTCTCCCTGTATGCAAAATAAGTACATTGTTACACAGTTAACTGTCACACTCTACCTCATTGATTGTCTCCAGAACGCTTGATTGGTGTTGATGGTTCTTCAGGCGCGGCACATGTTTGCAATTGCATCCAGTAACTCTTTCATTCATTGGCGCCTGTGGTGGATACCTTGCAGTTTGCACCACCACTGCTTTTAACACATAAACTTGGGTCATTCTGCATGGGGGAGTTTTGTGTGTCGACACATACAGTCCAGCTAGTCAGGTCATCATCGTCTTCACCAGGTGCCATTTTTTACTACAAGCAGTGAAGAAAGGTTATCATAGTTAACTGCGCAAATGCAACCAGAAGCCCATAGAGCTAACTGAATGCTTTCTCCAACAACTAACTTCAGATTTCTATACACATCACCAAGCTGACAAGGACGCAACCAGCTAACCGCATGCAAAAATCATGCACAAGCAAAGCACATTTTCTAGCTCAAACTACACAAGCCCACAAAGCTAACTGAATCCTGTCTCAACCATCTAACCTCAGATTTTATACACATTACCAACTGACAGGGATGCAAACCAGGTAACTGCACGCAAAACTCAAGCACAATGCTAACTGCACAATGCAACTTGCAGATTTGCCGTCGATGATTCAAACGACAAACATTTGGGGGAATCAAAGAAGAAGAAGCAGTGAGAGATCCAAAGCTTTATTAGGGGGTGGAATCCAGAAGTGATGATCTAACCGAGAATCGCTGGCCTCCATCGTGACGAAGCGAATCGAATCCAGAGCTTGAGGCGGATTCAAAGCTACAAGTTAGGTGGGGTCACCGCCGCCGGTGCCGCGCGCTCCCTCGCGCCGGCTATGGCCGCCGCTCCCTCGCGCGAGGTGGATTCAAAGCTAAAAGTTAGGTCGCCGCCGGCGCCGCACGCTCCCTCGCGTGAGGTGTCTTCGAAGCTACAGGTTAGGTGGGGGAATCGACACTGGGATCGATGGGATCGGGCGCCGGATTTGTACAAAAGAGGTGGGAGGCGGAGGGATTGGGATCCGGCTTGGATCCTTTTTCTAGTTTCCAAATCGTGGGGGTGTTCCTAAATAGCTTATTCAGGAACTCTAGAGGGGGTTTCTAAATAGTCACACCCTATATATATATATATATATATATATATATATATATATAGGGAAAATAGATTCTTCCACCTAGTGGTAGTTACCACCACCCCCACTGCCATTCGATTGCATCAAGATCTGTGCCTTTCTTAACAGGTCATGGGCACTATAAAATCAGATTTTTTATGCCCAATCTGTTTGTTAGACTGAGCTTCCTAATTTTGTGGGGCGCCCGACCATTTCTCTTGCCGTTTAATATTTCATTCATGGATACATGCTGAATCGGGATGACACAATCCGGTTAGATCTCTCTCTCTCTCTCTCTCTCTCTTCAAATTCAATTCTGCGTGAGAAGACTAGATCCGCAAAAAGGTAGACACATCAAATCTATGGATCCATGCATGCGTGAGGCTAATTGATTCTTCCTTGTTTCTTGATTTTAGTGCACAACGATTGATTTTCCTGGGCTGGGTGTATCTAAACTAAGTGGAAGGCATTTATTGGAGGTAGAAGTCCCAGTTAAATGCTAATTGGTGTTACTTCGTCTGATCTCTTTAGTATCACGGATGGGTGAAGAGGATTATCAGTGGGGAGGGGTCCAATATGATGATCCCGTGTGCAAAGACTGACCCAGCATGGCCTTAATGCGCGACTACGGCAAGCGGTTGCGGCGACAGCGGCAACACAACAATGTTCCGGTACGGCGTCGATGAAGAATACATGCGACGAATGATGTCGTTGGCGGCGACGATGTACGTGTGAGGACATGGTCACATCATGGTTTGAAAGAAGTTTTGTATAACCGTTCAAATCTAAGCTTCAGGAATCGGTGAAACGATAGACAAACTACTTGTACTGTTGTACACTATAAATTCTTGTACACTGCATACTTTCTCCTCTTTTTTGCGGGGTTCATACGTTCTCCTTCATTATACCAAATACTACTTTTTTATATACTCATTCTTGGATGAATATACTCTCTATAGTGTAGATGAATATAATCCTCTCTTATACAATCTTTAATAAGGCCGTTGAAGACGGCCATATGGAGTATGTTAGAGGATGGAGTATGCAGTATACATGAAGCCTTTTCGGTAAATTTTGGTGAACACGGAAGCCATTTAGAATCTGATTTTTGTTTGAGCATGTACTGATAAATTAATTATACTCAAAAGTAAGAATGATCTACTCTAGCACTTGTCTACTAACCGGGATTTCATATTACCAAGATAAGTATATACTCCATACTCACCCGCAAAAAAAAACATATACTCCATACTCCAGTCTCTAGTTAAATGTGCATACTCCATACTATGTGTATACCACTTAAATGGAAAAGAAGCATGTGTATACAACTTGTGTTCACGTGATTCTATACTATAAAAATAGAGTATTTATGCCACTGGAAGTATATATTAAATGAATATACGTGACTGGAAGTATACATATACCCAAGAATATACCTTTTCCAAACTACGTATACTCCTTAGCACATACCATATACTCCTTTCAATTCCACACTATGTACTCCATACTATATACTCCTTTCAACTCCATGCTACATACTATATACTCATCGCTCCAAAATATACTATTTTCCAAACAATATACTACATACTATTTTCCAAACAATATACTATGTACTGTTTTTCCAAACTAGTATGTAGTTCTACCTACTCGAGTCAGAAGTATACAACAGATTCCTCAAAAATAAAATAAGAGATGTTTGGTCCAGCACGTTCAGCTTATAAATATCTTATCCGTTCGTGGTGATGCATTCGGCCGGCCAGGGAAATAGCAGGTTGTTGAACTAACTCACACCATTTATTTAATTATTTAATTAGATGGTAGTTACCTGCCGGCTATTGGATTCTTTCGCATCCACCAACCCGTTTGGTTTAGAGATAAGAAGAGACACGTGGCGAGCAAACAACTAGGGGGTAACTACCATTGCTTGTAGATAAAATTTGTTCTATATATATATATATATATATATATATATATATATATATATATATATATATATATATATTTGGGCATTATGACCCGCCTGGTGGTAAACCGCCAGGGCGCTTTAAGCTTCTTATCTGCAGGGATAGCTTGAATAAATTGCTATGGATTATGAACATCATATCTTAAGCATGGCGGATTAGCAAGCATCAGTCGCAGATAAATATGCACGAAGGCATAACAGACCAAGTGTTTTAACTAGCCTATTACAAGGCGTTTCAGTGCCCAAAAGGATAATTGTTTCTCAAATAAGTGTTGCAGCACGTGGATGACTAAACCGGCCTCCGGATTATGGTTGGTCACCAGCTTGACCTGACGGCTGCGAATCATCTTGCATCGGTTCATCCTCTTCGTCTCTACCCAGCGGCTGGAAGTCAACAGTTTTCCAGTCGATCCCAGTTAATGCTTGGAACACAGCTTCGTCGCTTATAAGGGTGGAAGGTTCAATGTCAGGGGCATAAGTGTGCTTACGGATTGAAGGGATCAGGTTTTGAGCCTCAGGAGTTGGTGTAGCAACCCGTTTGTTCTTGGTGTCGTAACTCGCCTCGTAAAATGAAAGATCAGCCTCTTCAGCGAGTTGACAAGCCAGTGGACGTGCTTCCCGGTTTATGGCGCGGAGATCTTCAGTGCCAAATTCTAATCCGTCTTCTTTTAAGCTTGGGTAGCCTTAAGCCACGTCCGTCGGATCAAGATCAGGCACTCATGCTTTTTCCTGGGTTAGTGCGGTCAAAGCGCCAGCACTTGCAGCAGATCTCTTTAGCTCTTCTACTCGGGCAGGCAGCATAGATAGCCTGTCTAAGGTATCCTTGATTAATGTCGGGGGCGGCTTATTGTGAGAAGCGGTGCAGATAATTCGTTGCGCACCGGTATACAGTTGCTCTATCAGCGTGTAGGCAGCCTTCAGCTTCTTCTGAACATCAGAGCCCAGATGACTAATGCGAGTTCCTGCATCATTACAAACATCAGTAAACCGGCAATGCAGGGGAAGATATGTTGAAAGTATAAAGCAAGGATGCGTACCGAACACAACAGCAGTCATGGCATGTGTCTGCCGCTTCACACCAGTCAGCTCATCTACCACCGGTTTAAGAGATGCTTCTGCGTCCACGGCTCTTTTTCGTAAAGCGGATTTTTCTGTCTCCCAATCCGCCCGCTCCTTGTTGAAGCTCTCTTTCAGTTTCTCCATAGCGTCTAAAAAAGCGCTGGTCCACTCTTCCTTGGCCTTGGAGGTTTCGGCTTGCTGAGATTTTATGTTCTCTAGCAGATCGGCGGTTCGAGCTTCCTTTTTGCTCAGCTCAGCCTGTAGCAGACAGAAGCATAATGAGTTGGTAATACATGTTTGAAGTATAAAGCACATAACAAGTTATGTACCTGATACTTGGGGGCTAATGCATGTTTGCTTGTTTTCGGAAATTTCTACAAGTCCCAAGCATAATACAAGTATTACTCTTGGCACTTGGGGGCTAACGTATGTTTGCTCAAAGTACTGATCTGGGAAATCTTTTAAAAGTCCCGGTTCATCTTTGTCAAGTTAAACCGGCCCTTGGGGGCTACACTAGTGAAAAAGTATGCAGTGTTGCAAGTATAAAGTTATTACTAAGTCCCGATTCAGATTGGTATCATAAACCGTCACTTGGGGGCTACTGGAGTTGATAAATTGCAATTGGACGTAAGAGAGAAACAATTATGTAGTTACCTCATATCGCTCCTTCATCAAGTTTACCAAACCAGCTTCATTGTCACGGCTGGTATACAGACGGTTCAAGAAGCCAGAGTGTATGTCTTGAGCATTGAGATGGGCGTAGTTTGATAAATCGGCGTTCCATTTGCTCATCCTTGGCAGTATGCTATAAGTGCATCTAGTGCCCCTTAGTGATTTTGGTGTATTGAAGATATAGGTTAAGGGACTAACGTGTTTATGAGTGTACACAGGACTATAAGTCTATAAGGAGTTTGATATTTACAGAGAAAGTCGACCCCTAAAAATGAAGTTCTTCGACTGAAGACTTTGGATTACTGAAGACTTTCTGAAGACCTTGAAAGTGAAGAAATTGGTGTGACCTTGAAGACTTGGTATTCATTCGAGGAACATGAAGCGTGAAGACTTTTGTTTTCATAGTTTCATTTTCTCTTTCTTGAGTCATAGGAAACATCATACTATTAAAAGGGGTCGAGGAAATACTAAGGAAAATTTTCCATGTGACGCTCAACTCAAAATCCTACACCTACAAATCCCTTCGAGTGAAGCAATTGGAAATCTCATATAGTTCAATCATATTCTTCAGTGACAGAGACGAAGTTCTTCTGGTCTCTGAGGAATTTGTTCTGACTGAGGAGTTAGGAATTCTCCAAAGGCAGATTGCCTACAGTGAGGAACATGATAGCCACGAGGAATTTGAGCCTCAAATTTCGACCGTTCTTGTCTTGCCTGTCCCAAAATATCTTATCCACCTAACGGTCATATCATTGAAGGGTATTTATGTCTTATCATGTCGGGATGCTCCCTAGGATATAAATAGCCGCCCCCTACAACCACTAGCTGGTTGGCTGCTCCGAGAGAAACTGACACTTGTCATTTGAGAGCATCCCATCCTCCGAGGACTTTGAGAGAAAATCATCGAGTGAGGAAAAACCCAAACCCAAACACCTACAAACCCAAAGTAATTGAGCATCACTGAAGAGATTGATCCTGCATGGATCCGACGCTTGTTACCTTTGAAGACTGTGCTTCTTCCAGACGGTTAGGCATCATGGTCTAGAGCATCCAAGAGGAATTGTGGATCACTGAGTGACCGAGATTGTGAAGGTTCGGAAGTCACCTGAAGACTTACCACGAGTGTTTGGACGAGGTCTGTGTGACCTTAGTTCAAGGAGAATACGGTGAGGACTGTGTGTCCAGGACTGTGTCTCCTCAGGTTTAAATACCTAGCCGCTCCAACCAGATGTACAACTGAGACAACAGTTGGAACTGGTCTACCAAATCATTGTCTTCACCAAGCCAACTAGTTCTATTTCCTCAACTCTTTCATTTCCTCATTACTGTGTTGTGTGCTTGCCATATCTGTGTTTGAAGACTTTGACTGAAGACTTTCCCAATTTCCTCAGTTCAATTTCTTCAGTCTGTTTGTCTTCAACCTGTGTTATCCTATGTTTACGCTTTCTGTACTCTGTGCTTGTCTTCATTTCATCATGATGACCATGCTTGTGTTATGTTATGTTTACTTCTGAGTACTTATTCCGCTGCAAGTAGTTCTTCGCTAAGGAATTTCCTCACCCGCAAATTCCTCAGTGAAGAATTATTAAAATCACCTATTAACCCACCTCTAGTTGATATAACGCACTTTCAATTGGTATTAGAGCAAGGTACTCCCTTGTTCTGTGTGATTTTGGTTTAACCTCCTGGAGTTTTAGTTATGTCGACCGCAGGTATGATCAAGGTCTATGCTGGGTATCCTACCTTCGGTGGGACGTACTACCCCTACTGGAAGAATAAGATGCATATGCATCTTGAGGCAATCGATAACGATCTCGGGTATGTTGTGGAAAATGGTGTTCCCTGAGTCACACCTTCTTTGAATGCTACTGATGTGAAGAGATTCAAGCAACTCGATTCTCAAGCGAAGAATATCATATGTGGCCATCTAAGCAAAGGACAGTATGGAAGAGTGAGTGCTTTAGAAACTGCTAAGCTTATCTGGGATAGGCTGTCCAAAGTGAATGAAGGAGTCTGAACACAGCGTGACTCTCGAGTTGATGTTCTTCGCAATCTCTTCAACCGCTTCAAAAGACTCGACAATGGAAATGTTCAACACACCTTCGATCGCCTCACTGACATCTCAAATTAGCTTCAAGCACAAGGTGCCACTGACATCACCGACCATGAGGTGGTGAAGAAATTGCTGAGATCGCTTGATTCCTCATTTGATACTCTGGCATTGATGATACAAGAACGTGTTGATTATAAGTCACTTGATCCCGCTGATATCCTCGAGAGGCTAAATACTCATGAGTTTCAGCTTGCTGAGAAGAGATATCTCTATGGTTCGAGCTATGGCAGATCACGTGCACTGAAGGCCAAGGCAGTTTCTGAGTCTGAAGATGAAGATTCTGGTAACAGCCTTGATGACCCTAAAGAACTGAGTCATGAGCTAGCACTGCTCGTGAAGAAATTTCAGAAGTTCTCAAGACGTGGTCGCTTTGGAAGACCCTCAAGGAGCAATGATTCCTCATCCAGTGACTACAAGAAGAGGCTTTGTCACAAATGCAAGAAACCTGGACACTACATTCAAGATTGTCCTCAGTGGGAAAAGGAATCAAAGAAGAAGAAATACAAGGATTACAGTTCTGATGATGTGAAGAAAAAAAGAAATCCTCAAAATCTTCATCATCAAAATCCTCAAAGTCTTCGTCTCACAAGAAGAGCAGCTCCAAGAAGGCTCGGGCATTCATTGGCAAGGAAATGGACTCTGAGGCTGAATCTGAGGAAGATGAGGAAGAGGAGGCATCTGAGGAGTCCGAGTCTAGTGTGGCGAGCCTAGCCCTCGCTACTACATTCGTCAGCAAGTCTATCTTCCAACTCTGAAGAAAATGACCTCATCAACAAGGTTGATGAAGGCAATGATCACTACGCTCCCACCTATTGCTTCATGGCAAAGGGTGCCAAGGTACTTAAATATACCTCCTCTGAATCTAGTGAGGATGAATCTGATGAAAACCTCAAGCCCAGCTACTCTAAACTTGCTAAGATTGCTCTGAAACAACAAAGGGCTTTTGAAAAGGTTCAAAACATGCTAGACAAAAGTGATGATATGTTGGGTGAAGAAATGGATCGCACTAAAACCTTGGCTGAAAATCTTTAGAGACTTCAGACCAGGTTTGACAACCTTCAAGGTCATCATAACACTCTCTTATCTGATCATGAGAAGCTTTCATATGAATTTCTTCAAAGAAAGCAAGATCTTGAGAAGCTAAGAGTGAGTTATGAAGATCTTCAGAAGGAGCGCGATTCATTGCTAGCTCAACAAATCAGCGCTGCTCAAGAAGAATTTGTTCCTCCATGTTTGAAGTGCATTGAACGTGAATCTGCTAATTCTTCACCTGAATGTTCAAATGCTTCTAATGTTACAAATTCTTCACCTGCCTCTGCTATCACTAATTCCTCATGTAAGGACATTGCTAGTATCACTAACGATGCGGGGCTGCAGGAATTGTACATGACAGGCATGTACAAAAGCCTCAAAGGGCATCAGACTCTTTGTGATGTGCTTAAAAAGCAGATCCTCCATAGGAACCCTAGGAAAGAGGGTATTGCCTTTGAGAGGAAACCCAATGCTGATGGTACATATTGGAAGCCCGAGCAAAGAACCCAAAACCTCATGGGTTCGCAAAGGGACCTCGATTGATCCATCTAATCTATCTGGCTTTACTTGTGAATCTCCTCATTCTTCTGATGAGTCATTTGACTCCAACTATAAACTGTTCAAAAATCAGAATGGTGAAGTATTTGCTAGATATGTCGGTACTAACTGCAGGAATGGTTCCCCTATGAAGAAAATCTGGGTTCCCAAAAGATGCCTTGAAAGTCCTCAGGTGAATGTCCTCATGACACCACCTGTGAAGAATAGGAACCCCAGATCAAATTCTTCATATGGATCCAAGTCCTCATACGGACCAAATTCCTCACGTGGATCCAATTCCTCAAAAGGGTCAAAGTCCTCATATGATCATCATCGTGCTAACCCTTCTGTTTCGCAGGGAAGAGCTAAGGGCTATGAATATGAGAATCATTATTCTAACCATTATGTTCATAAGTCCTCGAAGAATTTCTCCGCTTATTAATATGCTTACCCTAACACCTCTTATGTGAAATGAAATGGGCTGGCTTCTATGCCACCTTTCTCGTATGGAGCTCGCAGAATGATGAACTCTTTGCCACCCGTTCAGATGTGGGTGGTGAAGAAAAAGAACTAATCTCTTCTGCAGGGTCAGGTCTCCAGACGTGCGTGAACGTCTGAAGAATTTGCTGGAGACCTGAAAAATGCCTGATAAGACGCAGGCTAATCATGAAGAAATGAACTTTCATTTCTCACGTCCTCATAATGTTTTATCTTTTCCATTACTTGATGAAATTGATCTGATGAATTGATGTCATATTCTTCACTGATGAAGTATATGAAGTTCGTAAGTTGCACTAATTCATCTGCAGGATGATCAACCTAAAGCCACTGAGTGGGTCCTCGATAGTGGATGTACAAATCACATGACTGGTGAAAAGAATCTATTGATGGATGCTCCCTTATCACCATCGCATCTGAAGCATATCATCTTCGCTGACAAAGGCAAAAGTCAGGTATTGGGTCTAGGTAAGGTTGCGATCTCAAAGGATCGACACATGGACAAAGTCATGCTTGTCGAGTCCTTAGGATACAACCTCATGGCTGTCTCAATGTTTTGCGATCTTGATATGGTTGTTGTCTTTGGAAAGTATCATTGTGTTGTGATCATGGAAGCTGACAATTCCAAAGTCTTCGAAGGCTTTAGGAGAGGAGATTTGTATATTGTTGATTTCTCTACAGGACCACAACCAGCCGTGTGCCTACTGGCAAAAGCTTCAAAAGGCTGGCTGTGGCATCGATGACTTGGTCATGCAGGCATGAGGAATTTGCACACGCTTGTGAAGAAGAAGCATGTCATTGGCATTGAGAATGTCAAATTCCTCAAGGATCACTTATGAGGAGCCTGTGAAGCTGGGAAGATGAAAAAGGCTAAGCATCCAGCGAAGACTATCATGACCACTACTCGACCATTTGAATTGCTTCACATGGATCTCTTCGGTCCTATATGGCTTTGTTATTGTTGATTATTACTCTCATTACACATGGGTACACATTGTTACTTACAAACATGAAGTGCAGGAAGTCTTCAAACGATTTTCCTCGAGGGCTTCAACCAACTTTGGTGTGAAGATCAAGCACATCAGAAGTGACAATGGAACTGAGTTCAAGAATTCTGCTCTCGATGACTATCTTGATGAACTTGGTATTGCTCATGAGTTATCTTCTCCTTATACTCCTCAACAGAATGGCGTCGTGGAGTGCAAGAACAGGACTCTTGCTGAGATGGCTCGCACTATGCTTGATGAATACAAAACGCCTCGTCGTTTCTGGATTGATGCAATTGATACTGCGTGCCACATCATCAACAGAGTATATCTTCACAAATTCTTCAAGAAGACTGCCTATGAACTCCTCACTGACGAGAAACCCAATGTGAGTTATTTCAAAGTATTTAGTGCTAAATGTCGGATTAGAGATCCTCATCACAACTCTAAATTTGCACCGAAAGCACATGAAGGTTTTATGCTTGGTTACGGAAAGGACTCGCACACCTACAGAGTCTTCAACAATGTTCTTCACAAGGTTGTTGAAACTGTAGATGTGCGGTTCGATGAAACTAATGGCTCGCAAAGAGAGCACCTACCTTCTGTGATAGATGAACCAGCACCTGAGGAATCTATCAAGTTCAAGGCTACTGAGGAAGTCATTCCAACTGAAGAATCTGCTGAAGAATTCTTTCCAGAAAGTGAAGAACGTCGAGCTAATGCACCTGAAGAAAATGCTGAAGAAAATGCTGATCAAATCCCTCGACGACAACCAGCTCATCCTTGCGTTGCAAAAGAAGTGCAAGTTGAAAAGATCATCGATGACATTGAAGCACCAGGTCCTCTCACACGCTCAAGAGCTTCACATTTGTCTAACTTTTGTGGGCACTATGCTTTTGTCTCTATCACAGAGCCCACTAAGGTAGATGAAGCATTTCTGGAGCCTGAGTGGATTCAGGCCATGCAAGACGAATTACATCAGTTCAAGCTCAACAACGTCTGGGAACTGGTCAAACGTCCAGATCCTCGCAAGCACAATATCATTAGCACAAAGTGGATATATCGCAACAAGCAAGATGAAAATGGCCTTGTGGTGAGGAATAAGGCACGGCTTGTAGCTCAAGGCTACACACATGTTGAAGGAATTGATTTCGATGAAACTTTTGCACCTGTTGCTAGACTTGAGGCTATTTGCATATTACTTGCTTATGCTAACCACCATGATATCACTTTATATCAAATGGATGTGAAAAGTGCATTCCTCAATGGTAAGCTTGAGGAAGAAGTATATGTTGCTCAACCCCCAGGTTTTGAAGATCCAAAGAATCCTGACAAAGTCTTCAGACTCAATAAGGCCCTCTATGGCCTCAAGCAGGCCCCTCGGGTGTGGTATGATACTTTGAAGGAATTCCTCATGAAGAAAGGCTTCAAACCCGGTTCACTCGACCCTACTCTTTTCACTAAATCTTATGATGGTGAACTGTTTGTGTGCCAAATATATGTTGATGACATTATCTTTGGCTGTACTGACCAACGTTATAGTGATGAATTTGCCTATATGATGAGTGAAGAATATCAAATGTCTATGATGGGAGAGTTGAAATTCTTCTTAGGTCTTCAAATCCGTCAACAACGCAATGGCATATTCATATCTCAGGAGAAATACCTCAAGGATGTACTGAGGAAATCTGGTATGCAAGATTGTGAAGGCGTCAAAATTCCAATGCCCACAAATGGCCATCTGTGCACTGATGAAAATGGTATTGACTTTGATCATAAGGTATACCGCTCCATGATTGGTTCTTTATTGTACTTATGTGCATCTAGGCCAGATATAATGCTTAGTGTTTGCATGTGTGCCCGATTTCAAGCTACACCAAAGGAATCACACCATAAGGCTGTGAAGCATATTCTTCGATATCTAGCTCATACACCAACACTTGGATTATGGTACCCCAAGGGCTCGGCTTTTGATCTCATTGGATATTCCGACTACGACTATCTGGTGATCGTGTGGATCGCAAGTCAACATCTGGTACATGTCATTTTCTCGGACGATCTTTGGTCTGTTGGTCCTCGAAGAAACAGAATCACAGATTACCGCTTCTTTGAAGCTGAGTATATTGTTGCTGGTTCTTGCTGTGCTCAATTGCTGTGGATGAAGCAAACTCTCAAGGACTACGGCGTCGAGGTGAAGAATTTGCCTCTCTTCTGTGACAATGAGAGTGCCATCAAGATTGCTCACAACCCAGTTCATCACTCGAAGACAAAGCACATTCAGATTCGTCATCATTTTCTTCGCGATCATGTGTTGAAGGGTGACATTTCTATTGAGCATGTGAAGATCAAGAACAGCTAGCCGATATCTTCACAAAGCCCTTGGATGAGAAGAGATTTAGCAAGTTGTGGTGTGAGCTAAATATCTTAGAATCTTCGAATGTTCTTTGAAAAGAACTCTCATCCTAACACTTATGCAAAATTGATGACTTACATGTGCAACACATGATTCTTCAATCAACGAAGAATAACACTCTAATTGTGAAGAAATTAACGAAGAATTTGATTCTCAGAGCCCTATGACAACTGTACACGGTGTCTGAAATCATCATTCTTATACGGTGGGTCACGCCACCACAAAAGTTGAAAATCTTCAATTTGAGTTTTTCCTCAGCTTTGAAATTCCTCAGTTGTTCATTTTCTTCAACTTTGCATTGTCTCCACTATTTCCGTCGTTTTTCTACAATTTCTATATATATATATATATATATATATATATATATATATATATATATATATATATGAGTTTATGTCCTCTACAACATTCACTTATGGCCAATTCTTCAAGTTGATTTTTCTGCTAGGTGAATGTGATCGGACCCTTCCCCCTCTATGCTAAACTCAACCCATTCTATTCACAAATTATTCATGTCCATTCTATTTGAAACTCGTTCAAAATCTTCACTGTGTCCTTGTCAGCTGAAGAATTTGTGAACGGAACGTTAAAACTTATCTTATCCAAAACTTTTGTTTTGCCGCTCAAACCGTTTCGCATCCCACGAAATACTTATCTATTCGCCCACGATCGCACACGATCTCCACTTCTCAGTACGTGGGTGACACATGTCAAGTGAATGAGAAGGATCAGGGGCACGTTCGTCCTAATTCTTCGGGCGAACAATTTTTTTACCGTGGATATAAATACCCCCTTCCCTTCCTCACTTCCTTTACTCCGCTCGATCGCTCTCTCCAGCTCGAGCTTCTCAAACCCTAGCGCTGCCGCTACTTCATCGTCGCCGGTGAGGAAGAGCTTCACTGCCTCGACCTCTTCATCGTCGTACTTGCGCCGGCCTAGGAAATCTTCACTCCACCGCCGCCGTAGCCGTCTTCCTCCGCTGAGTTAGGGCGTGGAATATCTGCACTGACGATCTTCACATCTCCACCTCACAGTTTGTCGTGTTCTTCGTACAGGGTAATTAAAAGTTACTTTTACTGCCCTCTTTGATTTGGATGATTTCGACAAAATCTTCAAAGGTGTTTTCCTTCAAATACTCACACACTGAACACCTCACATGTCATCTGTTCTTGATTCGTTTCTCTAAGCAAGAATTTTTCTTCAAGATTCCTCAATTGTGTGGATCTTCGATCTATACAACTCTGGAACCTAAGACAAAGAACGCTTAGTGAAATTCTTCAAGACTCACCTGGTGAAATTCCTCAAACTTGTTCATTTTACAAAACCTTCTGAGAACACATATGACCTCTCGAAATTCCTCGCAACTATACTCTGTTCACAGGTACTCGTGTCCGCTGCTGAATCACTAGGTTCTCATCAACTTAACTCATTTGCAGCGTTCCTCTAAGAAAAGTTGCATACTTCTTCAGAGAATTCAATTGCTCAAATTCCTCAACTGAAGAAAATGGCTGATGGAAAGAAGCCACAAAAGGGAGGAAAGAGGCCTGAGGTCAATACTGCGTTTGAAATCCCTGATGACATATATGCAGACTATTGAACTCCGGATGAGGCCAAGATTGGAAAAGAGGATAAAAATCAGCGCAAGGTGCGCATCCAGAGGATAGAGAGGAGATGGGCAAGAGAGTGGAGGGAGTACAGATATGTAACTCCAAAATACATGGAGAAATTCCTAAATCCTCCATGCCCAAGACCTCCGTTGGTACCTGGCCAAGAAGCAGATCCCACTAGCCTCAAGCGCGGTGAGGATTATCCTGATGAATGGGCCAAGCGTCAGGCCAAGCTGGCTAGACAAGCCAGAGAAGCAGTGAGAAAATTCAACGAGGACTCTGCTGCTGCTGCTGCCTCTGCTGAGGCCTCTGCTATCAAGACGAAGAAGGCCATGTCAAAGAAGCCTGCTCACAAGGCAGGTGCTTCTTCTTCAATGCCCTCGCGGCCAGAATACTCAAAGCCCTCACGGCAAATTCCTCACGCAGCTCCTGCTCCTCCAAAGTCCTCAGCTCCTCCGCCAAAGTCTTCGACTGCTCCGACAAAATCCTCAGCACCTGTGCATCTCGCCACGTGCCAAAGGACCGCAGGCATCTCTATTGCCTCAGGAGTCTCTGCTAGTTCCTCTGCTGCTCCAAGTTCCTCACCCGGCCCCTCTCTGCTGAAGAAAAAGTCTACTGCTGGACGAGGTCCTCGACCAAGTCCTCACAAGAAGCAGGTCACCTTCCAAGTGCCCTCTTATGATGATGAGGCTGATGATGAAGAACTAGCTGAAATCATCAGAGATAGACAAGCCAAGGCCGCTAGTGCCAAAGGAAGCAATGTGCCACTACTTTTGGATCCGAAGTTGATCCTTGACTACATTGATCTCTGGCACAAGGACCCAAACACTCCTATGCCTGATTTCAAGCTGACTCCTGGACAAAATCATGTTCTGACTGCCTTCATCCAAGAAGAAAAATGGAAATTTGAGAAGGCCAGGCAACTGAAGAAAGCTCAGTACAGGAAGGAGCGCTTCCTGAAGAAAAACGTTGTCTCTATGACAACTGAAGAACTAGTGAAGATCCAGGCTAAAATCAAAGGCCTCAGTGATGACTTCAACGCTTACTATGTTGATTGGCAAGGAGCCAAAGTCAGGTTTGTGAAACTGACAAAGAAGTTCACTACAAAGGTTGCAGCTCCATCGCAACAAGAAAATCCTCAGGCTGCAGCATCTGCTCAGCCTACTGAAGAAAATGCTAGCATCGCTGATGACAATCAGGCTGCTGAAGAAAATGTGAGTTCCAGGGCTGATGACTGCATTCCAGCCGCTGAAGAAATTGCCAGGGTATCCACTAGTGGTGCGCCTGAAGAAAATGAAGAAATCAAGGCAACTGCATCAGTTGTGCCTAAAGAAAATCAACCAGATTCCTCTGCTCCTCCTGCGCCTACCCCAACTCCAATCCTTCCATCTCCATCAGATGTGAAAAGACCAAGGCTGCAGAGCGAGCAGCTGTGAAGAAAAGGAAAGCATCAGCTCCATCAGATACTTCAGCTCCGAAGAAGATGAAGCCCTTGACCAGATCACTTGCAAATCCTATTGATGTTGTTCCTCTCACAACCATGCCATCAAAGGAACTTGTACCTTTCGATGAAGAATATGTGATCCCCAACGGATCTGATGAAGAAAAACCTTCTGCTGCTTCGTCAGAGAAGATGGATGAAGAAATTGAAGCGGATGCAATCCCTTCAACTCCAGTTGTCTCCTCGCCCATGCCTCAGTTCACAGCTGAAGAGGCCGGTGTTGATGAATTAGATGAACACAATTCTGACATGGACATTGGGAGTACTACTCCTTTGATGAATGATGACTTTTGGGGAAGTCAGCATCCCAACTCTGCACTGTTCACGCCACTACAACAAATCCCTCAGTCCCCCGCACAAACTGTACCTTTGGGCTCTGAAGAAACTCACCCCACTTTGTCTGTACGTGAAGAAATTCCAGCCACTAGTGCTGAAGAAACTGCTGCTGCTGAACATTTGAAGATGCAAACTGCCACTGAAGAGGAACCAGAAAATCCTCAACTCAAGAACTCGAGATTGCGATTCACGAGGTTGTGATGCAACTCATCGACACTCCTCCGCCCAAGCCAAAGGATCCATTCTCCAGGAAGCAAAAATTCAAAGCTAATGATTTCTTCGGCGAGCATGTATTCTTTACTGACTACAACCCCTATGACTCTGCTCGCATAAGGAAGAGGCGTTTCTGGACAGCCAGCCAGGCCAATTTCTATTCCTCAGTGCTGTTCAACAAAGACAAAGTCTTCGATCATGCACATATTCCTCACGTGGATATGGAATCTCTGTCGTGCTTCGTGCCAGTCCTCAGTGTTCTTCATGATGCTGGATTGCTAAATTTCTGCACTGATATCTGTGATTGGAATGAAGAACTCATTCTTCAATTTTATGCAATGCTGCACATCACCGGAGACTCTGAAGACGTGAATTCATGGGTGCTGGACCGGATGACTGAAAACACTCACTACAAGGCACCAGCTACTGAATTGCTTCATGCTTTACCACTCAGTCCTCCCCTTGAAGCTGCTCGTTGTGTCTACAGTGAACCTGAGCTTACAGATCACTGCATACAAGTACTGATGAAGCCATTGAAGCCAGGTCAGGCCCCACGAACCAAATTCCTCATGAAGGAATTACTATATGTGCCTCGGACTGTCTATCGCATTCTGACGAAGACATTGAGTCCAATGAAGGGCCACGACTCGAATGACGAAGAAGTCGTTGGCATCATGAAGAATCTGCTTTTCAATATCATTCATGGCGTTCCCGTCAACTTCCATGATTTCTTCATGAGGACTCTGGCCAATGTCGCTATGTCACCGTTTGAGTTGAAGCCTTATGCACCTTGGATTATGAGATTCATCAGAACAAGGTCTTCACTCAACTATAAATCTGATACACTAAATCATTGCAGCTACTTGCCTCCGATTGAAGTCCTCAAACGGACATTTTCCTCAGTTGATGACAAGGGCAAGGCCACTGCAGTTGGGGAATGTAGTAATTTCAAAAAAAATCCTACGCACACGCAAGATCATGGTGATGCATAGCAACGAGAGGGGAGAGTGTTGCCCATGTACCCTCGTAGACCGAAAGCGGAAGCGTTATAACAACGCGGTCGATGTAGTCATATGTCTTCACGGCCCGACCGATCAAGCACCGAAACTACGGCACCTCCGAGTTCTAGCACACGTTCAGCTCGATGAAGTTCCCCGGACTCCGATCCAGCAAAGTGTCGGGGAAGAGTTCCGTCAGCACGACGGTGTGGTGACGGTGATAATGTTCTACCGATGCAGGGCTTCGCCTAAGCACCGCTACGATATGACCGAGGTGGAATATGGTGGAAGGGGGCACCGCACACGGCTAAGGAACGATCACGAAGATCAACTTGTGTGTTATGGGGTGCCTCCGTATATAAAGGAGGGAGGGGGGAGGTGCGGCCGGCCCCTAGGGGTGCGCTGGAGGAGTCCTACTCCCACCGGAGTAGGACTCCCCTCTTGCCTTGTTGGAGAAGGAAAGGGAAGGGGAAAGAGGAAAGAGGCGCCGCCCCCTTCCTTGTCCTATTCGGACTAGGGGTGAGGGGGTGTGCGGCCTGCCCAGGCCGGCTCCCCTCTTCTCCCTTAGGGCCCATGTAGGCCCATTAACCCCCGGGGGGTTTCCGGTAACCCCCCGGTACTCCGGTAAAATCCCGATTTCACCCGGAACGATTCCGATATCCAAATATAGGCTTCCAATATATCAATCTTTATGTCTCGACCATTTCGAGACTCCTCGTCATGTCCGTGATCATATCCAGGACTCCGAACAACCTTCGGTACATCAAAAACTATAAACTCATAATATAACTGTCATCATAACGTTAAGCATGCGGACCCTACGGGTTCGAGAACTATGTAGACATGACCTAGAACTGTTTCTGGTCAATAACCAATAGCGGAACTTGGATGCTCATATTGGCTCCTACATATTCTACGAAGATCTTTATTGGTCAAACCGCATAACAACATACGTTGTTCCCTTTGTCATCGGTATGTTACTTGCCCGAGATTCGATCGTCGGTATCTCAATACCTAGTTCAATCCCGTTACCGGCAAGTCTCTTTACTCGTTATGTAATGCATCATTCCGTAACTAACTCATTAATTACATTGCTTGCAAGGCTTATAGTGATGTGCATTACCGAGAGGGCCCAGAGATACCTCTCCGACAATCGGAGTGACAAAACATAATCTCGAAATATGCCAACTCAACATGTACTTTTGGAGACACCTGTAGAGCTTCTTTATAATCACCCAGTTACGTTGTGACGTTTGGTAGCACACAAAGTGTTCCTCCGGTAAACGGGAGTTGCATAATCTCATAGTTATAGGAACTTGTATAAGTCATGAAGAAAGCAATAGCAATATACTAAGATCAAGTGCTAAGCTAACGGAATGGGTCAAGTCAATCACATCATTCTGCTAATGATGTGATCCCATTAATCAAATGACAACACATGTCTATGGTTAGGAAACATAACCATCTTTGATCAATGAGCTAGTCAAGTAGAGGCATACTAGTGACATTAAGTTTGTCTATGTATTCACACATGTATCATGTTTCAGGTTAATACAATTCTAGCATGAATAATAGACATTTATCATGATATGAGGAAATAAATAATAACTTTATTATTGCCTCTAGGGCATATTTCCTTCAGTCTCCCACTTGCACTAGAGTCAATAATCTAGATTACACAGTAATGATTCTAACACCCATGGAGTCTTGGTGCTGATCATGTTTTGCTCGTGGAAGAGGCATAGTCAACGGGTCTGCAACATTCAGATCTGTATGTATCTTGAAAATCTCTATGTCTCCCACCTGGACTTGGTCCCGGATGGAATTGAAACGTCTCTTGATGTGCTTGGTCCTCTTGTGAAATTTGGATTCCTTTGCCAAGGCAATTGCACAAGTATTGTCACAGAAGATCTTCATTGGTCCCGATGCACTAGGTATGACACCTAGATCGGAAATGAACTCTTTCATCCAGACTACTTCATTTGCTGCTTCCGAAGCAGCTATGTACTCCGCTTCGCATGTAGATCCCGCCATGACGCTTTGTTTAGAACTGCACCAACTGACAGCTCCACCGTTCAATATAAACACATATCCGGTTTGCGATTTAGAATCGTCCGGATCAGTGTCAAAGCTTGCATCGACGTAACCATTTACGACTAGCTCTTTGTCACCTCCATAAACGAGAAACATATCCTTAGTCCTTTTCAGGTATTTCAGGATATTCTTGACCGCTGTCCAGTGTTCCACTCCTGGATTACTTTGGTACCTACCTGCCAAGCTTATTGCTAAGCACACGTCAGGTCTGGTACACAACATTGATAGGGCCTATGGCTGAAGCATAGGGAACATCTTTCATTTTTCTCTCTATCTTCTGCTGTGGTCGGGCATTGATTCTGACTCAACTTCACACCTTGTAACACGGCAAGAACCCTTTCTTTGCCTGATCCATTTTGAACCTTTTCAAAACTTTATCAAGGTATGTGCTTTGTGAAAGTCCAATTAAGCGTCGTGTTCTATCTCTATAGATCTTGATGCCCAATATGTAAGCAG
The DNA here is from genome assembly GCA_021605145.1 of Aegilops bicornis. Taxonomy (NCBI): domain Eukaryota; kingdom Viridiplantae; phylum Streptophyta; class Magnoliopsida; order Poales; family Poaceae; genus Aegilops; species Aegilops bicornis. Next base: position 426,090,073 of record CM038671.1, on the reverse strand, counting down.
CTTCACCGAGGTCTTTCATTGAAAAACTTTTATTCAAGTATCCCTTTATGCCATCCAGAAATTCTATATCATTTCCAATTAACAATATGTCATCTACATATAATATCGTAAATGCTCTGAGCTCCCACTCACTTTCTTGTAAATACAGGCTTCTCCAAAAGTCTCAGATAAAACCATATGCTTTGATCACACTATCGGCGTTTATTCCAACTCCGAGAAGCTTGCACAAGTCCATAAATGGATCATGGAGCTTGCACACTTTGTTAGCACCTTTTGGATCGACAAAACCTTCCGGTTGCATCATATACAACTCTTCTTCCAGAAATCCATTCAGGAATGCAGTTTTGACATCCATTTGCCAAATTTCATAATCATAAAATGCGGCAATTGCTATCATGATTTGGACAGACTTAAGCATCGCTACGGGTGAGAAAGTCTCATCGTAGTCAACCCCTTGAACTTGTCGAAAACCTTTCGCAACAAGTCGAGCTTTGTAGAAAGTTACATTACCATCAGCGTCAGTCTTCTTCTTGAAGATCCATTTATTTTCTATGGCTTGCCGATCATCGGGCAAGTCAACCAAAGTCCATACTTTGTTCACATACATGGATCCCATCTCAGATTTCATGGCCTCAAGCCATTTTGCGGAATCAGGGCTCATCATCGCTTCCTCATAGTTCGTAGGTTCTCCATGGTCAAGTAACATGACTTCCAGAATAGGATTAACGTACCACTCTGGTGCGGATCTTACTCTGGTAGACCTACGAAGTTCGGTAGTAACTTGATCTGAAGTTTCATGATCAATATCATTAGCTTCCTCACTGATTGGTGTAGTTGTCGCAGGAACTGGTTCTTGTGATGAACTACTTTCCAATAAGGGAGCAGGTCTGATTACCTCATCAAGTTCTACTTTCCTCCCACTCACTTCTTTCGAGAGAAACTCCTTCTCTAGAAAGGATCTGAATTTAGCAACAGAAATCTTGCCCTCAGATCTATGATATAAGGTGTACCCAATAGTCTCTTTTGGGTATCCTATGAAGACACATTTCTCTGATCTTATCTAGTTGAAGTTTCTTCACATAAGCATCGCAGCCCCAAACTTTAAAAACAACAACTTTGGTTTCTTGCCAAATCACAGTTCATAAGGCGTCGTCTCAACGGATTTTGACGGTGCCCTATTTAACGTGAATGCGGCCGTCTCTAAAGCATAACCCCAAAACAATAGCGGTAAATCAGTTAGAGACATCATAGATCGCACCATATCTAGTAAAGTACGATTACGACGTTCGGACACACCATTTCGTTGTGGTGTTCCGTGTGGCGTGAGTTGCCAAACTATTCCGCATTGCTTCAAATGTAAACCAAACTCGTAACTCAAATATTCTCCTCCACGATCAGATCGTAGAAATTTTATTTTCTTGTTACGATGATTTTCCACTTGACTCTGAAATTCTTTGAACTTTTCAAATATTTCAGACTTGTGTTTCATCAAGTAGATATACCCATATCTGCTCAAATCATCTGTGAAGGTGAGAAAATAACGATACCCGCCGCGAGCCTCAATATTAATTGGACCACATAGATCAGTATGTATGATTTCCAACAAATCAGTTGCTCGCTCCATAGTTTCGGAGAACGGCGTTTTAGTCATCTTGCCCATGAGGCACGGTTCACAAGTACCAAGTGATTCATAATCAAGTGATTCCAGAAGTCCATCAGTATGGAGTTTCTTCATGCGTTTTACACCAATATGACCCAAATGGGAGTGCCACAAATAAGTTGCACTATCATTACCAACTCTGCATCTTTTGGCTTCAATATTATGAATATGTGTATCACTACTATCGAGATTCAATAAAAATAGACCACTCTTCAAGGGTGCATGACCATAAAAGATATTACTCATATAAATAGAACAACCATTATTCTCTGATTTAAATGAATAACCATCTCGCATCAAACAAGATCCAGATATAATGTTCATGCTTAATGCTGGCACCAAATAACAATTATTTAGGTCTAAAACTAATCCCGATGGTAGATGTAGAGGTAGCGTGCCGACCGCGATCACATCGACTTTGGAACCATTTCCCACGCGCATCATCACCTCATCCTTAGCCAATCTTCGCTTAATGCGTAGCCCCTGTTTCGAGTTGCAAATATTAGCAATGTAACCCGATTATCAAATACCCAGGTGCTACTGCGAGCATTAGTAAGGTACACATCAATAACATGTATATCACGTATACCTTTGTTCACCTTGCCATCCTTCTTATCCGCCAAATACTTGGGGCAGTTCCGCTTCCAGTGTCCAATCTGCTTGCAGTAGAAGCACTCAGTTTCAGGCTTAGGTCCAGACTTGGGTTTCTTCTCCTGTGCAGCAACTTGCTTGTTGTTCTTCCTGAAGTTCCCCTTCTTCTTCCCTTTGCCCTTCTTCTTGAACCTAGTGGTCTTATTGACCATCAACACTTCATGCTCCTTCTTGATTTCTACCTCCGCAGCCTTTAGCATTGCGAAGAGCTCGGGAATAGTCTTGTCCATCCCTTGCATATTATAGTTCATCACGAAGCTCTTGTAGCTTGGTGGCGATGATTGAAGAATTACATCAATGACACTATCATCGTGAAGATTAACTCCAGTTGAATCAAGTGATTATTATACCCAGACATTTTGAGTATATGTCCACCGTGTAACTATTCTCCTCCATCTTACAGCTATAGAACTTATTGGAGACTTCATATCTCTCAATCCGGGCATTTGCTTGAAATATTAACTTCAACTCCTGGAACATCTCATATGCTCCATGACGTTCAAAACGTCGTTGAAGACCCGGTTCTAAACCGTAAAGCATGGCACACTGAACTATTTAGTAGTCATCAGCTTTGCTCTGCCAGACGTTCTTAACGCCGCTGCCAGATCTGCAGAGGGCCTGGCACCCAGCGGTGCTTCCAGGACATAATTCTTCCGTGCAGCAATGAGGATAATCCTCAAGTTACGGACCCAATCCGTGTAGTTGCTACCATCATCTTTCAACTTAGCTTTCTCAAGGAACGCATTAAAATTCAACGGAACAACAGCACGAGCCATCTATCTACTACAAACATAGACAAGCAAAATACTATCAGGTACTAAGTTCATGATAAATTTAAGTTCAATTAATCATATTACTTAAGAACTCCCACTTAGACAGTCATCTCTCTAGTCATCTAAGTGATCACGTGATCCAAATCAACTAAACCATGTCCGATCATCACGTGAGATGGAGTAGTTTCAATGGTGAACATCACTATGTTGATCATATCTACTATACGATTCACGTTCGACCTTTTGGTCTCCGTGTTCCGAGGCCATATCTGTATATGCTAGGCTCGTCAAGTTTAACTCGAGTATTCGCGTGTGCAACTGTTTTGCACCGTTGTATTTGAACGTAGAGCCTATCACACCCAATCATCACGTGGTGTCTCAAAGACGAAGAACTTTCGCAACGGTGCATACTCAGGGAGAACACTTCTTGATAATTAGTGAGAGATCATCTTAAAATGCTACCGTCAATCAAAGCAAGATAATATGCATAAAGGATAAACATCACATGCAATCAATATAAGTGATATGACATGACCATCATCATCTTGTGTTTGTGAACTCCATCTCCGAAGCACTGTCATGATAACCATCGTCACCGGCGCGACACCTTCATCTCCATCGTAGCATCGTTGTCGTCTCGCCAATCTTATGCTTCTACGACTATCGCTACCGCTTAGTGATAAAGTAAAGCATTACAGGGCGATTGCATTGCATACAATAAAGCGACAACCATATGGCTCCTGCCGGTTGTCGATAACTTCGGTTACAAAACATGATCATCTCATACAATAAAATGTAGCATCACGTCTTGACCATATCACATCACAACATGCCCTGCAAAAACAAGTTAGACATCCTCTACTTTGTTGTTGCAAGTTTTACGTGGCTGCTACGGGCTTAGCAAGAACCGTTCTTACCTGCGCATCAAAACCACAATGATAGTTCGTCAAGTTAGTGTTGTTTTAAACTTCGCAAGGACCGGGCATAGCCACACTCGGTTCAACTAAAGTTGGAGAAACTGACACCCGCTAGCCACCTCTGTGCAAAGCACGTCGGGAGAACCGGTCTCGCGTAAGCGTCTGGCGTAATGTCGGTCCGGCCGTTTCATCCAACAATACCGCCCGAACCAAAATATGACATGCTGGTAAGCAGTATGACTTGTATCGCCCACAACTCACTTGTGTTCTACTCGTGCATATAACATCTACGCATAAAACATGGCTCGGATGCCACTGTTGGGGAACGTAGTAATTTCAAAAAATTTCCTACGCACACGCAAGATCATGGTGATGCATAGCAACGAGAGGGGAGAGTGTTGTCCACGTACCGTCGTAGACCGAAAGCGGGAGCGTTATAACAACGCGGTTGATGTAGTTGTACGTCTTCACGCCCGACCGATCAAGCACCGAAACTACGACACCTCCGAGTTCTAGCACACGTTCAGCTCGATGATGTTCCCCGGACTCCGATCCAGCAAAGTGTCGGGGAAGAGTTCCATCAGCACGACGGCGTGGTGACGGTCATGATGTTCTACCGATGCAGGGCTTCGCTAAGCACCGCTACGATATGACCAAGGTGGAATATGGTGGAAGGGAGCACCGCACACGGCTAAGGAACGATCACGAAGATCAACTTGTGTGTTATGGGGTGCCCCCTTGCCCCCGTATATAAAGGAGGGAGGGGGGAGGTGCGGCCGGCCCCTAGGGGTGCGCCTGGAGTTGTCCTACTCCCATCGGGAGTAGGACTCCCCCTCTTGCCTTGTTGGAGAAGGAAAGGGGAAGGGGGAAAGAGGAAAGGGGGGCGCCGCCCCTCCCCCCTTCCTTGTCCTATTTGGACTAGGGGGCAGGGGCGCGCGGCCTGCCCTGGCCGGCTCCCCACTTCTCCCTTAGGGCCCATGTAGGCCCATTAACCCCCGGGGGGTTTCCGGTGACCCCCCGGTACTCCGGTAAAATCCCTATTTCACCCGGAACGATTCTAATATCCAAATATAGGCTTCCAATATATCAATCTTTATGTCTCGACCATTTCGAGACTCCTCGTCATGTCTGTGATCATAGCCGGGACTCCGAACAGCCTTCGGTACATCAAAAACTATAAACTCATAATATAACTGTCATCGTAACGTTAAGCATGCGGACCCTACGGGTTCGAGAACTATGTAGACATGACCTAGAACTGTTTCCGGTCAATAACCAATAGCGGAACCTGGATGCTCATATTGGCTCCTACATATTCTACGAAGATCTTTATCGGTCAAACCGCATAACAACATACGTTGTTCCCTTTGTCATCGGTATGTTACTTGCCCGAGATTCGATCGTCGGTATCTCAATACCTAGTTCAGTCTCGTTACCGGCAAGTCTCTTTACTCATTACGTAATGCATCTTTCTATAACTAACTCATTAGTTACAATGCTTACAAGGCTCATAGTGATGTGCATTACTGAGAGGGCCCAGAGATACCTCTCCAACAATCGGAGTGACAAAACCTAATCTCGAAATATGCCAACTCAACATGTACTTTTGGAGACACCTGTAGAGCTCCTTTATAATCACCCAGTTACGTTGTGACGTTTGGTAGCACACAAAGTGTTCCTCCGGTAAACGGGAGTTGCATAATCTCATAGTTATAGGAACTTGTATAAGTAATGAAGAAAGCAATAGCAATATACTAAACGATCAAGTGCTAAGCTAACGGAATGGGTCACGTCAATCACATCATTCTCCTAATGATGTGATCCCATTAATCAAATGACAACACATGTCTATGGTTAGGAAACATAACCATCTTTGATCAATGAGCTAGTCAAGTAGAGGCATGCTAGTGACTTTAAGTTTGTCTATGTATTCACACATGTATCATGTTTCCGGTTAATACAATTCTAGCATGAATAATAAACATTTATCATGATATGAGGAAATATATAATAACATTATTATTGCCTCTAGGGCATATTTCATTCAGCTGCTGTTATAGATGAAGGCATTCGTCCATTGGATGGTCAATTTCGCAAGGCTGCATCTTACTCAACCAATGACGACTTCTCCACCCATGACTCTGCCGCCAACACAACCAAGCAAAATCCTCAAGGCACAACACCCAGGGTGATGACTGATCGTGAGCTACTCCTCAGTCTTCATCAGAAGGTTGATCGCAATCATAAATGGGTCAAGCGTCAGTTTGGTTCAATTCTTCACAACATGACTGCTACCCACAATGCAGTGAAGAAAAACCACTACTACCTCCATGAAACCTTCAACCGTACCTGGGCTGTTCTGTCTCATGTTTACAGCACAGAAGATCTGAAGAAAATGGATCTCAAGGAAGATTTTGACTGGTCTGCTCCTCCATCGAAGAAATACAAGAAAGTCGAGGTTCCTTCCTTGGTGGCCAGCTCCTATTCTTCATCGGGCGACACCAACGAGCATGAAGAATTGGACGACACTACGGCAGGCCCAACATCAACACACGACCCCAACAACGCTGGCGCTCCTTCATCAACTTAATATTCTTCAGGGGCGTTAGTCCTCATTTTCGATCCTTTTGGTCATTCGATGATAAAGGGGGAGAAATTTGAGTTAGTCTTCAAGCGGGTCTATCTTATATGGGCGTTTTTGCTAAGTTACAACTCTCGTTCTTCTGATGAGTTTGCTGGATCGAGTTGTAAACTTAAACTCTATGGTGGCCTGATACTTTTGCTGTGATTTTCTGCATGCTTATTCCTTATTAATGTTTATGCACGCATGCTGAATTTCATCAGTCACCATATTTCAGCATGCATTTCAAATTCTTCATATTATATATCAAATGCGTGTATGAATTACATGATATAGGGGGAGATCTCCATGATTCAACTCTTCAAGTGTGCATTGCTTCAAAAGCAAATTCCTCACTATGCACATCTTCAGGGGGAGTTCTTCTATATCTTGCAATCAAATTCCTCAATATTAGTATTTACACTTCATATGTTTATCCCCGTTGAAAACTTAACCTATATTGTCGACAATCACCAAAAAGGGGGAGATTGTAAGTGCATCTAGTGCCCCTTAGTGATTTTCGTGTATTGAAGACTTATAGGTTAAGGGACTACTGTGTTTATGAGTGTACACAGGACTATAAGTCTATAAGGAGTTTGATATTTACAGAGAAAGTCGACCCCTAAAAATGAAGTTCTTCAACTGAAGACTTTGGATTACTGAAGACTTTCTGAAGACCTTGAAAGTGAAGAAATTGGTGTGACCTTGAAGACTTGGTATTCATTCGAGGAACATAAAGCGTGAAGACTTTTGTTTTCGTAGTTTCATTTTCTCTTTCTTGAGTCATAGGAAACACCGTACTGTTAAAAGGGGTCGAGGAAATACTAAGGAAAAATTTCCATGTGATGCTCAACTCAAAATCCTACACCTACAAATCCCTTCGAGTGAAGCAATTGGAAATCTCATATAGTTCAATCATATTCTTGATGTAGACGAAGTTCTTACAGTCACCGAGGAATTTGTTCTGACCGAGGAGTTAGGAATTCGCCCGTGCGGATTGCCTACACAAAGTGAGGAACATGATAGCCCCGAGGAATTTGAGCCTCAAATTTCCGACCGTTCTGTACTTTCTACGCCAGTGTCCCAAAATATCTTATCCACCTAACGGTCATATCATTGAAGGGCATTTATGTCTTATCATGTCCGATTGCTCCCTAGGCTATAAATAGCCGCCTACAACCACTAGCTGGTTGGCTGCTCCGAGAGAAACTGACACTTGTCATTTGAGAGCATCCCATCCTCCGAGGACTTTGAGAGAAAATCATCGAGTGAGGAAAACCCAAACCCAAACACCTACAAACCCAAAGTGATTGAGCATCACTGAAGAGATTGATCATGCATGGATCCGGCGCTTGTTACCTTTGAAGACTGTGCTTCTTCCAGACGGTTAGGCGTCATGGTCTAGAGCATCCAAGAGGAATTGTGGATCGCTGAGTGACCGAGTTTGTGAAGGTTCGGAAGTCACCTGAAGACTTACCACGAGTGATTGGACGAGGTCTATGTGACCTTAGTTCAAGGAGAATACGGTGAGGACTGTGTGTCCGGGACTGTGTGTCCTCAGGTTTAAATACCTAGCCTCTCCAACCAGATGTACAACTGAGACAACCACTACAAAAAAATACACTTCCGCAATGATACGTGTTTGTTATAGTAGGTCGCGTTTTTTGTCATGCATGTACATCCATGACAAATTTATGACAGAATGAAGATAGTCATACCTGTGCGGTCGTAGAAGTGTTCAATGACATTACCAAAATTATCATCACGGAAGTGTCCACTTCCATGACGATAAATCGCGCGTCACAGAAGTGCTTTCGTCAAGGGTGACCGACACGTAGCATCCACCGTAACGGAACACCGTTAAGCTATCGGGTCGGGTTTTGGATCCGACACTGTTAACAGCCCGACCAATGGGGATTTTCCACGTGTAAAATCATCATTGGTCGGAGGAAACACGTGTCGGCTCACCGTTGGGATGTATGTCATCCACTCATTGGATGATAGGCGCCTATGATACGTCGACCGTGGCACGGCCCAACAGAGGCCTATTCTGTGAAAAGGCCGCCCATTTGACTTGGTCAAAAGGTGGCGGGCTGGCCCATGTAAAAGCTCGTTAACGGCTTTGCTCGCATATAGCCCATTTACAACCCGCTAACCCAAGGCCCGTTACGCCCTATCCGAATTAGGCCCAGTAGCGTCATCTGTGCAACCCAATATGATTCCAGACCGTTTTCACATCTGACCCATGTATGGCCCAAGACGTCTTTTGGCCCATATGAGGCCCTATGTAACTCTTGGCCTATTAACAACCCGTGGTGAACCGGCCCGTAATGAACAAAGGTATTACTTTACACCCATTAACGGCCCGTGGTGAAAGCGGCCCGTAATGAACAAAGGTATCACTTTATACCCATTAAGGGCCGTTATTCCGTTGGGCTTTCCAGCCCATGTTATCTTCGGCCTTCTCAGAGCCCATTTATTCTTGGGCTCATTTCAAAGATTCGTTTACTTACGGCCCATCGCTATTTTACGCTTATGGGCCAAATTCAGCCCGTGGTTACAAATCGGCCCGTTTGTGGTCCGTTAACATGTTGGGCCGTTTTCATAGCGTCATGAAATACGTCCTATTAACGATGGCCCGTTATGGTCGGCCCATGAACGGACGATTCCAACTCTAGCCCGTTTACGGCCATAATGCGGCCTGTTATTGGCCCATGTTTGGCCAATCGATCATACTGCCCGTATAAGGCCCATTGATGATAGGCCCGTAGAAGGCCCATTGTTTCGCGGCCGTAGAAGGCCCATTGTTTCGATGGCCCGTGGAAGGCCCACTGTTTATATGGCCCGTAGAAGGCCCACTGCTTTCACGACCCGTAGGTGCGGTGTCACTACAAAGAAATATTAGCCCATGGTTATTGTGGCCTAGTTTTAAAAATAGGTTGTTGCAGCCACTAGCAAACCGCAGAAAAGAACTGCATTGACTACAAGCAAACAAATAAACAAGCCAACAAGGAAATAAATAAGCAAGCAACTTACACTAGGCTATCACGGCTATTACACATATTACATCCACTGGGCATCAAAGTTCGCCACCAGTGCAAATATAAGGAACACAAGAAGATATAAACGCATGAAGAAAACAAGTCCAGAATCTGAAACCACTTGAGAAGAGCTCAAGAAACAATATCCTGGGTACCCATAATGCGGCAAGATGCTTAGCAAGCTTATTAACTTTCTCTTGTTTGGCGCTTAAGTCCTCCAAATACCGTTGTTGCACCGTAAAAGTATGCATCTGAATTCTGCAGGACATCCTCGGTCCTTCGGCTTCGTCGCATAACATCTCGATCGATGTCTTTCAACTTGAAGTTGAGACTCAAGAAGCCGAACTGATTCAGTAACGAGTTCAAGAGCTGGTGCCAAAGAAGTGGTAGCCAGTAACTCGAACACTACATCAAGACAGGACTTTGGGGTTGTCTCAGTGTCCCCAATATAGTTTTTATCAGCTTTCTTGGAGACCAACAGGGATGTCTCACTATCTTGAACCTTATCTGCATTACTTCCTTTACCATTGCATAACAGGGTACTCTTCTCCAATATTCTATCCGCGTTCTAAAAGGGAAACAAAAAAAACACATCTCTGGTTTACAATGTAGTATATGAAACTCATTTTGGTAAACCAGTTCAGTAGTAAGGTGGACAGGATAACAGCATGAAACAAACATATATCTATGTAGCATGGTCATCAGATGGTCTATATCATTCTAGTTTATGTTGCCAAATCAAGATAGATACAGTTCGAATCATATCTATTTAAGACAAAGCAACATAGACAGAATATAAGTGTGGGAAACTACACCGCAATAACAACACTTGTAATGTGCATGGCATGAGAACATAATTTTTTATTCAATTGAAACTGAAATCAACATAGAGCAAGTTACAATAGCAAACAGCCAAACACGTTGAAGAAACAGGTTTAAAACATACCTGTTGCGCCATTGGAGTTTCAATTGCATCCTTCAAATTTGAAATTGGTTGGTATCAAGAATACAATGATGCAAGAGCAAAGTAGTATGAACCATAGCTACGGAACTGACACGAGAACAATTCTTCTTACGCTTTAAGTGTTGACTTGGGTTCGGAGTGGTGGTCCTCATGATTTGGGCACCGCAGTTGCCTTACTAGCTGCTCGTGTTTGGGTGCTCTGTGGTGGAGACGGTCTTTGTGTCAATGGGAACTGGGTGTCTATCTGCTTTGGGGTTGGGGTTAGAAGGTGTAGCTGGTTCTCCGTCCAACCGGGTAGGGGTACAATCTGCATGAGTGTGGGTATGTGTGGTGGGGCTGATTCTTGGGCAAGTACAACCGTGGTTCTATCTGCATCGACGGGTAGCACGATCTTTTCTGAAGACCGTGTTTTTACTCCCATAGATACTGCCATCACTCCCTCCAATTGAAATGGCTGATAAACAAGAAAAGTAATTGAATGTACAGACATTGTAAGATAGACAGGTGCAATGGATAGTAGGAAAGAAAACAGGGCATGGAATAATTCACATTTATGTTGTCTAACCAAATGTAATAGCGGTGACATAATTTCACATATATGATGGCTAATTAAACAGGATAGCATGACACAATTTCACATGTATGATGGCTGACTAAATAGGATAGAATGACATACTTCAAAATATGATGACTATGTAAACAGGATGACATGATATAACTATACGATGTGTCTATTAAAGTGGTTGGCATGCCATAAATCACAAACATGCCGTCGATGGAAACATGATGGCATGATATAATTCACGGATAGAATGACATAATTTAAAATATGATGACTATGTAAACAGGATGAGATGATATAACTATATTATGTCTTTAGAAAATGGGTTGGCATGCCATAATTCAGATACATGCTGTCTATGTAAACATCATGGCATGACATAATTCAAATATATGATTTATATACTAAGGAAGTGAGCAGAGGGCAATTGCATATATGATTTGTCAACTAAGGAGATGGCATTCAATATTGTGTATATGATGTAAAAAATAAGCATTGCAATACAACATATGCATTATATGAGTAATATAACCCTACCAAGTTTGAGCATATACCTCAGGGGGATAATAGGACTGGTCATTCCGCCTCTGAATCCTCCTCTCAAGAGCTATCTGTAATCAAAGAAGATATCTGCTTCAGCAGGTAGCATTGTCCGCTCAAGACCTTGTTTTCACTCGATTTCTCCATCAACAATTCAAATGGCTGATGCACAGGAAGAGCAGTTGAATATACAAACATTGTCCATAAAAGCAATGAGAAATACAAAAAAAGGACGGCATGATATAATTCACATATATGACGCTTGCCTAAACAGCATGGCATTGCATAATTGACATATATAATGCCTTGCAACAAGATAACATTGCATAATTCACATATATAATGTCTTGCAACAAGATGGCATTGCATAATTCACATATATGGTAATTAGACACTAAACAGGTGGCATTCACACAAAGCATGTCTAAACTAAGCAAATGACATAGCAATGCAAGATACCATACGCACGATATGAGCAACATAACCCTGCCAAGTTAGGGCATGCACCTCGGGGGGGAAATATGACTGGTCATCTGTCTCTGAATCCTCCTCTGAGGAGCTATCGGTAACCAGCAAGACATGTGCTTCGTCAGATAGCATTGTCTGCTCTAAAGACCTTGTTTCCACTCCAGATTTTTCCATGACCGTGCCGAATGGCTGATGCACAGGAAGAGTAATTGAATGTACTAAAATTGTTGACAAATTTAACACATAATAAAAAAATGATGGCATGATATAATTCACATATAAGATGACTGGCTAACTAGGGTGGCATTGGAAAATTCACATATATGATGCCTGGCTAGACAAGATGGCATTGCATGATTCACATATACGATAAAGAAACAAAACAGATGGCATTGACACAAAGCATGTCTAAACTAAGAAGATGACATCTTTAATGTATACAGTAAGCAATGCAAGGCACCATATGCATGATATTACGAACATCAGCATGCCAAGTTAGAGCGAAGACCTCATGGGGTAAATAGGAGTGGTCTTATCCTTCTGAATCCCCCTCGTAATGCTTATCTTCCTCTTGATTACGATCCGAAATGGGTGGAGGGGGCTGCCTTTGCGCCCACCATGGAACGACGTCGCATGAAATTTTATTGCCACGCATAAGGCTCATCTCTTTTGCTCTACATGATCAGTTCCATTGTGTACAATAAGCGGCATGCATAGGAATAAAACATAGTGAGATTATGTAAGGAGTGCATGCACAAATCCAGAGTGATGGTAGCAAACTGTGGATAGACCCAAAACCAATGATAGCAGGCAGATAATAGCTTTAGTTAAAAAATACAGATAATGGCTCCTTTAATGTTTGTTTGCACCCAACATGAAACTCATAGTAGACACCGGAGATTAACCAGATAGTACTGATTGCTGCCCCAATATGTACCCCACAACCATTTAAAAACTCAAGTTTCAGCATGAGTTTGGACCTGAGTTGGAGTCTAATAGGTGAACATGATGATAATGTAGCATGTCATCATATTAAGCGACGCATAACGTAAGCAGACACGGAAGAGTGCGACCTCTCTTGCGGACCCGTGTAGTCCTCAAGGTCATCTGCTCATTTGATGATGGTAATGCAGTTGTCGTGGCTGCCGGCGGCGGGGAAGAAGATCTGAGGCGGCGAAAGACAGTCTGGAGAGCGGATCTCTGCTGTGGTGAGCCCTTCCGTCATTGGTGCAGCTGAGCTGGGGTGGAACACGACGCCGTAGAAGTAGGACAAACCACACAAGGTTTTCTTTGACACATATCTGTAACAGAAGTAATTGAGTAAAGGCTTGTTTGAATTTGAGGATTCTAACAATGCAGGGATAGGAAATAGACAGGAATAGGATAGGAATGCACGTGCAAAATAGAGAATTTAAAAACAGATTTACGCCAACTGGGTGTTTGATTCACAACAATTGGAAGATCACGGGATGCAAAAAGCATGGTGAGATTAAGTCAAACCACAAGAAAATGTACGGTTATAATGCTATTATGCTACTATCTCTTAGTCTTGTGCTTGATGAATAGGAATATGAAAAGGAGGAGAAGTGGAGATTAGAATTCCTACAGTTTTTCTTTCAAGGAGACACTAAAGGAACAAATCCTACAATTTTCCTTTGCTCCATTCCCTTGCACCAGATTCATGAAAAGTAGTACCATAGGAAACTTTCCAATTCCTATGTTTTTCACTCACTTTTCCTTTCAAGCACTGGCGATTCTAGTAGGCAGGCTCGAGCAAGGAAAATCCTACACTAAAAAAATGTTTTTGTGCTACTTCTATTACTTTGGACCCGTGCCAACGCCATACTAGCTCAACTCCTGTGCCCATCGACAAATGCATAGCTCAAACGCGCAGAGATAAATAATGATGGCGTTCAAGAGAGTCCATCACGGATAGCTAAGTTGCCTGGTACCTCGTTGCTTGTCATATAGTAGGATAAAATAATCGTATTTCTCGTTACTACGAGTGCTCAGTGGACAATATATATATCATGTAGAGTAAAAAAGAGATGCAACAAGTGTACAACCTCTTTGGCGAAGCCATGTCGATCTCAGCGTGATTGGGTTGGCGGTGAGGATGCTCAATCGACTTTGCTATCGGAGGAGGGGAAGACGATCTTAGGCGTCTGGAGATGGAGCCCGAGGTACTGCTCCACTTTGATGGAGGGTTTCGTCGTTGGAGCAGCTCCGATGAGTTGTACGACGCCGAGGCTGAAGCAAGACAAGTGAGACAACGAACAACGTTAACCTGAGTGGAATTATAATAGCATCTCCAATACATGACCTAAAATACATAACCACAAAGTGCTAGATGTAAAATACATCAGTTTTTCATCACTGAACTTAACTGTCGAAACTGAACTTAACTGTCGAAACTGAACCTAACTGTCCAAACTGAATTTTGCTGTCGAAACTGAATTTTCTTTGTCGAAACCGAACGCACTAGCAAGGTGAGGCTACGTCGGTCGATCGACTTTTTCATCTCAGTCGGTCGATTTTTCAGCCGTTGAATACGAAATCAAGGGCTGCGGTTCATCTTCAACCTCCACACTTCGAGCCGCCACCACCACCGGCCAAACAAAGAACCCCATCACCATGGCCAGGTGCGCCGCCCGCCCGCCAAAACACTCCCCACCGCCGGTCCGCCAGCCCGCCATCCCTCTAGGCCTCCCGTGCCGAGCTTTTCTCCGGCGATCCCAGTGCCACCGCCCGTAACGCCCGCTAACGCCGGCGACCACCGCCCCATCCACGAACCCTAAGATAGATAGTGGGGTACCTCTCCGCAAGCCCTCCCCGCCTTGTTGGTTCTTCCTTCACCTCGCGAGCCCACCCTTTGAAATCGATCGACCCAAAAGTCGATTCGATCAAGTGTAGCCAAATCGGAGCAGCATGGCAAGCAAGAGCAAGAGCGAGAGCAGCATGAAAGCAAGAGAAATAGCAAGAGCAGACCAGGCCGGGGATCGAGAGCAAGAGCAGAGCAGCAGCGCGAGCGAGAGCTAAAGCAGCAGCAACTCCTACTGATGTGGACATCGCCGCCGAGGGAGAGACGTCGTGGAGGAAGTGGCCGGTGATGCCGCCATGGATGGAGCCGCGCCTTGTCGGCTCGGGACCGAGCGCCGGCAGCACCGTGAGATTGAATCAAGAAGAAAATGCGGCGATTAGTGTACAACCTCTTTGGTGGCGCCGATTAGGCTGCAGCTTCATCCGAGGAAATGGTGATGATGATGCTCTTCCGGTGGTGCAGGTGAAGACGGCGGTGTGGGAATGGAGGTGGCCTGAAAGGCGAGGGGAACGTCGGGGCAGCTCCTTGGAGGTGGAGGATGAGGTGGCTGAACCGGCGGGATGATGAGATCGACGACGGATCCTCATCCGGTACGGTGGATGAGGGACGTCGAGGTGTTGCTATGGACGACAACGTCGGAGATGAACCTCTGGCTGGGTGGCGGACGGAGCAAGGTGTGGGGTTTCGTCGCGGGTTTTCGCGGCCTCGGTGTACGAATGGGTGGGGGATGGGATGGCACTGGGGAACCATGGCTTAGATACGCGCTTGTCCGAAATGTGGGGTAAGTTACGAAAGTACCCCCCACCGATTTGAGGCAGTTCTTTCGGTTCAGGGGTACCACGGGCATTTCGCGTGTCGGGATTTCACAGGAGGTGGGAATTTTCGCGTGCGTTGTAATTTCGGAATAGCAAGGCGCGGGTTGAGATGGAGGGAGTTGTCACAGCACAACGAGACAAAGATATATCTTAAATATTTCGGGCTAACAAGGCGCGGGTTGAAGAGGCGGGAGTTTCAAAGACGATAGATGAGACGCTTAGCTTCAATTTTCGGCATAACAAGGCGCGGCTTGAAATTTCAGACGAACAAGCTTAACGTGTACCAAAAAAAAGATAATTTGCACCTCAACACGCACAACACACACACAAACACCATTTAGACTAGAGTAAGGTACACGGGCATTGCACGCATGAGATTTGGCAACCAAACTACTCCCTCCGTTTTTATTTAGTTCGCATATTAGCTTTGGTCAAAGTCAAGCTTTACAAACTTTGACCAAGTTTATAAACAAAAATATTAAGATATACAATAACAAATCAACAACATTAGATTTATTATTGGATGTACTTTCACATCGTATAAATTTATTATGATAAATGTCTATATTGTTTTCTACAAACTTGGTCAACTTTACGAAGTTTGACTTCAGTCAACTCTAATATGCAGAGTAAATAAAATGGAGGGAGTATGAATAAATACCACATTATAGCATGCAAGCTTTGAGTCATATATGCATGATGTAGATGTTCGTTTAATTCTTATAGTTCATTTCATTCAAAATCATCTAGTTTTTATAAGAAAGCTAATCTATTTTAAGATTCATGAAATTGTGCGTTGTAAGACATAAAGTAAAAACAAATAATGGCAAATCATGTAGAAAAACATTTGGGCAATTATGATACGGAAGATTCTAGAACAAATAAGAAGTGCTTGTGTTTTGAGGTTTGTGCATTATGCTTAAGTTCAACCATGGAGTCTTCTAGATTATACATGTGGCGAAATCTGGTGGAATCTAGATGATATCCAACGGCCAATAGTGCTAAAATTTGCCATCTTTGGACCTTCGGATTCGCCTCATCCAATGACCATCTTTCAAAGTTAAAGTTACCCGCTCACAATAAAAAAATATAATATAATATAAATAGGGGTATAGATATAGATATGTGATGCGAAAGCCGCCCATCATCTCCAATTACATGCACGGATGCGACATGGGCAAATGATGTCTGCCATCGGTATCTCAAATTCAAATCAGTCTGACCTTGTTCAATGTGTATACATTACAACATGCTCGTTTCGAAAGCACACCGCGTAGATCTCCGTTATATTCATGCACGCATGGGTTTCAAACATCAGGATCTCTTATTCAAATATTTGAATTCAACTTTACATTGATTATGACCTCACCTATTCTTTTACACCCACACAGTAGTCTTCTCTTTATAATTGTACCACTAACTTTCTCTCGTGCATGCATGCACACACACTACCAGCCGGCATTATCTATCGCACGCATGCAATCTTTTTCTTCAAGTCGGTCTCCCATGAAGGCACACACCCACACACATCCCCCTCTCCCTCATACCGGGCATTCTTTATCTCTCACGCGTTCATGCGCAACGATCGACGTTCCTCTATGTATGTGTGTATATAGCTAGGTATTTCATAGTTTTCCACACAAACCGATCAATCGATATATCCAGTGAGGTCTCACCCTCTTTCCCACTTCCACATCGATCAATCTATACCTCTCCCACGTCCACATCGATCAATCTGTACCTCTCTATATAGGATTAACATAAATATCTAATACACCCACATTAATTATATATCCAACGTCCCCCTCTCATCATCCATGCCTTCTGCTTCATCTCTCAGATGCGTGCACAATGGCGAAGACAGGGGCAGTAAGGGCGGCCTGCCCCCCCCCCCTAACATCACTATATATCAAGGCTAATATGAATGTGATCATTAGACAATTGCTGCTAAAAAAGGTTTAATTTCATGAATTGACCCTCCTCGTAAAGGATTAGCCATGGTTGGCCCCCTAGCTCATTTATTTTTCAGGGCTCCGCCACCGCGTGCAACAGCGCACGTGTTCGCCCCCTCTCTCTAAATATCGATCTCGCACTTGTGCATTCCTTCATAGTCTCCCTCCATTCGGCCCCTCGCACCATTTTCTAGCCCCCCACCGGATTTTGCCACATGTACAATCTAGCAGACTCCATGGTTGAACATAAGCATAATGCACAAACCTCAAAACAACAGTGGTTCTCTTTTGTTCTAGAATCTTCTGTATCATAATTGCCCAAACTTTTTTCTAGTTGAATTGCCATTATTTGTTTTTACTTTATGCTTTACAACGCACAATTCCATGAATCATAAAATAGATTAAGGGCTTCTTTGATTCAAAGGATTCTCAAAGGAATTTTGGAGGATTCTAATCATTAGGAATTTTTCCTATCTTGGTTGTTTGATTCAGAGGATTGTAAACCATAGGAATTTTTCCATATGATTCATTTGCACTAGATTTCATAGGAAACATCCCATCCACTCAAACCTCTTTGAAAGAATTCTGCGTTTTTTCTATGCACAGGCAAACACTCGTACAATCCTATAGGATTCAATACGACATTCCACTATAATCCCATGTTTTTCCTATTCACGCGATCTTAGCTTTTTTTATAAAAACTAATTTGATTTTGAATGAGATGAACTATAAGAATTAAACGAAGGGCTACATCATCACGCATATATGACTAAGAGCTTACATGCTATAGTGTGGTATTTATTCATAATTTGGTTGCAAAATCTGATGCGTGCAATGCATGTGTAAATTACTAGTACTTCGAGTATGTGCAAAACACGTAAATTAGAATACCAATGGCACGCTACACAGTGTCTCTCTTACAGTTCATGAAGCCACGTGGCACATGTGGAGGCGTTGTCCCGACCTCCTTGTGTGGATTGATCACAGTGAGGTGTTGCTGGTTCCAGAAGAATGTACTCGTCCTCCCTGAGCCATACTAACGGTACATGCACGAAGCGAATATGTGCACGCACGCCACACACGCACTCATTCCCTCGCACGCACATGCGGGTACACGGGCGGACGCAATTTTGTACCAAGATCCACCCCATGTGATAATTTGACGCATGTAAAGTCGTTTACTTCATTGATGGTCAATTAATACAGTGCGTGCAAATTGAGTGGACGTGAGGGCGGAAGAAAGACATTATTACTCCACTACGCGCATGCGAGTAGTTAAATCGTGGGTTGCTAGTAGTACTTCCATTGGTCTCCTTCGTTTTTTGTGCCAATTTTTGACAGTAACATAATATTTACGCATTTGAGCAGTGTAGTCTACTTGAAATTTATGTTCCACTAAACTCATCGGGAGCCGTTTCGGGCCTTGAAACCAAAACCATCAATTAATCTCTACCTTGTTCCCATCACATTCGACAGCCTGCTCACACCTACTAGTACTACGTACCAAACTTGAACGTGTTCCCACTATGCAGGTATTAGTACTACTAGTGCTAGTACTTAGGTTATAAAAAGGGGAACTACATAACCGAAAATTACTCTACCTTTCCTCCTCATAAGTGCTTCTTCTTCGTCCGTCGTTGCCATGGCCGGTGAGCAGAGCTCTAGGTCGAGAACTACTCGTAACAAGGGAGCGGCAACCAAGGTTGCGAAAAAAAAGAGGGCTCGCCGCCATGCAGAGACCTCGAAAGATCTCTCACGGGCAGGCGATGGCTCCTAGGAGCGCCCTAGCTGCGGAGGCGAACATGCCGAGCCGGAGGAGCTGGAGTTGTTATCCCTCGACGGCATGCCCGATCAGCTCAATAAGCACCTCAATAAGCAGAAGGAGTTCATCCAAGGCTTGACGGAGTTGTTGAAGGAGAGCCTCGACGACATGCCTGCTGAGCTCAATCAGCAGGGGGAGTTGACCGCCGGCTTGGTGATGCTGCTGAAGAAGAGCATTGCCTCGGAGAAGAAGGCGACCGGCAAAATCCTGCTACTTCAGGAGGACAAGGCGAAGCTCTGCCACGAGATCGACCTGCTGAAGGAGAAGAACGCGGCTGGAAGAAGCTGCATGAGAATAGTAGTTCCTCGATGAAGATGCTGCAGGCCCTCGTCATGGAACAGAAGGAGGAGTTGGCGAAGCTCCGCATCGAGCACCCGGCTGCTGTCAAGGTACGTAATGCGGCCGTGGAACAGATGATGAAGGCTCACGTCGATAAATCCCGCGTCATGGACAGAATGAAGAAGATGGCGGAGGAGACGCGCAAGGAGATGGAGGTCATGGAGGTGATTAAGAAGCAATTACGACTCTGCGGCGAATTAGATCATTTGGGGTGATAATCTTCCTTCTTCTTTTGCTGCTGTGTTTCATCTTTTGCTTCGGGTGTTTTGTCGCACGTGTCACGTTCTCTACGAGGCATGAATAGAACAATGGTTTTTGTTTTTTGAGGGAATAAATAGAACAATGCTAACAATGAGATGACTAGCAAATTAGATCATTTTTTATCGCCATATGGCACTGGGCTGTCGTGTTTCGTGCTCCTCCGTCAGTAAAGATTACTCCATGGAAAACTTGAGTATACCACACGGTTTTTGCTCCTCCTCGATAAGGTCGTCGGTAGCATTTATACGAAAGCAGTCAAATCACAAGGCCCCGCTTCCAGCAGTAATGAGTCAAAATCACAAAGGCCCTCGCCTCGTGAAACCGACCAAGCTAGACTGCCCGCCCTCTAGCCTTTTAAAAATGTATACTTTTGTACATCAAGAGTATCGATGGATTGCGCCATGGAGCAAAACTTGAAATTAAAAAAGGTGGTACATATAGAGAGCGCTCGTCGCCAAATTATAAATATAGTACTATTAAAAGGCTAGTCACAATAATGGTGTCCAAAGCACAACCCACCCCTCAAATAAAACTAAGCACCACGGAATTCTTTGACAAAACTAAGCACCTCGAAATCTTTGACAACTAAACTGTTATTATATGATGTTGGCCATATATATTGTAATGTATATAATGTGAATAAACGAGTGGTAGTACTATACCAGCTAAAAGATGAAATGTAAGAAATACTAGTATGTACTTCATCAAGAGTTAAAGTAACAAGAAGAAACATAACATAGTTATTGGGGCTCAAAGACAACACACCCATCAAATTAAATTAAGCACACCTGAAATTAAACTTTGCAACTATTCCGTAGACACCGTGCATTAGAACCACCATGAGCAACGACACTGCCACCTTACTCGGAGTCCTCGTCCACGTCCTCGATTTCGTCCTTGTCCCTCTTCCTCTTGGCCGATACTTCTTTGTTTGAACCGCCAACTTGGCTGTTGCACTTCATCCAACCCTTGAGATATTGAAACAAAGGTAGCAATCCATTGCAGTGTACTGGATGTGGTTTGTATCTAGTACATTCTGCTACCATGCATGACAATGAAACGTGTATGGAGGTTTCTCTAGTTTACCGTACGAAGGATGAACCATGGCTCTCGCCAGGTCAAAGATTGAAGGTCGACGAGAGGACACCAGCCGATTCTTTTGGAGGTCGAAGGTGTTGCCTACAACGAGGCCTATACGACGCAGGACTTATTTGTCGTTACCAAAGTCTACAGTAACGAATTTGACTATGTTGCTCTCGAGGAAGTCCTTAAAATCCTGGCACTCAACGTCGGCATGGCATATGTGGTAGACCAAGCATAAGTCATGCACGCAAACCTGGATCACGGCGGGCTTCTTCCTCTCTTCGTCCTTTAGATCCTTCTCTCGTCCCACGACTGTGGTGTACTCAACATCTAGCCCGGCGACCCACTCATCACGTGAGGCTTCGAACATGCATCTGAAGCGAGAAAGGCATCCTTTCACCGTCGCGGAAGAACGGGTGTAGATGACGTCGAACTCATCGCCGGTGATGGTTCTAACCTTGTAATCACCGCCGATCGGGGAGATTTGGGACGCCATGGATTTGGGAGGAGGGTTAGGATTAGTGGAACTGCCGTAATGTGAATGGACGGGACGACTAGGAGCGAACCGCCGTAGTATTAAAGGACGTGTGGGGACGAGTAGGAGCGAATCGCCAGCCGCGAACGGCAGGTAGTGGCTTTCCATTCTCCCATGATACGGGTTTCCGAGAGCCCTTGGATCGGAGATCGAGCGGTTGCATGGCATGATTCTAGACCTATGCGTGAATATCCTATCACGGAGGGTTATTCTTAAAATTTTCAGCAACTTAGCATGCACCGCTTGATCTCAGATCCAAGGGTTGCCAAGAGCTCAGATCATGGTCGCGCCTACCACGACCGTCGCGTCGCCAGCGTGGTCGCGCCTTGGAGATTTAACACGGTGCGGTAGGCTATCCGATGTTGGCATGCCATACATAGTCATCACTTAGTCACTCATACTACAATAAGGTTGGCTATAAGGTTGGCTATAAGTGTATTTTTTTACTCCTCTCTATCTCTTTTTCAGATTTCTCGTCCCATAATATAAGAACGTTTTTGACACTAGCTAGTGTAGTGTCAAAAACGTTCTTATATAATGGGACACAGGGAGTAATAGTATTTATTGCATTTGCCAAGGAGTGACCTCTTCCAATGAAATGGTGTTGCTAAGTTTGCTTCATTTAATTAGCTATAGACTCAAAATTGTCTTTTCACCTAGGTACACGCGCTTAGCATCGTTTCTTCCTTGGGTCACCAAACTAGTCTCTCTCTTCTTGATTAACTTGTCACATCAGACTTTATGCCTATGTGGCAAGCTTAAGCACATGTAGGAGCAAGTAAGTACAATAGTGCGCTTTGCCGCTTTACATGGCATTTTTTCATATGTGGAGTAAAGAGAGGCAAGGAAAAAGTGGAGAAGTGGGCTCTCATGCAAGAGCCAGCCTCTACTACTACATGGTGGAGCATTGGGAGAGGCACCTGTATGGAGTTGGTCAGGAATCGGGAGACTCACACGGTCAGAAAGTAATCCGCAGATTAAAATGATAATGGCAAGTCAAATCACGGGGCCCCACCTATCCAAAGAAGTAACTTCATTGTCAAATCACACAGCCCTACATTTGCAGTAGCCTACTCCCTCGTCTTCTCGCATCTCTGTCGAACCGACTAGGCGGAACTGTCCCGCCGCCTACCGGGTAGGAAAAGCCCCGCCGTCAACTTTTAAATAGTATACAGTATACTAATTTTGTATCCATGGATTGCGCCCGCACCATGGAGCAAAGCGTCTAGTAAACGGCGGTACACATGTACGGAGTATACAGCACGCACGTCGCGTTCGAGTCACACCCCAGACGGTCGGTCGGTCTGGCAAGCTGCTTTCCAAATGGAACGCGCGTCATATTGCGTTCGCACACACATGTGGGACGGCACTTGAGAACCGACCATAGGCACACTCCCCGGCCCCGCAAGTCGGGTGACTTAATAGAAGAGGGAGACGAGCGATAGTACTAGAGAAGTGTTTTACTACGTTGGTGCCTGGACGATCCCTGTAAGACACGGAAGATCAGTTCGTCCATGCATGTGACCAGACTCCAGCAGACACGCTTGGATTGGCTATCGTCTACATATCGTGCAGGCTGTGTTGTACATGGGTGTAGTTGTGGTGATAAATCTAAAAAAAAGGTTTCTTGTCATCTCGCAAAATTATGTGTCATGTGCTTCGGATCATCATGAGGGTTAAACAAATGACAAACCGAGTTGGGCTAGTCATTGGGGGCACATGCACGAACAGTGACTACTTGGCTGCCATCTAGGTCAGGCCGGCTATGTTAATTAGGACATCTATTGACGGACCCCTTTTCTATGAGTTTATCTTTAATTTGAGCTTTGTTCCTCGTCTAGTTTGTCCGTCGGGATTGATGTTGTCTCCTTTGGGCAGTGAGGTTATGATTTCTTGTCATGTGGCATTTTTTCGTGTTATATGTTATAATCCGGCACTTCAGATCAAAATGACGACAACTGCGCCTCCGGGCCAGTGCATGAAGACTTCTCGACAGTCATTGACGAGGTCAAGCCGGCTCCGGTAGACAAAAGAAAACTAAGTACTACTCCACTATATAGGCAGGAGCCTCCGCGCTTGCTTGCTAGTGTTGCTCTCTTCACACCGTCTCGGCCTCTCCAGATATAAACACGACAGCGGTGTCCACACACTCTCTCCCTCTCTCTCTCTCTCTCTCTCTCTCTCTCTCCCTCTCTCTCTCTCTCTCTCTCTCTCTCTCTCTGCTCACTGCTAGTCACAGATCCAGCCGGATCCTCTCCGCCGGGGAAGGTGAGAAGGTGCAACGTTCACGCGGTTGTCCTCGGCGACGGCTCTTACCCATTGCTGGGCGCGTCCCGATCATCCTACCTTGCCGTTCTCTCCCAAGCACCACTGGCGAGGGAGGGCCTCCGACCTCTTCTTCCTCGCTGCCGTAGTGTGGGTAGATCCGGCCTCCCGCCGCCCACCTAGTGACATCCCGGCGACCATCAGGTATAACTTCCTTTGAAACCGGCCTTGCTCTACCTCTCGAGCTCCTGACGTCGCTGCATTTGTAACTTTTACTATTTCTCAGGCCCCCTCGTAGATAGGATCGATCGGTTGTTCGAAAACCACCTATTTTTTTACATTTAAGAGGTAAAACTAGTTCATGCACTCGAATCTAGTACTACTTGGTTCAAACAAGGAAGAAAGGGGTGGGGGTGGGGAGGATTTGTTACCTGAATCTAGGACTTGGTTGAAAGAGGAAATAATGGGGGCGAAAAGTAGCAGAGACTGGCTATCCAACTGGTCTCTAGGTCTAATAGGGAAATAAAGGGAAACGCAGTACAAACTCAATATAAACCCGATCTATTGGTTGAAAAAGGAAAGAAAGTGGGGATTGGGGACAAGTCAACAGAGTAAGTCCAACACTAGATTTGCTCGCCTCACACAAAGATAAGGTGGCTATACCGAACAAAAATGGGACCAACCCAGATATCTTGTTACGATGTTTGTTGCCCCGAGCCACTCTTATGTAATGCCACTCGTAAAATGTAGCAAAGAGTAATCGTTAAAAGTAAGGACACATTAAACCAATGTTGTTTTCAATGTAATGCCTCGATAATATAAATCAATGGCACTTCTTTACATGTCCCGCTAAAATTTCCCATTAAGATAAGTTGGTTCTTTTCGTTAGAAATGCAACTGTCCCGGTCCGCCTACTCTCCCGTGCCCAAAGTATTGTCAGATTTAACGGTTGTCATAGTTAATCCCGATGCCCACACTAATATCTAGCAATGCCAACGCTTTAGAAATTGCTACTGTCCTTGTAGGATTGCCATTTAGATAAGGAACATGCTTCTTTTCATTTGATGCATGTTTCATCACTTGTTACTTGTTAGTCACCCTCCTTTCCACCTTTTTTGTGCAAACAAAGATATACATTTCATGCTCGATCTTAGTTGAACTGCACAAATAATATCCAAATTATAGTTGAGTATTCCAGGAGCTTCACAACCAACCTTGATGTTGCTCAATTTTATTGCAACTAATGAAGAAGAAGCTCTGTGGGTTTCGTTTTCTGATGGAAATGGAACCGGGGCTGGAGCCCTTTTCTTAAAAAAAATTGAAGAAGTTGCTAGCTCACGGGACATTGCTTCATTTTAGGTGAACTGCACCAAAAGGTCCCATGAATTGAATCGTCCATGTTGGTGACTGAAAGTGCCAGCTTTAGCGTCCCAGTCTAAGCACCCCCGGCCTCCATCCTTGTGACGCACGTTATACCGCGTTTGCCACCTGCTCGACCCTAGTGTCACTGATAAAATGAAGTAATAATACAGTTAAAATAGAGCGAGTGCCATCTCTATCATTTCATTTCCAATGTAGATAAAGAAAGTGCTTCTCTTTGTTAAAGTATGTTTCATCAACTAGTCCCATTGTTAATGTTTAAGCGTTTACGCAAACCGGGGTGCTTAATTTTAGTTGATATGTACAAAAATAGAGATTTGAATGTCTCAAGGTGCCTCCTTGTACTACGGCTGTACATCGATGTTCATCCTTTGGCGAGAAGGTGTATCTGGGAGACTTGGGACGATGTCGATGAGGCGTACTGTATGAGGCGTCAGTAGGCCCATCTCGCCTCGCAAAGATGGCATACTATGCTACTATCGCAATATTTTCTTCTATTTATTTTGTGTGTTTCAACAACTAGTGCCACTATAATGTAATCACGATTTTTCATTATACGTGCAAACAGGGTTATTCAGCTGCATTTTGGTGGAACTGCACAAATGTACGTGAGGAACCTGCATATATGCAGAGTGCGAGGTGTGCCAAGTAAAATTACCGACACCAACCATGCTGCATGCACGCATTGGCATCCACCACAACCAGTGGGATGTGTGGCGCTCTCTGTGGACGGATCTTTCTCGGCAACAAATCCTCTAACCAAATACTAGTAGCTTATATTGGCAGTTTTCTAGGGAGTACTCTTTTCTGAAAGAAGCACCAATCTATTTTTACACTGTGTCACAACTTTGACCCAATGGTCCAGAGCTATTTTAGGGTGATTGGCATAGTACTCGGAGACTGATTGTAAGCATGATTTTCATTAGCTGTCACACTGATTGTAAGCATGAGCAGGTGGAAGATTAGGTTAGTGCGAAGCTTACCTTAAACCCTACCGCCGCCATTGAAACGAGGCGAGCGTCGAGGGAACCGTGGAGAACGTCGGGGAAGCGACGTCGCGCCATCCGACCTCCTCTTGCGGTGGGAGAACGAATACTCATGTGGCTCCGGCTGGCTCTGCACCCTCACGAACGGCACACCATACTCGATCGATTCGTTATCCTCTGGGTGCTCGACCTTCGACCAGTACGCCCACCACCTCCGCCTGACTGTCGCCTCGGGCGAATCTGTCTGCTCCATCGCCCATAGGAGATACTCGATGAACTCAGAGGACTGCGGCGTGACTGCCACCGAGGAGTACATGTACATCGCCGCCCTCATCGCCGCCATCTCGCTCTTTTGCATACATTGCCACATGGCTCGCACCGTCCTCGAAATCTCCCACTCATTGTCAAACCAACTAAGGATCTCCTTCAACCTGGCTAACTTTGCACAGTCGCCACCGGGCGATCTGCCTGATTCATTCGCATCCTCTCCATAGATGTCGATTACGAGTGGTCCGGTGCTAGCTTTCGAAGATGGGAGGAGAGACGGTGATCTTGCAATAGAGAAGAGGGAGAGGAGAGGAGGTGGTTTTGGAATGGAGATGATGGAGAGGAGAGGAGGTGGTTTTGCAATGGAGAGAATATCATAAGAGGGAGAGGCGAGACGGTGGTTTTTGAATGGAATTGATGGAGAGGAGAGGAGGTGGTTTTGGAATGGAGATGATGGAGAGGAGAGGAGGTGGTTTTGCAATGGAGAAGATCAGAAGAGGGAGAGGCGAGATGGTGGTTTTGGAATGGAGATGATGGAGAGGAGAGAAGGCGGTTTTGCAATGGAAAAGATCAGAAGAGGGAGAGGCGAGACGGTGGTTTTGGAATGGAGATGATGGAGAGGAGAGGAGGTGGTTTTGCAATGGAGAAGAGGGAGTGGAGCGTGCGGCAGCGATTTAGGATTGGGCGAGAGGGCCGACGCTCTGTGACTTGATCAAAATCAAAATCAATTTACCCTTCAATTAAGAAAGCGACCCCACATTAACTAGTCTCCCTTTTATTACGGGTCATAATTGACCATGATTTACTTTATAAAATATATGTTATACGTTGCAAAAATAATATAATTTGAAAGTACATTCAGATACAAAGCAAACGATACAATTTTTGATGACATGCATTCACATTTTGCTTGTCACATACAGTACGTGGTCAAACTTTGACCCAAAATACGCAAAACAACAAAAAAATACTTCCAAGACCAGCGCCGCTCTTCCGCTCTTCTCCTGTTCCAATCTAAATATACCGCCGCTCCTCTCCTATTCCAATCTAAATCCAGCGCCGCTCCTCTCCTCTTCCATTTCAAAACCGCCGCCCCTCCTCTCCTGTTCCAGTCCAAAACCAGCGTCGCTCCTCTCCCGTTCTAATCAAAACCAGCGCCGCTCCTCTCCTCTTCCATTCAAAAACCACCGCCGGCGAGTGAAGGTGTTGTGGAGAAGTAGATCGATGGAGGAGTACAACCGACACGTGATTTATCGCAGACGGCGACCACTGTGAAGCTAGCTAGGATGTTGGAGATCTGATCTTGGTTTGACAACAAGGACCAACTAGCGGCGACGGCGACATCCATGGCCAAATATCTGCAACAAAGCGAAGGCGGCGATACTCCGGAGGAGTCACGCCGAGTACATAGAGCTGCTCCTCACGGGCAATGGAGCAAACAGATTCACCGAATCCGATCGTGAGGGAGCGGTGGTGGGAGTATCGATCGGATGGAGCATCCACCAGAGATTGAAGGATCGAGCATCTACAGTGGTGCCGTTTGTGAGGGTGTCTCGCCAGAGCGATCCGGTGGAGTCTTCGTCGACCGAACCCAACCGCA
This sequence comes from Aegilops bicornis, assembly GCA_021605145.1. Taxonomy (NCBI): domain Eukaryota; kingdom Viridiplantae; phylum Streptophyta; class Magnoliopsida; order Poales; family Poaceae; genus Aegilops; species Aegilops bicornis. Next base: position 426,061,751 of record CM038671.1, on the reverse strand, counting down.
AGAGGAGAAAAGCAGTTGACGGGCGGCGCTTCCCCGCCATCGCCTCCCTCGTCGTTTACATCGTCTCACGGGCGGCTGTCGCCGCCGAGGAATAGGAGGGGACTGCCCCCAGCCCCAATAGTCGGGCAGGTTGTGAATTGTCGGGGAGGAGCATAGGGTTGTCGGTAGTTGCGGGTTGTGAATTGTGTTTTGTGTTGTGTATTTTGAGAGTACTTTCAGATATGAATGTCTTTTGAATTTCAGATTTGCAGTATTGAGCATATGAAGAATTTTATGAATTCTAGAGATCTATATTAGCACTTAGAAAAATGTAGTTTCATAGGAGTATAAAAGTGCAGACGAGAAGAAACTGCAAGTTTCAGTTTCAGATAAGAAACTGCAAGTTCAGTTTCAGATAAGAAACTGCAACTTTCAGAGGCAGAGCATTTATATTAACACGGACTTTTCATACAGGGTTAACATCATGTTGGAAGTTTTATTTGTGGTCGAAATGGAACTACCAGCCAGTTAACATCATGCTGATCAACATTCATGCATAGCACATCTTCATATGATGCACAGTCAAAATGCCCACACAATGTTGAGTGTGCGAAACACTGAGAAAACGAGGGACGGAGTTTTGGCAAGTGTTGGACGTGGTTTTGGGCTTCCCCGTCTAGGCTTTCATTTTTAACATGCGCAGCCCACGACCTCGATTGGGAGGGCATGTTTGTATTTTCTTAGGGTCGTCATGTATCGACTGGCCTATGGACCTCCAATCCGAGGTTTTATTTTTGGCAGCCAAATTTATGTATTTTTTTGAAGAAAACGCAGCGGTCTGTTCTATTTTTCTATATAAGAATAGGAATGCCAGGTAAAAGTTATGTTTCCCTTTTAACTATATTATATATATTTAAATTATTTTATATGTTATTATATATTATTTTTATTGTCATCATATATTTAAAATATCCCACATCTTATTAACTTATAAAAATAATTTCTTAACAAATAAAATCCTGGATTGTTTTGGCACGAAAATCCTAGTGATTGTGTACAAAAGCTTGGTAAGATTTAAGGACGAATGTAATAATATCACTTATTATCCCTTTTTTATTTTGTGATAACATTGCTGGCCCAACCCAACATTATAATTAGAATCAGCCCAGCAAAATCGTGTATCTAGATAAAGTGCAAATGGCCTGTAATTTTTTAGGAAATAAAATAAATGGGCCGCATGAAAGCTACATTAATTGTTCACCCAGCCCAGCTAATGGCTGTAATTCAAAAAAAGATCAAATTGACTGTAAATTCTACCGCGCAAAAAAAGATTGTAAATTCTGAAAAAATGGGTTGAATACGTGCCACATTATTGGAGGCTGAAATGTGGGCCAATAGGTCGAAGCCAACGCAAGTCGTCGTAAATTTAGTCAACAAATGATTCTGACATGTTAGCCGTTGGATTTACATCCAACGGCCGGCATCCATCTTCAATCTCTCGTCTTCTTCCTCCAACGCCGCCGGGACCACCTCCCGCCTCCTGCTGCTAGCAGCTCTGCTTAGCATGCTTCGCTATGAAGTGCAACTCCACCGTTGGCCAGGCCATCCCTCCAACCCTCCACACCTCCTGTTCTTCTCCACCGACTGCCGAACCACACCGCACTAGAACCAGTTAACCCTCATACACCTCTCCGTCTGCGAATCTACTCCCGTCTTTCCCATCTCCGGCTCGTTGCTATGTCGGGGCCTCGCCGTCGTCCACCACCTTGGATGCGCTCGGCGCGGCATGGTCAACATGGTCAACGAACGACACCATCGGAAGTAGGCTATGCGTGGAGAGGCTGACAGCTGGGTCCACGGCCGCACACAAGGAAATGCCTCCTTATTACGTGCAAAATAATGATTCCTCCACCTGACATCTGGGACCCACCGGAAGGGCCTCTGTATTTCGCGAAAAAATGTGCCCCCGCTGACTTGTCGGACCCACCAGCTATCTTCGCACGCAAGGAAGTGGCTCCTTATTACGCACAAAAAAATAAATACTCCCCCTGCCAGCTGGAACCCAGCATACTAGGAGGCTGACTTGTGGGCCTACCAAGTTGACGAGGACGGAGGGATTTGTCAACTTAGTCAATATGAACAATTCTAGCTCCTGTTACCGTATGATGTTCATCCATCCAACGGTTGTAGTGCTTCTTCAACCTCTGGTCTTCTTGCTCTAGCCGCCCAACCAGCGCCGGTCGTGCCATGTGCTCCTTCCTCCCGTGGCCGGCTGTGATGCCACGGAGGCCTCACCGCCCCCTACTACTCCCACCGCTGGCCAGGCCATCCCTCTACTCACCCACACCCCCAGTTAATCTACAGCGAAAGCAGCCTCACACCGCAGCCGAACCAGTGAACCCTCGTACTCCTCTTCGCGTGGGCATCCACTGCTGCGTCTTCCCCGGCTCCGAGTCGTCCCCTTCCTAGGCCTCGCCGTCGTCCACCACCATGGTGCTCTCGGCGCGGCGTGGTCAACGTGGTCCAGGAACGACTTCCATCGGACGTGGATTGTACGTGGAGAGGCTGACAGCTGGGTCCACGGCCGCAGCAAGGAAGTGCCTCCTTATTACGCGGAAAATAATGATTCCTCCACCTGACAATGGGGACCCACGGACAGGCCACCATATTTCACGAAAAAAGTTTCCCCACATTGCTGGGACCCACTACCTACATCTTCGCACGCAAGGAAGTGCGTCTGGCAAAAAGTTTCTCCCCATCATTGCTGGGATCCACCAGCTACATCTTCGCACGCAAGGAAGTGCGTCCTTGCAAAAAAACAATTCGCCCCCCTGACTGCTGGGACCCACCAGCTACATCTTCGCACGCAAAGGAAGTGCGTCCGGGCAAAAAAACCGATTTGCCCCTCTGACTGCTGGGACCCTCCACCTACATTTTCGGACACAAGGAACTGCCTGACAGTCGGGACCCACCTGGTCGAAGCGTACGTAGCGTTGTCATTCTGGTCGCGAACGTGTACGTACATACTGGTCGATGTAGAGGCGCGCACGTGTCATAGATGTAGAGGCGCGCACGTAGCACGTACATGTACGTACAGCGGCGAGGGTGCAAGAAAGAAAATATGGCCATGTACGTACATACGGGCAGGGTCTCTAACGCCTATCACGCATACGTACATGGCTGGGTCGGAACGGAGAAACAGCGTCGACGTCGTGTTCATGGGGAGCCAACCGGCTGGGTCGGAACGGAATGCGTGGTCGTTTTTATTAGGAGGGCTTGGATGAAACAGGCGATGGAAACGAGGCTGGCATCAAGACAACGGAGGAAGCGGCCTTGTGTTCGACCGCCACGCTCAAACGGGTCCCGTTGATCGGGAGGGGCCCGTGAGGGAGTCTCGATTAGGGGTGTCCGGATGGCCGGACTATAACCTTTGGCGGACTCTGGACTATGAAGATACAAGATTGAAGACTTCGTCCCCATGTCCGGATGGGACTTTCCTTGGCGCGGAAGGCAAGCTTGGCGATACGGATATGTAGATCTCCTCCCATTGTAACCGACTACGTGTAACCCTAACCCTCTCCGGTGTCTATATAAACCGGAGGGTTTTAGTCCGTGGACGAACAACAATCATACCATAGGCTAGCTTCTAGGGTTTAGCCTCTCTGATCTCGTGGTAGATCTACTCTTGTACTACCCATATCATCAATATTAATCAAGCAGGATTAGGGTTTTACCTCCATCGAGAGGGCCCGAACCTGGTTAAAAACATCGTGCCCCTTGTCTCCTGTTACCATCCGCCTAGACGCATACGATTCGGGACCCCCTACCCGAGATCCGCCGGTTTTGACACCGACATTGGTGCTTTCATTGAGAGTTCCTCTGTGTCGTCATCTTTAGGCCCGATGGCTCCTCCGATCATCAACAACGATGCGGTCCAGGGTGAGACTTTTCTCCCCGGACAGATCTTCATATTCGGCGACTTTGCACTGCGGGCCAATTCGCAGGCCATCTGGAGCAGATCGAAAGCTACGCCCGGGCCGTCCAGTCAGATTTGAAGATTTGAACTACACGGCCGACGTCCGTGGAGACTTGATCTTCGACGGGTTCGAGCCACAGCCAAGCGCGCCGTGACCATCACGATGGGCATGATCTAGCTCTGCCGCCAACAGGTCACGGAGGCCGCATCCGATGTCCGCTCCGACCCTTAGCATGGAGCCGACTGCGCCAATCGAGGACGAGTGGCTGGACACCGCCTCGGGGGCTGCAATCTCTACGGCGATCGAGCCGAATACCATACCTGTCCTTTGCGAATCTCGTAACTCCAAGGTGCCAGACTCTGAACCTTCCGCGCCCCTGCCAATCAAATCCGATTGGGCGCCGATCATGGAGTTCACCGCCGCGGACATCTTTCAGCACTCTCCTTTCGGCGACATTCTGAATTCACTAAAGTCTCTCTCTTTATCAGGAGAGCCCTGGCCGGAGTATGGTCAGCAAGGTTGGGATGCGGACGACGAAGAAAATCAAAGCCCACCCACCACCCACTTTGTAGGCACTGTCGATGATTTAACCGACATGCTCGACTTTGACTCCGGAGACATCGACGGTATGGATGACGATGTAGGAGACGAACAGGAACCAGCGCCTATAGGTCACTGGACAACCACCCCATCTCACGATGTATACATGGTGGATACACCTAAAGGAAACGACGACGAGGAACAAAGGGACGCAACGAGGATCGTTCCTCGAAAAGCAATCAAAGCGGCGGCGTAAGCGCCGCCCAAACCCCACCTCGACAGAGAAAGCAGCCATACAAACCCAGCCATAGAGCAGGCGAACCGGCGGACATTTAACATGCCATCAAGCAACCGTCCGAACAGGGCAACTTGGATAAACAACCTGTCCCGGCGAAGACAACAGCCCGGACGACCTCACGCTGCATAAGTTGCTGGAGCAGAAGAACCTCCAAAAAAGGCTCGTCACCACTGCGCGTAGCCTGAAAAAGCAGAAGCGGAAGCTCAAAACAGCGGAAGATGCACTCAGAATCAGATGGAGCAAAGTACTCAACACCGCAGACAAATACGGCGACAGTTGCTACACAAAGAGCTATCCGAAGCGAAAATTACTGCCGGAATTTGATGATGAGGCCTTAGAGCCTCCGCAATCAAAAAATAAGGAAGCCACCCGGTCGGACAAACATCCCCATGGCCAACATAGTGCGGCAAAGGACACCGCACACAAGCCGGCACGGGATCCGCACAAGGATTCACATCAAAAAGATGGCCCATCCAGATCTCTCTATGGGCCAAGAAAGCCAGCTCTAGTAAGCAATGCAACACATCAAAATATCCGAACATCGTAGTACGCCCAGATATAAGGGTGACGCACACCCCCTATGTTTCACCGATGAGGTGCTGGATCATGAATTTCCAGCGGGATTCAAGCCCGTAAACATGGAGGCATACGACGGAACAACAGATCCTGGAGTCTGGATTGAGGATTACATCCTCCACATACACATGGCTAGAGGAGATGATCTCCACGCCATAAAATACTTACCCCTCAAACTCAAAGGGCCAGCCCGGCATTGGCTTAAAAGCCATCCCGAAAACAGCATTGGAAGTTGGGAAGAGCTCGAGGATGCTTTTCGGGCAAATTTTCAAGGGACCTATGTTCGACCTCCGGATGCAGATGATTTAATTCATATAACTCAAAAACCCAGAGAGTCATCCCGGAAACTCTGGAACATATTTCTTACTAAAAAGAACCAGATAATTCATTTGTCAGGACCTTAGAAGCCTTAGCAGCTTTCAAACACAACGTCGAGATGAATGGCTCGCTAGACACCTCGGCCAAGAAAAGCCAAGAACAATGGCCGCACTAACAAGCCTCATGACCCGCTTTTGCGCAGGAGAGGATAGCTGGTTGGCAAGATGCAGTACCAGCGACCCAAGTACATCCGGGTTAGGGATGGAAAGCGGAAACCGCGACGCAGCAAGGACCAGCGCCGAACCAAGGGAAACAGCCCAAGAGCACGGCGATCAACGCCGGATTCAGAAGCTCTCGGCAGAATCAGAAAAAGCTGCCCCTCAAGGATAACAGGGACGAGCTATCTAACCTAAAAAAATCATGGACAAGATATGTCAAATCCACAGTACTCCCGGGAGGCCTGCAAACCATACCCACAGAGAGTGTTGGGTCTTCAAGCAATCCGCAAACTTAACGCTGAACACAAGGGCTCGACACACCAAGCGAGGACGATGACGAACCCCACAAGCAGAGCACCGGAAAACAAAAGAACTTCCCACAAGAAGTCAAAACAGTAAATTCACTTCACGTGACAAAAGGGGAGAACAGAGTGGCACCCATAGAGATACGCGCCATACGGCCTATCCCAAAGGAGTCCCGCCACTGGTTGTTAAAACCAATCACCTTCAACCATCAGGATTACTCTAGAAGTATACGAAATGCAGGATGGACTGCCTTGGTATTAGATCCGATAATTGACGGACTCCACTTTACAAAAGTCCTAATGGACGGCGGCAGTGATTTAAACCTGCTATATCAGGACACAATCCGTAAAATGGGGATAGACCCAACAAAAATTCGCCATAGCGACACTTCGTTTCAAGGGGTCACGCCAGGCCCAGATGCCCATTGTACGGGCTCTCTCCTGCTAGAAGTTATGTTCGGCTCACCCGACAACTTCCGCCGCGAAAAGCTGACCTTCCACATCGACCCATTTACAAGTAGCTATCAAGCAGTACTGGGACGCGAAGCTTTCGCCCGCTTTAACGCAATACCACATTATGCATCCCTTATACTTAAAATGCCCGGTCCACGAGGCATCATCTCATTAAAGGGAAATATTGAGTGTTCCTCGAGCGCGGAAGATTGTGCGGTTGCCTTAACAGCCACACACTAAACCGGCTTCACTAATCAAAGCACCTAAAACAGGTCGTTCGGACCCCGGACATGGCTAGGCGAATCCGACGTAAACATACAAGGGCTTACTAGCCGCATACCCCCGTTCTAGGGGCTCCGCGCATGTACAACAAGAGACAATAAAGCTCAATTTTATTCATTTTTTTAATTGTACTTTGTTTATTTAATATAACGTACATTTTCGCATGATCTTTTCAACTAAGTTCCTCTCTTTTACAGATGAACACCGTGCTACACCCGTCCAGGATACGGCACAACGGAGACACACGCGCAGACGTGCGATGAGGGACCCGTTCCAAGGATTCTGTTCAGATTAAGACCTGCGTAAACCTTTTTCTGTCTCTCGTTGATACACATCCCCGGTTTCTTGCTATTACCGAGGTGGAGGCTGGCGTCTTGGCATCGGCCACGCCAGGATTTTTGCGCTGCACTGGACACCGAGGGCTTATTACTAAGGGCGTTGTTCAGCCCGCTTTTCATAAAGACCGAATACCTTAGGGAGTGTTCAGCGTCGCGAAGTTTGGCCTTATATGCATCAGCTCCGAATCATGTCTTTGGTCAAATGTTGGGTTTGCCCGGCTCCTGTGTTTTGCTGCCTTACGTTCCGCTCTATCGGCTAAGGCGGCACCGGAGAACTCTGCGATTGTGCCCGGTTCGCCAAAGCGAGCACCTCGAGAGAAAGCCGAAAACTGACTATCATGATATAGCGTGAGACTGGTCAACCACTCGATGACCCACCGGAATCTTTAGGATTCCTCCGCATTCACGAAGGGCCGTTTCTGGTCAGAACACACGCGCCCAATTCGGGCGTAGCGGTGCCCCTAGGGGATATATAGTAGCCCCACTGTCAAACTCCTATGGCTAAGTGAACGTGATAAAGCATTATAGTCCGGTTGCCTAGTTCGCTGCGCTATCACCTCCTTTATAGGACCAAGATGTTGGATCAAGTGTGAAAATGCGCCTTCTGCGAACATCCCCGCAATATATGCGTGGGGGCTGAAGCCGAAGACTATCATCTTTCAGGTTATATACACATATACATCAACGGCCGCACAGGAGTATTTTAATTCTTGCAGGCACAAGTATAAAAATCTTTTATATTCCATCGAAACATTGTTTCACAATAATACATGTTACTTGAACATGATATCCTTCGAGCACTGCATCTCTATTAAACGAGCGCCCTGCAGAACTTCCTGAAAATAGTGCTCGGCAGGTATTCGGCTCCCGTCCGAATCTTGGGATGCAACGTCGGTGGCCTTCATCTCCGCCCAGTATGTCTTGACACAGGAAAGAGCCATCTGCGCACCCTCTATGCATGCTGACCTCTTCATTGCATTGATATGCGGCACCGCACCAAGGAACTGCTGCACCAAACCAAAATAACTCTTCGGCTCGGGCCTTTCCGGCCATAGATGACTCACGACATCCTTCATGGCGAGTCCGGATAACCTATTCAGCTCCGCCCGTTCGGCCAAACGCTCGGTTAATGGAAGTGGGCGCTCTGGATTGTGGAATTGCGACCAAAAAAGCTTTTCTACTTCGTGATCCCGTTGATCGCGGAAGTGTTCGGCCGCGTCCGCGGCACTTGCCGCCAAGTCCAGATAAGTATCCGTCGCACTCCACAGCCGGTCCAAGTAAGCATATTTAGGATCCCCGAACTTCATTCGCAGCATAAAGGGCTTTCCAGCCGCGATATCTCTGGCCTGACGTAGCTCCTGCTTCATGGCTCTCATTGCAGAGCGAGCATCCTTGGCCTCGGTAGTGGCCTTATCCAGGTCCTTTTGTTCCGCCCGATCTTCTTTTTCAAGAAGCTTGCAGCGATCGGCAGCATCCTTCAACTTCACAGCCATCTCGGCCATTTCCTTCCTGCTTCGGCAGTAAGCAGCCTGTTCGGCTTTCAGCTCTTCGGTCGCCTTCAAGGCAGCCGCATCACTTTTTTTGGCCTACTCCTTGGCTCGGGCGAGTTTCACCCGAAGGTTCTGCATGGTAGCGGCACCATCTGCATCAAGCATACATGTTGTAAGGCACGGGCATCAAGCCCCCTTACCAGGTGTCCGCGGAGAAATTGCATACCTTGTGACTCGTCAAGCCGCTTGTTGACAAGCGCGATGTCGGCATCCGCCACGTCAAGTTGCCGCTTTATTTCAGCAAATTCATCAGTCTGGCTAGCCACCGAACACTTTGCCACCTACATAGGAAGAGTGACATGTTATACCTGGGATTATGAACCTCGGCGCGCCGTCATTTTTTACAACCCACCGAGTCTCAGGGGCTACTATCTATATAGGGCGCATCTTTTATATGCGGAACTGTCAAAAGGTACATCATTTCGCGTACCTCAAAACCTGTCAGTAAACTCCTGACGGCCTCGTGCAACCCGCTCTCCGCGGATGAAATCCTTTCAATCACCGTGCCCATCAATGCACGGTGTTCTTCTGAGATAGACGCTTCGCCGAGCAGATCCTTCAGCCTCCGACCGTGCAGACCGGACGGTGCGGACTTCGTCCGATGGCCTTTTTCAAGGCCGGACACGGAGGGCTTTGGGGAGCCATACGGCTGCTTTCCGCCCTGCCAGATTCGGAGAAACCCTCTTTAGCGACACCTCGAGGTCGCCCGCCTCGCATAAGCGGTACGGGCAGGGGAGGCGTTCCGCTCTCCATCATCTCCGGACGAAGATCCTCAAGATGAGCTCACGAGAAGGGCTGAGATCCAAACTACAAGGTAAAAATTCAGTTATCTTTCTCAGAAATAGAATAGGGATGTCTCTTATTTTAAAAAACTCCCCTCTCTACTTACGGCTCGCTGGAGGGCTGATCCCCTTGAGGGCACAGTGTGGCCGAGGCACCTCCCGGCGGAGGACCCTCTGATGAAGATTTCTTCCCCCGCCTTGAGACCATGGTCTCCGGGTCTTCAGAGGCGGTCCTCTTCTTTCCCTAGATGGAGGGATTCTCGATTCCTCCTTTCCTGACAGCCTCCTTCGGGGAGACGGTAGCTTCCTTGTTCCCCCCCTTCGCCTTCTTCCAAAGGCGCAACCTCCAGCATCCTGGTTAACATGGGATCTGGCGTGGTCTCGGGGAGGGGGGCCGGACACCTGATTAGCTTTGCTTTCGCTACCCACTCCTTTTTAAAGGGACATCTCTTTTAAGGGCAATTTTATGATGAATATACGGATAGCGTGTCCGGGTACAGGGCTACTTACTTGATTATCCGGACGATTGCAGCTTAGACCTGCGTCCTCGGTCAAGTCCGGACACATTGCTTGTGATCCGAAGAACAATTTGTACATCTCCATGGGTGTCGCGCCTGTAAAGTGTTGGAGAGCCCGTGGTCCCTCCGGATTAAACTCCCACAGGCGGAGGGGGCGGCGTTTGCAGGGCAAAGTGCGGTGACTCAACATGACCTGCGTCACTACGGCCAGGTTGATGTCTCTTTCCAGGAGATCTTGAATGCGACACTGCAACAAGGGCACGTCCTTAGACGGCCCCCAGTCAAGCCCTTTATTGACCCATGACGCCAGCCGCAGGGGAGGACCCGAGCGAAAGGTAGGTGGCGCCACCCACTTGGTGCCCCTGGGAGCTGTGATATAAAACCACTCTCGTTGCCATAAGCTGAACTCCTCTTGAAAAGAGCCCTCGGGCCATGGAGCGTCAGCATTCTTGCTTATAACAGCCCCTCCGCACTCCGCTTGCTGCCCCTTGATCATCTTCGGCTCCACTTTGAAGGTCTTAAGCCACAATCCTAAGTGATGAGTAATGCGGAGGAAGGCTTCGCATATGACAATGAACGATGAGATGTGGAGGATGGACTCCGGATCCAAGTCGTGAAATTCCAACCCATAATAAAACATGAGCCCCCTCACGAAGGGGTCCGTTGGGAAGCCTAACCCCCGAAGGGAGTGAGACGCGAACACCACGCTCTCACCAGGCTTGGGAGTGGGAATAACCTGCCCTTGAGCAGGCAACCTATGCAAAATTTCGCCGGTTAAGTATCTGGCATCTCTTAGCTTTACCACGCCTTCTTCCGTAACGGAGGAAGGCATCCACCGCCTTGAAGGTCGGAGCGGACATCATCAAAGGTCCGGCGCTGAATCTGGAGCTTTGGGTGTTGGAACTCGAGGCGAGGGGCGGACTCGATTGAGATTGAAAGAAAGGAGTAGAGCCTTGGTCTCTTTATAAAGAGGTTGAATACCAAGAGCCTTCCCGTGACCGCTTTGAGACTCGCCTTGACATGGAGACGTGCCAACGAGCACGATTGGGTTACCCACACCCGTATTGATGAGAATCCCGGAATAAGGGGACACGATCTCTGCTTTGACAAGACATGCCAAGGAAACCACCTCGCTAAACGAGCTGAGGTGGGACAGTAAAAACGATTCGAATAAAGGCTTGGCCATGGTGTGATGTCACACTGCGGAATACGTCAGCAGATTGGATTTGTGCAAACATTATTCTCTCTACGGTGGTATGTGGAAATTATTTTGCAGAGCCGGACACTATCCTTGTGTTCAAAATCTTCTACGAAGTATTTGGAGGAGGAACCCGCCTTGCAATGCCGAAGATAATCTGCGTGCGGACTAAATGCGTCCATTGAAGCCTGGTTCGAGGAGCTCTTGAGGAGTCTGGATTAGGGGTGTCCGGATGGCGGACTATAACCTTTGGCGGACTCTGGACTATGAAGATACAAGATTGAAGACTTCGTCCCGTGTCCGGATGGGACTTTCCTTGGCGTGGAAGGCAAGCTTCTAGGGTTTAGCCTCTCTGATCTCGTGGTAGATCTACTCTTGTACTACCCATATCATCAATATTAATCAAGCAGGAGTAGGGTTTTACCTCTATTGAGAGGGCCCGAACCTGGGTAAAAACATCGTGTCCCTTGTCTCCTGTTACCATCCGCCTAGACGCACAGTTCGGGACCCCCTACCCGAGATCCGCCGGTTTTGACACCGACACCTGGCGTACCACAAAATAGAGGAAACGGACCTCCTACGGTCGAAATGGGGGTCCTGTTGATCGGGAGGGGTGTGGCGTACCGCAAAACGGAGGAAACGGACCTCCTACGGTCGAACGGGGTCCTGTTGATCGGAGGGTGTGGCGTACCACAAAACGGACGAAAGCGGACTTGTGTTGGAGCGCCTGATTGAAAGCAGGGGGGGAGGGTGTGGCGTGCATAAACGGGACTCCATGGGATACCGGTCATCTCCACCGTCGACCTCCTCTAGCCTCCACGGGCTACCGTCGACCTCCTCCAGCCTCCACGGGCTCCTGTTCATCCAGCCTCCACCACGAGCTACTCCATCGGCTACTTTTTAGCCACCCCTCGACGGGCACCCCTCCACCATCTACTGTTCATCCAGCCCTCCACACCACGGGGTCCTGTTCAACCACTCCTCCACGGCCACCCCTCCACCGTCTACTGTTCATCTAGCCCTCCACACCACGGGTTCCTGTTCATCCAGAGGCAACGCCACCACTCACTGTTCATCCACCCCCCCCGCAACGCTCATTGTTCATCCCAGAGGCAGCATTGATTGGCTTCAGTTAGCAGCAGTAGTGAAGGAATCGCTTCATCGGGTTCAGTTAACAGCCATCGATCGATTCCTCGGGTTCAGTAACGCGTAGCCTGCAGTGCAATCGCTCGGGTTCAGTTAGAGCCCAATACCTCGCTCAGGTTCAGTTAGAGCCAACACCTCGCACACATGTGCGTACGTACGAGAGAAACACGCATCGCTCCGCCCCCAACCTCCCACCGTAACCGGCAACTCCCCGAAATTTTCCTCCCCCTCGCTTCTACCACGGTTTTTTCCGTCATGGACGGCCCAAAGAATGTCATGCAGCTGCATCTCCGGCCCGCCTGTGATGAAAAGCCCATTTTACATCATGATTTTTTGTCATAGAAGTAGGAGCCCACCACATCTATGATGATACCGGGTTTAGTCACAATTATCATCATAGAAGTGTCATATGTATGACAGAAAAAAAATTCGTTCGGCCCAAAATGTCACGGATGTGTCTTTTTTTTGTAGTGAGCAGTTGGAACTGGTCTACCAAATCATTATCTTCACCGAGCCAACTGGTTCTATTTCCTCAACTCTTTCATTTCCTCATTACTGTGTTGTGTGCTTGTCATATATGTGTTTGAAGACTTTGACTGAAGACTTTCCCAATTTCCTCAGTTCAATTTCTTCAGTCTGTTTGTTTTCATCCTGTGTTATCCTAGGTTTACGCTTTCTGTACTCTGTGCTTGTCTTCATTTCATCATGATGACCATGCTTGTGTTCTGTTATGTTTACTTCTGAGTACTTATTCCGCTGCAAGTAGTTCTTCGCTAAGGAATTTCCTCACCCGCAAATTCCTCAGTGAAGAATTATTAAAAATCGCCTATTCACCCCCCTCTAGTCGATATAACGCACTTTCATATGCTTTGAAAAAGCGATAGGATTGCAAGGAGTGGTGTGGCCAATGCCAGTAATCATAATATCATCCTCTTTATCATCAGCAGCCTTTACTGGAGTTGGCGGTTTGTTAGTATCCTTAACTGGACTAACCGGTTTGTCATCAGTTCGGACAGGGCTGGTTGGCTGGTCAGCATGGCTTGTGGTCTCAACTTCCACTTGTTCAGCAAATAAGTCATGGTCTTGAGGTGGCGGATCATTAAGTATGACATCAACATTAGCTTCTTCAGGGTCTGGAGTCTTTTCCGGTTCAACAGCCATGTTATCATCTGCCGGTTTATTCAACCGAGCCTTCTTGCTGGGTCTAGGCTTGGCGCTGAGAAAAATAAACATGAGGATCAGTACAATATGTAAAAATAACACATCAAGGATAAAAAATTCAAAGTATGACTCACCCAGGAACCATTTTGAGGGGTGGAAGCTTTGTGGCTGATGACTCACCAGAAGATGAGTGGGAAGTACCCTGATAATTTGAATCAGACGGGTTAAGTGGCTGACGGAAACAACCCGTCTTAGGGCAAGTAGTATCAAGAGTGTAAGAGACCTCTGATCGGCGTTTCCGAACCGAAGTATTCGGTAAACCGGCGGAGGTAACTACCTGGCCACTGTGCCGGGTTGTGCAACGAGCTTCGTGTTGCTGCGTCTTCAAAAGAAAGTTTGGGTCCAAGTAAGCAAGGGGGTGAGAAAATTTTACTTTCCGGTTTGCTCGACGGATTTTTGATGTGGGCAGAGGATCTGAATCGGAGGAAAGAATGATAACCTCTACATCATCAGCGTGACTACCTTCAGTGTCGTCCTGATAATAATCATTGTCAATGAGGTGTATGAAAAATGAACCTAGAGAGTCAAGTTCTACCTCTGAGTCCAGATTATCTACATCAGCATCAGCATTTGCATCAGAAGACACAGTGGTTCTTTTCTTGGCTGGTTTTTTAACAACCTTGGTCTTTGGGCGAAGTGGCTTTACCATTTTGTCTTGCGGTTTTGCTGGTTTGTCTTGTGGTTTTTTGTTCCAGAACGGATCATCACCCTGTCAAAATCAGACAAACTTTCAGAGAATATTTTGAAAGAAGCATCTTACGGTAAGGAGGTTATATAATTCTTACAGATGGCGGTTTGTTGAAGGTGCAGAAAGGACTTAGTCCGGTTTGGCTGCAGACGGCCTCCGGTTCATTCAACATCTTCTTGAGAGCCTCAGTAATTTCAGCCTCTGTCAGTTGAATATTAATGTGCCGTTGAGGGTCGGTCAAACTCCCTGTGTATTCACACATCAAGTCAGGGCGCCGGCTTAAGGGTAGAACGCTCCAGCCGATCCAGCAACGAGCAAAATCAACACCTGCTAAATTGTTTGCCATAAAGGCTCTAAGCTTCGACAATTGTGGGGCATAGGTGGCCCTTTCCTTTGTTGTTAACCTCTCAGGAAAAGGATGCGTACTGCTAAGGCGGTGAGGGCGGTAACCCGGCAGTGGGTTTTCGTCAGTTGGAGATGTATCCTTGCAATAAAACCAGGTCTGGTTCCATTCTTTGGGGTGACTGTGGAGCTTGGGATGAGGGAAGGTGACTTCTTTCCTTTTCTGAACCGCCATTCCGCCCAATTCAGTATTGGGTCCATCCATGAACTCTGTGCGACGGTTTAAGTGAAAGAAATCCCTAAACAGTTCAACTGTAGGTTCCTCTTGCAAATAAGCCTCACAGAAGACATGGAAGTGGCAGATGTTGGTCACTGAATTTGGACCGATGTCCTGAGGGTGAAGCTGAAAACTAGCCAGCACATCTCGGAAGAATTTTGAACCGGGAGGGCTAAAGCCTCGGCCCAGATGGCCAACAAAAACGACTACCACTCCATCCTTGGGTGTAGGAGGATTTTCCGAGCCAGGGGCCCTCCAGTGGATGACATCTTTCTTGGCTAAAGCGCCCGTTGCGACGTATCTGTTGAACTGATCTTCCGTGACCCGGGAAGGAGCCCAGTTGCATGCATAGACTTGTTTGGCCATTTCAACAGAGGCTGAAACATGATTATTACCGGTTTAAGAATTATAATGGGCAGAAGGAAAGCGATGCAAGTTGAAGATGAGATGTACACATATTGTTAAACCGGAGTCTGATATTGTTAAACCGGAATCAGACATGGGAGATGTACAAAGATAAAGCGGCTTGGCGGTTCAACAGGGGACTAATGGTACCTACCGGATTATCACTTTTCTATGAGATTAAACCGCCCACTCTGGAATATAAGGTACATATCTAAAGTACTTAAGTGAGGGGAAAACAAGTTTCGCAGATTGATGTGATAAACTTCAGATCTGTGGTATGACAGAAAACTAGGAAAAATCCAGACCTAAGTGCATAAAATAGTTTGGCAAAGTTCAGATGAGTTCTGTGTAAAGGAGAAGATCTAAACAGGAAAAAGAGGACTATGGCTCCGGCCGCATAAGAAGTGTCAGATCCAGCTAGTCGTTTTGTGCTAACGAGAGGAACAGGGAAGAACAGTGCCAAGAACTTCGAAGAACTATGACGAACACTGAACCCTAATGGAGGATCTGGAATAAGGAGAAGAGGAAATTACTGGAACTGAGGAAGCAGCGGAGGATCATCGCGTGTCTCTGGTACGGTCAGGTTGATGCAGCGGCCGTTGTTGAGGCAGAGGCGAAGGACGACGGCAGTGGCAGAGCTCAAAGTTCGGTCGGTGCAAGGAAGAAGACGACGCGAAGAGGCACGAGGGGGAAAAGTGATATGCACCCCTCGGCCTATTTATAAGGTGAACGGATAAAAGGCAGGCGCGAGAATCGAGGAGCCCGAAAAATGGGATATGTGACAGCTCTGTTGCCTCGATTGTCGGAGGCCCATTAATGAAGGTGGGTTATACACAGTTTTTAATAATAGATGACATCATGGTGATTTATCATGGTCTTGGAAGGTGACGTCACGGCGGTTTACAAGACTATGTGAAGGTGCTGAAGAAGAAATTTTCTGAAGTATTGAGGATTGACATGAACCAGTTCAAATCAATCTGGGGCCTACTGTTGGGGATATTACCACTGGGCGTAAACCGGCCAGGAGAGGCCGGGTTAACCCCATAGTGGTTCACTATACCTGAAGCCCATGAAGATAAAGACGGTGACGCTTTATGAAGGCCCAGGGCCCAAAGCCGGTTTGAAGGTGTGTAGACATAAACCGGTATGGATATGTAAGAGGCCGAACCAGTATAAACTCTCGGTGTCCCTTGTCCGCTTTAGCCCCTTTAAGCTAACCCGTAGTGATGGCTCCACGACTAAGTCCTTTCCTAGGACATCTGCCGTGACAAAACCACGACACCCTCATGTTCATCAATGCAATCCATCAAAGAAGGATTATTAATGATGGTAGTTTTTTGATGTTGGGGGTTATCTTGTTGGTGGCTTTAGCCATGAGGCACTTGGCGGTGATGTTCTCATTGGGTGAGTCAAAGAGAGACACCCGTGGAGTTGTCGCAATGGTAATGGAGGCCATGGAAACCGACTCACCATCTTCATCATCATCATCCTCATTGTACTCTTCTTATGCCACCAACCCCTTGGGAGGAGTCTTCTTGGTGAATTTTCTCTAGTTGGGGAAGGATTTGGCCTTGTCTTTTCGGATGAGCATGCCACTATTGTCTTCCCTCTTCTCATAAGGGCATTCCGCAACAAAGTGGCTCACATTGCCGCAATTATAGCAAGTCCTCACTCGTTGCTTGCCATTCGTGCCACTTGAGTTGTTCTTGTTGAAGTTGGGCCTCGTGTTCTTCTTACTTCAAAATTGCCTTGAAGCAAGAGCCATGTGTTCATGATAAGCATACTTTGTATCTTCGGGATTGCTCTCCTCTTCTTCCTCTTCGTCCTCTTCTTCCACACTAACCTTGGCCTTCAAGGCAAGGTTGGGCTTCTTTGCTCTTTGAGAACGTAACACCGCATTGTCGGCGGTCTTGTCCAAGATACTCATAGCCACAAACTCATGCAACACTTCACTTGAGGACAAGGTGTGGAAATCCGGCCTTTGATGAATGACGGAGGACATGGCCTTGTGGTAAGGCATCATGGCCTTGAGGAATTTGCGCTTCATCCAATTTTCATCTGTATCCTTGCTCCCATGATCTCAAAGTGAGACCGCGAGAGTAGTTAATCTCCGATAAAGCTCACGAGGTTCTTCATCTTCTTTCATTGCAAACTCATCGGCTTCATCTTTCACCACTTCATAGTTGGAGCGTTGAATGCTTGCGCTTCTCCTGTAGATGGAAAGAACATGGCGCCATGCATCCTTGGCCACGGTGAAGGGCCAGAGATGAGCAAGATCTTCTGGTGGAATTGCATCTTGGATGATGAAGAGAGCATTCTCATTGAATTGATTATCCGCGGCTTCTCTAGGGGTGAAGTTGCTTCGGTCATGCGAATAGAAACCTTCTTCAATGATTCTCCAAAGATTAGTATTAACATGTTTTAAATGATGCTTAAAGCGATAAACCCAAGAATCAAAGTCCTCATTTTTCACAATCTTAGGGGGAGGACCGGCATGATTCAAATGAGTGGAGGGAATCGGTCCACCATAAGTAATCGGAGGTTCCACATGGGCAAAGATGTCGTTGCCATTTTTACACTAGAAGAAGGAGCCTTTTCACTAGTAGCTTCCCCCTTGTCGAAGATAGCATCCGTCACCTTGTTAGTGGGATCACCCACTTTCATCAGTGCGGTGAATAATTTAAGCCCTTCTAAGAATTTATTAAACATGCTTTCAACCTCGGTCGTCATGGAGGTTTTCAATGTGTCCAAAGCCAAATTGAATTCCTCACGAGAGACCGCGGTTCCCCCATCGGCCGTAGACGAGAACGGATTCACACCGGAGTGTTCCTCTCCACCATCTATGGTGTCAACCATACTCTTCGGACGGCAAAGCCCTTAATAAAGAGATGAGGCTCTGATACCAATTGATAGGATCAAAATAGTTGACTAGAGGGGGGTGAATAGGCAACTAACAATTTTTAGCTTTTCTTTACCAATTTAAACTTTACATCAAAGTAAGTTGTCTAGATATGCAACTAGGTGAGCAACCTATATGATACAACAACAACAACCACACAAGAAAGCAAAGGATACAACACAATATAAACTTGCACAAGTAAAGGTAAGAGATAACCAAGAGTGGAGCCGGTGAAGATAAGGATGTGCTACCGAAGTTCCTTCCCTTTGAGAGGAAGTACGTCTCCGTTGGAGCGATGTGGAGGCACAATGATACCCAAAAAGCTACTAGGGCCACCGTGTTCTCTTCACGCCCTCACACAATGCGAGATGTCGTGATTCCACTATTGGTGCCCTTGAAGGCAGCAACTGAACCTTTACAAACAAGGTTGGGGCTATCTCCACAACTTAATTGGAGGCTCCCAATGATACCATGAAGCTTCACCACAATGGATTGTGGCTCCGAGGATACCTCTTCTGTCTAGGGTGTCAAACGCCCAAGAGTAACAAGTTGATGATGATGTAGAAGCCGGGGAACGCAAATCGGTTTGGTGGAAGTGTAGATCGGGGTAACTTGCTTCTATCCTCCAAGTATTGAGAAGTTTGGGTGGTTGAGGAGGGAGATCTCAAGATTTTGGTGATTTAGGAATGGAGGAGCAAAGCTTGGGCAAAGGTTAGGGTTGGGAGGAAGAAGAAGGGGGGTATTTATACCCCCATGGGATATTTGCCCATTATGCAGCCGCCGCCCCGGGTACCCAGACTAAAGGGGTCCGGACGCCAGGACAAAAAGCAAAGTAGTCCGGGCACTCGGGGGACAGGGCCCTGGGCGCCCGGACAAAAAGCAGAGTAGTCCGGGCACTCGGGGGAAAGGACCCCGGGCACCTGGAGTGAACAGGGAGGCGCAGGCGAGGGGGGCCGGGCACCCGGGGGCCCCAAACCCCGGGCACCTGCACCATGCAGGGGCGGAGATGAGGCGACGGGCAGGGGGCTGGGCACCCGGGGGGCCCAAACCCCGGGCGCCCGCACCATGCAGGGACGAAGAGAAGGCGACGGGCAGGGGGCCGGGCACCCGGGGGCCCAAACCCCGGGCACCGGCACCGGTCCGAGAGTGGGAGGAGAAGACGGGCGAGAGGGTCGGGCACCCGGGGGTTCCAAACCCCGGGCACCCGCACCGGTCAGAGATCGGGAGGAGGAGGCGGGTGAGAGGGCCGGGCACCCGGGGGTCCCAAACCCCGGGACCCGCACCAGGCAGAGAAGGGCGAGGTGGAGGTGGCGAAGGGGCCGGGCACCCACACGGATCGGAGATGAGCATGAGGCGGTGGAGAGGAAAAGGAGAATGCCCCGGCACATGAAGGAACTCCCGATAATGCCCGAAGCGGATAACAAAGAATGAAGAGAGAAGATTGAGTTCCCAAACTCCAAGATCATAGCAACCGCCCTTGATAGTACGGATGTTCCTATGACTCAAAAAGAAACCGAAAACTTCTCGAGCCGACATCGAACACCGTCTTCTCTCTCTTTGGACTTGATAGGGTTACCGACACCTGGCGACGCACAAGAGGCGATAATGTCCTGAAATAATCTTGACAACCGACATTAGTCCTCGCGAATCATATTGTGATCAATCATCAAAATGTAATTGAGTGACAATTGCACTTTCAGACGCGACACAGGCATAGAGTTCCAGCAGGGGTGTGCCGTCGCGACCAGGGTGGTGGAGCGGCAACGAAGGCGAGAGGGAGAGAAATAAGAAGAGAAAATGGGGAGGGTGGAGGTGCATGGCCCGGAAAGGGTTTTAGGTGGGCCGGGGGTATCAGAGTCATACATGTCTGGTGTCTGGACTTCCGCAAATGTCCCCCACTTTTGTCTTCAGTTTGCGAAAGAAAACACGTCCGGACCACCCTACGGACCAATATAGGACTGAGTTGGATGGCTTCTGCGGTTCGGACAGAGTGATCTGGACGAATGTCGGCGGTTTGCGGGTTCACCTTGGAAATGCCCTTAATCCAGCTCACAATCCTCCCTCCCTCTATCTCTCTCTCTCTTCCTCCCTTCCTTCCGCACACCCACCCCTCTATCTCTATCTCTCTCTCTCCTTTTAATGCTCCATCCATGTTTCTGCCAAATTGTCATGCACCATTTACAATAAAGGAGCATTCTAGTCAGCATGTATATTACTCACGCAAGATATTTGGGTTCGTCCAAAAACTTGCATCTGAGATCAAAGGACTTCTTATTAGCGGGTATACACAGAGTCAAAAAACAATTAGAAAAATAAAAAAAATCATATTATATCCTTTCCCATGACAACCTTTTCTATATGAGCATAAGTGAAAATACAAATGCTTCAAAGTTTCATGTCATAAAGGATCACAGAGATGTGTTTAAAATTTTCTAAACTGGACTTGCTACAGATAGAACAACCAAATTTAGATGAAAATACTGTAAAAGGTGGCACGTAATTCATTTATCTGTTGTGCTAGAAAACTAACATATAGGAGCATTATCCAAAAACAATGTCGAGGGACAACTTGAAACAATACATTTAGGACGTCGTGATGCAACAAACCCTACAATAATCAGTTACACCTCTCTCAAGATGTCGTCGAGCTAGCTGTGTGGGTTTCCTTCTCCTTCCTGGCTCTTGTTGGTTGGTTCTCATTACACTGCTTCGCACTCGCTTCTTGGTTCTCTCTGACTTGGTCAGATTTGCGGATCTGCAAGATTTCCACCGAGAAGGCGATAGTGAATTAATTAGATCATACTGCCTACTAAATGAAACATGTACTGACTATTGGTGCCCCTTGTTAAAATAAGGATATTAGTAATAGAGTAAATGCTTGACAAGCAGAAAAGTATCAAACATATTACAACAAGAAGTAGGGGGTCAACATAACAAAACAGCTTCCGCACCCAGCTTAGTTATTAGTGCTACCGATGGCCAATTTGTGAAATATTTATACAACTTATGGTGATGCAAATGCTAGGAAGCTTTTTCCTTGTAAACCTCAAAGAACCAAGTATCAACCTCTACCGAAGCGATATTGGTGAAACAGATAATTATAATATTATGGTCATGTTTAGATATTTACAGGGGTGAATCTGGTGTTCAGAATACAACACACACAATGTATAACTACAGATTATGGAGTGTATGTGGTAAAGGATAGCTACCAGGTGGTTGATCATTGCCATCATTCGGGGCAGTCAGAGGAGTACGGTTAGCAGGAGCCTGTGGACCTCCTGCTTGCTGGAGCCACCTTAAGAAAGGTGTAATTGCTGCAGTTTGATATTTGGGAGAGATGAAACCCCATGGTTATCTAGCAGCATAAGAGAGGCTATACAAGAACTGAAGAGCAAACTGTAAAAATTAGAATGGTATCACATTCACACTAACTCATTACTTATTCTTCAGTTTCAGTTCAATTCCATGTTGTTACCCCCTTGCATAAAATTTCCACAATAGTTTAATCTAGGGTCAGGAACAATACACTATTGTAGTGAGGGTGCAAACTCACCTACCTCTACAAACACATCAAGCACAAACACAGAGCAGCAAACACGTCTTTCTCCGGATCAAGAGCATCTCGTCCATCACCGATAGGGCCCCTATCCTCTCGTATCCTCCCTCCAATTCCTACTGACATCACCATGTTCCCCATCTTTGAAATCCAGGCAAAGCAAGGATGTCCCCTCAATCTCCAGAGCCACCTTGCCTACATGCCACCATCCTGGATCAAGACCATATCTTCCATCTCGAACAAGGTGAGCCGCTGAATTTGTGGGAGCACTGGTCACTTCTTCTCCAGCACCCTCGCTCGGTGCAAAGAATCGATTTAGTCTTCAACTTTGATCCTCTTATTCCTTGATGTCGTGACGGCCGGTCTTGAGGAAGGAGAGGTAGCCGTCTTCAAGGTTGTTGAACCGCAACAAACATAATTGAAACAAATGACAGGTAAATATCACATCGTGATTCTTAAAAATATATCTATCAATAAACAGGTCTATCAGAAGTTTGGAATTTCAATATCCCGTTAGAGGAAGTTGCATTAAGTTTATGTAATGAAATCAGCAAAACATCTTGAGTTATGTAGAATTGGCATGCCTGTTCATATAATCAAATGAGTGAAACATAGTAGGTATGGTAGAATAGATAGAGTCATTAGATAGGAGAACACTACAACTATAGACTCGTCCTGATGTTGAAAATTATAAGCAAAAAGGTTGTCATGCAATAGAGACTTAGTGAATCCCTACCTTAAATAGCGCGCTACAAAATATAGCGAGGCCCTTCTCTAAATGCTACACAAGTTATAGCGCGCTAATAGCGTGCTATATTTCAAAATAGCGTTTGCAAAAAAATCAAATATATCTAGAAATAAAGTATTTAAGCAACTAAATTTTTCATAGGAGCAAGCAATATATGCATCTGATAAAAGGAGTGAGAAAGCTAGTGGGAGAATCTGATAAAAGGAGTGAGAAAGCTAGTGGTCGTGGGTTGGTTTTGGCCTGCTGGGCCTGCTGAGCTGTGCTTATTTCAGTTTTGCATGGTCTGCACGTTGTAACGTTACAACGTTACAACGTTATAGCATGTGTAGCGCGCTAATTACGTGATTAGCGCCGTAGCGTCTGATTTTGCCAAAACGTAACGTCTCCCTTCCAAATATGCTATAACCGCGTTATAACGGCGAAATAGCGTGCTATTTAAAATATTGATATAATCCTAGACAAATGATCTCGCGAGGGAGAGGAGTGGCAGCGTGGGTTTTTTTCCTTTCTAGGGCCGCGTGGTCATAGGCGTCTCCGTTTGTAACATCCCAAAATTCTAAATTTTAGAATGTTATATTAAATAGATAGTTCTGTTTGATTGTTGTGTGATTGATTGACTGGAAGTGAGTGAATTTGAAACGTTTGAAAGTTAAATGAGAGGGAATAAAAGGACTTTCCCAAACTTCCATTTTTGCATTTATGATCTCTGTGAATTCAAATTCTTTACAAATACAAAACCGTAGAGAGAAGATGACATGACTTCTTCCATTTAATTAAGGGATATTTGCATTCGTGCCCCTAGTTGGGTCACGCTCATTGGTCGCCCTATTTTTTCAATAATTGCGGTTTTGCCAGCTCACTTTCGCCTTGTGTTTTTGCCCTTCAGGGGCGGTTCCGACCAATCACGGTTCACCACGTGGCGACTGCTCACTGGTCGGAACCGTGCCGTAAGGGAAAAAACACAAGGCGAGTGAAGTGAGCTGGGCAAAACCGCAATTATTGAAAAAATAGGGGCAAATCAGTCGAGCGTGACCCAACTAGGGGGGAAATACAATTGTTCCTTTAATTAAATGAAAAGGGTATTTGAAAATATTTGAATTTCATTTGGAAACATTTCAAATTCAGAAACTTTAAGCAACTCAATGATTTTCATGAGAGAAGATAAAATGACTTCTTCAAAACATATGAAATATGAGTTGGAAGTTTTAAAAGAATGAAATTTCAAAGTCCCATTGAAATTATTTTCAATTTTGGGTTATTTGGTTTTTATTCAAATTATTTTTTTCCATAAATAAAATATATGGAAAATAGGGTAAAATGATTCCCTACAACATAAAATTGGAGAGAAATAAATTTGAAATCAATTTGGTATTTTTAAAATGGTTTTTATGAGGTTTTATTGCAACAGTAGCACTCTTTGTTTTATTGAATTTTTGTGGGTTTTATTTGACGTTAGAATAATGTTCAGGTTATAGAAAACATATTTCTGAAAATTTTGATATGTTATATGCCTATGTAATATTTTTATTTTCTTTTGTTCTATTATTTTCGTTTGTCTGTGTTTAAAAACAAACTTCATCTCCGGACCGGGCCAACTAGGCCAGCCAGCCGGCAACCGCCTCTCGCTAAGTCCAGCGTCCCTTGGCGTCGGGCGGTTATGCCACGGACTCGCCCTAACTGCCCCTTCGAGGCTATAAATAGCCGAGCCGGCCCCGACGCCGCCTCATTGCCGCTTCGCCTCCACGCCGAGCCGCCACTGCCGCGCTTTGCACCACCTCCTGCCGCCTCACTCGCGCTGGCCTTGAAGTCACTCCCGACGCTTGCCGCCTCATTGTCATTGCCGCCGCCACCGACGCCCCATGCCCCGCTCGCCGGAGTTCATCGCCGACGCCGGACTCGTCGTTAGTCGCCGCCGGTTTTCGATGAAAAGCCGCTAGGTCCGCCCGGTTTTTATTTTAGTTCGGTAGTTTTATTTGATCGGTTTATTATTAGGTTTAGTTATATAGCGAACGCTCACTAGTTTAGGTTTGTAACAAACGGTTTTCGCTAGGTTAGTCTTTGTAGCGAACGTTCGTTCGGTAGAGTTTTTCTTTTTCTTTTTAATTCCAGCCAGGGACCCACCCTTGAATATTTTATTTACAGATTGGTCCCTGATCTTCAAACCTCCGCTAATTTTTACCCGTTTACCCAAATCCAACGAAACCAACGCCCACTTCTTCGTTATGATCCCCTCTATCCAGTTAACCAACTTGAACATGTTTTTGGAAGTTTAAAATTGGATTTCTAACAGATTTGAATTCGAACTTCTTTTGTTCATAACTCGAGTTTTATAACTCCGTTTGTGTTGATTCTTTTTGCAAATTGAAGCTATTGACCTGAACTTTCTGATAAGACCAAATCCGCTCAATTTTGGTACTGTTAGAAGTTGTTTTCTATTGCAAGAATTAAATGCTTGTTTTTGAAGTCTACCGAGATCTTTTCTTTGATTCTTTTGTATGAGTGCTTATGTATGCAATTGCTTGCTCACGATAGATTGACCGGAGTGTGAGGAGTAGAACTATCAGGAGTTATGAGTGCGAATCATCTTCATCAACAGTACGAGGCAAGTTCACACTTTGATCATATCCCTTCATTACCCAGTTTTTATGCATTAGTTTCAATCCTCAAACACTGCATGAGTAGGACTTGATAACATGTGGGCATTGGGAAGTAGTTGATGAGGTAGGAACCTATTGTCTTGCATTCAAACCCTAGGTGCTACTACGTTATGCTTACTGCTATGCTATGCTCGTAGACGTGGATTGGTTTGAGAGAATTCATGAAAGATGTGAGAGATTATTGTTAACTAAGGGTTAACTTAAGGTGGCTACTTTAATACACATCTGGGTGGATTGGTTGGGGCACCCTGGAGCACCCAGTGGTTTGCGGGCACTGGAGAATCCAAAGGTTGTCCTAGGATCTCCCGGAGGACCCGTGTGATCATCCTATGGATTGCCACCCAGGCTCAAAGGGATAATAAGATTATTCATGCTAGAAACTTCCGTGTGCAGCCACAAGCTATTATGGGCTCTAGCATAGTTGAGTATGTAGCATGACCTCTTCCAGTGGTAGGCTAGCATATGTAGGGGATGTAGGTTGGTACTATCTACCCAGGGTTAGAGTTATTGCTTCTGAAAAGACTGTGTCTCGGTCATCCGTTTTTCAAACACCATGTAGTGCGAGAAATCTAACGGAGGAGATCGAGTCTTGTGGGGAAAAGTGCGCAAACCTTGTTGACGTGAAATCAAACTTTGCTGTTGGTGTTGATGGGAATCCACAACCTTGTTGTTACTTCCGCTATTTGGATTGAGGTAATAGTATTTACGTTATTTTATACATGTGATTTACCTCTGTTATAAATCCTCGAGTACCGTGTGTGTCAAAGATACCGATCCGTGGATGACACTTAAGCACAGAGAGACTTGACCGTCTGAGGTTGGGTCGCTACAAAATGGTATCAGAGCACATGTTGACTGTAGGACGTGACCCCTTGAAACTGGCAAGCCCATAGGAAAGATTTTCTCTATGAACTTCATTTTCAAAAAGATCTTTTACCTCTCTTCTTTTCTGAGCTTTATCAAATATTCCCTTTTAGTTGGACCAAACCCCTTTTCCCTATTGACCACGAAGATTCAACTAAAGAGACCAGTTCAAGAAGTACAAGATATCGAACAACTAAGACCACTTCGGAATGAAGAGGATCTTACCATGCAGTATAATAATGGAAACTACAACGGTTGAAGACTCCGAAGACTAGGAGAATTTGAAGGCTCTGAAGAATTTCCAGATTGGTATGACCTAGGAAGGCTACCCTTATGGAATTTGTCAGACTATGGAAGCTGCCAATACCCCAGATCAAGGTGTGTTGGAGAAAGACCGGAACACGGAGAGTTAAAAAACTCAAAGTTTTTGTCAAGAAAACCCTAACACAGGAGATATCAATTATGGAATGAAAGCTCATGGCAGTAACATGGGCATAGAGACGACTAACCATGGTGTTATCGCCCGCTTATGCTGTTACCACCGTTCTGAGTTCAACATGCATTTTTGGAAGGATTGGATGACAAGAAGGCTGATGGAGCACCTATCAGCAAGACGAAGTTTTAACCTTAGCTGGTGTATCACCAAGATCTAGAGTGTCATCAAGAAGTTAAGATGGATCTGCAGGAAGCTGTATTTGACAAGGAAGCATTTCATGAAGAACTCGAGACCTAGAAGCTGAAAGTAGCCAAGCTTGAGGAGCAAAACATCGAGATATCGGAGATTCGTCAGGAACTAAAGGACAGTAGGACTATGGTTCATGCCAAGGATGTTGAAATCCAGAAGTTTGGAAACGCAACTCTAGAAATATTAAAGGACGTCACAAGAGACTTCGCGCCAACAGAGATGATCTAGCTAAAGAACCTGAGAAGGACAAGCATGATCGGAAGGAGCCAATCGGAGACATGAACAAGAATCGAAGAGTTTGACGACTTGAAGATTTATTGACTTTTAGAAGACCAAACCCCTGTTATATACCTAGGTTAGATGCGACGACTATGAGCTGTCATTTGTTTGATGTTTCTCCGACGGCCACAAATAAAATCTGTCTTTTCAAAACTTTTGTTTGTATTGTGTGCATCCCTCTCTGTCTCTATCTCACCCCAAAACCCTCTGAGCCAATAGAGGATGAATGGAGATGAACTAACATTTCCGGGACCGATAAGTCAATTAGAGACGGACCAATGGATTCAGAACATGGAAGGTCACATGAAGAATGACACTGTAGCCGGAAAGGATATGGACCAGCAAGCTCTTCGGTGCTTTGAAAGAGGTGCTGCTAATTGGTGGAGGATGTACCAAACCATCAATGGATGGCAAGGAGTAACCACTTGGAAAGAATTTAAGATGACTCTGGAAAGGTCTCGTCTTGTCCCAGGAGTTGAAGCCTTATGGAAATGATATGAAGAAACCTTGTGCATGCAAGCTTTGTGGAGAAATGGGACATAACCATAAAGAACACAAGGGTGAATGCCCTCATTGTGACGAGAGTCACCCAGCTGAAGAATGCCCAACTATGCAGATTACTTATTTCTTGTGTGAAGGGACTACCCACTACCCTACTCAGTGTCACATTTACCCCATGGTACAACAAACCATCCAGCAGAAGAAAGAAGAAATTGAAGGATCCCTCATGGAAGTTTTAGAAGAACCTGTGATGAAGGAAGAGGTGGAGGACACACCCAAAGAAGACCCAATTAAACCCTGCACCAAGTCATGTTATTCATGTGGAGAAGAAGGACACATCTCCCAGAATTGTTTGAATGGGGATCTAGTAGAATTCCCGACAGAGGAAGTAGAGTATGACCCACAGGAAATAGAAGCCCTGATTGGAACAGAAAAGTCCACGAAGAGAAATAGATTGGATTCCAGGAAGGACCTGAGTCATATCACCTGTTTCAGGTGCAAGGAATCGGGGCAATACTTCAGCGGTTGCCCAAAAAGGAAACGTCGAGACTTGTGAGAAGTAATATGTTTTCGTTGTAATGGAGCAGGGCATTTTGCCAAAGAATGCCCCAAGGAGAAGGAGACTTGTGATAAATAGTTGAGTTGCAACGAGAAATATAGTAGTAGCAGTGGGAACAATTCTTTTATTATTGAGGTATTGAGTTGAGGCATGTAATGGAAACGCGAGAGATTGTAATCATTGGAGAATCAATAAAGTTAGTCTCATGGCTACTGATTTGGATTTTATGAGTTGTTACTCTATGAAGGAAGATTTTGACCATTTTCGAGGATATGAGAAATATGGTCTATGGAAGAATTGGAGCATTTCAAGGGTGGTAGTACCCTGTGAGGACACTTGACCCTTGGAAAAGATAATGATATTCCATAGAGTGGATTTGGGATAAAATAAGTATGAGTTTTGTCTCGATATGTGGGATACCCCAAGAGTATGAAGGGATGGAGTACTATTGGATATAAAGGAGGTAGAATGTTGGTAATATGAAGCAATTATAAGTCCATGATGAGTTTGAGTAATCATGTCTTAGTTTGGTACCAAAAGAAGGAAGAAAGACAGTACACTTGGATGGAATTAAGGATTCTAGGAAGTTGGTTGTTGGAATAATGATTAGTTGCCCCTGATGATGAGTTCAAGGTTTACAAGTGATGAGATGGGCCATAACCCACAAGCCCCAGGACCTGCCAAGAAGCAAGCACACTCTTGCTGACGGAAAAAAACCCTGGAAGGAGTTACGACTTTATCGACCGACGATCTCATAGGAGTTACGCAAAACCTGAGAGTTGTGAAGAAACAATAGATGTCTGTTTGGCTTGCAGAATCAATGGATTTTTCCGGACCCTGTTCATGGACAAGAGAAATTCTGCAATGCTTGTGAGGATGACCGAGTGTTAGAATGCGAGATTCGCTAAACCATATACAAGGTAATGATATGGGTGCGAGATGGATTGATCACCATACCGACTTACTCTTATTATTCGCCTTGTTGTATGGGATGGTAAATCTGAGTGACTTACCCATAGTAGAGCGACGACGATCAAAACCTTGTTTAAACCTTAGAATGGTAAGACAATTTTCCCTTGTACAAGGCAGCTGTTGCCAATCGTAGGTTATACGGTGAGATTGAAGCCCAGACCCATTTCCTGCAGGAGAAACCATAAATTGTTGACCACCATTAGATATCGATAGCTATTTA
The DNA here is from genome assembly GCA_021605145.1 of Aegilops bicornis. Classification (NCBI taxonomy): domain Eukaryota; kingdom Viridiplantae; phylum Streptophyta; class Magnoliopsida; order Poales; family Poaceae; genus Aegilops; species Aegilops bicornis. The sequence continues at coordinate 426,032,397 of CM038671.1, read as the reverse complement.
GTATTAGCGCCAAACCCGACAACTAAGAAGGCCCAGTCACAGATGTACCATACCAAGATGAAATGGACACAGGAATTGAGGATAAAGGTTATGCCACTACTGGAAGAGGCCAGAGTAGGCATTTCCCCGAGATCTGAGAAGTCCGACACTGTCAAACAATAAGGATGAAGTATATGAGTTTTGATGGAACCGTAACCATGCTTCTAATGGTGGTAGCACCCCAGACCCCGTGTGATGATCGATGGATTTTGAGATAACCCCCGAACCTAACCTATTTCTTTCTAGCCTCTCCGAATCTCGAGGACGAGATTCATTTTAAGGGTGGTAGGTTTGTAACATCCCAAAATTCTAAATTTTGGAATGCTATATTAAATAGATAGTTTAGTTTGATTGTTGTGTGACTGATTGACTGGAAGTGGGTGAATTCAAAACTTTTGGAAGTTAAATGAGAGGGAATAAAAGGACTTTCCCAAACTTTCATTTTTGCATTTATGATCTCTGTGAATTCAAATTATTTTCAAATACAAAACCCTAGAGAGAAGATGCCATGACTTCTTCGATTTAATTAAGGGATATTTGCATTCGTGCCCCTAGTTGGGTCACACTCGACTGATTTTCCCCTATTTTTTCAATAATTGCGGTTTTGCCCAGCTCACTTCGCTCGCCTTGTGTATTTGCCCTTCCGGGGCGGTTCCGGCCAATCACGGTTCGCCACGTGGCGACTGCTCACTGGTCGGAACCGTGCCGGAAGGGCAAAAATACAAGGTGAGTCAAGTGAGCTGGGCAAACCCGCAATTTTTGAAAAAATAGGGGCAAATCAGTCGAGCGTGACCCAACTAGGGGCAAAAATACAATTGTTCTTTTGATTAAATGGAAAGGGTATTTGAAAATATTTGAATTTCATTTGGAAACATTTCAAATTCAGAAACTTTAAGCAACTCAATGATTTTCAAGAGAGAAGATAAAATGACTTCTTCAAAACATATGAAATATGAGTTTGAAGTTTTAAAAGAATGAAATTTCAAAGTCCCATTGAAATTATTTTCAATTTGGGGTTATTTGGTTTTTATTCAAATATTTTTTCTCCAAAAATAAAATATATGGAAAATAGGGTAAAATGATTCCCTACAATAGAAAATTGGAGAGAAATAAATTTGAAATCAATTTGGTATTTTTAAAATGGTTTTTATGAGGTTTTATTGCAACAGTAGCACTCTTTGTTTCATTTGAATTTTTGTGGGTTTTATGTGACGTTAGAATAATGTTCAGGTTGTAGAAAACATATTTTTGAAATATTTGATATATTATATACCTATGTAATATTTTTATTTTCTTTTGTTTTATTATTTTCGTTTGTCTGTGTTTAAAAACAAACTTCTTCTCCGGACCGGGCCAACTAGGCCGGGCCAGCCGGCAAGAATCGCTCATTTGGGAGTCCGGTCCTGACGTCACGGGTGAATCCGGTGCACGTGGGACTCGTCCCGAACTGCCCTTCGAGGCTATAAATAGCCGAGCCCCGGGCCCCGACGCCGCCTCATTGCCGCCGCTCGCCTCCACGCGCCGAGCCGCCACCGCTGCCCTCAGACCGCCTCGCTACCAGACTTGGCCTTGAAGTCGCCTTCGCCAAGCGCCGCCTCCATTGCTGCTTCCGCTCACGACGCCAAGACGCCTGCACGCCGGAGTTCATCGCCGCCGCCGGACTCGTCGATCGTCGCCACCGGTTTTCGATGGAAAACCGCTAGGTCCGCCCGGTTTTTCTTTTAGTTCGATTTAGTTTTATTTGATCGGTTTATTATTAGGTTTAGTTATATAGCAAACGATCACTAGTTTAGGTTTGTTAGAACGGATTTCGCTAGGTTAGTCTTTGTAGCGAACGTTCGTTCGGTAGAGTTTTTCTTTTTCTTTTTAATTCCAGCCAGGGACCCACCCGTGAATATTTTATTTACAGATTGGTCCCTAATCTTGAAACCTCCGCTACTTTTTACCACTTTATCCAAATCCAACGAAACCAACGCCCACTTTTTCGTTATGATCCCCTCTATCCAGTTAACCAACTTGAGCATGTTTTTGGAAGTTTAGAATTGGATTTCCAACAGATTTGAATTCAAACTTCTTTTGTTCATAACTCGAGTTTTATAACTCCGTTTGTGTTGATTCTTTTTGCAAATTGAAGCTCTTGACCTAAACTTTCTGATAAGACCAAATCCAATCAATTTTGGTACTGTTAGAAGTTGTTTTCTATTGCAAGATTTAAATGCATGTTTTTGAAGTTTTTCGAGATCTTTTCTTCGATTCTTTTGTATGAGTGCTTATGTATGCAATTGCTTGCTCACGATAGATTGACCGGAGTATGACGAGTAGAACTATCAAGAGTTATGAGTGTGAATCATCTTCATCAACAGTACGAGGCAAGTTCACACTTTGATCATATCCCTTCATTACCCAATTTTTATGCATTAGTTTCAATCCTCAAACACTACATGAGTAGGACTTGATAACATGTGGGTATTGGGAAGTAGTTGATGACGTAGGAACCTATTGTCTTGAATTCAAACCCTGGGTGCTACTACGTTATGCTTACTGCTATGCTATGCTCGTAGACGTGGATTGGTTTGAGAGAATTCATGAAAGATGTGAGAGATTATTGTTAACTAAGGGCTAACTTAAGGTGGCTACTTTAATACACATCTGGGTGGATTGATTGGGGCACCCTGGAGCACCCAGTGGTTTGCCCGGGCACCTGGAGAATCCAGTGTTGTCTTAGGATATCGCGGAGGACCCGTGTGATCATCCTATGGATTGCCACCCAGGCTCGAAGGGATCATAAGATTATTCATGCTAGAAACTTCCGTGTGCAGCCACAAGCTATTATGGGCTCTAGCATAGTTGAGTATGTTGCATGACCTCTTCCAGTGGTAGGCTAGCATATGTAGGGGATGTAGGTTGGTAGTATCTACCCAGGGTTAGAGTTATTGCTTCTGAATGACTGTGTCTCGGCCATCCATTTCTCAAACACCATGTAGTGCGAGAAATCTAACGGAGGAGATCGAGTCTTGTGGGGAAAAGTGCGCAAACCTCTGCAGAGTGTACAAACTAATCGTGATTAGCCGTGTCCCCGGCTATGGACATTTTGAGTCTCTGGTACTTGGATTATCATGTTGATCTCATCACTTTACTTAATTAATTTGGTGGTTATAATTATTATTTTGGCATTGATTTTGAGGAACCTTCTCAATTTTTTAACAAGCTTTGTAGTTAAATAAAATATATTCCTTTGTTGTAGGGAAAATTTGGCTTTATGCAAAAATAAACTTAGAGCTTTCCACCAGCCAAATATGCATGTAGTGATAGCTATTATTCATCATTGTCCTATGGTGTGAATTTGCCAGTACATTCAATGTACTTACCTACATGGCTGCAACGTCTCATGTTGCAGGAATCTTACGACGAGTAAGTGATACGTTAGGGTTACAATTTAGACACTCGACTTTGCCGTTGTTGTTGATGGGAATCCACAACCTTGTTCTTACTTCCGCTATTTGGATTGAGGTAATAGTATTTACATTAGTTTATACATGTGATTTACCTCTGTTATAAATCCTCGAAATCCGTGTGTAAGCATACCGATCCGGGGATGACACTTAAGCACAGAGACTTGACCGTCTGAGGTTGGGTCGCTACAAGATGGTATCAGAGCACATGTGGACTGTAGGACGTGACCCCTTGAAACTGGCAAGCCCATAGGAAAGATTTTCTCTACAAATTTCATTTCAAAAAGATCTTTTACCTCTCTTCTTTTCTGAGCTTTATCAAATATTCCCTTTTAGTCGGACCATACCCCTTTTCCCTTTTGACCACGAAGATTCGACTGAAGAGACCACTTCAAGAAGTACAAGATATCGGACAACTAAGACCACTTCGGAATGAAGAGGATCTTACCATGCAGTATAATAATGGAAACTACAACGGTTGAAGACTCCGAAGACTAGGAGAATTTGAAGGCTCTGAAGAATTTCCAGATTGGTATGACCTAGGAAGGCTACCCTTATGGAATTTGTCAGACTATGGAAGCTGTCAATACCCCAGATCAAGGTGTGTTGGAGAAAGACCGGAACACGGAGAGTTAAAAAACTCAAAGTTTTTGTCAAGAAAACCCAAAGACAGGAGATATCAATCATGTAATGAAAGCTCATGGCAGTAGCATGGGCATAGACACGACTAACCATGGTGTTATCGCCCGCTTATGCTATTGCCACCATGCTGAGTTAAACATGCATTTCTTTGGAAGGATTGGATGACAAGAAGGCTGATGGAGCACCTATCAGCAAGACGAAGTTTTAACCTTAGCTGGTGTATCGCCAAGATATAGAGTGTTACATCAAGAAGTTAAGATGGATCTGCAGGAAGCTGTATTTGACAAGGAAGCATTTCATGAAGAACTCGAGACCTAGAAGCTGAAAGTAGCCAAGCTAGAGGAGCGAAACATCGAGATACCGGAGATTCGTCAGGAACTGAAGGACAGTAGGACTATGGTTCATGCCAAGGATGTTGATACCCAGAAGTTTGGAAACGCAACTCTAGAAATATTAAATGACGTCACGAGAGACTTCGTGTCAACAGAGATGATCTGGCTAAAGAACTTGAGAAGGACAAGCATGATCGGAAGGAGCCAATCGGAGACATGAACAAGAATCAAAGATTTTGACGACTTTGATGATTTATTGACCTTTAGAAGACCAAACGCCTGTTATATACCTACATTAGATGCGACGATTGTGAGCTCCCATTTGTTTGATGTTTCTCCGACGGCCACAAATAAAATCTGTCTTTTCAAAACTATTGTTTGTATTGTGTGCATCCCTCTCCGTCTCTATCTCACCCCAAAATCCTTTGAGCCAATAGAGGATGAATGGAGATGAACTCACATTTCCGAGACCGATAAGTCAATTAGAGACGGACCAATGGATTTAGAACATGGAAGGTCACATGAAGAATGACCCTATAGCCGGAAAGGATATGGCCCAGCATGCTCTTCGGTGCTTTGAATGAGGTGCTGCTAATTGGTGGAGGATGTACCAAACCATCAATGGTTGTCAATGAGTAACCTATTGGAATGAATTTAAGATGACTCTGCAAAGGTCTCTGCCTTGTGTCCCATGAGTTGAAGCCTTATGGAAATGATATGAAGAAACCTTGTGCATGCAAGCTTTGTGGAGAAATGGGACACAACCATAAAGAACACAAGGGTGAATGCCCACATTGTGCCGAAAGTTACCCAGCTGAAGAATGCCCAACTAGGAAGATTACTTATTTCTTGTGTGAAGGGACTACCCACTACCCTACTCAGTGTCACATTTACCCCATGGTACAACGAACCATCCAGCAGAAGAAAGAAGAAATTAAAGGAGCCCTCATGGAAGTTTTAGAAGAACCTGTGATGAAGGAAGAGGTGGAGGACACACCCAAAGAAGACCCAATTAAACCCTGCACCAAGTCATGTTATTCATGTGGAGAAGAAGGACACATCTCCCAGAATTGTTTGAATGGGGATCTAGTAGAATTCCCGACGGAGGAAGTAGAGTATGACCCACAGGAAATAGAAGCCCTAATTGGAATAGAAAAGTCTAGGAAGAGAAATAGATTGGATTCCAGGAAGGACCTGAGTCATATCACCTGTTTCAGGTGCAAGGAGTCAGGGCACTACTTCAGCGGTTGCCCAAAATGGAAACGTCGAGACTTTTCAGAAGTAATATGTTTTTGTTCTAATGGAGCAGGGCATTTTGCCAGAGAATGCCCCAAGGAGAAGGAGACTTGTGATAAATAGTTGAGTTGCAACGAGAAATATAGTAGTATGAGTGGGAACAATTCTTTTATTATTGAGGTGTTGAGTTGATGCATGTAATGGAAACGCGAGAGATTGTAATCATTGGAGAATCAATAAAGTTAGTATCGTGGGTACTGGTTTGGATTTTATGACTTGTTACTCTATGAAGGAACATTTTGAACATTTTCGAGGATATGAGAAATATGGTCTATGGAAGAATTGGAGCATTTCAAGGGTGGTAGTACCCTGTGAGGACACTTGACCCTTGGAAAAGATAAGGATATTCCCCAGAGTGGATTTCGGACAAAATAAGTATGAGTTTTGTCTCGATATGTGGGATACCCCAAGAGTATGAAGGGATGGAATACTATTGGATATAAAGGAGGTAGAATGTTGGTAATATGAAGCAATTGTAAGTCCATGATGAGTCTGAGTAATCACGTCTTAGTTTTGTACCAAAAGAAGGAAGAGAGACAATACACTTGGATGGAATTAAGGATGCTAGGAAGCTGGATGTTGGAATAATGATCAGTTGCCCCCGATGATGAGTTCAAGGTTTACGAGTGATGAGATGGGCCATAACCCACAGGCCCTAGCACCTGCCAAGAAGCAAGCACACTCTTGCTGACGGAAAAAAACCCTGGAAGGAGTTACGACTTTATCGACCAACGATCTCAGAGGAGTTACGCAAAACTTGAGAGTTGTGAAGAAACAATAGATGTTTGTTTGGCTTGCAGAGTCAATGGATTTTTCTGAACCCTGTTCGTGCACAAGAGAAATTACAATGCTTGTGAGGATGACCGAGTGTTAGAATGCGAGATTCGCTAAACCATATACATGGTAATGATTTGGGTGCGGGATGGATTGATCACCATACCGACTTACTCTTATTATTCGCCTTGCTATATGGGATGGTAAATCTGAGTGACTTACCCATAGTAGAGCGACGACGATCAAAACCTTGTTTAAACCTTAGAATGTTATGCAATTTTCCCTTGTACAAGGCAGCTGTTGCCAATCGTAGGTCATACGGTGAGATTGAAGCCCAGACCCATTTCCTGTAGGAGAAACCATAAATTGTTGACCACCGTGAGATATCAATAGCTATTTAGTATTAGCGCCAGACCAGACAGCTAAGAAGGCCCAGTCACAGATGTATCGTACCAATATGAAATGGACACAGGAATTGAGAATAAAGGTTATGCCACTACCGGAAGAGGCCAGAGTAGGAATTTTCCCGAGATCTGAGAAGTCCGACACTGTCAAACAATAAGGATGAAGTATATGAGTTTTGATGGAACCGTAACCATGCTTCTAAGGGTGGTAGCACCCCAGACCCCGTGTGATGATCGATGGATTTTGAGATAACCCCCGAACCTAACCTATTTCTTTCTAGCCTCTCCGAATCTCGAGGACGAGATTCATTTTAAGGGTGGTAGGTTTGTAACATCCAAAAATTCTAAATTTTGGAATGTTATATTAAATGGATAGTTTTGTTTGATTGTTGTGTGATTGATTGACTGGAAGTGAGTGCATTCGAAACTTTTGAAAGTTAAATGAGAGGGAATAAAAGGACTTTCCCAAACTTTCATTTTTGCATTTATGATCTCTGTGAATTCAAATTCTTTTCAAATACAAAACCCTAGAGAGAAGATGGCATGACTTCTTCCATTTAGTTAAGGGATATTTGCATTCGTGCCCCTAGTTGGGTCACGCTCGACTAATTTGCCCCTATTTTTTCAATAATTGCGGTTTTGCCCAGCTCACTTCGCTCGCCTTGTGTTTTTTCCCTTCCGGGGCGGTTCCGACCAATCACGGTTCGCCATGTGGCGACTGCCATCGGCTCTGAACTGCGCTTCTAAGGGCAAAAAACACAAGGCGAGTGAAGTGAGCTGGGAAAAACCGCAATTATTGAAAAACTAGGGGCAAATCAGTCGAGCGTGACCCAACTAGGGGCAAAAATACAATTGTTCCTTTAATTAAATGAAAAGGGTATTTGAAAATATTTGAATTTATTTGGAAACATTTCAAATTCAGAAACTTTAAGCAACTCAATGATTTTCATGAGAGAAGATAAAATGACTTCTTCAAAACATATGAAATATGAGTTGGAAGTTTTAAAAGAATGAAATTTCAAAGTCCCATTGAAATTATTTTCAATTTGGGGTTATTTGGTTTTTATTCAAATAATTTTTCTCCAAAAATAAATATATAGAAAATAGGGTAAAATGATTCCGTACAATAGAAAATTGGAGAGAAATAAATTTGAAATCAATTTGGTATTTTTAAAATGGTTTTTATGAGGTTTTATTGCAACAGTAGCACGCTTTCTTTTATTTGAAATTTTGTAGGTTTTATTTGACGTTAGAATAATGTTCAGGTTGTAGAAAACATATTTCTGAAAATTTTGATATATTATATGCCTATGTAATATTTTTATTTTCTTTTGTTTTATTATTTTTGTTTGTCTGTGTTTAAAAGCAAACTTCTTCTCCGGAACGGGCCAACTAGGCCGAAGCCCAGCCAGCCGGCAACCGCCTCTCGCCGGGAGTCCGCGTCCCGCACGGCGCCGGCGAAGCCGTGCCTTCGCCGGACTCGTCCCGAACTGCTCCCCCTCCCGAGGCTATAAATAGCCGAGCCCCGGGCCCCGACGCCGCCTCATTGCCGCCGCTCGCCTCCACGCACCGAGCCGCCACCGCGCGCCTCGCCCGCCTCCATCAAGGCCACGCCTCGCCGCTGCCTCCCGCTCAAGGCCTCCCACCATTGCTGCCGGCCACCGACGCCAAGACGCCCGCTCACGGAGATCACCGCATTGCTAGACTCGTCGTTAAATGCCGCCGATTTTCAATGAAAAACTGCTAACTCTGCCCGGTTTTTATTTTAGTTCGGTTTAGTTTTATTTGATCGGTTTATTATTAGGTTTAGTTATATTGCGAACTCTCACTAGTTTAGGTTTTTAACGAATGGTTTTCGCTAGGTTAGTCTTTGTAGCGAACGTTCGTTCTGTAGAGTTTTTCTTTTTCTTTTTAATTCCAACCAGGGACCCACCCGTGAATATTTTATTTACAGATTGGTCCCTGATCTTCAAACCTCCGCTACTTTTTACCCGTTTATCCAAATCCAACGAAACCAACGCCCACTTCTTCGTTATGATCCCCTCTATCCAGTTAACCAACTTTAACATGTTTTTGGAAGTTTAAAATTGGATTTCCAACTGATTTGAATTCAAACTCCTTTTGTTCATAACTCGAGTTCTATAACTCCGTTTGTGTTGATTCTTTTTGCAAATTGAAGCCCTTGACCTAAACTTTCTGATAAGACCAAATCCACTCAATTTTGGTACCGTTAGAAGTTGTTTTCTATTGCAAGAGTTAAATGCTTGTTTTGTAGTTTTCTGAGATCTTTTCTTCGATTCTTTTGTATGAGTGCTTATGTATGCAATTGCTTGCTCACGATAGATTGACCGGAGTGTGACGAGTAGAACTATCAGGAGTTATGAGTGTGAATCATCTTCATCAACAGTACAAGGCAAGTTCACACTTTGATCATATCCCTTCATTACCCAGTTTTTATGCATTAGTTTCAATCCTCAAACATTGCATAAGTAGGACTTGATAACATGTGGGTATTGTGAAGTAGTTGATGAGGTAGGAACCTATTGTCTTGCATTCAAACCATGGGTGCTACTTCGTTATGCTTACTGCTATGCTATGCTCGTAGACGTGGATTGGTTTGAGAGAATTCATGAAAGATGTGAGAGATTACTGTTAACTAAGGGTTAACTTAAGGTGGCTACTTTAATACACATCTGGGTGGATTGGTTGGGGCACCCTGGAGCACCCAGTGGTTTGCCCGAGCACCTGGAGAATCCAGTGTTGTCCTAGGATATCCCGGAGGACCCGTGTGATCATCCTATGGATTGCCACCCAGGCTCAAAGGGATCATAAGATTATTCATGCTAGAAACTTCCGTGTGCAGCCACAAGCTATTATGGGCTCTAGCATAGTTGAGTATGTTGCATGACCTCTTCCAGTGGTACGCTAGCATATGTAGGGGATGTAGGTTGGTACTATCTACCTGTGGTTAAAGTTATTGCTTCTGAAAGACTGTGTCTTGGTCATCCGTTTCTCAAACACCATGTAGTGCGAGAAATCTAACGGAGGAGATCGAGTCTTGTGGGAAAAGTGCGCAAACCTCTGCAAAGTGTACAAACTAATCATGATTAGCCGCGTCCCCGGTTATGGACATTTTGAGTCTCTGGTACTTGGATTATCATGTTGATCTCATCACTTTTCTTAATTAATTTGTTGGGTTATAATTATTATTTTGGCATTGAGTTGGAGGAACCTTCTCAATTTTTTTAACAAGCTTTGTAGTCAAATAAAATATATTGCTTTCTTGTTGGGAAAAATTGGCTTTATGCAAAAATAAACTTAGAGCTTTCCACCAGCCAAATATGCATGTAGTGATAGCTATTATTCATCATTGTCCTATGGTGTGAATTTGCCAGTACATTCAATGTACTTACCTACATGGATGCAACATCTCATGTTGCAGGAATCTTACGACGAGTAAGTGATACGTTAGGGTTATGATTTATACACTCAACTTTGTCGTTTCTGTTGATGGGAATCGACAACCTTGTTGTTACTTCTGCTATTTGGATCGAGGTAATAGTATTTACGTTACTTTATACATGTGATTTACCTCTATCATAAATCCTCGAGTACTGTGTGTGTCAGCATACCGATCCAGGGATGACACTTAAGCACAGAGACTTGACCGTCTGAGGTTGGGTCGCTACAAGATGGTATCAGAGCACATGTTGACTGTAGGACGTGACCCCTTGAAACTGGCAAGCCCATAGGAAAGATTTTCTCTACAAACTTCATTTTCAAAAAGATCTTTTACCTCTCTTCTTTTCTAAGCTTTATCAAATATTCCCTTTTAGTCGGACCTTACCCCTTTTCCCTTTTGACCACGAAGATTCGACTGAAGTGGCCACTTCAAGAAGTACAAGATATCGGACAACTAAGACCACTTCGGAATGAAGAGGATCTTACCATGCAGTATAATAATGGAAACTACAACGGTTGAAGACTCCGAAGACTAGGAGAATTTGAAGGCTCTGAAGAATTTCCAGATTGGTATGACCTAGGAAGGCTACCCTTATGGAATTTGTCAGACTATGGAAGCTGTCAATACCCCAGATCAAGGTGTGTTGGAGAAAGACCGGAACGCGGAGAGTTAAAAAAGTTTTTGTCAAGAAAACCCTAACACAGGAGATATCAGTTATGGAATGAAAGCTCATGGCAGTAACATGGGCATAGACACTACTAACCATGGTGTTATCTCCCGCTTATGCTATTGCCACCATGCTGATTTAAACATGCATTTATTTGGAAGGATTGGATGACAAGAAGGCTGATGGAGCACCTATCAGCAAGACGAATTTTTAACCTTAGCTGGTGTATCGCCAAGATCTAGAGTGTTACATCAAGAAGTTAAGATGGATATGCAGGAAGATGTATTTGACAAGGAAGCATTTCGTGAAGAACTCGAGACCTGGAAGCTGAAATTAGCCAAGCTGGAGGAGCAAAACATCGAGATACCGGAGATTCGTCAGGAACTGAAGGACAGTAGGACTATGGTTCATGCCAAGGATGTTGAAACCCAGAAGTTTGGAAACACAACTCTAGAAATATTAAAGGACGTCACGAGAGACTTCGCATCAACAGAGATGATCTGGCTAAAGAACCTGAGAAGTACAAGCATGATCGGAAGGAGCCAATCGGAGACATGAACAAGAATCGAAGAGTTTGACGACTTTGGAGATTTATTGACCTTTAGAAGACCAAACCCCTGTTATATACCTACAGATGCGACGATTGTCACTACACCACAACACTACATCCCCGACAGCCAAGTTGGCTGGGAATACAAGTTATAACAACAAACAGTCGGTCGGGAAAAAGTATTGCCGACCAACAAGGTCTGTTGGGGAAAGTCCAGACGGGAAAGCCCTTTCCCGACCGACATATCTTTCCCGACCGACTGCTTGTTGGCCAAGGAGTATCTTTCCCGACCAACAATTTGTTGGGCCTACCACGGGCCTTTCCCGACCGACAGTCTGTTGGGGCTGTCATGGGCTTTTCCCGACCGACCATCTGATAGGGTAATCTTTCCCGACCGACTATTTGACAAGGCTACCATGGACCTTTCCCGACCGACCAGACAGGGTAATCTTTCCCGACCAACATACCATTGGGCCTCATGGGCCTTTCCCAGATGATGGACAATCTTCTGTTTCCCCTCACATAGCTACATTTCACTTTACCATCAGAACATCAATCAAGTTACATAATTCACAACAAAGAATATTCATGTCGACCAAGAATAATATATCGTAACCAAACAATTATAACACACATTCATTAATTTTTACATATAAATAGTGCGTATGTTATGAACCAATGACCATCCAAGTTTCCTATAAACTGATGTAACTAATGAAATAGAGGAGACATTATGGTTCATTGTTTGAGAGCAAAAATTCCTAGTGTTGTTTCTTTGGAATTTTTCTAAGAGGCACATCATCTGCCTTGGCTCCTTGTAGTGGGCAACTACATACCCATCCTCACAGCCTTCCACCAACATCCTTGCATCGTTCTCGTACTTGACATCAAAGCCTTCATTCTATATCTCATTGCAGAACATCCTCCAGCTTGAACATCTGCAAGTAAAAATCCCGAGTTAATATTCTGCATCTGTTTCTAGAACACTTCTCAGAGAACATATTAGCAGTTGCATTGCACAAACTCTAGCCTCTCTAGGTTTCCTATTTTTCAAAATCAGAACAAAAATTTCAGGGGGGAGGGGGGCTACAAAATGATATGATTTTATTTTTGAAATACCAAAGTACGACCACAAGTTGCAATTTGTATCATGTTAAGCATATTGATCCTATCTGCTTACAGAATACATTTCTAACACCAATTACATATAAAAGCTTCTCCAAAACAGAGTACTACCAAAATACAACCTTCTTTTGAGGAAGTACCAAAATACTACTTAACCACATAGTTTTACCTTTCCATTTAGTGCAAAATCGTATGAGCTATAATTAGAACTTTTCCCAACATGAATCAAAACTAATAAAAAAGCAAAATCAAAAGAATCGGACTACACTACAAAGACATCAATAGGAAGGATACAAGTAAAATTACCATCGGACAACACTAGTGGAAGAGGTGAGGCAGAGTTGATGATGTTCTGCTTTCCTACCCAACGCTCGACACCATCACATAGCGTCACTGCCTGTCGTGAGCATCGCCAAAGTTGTTTACTACAAACAGCTTGGTGGAGTGCTCATCTTCTAAGTAAATGACCTGGGGTGACGACAATGGGCCCTGCTGCTAGTTGCTGCATCGACTGTGGTAGCCTGTAAGGTTGCAGAGGTGTAACAGTAAACCGGTTCGGGGTTGAAGGGGATGCTGGGGTGGGCAGTGAATCCTGCAGCACAACACTCCTGATTAAAACTCATTCACCCTTGGTGGAATTAGAATACTTTCAAGCAGTATTGTCTCTGATAAATGAAACTATAAAACACTGCAATGAAGATTCTACTACTTCCATCATTTAATATACGTGGAATTTTGATTAAGGACATACTATTGTAGATAAATATTCATAACACGGAGATCATTTGGTCCAGAAGATATAATAATATATCGACTTTTATTTAATTTAGATTTATTATGTGAGGACCTTTGGAAGCAGTAAATTGAATTGAGAGGAGGCAGGACACCCCGACACCTTACCTAACATTATTCTTATTTCATTTGTAGGATTTCTTCCATTAAACCTGGTAACATGTTTAGAAATACTTTCACAAATCTACATATATATGTAGCAGAAATTGCAACAACTAATCAATGATATAACTACTGCCTTGAATCTGATTAGTACTACACAGAATGTAGAATAACTACATAATAATTACATGGGAAAGGAAATAAGGAAGCAAACTATGGGGAAATTAAACATGAGTATAGGCTGGACAAATAACATCTTCTATAATCGAGAAAAAGAATCAAAATACTGATCTTGATGCTTAATGATATGTCAACAGAAAATATATATGGCAATGAAGAATTTTCTATGAGAAAATCAGTAACATGAAGAGTATCCGGGAGGCACATTACATATGCTCCCTTCTCACGGAAACCATCAAACAGATTAGTAACAAGTTAGACTTTCGAAAAAAACAAATACTTGTAAAGTATCTCTATGAACCTGAGAAATTTTCATCCGGGGAGCAAGAGGCCAATGGATTCATGGATGGATCCGGGCTTAGTAAGTTACCTGCACATCCTGCGTGTTGATGGAGGAGGGCTCGTTGATGAGGAACCAGATCCTGGAGACATCAAGGTTGGTACCGGAGCAGATGACGCCGCTCACCTCGAACACAACCCTGGAAGCTTCAAGGCGAGGTAGGTGAGGACGTCGACGGGTTGGACACCACGAGCAGCAGCACCTCGGGAGTGCTTCACCATGGCCGGAGGGGCAAGATCGATGGCGTTAGGCGGCGGTGGGACGGGCTGGGATCGATTGAGGAAGCCCGGTCGGCGTCGGGCGGCGGTGGGAGGCGTCGGATCGACCGGCATGGGGGCGGAGGCGTGGAGATCGATCGCGTGAGGCGGCGCGCGGAGATCGGCTGGTGTGGAGGCGGCGCGCGGAGATTGACGGCGTGGGGAATGAATGCGCATAAAGGAAAGCTAGGGATTTGGCTGATGTGTGCACGGTGTGATTGTCTGTTGATTTTGGGAGAAAAAATTCGCGGGTTGGGCCGGCTATTCGCGCTGAAAAATTGGCTGTTCGCGCCCCAAAGGCCCATAGCATCGGACTGTTGGTCAGAGTTATTTACCGACCGATGGTCCATGGGCCATAAAAGAATTCCCAACCGACACTTGGATTTGCATTGGTAGCATTCCCGATCGATCGCAGTCACGCAGATAAGGTGTTTTCCGACCCACAGTCCATTAGAAATTTTCATGGCTGACTGTGGGTCGGCAATAGTGACCTTTTCCCAACAAACGTCCGTAGGGAATTCTGGTGCGTGGTGTAGTGTGTGAGCTATCATTTGTTTGATGTTTCTCCGAAGGCCTCAAATAAAATCTGTCTTTTCAAAACTTTTGTTTGTATTGTGTGCATCCCTCTCTGTCTCTATCTCACCCCAAAACCCTTTGAGCCAATACAGGATGAATGGAGATGAACTCACATTTCCGGGACCGATAAGTCAATTAGTGACGGACCAATGGATTTAGAACATGGAAGGTCACATGAAGAATGACACTATAGACGGAAAGGATATGGACCAGCATGCTCTTCGGTGCTTTGAAAGAGGTGCTGCTAATTGGTGGAGGATGTACCAAACCATCAATGGATGGCAAGGAGTAACCACTTGGAAAGAATTTAAGATGACTCTACAAAGGTCTCGTCTTGTGTCCCATGAGTTGAAGCCTTATGGAAATGATATGAAGAAACCTTGTGCATGCAAGCTTTGTGGAGAAATGGGACACAACCATAAAGAACACAAGGGTGAATGCCCTCATTGTGACGAAAATCACCCAGCTGAAGAATGCCCAACTAGGCAGATTACTTATTTCTTGTGTGAAGGGACTACCCACTACCCTACTCAGTGTCACATTTACCCCATGGTACAACGAACCATCCATCAGAAGAAAGAAGAAATTAAAGGAGCCCTCATGGAAGTTTTAGAAGAACCGATGATGAAGGAAGAGGTGGAGGACACACCCAAAGAAGACCCAATTAAACCCTGCACCAAGTCATGTTGTTCATGTGGAGAAGAAGGACACATCTCCCAGAATTGTTTGAATGGGGATCTAGTAGAATTCCCGACAGAGGAAGTAGAGTATGACCCACAGGAAATAGAAGCCCTGATTGGAACAGAAAAGTCCAGGAAGAGAAATAGATTGGATTCCAGGAAGGACCTGAGTCATATCACCTGTTTCAGGTGCAAGGAGTCGGGGCACTACTTCAGCGGTTGCCCAAAAAGGAAACGTCGAGACTTTTCAGAAGTAATATGTTTTCGTTGTAATGGAGCAGGGCATTTTGCCAGAGAATGCCCCAAGGAGAACGAGACTTGTGATAAATAGTTGAGTTGCAACGAGAAATATTGTAGTAGCAGTGGGAACAATTCTTTTATTATTGAGGTGTTGAGTTGAGGCATGTAATGGAAACGCGAGAGATTGTAATATTGGAGAATCAATAAAGTTAGTATCGTGGGTACTGATTTGGATTTTATGAGTTGTTACTCTATGAAGGAAGATTTTGACCATTTTCGAGGATATGGAAATATGGTCTATGGAAGAACTGGAGCATTTCAAGGGTGGTAGTACCCTGTGAGGACACTTGACCCTTGGAAAAGATAAGGATAATCCACAGATTGGATTTCGGACAAAATAAGTATGAGTTTTGTCTCGATATGTGGGATACCCCAAGAGTATGAAGGGATGGAGTACTATTGGATATAAAGGAGGTAGAATTTTGGTAATATGAAGCAATTGTAAGTCCATGATGAGTCTGAGTAATCACGTCTTAGTTTGGTACCAAAAGAAGGAAGAGAGACAGTACACTTGGATGGAATTAAGGATGCTAGGAAGCTAGATGTTGTAATAATGATCAGTTGCCCCCGATGATGAGTTCAAGGTTTACGAGTGATGAGATGGGCCATAACCCACAGGCCCCAGGACCTGCCAAGAAGCAAGCACACTCTTGCTGATGGAGAAAAACCCCGGAAGGAGTTACGACTTTATCGACCGACGATCTCATAGGAGTTAAGCAAAACCTGAGAGTTGTGATGAAACAATAGATGTTTGTTTGGCTTGCAGAATCAATCGATTTTTTTGAACCCTGTTCGTGGACAAGAGAAATTCTGCAATGCTTGTGATGATGACTAAGTGTTAGAATGCGAGATGTGCTAAACCAGATACAAGGTAATGATTTGGGTGCGGAATGGATTGATTACCATACCGACTTACTCTTATTATTCGCCTTGATGTATGGGATGGTAAATATGAGTGACTTACCCATAGTAGAGCGACGACGATCAAAACCTTGTTTAAACCTTAGAATGGTATGAAAATTCCCTTGTACAAGGCAGCTGTTGCGAATCGTAGGTTATATGGTGAGATTCAAGCCCAGACCCATTTCCTGCAGGAGAAACCTTAAATTGTTGACCACCATGAGATATCGATAGCTATTTAGTATTGGCGCCAGACCCGACAGCTAAGAAGGCCCAGTCCCAGATGTACCGTACCAAGATGAAATGGACACACGAATTGAGGATAAAGGTTATGCCACTACCGGAAGAGTCTAGAGTAGGAATTTTCCCGAGATCTGAGAACTCCGACACTGTCAAACAATAAGGATGAAGTATATGGGTTTTGATGGAACCGCAACCATGCTTCTACGGGTGGTAGTACCCCAGACCCCGTGTGATGATCGATAGATTTTGAGATAATCCATGAACCTAACCTATTTCTTTCTAGCCTCTCAGAATCTCGAGGACAAGATTCATTTTAAGGGTAGTAGGTTTGTAACATCCCAAAATTCTAAATTTTGGAATGTTATATTAAATAGATAGTTTTGTTTGATTGTTGTGTGATTGATTGACTAAAAGTGAGTGAATTCGAAACTTTTGAAAGTTAAATGAGAGGGAATAAAAGGACTTTCTGAAACTTCCATTTTTGCATTTATGATCTTCGTGAATTCAAATTCTTTTCAAATACAAAACCCTAGAGAGAAGATGAGATGACTTCTTCCATTTAATTAAATGAAAAGGGTATTTGCAAATATTTGAATTTCATTTGGAAACATTTCAAATTCACAAACTTTAAGCAAATCAATGATTTTCATGAGAGAAGATAAAATGACTTCTTCAAAACATATGAAATATGAGTTGGAAGTTTTAAAAGAATTAAATTTCAAAGCCCATTGAAATTATTTTCAATTTGGGGTTATTTGGTTTTTGTTCAAATTATTTTTCTCCAAAAATAAAATATATGGAAAATAGGGTAAAATGATTCCCAACAAAAGAAAATTAGAGAGAAATAAATTTGAAATCATTTTGGTATTTTTAAAATGATTTTTATGAGGTTTTATTGCAATAGTAGCACTCTTTGTTTTATTTGAATTTTTGTGGATTTTATTTGACGTTAGAATGATGTTCAGGTTGTAGAAAACATTTTTCTGAAAATTTAGATATATTATATGCCTATGTAATATTTTTATTTTCTTTTGTTTTATTATTTTCGTTTGTCTGTGTTTAAAAAACAATATTCTACTCGGGACCAGGCCAACTGGGCCGAAGCCTAGCCAGCCGGTCCAGACCAGCCGGCAACCGCCTCTCGGCGAGGGTCCGCATCCCGCACGGTGCTAGCGAAGCTGTGCCACCGCCGAACTCGTCCCGAGCTCCCCACACCCCCGAGGCTATAAATAGCCGAGCCCCGGGCCCCGACACCGCCTCACCATCGCCGCTCGCCTCCACGCGCCGAGCTGCCGCCGCCGCGCCCGCCGCCGCACTTTTCGCACCGCCGCCGAAGTCGCTCATCGCCGCCATCGCCGCCGCCGCTGTTGCCCGCTGCGATGCATCCGCCGCTGCTTCCGCCGCCACCGATGCTGCACGCCCCGCTCGCTGAAGTTCATCGCCGCCGCCGGACTCGCCGTCCGTCGCCGTCGGTTTTTGACAAAAAACCGCTAGGTCCGCCCGGTTTTTCTTTTAGTTCGGTTTGATCGGTTTATTATTAGGTTTAGTTATATAGTGAACGCTCACTAGTTTAGGTTTGTAACGAACGATTTTCGCTAGGTTAGTGTCTGTAGCGAACGTTCATTCGGTAGAGTTTTTCTTTTTCTTTTTAATTCCGGACAGGGACCCACCCGTGAATATTTTATTTATAGATTGGTCCCTGATCTTCAAACCTTCGCTACTTTTTACCCGTTTATCCAAATCCAACGAAACCAACGCCCACTTCTTCGTTATGATCCCCTCTATCCAGTTAACCAACTTGAACATGTTTTTGAAAGTTTAAATTTTGATTTCCAACACATTTGAATTCAAAGTTATTTTGTTCATAACTCAAGTTTTATAACTCCGATTGAGTTGATTCTTTTTGCAAATTGAAGCTCTTGACCTAAACTTCTGATAAGACCAAATCCACTCAATTTTTGTACTAATAGAAAGTTGTTTTATGTTGCAAGAGTTAAATGATTGGTTTTGAATTTTTCTGAGATATTTTCTTCGATTCTTTTGTATGAGTGCTTATGTATGCAATTGCTTGCTCACGATAGAGTGACCAGAGTGTGACGAGTAGAACTATCAGGAGTTATGGGTGCGAATCATCTTCATCAATAGTACGAGGCAAGTTCATACTTTGATCATATCCCTTCATTACCCAGTTTTTATGCATTAGTTTCAATCCTCAAACACTGCATGAGTAGGACTTGATAACATGTGGGTATTGGGAAGTAGTTGATGAGGTAGGAACCTATTGTCTTGCATTCAAACCCTGGGTGCTACTACGTTATGCTTACTGCTATGCTATGCTCGTAGACATGGATTGGTTTGAGAGAATTCATGAAAGATGTGAGAGATTATTGTTAACTAAGGGTTAACTTAAGGTGGCTACTTTAATACACATCTGGGTGGATTGGTTGGGGCACCCTGGAGCACCCAGTGGTTTGCCCGGGCACCTGGAGAATCCAGTGTTGTCCTAGGATATCCCCGAGGACCCGTGTGATCATCCTATGGATTGCCACCCAGGCTCAAAGGGATCATAAGATTATTCATGCTAGAAATTCCGTGTGCAGCCACAAGCTATTATGGGCTCTAGCATAGTTGAGTATGTTGCATGACCTCTTCCAGTGGTAGGCTAGCATATGTAGGGGATGTAGGTTGGTACTATCTACCCAGGGTTAGAGTTATTGCTTCTGAAAGACTGTGTCTCGGTCATCCGTTTCTCAAACACCATGTAGTGCGAGAAATTTAACGGAGGAGATCGAGTCTTGTGGGAAAAGTGCGCAAACCTCTGCAAAGTGTACAAACTAATCATGATTAGCCGCGTCCCCGGTTATGGACATTTTGAGTCTCTGGTACTTGGATTATCATGTTGATCTCATCACTTTTCTTAATTAATTTGTTGGGTTATAATTATTATTTTGAGATTGAGTTGGAGGAACCTTCTCAATTTTTTTCAACAAGATTTGTAGTTAAATAAAATATATTCCTTTGTTGTAGGGAAAAATTGGCTTTATGCAAAAATAAACTTAGAGCTTTCCACCAGCCAAATATGCATGTAGTGATAGCTATTATTCATGATTGTCCTATGGTTTGAATTTGCCAGTACATTCAATGTACTGACCTACATGGCAACAACGTCTCATGTTGCAGGAATCTTACGACGAGTAAGTGATACGTTAGGGTTATGATTTATACACTCAACTTTGCCGTTGGTGTTGATGGGAATCCACAACCTTGTTTTTACTTCCGCTATTCGGATTGAGGTAATAGTATTTACGTTACTTTATACATGTGATTTACCTCTTTTATAAATCCTCGAGTAATGTGTGTGTCAGCATACCGATCCAGGGATGACACTTAAGCACAGAGACTTGACCGTCTGAGGTCGGGTCGCTACACCTTTTTTAAGGCAAATCAAGGGGTGTTCTTGTTTTTGGAAGTCTAATCAAGGTATTCTTTATTTTTATAGCCAAATCAAGTCATGTGCTTGATTTTGGAAACCTAATCAAGACGATTCTTTATTTTTTATAGCCAAATCAAGATGAAATGGAGTAATTTCTTTTGGCCCAAATCAACGCGTCATTCTTTTCTGGGAGTAAATATTAAAGAAGTGGTGGCCTACGTTTTTTAGTGGAGTTTGGTTTTCTAATGAGAGGAAAAAAAATCGAATGGGTGGGAGTGGTGGGATGTGAGGCAAAAAAACCGCGGGTACCGGCCTACCAACTCTCCTTTAGGAGTAGAGAAAATACATTTAAATAGGAAAATAATATAAATAATTTTCACATTGTGATACGTGATTACGTGAGGGTGTGGCTTCGACGGTTGTATTTTTTCCCTAGTGGAGCTAAGTATGGAAGGGGATCGGTGGGAGAAATAAATCGGAGAGGGAGGTGATCTATTTGGAAGGTGATCTCATGTACATGGTATTATTTCTGAATTCTCAATTACGAAATATTTACATGATTGAAATTAATCGACACCTGCCAAAGCAAGCATGAATAAATGGAAGGAGTGTCAGACGCGATATTTACATGATTGAATTGAGTTGACACCTGCCAAAGCAAGCCCGAATAAATGGAAGGAGCGTCAGACATGATTCTGTTTTAAGTGCTAAGAAGAAAGAAAATAACGTGGGAGGGGTGGTGGGAGGTGAGACGAAAAAACCCAGACGAAAGTGGTGGGACTATTCAACCCACTCGTCCATTAGGAGTAGAGATAACCAGTCATGTAGGATGTAGGGTATTAACTACACCTTGAGGGCCCAGATAAACTTCTGTCTCATGTTATCATAATATATTATCCTCTATGTGCACTCCACCCCAACCCCATCAAGGAATTTGTCGGTATTATGAACTGACAATCCCTCTCGATGATGTGTGGTTGAAACCCCGATGGAGTCCCTAAGGGAAAGCGGAGACGGAAATACAATCCCAAAATATGGCAAAAATTTGCTCTAACGGATAGTTTCGTACACTTTCGGACAATCCGGTAGTGTAAAATGTTGCACACTCTAAGAAGGATTCTCAAAAATTGGTGATGTCCTGCAAGTGCACAGGGCTATTGTAGCACTTTAGTGATAAGTAAAATGCCGAACCCCACAGGGAGCTAATAGGAAGGCACCACAATCCCCGCAACCATGTTGTCACTTAATGCAGTCATGTACACACCCAAACCAGAGTTTGGAAATAGTCTAGTCTACAAGTTTCTAGGGAAACTGAATAAAGGGTTTTAGTACACTACGAACAAGAAGGTAAAACAGGAATAAACTAAGACTAAGTTAGTAGGACGGTGCTTGAGTAGTAAAGTGTTCTCTAGGCTCCGAAGTCATCACTACAAATATGACCAGCACAACAAGTGCGGAGTAAACGCTCTCCATTATATCCTCTATCCACTCTTCATATGCATAAGTGGGCGGTTCCAGGTATAGAACATGTTCTACTCCAACGTAGACTTCATTCCACATACACCACCAACCATAGCTTCCCCACGCCGGTTATCACATACGGTCAATTAAAGGTTTCCCCGTCAACACAGCCAGATATGGGTTTACCTGAACTCCCCTATCAGTTTGCAAATACTAGGAATTGAGGATTTTACTGTCACCTCGAATTACCTCAAAATTCTAACCCGCACAACAACAATAGTTCCTCCATGGCTAATTCATGGTAATAGGACTCTCAACACTCATGAGAATACTAACTCAAGCATGAACAAGAGCGTTTTGATCGCATGGAAATAATTATTCTAATTATAAAAGAGTTCATTTGTATCCTTGAGAACAAATACAACTACTCAAACATAAAGGAGAGAGAATTAAATTACAAGCTAGAATAGAGCCGGTGAAGGGATAGGGCATGGCGGCGCCGGTGATGATGATGATGGCGGTGGTGGCGCCCATGGTGGTGACGACGGGGGCGGCGCCGATGGAGGTGCAGGCGCGGTGTAGACGACACCAGCCCAAAGCAGTGCTCGCGGTGGTGGAGCCCTCTGTTCTTCCCTTGAGCTTGTCCCTCTTCTGTGCTGGATGGAGCAGCAATGGAGGTATATATGGATGTGTTGTTGATGAATGACGATGATGGAGGCGGCGGCTATGGTTGAAGATGATATATATGGCGCCTCCCTAGCCTCCTCCGTTGATGGCCTGCATCCAATGGCTCTAGATGAGCCAAATCCTCTCTCAGTCTCTTCTTTACGAGCCAAGTATCTCGTGGGGTCGAACGGGGACGAAATCAATGAAGAATCCTATCTGGAGAGTCAACTTTCATACCCGATTTAATTCCATATGACTAGCCACGGTCGCATGGTACATCACTGTTTGCTCTGGTCCTCTTTAGTAAATAGGTCGCCATTTCTTCATAAAAACTCAGAATTTGACGTTCTCGGGCTTGTTGGAATCGTATGAACGAGGCTGGTCCATTTTTGGTATTATGTCTCGGTTTTGAGCACTTTAGAAAAATGAATTTTTCAATCTCCAAAACAGCTAAGCCTAATACTATAGGGCCTCTGTATTGAGCCCATCCATGGTCATTTCATCGTGCTTAGTCCTAGGTTCCTCCATAACACCTGTAGACATAAGAAAATAAAGGAAGCTATTAAAAACCAAATAAGATACTAAATGTGCAATGCTCACAAGGGAAAGTGTAAACACTGGTAATCATGCATAATGGACAACTATTTGGTACAATGGGACATGATATATGAAGGGAACATGCAACAAATTATCTCTACAAATGCTTAAAATATAGAGTCCCCACACTTACCAAAAGCTCACTACTACCAACTCTAAAGCTTACATTGAACCAAACCCCAAGAGTGATATCCATGTCCATCATGCAAGCAAGCAAAAGTTAACCAACAAGGGAGTTATACAAGCGATCCCCTTAGTTCCATTGCCATGGAGGTCAAGAAAGAGGAAAATGAATTTGTGGAGACCAAATTCCCATGGCCAAAGGTTTAGAGAGAAGGTAAAAATTATGTTAGGAACAAAACAATGACTATCATAGACCAAAGAGATCATGCATCCACGATCGCTTCAAAAACACCAACCCGAGGTATACCAAGTACAATAGCAAGATCATTTTTCCATGTTATTCAGCCGCTCAACTACCTATGCAGCACAGAGCGCAAGCCTATGGATGCCTCTCACTTAAGGGAAAAGTAGAAAATAGTTTGGGTTTTGAGAAGTAAAAAATGAAGAAAGTCGTGCATTAGCGCAGCTGACCATGTAGGAAACGGAGAAGGCCTTATGACAGATGTCAACGCGAGGAGTACGGATCACCATGCAACTAGGATGCACACAGAGCTATGAATATGTGAAAGCTCCTCTATGGACTAAGTAGGGGTGCATCCAACTTGCTTGCTCATGAAGACCTCGAGCTTTTGAGGATGCTCGTCAGTGGAATATACAAGCAAAGTTCTATAGTGTAGGTTCCCCACTAGTACGAAACATGAAGCTCATGAAACTTTCTACTTTACAATGCATGAAGTGGTGCTACTTTGAAGCACAAGTATATAAATAAAAGGATAATGTGTTTCTCCTTCTCTCATCCTCACCTTTTCCTTTTTCTCTTTTTTTTGTGGCACCTCCGTGGTGCATCTTTTATTTTGTCCCTCTCTTCTTCTTTTTTTGGTAGGAGAAACACCCTACAAGGATGAATAATACACTTTACAATTACTCACTTCAACTGAATGTAATCATAACTCAAAAAATAAAACATGAGAGAAACTCTATATGATGAATGCCTCTGGCAGTGTACCAATATGTGCAATGATCCAGCATAGCATGGAGATCAAAAAACGGACAAGCCAACACTGGTGCGCGCCGGTCCTAAACAAACGGTTTTTACCCCTTTGCGTGACGACATTTGGAAACGTCGCCAAGTGATTGTGGGCGATAGGGGGGTCCTTCCACACGACCCAGAAACCGTCGGGGATATTCCCTCCTGGCACACAAGTTCGGCAAAATTAGGTCGTGTGCGACCGGTGAGCACTCAAATACGGAACTACGTAGCTAAAAAATACAATTATATGGCGAAATTGTTTCCGGTCGCAATTACATCTGTAACATCCCAAAATTTAGAATTTTGGAATGTTATATTAGATAAATAACTATGCTTGTTGTCTGATTGATGGTTTGATTGATTGAGTGAAACTGAGTGGAATTTGAAAACTTTTGAAAGTTGAATGAGAGGGAATGAAATGACTTTCCCAAACTTTCCTTTGCCTTTTGGGTCCCCATGAATTCAAGTTCATTCCAACACCAAACCCTAGAGTGAAGATGACATGACTTCTTCCATTTTGAAATGAAAAGGGTTTTGGAAAAGATTTAAATTTCATTTGGGAATATTTCAAATTCAAAGCTTTATGCAACTCAATGATTTTCATGAGGGAAGATAAAATGACTTCTTCAATTATATGAAATATGAGTTGGAAGTTAAAAAGTATCAAATTGAAAGTCAATTGAAAGTGCCTTGAAACCCTCTTTCAAATTGAGTTTTGGAATTTGAATTCAAACATTGGCAAGTGGGAATCATTTCAAAATATATGCCTGATAAATACTTGAGCAAAAGTATGAGAGGAGTAAATATGACACTCCAAAAATATCAGAGGAAAAACATTGCCAAAGTTTTGGATTCAAATCTGAATTTTATTTGAATTTGAAAAAATGGATTTTTATAAAGTTTGGATTTTGCCTTTGGAAAAATGTTCAAATGATAGGAATATTCCCTGATCATTTTGGTATATATATACCCTATATAAAATATTTATAGATTTTGTTTTATTTCTGTTTTGGTTTTATCAAAAAAATTCAAAAATAGAAAACCCCCAGGCGGCCAGCCTCTGCCCAACCAGCACCCACCTGTTGGCCAGTGCTTGGCCCACCCCACTGGCCAGCGCCACCGAGCCAGACCAGCTCCTCGCCTCGCGCCCGAATCCGCTCAGGTCGGTCACCCTCGTTCCCACCTCTCTCTCTCACTGACCAGCGGGGCCCGCCCCATCTTCTTCCCCTCGCCCACGCCTCGCCGCATCGCCGGAGATCGCCGGATCCCGAAGAATCCGGATTCGATCGCCCGATCCCCGAAGCCGTCCGAGGCCACAGCTATAAAAGCCGACCCCTCCACCCCCATTCCCCTAGCCTCTTGGCCAAGCCCTCTTCCTCTCTCTCCCGAGCACGCCGGGAGACCCGAAGCTCTCGCCGCCGCCAAAGTCGCCGCCGTCGGCGCCTAGCCCTCCCGACCAACCCGACCCCACCAAACCCTTCCCGAGCTCCCCAAGACTGCACGGCGACTCCCGGACCTCCCGACGACTGGAACCCTCGCCGCACTCTCGCTGCCGCCCGCCGCCGTCGGACTCGGTAAGCCACCGGAATCTCCCTCCTCCGTCCGATCTCTAATCTACATTTCTGATTAGAACCCTCAAGGGGTATGTTTTATTAGAAAACCGGCCCGGTTAGATTACGGTTCATTTAGTTAGGTTTATTTTTATTAGCCCGGCCGTTTTAGTTTAACCCTAGGCCCGTTTAGGCAATTTGACGCACAGTCGTAGTATAGGCCCATTAGGCCTTTTCTTTTATTTTGTTTTTCTGTTTCAACAGAATAGTTTCTGTTTTGAAAAATTGATATCTTTTATTCTGTTTATTATTTTTAGATGATTCTTTTTTGTTGGGTTGAAAATTTTATGTAGTTTCTGTAGAATATATATTTAGCTATGTTAAAATTAATTAAAATTGCTTTAATTTAGTTTTAGTCAGAATAGTAAATCTGATATAACTTGAGTTAGAAAAATTATTTTGGATGATTCTTTTTGTCCCAACTTTATTTTGACATTGCCAAACCATAGAAATTAATTTGGGTATTTTAGGATTAATAAATAATTAGTTTTAAGCAGAATCTTGTTAATCCTAATTAATTAACTAGCTATTGTTTTCCTATTATTTTAATTAGTAAATAAAATTATTTTTAACATGTTATTGATTATTCTAGGATAGTTTATGTCACTTTATAGGATGAACTTTTATTTATAATAAATAAAAGTTTTATTTTATTTTCCTTAATAGAAATTGAATTAGGCCTAATAGGAGTTTTGTAATAGCTTTTAAATTAATTCTTTTTGCTCCTAGTTGCTTAGTGACTTCTTTTCTGTTAAGTTAACCTAAAACCATGGATACGTTATGTTAGAAATTTTTTTGTTATATAAAACTAGTTTTATTTGTTGCTTGAAGTAGGACAACTATGAATGGGTTTTCTTTGAGTTTTTCCTATGAGTTTTGATTTGTTTGTTTTGGTGTGTTATGTTACTTTTGTTATGCTATTATGTTATGTGATCCTAGCTATGTGCTTATTATAGTTATTGTTTGCCTCGGTAGAGTTTCCGGAGTGCTAAGATTGCTACTCTGAAACCCTAGTTTTCGAAGATCGTCAACTGGGCAAGTTCACTTTGACCATGCTTTCATACCTATATTTTATTGCATTTAGTGACATCTTTGCAACCACCCCTCAGTAGTGATATTGAAATTCTTGTAGTTGAGTAGTATGCATGAGGTAGGAACCCATCACCCTGTTACCAAGCAGGGACGATATTTTATTTTAATGCTACGCTATAGTAGACGGGGTTTGGTATGAGTGCACGAGTGGTGTGAAGAAGGAGGATTCTACGTCAATGGCGACAACTCCATGATGGAATCTGCAAGGACTGCATCTTCAAGACCTCAAGACTTCAAGACTCGAGACAGAATTCAATACACACTACTAGGTGAAGGGCGGTTGTGAGGCACCTGGAGAACCCGGTGGTTGGCGGGATGCATGGAGAAAGCGCCATGACATCTTGCGAAAGCTTCACCCAGACTCAAAGAGGCGGAAGAATACTTCATGCCGAAGCTTACATGCAACCGCAAGTCATTATGGGCTCTGGCTTGGTTGACCTTAGTTGTGACTCTGGCTGGGGCGGTACTAGCAGATGTAGAACTACGGTAGGATGGGATGAGTGCGGACGGTGGTCGGAAGGAACTCTTGGGAAGACCATGTTTGGTCGTCTTGTTCTCAAACACCACGAAGTGCGAGAACGTAAAAGAGGATCGAATCTTGCGGGTAAAGTGTACAAACCTCTGCAGAGGTTTTAAACATAATCGTTTTGCCGTGTCCCCGGTTTCGGACACTTTGAGCATCTGGACTTGGATCTATCTCGGAACTCTCAACACCGGATTGATAACTTAATTGTGGGCAACATATGATGATTTTGGGCTATGAGACATCGGTTGGCGGAACCATGTCATGACAGAAAACTCCATAGTACAGACTTCATTTATTCCTTTGATGTAGGTAAAATAAAATCAGCTTTTACATAAACAAAACTCAGATCTGAGCCACAAAGCCAAATTGCATATAGTATAGTTTTACCATCTGTTTATTCATATTGTGATCTTGCCGGTACATTCAATGTCTTGACCTACCGCTGCAACGTATCATGTTGCAGATATTTCCTCGACGAGTAAGAGTTACGATCTGAGTTACGGTCTACACTCAACTCGCCGATGGCGTAGACGGGACTCCACACCCGTTTGATTGTTTCCGCTGAGTATTATGAGGTATATATCATTTTACGTTATTTATACATGTGATTGCACTTTGATATATACATTGATGTACTGTGTGTGCCAGCATACTTTGATATATACAAAGCCTCGAAAGGTGCCATCTTCAAGCTGGTTTGGTAACTGTTGTTGTAGGAAAATTCTGCATACGGCAAATTGTCATCCCAGCTAGATCCATAATCTAGGGCACAAGCTCTCAGCATGTCTTCCAAAATCTGATTGACTCTCTCGGTTTGTCCATCGGTCTCGTGGGTGGAAAGCTGTGCTGAATTCCAATCGGGTTCCCAATGTTTCGTGCAACCCGGTTCCAAAATTTCGAGGTAAACCGGGTTCCTCTATCGTCTGATGCTCCTCGGAACTCCGTGTAAGCACACAATTCTGGTCATGTATATCTTTGCCAACTTATCACTTTGCTATAGGTAGTCTTGATCGGAATAAAATGAGCTACCTTTGTTAAACGGTCGACTATAACCCAAATCGAGTCATAATCTGAACGAGTCTTTGGCAATCCTGTGATAAAATCCATGCCTAGTTTATCCCACTTCCATTCGGGTATCGGCAATGGTTGTAACAATCCTGCTGGCTTCGATGTTACGCCTTTACTTTCGACATACATCGCAATCGCTACATACTCCAATATCCTTCTTCATTCCGGTCCACGGAAAGTATTCTTCAAATCCAAATACATCTTGGTATTTCTGGGTGAATCGAATAGGGTGAATCATGGGCTTCTTGTAAAATCAACTTCACGATCTACGGGTCATTGGGCACATAAACACGGTCTTCGAACCATAGGGTATCGTGCTCGTCCTCACGAAATCCTTTAGCCTTTCCTTTGCTCATTTTCTCCTTTATAGAGGCAACTTCCTTATCGCCTTTTGGGCTTCTCGATTTTGTCCATCGGCGTTGGTGAATCTCCAATGCTTCTACATAGCCTCTCGGTACTATTTCCAAACATAGCTCTCGAAGGTCCTCGGCTAACTCATTGGGTATTCCTCCCATCATTAGAGTATTGGCGTGGCTCTTACGGCTCAATGCGTCTGCCTTTCGACATTAGCCTTCCGGGGTGATAATGCAATCTCATGTCATAATCCTTGATAAGCTCTAACCATCTCCTTTATGCGAGATTCAATTCATACGTGTGAAGATGTACTTCAAACTCTTGTGATCCGTATATACTTCACAATGATTTCAAATGAGAAAATGTCTCCACGTCTTCAGGGCATGCACTACGGCTGCTAACTCCAAATCGTGAGTGGCATAATTCAACTCATGGGGCTTAAGTTGTCGTGAAGCATACGAAACAACTCTTCCTTCCTGCATAAATCTTGCTCCAAGTCCTCGGCGTGAAGCGTGTAATATACCTCATAATCCTTAGTCCGATCCGGCAATATCAAAACTGGTGAGGTAACCAATCTTTTCTTCAACTCACGAAAACTTGCCTCACAGTCCTCGGTCCATATGAATTTATTTTCCTTCTTCAACAATTCTGTCATAGGCTTAGCAATCCTTGAGAAATTCTCAATGAATCTTCGGTAGTATCCTGCGAGTCCAAGGAAACTCCGAATCTCTCCAAGCTGTCGTTGGTGCTTCCCATTTGGTTCTGGTCTCAACTTCGTGGGGTCAACTGCTATCCCTTCTCCGGATATAACATGTCAGAAATCCAACTTCCTTTAACCAAAACTCACATTTGCTGAACTTGGCATACAAGCTGGTGTTCCTCGGTTTCTCCAAAACCAATCGCAAATGTTCCTTGTGTTCCTCTTCATTCTTGAGAAAATCAAAATGTCATCAATGAACACCACGACGAACTTATCCAAAAACTCCATAAACACTTTGTTCATCAGGTTCATGAAATAGGCTGGTGCGTTAGTCGATCCAAATGACATAACGGTATACCGTATAGTCCATAACTCGTGGTAAATGCTGTCTTGGGTATGTCCTGCTCCCGAATCTTCAATCGATGGTACCACGATCGCAAGTCGATCTTGGAAAACACCTTGGCTCCTTGCAAGCGATCAAACAGGTCATTTATCATAGGTAGTGGGTACTTGTTCTTGATTGTTACTTCATTCAATCCACGATAATCAACAACCATTCTTAACGATCCATCCTTCTTCTCCACTAGCAAAACGGGTGATCCCCAAGGTGAAGAGCTTGGGCGTATAAAACCTTTATCCAAAAGTTCCTTAATCTGCTTCTTGATTTCCGCCAAATCCTGTCTTTGGCATCCTATACGGTAAACCGATATCGGGCTGTTCACGGCAACAGCTCGATCAAAAACTCAATGTCTCTATCCGGTGGCATTCACGGCAATTCTTAGGAAATACATCAGAAAATCCTTCACCACTGGTACTTCTTCTGTACCACTCACGATAAGCAATAAACTTGTGCTCTCCTCGGCTCGTGCCGTGATACATACTTAATCCTTCTTCCTTAAGGTGTGGTGAGCAAAATTGATCTAGTGGAGCAATAAATGTTTCCTCCATACTTTTATAAAAAATCCATACCTAATATCACATCCAATCCTTGGGATTCCGTAACTATTAGGTCCGAGGGAAAACATAGTGTCCAATCCTTAATGGCGGTCGATCACACCATTTACTA
The DNA here is from genome assembly GCA_021605145.1 of Aegilops bicornis. Lineage (NCBI taxonomy): Eukaryota > Viridiplantae > Streptophyta > Magnoliopsida > Poales > Poaceae > Aegilops > Aegilops bicornis. The sequence continues at coordinate 426,001,557 of CM038671.1, read as the reverse complement.
GCCATGTACTCTGCTCCGGGTGAGGTTACTAGCATGGGTGACCTAAGGGCTTGGGTTGGTAACTTGTACTTATCCACAAATCCCTTGATATGTATGAATGCGATGCACCAAAGATTTCGAAAAGAACAAGCTGCGATAAATGACTTAACCAAAAACTTACCGATTCTTGCATCGGGCTGATCTTCAACCTCCTCCACTTCAATGTGGTTCACTTGTCCTCTATTGAAAGGGTTGGGCTTCTTTCGAGCTTCCATTGCCATTTCCATTACTGGCCTATACGGACAGTCATTGGCATAATGCCCGATCTTGCGGCACTTAAAGCAAGTAACATGACTCAGGTCTACTTTGGATGGTGTTGACGGTTGGTGCGATTACATCCGTTGCTTCCTCCATTCCGTTCCCATTCTTGGTGCTGTTATGGTTATGCGAATTTCCTCCTCCATGGGTATGCTGAAACTGAATTCCTGATTTAGGGGTATAACGAGGTTTCTGCTTGAGCTCGAGTTATACTTCCCTTGTCCATACTTCCGCTTGCAGTTCTCAATTCTTCTTTGCTTTCCTTCAATCATGAGGGTTCGGTCTACTAACTCCTGGTAGTTATTGAAACTGGCTACCATCAACGGCATCTTTGAACTCATCATTCGGTCCTTCTAGAAACTTCTCACCTTAGTCGCATCCGTAGCAACGTCATCTAGGGCATAACGTGCTAGTTTACTAAAGTCATCCACGTACTGGCCAACAGTCCTTCCTCCTTGGCGTAAGTTGCGAAACTCACGCTTCCTCATGGCCATAGCTCCTGCTGAAACATGGGCAGTGCGAAAAGCTTGCTGAAATTGATCCCATGTGGCGGTGTCTACAGGGTAAGTGGCTGTGAAATTCTTCCACCATCTTCTGCGGGTCCTTCAAGTTGATGTCTGCAAACTTCACTCTTTCACCATCCGTGCATCCTGCAGTGGTCATTTCGCTTCCTATCTTGCGGAGCCGGTCATACTGCTACAATTGGCTCGGTGCTCTTTGGAATACACGGCGGATTTAGTCTAAGGAAGCGAGTCGGATGATCCGCGGTGGTGGTGGCGGTGGGTTGTTGTTGTTGTTGTTGCCACAGTTACGCACGGTGTTTGAATCGAGGTATTCTGCTTCTGGATCAGTTGGGTGATCTCTGGTGGGAAAAGCGAATCCGGGGAATTCGCGTCTCGGAGGCATCGATGGGTTTAGAAAAGATGAGAATTTAGAATAGAATGAGGTCTAAGGGGAATCACTACCCAAATGCACATGAGCAAATACACACAAAATCACTTCATTCAATCAAACAAAGGCTTACAACGATCTAACTATCGCAAAAGGTGTGTGTACTATAATGTTTACATGGAGGGAATACTACTAATATGTGGGGACTTCTACTAATTTGAACCGGTGGAAGACTCCATAATGTCCGCTCGACCGTCTTCAAAGTCGGGTTCACTTGGATCCGAATCGGTGTCGTCGATGTTGATGTAGTCGCTTGGGCAATCGACATCTTGGTCTTCATTCTTGAGAGCCAACTTCTTCTTGAGTTCTTCAATCTCGTACTTAAGATCGTTATTGTGTCTTGCTAGAGCTACGATCTCGTCCATATAGTCCTTGCGAGTTGTCTTTAGTTCTTCTTCAAGCTCGATGATCCTTCCCTTTGCATTCTGCAACTCCAACATATCATTGCACATCTGATTCTCCTAGCGTCGAATGTGCTGGTTTAACTCCTGGATAAATGCTGCAATGGATCTATCCTTCTTAGTGTTGACGACTTCCCATTTGTCGTCTGGGCGTCCGCAAATCTGGTAGATTGTGTCCTTGAGGTCTTCTTGATAAACTTCTCCAATGCGTCCCATGGTGATGTGAGCTGCCATGCTCTTTCCCGGACTCCAAGTTGGTGCCTTGAAAACACTATCTATTGGCTTGGTGATTGGGGCGAATGTCCTTCTGGAGCGTGGCGTGAATCTTCCAGCGCTCCTCTTGAGCAGAGTGGCGTTGAAAGTTCCGGTGAAACTTGGTAATCCAATGTTCGGTGCTTGGTAACTTCCTTCAAGTGAAATCCAAATGGTGTGCCTTCATCTGGTTGGGTGTACTTGATCTTGGCGTCCTTCATCCTAAAGAGAGTAGAAAAGAGGAGGAGTTAGAAAATGGGAAGAGAATAGTGATCTATGGCTTTATCTTAGTGGTCGTGTCCTCTGATCGACATGTGCTCGATACCATTCTCTGTCGCGACCGGACCGAATGGATCTAGCGCTCTGTGCTCGATGTCATCCTGGATCAAGATGTCGACACCACAGATTACTTGAAGGATTTATAGCGAGTAGCAATCACACACTTATTACATCGTTGTCCACAAGGGAACTTAATACAATAATATGGCTTAAGGCCATCTAATAATAACAATGGAAAGCTTGGAAAGCGAGTGAGTCCATCAACTCCAACGGCATCACCGAGTATAGAACCACAACCTAACATCTTACTCGTAAATGCGAAAAGTACGCAACATGAAAAGTTGCAGCCCGAAACGGGTCAGCACATGGAATATGGTGGCAATGTAACACATAGGGAACAATGAAACAATAAGCCTACACTACATGCATATTTGGCTGGTGGTAAGGCTCTACGGTTACATTTTTGCATAAAGCTGATTTTTCCCTACATCAAAGGAATAATTTTATTTAACTATCATGGTGGTTGTTAAACATTGAGAATGGTTGACAGCATCCTCAATCCCAATTAAAAGTACTCATTAAAAACCCAATAACTTTATTATTAGAAGTAACATGTTGAGATTCACATGATATTCAAGTACTAGATACTCAAAACGTCCATAACCAGGGACACGACTAATCATGATTAGTTATTACACTCTGCAGAGGTTTGCACTTTTCCCCACAAGACTCGATCGCCTCCGCTTGGTTCTCGCACTACATGGTGTTTGAGAAAGCGGATGACCGAGACATAGTCTTTCAGAAGCGCTAGCACCTTACATGTGGGTAGACCGTACCAACCTACATCCCCTACATCAGCTAGCCTACCCGTAAGAGTTCGCACAACTTAGTCAACTACGCCAGAGCCCATAATTGGCTTGTGGCTGCACACGGAAGTTTCTAGTTTGAAAAATCTCATGATCCCTTAGAGCACGGGTGGCGGTCCGAAGAAATACAGGCAAATCCTCGATAGAAACCAGGTGCCTCAATCCACCCAGATGTGTGTTTAAGTTGCCACCTTAGATAAACCATTAATTAACAATCTCACATCTGTCATGGATATTCACTCACCCAATCCACGTCTACTAGCATAGCATGGCATAATCAAGCAACCGTAGAAGTAACTCCCAAGGTTTCATAAGTAATCAGGTAATAGGTACTACCTCAATCTACTTCCCATCCCACAATTTGATTAGATCCTAATCATGCAAGTGTTTGGGGTTTGATCTAATGCATAAAACTGGGTAGTAGAAAAAGTATGATCAAAGTGTTACTTGCCTTGCTGATGATCCGCGAGTCCTAGAGATTCGAAATAACAAGCGGCGCACTCCGGGTGATCTAACGCAGACAAACAACAAGCATACAATAAGTACTCATCTAATGCACAGGTAAATCTCGAATAAAAGATCTAACCAGATAGTTCAACTTAAGAACCCTGGTGGCAAAAGAATCGAATCAAATAAAGCATCGAAAGTCGGAACTCGAGAGAGAACGACTCGGTTTAGCAATCTGAAATTAGGTCAAAATCTCACAGTAGCAAAACTCTGTGAAAATAGGTTAGTCTTAACGGCGGTTTCATTACGAAACTCCAGGCGCTTGAATCACCTGATTCCGATAAACGAGCAAGAAATAAAACAGTTTTAAAAATCGGATCAGAAATCGAATCTGAAAAATAACGGATTAAATCCGATTTAAAAGAAAACGATGAACGAACTAAATAACGGACGTTCGTTAACAGAACGAATCCAACGAACGCGTTCATTGAAACGAACGGGTCGGTGAACGTTCGTTAATTAAGAAAACCGAAAAAAAGTAAAAACCAATCTAGGTTTTTGAAAAAAAACCGAACATCGCAAAAAAAAACCGGATCGGGTCTTTTCGAGAAAACCGGATCGGATCGGGCGCGAGCGGTGGCTACCTCCGGCGGTCACCGGCGGGCTCCGGCGGGGTCTCCGTGGTCGGGCGGGGCGGTGGGTGGGTCGGCGAGGGCTCCGGCGGCGACCGGCGGTTCATTTAGGGCGACGAGGCGGGCGGCCGGGCTCAGTGAGGGCGGCAATGGGGGGGGCGAAGGGAGAGAGAGAGGCGTCGGGTTATAAAGGGGAGGGGGCTCGGTTGCGTGGGGGAGGGCCTGTGGCCAGGCTCGGCGTGTCCGAGCCGGAGTCGGGCGGGCGGCGGGACTCCTCCAGCGGCGTCTTGTGAGGGGAAGGGAGGTGGGCTGGCCGGGCTGGGCTGGTGGCTGGGCAGTGGGCCTCGATCGAGGCGTTTTTTTTTAAATTAAAATTAAAACTAAACGAATTAAAAAAAATACCAAATGAATTCCAAATTAAATTAAACAAATTTTCTCCGACTCCTAAAAATGAGTCGAACAAAATGAACTTTTAAAAACTGCAATATGCAAATAAATTTTAAAATGCTCATTTTTGCCTAAGCAAAATAAATCTTCAAAACCCAAATTTGATTTATTTAAAATATCTTCGTTTTCCTAAATATTGGGAAAGTCATATTATTCCCTCTCTTGAGATTTTATAGGAAAAACTTTATGAAGATAATTAAATAAATCCAATGATCCTATTTCCAAAATTTGAGAAATCCCAAATATGAAAATAATGGAACTTCCAACTCTCTCCGAGGGTCCTTGAGTTGCGTGAAATTTTCTAGGATCGGAAAATGCGAGAAAATATGATATGCATGATGATCTAATGTATAACATTCCAAATTGAAAATTTGGGAAGTTACAAACCTACCCCCTTAAGATGAATCTCGCCCTCGAGATTCGGGTTGGCTAGAAAATAGGTGAGGGTGGTCCTTCAGCAAATCTTCCTCTCGCTCCCAGGTGGCTTCATCCTCGGTGTGGTGACTCCACTGAACTTTGCAAAACTTGATAACTTTGCTGCGGGTGACTCAGCTTTGGCATAATCGAGAATCTTAATCGGTCTTTCCTCATATGTCAAATCATCCTTCAAGCTGTATTGCTTCCAATGGTACTGTGTCTCTTAACGGTACCTCTGCTATCTCGGGGTGACATTTCTTCAATCGAGAAACATGGAATACATCATGAACTCGGCAGTCCTTCGGCAATTCCAACTTATAAGCAACTTCTCCCATGCGTTGCAAAATCTTATACGGTCCAACGAAGCGGGTGCTATCTTTCCTTTAACTCCAAAGCGCTTAACTCCTCGGCGGGGATACTCGAGATATACTCTGTCTCCAACTTCATACTCAATCGCTTATGCGCTTTGAATCGGCATAGCTCTTTTATGCAGGTGGGCTACCTTGAGCACATCACGAATCAACTTAACTTTACATTCGGACTCCTTAATCAAATCTGGTCCGAACAAGCGGCGATCTCGGTTTCGTCCCATAACAATGGTGTCCTGCACCTTCTTCCATACAAAGCCTCGAAAGGTGCCATCTTCAAGCTGGTTTGGTAACTGTTGTTGTAGGAAAATTCTGCATCTGACAAATTGTCATCCCAGCTAGATCCATAATCTAGGGCACAAGCTCTCGGCATGTCTTCCAAAATCTGATTGACTCTCTCGGTCTACATCCATCGGTCTGTGGGTGGAAAGCTGTCTGAATTCCAATCGGGTTCCCAATGTTTCGTGCAACTGGTTCCAAAATTTCGAGGTAAACTGGGTTCCTCTATCGTCTGATGCTCCTCGGAACTCCGTGTAAGCACACAATTCTGGTCATGTATATCTTTGCCAACTTAGCACTGCTATAGGTAGTCTTGATTTGGAATAAAATGAGCTACCTTTTGTTAAACGGTCGACTATAACCCAAATCGAGTCATATCCTGAACGAGTCTTTGGCAATCCTGTGATAAAATCCATGCCTAGTTTATCCCACTTCCATTCGGGTATCGGCAATGGTTGTAACAATCCTGCTGGCTTCGATGTTACGCCTTTACTTTCGACATACATCGCGAATCGCTACATACTCGCAATATCCTTCTTCATTCCGGTCCACGAAAGTATTCTTCAAATCCAAATACATCTTGGTATTTCCTGGGTGAATCGAATAGGGTGAATCATGGGCTTCTTGTAAAATCAACTTCACGATCTACGGGTCATTGGGCACATAAACACGGTCTTGAACCATAGGGTATCGTGCTCGTCCTCACGAAATCCTTTAGCTTTTCCTTTGCTCATTTTCTCCTTTATAGAGGCAACTTCCTTATCTGCCTTTTGGGCTTCTGTGATTTTGTCCATCAGCGTTGACTGAATCTCCAATGCTGCTACATAGCCTCTCGGTACTATTTCCAAACATAGCTCTCGAAGGTCCTCGGCTAACTCATTGGGTATTCCTCCCATCATTAGAGTATTGACGTGGCTCTTACGGCTCAATGCGTCTGCTACGACATTAGCCCTTCCGGGGTGATAATGCAATCTCATGTCATAATCCTTGATAAGCTCTAACCATCTCCTTTATGCGAGATTCAATTTCATACGTGTGAAGATGTACTTCAAACTCTTGTGATCCGTATATACTTCACAATGATTTCAAATGAGAAAATGTCTCCACGTCTTGAGGGCATGCACTACGGCTGCTAACTCCAAATCGTGAGTGGCATAATTCAACTCATGGGGCTTAAGTTGTCGTGAAGCATCTGAAACAACTCTTCCTTCCTGCATAAGTCTTGCTCCAAGTCCTCGGCGTGAAGCGCCGTAATATACCTCATAATCCTTAGTCCGATCCGGCAATATCAAAGCTGGTGAGGTAACCAATCTTTTCTTCAACTCCTGAAAACTTGCCTCACAGTCCTCCGTCCATATGAATTTATTTTCCTTCTTCAACTATTCTGTCATAGGCTTAGCAATCCTTGAGAAATTCTCAATGAATCTTCGGTAGTATCCTGCGAGTCCAAGGAAACTCGAATCTCTCCAACTGTCGTTGGTGCTTCCCATTTGGTTACGGTCTCAACTTTCGTGGGGTCAACTGCTATCCCTTCTCCGGATATAACATGTCCGAGAAATCCAACTTCCTTTAACCAAAACTCACATTTCTTGAACTTGGCATACAACTGGTGTTCCCTCGGTTTCTCCAAAACCAATCGCAAATGTTCCTTGTGTTCCTCTTCATTCTTCGAGAAAATCAAAATGTCATCAATGAACACCACGACGAACTTATCCAAAAACTCCATAAACACTTTGTTCATCGGGTTCATGAAATAGGCTGGTGCGTTAGTCGATCCAAATGACATAACGGTATACTCGTATAGTCCATATCTCGTGGTAAATGCTGTCTTGGGTATGTCCTGCTCCCGAATCTTCAATCGATGGTACCACGATCGCAAGTCGATCTTGGAAAACACCTTGGCTCCTTGTAAGCGATCAAACAGGTCATTTATCATAGGTAGTGGGTACTTGTTCTTGATTGTTACTTCATTCAATCCACGATAATCAACAACCATTCTTAACGATCCATCCTTCTTCTCCACTAGCAAAGCGGGTGATCCCCAAGGTGAAGAGCTTGGGCGTATAAAACCTTTATCCAAAAGTTCCTTAATCTGCTTCTTGATTTCCGCCAAATCTGTCTTTGGCATCCTATACGGTCGCCCGATATCGGGCTGTTCACGGCAACAGCTCGATCAAAAACTCAATGTCTCTATCCGGTGGCATTCACGGCAATTCTTAGGAAATACATCAGGAAAATCCTTCACCATCGGTACTTCTTCCTGTACCACTCACGATAAGCAATTAACTTGTGCTCTCCTCGGCTCGTGTCGTGATACATACTTAATCCTTCTTCCTTCTGGTGTGGTGAGCAAAATTGATCTAGTGGAGCAATCAATGTTTCCTCCATACTTTGATAACCAATCCATACCTAATATCACATCCAATCATTGGGATTCGAACTATTAGGTCCGAGGGGAAAACATAGTGTCCAATCCTTAATGGCGATCGATCACACCATTTACTAGCCATGTACTCGCCCGGGTGAGGTTACTAGCATGGGTGACCTAAGGGCTTGGGTTGGTAACTTGTACTTATCCACAAATCCCCTTGATATGTATGAATGCGATGCACCGATATCGAAAAGAACAAGCTGCGATAAATGACTTAACCAAAAACTTACCGATTCGCATCGGGCTGATCTTCAACCTCCTCCACTTCAATGTGGTTCACTTGTCCTCTATTGAAAGGGTTGGGCTTCTTTCCGAGCTTCCATTGCCATTTCCATTCTGGCCTATACGGACAGTCATTGGCATAATGCCCATCTTGCGGCACTTAAAGCAAGTAACATGACTCGAGTCTACTTTGGATGGTGTTGACGGGTTGGTGCGATTACATCCGTTGCTTCCTCCATTCCCGTTCCCATTCTTGGTGCTGTTATGGTTATGCGAATTTCCTCCTCCATGGGTATCGAAACTGAATTCTGATTTAGGGGTATAACGAGGTTTCTGCTGAGCTCCAGTTATACTTCCCTTGTCCATACTTCCGCTTGCAGTTCTCAATTCTTCTGCTTTCCTTCAATCATGAGGGTTCGGTCTACTAACTCCTGGTAGTTATTGAAACTGGCTACCATCAACGGCATCTTGAACTCATCATTCAGTCCTTCTAGAAACTTCTCACCTTAGCTGCATCCGTAGTAACGTCATCCGGGGCATAACGTGCTAGTTTACTAAAGTCATCCACGTCTTGGCCAACAGTCCTTCCTCCTTGGCGTAAGTTGCGAAACTCACGCTTCTTCATGGCCATAGCTCCTGCTTGAAACATGGGCATGCGAAAAGCTTGCTGAAATTGATCCCATGTGGCGGTGTCTCTGAGGTAAGTGGCTGTGAAATTCTTCCACCATCTTCTTGCGGGTCCTTCAAGTTGATGTGCTGCAAACTTCGCTCTTTCACCATCCGTGCATCCTGCAGTGGTCAGCTCCCTTCCTATCTTGCGGAGCCGGTCATACTGCTACAATTGGCTCGGTGCTCTTGGAATACACGGCGGATTTAGTCTAAGGAAGCGAGTCGGATGATCCGCGGTGGTGGTGGCGGTGGGTTGTTGTTGTTGTTGTTGCCACAGTTGCACCGGTGTTTGAATCGTGGTATTCTGCTGCTGGATCAGTTGGGTGATCTCTGGTGGGAAAAGCGAATCCGGGTCGCGTCTCGGAGGCATCGATGGGTTTAGAAAAGATGAGAATTTAGAATAGAATGAGGTCTAAGGGAATCACTACCCAAATGCACATGAGCAAATACACACAAAATCACTTCATTCAATCAAACAAAGGCTTACAACGATCTAACTATCGCAAAAGGTGTGTGTACTATAATGTTTACATGGAGGAATACTACTAATATGTGGGGACTTCTACTAATTTGAACCGGTGGAAGACTCCATAATGTCCGCTCCAAACTTCGTCTTCAAAGTCGGGTTCACTTGGATCCGAATCGGTGTCGTCGATGTTGATGTAGTCGCTTGGGCAATCGACATCTTGGTCTTCATTCTTGAGAGCCAACTTCTTCTTGAGTTCTTCAATCTCGTACTTAAAGATCGTTATTGTGTCTTGCTAGATCTACGATCTCGTCCATATAGTCCTTGCGAGTTGTCTTTAGTTCTTCTTCAAGCTCGATGATCCTTCCCTTTGCATTACGCAACTCCAACATATCATTGCACATCCGATTCTCCTGGCGTCCGAATGTGCTTTGGTTTAACTCTGGATAAATGCTGCAATGGATCTATCCTTCTTAGTGTTGACGACTTCCCATTTGTCGTCTGGGCGTCCGCAAATCTGGTAGATTGTGTCCTTGAGGTCTTCTTGATAAACTTCTCCAATGCGTCCCATGGTGATGTGAGCTGCCATGCTCTTTCCCAGACTCCAAGTTGGTGCACTGAAAACACTATCTATTGGCTTGGTGATTGGGGCGAATGTCCTTCTGGAACGTGAGCGTGAATCTTCCAGCTCCTCTTGAGCGAGTGGCGTTGAAAGTTCCGGTGAAACTTGGTAATCCAATGTTCGGTACTTGGTAACTTCCTTCAAGTGAAATCCAAATGGTGTGCCTTCATCTGGTTGGGTGTACTTGATCTTGGCGTCCTTCATCCTAAAGAGAGTAGAAAAGAGGAGGAGTTAGAAAATGGGAAGAGAATAGTGATCTATGGCTTTATCTTAGTGGTCGTGTCCTACGATCGGCGTGTGCTCGATACCATTCTCTCGTCATGACCGGACCGAATGGATCTAGCGCTACGTGCTCGTGTCATCCCTGGATCGAATGCCGACACCACACAAGATTTCAAGGATTTATAGCAGAGTAGCAATCACACACTTATTACATCGTTGTCCACAAGGGAACTTAATACAATAATATGGCTTAAGGCCATCTAATAATAACAGCGGAAAGCTTGGAAAACGAGTGAGTCCATCAACTCCAATGGCATCACTGAGTATAGAACCACAACCTAACATCTTACTCGTCGTCTGAAAAGTCTGCAACATGAAAAGTTGCAGCCCGAAACGGGTCAGCACATGGAATATGCTGGCAATGTAACACATAGGGAACAATGAAACAATAAGCCTACACTACATGCATATTTGGCTGGTGGTAAGGCTCTACTGATTTACATTTTTGCATAAAGCTGATTTTTCCCTACATCAAAGGAATAATTTTATTTAACTATCATGGTGGTTGTTAAACATTGAGAATGGTTGACAGCATCCTCAATCCCAATTAAAAGTACTCATTAAAAACCCAATAACTTTATTATTAGAAGTAACATGTTGAGATTCACATGATATTCAAGTACTAGATACTCAAACGTCCATAACCGGGGACACGGCTAATCATGATTAGTTTTTACACTCTGCAGAGGTTTGCGCACTTTTCCCCACAAGACTCGATCGCCTCCGCTTGGTTCTCGTGACTACATGGTGTTTGAGAAACGGATGACCGAGACATAGTCTTTCAGAAGCGCTAGCACCTTACATGTGGGTAGACCGTACCAACCTACATCCCCTACATCAGCTAGCCTACCCGTAAGAGTTCGCACAACTTAATCAACTACGCCAGAGCCCATAATTGGCTTGTGGCTGCACACGGAAGTTTCTAGTTTGAAAAATCTCATGATCCCTTAGAGCCTGGGTGGCGGTCCGAAGAAATACAGGCAAATCCTGATAGAAACCAGGTGCCTCAATCCACCCATATGTGTGTTTAAGTTGCCACCTTAGATAAACCATTAATTAACAATCTCACATCTGTCATGGATATTCACTCACCCAATCCACGTCTACTAGCATAGCATGGCATAATCAAGCAAACGTAGAAGTAACTCCCAAGGTTTCATAAGTAATCAGGTAATAGGTACTACCTCAATCTACTTCCCATCCCACAATTTGATTAGATCCTAATCATGCAAGTGTTTGAGGGTTTGATCTAATGCATAAAACTGGGTAGTAGAAAAGTATGATCAAAGTGTTACTTGCCTTGCTGATGATCCGTGAGTCCTAGAGATTCGAAATAACAAGCGGCGCACTCCGGGTGATCTAACGCAGACAAACAACAAGCATACAATAAGTACTCATCTAATGCATGTAAATCTCGAATAAAAGATCTAACCAGATAGTTCAACTTAAGAACCACGGTGGCAAAAGAATCGAATCAAATAAAGCATCGAAAGTCGGAACTCGAGAGAGAACGACTCGGTTTAACAATCTGAAATTAGGTCAAAATCTCACAGTAGCAAAACTCTGTGAAAATAGGTTAGTCGAACGGCGGTTTCGTTCTGAAACTCCAGGCGCTTGAATCACCTGATTCGATAAACGAGCAAGAAATAAAACAGTTTTAAAAATCGGATCGAAATCGAATCGAAAAATAACGGATTAAATCCGATTTAAAAGAAAAGCGATGAACGAACTAAATAACGGACGTTCGTTAACGTAAGCGAATCCAACGAACGCGTTCATTGAAGCGAGCGAATTCGGTGAGCGTTCGTTAATTAAGAAAACCGAAAAAAGTAAAACCAATCTAGGTTTTTGAAAAAACCGAACATCATAAAAAAACCGGATCGGGTCTTTTCGAAAAACCGGATCGGATCGGGCGCGAAGGTGGCTACCTCCGCGGGGTCTCCGTGGTCGGGCGGGCGGTGGGTGGCGGCGGGGTCGGCGAGGGCTCCGGCGACGGCGGCGTGCTCGCTGACGAGGCGACAGCGGCGGCTCTGGTCGGGCTCGGGTGAGGCGGCGGGGCGATGTGAGAGAGAGAGCGTCGGGTTATAAAGGGGAGGGGGCTCGGTTGCGTGGTGGAGGGAGCACTGTGGCGGGCTCGGCGTGTCCGAGCCGGGAGTCGGGCGGCGGCGGGCGGCGGACTCCTCCATGAGGCGTGGCGAGGAAGGGAGGTGGGCAGGCTGGGCACAGGGCTGGCTGGGCTGGGCAGTGGGCCTCGGTCCAGAAGGGCGTTTTTTAATTAAAATTAAAACAAAACGAATTAAAAAAATAACAAATGAATTTCAAATTAAATTAAACAAATTTTATCAGACTCCTAAAAATGAGTAGAACAAAATGAACTTTTAAAAGCGCAACATGCAAATAAATTTTAAAATGCTCATTTTTGCCTAAGCAAAATAAATCTTCAAAACCCAAATTTGATTTATTTAAAATATCTTCGCTTTTCCTAAATATTGGGAAAGTCATATTATTCCCTCTCTTGAGATTTTATAGGAAAAACTTTATGAAGATAATTAAATAAATCCAATGATCCTATTTCCAAAATTTGAGAAATCCCAAATATGAAAATAATGAAACTTCCAACTCTCTCCGAGGGTCCTTGAGTTGCGTGAAATTTTCTAGGATCGGAAAATGCGAGAAAATATGATATGCATGATGATCTAATGTATAACATTCCAAATTGAAAATTTGGGATGTTACAGGACTCCGGTAAGCCACCGGAATCTCCCTCCCCCGTCCGATCTCTAATCTACGGCTACGATTAGAACCCCCGAAGGGGTATGTTTTTATTAGAAAACCGGCCCGGTTCGTTACGGTTCATTTAGTTAGGTTTATTTTTATTAGCCCGGCCGTTTTAGTTTAACCCTAGGCCCGTTTAGGCTATTTGACGCACAGTGCGTAGTATAGGCCCATTAGGCCTTTTTCTTTTATTTTTGTTTTTCTGTTTCAACAGAATAGTTTCTGTTTTGAAAAATTGATATCTTTTATTCTGTTTATTATTTTTAGATGATTCTTTTTTTGTTGGGTTGCAAATTTTATGTAGTTTCTGTAGAATATATATTTAGCTATGTTAAAATTAATTAAAATTGCTTTAATTTAGTTTTAGTCAGAATAGTAAATCTGATATAACTTGAGTTAGAAAAATTATTTTTGGATGATTCTTTTTGTCCCAACTTTATTTTGACATTGCCAAACCATAGAAATTAATTTGGGTATTTTAGGGTTAATAAATATTTAGTTTTAAGCAGAATCTTGTTAATCCTAATTAATTAACTAGCTACTGTTTTCCTATTATTTTAATTAGTAAATAAATTTATTTTTAACATGTTATTGATTATTCTAGGATAGTTTCTGTCACTTTATAGGATGAACTTTTATTTATAATAAATAAAAGTTTTATTTTATTTTCCTTAATAGAAATTGAATTAGGCCTAATAGGAGTTTTATAATAGCTTTTAAATTAATTCTTTTTGCTCCTAGTTGCTTAGTGACTTCTTTTCTGTTAAGTTAACCTAAAACCATGGATAGGTTATGTTATAAAAAATTTTGTTATATAAAACTAGTTTTAGTTGTTGCTTGAAGTAGGACAACTATGAATGGGTTTTCTTTGAGTTTTTCCTATGAGTTTTGATTTGTTTTTTTTTTGGTGTGTTATGTTACTTTTGTTATGCTATTATGTTATGTGATCCTAGCTATGTGCTTATTATAGTTATTGTTTGCCTCGGTAGAGTTTCCGGAGTGCGAAGATTGCTACTACGAAACCCTAGTTTTCAAGATCGCCAACTGTGCAAGTTCACTTTGACCATGCTTTCATACCTATATTTAATTGCATTTAGTGACATCTTTGCAACCACCCCTCAGTAGTGATATTGAAATTCTTGTTGTTGAGTAGTATGCATGAGGTAGGAACCCATCACCCTGTTACCAAGCCCGGGACGATATTTTATTTTAATGCTACGCTATAGTAGACGGGGTTTGGTATGAGTGCACGAGAGTGGTGTGAAGAAGGAGGATTCTACACCAATGACGACAACTCCATGATGGAATCTGCAAGGACTGCATCTTCAAGACCTCAAGACTTCAAGACTCGAGACAGAATTCAATACACACTCTTGGGTGAAGGATTTGCCGACGGGCACCCTGGAGAACCCAGTGGTTGGCCGGGATGCATGGAGAAGCGCCATGACATCTTGCGGAAAGCTTCACCCAGACTCAAAGAGACGGAAGAATACTTCATGCCCGGAAGCTTACCTGTGCAACCGCAAGTCATTATGGGCTCTCGCTTGGTTGACCTTAGTTGTGACTCTGGCTGGGACGGTTCTAGCAGATGTAGAACTACGGTAGGATTGGATGAGCACCGGACAGTGGTCGAGGAACTCTTGAGGAAGACCATGTTTGATCGTCTTGTTCTCAAACGCCTGAAGTGCGAGAACGTAAAAGAGGGATCGAATCTTGCGGGTAAAGTGTACAAACCTCTGCAGAGGGTTTTAAACCTAATCGATTAGCCGTGTCCCAGTTACGGACAATTTGAGCATCCGGACTTGGATCTATCTCGGAACTCTCAACACCGGATTGATAACTTAATTGTGGGCAACATATGATGATTTTGGGCTATGAGACATCGGTTGGCGGAACCATGTCATGACAGAAAAACTCCATAGTACAGACTTCATTTATTCCTTTGATGTAGGTAAAATAAAATCAGCTTTTACGCAAACAAAACTCAGATACAGAGCCACAAAGCCAAATTGCATATAGTATAGTTTTACCATCTGTTTATTCATATTGTGATCTTGCGGTACATTCAATGTAATTGACCTACACGGCTGCAACGTATCATGTTGCAGATATTTCCTCGACGAGTAAGAGTTACGTCTGAGGTTACGGTCTACACTCAACCCGCCGATGGCGTTGATGGGACTCCACACCCGCTTGATTGTTTTCGCTGAGTATTATGAGGTATATATCATTTTACGTTATTTATACATGTGATTGCACTTTGATATATACATTGATGTACTGTGTGCCAAAGATATCTTGATCCGTGGATGGCACAAAGAACACGCAGGCTTGACCGTCTGAGGTCGGGTCGCCACAACATCCCACACAGCCAGTCCCCGCTAAACGTTTCCGTTCGTATGAACATCCCAAATAGTCGCTCCAAGGAAAACGTTTCCGATCACAGGTACATCACACACAATTTTTCCTGTTAAATCGTTCACGTTATTGAATGTATCACACACGGTCCATAGAAGAAACCGTGTGGCAAAGGCTGTCCATGACACATAGTTTTTATCTGGTACACGTTTGCGCAAGGTGGCCTAACGCAAACAGTTTTCAAGAGAAAGTCGTGTGTGATTGTTCATTGATCCAACACGGTTTATTCCTAGAAACTGTGTGTGTTGCCTGAGGTCATCGCCCACGGTGTTTTTTCAACAACCGTTTGCAGTATCAAAACACAATTAGCAGGCTAATTTGCCATTAGCAGGCTAATTGCCCTATTATTAATAATCCATTTATTAATCTAATTGACATTCATATTAAGCACACAATATATTTCATTTCCAAATTAAGGAAGTAGAATTTCATAATTGCAATACATCAGAGTACAACATGATATAGCTTCAGCACTCAGCTACCCCACTACACAAGCGCATGCAAGAGCAAGTTCCACATGCAACATGTAGAACCTTTCGAAATTAGCATCATAGACGGTATATAGACAGATGCATCTCATCTGGAGAACTGCTGAAGCGGAAGGCGGATATTGAGCCTTCATTCATGTTGAAGGTCTTTGCAATTTTAGGCCAGTGCATGTGGATGATTGACCGTCCGTCCTTTGTCCTCTTTAGGAACACTTCAATATTGAACCGTGGGTGTTGTATGAAAACCTTCCTCGCCTCCTGACCATAGAGGTGGTTTGAGAGGTAATCATCAGTGAACTGCTTTGGAAAGGCCTGAAAACAAGGATGTGCATAAATATCTTCTCTATATTGGAAATGGGGCAAAAGAATAAAAAAAGGCAAGGTATAATAGTTAGTACCATCTTGTAGTGAACTGATGTCTTCTTAATTGTGCAGACAAAGATCTTGTTGTTTTTTGTCGCTAATTTCTTTATCCTAACAATTTTTCTGAGTTTCTTGATTTTATTGATAGTCATGGACAACTCATTTACCCATATGCAAAAAGGGTCGAACAGTGGGTCAAAACCTATGACAGTAGGACCTACATGTGCAAGACCAAATTGTTAAAAACCAAAATATTTGAATGGTTCCTGCAATTGCACAATAATGTGCTATTAGAAAACGGAACAGGCCCGTGCTAACCTCCATTATAAACCTCAGTGCTTCCCATTGTTTCCCTGCAACACATATAAGGTAGTTAGTCATCAGGTTAAGTAAGGGTTCGCATGCTATCAGTAAAATATGTTGATGAAAAATAAGCACATTGCAGATTCATCAGATTAATTGAAGCCACACAGAAAACATATTTACCCAAACCAAGCATGATTAAGAACTAGGAAATATAGCACTTGTATATGTTTCTCATATATTAAGTGCAGCCAAATTCAATTTATTCCTCACATGCACAACAATACAAAATTCTACCCACGACAATTGGACATCGCATTGCAGAATTGAACCAAGCAGTTAACTAAACACCACAACAAATGAACCAAACATTAACTGAGCACCACATTGCACAATATAACATTGAACCAAGCACTTAACTAAACACCACAACAAATGAACCAAACATTAATCGAGCACCACATTGCAGAATATAACATACTCCTAATAGAAGATCGAGAGTTAACCAAGCAGTTAACTACAGCCAATTGTAGCAATTGTATTTGTTTCTCATGTATTTACTACAGCCAAATTCAATTTATTCCTCACATGGTATACAATAACAGAATGCACCCACAATTTTGTAAAGATAAATTCGATTTATTTCTCACATGAAAGACAATACAAAATTGCAACCTGAAGAATTGAACATCACATTTGCAGAGCTGAACCAAATAGTTAACTGAAGATGACAACTAATTAACAAAACAGTTAATAAGTAAGCACCACACTGCATGACATATAGAACATATACACTAGAGCAACAGATTGCATGGTGAAATTAGATAGCACAGTTCACTAGATTTTGTGAAGGAAAGGCAGGAGCAACACACGCGACGAGTAAACCAAGCATGCTTAACCGGCGTAGCTAGCAATTGGAAATGTGCTCCTCCAAGATCTGGGGGTCGGCACGAATGGCAGCCATCGCGACCTCATCCACGCGTGCGGCTCCGATTTGCTGCTCCGCTGTCAAATGCTCCTTGAGGTCCTGGCTATACTGCGTGCACCATGGCTTAGGCTGGCGCTTATTTGGTGGAGGGGTCGGTGATTTGAGTGGAAGGTGTCGCTCTCGCGCCGTGATGGGGGCATGTGGGATGTGGAAGGAGGAGGAGGATGGGGTCGGTGTGGATTACCTTCCTAGATAGAGGAGGCCGAGCGGCGTGAAGGAGGGTCGCCATGAGAAGGCGGCAAGGCTGCAAGCAAGGAGTGAAGGTTTCAACTTGGAAAGGAAGGCGAAAGAGGAAATGTGGCTTTTGGTAAGGAGGAGGGGCGGAGGTAGATATTTCATGAAGCGAAAATTTGGAATCGCTTCAGCCAAAAAATGGCCAAGAAAGTGTCATCGACACGGTCCCTTATTCGTAATCGTATGCGATATGTGGACATCATAAACGATTCAGTTAGCTTAATCCGTGTGTGATGAGTTTGACGTGAAAAGTTTTGGTTCGAATTTCCATGGTTACAGTGGTCATCCATGTCATTGCATAATTTGGGTACACAAAGGAGACTACAGCACACCCACACTTCTTAATCGAGCAAGTTCAGCAATTAAACAAAGCTAGCTGACCTAAACATTACTCTAACAAATTAAATACCGGCGCTCTTAATTAAACAAAACAAAGAGTACTACTACTGCTGGTGCTCGTCGATCCCCGCCGCCGCCCCCATGGCACCCCAAGATAATCTAAGGACACCAAAAAGCCAAAGCTTGGGGATGCCCCGGAAGGCATCCCCTCTTTCGTCTACTTCCATCGGTAACTTTACTTGGAGCTATATTTTTATTCACCACATGATATGTGTTTTGCTTGGAGCGTCTTGTATGATTTGAGTCTTTGCTTTTTAGTTTACCACAATCATCTTTGTTGGACACACCTTTTGAGAGAGACACACATGATTCGGAAATTATTAGAATACTCTATGTGCTTCACTTATATCTTTTGAGCTATATAGTTTTTGCTCTAGTGCTTCACTTATATCTTTTAGAGCACGGTGGTGGTTTTGTTTTATAGAAACTATTATTCTCTCACACTTAACTTATATTATTTTGAGAGTCTTAAAAAGCATGGTAATTTGCTTAAATAATCCTAATATGCCAGGTATTCAAGACTAGTAAAAAACTTTCTTATGAGTGTGCTGAATATTAAGAGAAGTTTGATGCTTGCTAGTTGAGTAGTTGTGAATTTGAGAAATACTTGTGTTGAAGTTTGCAAGTCCCATAGCATGCACGTATGGTAAATGTTATGTAACAAATTTGAAACATGAGGTGTTCTTTGACTGTCCTCCTTATGAGTGGCGGTCGGGGACGAGCCATGGTCTTTTCCTACCAATCTATCCCCCTAGGAGCATGCGTGTAGTGCTTGGTTTTTGATGACTTGTATATTTTTGCAAGAAGTATGTGAGTTCTTTATGACTAATGTTGATTCCGTGGATTATACGCACTCTTACCCTTCCATCATTGCTAGCCTCTTCGGTACCGTGCATTGCCCTTTCTCACATTGAGAGTTGGTGCAAACTTCACGGTGCATCCAAACCCCGTGATATGATACGCTCTTTCACACATAAACCTCCTTATATCTTCCTCAAAACAGCCACCATACCTACCTATTATGGCATTTCCATAGCCATTCCGAGATATATTTCCATGCAACTTTCCATCGTTCCGTTTATTATGAGACACTCATCATTTTCATATTGCTTTGCATGATCATGTAGTTGACATCGTATTTGTAGCAAAGCCACCATTCATAATTTTTCATACATGTCACTCTTGATTCATTGTATCCCGGTATACCGCCGGAGGCATTCATATAGAGTCATACTTTGTTCTAGTATAGAGTTGTAATCATTGAGTTGTAAATAAATAGAAGTGTGATTATCATCATTCATATAGCATTGTCCCCAAAAAAAGAGACAGGCCAAATAAAAAAAGGCCCAAAAAAAGGGACAATGCTACTATCCTTTTATTCCACACTTGTGCTTCAAAGTAGCACCATGATCTTCATGATAGGAAGTCTCTTGTTTTGTCACTTTCATATACTAGTGGGAATTTTTCGTTATAGAACTTGGCTTGTATATTCCAACAATGGGCTTCCTCAAATGCCCTAGGTCTTCGTGAGCAAGCAAGTTGGATGCACACCCACTTAGTTTCTTTTGTTGAGCTTTCATGCATTTATAGCTCTAGTGCATCCGTTGCATGGCAATCCCTACTCCTTGCATTAACATCAATCGATGGGCATCTCCATAGCTCATTGATTAGCCTCGTTGATGTGAGACTTTCTCCTTTTTTTGTCTTCTCCACATAACCCCCATCATTATATTCTATTCCACCCATAGTGCTATATCCATGGCTCACGCTCATGTATTGCGTGAAGGTTGAAAAAAGTTTGAGATTACTAAAGTATGAAACAATTGCTTGGCTTGTCATCGGGGTTGTGCATGATGAGAGCATTCTTGTGTGACGGAAATGGAGCATGACTAAACTATATGATTTTGTAGGGATGGACTTTCTTTGGCCATGTTATTTTGAGAGGCATAATTGCTTAGTTAGTATGCTTGAAGTATTATTACTTTTATGTCAATATTAAACCTTTATCTTGAATCTTTCGGATCTGAACATTCATACCACAATTAGGAGAATTACATTGAAACTATGCCAAGTAGCATTCCACATCAAAAAATCTGTTTTTATCATTTACCTACTCGAGGACGAGCAGGAATTAAGCTTGGGGATGCTTGATACATCTCCAACGTATCTATAATTTTTGATTGTTCCATGCTATATTATATTCTGTTTTGGACATTATTGGGCTTTATTATACACTTTTATATTATTTTTGGGACTAATCTATTAACCGGAGTCCCCGCCTGTAATTGCTGTTTTTTTGCCTATTTGAGTTTGTGAAAAAGAATATCAAACAGAGTCCAAACGGAATGAAACCTTCGGGAACGTGATTTTTGGAACGAACGTAATCCAGAGGACTTGGACCCTACGTCAAGACATCAACCAGGAGGGCACGAGGTAGGGGGGCGTGCCTGGTTTTCAAACACCGGTCAGAACTTTGTCAATAATGAAGGGACCTTCCCATTTGGGCTTGAGCTTGTCCTTTTTCTTCTCTGGTAGGCGTAGAACGAGTTCGCCAACGTTATAAGTTTTGGCCCGTACTTCTCTGCTTTGATACCGTCGAGCCTGTTGCTGATAGAGTGCGGATAGGGCTTTTGCCACGTCATGCTCCTCCTCCAGGGCGTCCAAACTGTCCTGCCGATCAAGCTTGGCTTCTTTCTCTTCGTACATGCGCACTCGAGGTGAGTCATGAATGATGTCGCAGGGTAGTACCGCCTCTGCACCATACACCATAAAAACGGTGTGTATCCGGTAGTGCGATTCGGCGTGGTCCGCAACCCCCATAGTACGGAGTCGAGCTCCTCAACCGAGTGCGTATCTGATTTCTTCAAGGATCGCACTAATATGGGTTTAATGCCGCTCATAATGAGACCATTTGCTCGCTCGACCTGACCGTTTGTTTGGGGGTGATAGACGGAGGCATAATCGAGCTTAATGCCCATGTTGCCGCACCAAGTTTTTACCTCGTCGGCTGTAAAGTTGGAGCCGTTATCGGTGATGATGCTGTGGGGGACGCTGTAACGGTGTACAATCCCGGATATGAAGTCTATCACTGGTCCGGACTCGGCCGTTTTAACTGGTTTGGCTTCTATCCATTTGGTGAATTTATCCACCATCACCAATAGGTGCTTTTTCTTATGGCTTCCTACTTTAAGGGGTCCGACCATATCAAGCCCCCAGACCACGAAGGGCCAAGTAATGGGGATTGTTCGGAGAGCAGTAGGTGGCAGATGGCTTTGGTTTGCAAAAAGCTGGCAACCGACGCAACGCTGGACGAGGTCATGTGCGTCTGCTCAGGCCGTCGGCCAGTAAAAACCTGTACGGAAGGCCTTGCTTACAAGGGCCCGAGCTGCGGTGTGGTGGCCACTGAGTCCAGCATGAATTTCTGCCAAAAGTTGCCGTCCTTCCTCTTCGGAGATGCACCTTTGAAGTACTCTGGTAACGCTTTTCTTATAAAGCTCTCCTTCGTGGACCTTGTAGGCTTTAGACCGCCGCACAATGCAACGTGCCTCGTTTGGGTCCTCAGGGAGTTCTTGCCTAGTTAGGTAGGCCAAGAAGGGTTCTGTCCACGGGGCGATGACAGCCATAATCACGTGGGCCGAAGGCATTATTTCGGTGGTAGAGCCTCCGATTACGTCCAAGTGTTCGGTATCTGGCGTTGTGGCCGGGTCCGGACTGTTGTTGCCAGTCTCTCCTTCCCATACCACGGATGGCTTAAACAGCCTTTCCAAGAATATATTAGGGGGGACAGGGTTGCGCTTAGCGCCGATGCGGGCGAGGATATCCGCCGCTTGATTGTTTTCTCGGACCACATGGTGGAATTCGAGCCCCTCGAACCGAGCTGACATTTTGAGGATGGCGTTGTGGTAAGCCGCCATTTTTGTGTCCTTGGCGTTGAAGTCTCCATTTATTTGAGATACTGCAAGGTTCGAATCCCCACGCACCTCTAGGCGTTGAATGCCCATGGAGACTGCCACCCGGAGACCATGTAACATGGCCTCATATTCTGCTGCACTGTTGGAGTCTGTGTATAATATTTGGAGTACATATTGGACTGTACCTCCGGTGGCGGATGTTAGGACGACGCCTGCCCCCATACCAGCCAGCATTTTAGAGCCGTCAAAGTGCATGATCCAATTGGAGTACGCGGCGTACTCTTTAGGGAGTTCGGCTTCTGTCCATTCGGCAACGAAATCAGCCAGTACTTGTGACTTAATGGCTCGCCGTGGTTTGTATGTTATGTCGAACGGGAGGAGCTCAATAGCCCATTTAGCAATCCGGCCCGTGGCATCGCGGTTATTTATTATGTCGTTGAGTGGTACTTCAGAGGCCACCGTAATTGAACACTCTTGAAAGTAGTGTCGTAGTTTCCGGGATGCCATGAAGACCGTGTATGCTATCTTTTGATAATGTGGGTACCGTGATTTGCATGGAGTGAGGACAGTGGATACGTAGTATACCGGCTTTGAAGCGGGAACTTATGTCCGTCCGTCTCTCGTTCGACGACGAGCACTGCGCTTACAACTTGGTGTGTTGCCGCTATATATAACAGCATTGGTTCGCCGATATTTGGCGCGGCCAAGATTGGGTTGCTGGCCAAGACGGCCTTAATTTCTTCCAATCCAGCCGTGGCCGCATCCATCCATTCCAAGTGTTCGGTGCATTGAAGAAGGCGATAAAGAGGTAGTGCCTTTTCTCCTAATCGGGAGATAAAGCGGCTTAAGGCAGCCACGCATCCAGTTAATTTCTGGATTTGCTTGAGGTCTGTTGGGATAGCCAAGCGTGATGAGCTTCGGATTTTAGCCGGATTTGCTTCAATTCCGCTATTGGAGACGATGAAGCCCAAGAGCTTTCCGGCGGGCACGCCGAAAACGCATTTTTTCGGATTGAGCTTGATGTCATATGTTAGGAGATTGTCGAACGTGAGCCTCAAGTCGTCTATTAAGGATTCGACGTGTCTGGTTTTAATGACCACATTGTCTACGTATGCCTCCACTGTTTTGCCGATTTGTGTTTCCAGGCATGTCTGAATCATGCGTTGATAGGTTGCACCGGCGTTTTTGAGCCCGAAAGGTATGGTGTTAAAATAGAAGGGGCCATATGGAGTGATGAATGTCGTTGCGGCTTGATCGGACTCCGCCATCTTAATTTGATGGTATCCGGATTATGCATCGAGGAAGCACAATGAGTCGTGTTCTGCGGTAGCGTCGATAATTTGATCGATGCGGGGGAGGGGGAAGGGATCCTTGGGGCAAGCCTTGTTAAGGTCCTTGAAATTGACACATAGGTGCCAGGATTTGTCCTTCTTTGGTACCATCACGAGGTTTGCTAGCCAGTCCGGATATTTTATTTCTCTAATGAATCCGACCTCGAGTAACTTGGCTAGCTCTTCTCCCATGGCTTGTTGCTTAGGCTCAGAGAAACGCCGAAGAGTTTGCTTGACCGGCTTGAACCCCTTTAGAATGTTAAGGCTGTGCTCGGCCAGCCTGCGTGGGATTCCTGGCATGTCTGATGCCAGGCGAAGATGTCCCAATTATCGCGCAAGAACTCCCGCAGTGCGGCCTCTGTTGTGGAGTTTAGCTGTGCCCCGATGGATGCTGTTTTTATAGGGTTCGTTGGGTGGACCTGGAGTTTGACTATTTCGTCCCCTGGTTTAAAAGAGGTGGACTTGGGTCTTTTGTCGAGTACCGCATCGTCCTTATCCACTGTGGAGCGCAGCGCAGTTAGTTCTTCGGCCGCAAGGGCTTCGGATAACGCCTCGAGGGCTAGTGCGGCGGTTTTATTTTCTGCACGGAGTGCTATGTCCGGATCACTAGCTAGAGTGATGATTCCATTGGGCGCGAGCATTTTGAGCTTCATGTACCTGTAATGGGGTATAGCTTGGAAGATCGTGAATGCCTCCCGCCCTAAAAGGGCGTGGTATACACTACTGAACGGGGCCACTTGGAATGTGATTTCTTCGGACCTATAATTCTCCCGTGCGAATCGACATCTAGTGTGATTTTTCCTGCACATCGTGCCTCCCGACTAGGGATGATTCCTCTGAAGGTCGTG
The DNA here is from genome assembly GCA_021605145.1 of Aegilops bicornis. Lineage (NCBI taxonomy): Eukaryota > Viridiplantae > Streptophyta > Magnoliopsida > Poales > Poaceae > Aegilops > Aegilops bicornis. The sequence continues at coordinate 425,977,171 of CM038671.1, read as the reverse complement.
CTGCTTTGCTCAATGCGGCTCTTGTCTATTTCCACTTTTCAAAGAGTCTCCTCATAGATGAGGTTTAATCCGCTGCCACCATCCATGAGCACTTTAGTAAGCCGGAAGCCGTCCACAATTGGACTAAGGACCAAGGCAGTTGGTGCTCAGGCTGTTCGGAATTGAGGTTCGTCACTGGCATTGAAGGTTATGGCCGTATCGCTCCATGGATTTATTGTTGCAACATGGCAGACTTCGGCAAGGCTGCGGAGTGCTCGCTTGCGCCTATTGTTTGAGGCGAAGGTCTCGAAGACTGTCAATACTGTATTGTTATTTTCCACGGGATGGTGCTCTGTGGTGTTGTTGATGAGGAGATCCTCGCCGCTTTTGGCCACCTGCCGGTGTATCCAACATGCTCTAAGGCTGTGTGTTGGCATGGTATCTTGTGTACTGTGAATTTTGCATGGCCCATTAAGCCATCCTTCCAATATAGTTTCACGCCCTGTAGTGACCTTTGGTTTCTTTGTAATTAGAACGGGTGACTTATGAGAGTACACCCTTTTAGTACGGACGGGGGGTTTAGTGAGAGCCGGAGGATCCCAGAATTTCGTTAGGCTTTTCCAGGCGCTTTCCATCGCACAGTACTTCTGTACTATGGCCGCCAAGTCAGCGAAGTGTGCTATGTCACGGCGACTTATGGCGTTGAGAATTCCCTCGTCCTTGCAAATTTTGCAAAATAATGAAATTGCGTCTTCCTCGTGACAGTCCTTGACCTTGCTCATTGCAAGGAGGAATCTGGCCCAATAGTGGTGTACTGTCTCTTGGGGCTTTTGTCTAATGTGGGAAAGATCACTTATGTCTGGGTGGGTGGGTATATTTAGGTCCAAACGCTGACCCGATCTGAGACCCAGGGGCGGAGGAGTTTCCGAGCTTGGCAGTTCGGTCTCCAGGATGTTGCCAAATAGATCTGGCTAGCTGTCTGATTCTAGGTTCGAAGCTTGGGCCATGTCCTCCCGTAGACGGGTATCCGGCTCGGAGAGCTCGGGAATCCGGACATAGTTTGTCCTCAAAATAGAGGAAGAATCACTGCATTGCTCCTCCACCACCGCTATCTGATGGGTGACCGGCGGAGAGTTAATCTCCCTTTGGTCGGGTTTAAGCCCGATCCGATCATAGTCCGTAGCGACTCCCAGGGCGGCTATGTGATCCAAGAGCTCGTTCAAGGAAGAGACCTCCATTGGATCCATCTGCTCGGCGAATCCCGAGCCGACGTGGAGGCTGTTTTTGATGACCCGAGAAGTCATCGTCGGTGCGATGGCCGAACGGGCGGTCATGACGAAGCCGCCTAGTCGGAGAGTTTGGCCTATAGCCAAGGCTCCCCCAGAGGTAATGTTGTCCTTGACAACAAGACGAGCCATCAAGCCTTATGGTGACGGCACAGTGGAACTCTCAATGAAAGCACCAATGTCGGTGTCAAAACCGGCGGATCTCCGTAGGGGGTCCCGAATCGTGTGTCTAAGGCGGATGGTAACAGGAGGCGGGGACACGATGTTTACCTGTGTTCGGGCCCTCTTGATGGAGGTAATACCCTACTTCCTGCTTGATTGATCTTGATGATATTAGTATTACAAGAGTTGATCTACCACGAGATCGTAGAGGCTAAACCCTAGAAGCTAGCCTATGATTATGATTGTTGTTGTCCTACGGACTAAACCCTCCGGTTTATATAGACACCGGAGGGGGCTAGGGTTACACAGAGTCGGTTACAAGGGAGGAGATCTACATATCCGAATTGCCAAGCTTGCCTTCCACACAAAGGAGAGTCCTATCCGGACAGGGGACGAAGTCTTCAATCTTGTATCTTCATAGTCCAACAGTCCGGCCAAAGGATATAGTCCGGCTATCCGAGGACCCCCTAATCTAGGACTCCCTCAGCGGCACGCTCTACTCGCGTCTCACCGCGCGCGCTCTGCTCTCGCGTCCCTCCGGGTGCTCTGCCCTCGTCCCTCCACATGCGCTGCCATTGTTTTGGACCGGCGCACAATCACGCACATTCGTGTACAAGTGGTTGCGCCCGAACGCAGTTGCCGGCGTGGTGCAACGATGCACGATTACCCATCGCAAAACTGCCATGTGGACGCGCCGAGAATCCACGCCACCCGGCCCCCTTTTATTCCTACGGCCATTTACCCTCATCTCTCTTCTCACACGACACAATAAGCACACCCACGAGGACACATACAGAGAGGACATCCAGCGGTTCCAATGGCGTTCCCCGTGGCTCCAATGGTGCTCCCAGCGGCTGACGACGACAACGGCGGGCAGTTCACCACGCATCACGTAGTGGACACCCACGTGAGGGGGAAGGCCCTCTCGGTGGTGTACATGAATGATCCGGTCTCGGTGGAGAGCTCCATCCAAACTATGGAGCAGTTCCTTGCCGAGGAAAAGTACCGAGTGGTCGGCTTCGACCTTGAGTACACCATCGGTCGTGCCGGGCACGATCAGAAGGTTGCCGCTGCCCAGTTGTGCGTGTGACATTAGGTCCTCGTCTACCGCTTCCACCTTGCCACAAGGCCTTGCGAGCATTTCTCCAGGTTTATCAAGAGCTCCGACTACAGTTTTGCTACGGTGGACACCACCAACGATCTAAAAGCGCTCAAGGTTTCGGACTTGAAATGCCCGAATCTTGTCAACATCCAGCACCGCTACAAGGTCTGGGGCACCGACAAAAGCAAACTGAACTCCCTGGTTGACCTCGACTCCTACTACGCGAAGATGAAGCAAGAGAGCAATAAGGACAAGAACGCCTGGCACAGTGTGTGGCATAAGAGACTGGATGAACAACATGTCAAGTACGCGGCCATGGACGCGTACACAAGCTACGAGATGTACAGTCGGATCGTTGACATGAGGAACTATCTTCTTCCTGACCCAGACGAGGGATCGAGCCACATAGCAGTGGCGGGAGCGTCACAAGAAGTAGATGACTAGACGATCATTTCTCCTACTTTAGAATGCATGCAATTGTTTATTGAGGTGTGTGCGAATGATCTGTATAGTCACTTATGTAATTGGATCTTTATTTTAGTTATATATACATGTTATTCTCGTAGATGAGCAATTCACACGGCTTATTAGCAGCAATCGTCTGTGTTATTATTGGTCTTCGGACACATTTCAGATTATGGACCTGTTTGCCGCGTATCACACACATCTTGTTCAGTTGAACTGTTTCCAATGTGTTTCCTAATCACACACAATTCATCCCGGTGAACCGTATGTTGTATATCGCACACGCCTTCATCTGGTTGCCCGTTTGTTCTATGCCTCCTCATCCCAAATAGTTAATTGAGCTGAACCGTATGCCCTGCATCGCACATGCAGCTAAATATTGAACCGTGTTTGATGCATCTGTCATCGCAAACGTTTTGCACCCTTTTGACATTTTTTTTACAGCACCGTTTGCAATTATGGCATCGCACACAGTTTCGTCGAAGGGTCACTGATCGTAGTGTCGAGTTTGGACCATCCTGCAGTAGTGCAAGAAAACATCGAGCTAGCCTTACTATGATCATGTAAGGAGAATGAAAATATGTCTCTAATCGTGTAATTTAATATGATGGTAGTGCATGGTGATATGCTCAGAATGGTTGTGAAAATGCCATATAGGTAGGTATGGTGGTTGTTTTGTGGAGATGGGGTGTTTTATGTGTAGGAGAACAAGCGAAAGTCCTCCCATGGGATTGGATGTACCTGCGAAGTTTGCACCATGTCTCAATATGAGAGTGGTCAATGCACGATACCGACTAGCAATACAAGATGAACGGAAGTGCAAAGGATCCGTACTTGCTTTAGTCATAAAGAACTCAAATACTACACAAGAGTATCACGGTGTCATCTTGCATAATACTCAAAAGCTAAGTACCCCTAATAGCAAAATTTCCACATGCTAAGTAAAACAAATGCAAAGCGAGCATGTCAAAACAGTGAGACACACTAATGCACAAAAACCATATGGTCAAGAGCACTGCACAAGACACTACACATGCAAAAGTAACCTCCCCACGCTTAGAACTTTGCATACTAAACTAGAGAATATTACGAAAGTGAAAAGAAAATGCAGTTATTAAAAGAGAGCGTGAGAAGTGGTTACCTCCCCAAGCTTAAGACTAAGCAAGGGTTACAAACTTTTACTATTGAGGTGCATATGACCTCTCTTTTAATAGGCATGGACCTCCTTCATGGGATCTTCATATTGAGGTCTGGCGGTTGCCCTCCAATAGAACCTGCCGGAAAAGAACTAAAAAGAAAATGAGGCATTTTTGTGCTTTTGTTGTTTTTCATATATTTTTTAGCAAAAATATTAGCCTCGCAAGTGATAAATTTTTTTGTCTCAACAAGATCAGTTCATCAACCTAAGTACCTCACTTAAGTCAACAAACTATGTCTAGAAGTCAATTTCACTCCTAGGTAGGATGAAATATATGTGAGGTAAGATATGAAACATGAGTGTGTAGATCCTAGGTGCCTAATTAAAATTGAGATCTCACTTAAGGTGAGACCAACTACTGAACAACTTTATTTGAGCGAGGTTCATATTGGAAGATATTATCGGGCACTTGTTGGCAAAGTTCGTCATGATGAAACAACCAAGTGGCTTGTGTGGGTCTTTTATATGGTTGGCAAAATACCATACATGTCACATAAAATCTAAGCCCCTGCGAAAATAACACACGAAATAAAAACATCGATTCGATATACAAAAGGAGTTCGTATACCTGACACGTCTCCAGCATATATATAATTGATGAAGTATTCATGCCATGTTTACAACAATTTTATATGGTTTTGGTGGAATTTTTATATGATTTTCACGAAACTAACCTATTAACCAAGTGCCTAGTGCTAGTTGTTGTTTTCTACATGTTTTTGGCTTTTCATAAAATCCCTACCAAATGAAGTTCAAGTGTCATGAAACTATATGGTGATTTTTTGTGGACCAAAAGAGACCCACGAAGTACCGGAGGTGCACCATGGGTGTCAAGGGGAGCCACAAACCTGGGGGCGCACTCACCCCCTAGGGCACACCCGTTGAGCTTGGCTATCCCTCATGCCCCCCCCCCCTGACATGAAACCAACGCCAAAAATTCCTATAAATAGTGAAACCCCCAGAAATAAACCTAGAACTTCCGCTCCGCCGCCGCAAGCACTACAAAAAAATACACTTCCGTGATGATACGTGTTTGTCACAGTAGGTCATGTTTTCTGTCATGCATGTACATCCATGACAAATTTATGACAGAATCAAGATAGTCATACCTATGCTGTCATAGAAGTGTTCCATGACATTACCAAAATTATCATCACGGAAGTGTCCACTTCCATGACGATAAATCGCACGTCATAGAAGTGCTTTCGTCAAGGGTGACCGACACGTGGCATCCACCGTAACGGAACGCTGTCAAGCTATCAGGTCCGGTTTTGGATCCGATAACCCATTAACAGCCCCGACCAATGGGGATTTTCCACGTGTAAAATCATGATTGGCTGGAGGAAACACGTGTCAGCTCACCGTTGGGACAGACGTCATCCACTCATTGGACCCAAAGCGCCTATGATACGTCGACACGTGGCACGGCCCAACAGAGGCCCATTCCTGTGAAAAGGACGGCCCATTTGACTTGGTCAAAAGGTGGCGGGCCGGCCCACGGCAAGCCTGTTAACGACATGCTCGCATATAGCCCATTTACAGCCCGCTAACCCAGGGCCCGTTTACGACATATCCGAATTAGGCCCAGTAGCGTCATCTGGGCCGTCCAATATAATTCCAGCCCATTTTAACTTCCGGCCCATGTGTGGCGCATGACGTCTTTTGGCCCATATGAGGCCCTTAGTTACCCTCGGCCCATTAATGGCCCGTGGTAAAACTGGCCCGTAATGAACAGTGTATCACTTTATACCCATTAATGACCCATTATTCTGTTGGCCCGTTTCCAGCCCATGTTATCTTTCAGCCTTCTTAGGGCCCATTTATTCTTGGGCTCATTTCCAACATTCTTTTACTTTCGGCTCGTTACTGTCATTTTCTGCTTGTGGGCCAAATACAGCCCGTGGTTACAGTCGACCCGTTTGTGGCCCGTTAATACGTTGGCCCGTTTTCATGGCGTCATCAAATACGGCCTATTAACGAAGGCCCGTTATGGTCAGCCCATGAACGGATGATTTCAACTCTAGCCCATTTACCGCCATAATGTGGTCTGTTATTGGCCCATGTTTGGCCAACCGATCATGCGGCCCGTAGAAGGCCCATTGATGATACGGCCCGTAGAAGGCCCATTGTGTCTACGCCCCGTAGAAGGCCCAGTGTGTCTACGCCCCATAGAAGGCCCATTGTTTCTACGGCCCTTAGATGGCCCATTATTTCTATGGCCCGTAGGAGGCCCATGTTAACTACAGTAAATATGTAGCCCGTTGTTAATGTGGCCTAGTTTTAAAAAATAGGTTATTTCGGCCACTAGCAAACTGCAGAAAAAGAACTGCACTGACTACAAGAAAACAAATAAACAAGACAATGGAAAGAAATAAGCAAGCAACTTACGCTAGGCTATCACGGCTATTACACATATTACATCCACCAGGCATCAAAGTTCGCCACAAGTGGAAATATAGGGAACAAAGCAGCATATAAACGCCAAGACAAAACAAGTCCGTAAGCTGAAACCACTTCGTAAGAGCTCAAGAAACAATATCCTGGTACCCATAATGCCGGCAAGATGCTTAGCAAGCTTATTAACTTTCTCTTGTTTGGCGCTTAAATCCTCCAAAGACTTGTCGTTGCACCGAAAGTATGCATCTGAATTTCAGGGACTTCCTCGGTCCTTCGGCTTCCTGTCGCATAACATCTGATCGATGTCTTTCAACTTGAAGTTGAGACTCAAGAAGCTGAACTGATTCAGGCAGCGAGTTCGAAGAGCTGGTGCCAACAGTAGTAGCCAGTAACTCGAACACTACATCAAGACAGGACTTTGGGGTTGTCTCAGTGTCTTCAATATAGTTTTTATCAGCTTTCTTGGAGAATAACAGGGATGTCTCACTATCTTGAACCTGATCTACATTACTTCCTTTACCATTGCATAACGGGGTACTCTTCTCCAATATTTTATCCGCATTCTAAAGGAGAAAAAAACAAACACATCACAGGTTTACAATGTAGTATATGAAACTCATTTTGGTAAACCAGTTCAGTAGTAAGGTGGACAGGATAACAGCATGAAACAAACATATATCTATGTAGTATGGTCCTTTGTATGGTCTATATCATTCTAGTTTATGTTGCCAAATCAAGATAGATACGATTGAATCATATCTATTTAAGACAAAGCGGCGTGAGATGAATATAAGTGTGGGAAACTACACAGCAATAACAACACTTGTAATGTGCATGGCATGAGACCATAACTGCTTATTCAATTGAAACTGAAATCAACATAGAGCAAGTTACAACAACAAACACGTTAAAGAAACAGGTTTAAAACATACTGTTGCACCATTGGAGCTTCAATTGCAGCCTTCAAATTTGAAATTAGTTGGTATGAGTAAATACAGTGATGCAAGAGCAAGGTACTATGAACCATAGCTACGGAACCTGACCTGAGAACAATGCTTCTTCTGATTTAAGTGTTGACTTGGGGTTCGGAGTGGTGGTCCTCGTGCTTTGGCCACTGCTGTTGCCTTACTAACTGCACCTGTTTGGGTGCTCTGTGGTGGAGACAGTCCTGTGTCAACCGGAACTGGGTTACTATCTGCTGGGGTTGGGGTTAGAAGGGGTGTAGCTGGTTCTCTGTCCAACTGGGTAGGGGTACAATCTGCGTGAGTGTGGGTTATGTGTGGTGGGGCTGGTTCTTGGGCAAGTACAACCGTGGTTCTATCTCCATCGACAGGCAGCACGATCTTTTCTGAAGACCGTGTTTTTACTCCCACAGACATCTGCCATCACCCCCTCCAATTGAAATGGCTGATAAACAAGAAAAGTAATTGAATGTACAGACATTGTAAGATAGATAGGTGCAATGGATAGTAGGGAAGAAAACAGGGCATGAAATAATTCACATTTATGTTGTCTAACCAAACAGAATATCAGGACATAATTTCAAATATATGATGTCTAATTAAACAGGATAGCATGACGCAATTTCACATGTATGATGGCTAGAATGACATACTTCAAAATATGATGACTATATAAATAGGATGACATGATATAATTATATGATGTGTCTATTAAAGTGGTTGGCATGCCATAAATCACAAACATGTCATCGATGGAAACATGATGGCATGATATAATTCACGGATAGAATGACATAATTCAAAATATGATGACTATGTGAACAGGATGAGATGATATAACTATATTATGTCTTCAGAAAATGGGTTGGCATGCCATAATTCAGATACATGTTGTCTATGTAAACATCATGGCATGATATAATTCGAATATATGATTTATATACTAAGGAAGTGAGCAGAGGGCAATCGCATATGTGATGTGTCAACTAAGGAGATGGCATTCAATATTGTGTATATGATGTAAAAACTAAGCATTGCAATACAACATATGCATGATATGAGTAATATAACCCTGCCAAGTTTGAGCATACACCTCAGGGGGATAATAGGACTGGTCATCTGCCTCTGAATCCTCCTCTGAAGAGCTATCTGTAACCAGCAACATATTTGCTTCACCGGGTAGCATTGTCTGCTGTGAAGACCTTGTTTTCACTCCAGAGTTCTCCATCACCAATTCAAATGGCTGATGCACAGGAAGAGCAGTTGAATATACAAACATTGTCGACAAAAGCAATGAGAAATACAAAAAAAGGACGACATGATATAATTCACATATATGACTCTTGGCTAAACAGCATGGCATTGCATAATTCACATATATAATGCCTTGCAACAAGATAGCATTGCATAATTCACATATATAATGTCTTGCAAAAAGATGACATTGCATAATTCACATATATGGTAATTAGACACTAAACAGGTGGCATTCACACAAATCATGTCTAAACTAAGAAAATGACATAGCAGTGCAAGATACCATACGCACGATATGAGCAACATAACCCTGCCAAGTTAGAGTATGCACCTCGGGGGGGGGGATAGGACTGATCATCTATCTCTGAATCCTCCTCTGAGGAGCTATCCGTAACCAGCGAGATATGCGCTTCGTCAGATATCATAGTCTGCTCTGAAGAGCTTGTTTTCACTCCAGAATTTTCCATCACCGTGTCAAATGGCTGATGCACACGAAGTGTAGTTGAATGTACTAACATTGTTGACAAATGCAATACGTAACGGAAAAAATGATGGCCTGATATAATTCACATATAAGATAACTGGCTAAGCAGGATGGCATTGCAAAATTCACATATATGATGCCTAGCTAAACAAGATGGCATTGCATAATTCACATAAACGATTAATAAACTAAACAGATGGCATTCACACAAAGCATGTCTAAACTAAGCAGTTGACATATTTGATGTATAAAGTAAGAAATGCAAGGCACCATATGCATGATATAACCAACATCAGCATGCCAAGTTAGAACGAAGACCTCGTGGGGTAAATAGGAGTGGTCTTCTGCTTTTGAATCCCCCAACAGTTATCTTCCTCTTGATTACGATCCGAAATGGGTGGAGGGGGGCTGCCTTTGCACCCACCATGGAGCGACGTCTGCATGAAATTTTATTGCCACGCAAGGCTCGTCTCTTTTGCTCTACATGTTCAGTTCCATTGTGTACAATAACTGACATGCATAGGAATAAAACATAGTGAGATTATGTAAGGAGTGCATGCACAAATCCAGAGTGATGGTAGCAAACTGTGGATAGACCCAAAACCAATGATAGCAGACAGATAATAGCTTTAGTTAAAAAATATAGATAATGGCTCCTTTAATGTTTGTTTGCACCCAACATGAAACTCATAATAGACACCCAAGATTAACGAAATAGTAGACAGATAGTACTGATTGTTGCCCCAATATGTACCCCACAACCATTTAAAAACTCAAGTTTCAGCATGAGTTTGGACCTGAGTTGGAGTCTAATAGGTGAACACGATGATAAAGTAGCATGTCATCATATTAAGCGATGCATAACATAAGCAGACACAGAAGAGTGCGACCTCTCTTGCGGACCCGTGTAGTCCTCAAGGTCATCTGCTCAGTTGATGATGGTAATGCAGTTGTCGTGGCTGCCGGTGGCGGGGAAGAAGACCTGAGGTGGCGAAACACAGTATGGAGAGCGGATCCCTGCTGTGGTGAACCCTTCCGTCATTGGAGCAGCTGAGCTGGGGTGGAACACAACACCGCAAGAGCAGGACAAACCACACAAGGTTTTCTTTGACACATATATGTAACAGAAGTAATTGTGTAAGAGCTTGTTTGAATTTGAGGATTCTAACAATGCAGGGACAGTAAATAGACAGGAATAGGATAGGGATGCACGTGCAAAACAGAGAATTTAAAAACACAGGATTTCTGCCAATCTGGGTGTTTGGTTCACAAGAATTGGAAGATCACGGGATGCAAAGAAGCATGGTGAGATTAAGTCAAACCACAAGAAGTGTACAACCTCTTTGGCGAAGCCATGTCGATCTCAGTGTGATTGGGTTGGCCGGTGAGGATGCTCCGGCTGACTTGGCTGTCGGAGGAGGGGAAGAAGATCTTAGGCGTCTGGAGATGGAGCCCGAGGTACTGCTCCGCTGTGATGGAGGGTTTCATCGTTGGAGCAGCTCCGGTGAGTTGTACGATGCCGAGGCTGAAGCAAGACAAGAGAGACAACGTTAACCTGAGTGGAATTCTAATAGCATCTCAAATAGATGACGTAAAATACATAACCACAAAGTGCTAGATGTATACATCTGCCGCTCATCTCTGAACTTAACTGTCGAAACTGAATTTAACTGTCGAAACTGAACTTAACTGTCGAAACTGAATTTTGATGTCGAAACTGAATTTTACTGTCGAAACTGAACACACTAGAGGTGAGGCTACACGCAGTCGACTGACTTTTTCATCTCTCGTCAGTCGATTTTACAGCCGTTGGATATGAAATCAAGGGCCTGCAGTTCATCTTCAACCTCCACCCCCCCTGAGCCGCCAGCCACCACCGGCCAAACAGCCGCCCGCTTCATGACGGTGATCTGCCTGCCCGCCAAAACACTCCCCACCGCCGGTCCGCCGCCGCCTGCCATCCTCTAGGCCCCCCATGCCGAGCTTTTTCTTGGCGATCCCCACACCACCGCCCCACCACCGCCCCACCCGGAACCCTATGATAGATAGTGGGGTACGTCTCCGTGAGCCCTCCTCCTCATGGCTCGTTCTTCCTTAACTTCATGAGCCCCCACCCCTGAAAATCGACTAACCCAAAAGTCGATTGATCAAGTGAAGCTAATCGAACCGCATCGCAAGCAAGAGCAAGAGCGAGAGCAGAAGCGAAGCCAGAGCAAGAGCAGCATCAGCAGGAACCGAGAGCAAGAGCATAGCAGCAGCGCAAGCGAGAGCTAAAGCAGCAGCACCTCCTACTAATGTGGACGTCGCCGCCGAGTGAGCAACGCCGTGGAGGAAGTGGCAGGCGACGCCGCGGTGGATGGAGCCGCGCCGTGTCGGCTCAAGACCGAGCGCCGGCAGCACCATGAGATCGAATCAAGAAGAAAATGTGGCGATTGTTGTACAACCGCTTTGGTTGCGCCGATTAGGCCGCAGCTTCATCCGAGGAAACGGTGATGCTGATGCTCTTCCGGTGGTGCAGGTGAAGACGGTGGTGTGGGAATGGAGGTGGCGCGAAAGACGAGGGGAACGTTGGGGCAGATCCTTGGAGGTGGAGGACGGGGTGGCTGAACCGGCGGGACGACCAGATCGACGACGGATCCTCATCCGGTACGATGGATGAGGGATGTCGAGGTGTTGCTGTGGACGACGTCATCGGGGAAGAGGCTCCAGCTGGGTGGTGGACGGAGGAGGGTGTGGGGCTTCACGGGTTTTCCTGTCCTTGGTGTACGAATGGTTGGGCGGATGGGATGGGAGTGGGGAACCATGGCTTAGGGATGCACTTGTCCGAAATGTGGGGTAATTTACGAAAGTACCCCCACCGATTTGAGGCGGTTCTTTCGGTTCAGGGGTATCACGGGCATTTCACGTGTCGGGATTTCACAGGAGGTGGGAGTTTTTGCGCGCGTTGTAATTTTGGAATAGCAAGGCGCGGGTTGAGATGGAGGCAGTTGTCGGAGCACAATGAGACAAAGATATGTCTTAAATATTTCGGGCTAACAAGGCGCGGGTTGAAATTTCCGGAGAAGCCTAACGTGTACTGTACCAAATCAATTCGCACTACAAATGTCATTCAAAACTTTGAATTCATGTTATGTTCAATTAAAATATTTCGCTACGTGTATAATGCATGCAACCTAGTACTCAAATGAACGTTTTGGTGCATTCCAAACATATATACTACCGCTTCAATATGAACTAAATTTGAATTTGTTTCTCTATTTGAATAATATCTACAATAATGATTGTTGTGAAGCCAAAGCGTTTGAATTCGTTTCCCTGTTTTGATAAAATCTACAATCGTCATTATTGTCAAGTTAAACCATCGTTTGTGTATTATCTTCACAGCGCACCACATGATTAGTCTCGAGTTACATATGAACTATGTGTACTATATGAACTCGAACTTGATTTTTTGAATCCACTTTATGTTGATTTCAAATCATAGTACATTTCAAGCTCTAGCTAGATCTTCATAAACTAAACCATGTCTCATATGTATAATGTGGTTATCACATTATGTATGGTGCCCCGCCCCCTACGCCTACAAGTATTTAGATGTGAGTTGCAAACACCACACATTACCACAAATTCAAATAAAATGTGAGAATGTTCGATATATAGTATTTTTTAGATTGTTCGATATTTAGTTGTAAGCTGAAAACGCCACACATTATCACAAATTCAAATAAAATGTGAGATTGTTCGATGTATAGTATGGTTTAGAGTGTTCGACATTTAGCTGTGAGTTGCGAACGCCATGCATTATCACATTATGGTATAACATTTTCAAAACCACATAAAGATTATCACCGATATATTCATGCATGCATATGTTTAAAACACTATGATCTCCTATTCAAATATATGAATCCACTTTCATACCAAATTATGATCTTTGTTAGTCTCTTACACCCACACAATCCTCTAACCTTTGTAGCTACCACTAACTTTCTCTCGTGCATGCACACGCCCTCCTCGCCCTCCCCCTCCCTCAACATTCTATCCATCACAAGACATTCATTTTTTTTTCTTTAGGTCGTTCTCCCACAGTCTCCTCAACTCCTTTCTGACACACACCGATCGATAAACCTCTCCAGCGATGTCTGCCTACAACATACACACACACCTTCAATCTCCTCCTTTATGTGTCCTTGCCTCGTGTCTCTCTACGGTCCCACACACGTGTAAACTCTCGCCCCTCTTTTCATCGATCTCACAACCGCACACTCCTCCCCCTATCTAGCTAGTAGCTGGGCCTCTCGCACCACCACCTAGCTCCATTCTCTCTGTCTACGTCTCGTCGGGCCTTATTTGCCTCTAACAAATGGACGTACACCGACCGATCTCCCGCTATACATATAGCTAGCTAGGTCCTTATAACTCGTTTTTTCCCACGCGTCGATCGATCTACCTCATTAGTTATGTCTCTCCCTTCCTCCGACAAACAACAATTGATCTACCAATTTAGTTAAGTTTGCTTACCAAACACATGGTTCCCCTTCATCATCCATGGATGTGCCCCGACATATCTATCACGCACAGGCACACACAGAAACACATCCCCACTCTGCAGTTCCACCCTCAGTTTGTCTAGTAGGCCTCTCCCACCATCTTCGAGAAGCAACTCCATCACCCATCCAGCACTCTACCCTCTCCCTCCCTCTCTCTCTCCTCTCTCTCTCTCTCAGTCACATCCTATTTCCCGTCCTTCAGTTATGTATGGATGTCGACCGATCTCCCTCAAGACATAGCTGGGTCTCTCCTTCTCAACACATATACGAGTCGTTCTACCCTATAGTTAGGCCTCTGCCTACCCCTCCCCCCACCCCCTCACACACACGCACACACCGATACATCGAGCGCTCTAGTCATGTCTCCCTGCCACACAAACTTGACCTGTGCCCTCTGACGTTCCGGTAGCTAGGTCAGTCGCCCTATATATTTGACTTGCACACACACACAATTTCGATGGCTCTCTTCATTGATCTCGTACCCACCCACTTGATCCTCTCTTCGACTCTATCGATATCTATGACCCCTCCCTCTCTTCTCGTGGATTGCCCGACCCTCTATATATGATATGGATAGGCCTCCATTTCACACACATTGCATGCAAAATTTTGTTTGAGATGTCATCGACACATATTCCCACAAATACATTCACGAAATCAACCTCCCCCCAAAACAAAAAACACTCACGAACGCACAAGCCATTTGTCTAGGTTTGTATCTCTCTCACACACCCACGTAGGTGGGGGATGTGCACGAAGAGAAGAGGTGCACGCATGGCGCACGTACTCTCGTCTCTTTCCCAACCACACCCGCGCGGGTACACGGTGGAGCTCATTTCTGTACGAAAAGGCAGCCCACGTGGTAACTTGACACATGTACTGGTTGTCCACTAGATGGAGGGAGGATCATCTAACATGGGTGAACAAACAAATTGCGACTTGACACGTTATGCTAAAAAAGAGGCAAACCATGTGGGGCCTACCTTAGAGGCAAGGCTCTATACACTGGAGTACTTTTGATGTGTCCCGTCAACTCGTAGAACGAGGAGAAGCTTGCTTAGTACACCGTCTCCCCCGCGCCACGGGCGCGGTGGCTCGCAGGATGAGGTGAAGCCTGCTTAATATGCCTTACGCCCGCTCCCACGCAGCATGTGGCTCGCAGGACGAGGAGAAAATTTTACCAGTACTCCCTCCGTTTACTCCTCGTCCCTACCTTGGTTAGAGAGATTATCATATTTTTTGGAATATATGTCCTTTAGTAGATTTCAATATGAACTACTAGTACATACTCCAAAGAATGATGTATATAGACGTATTTTAGAGTGTAGATTCACTCATTTTGCTCCGTATGTAGTCCGTATTGAAACGGATGTAATAGTATGCACTCTCCCTCGCCCCTCGATCCTCGCCACATGGTGGACGTGCAGCAATTCATTCGGTCTCATATAGCCAGAACGATATATACTGCAGTATCATTATTGCTCGACTTCCCGAAGAGGCGAAGAGCCAATCGCAAGGTTAATAGTTTGGAGATGCCAAGCACAAGGTTTATAGGAGAACGAGTAGTAGGTGCCGCGTAATTTATAAATAAAGTTTTATTTTCTTTAGTGGCACGTAGGCAATATAAATAGTTTCATATGGAGAGAAAAGGAAACCGCTCCACTATATACATAGGCAGGACGAGCCTACACGGTTGCTTGCTGGGGTTGCTCTCTTTAGTTTTCACACTCTCTCGCACAAAACCACTGTGGCCACATCTCTAACATCCCGGTAGATCACGTCCGCCAGGGGAAGGGGTGGATGCTTAGTGTAGATGCGTTCCCCGTCGCCGACGGCGAAAACCCACTGTCAGCACGTCCCGATCATGGGTCCCCGCCATTCTCTCTCACAAAGCCGGTGAGGTTGCCTTCGTCCATTGCTCACTGCAGCGACGTGGGTAGTTGCCTCCTCCCGCCGCCCTCCTCTAGGTTGAGCTACGTCCCGACATCCCTCAGGTACAACTCCCTTTACAGCCGGCTTGCACCACTGCTCCAGTTGCCCACATCACTCCATGTGGATATTTCTCTACTTCTTTGCCCCGCACATACCTCTACTGGCTTCTAAGTACTGTATTTGTGATGAGTTTATGTCTCATCAGCTAGTCTCAGTAATCTTATTATAATCACGCTTCTTCAATTTCTTTGCCACAGGGATGCTCATCTAGATTTTGGTGAAACTGCACAAAATGATCCGATGGTCGAAGGGTTGCAAACTTCATTTCTTAGGATGCGCCGGCGTTGCCAGCAAATTAAAGCCTGGTTAGGGTTTACGGTTCAAGGGCTAGGGACTGCATGGGTCGTTGTTTTCTTTAGCTGTCTCTGTTTCAATGGCTAGGGACTGCATGAGTAGTAGTAGTACTGTACGCCTTACGCCCGCTCCCTCACCCACGTGCGCGGTGGCTCGCAGGACGAGGAGAAAATTTTACTACTCCCTCCGTTTACTCCTCGTCCCTACTACCTTGGTTAGAGAGGTTATCATTTTGTTTGGAATATATATATGTCTTTTAGTAGATTTCAATATGAACTACTAGTACATACTCCAAACACTGATGTATATAGACGTATTTTAGAGTGTAGATTCACTCATTTTGCTCCGTATGTAGCATAAAGTTGAGACACTTATTTTGGAACAGAGGGAGTACATATTTGCTATGATATGTCAATCATTCAGATGCAATAACATGCATGTTAGTCTCCTTTGTATTTGATGAAATGTTGCAACGGGCAACCTTGACATAAGATACATGTAACAAAAATTTGGAAGCTTCATAGCATTGTACTATCTCGCTGATAAATTACAGTACGTACTATACTAGTACTTCCTCCGTTCCTAAATATAAGTCTTTGTAGAGATTTCACCATGAACCACATATAGATGTATATAGATGCATTTTAAGTGTAGATTCATTCATTTTGTTCCGTATGTAGTCCACCTAGTGGAATCTCTACAAAGACTTATATTTAAGAACGAAGGAAGTACTATGTAAAGAGTTAGGTGTCGCACGGTGTCTAGAAAATATGGTGATAGTGTGAGGTCGGCCATGTAATCACTGAGCCTGTGTGTTTTCACCGCTCTTGCACTCCTCCATCGTAAGAATGGAGAAAATTGTAATCTAGTAGTACCTCCTTTCGCCGAAAGTGTGGGACATCCAACGGTCCTACCACCTCAGTAATAAAGACCAATGAGCCGTCAGATCACATAGACCCAACAGTAAGTTGGACGGACGAAGCAACCATCACTCTTGAATCCGCTTCTCCCTTCAACGCAGGCGCCAGTGAGAGGTCGCGTCTGCTCTGCCCGGGCATGAATGCGGCACCTGGAGGGGCTTTGGGTGGGCCAGGCTGGTCAGGAGTGGGCGTGGCAGCTGTCCGCCTGTCCCTACCGGACGCCCGGAAACGAGATGATGCATCGACTCTCGCGGCTAAAATCGTACACTACACACCATCTCTCTGTAGGAGTAGGTCGATATGTCGCTCTCTCTAACACACACATGCTATTAAACACACACACACACATGCACACGCACACATAGGTTCATAGAATAGGAAAATCGTGCGAGTGTGAAGCCACAGGAAGTGAGATACAAATGGAGTATGTACAAGAAGATAAGAGGTGACGAATATTCCATCAAACCTAGACTAAGGAGTAGTACCCCCTCCGTCTAGGTGTTAAGTCATCCTACGGAAATCAGATATTCCCAAAATGTTTAGGCGTCGTCCATTAACTTCGCATCTCAATCCCCTCCTGGCCTCGTTGCTAGCGAGCGTTGTTACTTAGGGAGCGTTTGGATCCTTAGCAAGAACAGCTTATAGCATAGCCGGGCAAGGTTAGGCGTTTGGAACTGTTAAAATATGTTAGCTTTTGTGTGCCAGCTAGCTTGGGTGGGCTAGAAAAACCTTGCTAGCTCAGGAGAGCCAGATCGGCTCGCTTCCTACGAAAAACTTCGCGTAGTAGTAACATAAACTAGTAACATATGCATGTTGTACTAGTCCAAGTTACTCACCACTATGACCAGCCTAAGCAATGTAACCAAACGCTCCTTAATTACTCTGCCTTGTTATCTCCCTAGAAACCCAATGCATGGAGCGCAACTACGCGTTGATCAGTCAAGAAATCAAACTCGGCTTGCATGCGAGTTAATACGTGGCCCTGCATGGTAGCTAAAATAGCATCTCTTAGTTGTTTGGATTAATTGTTGTGTTTAGAGACAGAAATCAGGGCTTTGATTGGAGGAATGACCGATCAAGTTTCTCCTTCTCCTCCAATTTGCTTGCACCTTCTAACGTGACTTATTATGCCTAGATGGAGGGAGTCGTACGAGATACGGAGGCACACTGACTTAGGTCGAATACAAGTGCCCAAAATTGTGTGCATGTTATAATAAGGATTCACTTAAAATAGTACATGAGCGAATAGAGGGATCAATTGGACAGTGTTCCAGCGATGGCGAGATGTGTGAGGTAAGATACACCGCTGGCACTTTTAATTTTTCTTATTAATTTGTTTGTTTCACACTGACCGGTGGGACCCAACGTACTACGTGGAGAGAGGTAAGGTGACTAAGGCTGCATTATTTCTGCACCACTGTGGATAGTCTTACGACCAAAGTCACATGACACGATTATGATTTAAATCCCAATGACTCCCACACACAAAAGAAAAACACGGCATGCTTGTCATACAAATGCAGGAATGTATAAAAGGTCATTTTCCTCTCGTTGAACATAATGGGAGGGTTGTGTAGCTGGTTAGCCTGTTCGCTCATCAAACTTGAGGTCTCGGGTTCGATAACTACACTTGAGCATAATTCGTGCCAGGAGGATTCTTTGACTGGTCAAAATGGATGGATACAGAGCTATACAATCTCATAGTGACCGTATAATCACCTCATCACGTATAAGCTGCAGCTTCGGCGCTTGTTTTCTAGGGTTTTCACTCTTCACACTCTCTCTAGTATATATATACACGCTGGAGCCTCAGCGCTTGTAGTTGCTCTCTTCACACTCTCTCACCCTCTCCAGATATAAACAAGACTTCATTGGCCTCTCTCTCTCCCCTCACTGCTGGTCTGCTTGTAGTTGCTCTCTTCACACTCTCTCACCCTCTCCAGACCTAAACAAGACTTTGCTGGCCTCTCTCTCTCTCTCCCATCACTGCTGGTCAAAGAGCCGGCAGGATCCGTCCGCCGGGAAGGGAAGGAGGCTTAACGTTGTCGCCGTCGGCGAGGGAGGGAATCCACTAGGGACGCAGCTGTTCACTTTCACCCAGCGGCGGCGCGGGAGGGCCTCCGACCCCTTCTTCTTTGCCGCTGTACATAGTGTGGGTCGAACGGCCTCCGGTCGCCCACCAAACCACACCTCAAGAACCTTAAGGTATAATTTACTTATTCCACATGCATTACTCTAGCTGCATGTGGGCTTTTCCGCTTCTGCACTCGAATCTAGGTGTTGGATCAAATAGGAAAGTAGTGGGGAAATTTGTATACCATGAATCTAGGACGTGGTTCAAAGAGGAAAGGAATGGGGGAAAGTAGTGGGAAAAGTTGTATAGCATGAATCTAGGACGTGGTTCAAAAAGGAAAGGAAGGGGGAAAGTAGTGGGGAAAGTTGCATAGCATGAATCTAAGACGTGGTTCAAAGAGGACAGGAATGGGGTAAAGTAGTGGGGAAAGTTGTATAGCATAAATCTAGGACGTGGTACACAGAGGAAAGGAAGTGGGGAAACTACTAGTACAGACTGGCTATCCAGCACCTACGTTGGTCTAAAAGGGAAAGCAATGACAAACGTAGTACGCACATCTGTAACAAACTGATCTTTTGTTTTGGGGGACAAGGCTGTAGAGTTTGAGCAGGACTAGATTTGCTGCGCTCACATAGGGAAAGGTGTCTAAATATAACAAAACTGAGACCAACACAAATATGCTCCTTGGTTGTTTGTTCTTTGTTGCAACAGACTGTGCATCACCCCCGTACATCGGTAATTGCACATGGTGGTCAAAAGGCCCATCGTCTGCAACTCTTTAGCTGTTGTTGTTAATCTAAGGCCATGTTTGGTTAAAAACTCCCTAGTCCCTACCTGCTTGGTTCTGTGGACTAAACATGGACTAGATGTTATTAAATGACATGCTAAAAGACCATGTTACCCCTAGTAGTGAACTAATAGAGACAAGGTGCGATGCGTGGCAGGGGCAACTGTTCGAAAAAGTCCCAAAAAGACTCTCCCTCGGGGTCTTATTTCTTTAGTCCCAAATGCCCACTTTTAGCCCCTGAGAAGTGCTTCATCTGTGTTGTTTTAAATATTTCCTTCCCTTTTTTTCAAGCAAACAGGGATGCTAACATTTAGTTATCCTCTTGTCTTTGCACAACGGGATCATCCTCCTCTGAAGAAGAATATGGAGTATGTGAAGTGACTAGTTCCGATTATGCCAGGATGAAGAAGCCATATCTATCTTCTCATCAGAAGGAGCAGCTGAAGGATGGTTACATTACCCCCCACAAGACCAAACTAACTTCAGCTCAGAAGGACTGACAAATCTCCATTTTCTTGTTGTGATCTTGAGTACAATGTTGTTCTAGGATTCTTTCTGGTGAGTTCCATTTTTGTAAACGTGTGCTCTACATGGACCATGTAGGTGCCTGTTTAAACTGTCAATTCATAGTACAATTTGCTTTATACTAATCACTTTTTTTGTATTTGTGCAAACAGGGGTGCTCAGCTTGATTTTAATGGGAACTGCACAAAATGTTCATGAATACATCGAATCATTCATTTCCACCACAAGAAAGGAGGTGCCGATAAGTTCAAGGGGTTGCAACATATAAGGGCAAAATCATACAAGCTACGCGCGAATTTGGTTGATTTTGGTGGAACTGCACAAAAAGAACAACTGGTTTATTTAGCACGAGGTGCCATGTCAATGGCCGAACTGATGGCAAACCCTGCCAATTCCACAATCATAGGCATTTGATATTTTGGAATGGGAAAACCTTGTCAAATTTTGCTCATTTGTTTTAGCAAGAAGACATGCGTTTGATATTTTTGAATGGGACGCCCTTTGCTGTCAGCAGCGTCGATCCATTTTTTTCTTTATTCTTTAGTTGTGAAGTAAATATTGGCTCTGACATGTGAATCGCTGAGATGCATAATCATCGATTGTTTTGAATGTTCTCTATGACATGTGAATCACTCTGATTGCAATGCATAGGAATGCTAAAAAGCTGCTCAAACTCTTTGTACTCCTTCTGTTCCTTTTTACTTCACACATTGTGAAAGTGCATAATTTTTTCTATAAGATTGGTCAAAGTAGACATACTTTGACTGCAGACAAAACTTGTATGCAGACTAGAAAGGACCGTAAGGAGTACATGTGAAACTGCTGCAAACGAGGTGATCACCTTGGGAATAATGCTAGTACATATTGTTTTGCATGTTCATCCAATGCCAGTGATACAAGAATTCGAACTAATCAAAATAAATTCATTCATACACGGTCGAATTTCATATAAACATGCCGGATTTCATTACATTTCATACAATCTTCAACTAAAAAGGGGTGTGCTGGAGGTATAATTAATTAACCGAAGCTACCCACCTATGTCTGGCTGAGCCGAACAGAAGCTTTAGTGACTTAACAGCAGGTGAAGTTGTGTAACTGGCATGTGGCCCAGATGCCTGTTGGGCCCACGTGTCAGTCAGCAAAGTGCACCAGCAGTTAAGTAGAAGCAGCGTCCTTCTCCAACATAGCTCTCCGACTCCACGTCGCTGCCAAGAAGCTAACCGGCCATCAGTTGTCAACCCGCCTAGCTTGTCATAGCGATTAGGGTAACTAGGAGCCCAATGATCAGGATCCCCACATGACAAACACCTTTCTTCTTGTCATTCTTCTTCTTGAAGTTCGTGTGTTGCATAGCCTTGTTCTTCCCATCAAACTTTGCTTTACCATCAAACTTGCCCTTGTTCTTGAACTTGTGGGGCTAGAAGTTCTTCTTACATGCAGTTGGCACTAGATCCTCCCTCAATTCCTCGAGCACGTGTGTCCTTTGCTCTTGCCTTTTCTTCCACATCAAGAGTGCTAATGAGATCCACGAAGGAGGAAGCTTAGTGATGATACCTCCGACAACAAACTTGTCCGGTAGCATACAACAGAAGTGCTCAAGTTCTCTAGCAAATGACTGTATCTCATGAGCTTGATCAACCACGGAGCGCTCTTCAATCATCCTGTAATCATAGAATTGCTCCATGATGTACAACTCAGTGCCAGCAACCGGAGGGTAGCAGCGGTGGCCTTACTTGGACCAAGCGGCTGTAACATCCCAAATTTTCAATTTGGAATGTTATACATTAGGTCATCATGCATATCATATTTTCTCGCATTTTTCCGATCCTAGAAAATTTCACGCAACTCAAGGACCCTCGGAGAGAGTTGGAAGTTTCATTATTTTCATATTTGGGATTTATTTCTCAAATCTTGAAAATAGGATCATTGGATTTATTTAATTATCTTCATAAAGTTTTTCCTATAAAAACTTAAGAGAGGGAATAATATGACTTTCCCAACATTTAGGAAAAATGGAGATATTATAAATAAATCAAAATTTGGTTTTGGAAGATTTATTTTGCTTAGGCAAAATGAGCATTTTAAAATTTATGCATGTTTGCCGCTTTTTAAAGTTCATTTTGTTCGACTCATTTTAGGAGTCGGGGAAAATTAATTTTATTAAAATCGGAGTTTGTTTGGTATTTTTTAATCCGTTTTGTTTTGTTAAAAAATCGCTACAGGCCAAGGCCCAGGCCAACCAGCCAGCCCACCCACCTCTCTCTCTCCTCACAAGACGTCACCTTGCAGTGCCCCGCCGCGCCACGCCACCCGCCGCCGCCCGTGTCCGTGGACACGCCGGACGCCGCCTGCCCCTTCCCCAAGCCGCCAGCCCCCCTTCTATTTATACCGCCCCCCCTCTCTCTCACCCGAGCCACCGCCGCCGCCCTCCACAGCCGCCGCCGTCCTTGAAGGCCGCCCGCCATTGCCGCCGAGCCACCCGCCGCCTCACCGACGCCGGAGCCCTCGCCGCCCCTCCGGGACCCCGAGTCTTGAGCCCGTCGGCGAAGCCGGAGGTAGCCGCCGCCACAACCCCCCCGATCCGGTTTTTTTAAAAAAGACCCGATCCGGTTTTTTGAGATGTTCGGTTTTTTTTTTAAAACCCTAGAAGGTTTTTTTATTTTCTCGATTTTCTTAATTAACGAACGTTCACCGACCCGTTCGTTTCAATGAACGTGTTCGTTGGATTAGTTCTGTTAACGAACGTCCGTTATTTAATCCGTTCGTCGTTTTCTTTTAATCGGATTTAATCCGTTATTTTTCAGATTCGATTTCCGATCCGATTTTCAAATCTGTTTTATTTCTTGCTCGTTTATCTAATCGGTGATTCAAGCGCTGGAGTTTCGTTCTGAAACCGCCGTTCCGACTAACCTACTTACACAGAGTTTTGCTACTGTAAAATATTGAAATAACTTAAGATTGCTAAACCAAGTCGTTCTCTCTCGAGTTCCGACTTTCGATGCTTTATTTGATTCGATTCTTTTGCAAACTGTGGTTCTTAAGTTGAACTATCCGGTTAGATCTTTTATTCGAGATTTCCCGTGCATTAGATGAGTACTTATTGTATGCTTGTTGTTTGTCTGCGTTAGATCACCCGGAGTGCGCCGCTTGTTACTTGAATCTCTAGGACTCATGGATCATCGGCCAAGGCAAGTAACACTTTGATCATACCTTTTCTACTACCCAGTTTTATGCATTAGATCAACCCTCAAACACTTGCATGTTTAGGATCTAATTAAATTGTGGGATGGGAAGTAGATTGAGGTAGTACCTATTACTGCTTTTACTTATGAAACCTTGGGAGTTACTTCTACGTTTTCTTAATTATGCCATGCTATGCTAGTAGACGTGGATTGGGTGAGTGAATATCCATGACAGATGTGAGATTGTTATTTAATGGTTTATTTAAGGTGGCAACCTAAACACACATCTGGGTGGATTGAGGCACTGGTTTCTATCAGGACTTGCCTCGTATTTCTTCGGACCGCCACCTGTGCTCTAATGGATCATAAGATTATTCAAACTAGAAACTTCCGTGTGCAGCCACAAGCCAATTATGGGCTCGGCATAGTTGACTAAGTTGTGCGAACTCTTACGGGTAGACTAGCAGATGTAGGGAAAGTAGGTGTGCGGTCTACCCACAAGTAAGGTGCTAAGCGCTTCTGAAAGACTGTGTCTCGGTCATCCGTCTCTCAAACACCATGTAGTGCGAGAAACCAAACGGAGGCGATCGAGTCTTGTGGGGAAAAGTGCGCAAACCTCTGCAGAGTGTATAAACTAATCATGATTAGCCGTGTCCCCGGTTATGGACATCTTGAGTATCTAGTACTTGAATATCATGTGAATCTCAACACGTTACTTCTAATAATAAATGTTATTGGGTTTTTAATGAGTACTTTTTAATTGGGATTGAGGATGCTGTCAACCATTCTCAATGTTTAACAACCACCATGATAGTTAAATAAAATTATTCCTTTGATGTAGGGAAAAACCAGCTTTATGCAAAAATGTAACCGTAGAGCCTTACCACCAGCCATATATGCATGTAGTATAGGCTTGTTGCTTCATTGTTCTCTATGTGTTACATTGCCAAAGCATATTCCATGTCCGACCGTTTTCGGGCTGCAACTTTTACGCTATGCATTTTTCTGCATTTACGACAGTAAGGTGTTAGGTCGTGGTTCTATACTCGGTGATGCCGATGGAGTTGATGGACTCACTTGTCTTCCAAGCCTTCCGCTGTTATTATTAGATGGCCTTAAGCCATATTATTGTATTAAGTTCCCTTGTGGACAACGATGTAATAAGTGTGTGATTGCTACTCGCTATAAATCCTTGAATCTTGTGTGGTGTCGACATCGATCCAGGGATGACACCGAGCACAGAGCACTAGATCCATTCGGTCTGGTCGCTCTGCGGCGGTGACCTACCGTGTTCTACTCTTCCTCGTTTTACGTGGCGGCCTCGTTGTAGCAGGGCGGGGCCTCGGCGGAGCCGGCGATGTCCTCTGTCTCATTGCCGGCGGGTGGCACCTCTGTGGAGCGGGGGAAAATCCTCCCCCTCGTTGCCGGCAGGGTGGGGCTCGGCGGAGCCAACGGTGTCCTCTGCCTCGTTGTTGGCGCGCGGGAGGCCTCTCGGCGAGCAGGCCTCGTCGACGCCACGTGATCGGGGACTCGTCGGAGCCGGCATTGTCCTCTGCCTCGTCCTCGGTCTCGCCAAACAGCGCCTCGGCCGCTTCATCGCCCTCTTTGTAGGCAGCCGCAACCTCCGCCACCCGCATGCGGTACCGCCAGCGCTCGAGGTGGCCCTCGTGGGCGGAGAGGTACGAGTCGAGCAGAGCCTCCTGCTCCGCCCGCTCCATGGTGATCTGCTCCTCCACCTGCAGGTGCTCCTGGAGGAGATGGTGGTTGTAGGTGGCGTCGGCTTGCGCCTCCCGGAACTGCTCCTCACGCTTCTGCCTCACCGTGTCCATATATTTGGCACGGGCCTCGCCAATGGTCATGGTGCAATGCATCGGCGAGGATGGCGCGGAGGAGGGGGTTGGCGCCGGATCATCGACTACCATGTTCTCCATTGGGACGTCGCCATCCTCCAGCTGCCTGCCGGCCAGCCAGTCAGCAGCAATGGCTGCCATCTCCTTGTGGTCCACCGTCCGCCCGTCCCAAAGAGCACTGGAGCGCGAGACCCATGGTGGGCAGTAGTGGTGTGGACAGGAGAATAGGAACGGATGCGGATGACTGCGGCTATGGCCGGCGCAGAAGTTTATATAGCAATGGTGGGCGGCGGAGGGACGGCCGTGTGGCGCCGGAGTAGCCGCCTCGGCAACCGTGTATCATTAATGTGGGCGGCAGAAGGACGGACGGATGGCACTTGTGTCGTTTGAAGGCAGAGCAATCGCCTGCACCGGAAGCGGGCGGCGGCCGATTTCGGGCGGAAGCGGCAGCGGGCGAGGGAGGTGGTGCAGGTGGGCGGGCAGTCGAGGATCATGCTTGGCAGCGGGTCGGTCCAAAGAGTCGGACATGCCGCTCGCCCGGCTACCTCGCCGAGCTGAGCGACGACAATCGACGATGGACGAAGCTTCACCAGAGCCGCGCCATCGCCCAAGCCGGTTCATGCCGTGTTCACCATACAGCAGGTGCGGCCGCACTTCGACGCCCTAATGGCGGAAGAGCTACCAGCACAGGAGGACATGTGCTGCAACCTCTGTCTCCTCAACAAGCACCGGCGAACAAGCGAACGACAATGCCGTCGCGGACATATGGCCCTATGATCCTGGCTTCCTGAATGAGCAGCGGGCGCTGTATCAGACCATCCGTAGGGCCCGCGAGGCCCTCTCCGTCGTCCTTCAAGTTGTTGCGCTCGCCGTGGCACCGCCGTCTCGCGTTGTCGACATGGTCAACGGACATGAGGATGAGGAGATGACTTTACTTGGAGAGGATGACAACAAGTGCCTCCTTATTAGTATATAAAACTATAATTTTTTTGCTTCTGCCTGGTTTCCTGACATCACGGTCCCACACCATTGTCAACCTATGTAGTCAATAAACGAGAGAATCACACAAGAAGCGGCCGATAGCTGGGACCAAGCAGCTCGAGCAGTATTTGTGTTTTTGAGGTGTGAGCACTGCAGAGTTTTTCTTGAGCGATGTTTAGCCTAGATATTAATGTTTCTCCTCTGAACAACAATGAAAACATGGCTGCAGCTATTAACTGGGTGGGTTGTGGCCCGTCTAGCCCAGGCCAGATATCCAGCCCAGATATTAATTTTTTTCAAGCTGAAAATGGCTAGCCCAGCTATACTTTTTTAGGAATACCCAGGCAAGGTCAAGTTGTTATTCTCCGCTCACTGGGCTGCAAATCTTTCCTAGGAGGGATGCATTAGGCTTAACAAGAAAATGGGCTTTAAGAAATAATAAATGGGATGTAATTATAAAACTGGGCAAGAACTATAAAAATGCACCAAACAAGTAATTAATTTATAAAATATTATTTTTGGATATTGAAAATTTTAATTTCATTAATTGTTGCGAGCGCAATGTTTCGTTGGATTTTTACGTAATATAAATTTATATTGAAATTATATTTAATCTGACTAGAAACTTCAGGATAAAAATATTTCGGATCCCATCAAAATGTGGGAAATTTTATTGAATTCTGTTTTGGACGGTTGGTTGAAATGGGTTGTACTTTTAACAAACTATAAATGGGTTGTAGTAAATTCCATTAGAATTCAAAAATTGGCTGCACATTCTTACAAATCACAAATGGGCTATGTCGTGGTTTTGTCACGGCAGATGTCCTTAGTGTCAGGACTTAGTCGCGAGGCCAACGCATCTATGTGGTAGCTTGAGAGGGGTTGAGCAGAATCGAGAGATGCAACACAGGACAGGGATTTAGACAGCTTCGGGCCCCGGGAAACATCATCCGGTAAAAACCCTACATGTTGTTTGAGGCTAGGTCTCATTATCATCACGAGGGAGTCGCCGTAAACCGGCTCTCCTCTTTGTGTCTAGCCCTAAGATTGTTTCTTATTGCTTGTAGCTTGTCCCTCTTTTGGGGAGCCCTGCCCCTCCTTATATAAGTTGAAGGGGCGGGTTACATGTGGAGTCCTACTAGGATTAGGACAAACCTATCTCTAATACAAACCGGATGCAAGTCCAGGTCTTAACTCCTTGTAAGACAAATATTCCTTATGCCTTTCCTTATAAACCGGCCCACCGTAGTTGAACCGGCCTTCATGAACCGCCCAGTCAGACCGGGTCTTGTCGCCTTCCTCCGCCACTGCGGATCACCAATGAACCGTAAACCGCTGGTCGCCAAAGGTGAACCGCCAAGTGTTAGCGGGTTCTTCGTAAACCGCCAAGTCCGGCGGGTTATACTTCCGGCGGGTTACACTTCCGGCGGTTTACACCATGGGTATATCCTCGACATTAGCCCCAGTTTAGCTTGGATTTATCCATGGTAAACTTATGCTGCAAAATAAATACAAGAACAAAATTGATAGGTTGTGCTCCGGATTAATATTCTTGTAAGTCGGCACTTTGATCATCCTTAAGTCCTTGTCATTTGCTCCTTCTAGAAAATCCGGGTCAATAAACCATCTTCATACTCAAATTGTCGACATTGGTGTCTCATAGAGAAATATTGTGAAGAATAATCCACTTGAGTCGGCTTCCAAAGCACCGGTTTAAGAAATATCAGTCTTGAAATACTCATCTGATATTCAACCGGTTTGAAGATGCAGAACTTGCCGGTTTTATCATTGCCAAAGACTGTCGGGTTATAAAAACTTGATAACTTCGAGTCATGATTGTTGCAGACACCGGTTCATGATTGTTGCCAACGCCGGTTCATGACTATCAATGACGCCGGGTTGCAGCCACAGGGTCATAATGATTGGTGACGCCGGGTCAACCTAGTTTGCTCAATCAGAGAATTTGAAAATATTTCTTCGATAATAATATAATACCTGTAGCCCCCAAGTCTTTGAGCAGAACAAAGTGGTGGCTTAAGACTTTGCTTCAATACAAATACTGCCACTTTCAAAGATCCTCATTATAATATGATGAGTCGGGTCTTCAATAACATGAGCAAAAAATTACTTTGCATTAGCCCCCAAGTGTCATGGTGCATGCTTGCAGCGACATGAGACTTGCATATTTTATATAATCTCAACTTAAATAATGTAGCCCCCAAGTGCCGGGTTGTAAGCTGCGACAACTCGGGACTATTCCCTCCATTGTAGAATAAATCATACCCATTGATGAAATAATAGCCATTCTTGTTGAGCGACTTTGAAAACCTCAATCATAATATTGGTTATTGATAACCACAATAAAAATCTAGCCATGTTGGCTATTCAAGATAATATAATCTGGTATGAAAAACCTTATTCATTTAATATCATAATGAAAATTCAGCCAAGTTTGGCTAGTTGAATAATATAACCCAATGATTTATAAGCGCATGATTCCAATGGCGCAATCCAAATATGTACTGGCGACTTATAGTCCAAAACCAGGCCGGGTTAACAAACACCGGATAATTTCTCATCATATACTGGCAACTTATCGTATTAAAGCCAGGCCGGTTTAATAAACACCGGATAATTTATCATCATGCCTTATTCAACCTGTCTCTGCATACAACAAGTTTAAAGTGTCTGGCGGTTTATCACGGACGGGTCATAATGCCCAACATATAACCCAGGTTTATAACCAAGGCTGCACTTAAGAATAATCAATGAAATATATCATACACGTGACATTGAATCACATCATTGGTTTACCAACTTTTTGTAGTAAGGGTGATAACCCCAATCTTGAGTAATGATAACTCCTTTCATACTTTGTCGGTTTATGATAAAATCGCATCGGGTTATGATAGACACCGGATTATCCATATATAATATCTGGCGACTTGTAGTCGAACCGGACCGGGTTAATAATCGCCGGATTATAATTGGTCATGTCTTGACAATTTGTGATTGAAAGTCAAGCCGGGTTAATGAACGCCTGTTTACTCCATAATAGGATGATAATAGAAAATCAAAGCTGGGCAGATGGCCCCGGATTAAGATTTGACCGTGTTAGTCAATTTGTAATTGACAGTTGAACCGGATTAAAAGCGTTGTCGGTTTAAAAAACGCAACAAAAATCAAATAACAGTTATGAAAAATATGGAAGCAAAGGCAATGATAAAACCGTTTGCAAAAGAGGCTGTTCGAGCCGATCGGATGGCATTACCATGGTCGAGACATGACCAAGCCCCCAATAGGCGTAGCTATGGTTCAAGTCAACCAGGTCCCCAATCGACACCATGGCATATATGCCGCCAAGTGGCATGACAATGGTTCGGGTTCGACCAAGCCCCCAAGTGAAGCTGTGGCGGTAGGCCGATCAAGAGGCATGACTGGTTCAGACGTGACCATGTCCCCAAGTGATCTGGTGGCTTTTGCCTATCAAGAGGTGTTGCATTGGTTCGGACACGACCAAGCCCCCAAGTGATATTGTGGCATTGCACCGATCAAGAGGTGTGGCTATGGTTCGGATATGACCAAGCCCCCAAGTGATCAATAATATGATAAACCAACAAGGCATGATACCCATGTTTGAACCGCGTCATGGCAATGTGTCCTCTTTGGCACCCTTTAACCTTTTGCAAGAGATAAATCCTTCTTGAACCGGATGTTAAACCGGATATTGAGAGCTTCAAAGTTTTGTGGGAGACATCTTTCCCTTGAACCGGATTTTAAACCGGAATCTTCATTTTCAGCCGGAAATTTTCTGACGGCCTTTAAACTCGAACTTGCGAGAAGTTAATTCCTTTTTGAATCGGAAATTCTTAAACCGGATTTGAGCACTTGAGCTTTGTGGGAGTATAGATTTCCCTTGAACCGGATTGTAAACTGGATATTTGAGAGTTTCAGTGAGACTGACTTCCCTTGAGCCGGATTTTAAACCGGAATCCTTTCTGATGACCCGGGACTTCTTCATTGAGCCGGGATTTTGTAACTGTCATATACTTTCTAAGCCGGAAATTTCCTGACGGCCTTTAAATTTTCATCAATATAACAGGAGCCTCCGGGACCGGGTTATCTTTCCCTCCAATGATCCTAGGATTCTTAATTTCGCTGAAACTGGCAAGATTTGCTGAGTCATGTCATTGTAGCCCCCGAGTCTCAAAGGTGACTCGAGGAGTTGGCTTGAGACTCTCCATATGTGACCGTGATGTAAACCGGCATAAGTTGTATATCATTGGTGTTGATAGCCCGATGTGAATCCACAGAAGATTGAGGTGACTGCGGCGGGTTATAAATGATCCCGTATGAGCCATGTCAGCAACTTCGCCAATGTCTCCTTCCAACTGGCGATTTGAAGTTAATCAAACTGTAGTGGCGGCGACTTGTGCGCCTGCCCATTGAACCATCCAGTGCAGACGGTGGTTGATAATAATTTGCCTCCAATTTGAAAGAAAGCCGGGCTACCCAAGCTGTGACTTGCTCATACTTCAATAAACAGCCCATGCAGATAGGTGCGGCCCGGTATGTTGATGTAGACCAGGCCGTGAGAAATGGACGGAAAAGATGACCTCAGCATCATAGGCGGCTCAAACAGATGAACCGGCCGCGGTGTTGTAAACCGGCGCGGACGGGCGAGTTAACCACGCCGTTTTCATGTTAGTGAACAACTGTCCTGCATCAACAATATTGCAGACCAAGGCAAAGATAAACTGCTCTTTGACAAAAATAATATGTGCCAATAAAATATATTTTAGATGAATATCACCTGATGTGCCAGGCCGAAAATAATCCGCCATGAAATTGATGATCGCTAGGTGGAGTTGAAGTCGCTCACGGGTGAACCGGCCGCGGCGTGGTAAACCGGTGCGGACGGGTGAGTCGGATGTCTGTCAGCTGGCGCGGACATGCGAGTTGTCCGTGGCGTTTGTAAAGCGGTGCGGACGGGCGAGTCGGGCGGTGCATTGATGTAAACCGGACCGCGATACGCGTGTCCGTGAAGCTGCACGGCACAGCCGAACGTGCCTCCATGGTGTAAACCCCTTTTTCTTTTAATAGCCGTCCTGCATAAAATTTATTAAAAGACAGAGTAATTGTTCTCAAAAGAATTGATACATGCTAAAAATATCGAGAAATGTATAGCACCGACTTATTTTCCGGATGAACGCAGTAATCGGGTATTGGATAATGTTGGTCATAGTCCAAAGCAGGTGTACATTGTGATCTGATGTAATATTGCTTTGTATATGTCTCGGTATCCAGACCGGAATAGCAGATTTCAAAGTCGGTGCTATCCTTAGTATTCAAGTCTAGCACTCGATCATGTAATCTTCTTATCTCCATCTTAAACCGGCCAGACAAATAATAGCAACAAAGCTTCACTAGTATAATGGAGTAATTGATTCATCACTTTCACTAGTCTCGTCCTTCACGTGATGGAGGATGGTCCTTTGTGGGAATTGTGCCATTGTGCTTTTCAATGTAGCACTAGTAGTAAGCCTTTGGAGAAAAAACATGGCATGCAAAATACAAACGCTGCTAATCTTGATCCTTTTGCAGCCTTTTGTCATCTGGTGGACTTGAACAGACTGATAACATTAATTTACCAAACAGAGTCTCAGGCCTCGCCCGTAGACGAAAGGCATCAGTCCGGATCAATCAAATCTTGTAGGTTGAATAAATAAGAGCTTTTGACTTCTTCCAAACGGCTCTACACTTCCTTTTTCTTGTGCACATTGACGAGGCTGACTGCTGACGCGGAGCTACGTGCAAAGACGACGGTGACTCGGAGTGGTCACAGTTTAATATTCTCAGGCGCGTCCAATCAGCATAAAGAACTAGAACCAAGGAAAAAAGAAAAGGTCCTGGCGACTTAGATTCTTGTACGGGCTGGTCCAGAGGATCTTCCATGTGAACCCAGGATTTGCGTCACCGAGAGCTGTCCACGGTTTAGCAAAGAACGAGGTCAAGACAAGGTCCGTGTCATTGCCGGTTTTGACTTTCATGCTTCCTTATCTCAGGCGTGGCTTGCATCTGTTGATTTTTTTTTGTCTGATCACATCTCCTTTGGTCTTGGTATTTGCTCCTGGCGCCTTGCAGCAAAACATCAAGATCGATTTGGCATAGATTTCTTAATGTACAGGGAACAAACGCCTGTCGGTTTCGGCGGATCGTAGGACGGCGGCAGCGAACACACATAAGCCCGGCGATCCGATGAACCTTACCGGTTCTGCCCGAAGTTACCCCATGTCGGGTTATCCTGCGAGCCTCTTCTTCATCTAATCAACCGCGAGCTTCTCGATCCATATGAAAGATCCTTCAAGAACTCAACACCACTGCGGCGCTGGCCCCACGGTGGGCGCCAACTGTCGTGGTTTTGTCACGGCAGATGTCCTTAGTGTCAGGACTTAGTCGCGAGGCCAACGCATCTATGTGGTAGCTTGAGAGGGGTTGAGCGGAATCGAGAGATGCAACACAGGACAGGGATTTAGACAGCTTCGGGCCCCGGGAAACATCATCCGGTAAAAACCCTACATGCTGTTTGAGGCTAGGTCTCATTATCATCACGAGGGAGTCGCCAGAACCGGCTCTCCTCTTTGTGTCTAGCCCTAAGATTGTTTCTTATTGCTTGTAGCTTGTCCCTCTTTTGGGGAGCCCTGCCCTCCTTATATAAGTTGAAGGGCGGGTTACATGTGGAGTCCTACTAGGATTAGGACAAACCTATCTCTAATACAAACCGGATACAAGTCCGTGTCTTAATTCCTTGTAAGACAAATATTCCTTATGCCTTTCCTTATAAACCGCCCACCGTAGTTGAACCGCCTTCATGAACCGCCAGCCGGGACACCGGGTCTTGTCGCCTTCCGCCTCTGCCTGCCGGATCACCAATGAACCGTAAACCGCCGGGTCGCCAGTGAACCGCCAAGTGTCAGCGGGTTCTTCAGGTAAACCGCCAAGTCCGGCCGGGTTATACTTCCGGCCGGGTTACACTTCCGGCCGGTTTACACCGCGGGGTATATCCCCGACAGGCTATAAGTTCTCTGCCACACACTTGTGGCCTTACTAAGTTGACGCGTCCCCTCAAAAAAAAAGAGTTGACGCGTATGCAAGGCTTTGTCAACTTATAGTCAACACACGGTTCTAGTAGCGAAGGGTCGTTGGATGTCCATCCAACGGATGCCGTCTTCTTCTTCAATCTCGGATATTCTAGCTTCACCCGCCCAAAAATGATTCCTCCCACGACATCCGGGCGCACCATTTCGAAGCTGACCAGTGGGCCTACTAAGTTGACGTGTACCAAGGGCTTTGTCAACTTAGTCAATATAAACGATTCTAGCTGCAGTGACCGTACGATCTCCATCCAGCGGCCGTAGTGCTTCTTAAACCTCTGGTCTTCTTGCTCCAATAGCCCAAAGCAGCGCTGGTCGTGCCGCATGCTCCTGCCTCCCGTGGCCGATTGTGCTGCCGCAGAGGCCTCACCGCCCCCTACTATTCCCACCGCTGGCCAGGCCCTGCAGCGATGGTAGCCTCACACCGCAGCTGAACCAGTGAACCCTCGTACTCCTCTCCGCACGGGCTTCCACTGCCGTGTCTTCCCCGTCTCCGCGTCGTCCCCTTCCTAGCCCTCGTCGTCGTCCACCGCCCTGGTGCTCTCGGTGCAACGTGGTCAACATGGTCAAGGAATGGCTTCCATCGGACGTGGATCAGACGTGGAGAGGTCGATACCGGGTCCACGACGGCAGCAAGGAAGTGCCTCCTTATTACGCGGAAAATAATGATTCCTCCACCTGACGGCAGGAACCCACCGGACGGGCCACCGTATTTCATGAAAAAAAGGTTTCCCCCCTGACTGCTGGGACCCACCGGACGGGCCACCGTATTGCGCAAAAAAAACCTTGCCCCCGCTGTCAGCCCGGACCCACCGGAAGTGCCTTCTTATTACGCAAAAAAACGAATACTCCCCTGCTGGTTGGGACCCACCTTGGTGGGAGGCTGACTTGTGGGCCTACTAAGTTGACGGGGACGGAGTGCTTTGTCAACTTAGTCAATATGAATGATTCTAGCTCCAGTGACCATACAATGTCCATCCAACGGCCGTAGTGCTTCTTCAACCTCTGGTCTTGTTGCTCCAGCTGCCCAAAGCAGCGCCGGTCATGCCGCATGCTCCTGCCTCCCGTGGCCGGCTGTTCTGCCGCGGAGGCCTCACCGCCCCTACTATTCCCACCGTTGGCCAGGCCCTGCGGCGACGGTAGCCTCACACCGCAGCCGAACCAGTGAACCCTCATACTCCTCTCCGCGCGGACTTCCACTGCCGCGTCTTCCCCGGCTCCACATCGTCCCCTTCCTAGGCCTCGCCGTCATCCACCGCCCTGGTGCTCTCGGCGCGGCGTGGTCAACGTGGTCAAGGAACGGCTTCCATCAGACGTGGACTTTACGTGGAGAGGCTGACAGCTGGATCCACGGCCGCAGCAAGGAAGTGCCTCCTTATTACGCGCAAAATAATTATTCCTCCACCTGACAGCGGGGACCCACTGGACGGGCCACCGTATTTCGTGGAAAAATGTTTCCCGATCTGGGACCCACAAGCTAAATCTTCGCACGCAAGGAAGTGCGTCCGGGCAAAAATGATTTGCCCCGACAATTGGGACCCACCAGCTACATCTTCGCACGCAAGGAAGTGCACGGCGGTCGGGACTCACACGGTCAAGCGCACGTAGCGTTGTCATTTTGGTCGCGAACGGTAATGCATATACTGGTCGATGTAGAGGCACGCACGTAGCATGTACACATACGTACAGCGGCCAGTGTGCAAGAAAGAAAATACGGCGACGTTGAGGGAGTCCTGGATTAGGGGGTTTCCGGACAACCGGACTGTGTACAATGTCCGGACTATTGAAGCGTGAAGATACAAGACTCAAGACTTCGGTCCATGTTCGGATGGGACTTTCCTTGGCGTGGAAGGCAAGCTTGGCGATCCAGATATTATATTTCCTTCCTTGTAACTGACTCCATGTAAACCCTAGCCCTCTCCGGTGTCTATATAAACCGGAGAGGTTGGACCTTAGAAGGCCGATCACAATTACAATCATACCATCATAGGCTAGCTCTTAGGGTTTAGCCTCTATGATCTCGCGGTAGATCTACTCTTGTACTACCCATATCATCAATATTAATCAAGCAGGAAGTAGGGTTTTACCTCCATCTGTGTCCCTTGCTTCCTGTTACCATCAGCCTTGACGCACAGATCGGGACCCCCTACCCGAGATCCGTCGGTTTTTACACCGACATTGGTGCTTTCATTGAGAGTTCCTTTGTGTCGTCGCCGTCAGGCTCGATGGCTCCTTCGACCATCGTCAACGACGCTGTCCAGGGCGAGACTTTCCTCCCCGGACAGATTTTCGTGTTCGGGCGGCCGCGATCAAGGGCCAACTCGCTGGCCATCTGGAGCAGATCGACAGCTCGCCTGGCCACCGTGTCAGTTCGAAACCTGAACTACACGGCGGATATCCGCGGAGACTTGATCTTCGATGGATTTGGGCCTATGCCAAGAGCACCGGATAGTCTCGACGAGCACGGCTTAGACCTGCCATCGGACGAAGCTCGGGGTATCGCCCCCGTAGTATCTCCGGACCTGGATCCGGAGCAGGCTTCGCTGCCTAAGGACGGAGGGATGGACCCCGCCCCCCAGGTCGCGCCCTCATCGGCGGTGGAGCCGAACACGGGTCTTACCTCTGTGGTGGCCCGCGACTCCGAACCCCTGGATTCGTATCCGGACGTTGGTTCCAGCCCGCACACTCCCGAGCCCGTCGGGCTAGGATGGGCTCCGGTAATGGAGTTCACCACTGTGGATATCTTCCAGCACTCGCCCTTTGGCGATGTGCTGGACTCATTAAAGTCTCTCTCTTTGTCAGGAGGCTCTTTACCGAACTATGTCCGGCTCGAGTGGGAGGCAGACGATGAAGGAATTCGTTGCCCACCCACCACCCACTTCATTGCCACGGTCGATGACTTAACCGAGGTAATCGAACTTCGACTCAAGACATCGACGGTATGGACGACGATGCAGAGAAGAACATGAACCATCGCTTATCGGGCGGTGGACAGCCACCTCTTCTTATGATATATATATATATATATATATATATATATATATATATATATATATATATATATATGGTGGACAGTCCAAAGGAAACAAATGGGATGAGGCAATGGAGGATAAAACCTCGGGAAAAAGAAGGGGCGCCGTCGGCGCCACTCCAAGCCCCGCCACACCAATACCGGCCCAGGAGACGAAAACAATCCGAATGGTGCTGAAGAAGAATACAACCCTGATCAGCCCGCCTTCGAGCAGGCCGAACAGGAGGATGAGCAAGTCAACCCAGAAGAACAGGCGACAGACGAATACACGGAGGAGGACAGCTACATGCCCCCTCTGAAGACGAAATTAGCCTTGGCGACGATGAGTTCGGCGTGCCTGAGGATCCCGTAGAGCAAGAGCGCTTCAAGCGTCGGCTTATAGCCACTGCGAGGAGCCTGAAAAAGAAACAGCAGCAACTCCAAACTGATCAAGATCTGCTCACAGATAGATTGACGGAAGTCCTGGCAGCCGAGGAATACGGCCTCGAGCACCATACGACTGACCGGCCACCTCGTGGCCAGGATAAAACGGCATACCATTCCGCATACCAGCCAACACCCCCACGCCAATATACTACGGCCCGGGGCAACAAAACGGGACAGCCAAGATCGATCTACGGATCGCGGGGGCGCGCCTCGGTACGTGACGAGGACCGTCACGCCGGGCACACCTTCAACAAGTTTGGCCGGGCCGAATATAGCCACCCAGAGCAATTCGACCTGCGTAGCCACATAGCCCGCACATGTAGGCGCCAAGCACCCCCTCTGCTTCACTGACGAAGTAATGGATCATGAATTCCCAGAAGGTTTTAAACCCGTAAACATCGAATCATACGATGGCACAACAGACCTCGCGGTATGGATCGAAGATTTCCTTCTCCACATTCACATGGCCCGTGGAGACGATCTACACGCCATCAAGTATCTTCCACTTAAGCTCAAAGGACCAGCCCGGCACTGGCTAAACAGCCTGCCAGCAAATTCCATTGGCAGTTGGGAAAACCTGGAGGACGCATTCCTCGACAACTTCCAGGTCACATATGTGCGACCATCTGACGCCGATGACTTGAGCCACATCACTCAACAACCCGGAGAGTCAGCCAGGAAATTCTGGACTCGGTTTCTAACTAAAAAGAACCAAATAGTTGATTGTCCGGACGCCGAAGCCCTAGCGGCTTTCAAGCATAATATCCGTGACGAGTGGCTCGCTCGGCACCTCGGCCAGGAAAAACCCAAGTCCATGGCAGCTCTCACAACACTAATGACCCGCTTTTGCGCGGGCGAGGATAGTTTGTTGGCTCGCAGTAGCACTACGCCACAGCCTGGCAATTCGGATGGCCACGACAATAATGGCAAGCCACGGTGCAACAGACATAAGCGACGGAACAACGACGACATCACTGAAGACACGGCAGTCAACGCCGGATTCAGTGGATCCAAGCCCGGTCAGCGGAAGAAGCTGTTCAAAAGAAATAATCGAGGACCGTCGATGCGGACCGCATCTTTGGAGCGCTCGTGCCAAATTCATGGTACCCAGACAGGCCAGCCAACCGCACCAATAGAGATTGCTGGGTATTCAAACAGGCCGGCAAGATAAACACCGAAGACAAGGACAAGGGGCTACACAGCGACGATGACGAGGAGCCCCGACGTCCGAACACGGGGGGACAGAAGAAATTCCCCCCAGGTGAAAACGGTCAACATGATCTACGCCACGCACATACCCAAGCGGGAACGGAAGCGGGCACTAAGGGACGTCTATGCGATGGAGCCAGTCGCCCCCAAATTCAACCCATGGTCAGTTTGTCCGATCACTTTCGATCGTAGGGATCACCTTACCAGCATCCGTAACGGCGGCTCGGCCGCATTGGTCCTAGACCCAATCATTGACGGATTCCACCTCACGCGCGTCCTTATGGACGGTAGCAGCAACCTGAACCTGCTTTACCAGGACACAGTGCGTAAAATGGGCATTGACCCTTCAAGGATCAAGCCCACCAAAACCACCTTTAAAGGTGTAATTCCTGGAGTAGAGGCCCGCTGTACGGGCTCTATAAGATTGGAAGTGGTCTTCGGATCTCCGGATAACTTCCGGCGAAGAGTTAATCTTCGATATCGTCCCCTTCCGCAGATGGTTACCATGCAATCGCCGGACGAACCGCATTCGCCAGATTCAATGCGATACCACACTACGCATATCTCAAGCTCAAGATGCCAGGACCACGCTGGGTCATAACGGTGAACGGAAATATGGACCGCTCCCTACGAATGAAGAACATACTGCAGCCCTTGCGGCGGAAGTACAATGCGGCCTCCTCCGACAAACCAATCCGGTGACAACAACTTCGAGCACAGTCAAGCGAGTCCGGAGCACCCCGCAACAGGATCATCAGGCACGCCAAGAGCGTGACTAGCAGCCCGGCCTCCGCTTAAGCCCCATCAAAGCAGCATTCGTGCCACGTGCACACAATTACGCACTTAAAATACCATGGGCATAGGTGGAGGCGCATCAACGACTCAGTCAATAGTGCGGGTAACCGCCAAATACTTTCACACTCTTTCCCTCTTACCTTTCACGACACCGCGTTGGCGCAGCATCCTCAAAAGAGCCGAATTGCCGGACTTATAGGGAAGAGACATCCAAGGAGGCAATAGACGCCAGCATGTAAGAAAATACCTGGTGGAATCTACTTACGATCATTATACCTGCTTTATCTACCTGAACACAGCCTGCCCCTGGATAGGCCATGTCAAATAGTCCTATTTTATCTCTGCTTGACGCACCAATTGTAAATGTACGCTTAAACGTATTTTTTGTCAATGGGAGATTATATATAGCGTCAGCTTATTATTCTTATCTGAGCATTTTTCCTCTTATAAATGTTTATTTGATATTGCATCCGTACACCTTGGTGCGGCCGGTTTCCCAGGGGCTTCTTATGGCGCCCCGCTATATGGCAACTAAAGTCTGAA
Source organism: Aegilops bicornis (assembly GCA_021605145.1). Taxonomy (NCBI): domain Eukaryota; kingdom Viridiplantae; phylum Streptophyta; class Magnoliopsida; order Poales; family Poaceae; genus Aegilops; species Aegilops bicornis. The sequence continues at coordinate 425,937,563 of CM038671.1, read as the reverse complement.
CACTTTCAACAGTGCGGCACCCCGAACTTATAGCACTATATGCATCAGCTCTGAATCATGTCTTGGGTCTACAGTTGGGATAGCCCGGCTCCCTTGTTTTGGTGCATTACGTTCCGTTATATCGGCTAAGGTAGCGCAGTGAGAACTACTGCGATTGTGTCCCGGTTCTTCTGGACGAGCATCTCAGTAGAGAAAGCAGAAAACTGACCGGCATGATGTGGCGTGAGCTGGTCGCTGTTCGAGAGGTTTTAAAATCCTTAAAGATTTTCCGCTTTAGGCGATAAATCGGCTTCGTCCGATCTAGGCGTGTATAGCGCCCCGATTTGGTCTTCCGGATTCTAGGGGCTTCGCCAAAATTTAAAATTTTAGACTTATATGGCTAAGTGAAAGTTATAAAGCAGCATAGTCCGATTGCCTTGTTCGATACGCCGGACACCTCCTTAAGGACCAAACATTTGGGTAAAGAGTGTCCGGGTTTTCCACGAACACCCCAGTGCTAGTCACGTGGGGGCAGAAGCCGACAATCGGCCTACTTTCGTGATTTTATAAACAGCCGCACATAAGGTAATATTTTAAATAAAAAAGCGCTACATAGCGCAAGTAGCTTCGTCTTTAATTACAAACATGACAGAAGTGAATTCATTCAAATATGGCGTCCTTGGTACACTCATTGGCAACGAGACGAGCACCCTTCATCACGCCATCGTAGTACATTTCGGGATGGCGATGCGTTTTACCCTCCGGCGGCCCGTCCTTGACCAGCTTCTCCGCATCCAGCTTACCCCAATGCACCTTGACGCGGGCAAAAGCTCGGCGGGCACCTTCGATGCAAACGGATCACTTGATCACTTCAAGCCGCGGGCAGGCATCCACCATCTGCTTGATCAGGCCAAAGTAGCTACTGGGCAGGAGCTCACCAGTGCCACATCCCCGACTATGAAGTCCTTCATAGCTAGTTCGGCCGCTCTGTGGAGTTCGATCAACTGCTTCAGTTGGTCGCTCAGAGGCATCGGATGATCAGCCCCATCATACTGGGACCAAAACAACTTCTTCATTGAGCTCCCCTCCTGGGCACGGTAGAACTCCACAGCGTCTGAGACGCTGCGTGGCAGATCTGCAAATGCCCCTGGAGAGCTCTGTATTCGAGTAAGTAAAAGAAACGCCTCCTCCACATGTTTGTTTGCATAACGAATTTCTTACCGCTGCTATCTTTTTGGCCTCCTGGATCTCCTGTTGTGCTTTCTCGGCTTCGGCCTTGGCATCTTTCAAATTCACAAGGGCCTTCGCAAGCTCGGCCTCCTTCGCCTTCAGCTCATGCTCCATGGACTCGCACTTCTTGCCGAGGTCCCGAGCTCCTTCTACCTCGCCCACTCTAGCACTTTGCTTTTCAAGGCGCTCCTTACACTCGAGGCCGCCTTTGTTTTCGGCCTCGGACAGCTTCTTCAGGGATGCCACCTCGGCGGTGGCCCCTGTTACATGGTCACGACACTTAAGTGTTAGACTCATCAATTTTGCCTATCCTTAAACGCATAAGAGCGGGAATTACTTACCATTGTTATCTTTGAGCTGCCTCTTCGTGAGGACGAGCTCTCCCTGCGCCTGCTCCAGGTGCCGCTTCAGTTCGGCAACCTCGGCAAGACGGCGAAGCAGCAAGCAAAGACAGCCTGCTTATTCACAACAATACTTATTATTAGACTCCTGCGGATTATGGTTGACCCTCCGGTTGGCTTTTCTTTCAGAACACCAACCAGAGTATCAGGGGCTACTACCTATCGGGTGGTAATTTCATACATTTTTTACTTTCCTCAAAGCCCATCAGAAGGCTTGTGCAGGCTTCGGTTAGTCCGCTTTTGGCGAACAGAACCTTTTGAACCACCGCACTCATAAGAGTACGGTGCTCTTCTTCCATGGAGGCGCCTCGGATCGCTTCCACCAGGCTATCCGGCGCCGTTGATGCGCCGGAAGTCCTCGGCACGAGCGGCTCGCCCTCCCTAACAAGGGGCTGCCCGCCCAAGTCCGGAACCGTTGGGGGTTCTGGAGCAGTGTTCGGTCGAGAGTTCGCCTTGTTGCGGCTCTCATCGACGCGATCCGCGGGGATCTTGAACCCCGCATGCCCAACATGTGGAATCCCGCCGTGGGGCATCTCCAGAGTCACCTCCCCCTGCTCTGAGAGCCTTCGGGACAACACCTCCATGTCATCTGCTTGTGGAGGGTAGTGGCCATCGGGAGCGAATTTATCGCCGAATCGCTCAGGGACCCGGAGGAGGATTCCTCGGGGTGAGCCCTAGCCGGAATGCATATATGTTTGGCACTATAAGTATAAAAACTATGAAGTGAAACCATGATAGGATGTGGACACTTACGATCGCACCGGGGGCTTCCCCCGGGGCCGCCACCCCTCCTCGTTGTAAGCGGCCGTGGCGGAATAGTCCGGAAGGGTTACCTTGATATATGTTCACATCAATAGTCCGGAAGTGAAACCATGATTTGTAAGAATGTGCAGCCAATTTTTGAATTCTAATGGAATTTACTACAACCCATTTACAGTTTGTTAAAAGTACAACCCATTTCAACCAACCGTCCAAAACAGAATTCAATAAAATTTCCCACATTTTGATGGGATACGAAATATTTTTATCCTGAAATTTCTAGTCAGATTAAATATAATTTCATATTCACATCATTTCCTATATTCACATCATTTGCTCTGATGCATATAGCCAAGATACACGTAACACATGGATTACTCTGTCATGCTTATGCATTCACATGCTCCTATGTTTAATATTTATATGATTGCATACATGTAGGGGGAGCCTATGCATGTTACATGTCTTTCCAAAGCTTTACTTGTTGCTCTCTATATCTTTATCTAAAGCTTTGATATATGTTGTCATCAATTACCAAAAAGGGGGAGATTGAAAGCACAAGTGCTCCCTGGGTGATTTTGGTAATTAATGTCAACATATCTCTTGTTGGACTAATGCTTCTACTAGTATGTTTCAGATAAGTTCAACGATGGAATGGCACGGACAAGAGGATGTGGAACCCCTTCAAGATGCTAAGGACAAAGGATTGGCTCAAGCTCAAAGCTCAGGAATCTACATTTTCTATTTTAAGTGATTCAAGATCACATTGAGTCCATAGGAAAGCCAATACTATTAAGAAGGGATGAGGTGTTGCTTAATGGCTTGCTTGCTCAAAGTGCTTAGTGATATGCTCCAAAGCCCTCAACCACTTTCTCACTTCCACGTATGTCCTAAAACAAAAAGTCCAACTCGGCACCACCGATTCTTTCCATCCGGAGCCACCGAGTTCAGTTGACATAGACACTGCCAGAAACCCTAGTATTTTCGGTCTCACCGATGGGATCTCGGTCTCATCGAGATGGGCTTGCAAACTCTCTGTTGTCTGTTGCAATAGTTTCGGTCCCACCGAGATTTGCAACCGGCCCCACCGAGTTTGCTTGGCCAACATTCTGTTTCACTTATTACCCAAATCGGTCCCGCCGAGTTAAAGTAAACGGCCAAACCGAGTTTTGGATTTACCCTAACCCTAGCACATCGGTCCCACCGAGTTGACATGTCGGTCCCACCGAGAATCCTAACGTTCACATTTTGAACTAAATTGGTCCGACCGAGTTTAATAATTCGGTCCCACCGAGTTTGGTGATTTGTGTGTAACGGTTAGATTTTGTGTGGAGGCTATATATACCCCTCCACCCACTCTTCATTCGTGGAGAGAGCCATCAGAACATGCCTACACTTCCAATACATATTTTTTGAGAGAGAACCACCTACACTTGTATTGAGGTCAAGATATTCCATTCCAACCACATAAATCTTGATCTCTAGCCTTCCCCAAGTTGCTTTCCACTCAAATCTTCTTTCTACCAAATCCGATCCTATGAGAAAGAGTTGAGTGTTGGGGAGACTATCATTTGAAGCACAAGAGCAAGGAGTTCATCATCAACACACCATTTGTTACTTCTTGGAGAGTGGTGTCTTCTAGATTGGCTAGGTGTCACTTGGGAGCCTCCGACAAGATTGTGGAGTTGAACCAAGGAGTTTGTAAGGGCAAGGAGATCGCCTACTTCATGAAGATCTACCCTAGTGAGGCAAGTCCTTCATGGGCGACGGCCATGGTGGGATAGACAAGGTCGCTTCTTCGTGGACCCTTCGTGGGTGGAGCCCTCCGTGGACTCGTGCAACCCTTACCCTTCGTGGGTTGAAGTGTCCATCAATGTGGATGTACGATAGCACCACCCATCGAAACCACGGATAAAAAATCTTCGTGTCTCCAAATTGCGTTTGCACACTCCAATCCCATCTCTTTACATTCTTGCAACTTGCATGCTTTACTTTCCGCTGCTCATATACTCTTTGTATGCTTGCATCCTTGCTTGATATGTATTGTGAATGTTTAAACTTGTGCTCAAACTTCACATCAACTAAAGGAAATTAAAAACTGCAACCTTTCTTGATTAGAGTCTATTCACCCCCCCCCCCCCTAGACACCTCTTCTCGATCCTTTCACTCCTTGACAATCATGGCGCCCGTTAGCTTCTCCGCCCTCAGGTCATCCGGCTTCAGTTCAGCCACCATCTTCTCCATCAACTGCTCAGCACGGGGATCGGTGAGCTACTCGTGAGACCATCCTTCATGGGGCGTCGGCAACCCGGTCGGTAGCTCCAGCCGGGGGTAGGAGCGCTTGGCATCCATGAAGATCCACTTGTTCTGGGAGTCATCCATCTTCTTCCCGGCCAGCGAAATTGCGTTGCTGCCGTTGGCCACGATGAAGTTGGCGCACCCGAACACTGGCTGCCATTAACCCAAAGATAGAAGAAATGGTGGAGCAGTGCCACAGAGGGCATCACCCCGACGAATGCCTCGCAGTAAAAGGAGAAGATTGATAGGAGGAGGATGGAGTTGGGACGAAGATGGAGGGCATGGAGATTGTAGTGGAGAACGACGGCGTAGAAGAAGCTGGAGAAAGGGGGAACCAGCCCTGCGAAGACGCTGTGTAGGAAGAAGGGATAGAAGGTGCCGTCCAAGGCTTCCATCTTGGCGGAGCCGACCCGGAGCGTCGTCTCTCCCCCCTCGTTGCTGCTGCCCGTCATCAGCTGGAGCACGGCGGCGAGGTGCTTCTTGTCGGCGCTGGTGGACACGCTCAGGGCAGGCTCGAACCAGGAGGGTAAGCGTGCGGCTGGGGCCGAGGACTTCGCCTTGTCGGTGGCCATCGGTCGCGGGCTTGGGGAAGAGATTCGGCGGATCTAGAGTTTTTCTGAGCAGAAGGAGAAGGGTATTTGGATCAAGACGAAGGAGGGGCAATGAAGGCCCCGCAGCGGGCGCCAGCCTTTTTGTCAGCTTGGAGCGATTGCCGAGGCAGCATGGGGAAGCAGAGACGCCCATGTCCCGTCAATCGCCATGCGTCAACCGAGGCCGCAAGCGGTTAGGGCCTGCGGCGCTCTGCACTTGCCCCTTGGCTTTGCCTGGAAGCCAAGTTCGAGCTCGCCTTGGGCCCGAGGGCTACTGTTGGCGTTGTGGGACCGAGGGTACCCAGACTTGCCTACCTGCAGCCCATGACGTGGCTCCATCGACGGCCTGGTATGGCCCAGCTTTAGGATCAACAACCCAATTCCCTCGCGAGGGGCCAAGCCTCGCAAGGCGGACGACACCAAGACCTCCTCAAGGGGCGGCCTCCTCAGGCTGGCTCCCGAGGAGCTGAGATTTCAATGCAAGGCTCACCACATGAGGTTCAGATGATGTGAGCCATGACGATCAAGGCCAGGCGGGCGCCAGCGGGCGCAGTGTACCAGTTTCCTCTTTTGTGCTAAGGAGGCAAGCGTAGGCGTGGAGTCCCGGGGAATCAGCCAAAGGTTTCCATTTCGATGCAATAAGACCAAGACCGCCAGGACGGCAGGACGGAGGTCATCGTCGAGCCCACCACAGCGTCACGACTAGAGGCTTTTGCAGGCGAAGACTACTTTTGTCAGGATAGCATGTACTAGCTGCCCCTTCAAATTTGGCCGTTGTGGGATCCCTTCCCGCCTTACATTTGGGAAGAGAACCAAGGCCACTATAAATAGGACTTAGCCACCACCATAGCGGGGACGGATCATTCAGATCATCCTCACACCCACCAGCTCATTGAGCACAAGAACACTCCTCCTCCTGAGGTTGTTCGCCCACTGTACTAATTCGTCCTCATCCCCACGAGGCCAATCCACAACAAAGCAGGAGTAGGGTTTTACTCCGCAAGGTGGCTCAAACCTGGGTAAACGGTTGTGTCTCTCTTCCATTCGGTTCGTCGAGCTAGGTCGTGAGATTAGCGAGCAGGCAGACTGGGGAGGACGAGTTCTTCGCACGCACCCCAGAGTTCGAACCTCTCAAGGGTCCGCGGAACCCCGAATCTGACAGTCCCACATGCCCCGACCGACAGTGCGACACCTTCCGCCCAAACCATTGGCCCAGTCCTCCAATTAAGCACCGCCCACAGCCATTTTGCATGCAGTATAATGTGGAGCTCAGTAGCATCTGGCAGCAGAGAAGCAAATTGCGGCCGCACGCGCGGACGAGGTCGCGATGGCTGCCATGTGTGCTGACCACCAGATCTTGGAGGAGCACCTCGTCTTCGAGGCCACCGTCGGCACTGCCACGCGGTTGTGTACTTTAAAATACAATTCATGTTGTTTTCTCGAGGCCACCGCCAGTGTCTTCTAGTGATTTTTCCTCTGTAATGTTAATATGCAATCTGATATTCTAAAATGTAATGTTCAGTTAACAGTTTGGTCCAACAATTGCTACATTTCGTAGTACTGTTCTCAAGCATTCTTCGTCGTTAATTGTCTTATCTTCTAGTATATGTTCTATTCTGCAATGTCGTGCTTAGTTAACTGTTTTGGTTTATTTGGTCTACTGTCCAGTTAACTGTTTGGTTCAATTCTGTAATTTGATTTTCATTTGTCGTGGGTACAATTTTGTATCATTGTGCATGTGAGAAACAAAATCAAATTTGGCTGTACTCAATACATATTATACTGATAGTATGGCAACTCTCAGCTAACCTGATCAAGATCTTCCTTTTATGTGTTGCATGGAAACAATGGGAGGCACTGCGGTTTACCGTCGAGGTTTGCTCATGCATGGTCCTTTTGCTAATAGCACATTATTGTGCAGTTGCAGGAATCATTCTAATATTTAGGTTTCTTACAATTTGGTCTTGCACATGTAGGTCCTGCTATCAAAGGCTTAGACCCATTCTCCGAACCATTTTGCATATGGGAAATGAGATTTCCATGAATATCAGTCAAGTCAAGAAACTCAGAAAGATTGTTAGGATAAAGAAACTTGCGACGAATAACATCAAGATCTTTGTTTGCACAATGAAGAAGACATCAGTCAACTATAGGATGGTACTAACTCTTTTACCTTGTTTTTACCACTTGTGCCATTTCAAAATCTATAACAGCGATTTGTGCATATCTTTGTTTTCAGTAATTTTCAAAGCAGTTCACCGATGATTACCTCTCAAACCACCTGCATGGTCAAGAGGCGAGGAAGGTATTCATTCAACACCCATGATACAATATTGAAGTCTTCCTGAAGAGGATGAAGGTTGGACGGTCAATTATCCAGAGCCACTGGCCTGAAGTTGCAAGGACATTCAACATCACTAAAGGCTCAATATTTTCCTTCCGCTTCTGCAGTTTCTCAGATGAGATTCATCTATCTATTTAGCGTGTATAGTGCTACTTTCCAAAGGTTTTCGATGTTGCATGTGAAACTTGGTGTTGTTGTGTAATGGCGTAGCTAGCTATATCCCTCTTTGGTGTAACTGAGTGTTGAAGCTATCTGATGTAATTTGATTATGAAATTTTGGTTGCCGTTATACGGATATGAAATATCTGGTGTGTTTTATAAGAAATGTCAATTTGATTACTACATGGATTATCAATAATAGGCTAATTACCCTACTTACTGAGGTTTTCTATTGTAGACGGTTACTCTCACAACACCGTGGGCGATGAACTCAAACAACCTACACAGTTTCTAGAAAGTAGGTGTGTTGGATCAACTAACAATCACACACGGCTTCCGACAGAGAACTGTTTGTGTTAGGCCACCTTGCACAAACGTTTTCACACACAAAATTATGTGTGATATACATACGAACGGAAACATTTTTCTGGGATTCATTGTGTGGGGTGTACATACGAACAGAAATGATTGGGCTTCGATGCCTCGCTCGATCGCACACGAGCTCATTTTGCCTCGCGTGTGTGGCCGGAGGTCCTATCCCGGATGGTTTCTGGGTCGTGTGGGAAGGACCCCCATATCGCACACACTCACTAGGAGACGGTTTAAAACTCCATCCCGGAGAGGGGGTAAAAACCGTTTGTATAGCATGTCTCTGTACTAGTGATGGACCAAAAGCCTCCAAATCTCACTAGAACTAATAAATTGCATGGAATTGGATGAACCTATTTTTGGTGGGTATTTAAAATTTTGAAAGAAGAAAACAAAATAAGATTATAAACATGAGAGGGGCTCCAAATTCTGGCAACCTTGCTCATGCTACCTAATGGGGGCAAACTGTCGGCTGGCCAGCTCTTCATGATTTGGAGGTGGATTTGAGGTGAAACATGATGAATACGAAGAATAAAGAGAAACACTAAAGAGGAAAACACTCACAAGAACAAGGTTCAACCCCAATCTTGCCTAAATCAGAAGCCAAAGTAAGATACGTGAGATCCAACAAATATGACTGCTCCTCCTCCTCGTCGTCTACCATTCCATTGTCGTTTGAGATGGCTAGTGACATATCCCTGTTTTGTGTGTGCTCTGTGAGGATGAGCTCTATCTGCACCTATTTGTTGTGTCCACTGATGCCAAGCACAAGGCACCAGGATGTGGTGCGATCCGTCGGCTGCCGCTCTAGGCGATGGCTCGGGGATGGGTTGGTGGTTTGGTCAGCAGCAACAATGGCGCAGCGGGAACAAGGGCGACCAGTTGAAAAAGTGCAGCTATGGAGTGGGATGGTGCTATACGGCTTGACCCATCTTGGTGTCGTCGTTGTTGTCACATCAATGGCTTGCAATCAATGGGCGGCAACTTGACACAGAGGACATGGTTGTGCGGCGGCGATGGTGCAATTTCTAGCCTAGCACATGTAGCTTCTCGGGTCGTGAAAAATTGGTGGCGATAACGCATGAGTGACTCCGATTTGGTGGTGCTTCTTGAGTACCTGGTCTCGAGCTATAGGGTGAAAACTCTAGGTATGACCCGAGTGGATTATTCCTGGCAATGTTGATGTTTTTTTGCCATTACATTGTTGAAGGCATTGCTCGGATATGTTAGGGCTTGTTCTTCAGGATGAAAACCAAGAATAGCCTTTGATGGTTGGGTCCGGTGACAACGGCACTTGAGCGTCGATCCCTTCCCAAAGCGTTGTTGTTGAGGAACATCATTGTCCTTGTGGGGTCAAGAGATAGTTCATGCGGAGATGGTCATTGTTGTAGTTTGTCGACCGCTGTCTTAGTCACTTTGGGGATTTTTCTTTTTCCTCGCTAAGGCATGGCTTTGGTCTTGTATGACTTTGCTTTTTGTCGATGCATCTCCTCTCTCTCTCTCTCTCTCTCTCTCTCTCTCTCTCTCTCTCTCTCTCTCTGTGTGTGTGTGTGTGTGTGTGTGTGTGTGTGTGTTGGTGTTAACCATGTGCATCCTAACTATGCAAAGGCCATGTGTGTGCTCATGGTGTTTGTATTCACTTGATGCTTCATTTGAGTAAATAAAATCCACCCTTTGTCGAGAAAGGAAAATAGATTGTTGGGGGTAGTTTTTTCTCAAATCCATAAGGGGAGAGGTGGCCTTGAGAGGATAAGTCTTCCCTGATCCACAAAAAGGAGGGCTTGAATTGAGAAATGTTCTCCCAAAAGAGGTCTTGATCTCTAAGGGAGATGTAAGCAAAGTTACCTAAAGGTATTCGTCTCAACTTTCCTAACCTTGGCGCCGCAGAGCATTATATATTGTTGTAAAGTTGGCTCACTTATATTTGGAATAAGGAAAAATGGCTGAAAGTCAAAATAATTTTTTCGAGAAGGTCAAAAGTATGTTAAAGTATATTTTTTGGAATGCCAACACTCTCTCGACATCAATGTTGGCAAGTTTTTGCACTTGCGTTCTGCAGAACAAAAGAAAAGTTGTGGCTTTGTTGTTCCATGCCGAATATTAAGCGAATTGATGGACGCAATGTGTCGAGAACAAAATTTAGAGAAATTAACTGAAGATCGCGTTGACTCTTAATGGATCCATGTATGTGTGTGCGCCACTGAAGTTCAACTATGGATTGGAGAGCCGGAGGAGATGGCGAGCGTCAGCGTGATGGAGGATTGTGGGCCAACTCAAATGCCATGCACGGTCTTGCGTTAGTGTGCTTTGGTGTGCGCGTTCTTAGTGTGGTGTGACTGCTTGAGTGTGTGTTTGTGTGTGTATTATAGCAAGCGTACTTGCTGTGTGGTACCCCTTGTGTCCTTGCTGGGTGCGTGATCCCATGTGTGTGATTCTAAATAGAAACACACTCTACTTTTAACATGTACAATTTCAATTTGAAAAAAAGCCACACCTAACAAAGTCCACGATTCAAAATTTTGGAAGTTCATATATAACAATTAGGTCAGTGTGTATATATATATATATAATATAACATAACAAAGTGTGGAAATCAGAATAAAAAACACTATTAGTTCACGAATAAAGAACAGAGAAGAGAAGGAAGAACAAAGAAGAGAAGGAAGTTCGGTGTTTACGATAAATTATCGAGATTTTTTCATTACTAAAAGGAAAATAAAACCTAAAAAGGTTACTTTCTCGTTAAAAAAACTAGAAGTTCAAATACAAATAATGGAGCGGTTCAATGCTTATTACTACATTAGGATTTTTTTTCCGTTACTAACGAATAACCAAAGAAGGCCAAATTAAAAAATGGAGCAACTCAAAATTTATAGAGAAAATGTAATTTCCCCGTTCTACAAAAAAACCTAGAGATTCAAATTTTAATAATGGGGAAGTTCAATGCTTATTATAATATCAAGAAGGTCAAATTGAAAAAACCAAGCTGTTCAAAAATTTATAAAAAAAGATTTTCCTTCTTTTACAAATAAGACCTGGAAGTTCAACTTTAAATAATTAAGGAGTTCGATATTTATTACATAATTAGAACTTTTCCCGTTACTAATGAATAACATCAAGAAGTCCAAAACTAAAAAAATGTGAAGTTGTTTAATGTTTATAAAAACTGAGATTTTCCTCAATGCTAAAATATTAAAACCAAGAAGTTCAATTTCAAAAAACGAAGGAGTTCAATGAATATAAAAAAACTCAGGTTTTCACGTTACTAGAGAATAAAACCAAGAAGTTCAATTGGAAAAAGCGGAGCAGTTTCATATTTATTTGAAAAATCAAATTTTTCTAATTACTAAAGAATAAAACCAATAATTTCAATTTCAAATAATGAAGAAGTTCGATGTTTATAAAAATACACAATGAAGTCCAAATAAAAAAGATGTGATTTTAGTTGAGCCAAATTTTTGTGCAGATGTGATGTGATGTGCTTGTGCGTAGTACATTGAATAGAACAAAAAAACTATTTTGGGTGCCTTCTAAAATGTTAGTCCTATTGCTTATGAGAATTGACCCAAATTTTCCTATTGTTTTTGCACATGTTGGATTCAAGAGAAAATGTGTATAAAAAAGGTGTGATTACAAAAGTTCAGTTGTAACGAACATCGAAGCTCAAACCAAAAAAATGTAAACAAAAAAAATCATGGAATTCAAAGAATAAAAACTATGGAGTTTCATGACAAAAAATTAATAGCACGCGAAGTTCATGTTTCAGAAATTTCGAAGTTCACGTGTACCACGTACAGAAGAAAAATGATCAAATGAAAAAAGTGACCGCCTAGGCCATTTTATCGAAAAGCAAAAAATGCATAAAATGTCGCGACAAAATTATATAAGAGGTTCAAATTTAAAACCGAAGCAGGTCAATGTTAAAAAATGAAGTTTTTAATATCTAAAAGAAAATTTGGAAGTTTAAAAAATTTGAGCAAGAAGTTAAGAAAAGTAGTTCAAAAATCTTTATAACAGATTTTCCCCATTTGTAAAAAAATCAGAGAAGTTTAAATTAAAAAGAGGAGCATTTCAAAAAGATTGTATAAAAACTGATTTCCCCCGTTCTATAAAAACTAGAAGTTAAAATTAAAATAACAACGCGGTATCATTGTTTATATAAAAAAGCATTTTCCCCTTTACTAACCAATAAAACTAAGAAGTTCAAAACTTTAAAAATGGTGAAGTTTGATGTCTATAAAAAATTCGGAATTTTCATATTATTAAAAAATAAAACCAAGAAGTTCAAAATTTTAAAACAGAGAAGTTTAGAAAACTCGATTTTCCTCGTTACTAAAGAATAAAACTAAGAAGTTCAAATTAAAATAACAGAGAAGTTCAAGTACTGCTAGGAATGCATTTCAGGTGAGAATAAAAGTATATAAAAATAAAAGCTTAAAAGGGTTGTTGAAAAAAGTTCAAGTACTCTGTCCGGGGCATTTCAAAAATTCTTACGAGAGAGGTTCACTTTGTATTTCCATGTTCGAAAACACACAAAAAAAATTGTTTTTTGTGTTTTAAAATAATTCTCTCAATCCGCAAGGAAGTTCAGTTATTATTTTGGAGCAAGTTGATTTCAAAAACAAAAAAAAATCAAATTATAAAAATGGAAAAAGTTCATGTACTACATGGTGTGTGTTTAAATATGAGAAAAAATAATTAAAAGGCAAGGTCCAAATTTTTTGTTGTTATAAGTTCAAGTCCTCGGTCGGAGAAAGTTAAAAAAATATTGTGATAGAGGTTTGTACAAAAGGAATATCATTTGTGTAACACTGATGAATGGATAAGAAAAATTAAACACGAAAATATGTCACACGGGAAAGTTGCGTAGTTACAGCAGCTTTCCATTTGTATATCACATGCTCAATTCCGGTGAGTGGATGGAGCACTACGAGAAAAAAAGCACGTGGAAACAGAGTGAAGTTCAAGTAGACATGGCGAGAAGTTCAAGTTCTTCACACGGTGCATTTTCGAAGAATCTGTTTCACGATGAAGTCAAAACGAATGATCTCGTCATTTTCAAAATTACTTGAAAACGGCTAGGAATCGTAGAAAACCATCAAAATGAAAATGTTTTGCATTTTCTCTAGCTTTTCAACAGTATATTATTTGCCCCATTCCGATAAATTTTGTAGAAATTACGTCGAAAATATATTTTTAGACATTTTCGAAAATTATTTAAAATAGTAAAGAATTGGGAGAAGCAATATATAACAAAAAGTTTCGCATTTCCTCAGGCTTTCCAACGCCATATCATTTGCTGCATTCGGACGTACGGTTAAAAAATTAGCTCGAAAGTACAAACTCGATGCAACTTGGACCATTTTCTAAATTACTTTTAAACCGTTAGAAATTAGAAAAAACGTTAAACATGGAAAAGTAGCGCATTTTCATAAGCTTTCCAACGGCATATCATTTGCCTCAATTGGATTAGCCGTTTAGAAATGGCAATGAAAATACGAACTCGGCTGTTCTGTTTGTGAAATTTTACGATTTTATAATTTACTCTTTAACCGTAGGAATTAGAGAAAACTTTCAACATGTGGAAGGAGCGGTTTTGCAGCTGCTTTCCAACGCCATATTATTTTCCTCATTCCGACAAACGGTTTTGAAACGCGATCGAAAATACGATTCATGTTTTTTGTATGAAGAAAAAACGGTTTTCAAAACTGCTCTTAAACTGCTTATATTTTGCCAAAAATTTAACTTGGGTCATGATACTCATGTCCATAGCTTTCCAATGGTATATCGCAAGCCCCATATGGGCAATGTTTGCGGAAGTTCAACCTAGCACTAGTGGAAGTTCAGGTCGAACAACTCAGGCAGTAAAATTGCAACAGAGGCATATTTCATCACGACCCGAGAGCAAATCCTCCAATGAGCGAGATTCCTATTTAAAACGGGCATGTAGTTGCTAAAAACCGTTTTTAGATTAAACTTACATTACATAGGCCCTGTTTGTTTCAGCTTCAGGGAGCAGATTCAGCTTTGCCAGTGAAACACAATCTGGAATCTGAAACAAACGGCTATTTGGAATCAACTTTGCCAGCGAAGCTGAATCTGGTTTTGGGCCATTTTTAGTGCAACTTCCTGAACCACCTCAAAGTGTACTTCGGTGGTGAAGCTGATTCGCAGAATCAGCTTTGACACTAAAGCGAATCCATAGGTGATTTTAATCCAAGTGAAGCGGAAACAAACAGGGCCATAGAACATGACTAACCAAAGAAATCACGCGGGGAGACATGGTTGAGAAGATAGCTCGAAGTCGGGTTCCTACAGAGGGAAGTTCATGTTGTGATCAGAATAATATTCTGATCCCGTGATCAAAGTAGTATATATATATATATATATATATATATATATATATATATATATATATATATATATATATATATATATATATATATATGGCTGCACTATTGTGAGCGAGCCAAGATTCTGCTTAATCTACACTCCGGTCGGACCTAATTAGGCATGCGGGCGGCGCTGAGAAGGCCGCTCTCCACCGCAGAAATGTTGAGGGTAACGGTGAGTGCTAGAAAAAGTAACACATTTAATTCTGTTACCATATGCTCGTCCGCTACGTCCTACTTTTTGGTCACTAATCATTGGAAGTAATAGGGTCTAGCGTACATGGTAATGGACCTAGTTTTATGAAGGGATAAAGGCTTCTCGGAGTGTTGGATCTCTTGGATTGCGATCTTTCTTACTACTGCCAGCTCGAGAGTTCTGGTGAATGGTTGCGCTGGGTACAAATTCATGCATGCCAAAGGACTTAGGCAAGGGGACTCGATATCCCCCTTGCTCTTTGTTATTGCCATGGACGTACTAACGGCTATCATCATCAAGGCGCACGAGGCCCACATGTTGAGTACCATCAATGGATGTAGCCCTATGCATCGCCTGTCCCTGTACGCGGATGATGTGGTGCTCTTCATTAAGCCAACTTGGCCAGATCTCATGTTCATTAAGGAAATTCTTACCATATTCGGAGTGGCATCAGGGCTCAAGGTAAACTATGCCAAATCAGCGGCAATCATGATCAGGGCCCAGAGTGAGGGTGAGGAGCTTGTCAAGTCTGCGCTGCCATGGAAGATTGACACCTTTTCGTGCAAATACCTTGGGCTCTATTTAAGCATAAAACAGCTAAAAAGATCTGAGTGGCAGCCCATTGTTGATACAACACTACACGTATTGCCAGGATGGCAAAGGGGTCTAGTGACGAGGTCTGGGAGACTCATACTTGTTAACCATGTCATGAGGGCGCGTGCTACTCATCACCTCATGATCGCGGAGGCACAAGAATGGGCCCTGGAAAAGAGTGGAAAAAGGCTGTCGGGCTTTTTTCTGGCTGGGACTAAAGCGGTGAATGGGAGCAAATGTGTTGTCTCGTGGACTAGGGTGTGCAGGTCAAAGCACATGGGAGGTCTCGGAGTCATTGACCTGTCTAAGGACGGCATCGCATTAAGACTGAGATGAGAATGGCTCCGACGCACGGATGAATCTAGGCCTTGGCAAGGCCTCAACTTGACCGCAGACAAAAAAGTGGATCAAGCCTTTGGGAGCCTGGTGAAATGGAAAGTTGGCTCAAGAGGCAAGACCTTGTTTTCGAAAGACCGATGGATACACGGTGCAACTATCAAAGAGATTGCCCCATTGGTGGTGGCAAAAGGTGCAGACGCAAGTGGTAAACAGGAGACTCGTACGCGATGCGTTGTACATGCATACATGGATGAACGACGTTGTAGGAGATCTATGTACACATGGCCTCACCCAGTTCATCGAACTTTGGGAGATCCTCTTGGAGGTTCAACTGGATGATCAGGTTGAGGATTGTCCCATCTGGGCATGGAATGCATCGGGAGTATGTACAACATCATCGGCGTATAAGATGTTGTGTGAGGGAGGAGTCAGATTCCACTCCTTTGGGGCCATATGGAAGTGTTGGGCACCTCTTGCGTGGAAGATTTTCATGTGGCTCGCAGTGCAATATCGATTGTGGACATCGGACAAGAGAGCCAGGCGCGGATTGCAAGACCAAACTTCAAAATGCTACATGTGTGACCAAGAGGAGGACACAGTTGACCATATACTGTTGCAGTGCGTGTTCTCGCGAAAAGTGTGGTTCCCTTGCATCGATAGAATGGGTTTGACGGCGGACCTATGCCCATTTAACGACTCAAGATTGGTGCAGTGGTGGACGGAAGCTAGAAAACGAATAGATAAGAAATCTTGGAAAGGTTTTGACACTTTCGTGATGCTAATATGTTGGACGCTATGGAAGCAAAGTAATGCGAGGGTATTCGGCACAGGGACGATCAAGAACGAGTGGGATACGATGGACATGATCTTTGATGATCTGAGGACCTGGGTCAAAGCAGGAGCGTTTGGAGAACAACTATTTATAGAGTAGTCGAGTAACGCTAGGGAGTGGTGTGGAGGCTTGGTTAGGGTCGACTCGTGACACCTAACTAGCACATTTGTAACCACTTGTACATATTTTTCTCCCTTCTATAAAGCTAAGGTACTCCATTGAAAAAAAGAAAGTTGTGCGGCACAAGAGAGGCTAGCAATGGTGAAAGGGTGACAGTGCGTATAATCAATGGACTCAACATTAGTCATAAAGAACTCACACACTTATTGCAAAAATCTATTAGTTATCAAAACGAAGTACTACGCGCATGCTCCTAGGGGGGTAGATTGGTAGAAAAAGACCATCGCTCGTCCCCGACCGCCACCCATAAGGGACAATCAATAAATAGATCATGCTCCGACTTCATCACATAACGGTTCACCATACGTGCATGCTAGCACAAGTATTTCTACAATCCACAATTACTCACTAGCATGACTCTAATATCACCATCTTTATATCTCAAAACAATCATAAGGAATCAAACTTCTCATAGTATTCAATGCACTTTATATGAAAGTTTTTATTATATCCCTCTTGGATGCCCATCATATTAGGACTAAATTCATAACCAAAGCAAATTACCATGTTGTTTCAATACTCTCAAAATAATATAAGTGAAGCATGAGAGTTCATCAATTTCTTCAGAATAAAACTACCGCCGTGCTCTAAAAAGATATAAGTGAAGCACTAGAGCAAATGACAAACTACTCCAAAAGTTATAAGTGGAGATCAATGAGTAGTTGAATAATTATGTAACTATGTGAAGACTCCTTCTCATAAATAAAATTTCATATCCTAAGTACTTTATTCAAACAGCAAGAAAAACAAAATAAAATGACATTGCAAGGATAGCACATATCATGTGAAGAAGCAAAAACTTAGGCTCAACAACTGACCGATCATTGTTGAAGAAGAAAGGTGGGATGTCAACCGGGGCATCCCACAGCTTAGATGTTTGAGACTTCTTGAAATATTATTTAGGGATGCCTTGGGCATCCCCAAGCTTGAGCTTTCGTGTCTCCTTAATTCCTTTCATATCGCGGTCTCTCTAAATCTTAAAAACTCCATCCACATAAAACTCAACAAGAACTCATGAGATAAGTTCGTATAAATCAACGCATAAACCTTATCATTCTCTACTATAGCAAATCACTAAAATTATTATTTGACATTGCATACTAAATTCCTGTGCATATTTAATAGTCATATCCTCAAATAGAATCATTAAACAAGCAAACATCTACAAACAATGCAAACACAACAGCAATCTGTCTAAACAGAACAGTCTGTAAAGAATGCAAAAGGAATCATACTTCCCTCCCTCCAAAAATTCTGAAAAATTACCACACTGTAAAGAATTTGTTGTTACTCATTCTGTAAAAGTTTCAAGATTTTATCATGTTCTGGCTATTCACAAATATTCAAACATAACAGCAAACTTTCTGTTTTCAACCAGCAACATATAGACTTGAAAAATAAGCGTGGTAAAGGCTATAATTGACCTTTTTATTGAACTAAAAGATGCAAAACATTACTCTAAATAACAACAAGAAAATCCTAATAAAATAAAATGATGCACCAAGCAAAACACATATCATGTGGTGAATACAAATATAGCTCCAAGTAAGGTTACCGATGAACGAAGACGAAAGAGGGGATGCCATCCAGGGCATCCCCAAGCTTAGGCTCTTGGTTGTCCTTGAATATTACCTTGGGGTGCCTTGGGAATCCCCAAGCTTAGGTTCTTGCCACTCCTTATTTCTTAGTCCATCAGAACTTTACCCAAAACTTGAAAACTTCACAACACAAAACTTAACGGAACTTCGTGAGATGGGTTAGTATGATAAAGACAAATCATTCACTTTGGTACTGTCAAGAAAAGATTCAAAATTGTTCTCACACAATGCCTACTGTACCATATCATTTCTACAATTTATATTGACCAATATAATCCATAGAAACTAGAAAACAAGCAAACTATGCATTGAAAACAGAATATGTCAGAAACAGAACACTCTGTAGTGATCTGAACAACAACCATACTTATGTTACTCCAAAAATTCTGAAAAATTAGAAAAACCTAGGCAATTTGTATATCAATAAACTGCAAAAAAATCAGAATTTTTCGACGCTCCAGTGATTTTTAACAATTCTATGACTGGGCGCAAAAGTTTCTGTTTTTGGACAGAATTGAATCAACTATCATCCACACTATCTCCCAAAGGCTTTACTTGGAACTTCATTGAAACACAAACTATAAAACATGATCACTACAGTAGCTTAATAATGTGAACACACCAAAACAGTAGGTATAAACGTTTGGTTGTCTTCCAACAAGCGCTTTTCTTTAATGACTTTTTAGCTAGGCATGATCATTTCAAGGATGCTCACATAAAAGATAGGAATTGAAACATAATGGGAGCATCATGAAGCATATGACAAGAACATTTAAGTCTAACCCACTTCCTATGCATAGGGATTTTATGAGAAAACAACTTATGGGAGCAAGAATCAACTAGCATAGGAAGGTAAAACAAGCATAACTTTGAAACTTTCAACACATAGAGAGGGAACTTGATATTATTGAGATATGTAAGAGCACATGTTCTTCTCTCATAGTAATTTTCTGTAGCATCATGAATGAATTCAACAATATAACTATCACACAAAGCATTATTCTCATGATGCACAAGCATAGAAATTTTAGTACTCACTACATAAGAAAAATTCTTCTCATTCATAGTAGTGGGAGCAAACTCAACAAAATAACTATCATGTGAGGCATAATCCAATTGAAAATTAAAATTATGATGACAAGTTTCATGGTTAGCATTACTCTTTATGCCATACATGTCATCACAATAATCATCATAGATAGCAACTTTGTTCTCATAATCAATTGGAACCTCTTCCGAAATAGTGGATTCATCACTAAATAAAGTCATGACCTCTCCAAATCCCCTTTTATCAATATTATGAAAAGATTCAACACCCTCCTGAATAGTGGGATCATTAGTACCTAGATTTGACACTCTTCCAAACCCACTTTCATCAATATAATCATCATAAATAAGAGGCATGCTATCATCATAATAAATTTTCTCATCAAAACTTAGGGGACAAAAAATATCATCTTCATCAAACATAGCATTCCCAAGCTTGTGGCTTTGCATATCATTAGCATCATGGGTATTCAAAGAATTCATACTAACAACATCACAATCATGCTCATCATTTAAAGATTTAGTGCCAAACATTTTATAAACTTCTTCTTCTAACACTCGAGCACAATTTTCCTTTCCATCATTTTCACGAAATATATTAAAAATATGAAGCATATCAGGCAACCTCAATTCCATTTTTTTGTAGTTTTTTTGTAGATTAAACTAATAAAACAAGAAACTAAAAGATTCGATTGCAAGATCTAAAGATATACCTTCAAGCACTAACCTCCTCGGCAACGGCGCCAGAAAAGAGCTTAGTCGACGGGGTGTGAGTGTCGCTTACCTAGCCTCCCCGGCAACGGCGCCAGAAAAGAGCTTGATGTCTACTATGCAGCCTTCTTCTTGTAGACTCGTGTTGGCACTCCAAGCGCAGAGTTTTGTAGGACGGTAGCAAATTTCCCTCAAGTGTATGACATAAGGTTTATCAATCCGTGGGAGGCGTCGGATGAAGATGGTCTCTCTCAAACAACCCTCATTATAAAAAAAATACACTTCCGTGATGATACGTGTTTGTCACAGTAGGTCACATTTTTTGTCATGCATGTACATCCATGACAAATTTATGACAGAATCAAGATAGTCATACATGTGATGTCGTAGAAGTGTTCCATGACATTACCAAAATTATCATCACGGAAGTGTCCACTTCCATGACGAGAAATCGCGTCACATGTAAGTGCTTTCGCCAAGGGTGACCGACACGTGGCATCCACCGTAACGGAACGCCGTCAAGCTATCGGGTCGGGTTTTGGATCCGATAACCCGTTAACAGCCCCGACCAATGGGGATTTTCCACGTGTAAAATCATCATTGGCTGGAGGAGACACGTGTCACGTCCGTTGGCACAGGTGTCACTCATCCAATGGGCGAGACACGCCTATGATATGTTGACACGTGGACCGGCCCATCAAGTTTAAATGGGCCGACCCAACTGAAGGCCCACAAGATTTTGCGGACCATAATGAGCCGGCCCATCTAAAGGCCCACGAGATTTTGCGGACCATAATGGGCTGGCCCAGCTAAAGGCCCACAAGATTTTGGGGGCCATAATGGGCCGCCTGTAAATGCCCACAAGATTTTGTGTGCCATAATGGGCCGCCTGTAAAGGCCCACAAGATTCTTACAGATCATAATGGGCCGCCCGACTAAAGGCTCCACGAGATTTCACCGACATTAATGGGCGGCCTAGTCAGAGGCCCACAAGATTTTGAGGACCCTAGTAGGCCGCCCATTAACTGGCTGCCATGTTTTGGGCCAAATGTCGGCCCATATTTGATCCGTCCATTAATGGCCTACCACGCCCGGGCCTAATAGTGGCCCATATGAGATCCGCCTTTAAAAGCCTACCACGTTACGGGCCAAATTACGCCCAAATCAGGTCCGCCCTTTAAGAGGCTTTGGGCTCAATTATGGCCCATATCGATTCGCCCGTTAACCGGACACTATGCTTTTGGGCCCACTTGCTAAAGGCCCACTTAGTAATTCGGCATGATATTAGTTTTGGCCCGTTAAGGGCCCGCTTAACATTTCGCCCTATATTAATTTCGCCTGTTAAAGCCCGTCATATAGTTGGGCCTAACTACGGCCCGGTTTGCATCCGCACCGCGGTACCGATATCCGATTGGGCCAAACAAGGACCGAGACAATTTTGGCCTGTTAAAAGCCCGTGATTTGATTCGCACAATCATGGGCCGGGTTCATTTCTGCCGCCGCCCGTGAGCTGTTCAGACGCTTCAGCCCAACCTACATCGTGATTGCATGACGGCCCGATCATGTACCATAAATTTACGGTTTGGCGGTTTATCGCGAAGACAGGATATATATACATAAAATAACCGCAGCATCGTGAATAAGAAAAAACCTAGACTATACAATAAAGAAATTACGGCATATTACATCCATCGGGCATCAAAGTTCGCCACTATGATAATAAAGCACAAGCAGACATGAGATTACATACACTGGGCATCATAGATCGCCACCGATTGCAAAATAAACACGCCGGCAAAATAATATACAAAACCGACAAAGACTTCAATAGAGTTCAAGAAAGGTTAGCCTCATTGGGAGCCGCAGCTGCAAGCAAAGCCGAAAGCAAGATGATGAGATCGCGCTTGTTCAACACTTATATCTTCCTCACTATGAAAGATAAACAAGAAGATGATGACAGTTTTGCACATAAAAGTATCAAGTCTTGACAATTCATCACATTTCTTCTTGACGAATAAAGTGACACAGCTTTAAAATTGCATTAACACAATATGGTATTGTTCAGGTCAAGACATGGCAGGAAATGACATTGTGAAGGAGTTGGCAGCTTCACGACACCACCTGGATTACGTATCAAGAACTCATAAGTATCAATGGTTAGTGTCTTGTCAATTTATACCATTTCAGATTGGCAAATAAAGAGACGGTTTAAATAATAGTAGAATGATATGACATTGTTCATAGTTAAGACATTGCAGAATATGACATTGTCTTTGTAGTGGGTAGGTTCACCACACCACTGGATTACGGATGAAGAACAGAAGCATACATGCAGTGCAAAAGAAGATCACTTGCTCTATATAGTTTAATTTACATGGTATGAAGAAGGAACTTGGTTGTACAACTGAAAACTTAAATTGAGAAAGGACAAACTTTTGTTTATGAACTACATAATAAACTTTAAACAAGCAATTTGATGA
Organism: Aegilops bicornis; assembly: GCA_021605145.1. Taxonomy (NCBI): domain Eukaryota; kingdom Viridiplantae; phylum Streptophyta; class Magnoliopsida; order Poales; family Poaceae; genus Aegilops; species Aegilops bicornis. The sequence goes on along the minus strand of CM038671.1, from coordinate 425,915,065 downwards.
AAACAACAAAAATAAACAGTCAATTGCAGTCATATGGCTAACCAAATATATACAACAAAGTTTGAAGGCTTGAGATGGACAAACTTACATTATTGGTGAAGACAGGCTCTATAAAGGCCTTATCCATGCCGATGGGGGGCAATTCAAGAAGTTTACCACGTAATCTTCTTCAAAAGCATTGCCTTTATTCTACATTTTGTTAAGAGTAAATATAGATGTGATAATATACGAAAAAATGGAGAATATTTAAGATAAGATGAAGAGTGATGCTACATAACCAAGTAGCTATAAATGGAAGTGCAAATGACACAGGCAAAAGGTACAGCCAAGAGCAATGCATGCCTAAACTTCTTCAAGATTAACCTTATGGTAAGAGTAAATATAGATCCGATGTGTAGAAAATGGAGGGCAAAGGAAAATAAGCTGCAGAGTGATGGTACATGAACAACTACCTGTCATTATAAGTACACTGATAAAGGACAACATGTACTTACAAGAACAATGTAGAGCTAAAAAAACATTGGCATTGGATATATTCTACCCTAATGTAACCATTCATACAGATCAGATAGTTTCGAGCGAACAATTGAGAAGCAAGCTATCATGCATACTGCTGTCACATAATGAACCTGGTATGTATGCAAGTACAGTGATACAGGACAACAGGTACTAACAAGAGCAAAGCAATGGAAGCATATTTGCGATATTCGTCGTTCTTTTCAAACCGAATTCTTCTTCGAGCAGATTTCCTGCAAAAAAGATCCGTAAGGCACATGCGGAAAAGTAGAAGTTCAAATTGTCATGTGATTTCATAGACAGTACCTCATCCTGGGAATGAGACCAGTGCATAACAAGGTTTTTCCATTCAATGTATTCTAAATTTAGCATTGGAGACTTCACCAGAAATTCATTTATAGACTTGCTATCAAAGTGTGATTTCCTTAGGTAAGAGCGATACTGCTGCAATGCTTCCTTGAAAAGCACAAGCAAGCTTTGCTCGTCATGACTATCCAGATTGACCCTCGCCTAGTTACAACAATGTAATGTAAATCATTGATGTGTTCAATCAGCAGAAAACAGGAAAATAATAACCATGAATAATAGCACTTACACGTAAGTTGGACGGGAAGATGTGAAAATGGTGTTTGTCTTCACAATAATCTTCCCATGATGGGAATATATGCACGTAGTCCCTAACAACATTGAAAGCATTGTCTTTTAAACTGGGAATAAATGGAATGGGGTTCCAATCTGCAGGAATTGGCCGTCTCTGCAGCTGGGATAGGTCTTCGACGATGGACTTGCTTTGTACTTTTGGTCGGAGTGGGATTTTTACGTGGTACAGCCGGTGCTATGGCAAATGAAATCGGTATACCTTTTGCTAGAGTGCAGGTCCCGTGTGGTGGGGCTAGTGGTGGGGCCAAGAAGTATGGGTACAGTCTGGAGTCGGTCCCTACGCTTTTGTGTCGCAGGTTGTACAACCAATATAAGTGGGGTGTTGTCTCGATTTCTCCGGCACCATCACGCTTTTTCAAGGACTTTGTCGGTGCTCCTTCGTGTTCAGCAATCACCCTCTTCCTTTTTGATGTCTGATGCACAAGAACAACATTTGAGTGGAAAAACATGGTATGATGACAGATGGAATATGTATTGATAATGGATGGGCATGTCATCTCGACATATATGATGAGTAAACTAAGTAGATGGCGGTGCAACAAAGTAGAAGAAATGCAAGACAACATATGCAAGATACCCGCAATCAATAAAACATTGCCAAATTAGAATAGGCACCTTGATGTGTGAACAGGACAGGCCATCTGCCTTTGACTCCTCGAGGTTAGAATAGTCATTAGGATCATATTCTGAACAAGAATCAACAGGTGGGGAGCATATGAGTTTCATTGCATCCAGAATGGCACTTAATGCCTTGGTGCCAATTTTGTAAGTCATTGCAGTGTTTAGCTTCAAGAGTGGACTGCTGCTAGTGCGACAGAAAGCAGCTACACAGATCATAGTGTAGATATAACGAGAAAACCTTAAGCATCAGAGTAAAATCAGCAAAGTGGAACTTGCTGGAATATATGTGCTAGTATTGCCGGTGACGGCTAGAAAGGCTTCGGATACAGATCTCTTCAAGTGAAGGTGCTTGATCATTAATATCAAGTAACTCTCAAAGGCGACACAGCTCCCGCATTTCCTTGCTATTCTTATAGGATTCAAGTGGGCAGGCCACTACAAATCCTATTCCTATGTTTACAAGATCCTACGAATCAAAGAGGCTCAAAGTGTCCATCACAACCGACCGTATAGACCTCTACCTGCAAATGTCCCCGCTCATCTTCAAGACAAGGAACATACTTTACTACTATCATACTCCTCCGTTCCAAAATATAAGTCTTGGTAGAGATTTCCACTATGGATCACATACAGATGTATCCAGATACATTTTAGAGTGTAGATTCACTCATTTTGCTCCATATGTAGTCCATGGTGGAATCTATACAAAGACTTGTATTTAGGAACGGAGAGAGTACATATTAAAGAAGAACGGAAGAGGAACATGGTAAAGAAGAGCAAGCAGATTTTGGATAATAAAATGTTGGTTGTGCAGTGCCCACACATGATGACCCAGGCGCATTAAGAATGCAACTCCCACTGCCTCGACCATTTCAGGCGGTTGGATGAAGATCCTATGTCTCCTAACCCTTCTTCTTCCTCGTCTCTGATTCTTCCCATCTGAACACCCTTGCAGACGCCGGCCGGACCACCGCCCCCCACTGCATGTGTTCCTCTGCCACCCCACCCCCGCCCTAACCCCCACCCACGTCGAGTTTTCTTCGTTCGGTGAGGCCCCACAACCACCCAAGCCCCTTCGATCGCACCGGCGAACTCCGGCGAGCTCTGAAAAATCGACTGACCCAATTTTGAAATTTAGTCTACTGTGATTTAACTAGTGTGGAATATAAAAGGGGAAAACCATAAGCATTGGGAGTATAGTGTTGAGCGTGCCATGGCGGATCTGAAGGTGCAAACCGGACAAAGGCAACTTCGCTACCAAGACAAGAAATCAGAGTAAAGCAGTGGCGATCTATTTTCCTGCTGCGATAAATAAGTTGAGCAGATCTGAAAAGAGTACCGCCTACAGTGCGGCGCCGATGCACGCATCTGCTGAGAATTTGACTGCGATAGCGAGCGATGGTCGGCGGTGTGGAAGCAGATCTAGGAGGGTAGACGATGGCGGCGGGGGCGCGGTGGGCTAGGCAGTCGTGAGGAGCGGCACCGGCAAGGTGGACGGCAGCGGGGATGAAGCGAGAGGACGGGATGCAAGGATCCCGATCCAAGCCGTGGATGAGAGAGGTTGATCTCTTGTAATGGACGGCGGCGTGGGGTATCGGCCTGCATGGTGGAGGAGGACGGCGGTGGATGGGGTGGCGGACGGCAGACGGAGGAGGGTGGGGTGGAGAGGGTGTTTTGACGCCCACGAGGTCTGAATGGGGAAAAGGGAGGTAGAGAGGAAGGGGGAACCATGTATTCAGTATGCCGCTTGTCTCAAATGCGAGGAAATTTACAAACTTAGCCCCCATTTCAAATTTCTACTACATCACAGCAACATTAGTCCGTTGGGGATAGGACGGTAATCTCGCATACACCAAATATTTGCCGACGAGAGTTTGTTTTTGGCGCCCACAGTTTATGAATATGAATCGGGGAGGGAGTCGATTTCGGCCGAGGACACACTGTGTTTCGGCGCCCACCGTGTATGAATCCGGGTGAGAGGCAGTTACGTCATGTTTGGGTGAAATTACAAACCTACCCCTATCAAAACCTATAGAAATCCAAAGAGATAGGCTTTGCGTGGCGAGGATAGGCGAGTGATTTCCATCTCGCAGATTTTGGTTTCAAAGTTATGCGACTTTCCTCGCTTTTTTCAAATTTTGCAGAGTGCACGTTTACCGTGCCAACTCAATTCGAATCCGTTTGTATTCTATTTTTTCAAAGGATCCATTTTCAATTGGAATTACATTCTATATACATCAATTTTTTTATATATACTTTCAAAAGCACAACACCATTTATACATAAATATGCTTTACAAATGGTATGATCTCAGATTCATAAGGTTGTATCCATCAATTTGGATTTTCAAATATTTGAAACCACTTTATGTTGAAATCCAATGTATGCATTCCTCCTAACTGTCTCCAATTAATGTGTGTTTCATGCGGATTTTTTTTTACTTCTCAAACATGTATAATGTGTTTCACACACGCAACATATAGTGTAATCATGTTTAGACATTAATTGCATATAAGCCATGCATTGTTTGTAATTGAAGATTCTATGGATCACCAATATTGATAAACTATATAACATTACACGTGTGCCCAAATTCAAATGAATATGCATGTTTGGTACACCGATTTGCGTTATGATATTATCGATGTCGTGATCTCCAGTTTAAATATTTGAATCCCCTTTAATCCGAGATATTCGTCTCATATAGCTATCACTCATGCTTATATAGGACTATCTCTACGGACCTATACGCTGCGTTCATCGTCTCTCAGGTATCTCTCATGCTACCTGTATGTTGACAATGATCTTTTATCTTCGTAACACACTGACGGTACTCTCTCCCTCGACCTTCATCACTCTATCTCTCTCTAAGTATATCTCGCTCCCTGCTATGTGTCTCTAACTATGATTCTCCATGTGGAATCTGTTTCTCTCACACAAACACAAAACTTTGTCTCCCGGGGTCTCATTTCTCTCTACTATTACCATGTGTGCCACTCGCACACCCCTCATACAGAGATGTCTTTCGCTCCTTAGATATGAGAACCTACGACTCTTCCTCTTCAATATCTCTTTCTCACACATAAACACAAACTCTGTCTCCCAGGGTCTCATATTTCTCCATTGTTCTCTTGTATGTCGCTCACACACACCCTCTCTCCCTAGAGATATCTTGCGTTCCCTCGTATGTCTGTCTAGCTATCACTCTCGTTGTGAAATATATTTCTCTCTCGCAGACACAAAACTCCGTCTCTCTGGATCTCATTTCTCTTTGATATCTGTTTGTATGTGACTCACATGCACCCTCTCTCTATCTCTCTCACACCCACACACATATCCCAGCCTTCTGATCCACTCGACTCCTATCTCTAACACACACTAGCTAGCATCTTTACCTTTCTATTTATCTGTTTCTCCAGCAACCTTCTTTCTCGCCCTCACTCTTGATTCCTATCACGCACACTACATATGTTTCTCTCTACATGCAGTCAAGTGCCCTCTCACACACATATATAACTTCACCCTTTGAACCACCCGACGGTCATCTCCAACACCCAAACTAGCGGATGTCCCTCTAGCTAGCATCTCCATCTCGTATCTATCTCGTAGTTTCTCCGTCAACATTTCTTTCTCGCATGTAGTCTTGCTTCCTATCACCCACACTATATATGTCTCTCCATACATATGCATTTATAGGTTGGTCTCTTTTGCACAATCATTGCGCCTCACTCTCTCTGCTCGCCATAGATGCATGCTCCAACCCACGCCACTATCTCTTAAAGAAAAAACACATGCTCAATTGTCGGGCCTTCTTCCCTGCATTCTCACATGCATGCATATTGTCATACCGATCCGTCTCTCCCATGTCGTTGATCTTATGACTTATGTCTTCTTTCTTTTATCTCGATCATGCGCGCGCGTGCGCACACACACATCCCACGTATACATGTATACCTCTCACACATGCACGTTCAAGGTCTCTATGTCTCCATACGTAGTTAATTATCCTCAATCATAATGCCACATCGAATCGTTCTCCTCTTTTGTGCACATAACTTCCGCCTGGATGGGTAAAACACACACTCACACTTAACAATCTCCTTCTAGCTACCCCCCGCCTCTCACTCTTCCCCTATATCCCCGAAACCAATAAGACCATCCCTTTGTTTAATTACCGCCTACATGCACCATCGATATATAGTAGTCTTCCTCGGTGTATCTCGAACAAACACGTTCTCTTGATGTTGACTCCTCTCACGCGCACACACCTTCTCTTCCCTCTCTACAGGCATTTTCTCTCTTGCACCCCATCGTTGGTGGCCTCTGCCATACACATCACCTCTCTATGTTGAAGCCATGCACACTTAAATTACATCCGCCACCGAGGACCCCACACACACACACACACACGCACGCACGCACCCCCCCACACACACACTAAGACTCCATCTCTCTCTCTCACACACACACACACAAACACACACACACGCGCACGCACGCACGCACCCCCCCCCCACACACACACTAAGACTCCATCTCTCTCTCTCTCTCACACACACACAAACTAAGACTCCATCTCTCTCTCTCCTCTCTCTCCCTCTCTCTCTCTCTCACACACACCCCACACACACACTAAGACTCCATCTCACACACACATGCTCTAGGCGGAGCATTTGTTCCTACAGCCCTTCATCCAAGCTTACCCGTATGATAAACAATCACCTTTATTTACTTGCATAACATGGACAAATTCCACTTTACTTTAGTAGTCAGCAAACTTATCATCTGTACCCTTATAGAAAAACGAGTTGGAGGTGATGTTCTGCCTGCCATCTTGTAATACAGACCGTATGATATATATCTGAGGATAGAAAGCAAACTATGATAATTTTACAAAAGATACCCGCACCTCTCTCCACATCATTATCTCCCGCAACCTCATTGCTCAGCAATTAAAAAAGAATAAGTCTCTGGAACAATCTAGCATGCATGGTGGCAGCCGCCGGCCCGGTATTATCCATCCCCATGCCTCAGCCCATTCCAACCACCAGTCACCACCACGCTCCAATCCTCCTTGCCTTATCTCTCATCTTTCATTTTTTTCGATGACATTCTCGAGATATCAGTTTTCCGATAAAATTCTCGAGATATCATTAGTTTTTACACATGGGATTACTCCTGCATGGGTCAATCACAACAGGTGTTCTGTAAAAAAAATGCATATTGATGTTCCATGCAATGCACAAGAATCTTGCTTGTAATTATATAACGCAAATCATGAGCAAGAAGTGACATTTTTTGACACAACCACGTTAACATGGCCACGTAAATCACTAGCTAAAGTAAATACCATTATACTTATATCCCGATGCCAAAGGTTGAGTACATGTACGAAGAGTAGAGTCGCACACACGCACTCTGTCTCTCAGAATCTCTCTCACACACACACCAGTTACGTGACGCCCACTTAAGCAGACATGTATGTTACAATTTGTGCACCCGCGGGTACACGTGATGCTGCGCATTTAAGCCGGAAGGCGAACCCAAACCGTAGCTGCATTCATTCCCCTCCCGCCGCCTCTTCTCTGGTCGCTGTCGCCCGGTAGCCATGGGTCGGCCGAAGGTAACAACATACGCCATACTCCCGCCGGAGTGGCGCTTTCATATGGAAATTTTAGTGGTCATGCATGCATCTTTTTGTGCTAGCGCTACTATATAAGGGTTGACCGGTCGCTTCCCGCGGACGTGCGCGGGTGGTGGAAGAGGAAGGAGAAGGGAAGCGGGGTGTGGAGTAACGTTTTTTACCACAATTTCTTAGGAAACTGCGTGCAATAATTGAGTAGTTTTCTAAACTACCAGTACTACACCTGAAACGGTTCAAAACCTATACTCCCTTGCCAGCGCACGCTTCCCGCGTGAAACGGTCAGCGTCACCCTGGAGCGTCAGTGCCGCATTAATGCCCAGCCAGAGCGGAGGTGACCTCTCACTGGTGCCAGCTTTGAAGTGGCGCGACGGCCGAGAGAGCGCCCGCTTCGGCACGCGATCGCTCGGCGTCGAGACTTGCCATAGGCCTGTTTGGATCCACGGGTTAGAGTTAGTTTGAGCTAGTTGGGGCTCAAATAGCCCTAAAGTATCAAAGCATGATGGTTTAAATTGGAGTAAGTTGCACCGAACCCACCAAAAAAAAACTATCCCTTGAGATAGATATCATTGGGACCACTGAGAAATCACTTTTCTCTCTCCATGACGTGCATTTATTGTCAATCTAACTCGACACCCAAACACCTCTTTGGCCACATATAGTTCAGGGTTAGTCATGAGTTAGTCTAACCTCTAGCTAAGTTAGAGTATCAAACAGGAGCAGTATAGGACATGCAAGTTGCTCAAAGCATACATGCAAATTCGTACGTGAAAGGATCTTTTTTCTTTTTGAAAACGGAACCTGAAAGGAATTTTTTTAGAATGCTCTTGGTATGTCGCTAACATGTGATAGTTAACCGACCTCAATAGACGGAAGAAACGCCAGCCCGCCGCACTTTGATAGAGACGAGGAGGGTGAAGCGATACAGGCTGCTGGATTACTAGAGATAGGTGTCTCACGGAAGCCAAGAAATATGGTGATAGCGTGGGTTAGCCATGTAATAGTATGATGTAACTACACTGGGTTGCCGTGTTTCGTACTCTTCCAGTCCACTATGGAGATGATTGGTTAATTTTATATCGCTGAATAATATTAAATATTATGAGTGCAGACGCTCCACCGCTCCTTGCACCTTCTCGGTCGTCCGGAATCTATGTTCTTCCACTCTATTTTTTTACGTGAACTTTGTTCATCCTTTTGCCAACACGTGAGACATCTAGCATCAAGGTGCACGTGTTATGCAAGGATCGTTCCATCTATATGAAGAACACGTGGGAATTTGGAACTACGAGGCGGACATGTACCTGTGGAGTGGACGTCTGAACTGAGTAATGTAGCGCGATGAAGTGAAGTAGAAAGGCACAAATGGTATGAACATGCATGGCATATAGGGTGTGTTTGGTTGCGTTCTCATCTCAGCATAGTTGTTCCCTCTTCATGCATGCTCAACTCAACACCCCTCTTCATGCATGCTCTCTTCATGCATGCTTCTAGTGTATTTGTGCTAAACTAGTGTGGACTCATGCTGTCATGCACCCTCCATACACTCTACCAAACACCCAAAAGTAGGTCGAGAAGGAACTCTTGGGCGGCATTTGTCTCTTACTACGTACTACCACTAAATGTTGTGCGTGCAATGCACAGATGATCTTATGGAGTACGTGCCTAAGTACTCTACTACTACTATATTAGTTGGAGGCACATATTAACTTTTATATTTGTTTACGTGTATGCCCGAGACCTTCCAACTAGACGTGTCTTTCTCTCCGTGTCGCACTTTGTATCATTCATACCACTAAGTACTACTACGTGTGGTCTCGACGAAGTGGAAGAAGTGGAGACGGCTCTACCACGTTGTTTTTTCTGCTTTGGGCTCTACCACGTTGTTCATGTCCCACTCCTTTCACGGCGTGTGGGACATCCAAAGATGTGCCGTGTTTGGCACCCTTCGTCGTAAGAGTTGAAACGCTAGCATTCATCAGAAATAAAAAATAATTATAAATCGGCAGTGATACTATTTTTTTGCGAACCAATCAGCAGTGATACTATACCAAGCAGTTTCCTTGCTCCTCGATATCGGAAAGAATACTTCCGTTCGCCAACATGTGGAACGTCGACCATCCTGGTCCACTTGCCATGCACACAGAACTCCAAGGGAGAGTCACCCAGGTCATCGCTACCAAGATAACAATGACTAATGAGCCATCAAATCACAGGCCCACTTCCCACTTTGAAGTTGCTCGGACGAAGGAACCATCATGACTTCGTTGAATTCCGCTTCTTGAAGAAAACTACTGTACCAGCATTACTGCTAGCTATATTAGTTACTCCAACAGAGGCCTCCTTTCGTTCATAGGATAGGAATATGAAAATCATAGGAAGTGAGATGACATGCATCTCAATTCCTATAGAGAAAGAGATGCCATTTGATTCTTAGGATAGGAATTTTTCCATTTAGTCTAGGCTAATGTACTGGTAATTTGCTCTAAAAACTACAGTAGTAACTAGTAGTAATGGTACATGCTCATACTCAGACACAGACACACACACACTAACTACTAGTACTACTACTTCTCACATGCTGGCCAGACGCCGTCATTCTCCTTCCCGGCTTTGTCGATGACACCCCACCGTGCCTGGATCTCCGCCGACCTCTCCATGGCGGTGCGTCGTCCTTTTCTTTCTTGCGGCGGTGGGCCTCTCTTTTCTTGAGTGCTTTCGACTTTTCTGCTCATTTGTCGCTTTAGCGCCCTCTTGCTCTACCGCCCATTCGGCCTTGGCATCTTCAAATTCCTCCCACATAGTTGTGAGGTCGCGGCGGCGATGAACTCGCACGCGGCGGGGATGCCATCGCTTCCCTACCATTTTGTGTGCGGTCGTGGGCGGCGAGGAACTTCAATGGCGGGGATGCCATCGCTGCCTTACCGGTTAGTGTGCGGCGCGGTGGCATGATCGACGCTTGGTAAGAGCTCTGGGGTGGAGTGGCTGGACAACCGTATAGTGCATTGGTTTGTCAAGAGCTCAAGGATAGAAGACGAAGCAAATTTGGATTCCCCTTCAATCCTGGTCATTTATTACCGAGTAAAATGCATTGGTGGTCATCGAACTTGTCTTGATAGCTCACTTTGATCATTGTATACGAGATATGGTGATTATCACGGTCATCGGCTCAGCGTATAGCTCCGTATTTGTGCAGTTGACCAGTCAAACAGTCCGCATCGCCTCATCAGCTCGTGTTCTTTATCTATCTCTGGCGGGCCTACACACAATGGAGAAAGAAATACTGTAAAAACCAAAATTATGCGTATGTGGGGAATCAAACCACGGACTCGTCGTTGCAACGCATCCTCGTCAGCCAAATTAAAATGAAATACTTCGCGTCAAACACTCACGATCACGCTATCAAAGCATGCTAATGCATGCACGTCGCCTTCTAAATCAAAGTCCTACTCATGGCGCAACGCAAACGGCGAGCCCATCACCTGCGTGCCCCGGCGGTGCCTGACATTACTGTTTAGACGTTTGATGGAGGCCTACGCGAGCGCCGAGCATGTATTCACCTGGCTCAACACCAACGGTCATACTTGGACCGCCTTGCTCATGTATATCGTCCATCACAACAACAATCTATAAAACAGCCTAAGCTAGAGAGGGTACTATGGTAGTATGGTACGGAGTATGTACTATCGTGAGCGATCGATCTTAGTGCCACCGCACAATCAAAACCCTTACATCGCTAGAAGCGCTTCACGCCTGAAACGGTCACCGTCTCTCTGGAATGTCAATGCCGCATTCACCGGACTTAACTGCAGGTGCAATTGGTGTGTCACTAACATGCAGGCCAGATGCCCGTTGGGCCCACATGTCAGTAACCCAAACGCATCTGTAGTTAAGTCACTGAAGCAGTGTCCGCATTCACGCCCGACGAACCTACTCCGGCGCCAGTTGTCCATCCGTCTACCGCGGCTCATTGCCATTCGCCCGCTATATTAACTTGAGCCCCAGCTCCCAGCCATAGCCAAAGACCCACATTATTCTCCTCCGGTCCCTTCCTTCTGTCGGCACCACTTCAACCATGGCCTCCTGGCGCTCCGAAGCTCTCTTGGACGTACTATCGCAGGAGCAGGCGAGGGACATCGGCGGCTCCGCTCCGGGCGTGCTGCAAAGCTCTCTTCGACGTACTGTCGCAGGAGCAAACGAAGGAGATCGCCGACACCCCCCGGCCGCCCTTCGCCGCCATGACCACAAAGTCGGCGCGCGTGCGCGAGCGCAGCCGGCAGCGAGGAAGAGTAGTACACGGTAGGTCGTTGCCGCTCTAGTCCCAGGAAGGCCACCGCTACTCCACTCAGTCGACGCCAAGCTTGGTGGGGTAAACATCGGTGGCCGATTAGCCGCTTGACGGCGTCGTGGAGGCGGAAATCTTCAGAACCTTGTGCTCCGGAGGAGGAGGTTATCGAGGCGGATGAGGAGGAGGCAAAGGCAATGGCCGAGTTTCTCGGGTTCATGGCCGGACATGGTGGTCTGGCGCTGGCGATCGTTTACATTAGGTTTACAGTAGGTTTAAGTACGGTTTGTGCGAAATATGTAATGAATTTCGTCCAGTCTGTAGGAAATTTTTTCGAAATGTAATGAATTTCATCCGGTTAATTTGAAATTTGCTTTGTTTGCACGAATTTCGTCCGGTTAGTTCATATAATTGTCGAAAGGTATGCGGGCAGCATCGGATGGCATCCATCAGTGTCCTCGGACAGATGCCGGCGTAAATTTGTGGGCCAAATACCGGAGATGCCCTAACTATCATGCTATAATCGCTAACAATCCTCCATTATTTGGCAGGGAACAGTTATCCCTCAATCAAAATCAGATCCGCGGTGCCAGACTCCTCCCGCGTAAGAGTGTAAACTCTTGCTTACATAAAAATGGAGCAAGTGGACGGCTCTGTAGCACGTCATATCACTCGAACTAGCCCACCTAACGAGCGGGAAAGCACCGCCCTCGTCATTTTGTTCTGGATTTCTATCGACCGATCGTGCGAAAAAGTTACACTCCGCAAATTCTAAAGGAAAAGGCGGCACACTTACGACTCATACGCGTCGCAACCCCGACAGTCCGGCTCGCACGCCGCTCACCAGAGGGGACATGCGTTGTCTTGCAATTTCACTGACATGTGGGACCATAATTGAGTAAACCGTCGATAGCCGAAATCTAATCGCTCGGCGCCGGCTGAGAAGAGAGAAACGGGGGAGGGAGAAGAGATCGCCCACCCGCCGCGCATGGACTCCAAGAAATATATGGTGATAATGTGAGGTGGGCCATGCTGGAGTGCGGACCGCTTCCGGAGCCCGCTCTCACCGCCGTGGCCCCTCAAGACGCCAGCTGCCCGCCGCATGCATGCATAGCATGTAGTACTCCTTAGGTGGAGGAGAGAGGCATTGACAAAGTCAAGGAGTGGGCTGTGCAAGAGCCCGTCTCTACACGTGCTCCTAGGTATAAAAAAATAATTCTAAAAAAGGCATAAAAAATTGTGTCTTAAAAAAAGAAATTTAAAAAACATTTGAGAGGAAATCGATAGAGACAAAGTGAGAAATAGCTGGACCGTGGGCATTACATGAGGAAGGAGGGAGTGGTTCACATGCCAAGTTAACTGGGCTGCCGTGTTCCACACTCCTCCGTCGTAACAGAGGAGACAATAGCTTTCATCAAAAATAAACAATGAATACTCGTTGTTCATCCTCTATATCGAAAAGAATACTTTCATTCGCCGACATGTGGGACGTCGACCATCACAGTCCACCCGCCATGCACAAAATTATCCTGGTCTACCCGGTCGTATCGCAGAGGCCCAACCTTCCCAATCGTAAGTTGTTCGGATGAAGGAACCATCATGACTTCATTGAATTCCGCTTCTTCAAGAAAACTTATCGTACACTGCAATACGCTACCACACGCCAAGACCGGATGGCACTGTACCACGTCATATCTTGAAACCCACTAGGCCAAACTAGCCCGCCTAGGTCATCTATTTCGAACGGAGGGAGTGCGTCTCGACCTTTGCTATGATTTTGTGTTGCACCTTCTACGTACTTTTGCTATGATTTTCCTACCCTATGAACCAAATGAGGCCTGAATGTATGTCGACTATTATGCGATCAATCGCTAAGCCTACTATTTTAGGAGCTTGGGCTATTGGCTGATCGACGACAGATAAGTATAAGCGTACCACGAGCTCATCAGCCCCAACGTGTCTCTTTGGTGAGTGCTTGCAAGTACTATAGCTCGCACAATAGCTAGCCTACCAACAACAAGAATAATCAAACAAGCCATGCTGATAAGATAAATAGTTCAAAATTACATCGAAGCATGCCATATATTACATCAAAAGCTGGCGAGGATACATCTGTTTCCATAACTCGGAGAGGGTTCGCATGATTCATCGCATGATTCACTATCAAACAAAAGTAGCAAGATCTGCCCACGCAAGACAGTGCACTAGCCCTAAGATGGTTTGATAACACGCATCGCTCGGTAATTAAACACAGGCGGTGCAAACTACCCTGAAGGATTAGCGCGACCAACTATTTCTTGTCATCGATCTCTCGGGCAATGACCACAGCACGGACAACGGCATGGGAATCGATTTCTGGGGCGATGTCCACAGGACTGACCGTGACATCGGAATCGATCTCTGGGGCGATGTCCACATGATGGACAGCGGTATCGGAATCGATCTCCAGGGCGATGCCAATAGGAAGGGCCACGACATCGGAATCATCAAGGATGTCCACCGGCACCTGCACAACCCTAGCAAGCACATTGCAAATAATCAAAAACCACAACTACGGTAATAAGCCATTATTTTTTACCTTGTGCAGCTCACCGGGGGATCTCATCCCTCCGGGGGCCATCTCCTCGTCCTCGATGGGGGCCATCACCTTGCCAGGGGAATACGCTTCTCAACGGCGACTATCTCCTCAAACTCGGTCTTGAGCCTCACATAGGTGGCAATCAGAGTTCCTGGGGTAGGCATGGTGGGGCCCTTGCTATTCTTCCAACTTTCTTTGAGGAGTTAGTCCGCCAACGTCCTCAACTCTTTGGCCAATGCTTGTTTCTTGGAGTTCATCATCTCCATAGGTTGGCCCGCCAACATGGTCAACTCGTTGGTCGGTGCTCGCTTCCTGGAGATCGCTGTCTCCAGTGGGTTGTCCGCGGGCAACTCTTTGCCTAGTGCTTCAGGATCCATCAATGAACTGACAAACAAAAAGCAGTCGAAAGGAAACCACAATCACAATGGAAACGGGAAAAGAATAGGATGTGAGAATCGGTCGATGCTTCGCAAAAAGAAGATTCTTGGAATGAAAATATAGCAGCATAATTGATTCGCCCACCTTTCCTTCGTTGGTACAGAAGAAAAATGGCAGAAGTGAGTAGCCTGGAGTGAGGTTTTCTTCAAGAAAGGGAAGAAAGGGCTTGAACGAGCGTTCCAGTGAAATGATGGTTGCTTCGTCCAGTCCAACTTGGAGGCCACCTTACTGCTAGTAAAGGTGTGGGTTTTGTGATATGACGGGTCATGACGGCCACACTGGGGTGACAGGTGAGTCTCGACTGTAGCAACTCGTTGTGATTTGGTGGATGGCGCGCGGGCCCGGATGCTTTGAAATGTCCCGCATGTAGATAGAGCGGCTAGTCATATAGGAGTGCTCGATATTGTGCACCGCAACCAAGGCGGAGAGGAAAGCGAGAGAACTACGTAATTAATACATGAGTTTAATTAGGGTAGTTTTGTAAAGTACGAGATACGTTCCTCCAATCACAAAATGCCTTGGTTCATGAGATTTGAGTCCTATAAACCGGAAGGGAGGGAGTACTGCACACGGTGTAGTCTAGTCACTTGTTGAAATCTCTAGAAAGGCAAATACTCCTTTCCGGTTTACAGGGCTATACTACTCCCTCCGTCTAGGTGTGTAAGTCATCTTACGAAAACCAAATAGTCCCAAAACACTTAGGCGCGGTGCATTAACTTCTACCTTGTTTCTTGTTTCTTGACATATCAACCAATAAGAGAGGAGAGGTGTGCATGCTTTTAATGACTTGCAATGGCTAGTTCATTGCATGCAATGCTATTAATTAGCAAATAAACATTGGTGACCCAGGAGAAAACGGTGCTAAGCGCGTGGACCTATGCAGAATGAGTATCAACCAATGGATAATGGAGTTAAATTGTTAAACAATACTCCCTCCTTCCATCTATATAGGGCCTAATGCGTTTTTCGAGGCTAACTTTGACCAAATATTAGAGCAATAATATATGACATGCAACTTACACAAAGCACAACGTTAAATTTGTGTGTGAAAGGAGCTTCCAATGATATAATTTTCACATTGTGCATGTCATGTACTATTAATCTTGTCAACAGTCAAAGGAGGTCTTAAAAAATGCATTAGGCCCTATATAGATGGAAGGAGGGAGTAGCAATTTTGTCTCATGCAAGAGCCTGGCTAGTACTCCAAGGAACCGCACCACGCGAGCGTTCGCAACTGCCATGTTCGGGTTGCGCTTGGCTCTTCGCCTCTTCGAGAAGACGAACAATGATGTTACTCCTACTTCTACAGTATCGAATCCACTGCTGCATGTCCGTCCACCTCGTGCCGGAGGGATAGCATGTAGTGAAAGCTTCTACTTACTGCTCCGGCCTTTGCGTCTATGACAGGTGGGCCCAATAGGTGGTTGGCGCTCCTGTCATGCAGCCAAAGGCAGGTGCAGTTAAGGCACCGGAGCTTAGTCCGCGAGGGAGAGGGCGTTGTAGTAATCAAATTTCTCGGTCTTGTACGAGTTGACGCGACACATCAAAGCACTGCACTCGATATAAGTCATTTCAAATGGGCTACTTCGTATGTAGGAGTAGACATATTCTGCTTCATATGTAGTCACTTGTTGAAATCTGAAAAGACTTGTATTTGGAAACGGAGGGAGTACAACGCATGCATGCATGCCGTGACTTTCCTTTTGATACTTGCATGTGTTGATTTGATGCACCTTGCCAAATTTTGACTATAAATTTAACTAACCAAATTTTCATGCATGTCACAAAAAATTACGGGCTGTTTGGATTGTGACTATGTTTGTCTTATGTTGCCACATTATTTTTCCCACACTTGCCTAACCTGAGTTGCTCAAATTGTTAGACACACTTTGGCTTGCCTAAGGGAATCTTGCCACAATTTTTGTGTCTATAACATGTGGGGTTCACTGCTAATAAAAAAATTCTTGTCTTAGGTGTGGCTAATAAAAAAGACTTATATTTAGGAATGGAGGGAGTAGAAAATATAAATAATAATGCATGTTGGGGAAACCCACGTTTCCGCTTATTTTAGCCGTGGGCTTGTTCACAATTTTTACGAGGGGGTGGTTGTTCATTTAATGGAGGGACTTGTAGTACTAGACTTGAACGATACAAAGTGCGACCTGGCACACCGTAACAACACTTGGAACAAGTGGGTAGCTATCTCAAAAAACAATCAACAACTAAAAAAACCGCGACCTGGCATGTAGTAGTACACAATTTTAAACGATTGTTTTGATGGAATGAAAAAGGAAAACTACCCCACTACGTATATATAGGCCGGAGCCTCCGCGCTTGCTTGCTAGGGTTGCTCTATTCACACACTCTCATCCTCTCCAGATCTAAACAAGATAGGGGTAGTAACACTGTCTTTCTCCCTTTAAAAACATTGGCTTTCTATCCTCACCGCTGGTTACAGATCCGGACTTATCCCCCTCCACCGGTGAAGGGGAGGAGGGGCAGCGTTTAGGCCGTCGTCGACAGCGAGGGAGGAGACCCACTGCCGGCCGCACCATTATCTCTGGCCGAGCGCCGACGTGGGAGGTCCTCTGATCCCTTCGTCGTTTCCTGTGGGCGGATCCGGCCTCCCGCCGCCCACCTATCCACATCCCGACGACCTTCAGGTATATCTTCATTCGAAACCGCCTTAGCTCTACTTCCCCAGCTCGCTACGTCGCTGCATGTGCATCATTTTCTACCTCTTAGCCCCTCTCGAGCTGATGGTCCAATGTCACATATTTTTTTTCTTCTATTGTTAGAGGTAAAGCTACTTCATGGAGTCGAATCTTGTACTCCCTCCGTCCGAAAATACTTGTCATTGAAATGGATGTATCTAGATGTATTTTAGTTCTAGACACATCCATTTTGATGACAAGTAATTCCGATGGAGGGAGTACTTGGTTCAAACAAGAAATAAAGTGGGGTGGGGAATTTAGTATGTACATCGGACTTGGTACAAACAGGAAGGAAAGGGGGTGGAAGTAATGCAATTTGGTCATCCAACCGGTCTCTTGGTCGAAAAAAGGAAATATAGGGGTAACGATGTACACAGTGGTATGACCAGGACTAGATTTGCTATCCACACATAGGAGTAGGTAGCTAGAGTGAACAAAAATGGGACCAACCCAGGATATGTTTCTTGGATGTTTGTTTCTCGGGGAACAAACTATGAATCACCACTTTATGCCCCTGTTTACGTTACATGGTGCTTGGATCTTTGGTGCACCCACTGTCCCATGCCCTCATACCAAATATTTAGGCTCCGTTCGGAATAAAGGGGCAGAAAACATAGGTCTTGATGAAAATAGAGGAACAGGAAAGGAATGTAGGTATAAAACTATGGAACAGCGAACCGGAGGAAACTCTCAAGAGAATGTGTTTGGATGGACTACGAAATGTACAGATTTGTTTTTCTAGAGTAGCATGCTTGGCAGTATGAGATGTTATTTGTTTATTCAGCTGCACAGTGACTACTCTTGTCCTCACCTCACGTACCACACATAGGTTGATTTTTTTATTCCGGCAACACAGCACAACAACCTGTCTAACGCATGGCAGCGAGTGCCTGCCTCGGGCTTCAGCCCAAACAATGAGCAGCGCGTGGACCGTAGGAATTGTGTTCCTACGAAAATCCTGCACCAAACCTGTGAACCGAACGCAGCCTTAGCTGTTCTTAATCTAATGTCCCTGGTAAAAATGAAGCCATGCCATTGTTATAAGCCATGACAAGTTTAGCCAAATGTTTTTGCCTGTAATTGTTTGAGACTACATTTGTTTCCTCTGTGCCTTTTTTGTGCAAACAGGGATATCCAATTCACACAGTTGCTGTTGTGACCTTTGGTGCCTTGCACAAAACTCTTCTTAAAAGAAGTGACTTTTGTCTTTGTTTAAGCTGGAATGTCGAGAATGGAACAGTTGGTTCATTTTGGTGGAACTACACAAAGGGAGATCTGTGTTCCAATCCTCATCATCCATATTGGCGCCATAACCTTCCTTGGTAAGAATGATATTTAATGCATGTGTTCATCTCTATTTTCCATCGCCATGAGAAAATAATGTTGTTTTGTACTAGTACACTTGTACTCCCTCACTGACAAAACCAATTCTGAATTAGAAGGCCAATCATGTACTTGGTTTCACCAACTGGTGAGGAGAAATAGAAACAGAGCATGAAGAGGAAGAAGAAGAAGAATAAATAAAGTGCCAAGGCGATCTTCTTTGAAGCAGGAGGCCTCGATCGAGGCCATTCAAGGGCTCCGCAGCGACTACCTTACATGTGAGACGATCCCCTGTGGAGCCCTTCCACTTCTGCTGTCTCACTTAATTAATTAGGAGTACTTAAGTACCACTAATTTATTCTTGCCTAATTTTCTGTTGGAGTTAAACAAATCTTTAGTAGGACCCTATGCTGAATCATGTACATGTGTATGTTTGTCTATGGAGGTGAATCATGTGGTGGAGCAGGGAGGGAATATTATTAGTGTCATGACATAATAGTGCTATTGTTTTTCATGTCAATTTATTGCCATTGGTTCAATGAGGCAATGTTTTGCGTATTGTCCATCATGAATTTGATGCTATAGTTTGAGTAATATGCTAATGTCTTCCTATCCTTTCTCACTAAGCTAATGAAGGTTTCACCTTGTTCCTACTTGTGCAAACAGGGATCATGTTGTGACAATCATACATTTTAGTGGAACTACACAAGACAATACAATGAACTGTATCCCACCAAAGTGCTTTAACTCTGCATGAAGTTCATGATAATCTTTTTATATAATCTCATCACAGGTAAACAGTTATTTCAACGATAAATTTGAAGTGCACAAAAATATATACAATTGTGTGATTCCAGTGAGTGCTTTATCATCTCTTATGGGACTACATGAGAGCTTTTTTTCTCAGGTTGGTACGGGCCTAAGGCCTTCATCCATATTAGTTTGCTGTCATCTCTATTTGTGTCGTGCTATTGTCATGAGAAACTCCTTTATCTTTGCACGTTAAAGTTTTGCAACCTATGATAAATGGCAATGCTTTGAGTGTTGAGTTTAGCTAATTGGCACTGATTAAATAAACTAATACCTCTCTTTAAGCAAGACTACTATGTTGCTAACTTTACCCATTAAGATATTGAGGGTTCTTCTATTTCTTAGTGTATGTTTCATCAACTAGTCCCACTATTATAGTAATCTCACTCTCTCAATATATGTGCCAATAGGGATGCTCGATTTTGGTGGAACTGCACAAAAACTTTGGGTGCTTCATTGCCTCGACAGCTTCCATCCTTTCTGTCACATCGCTAATCTCCGCTTGCTTTCTTCCTTTGCTGTCAGTCGCTTGGCTTATCTCGGCTTCCGGTCAAAGGAAATAGTAATTGATATGCTACCTCACACAGGTTGGTACTGGTCTTTATCCTGATTATTGTGCCTGTCATATGTATTGGTAATTTGGTATTGTGCTACTGTTTGCCGATTTCATAAATGAGTAATTTGGAGCCTGAACTCGCAGGCAAATCATTACATCGGGTGATTTCAGTAGAACTGCACAAAATGATCGATGGATGGGGTACTTATGCTGCTGCTATGTACTCCAAAGTTCACTCTTACAAGCATCGATGTTGACAAGAAGTGCCTATATTCATTCGAGTATCAACCGGCGTCAACCAATTGTCAAACTCCAAGTATTAGGAGAGTGAACGCCAAAAATATTGCTTGGTGCATAGCCCGTAAAACGCATGATCCAGTCTTTGGTCCCGGCTTGTGCCTTTTGGTTATCGGCACATATGGTAGCGAACTATATGGCATGGAGTCTAAAGATTCGAGACAAGTTGGTTGACGCCAGATATTCATCTAGCACTTAATCGGTCCGCACGCCAAGGATGCTCCATTTCGGTTGAACTGCACAAAAATTTGGGTGGTTCATTTTCTCAACCGCCTCCTTTCTCAAATGCGCAATGTAGAATTTTGGCGAGATATAGGACCAAGATTAGCCAAGAACTAGTTGGATGAAAGTAGTGGCCAAGTTGCTCAAACCTCCCTCGGCATGAGGCCACTATTTGAGGATAAACCTACAAGCAAAGTTCAGATTGTCTTTGCCTCTTATGTACTCGAAAGTTTACTCAGACAAGAACTAATTTTAGCAAGAAGTACCTCCTATTGAACACCATTTACTAGTCTGTACCCTAGATAATTAAAGTTCGTCCATGGATCATATTGGTTGTGATCTCAATCATTTGGATGCATAAACATACTGAACATGTGTATATCTGAATCTTTTTGTGAATTATGTATGAATATTGTCGTGTGATCTATCAATCATTTGGATGTATAGATATGTTGAGCTTGTGTATATATGAATCTTTTGAGTTGTTGATAGTGAATGTTGGCTATGAATATGAATGTGTCCTGTGAACCTGAGTTTGGTATGAATGTTTACCTTTTCTGTTGTATTTGTGTGTGAACTTGTTAGTATGCCTACTGTGGGGTATAAAACGCAGGTGTCGGTGTCAAAACCGGCGGATCTCGGATAGGGGGTCCCGAATTGTGCGTCTAGGTGGATGGTAACAGGAGACAAGGGACACGATGTTTTTACCCAGGTTCGGGCCCTCTCGATGGAGGTAAAACCCTACTCCTGCTTGATTAATATTGATGATATGGGTAGTACAAGAGTAGATCTACCACGAGATCGTAGAGGCTAAACCCTAGAAGCTAGCCTATGGTATGATTGTTGTTCGTCTCTACGGACTAAAACCCTCCGGTTTATATAGGCACCAAAGAGGGTTAGGGTTACACAGTCGGTTACAATGGTAGGAGATCTACATATCCGTATCGCCAAGCTTGCCTTCCACGCCAAGGAAAGTCCCATCCGGACACGGACGAAGTCTTCAATCTTGTATCTTCATAGTCCAGAGTCCGGCCAAAGGCTATAGTCCGCCATCCGGACACCCCTAATCCAGGACTCCCTCAGTAGCCCCTGAACCAGGCTTCAATGACGACGAGTCCGGCGCGCATATTGTCTTCGGCATTGCAAGGCGGGTTCCTCCTCCGAATACTTCATAGAAGATTTTGAACACAAGTATAGTGTCTGGCTCTGCAAAATAAGTTCCACATACCACCATAGAGAGAATAATATTTTACACAAGTTCAATCTGCTGACGTATTCCGCAGCGTGATATCACACCACGGCCAAGCCTTTATTCGAATCGTTTTAACTGTCCCCACCTCGGTAGCGTTTAGCGAGGCGGTTTCCTTGGCACGTCTTGTCAAAGCAGTAGATCGTGTCCCCTTATTCCGGATTCTCATTAATACGGGCGTGGGTAACCCGATCGTGCCGTTAGCACGCCTCTATCGAAGGCGAGTCCCGAACGGTCACGGGGAGGGCTCCTGGTATTCAACCTCTTTATAAAGAGACCAAGGCCCCGCTCCTTTTTCTCAATCTCAATCGAATCCGCCCCTCGCCTCGAGTTCCAACACCCAAAGCTCCAGATTCAGGCGCTTCGGACCTTCGATGATGTCCGGCTCCGACCTTCAAGGCCGGTGGATGCCTTCCTTCGTCACGGAAAAAGACGTCCTAAAGCTAAGAGATGCCAGGTATCTAACCGGCGTAATCTCACATAGGCTTCCTGCCCAAGGGCAGGTTATTCCCACTCCCAAGCCCGGTGAAAGCGTGGTGTTCGCGTCTCACTTCCTTCGGGGGCTAGGCTTCCAAGACGGACCCCTTCGTGAGGGGCCCATGTTTTATTACGGGCTGGAATTTCATGACTTGGATCCGAAGTCCATCCTCCACATCTCATCGTTCATCATCGTATGCGAAGCCTTCCTCCGCATTACCCCTCACTTCGGATTGTGGCTCAAGACCTTCAAGGTGGAGCCGAAGATGATCAAGGGGCAACAGGCAGAGTGCGGAGGGGCTGTTATAAGCAAGAATGCTGACGCTTCATGGCCCGAGGGCTCTTTTCAAGAGGAGCTCAGTCTATGGCAACAAGAGTGGTTTTATATCACAGCTCCCAGGGGCACCAAATGGGTGGCGCCACCTGCCTTTCGCTCGGGTCCTCCACCGCGGCTGGCATCATGAGTCAATAAAGGGCTTGATTGGGGGCCGTCCAAGGACGTGCCCTTGTTGCAGGGTCGTATTCGAGACCTCCTAGAGAGAGAGATCAATCTGGTCATAGTAGCGCCGGTCATGCTGATTCGTCGCATCCTGCCCTGCAAATGTCGCCCCCTCCGCCTGTGGGAGTTCAATCCGGAGGGACCACGAGCTCTCCAACATTTTGTGGGCGCAACGCCCATGGAGATGTACAAACTGTTCTTCGGATCACAAGCAATGTGTCCGGACTTGACCGAGGACGCATGTCTGAGCTGCAATCGCCCGGATACTCAAGTAAGTAGTCCTGTGCCGGACACGCTATCCGTATATTTATCATAAACTTGCCCTTAAAAGAGATGTCCCTTAAACAGGAGTGGATAGCGAAAGCAAAACTGATCAGTGTCCGGCCCCTCCACGAGACCACGCTGGATCCCGTGTTAACCAAGATGCTGGAGGTTGCGCCTTTGGAAGAAGGCGAAGGGGGGAACAAGGAAGCTACTGCCTCCGTGAAGGAGATTATCAAGAAAGGACGGATCGAGAATCCCTCCATCCAAGGGGAGAAGAGGACCGCCTCTGAAGATCCGGAGACCAAGGCCTCAAAGCGGGGGAAGAAATCTTCGCCAGAGGGTCCTGCACCGGGAGATGCCCCGGCCCCACTATTTCCCCAAGGAGATCAGCCCTCCAATGAGCCATAAGTAGAGAGGGAGTTTTAAAATAAGAGACATCCCTGTTTTATTTACGAAGATGACCGAAATTTTACCTTGTAGTTCAGATCTCAGCCCTTCTCAGCAGAGCTCGTCTTCAGGGGATCTTCGTCCGGAGATGATGGAGAGCAGAACGCCTCCCCCTGCCGTACCGCCTAGCAGTCGTCGCGGAGGGTTTCTCCGAATCCGGCAGGGGCGGAGGGCGGTCGTAGGGCCCCCCAAAGCCCTCCGTGTCCGGCCTTCGAAAAAGGCCATCAGGCGAGTCCGGCACCTCCTGGTGCATGGTCGGAGGAGTTGAAGGATCTGCTCGGGCGAGCATCTATCTCAGAGGATCACCGTGCATTGATGGGTATAGTGATTGAAAAAATTTCGTCCGCGGAAAGTGGGTTGTACGAGGCCGCCAGGAGTTTACTGACGGGTTTTGAGGTATGTTCAATGATGTACCTTTTGACGGTTCCGCATATATAAGATGCGACCTGTGTAGATAGTAGCCCCTGAGACTCGGTGCCTTGTCAAAATGACAGCGTGCCGAGGATCATAATCCCAGCTATAATATGTCGCCCTTCCTATGTAGGTGGCGGAGCGTCCGGTGGCTAGCCGGACTGATGAATTTGCCGAACTAAAGTGGCAACTTGACGTGGCGGATGCCGACATATCGCTTGTCAATAAGTGGCTTGACGAGTCACAAGGTATGCAGTTTCTCCGCGGACACCTGGTAAGGGAGCTTGATGCCCGTGCCTTACAACATGTATGCTTGATGCAGATGGTGCCGCTGCCATGGAGAACCTTCGGTGAGCTTGCCCGAGCCAAGGAGCAGGCCAGAAAAAGTGATGCGGCTGCCTTAATGGCGTCAAGAGCTAAAAGCCGAACAGGCTGCTCCTTTGCCAAGCAAGAAGGAAATGGTCGAGATGGCCGTGAAGTTGAAGAATGCTACCGACCGCTGTGAGCTTCTTGAAAAAGAAGGTCGAGCGGAGCAAGAGGACCTGAAGAAGGCCACCATCAGGGCCAAGGATTCTCGCTCTGCGATGAGAGCTATGAAGGAGGATCTACGTCAGGCCGGAGATATCGCGGCTGGAAAGCCCTTTCTGCTGCGGAGGAAGTTCACGGATTCTAAATATGCTCAGTTGGACCGGCTGTGGAGTGCGGAGGATGCTTACCTGGACTTGGCGGCGAGTGCCGCGGACGCGGCCGAACACTTCGGAGATCAAAATGATCACGAGATGGAAGAGCTTTTTTCGTCGCAGTTTCGTAATCCAGAGCGTCCACTTCCATTAACCGATCGTTTGGCCGAATGGGCGGAGCTGAATAGATTGTCCGGACTTGCCATGAAGGATGTCGCGACTCATTTGTGGCCGCAAAGGCCCGAGCCGAAGAGTTACTTTGGCTTGGTGCAGCAGTTCCTTGGTGCGGTGCCGCGTATCAAAGCAATGAGGCGATCAGCATGCATAGAGGGTGCGCGGATGACTCTTTCCCGTGTCAAGACATACTGGGCGGAGATGAAGGCCACCGATGTTGCATCCCAAGATTCGGACGGAAGCCGAGTACCTGTCGAGCACTATTTTCAGGAAGTTTTGCAGGCGCTTCGTTTAATAGAGATGCATGCTTTCGAAGGATATTATGTTGAATAACATGTATTATTGTGAAACAATGTTTCGATGGAGTATAAAAGCTTTTTATACTTGTGCCTTCAAGAATTAAAATACCTCATGTGCGGCCGTTAATGTATATGTGTATATAACCTGAAAGATGGCAGTCTTTGGCTTCATCCCCCACGCATATAATGCGGGGGTGTTTGCAGAAAGCGCCTTTTCACACTTGATTCAACGTCTTGGTCCTACAAAGGAGGTGATAGCGCAGCGAACTAGGCAACCAGACTATAATGCTTTATCACTTTCACTTAGCCATAGGAGTTCGACAGTGGGGCTACTATATAGCCCCTAGGGGCACCGCGCTCACCCAAATTCGGGGCACGTATGTGCCTGACCGGGAAATGGCCCTTCGTCAATGCGGAGGAATTCGAAAGATTCCAGCAGGTCATCGAGTGGTTGACCAGTCTCACGCTATATCATGACAGTCAGTTTTCGGCTTTCTCTCGAGGTGCTCGCTGGCGAACCGGGCACAATCGCAGATAGTTCTCCGGTGCCGCATTAGCCGATAGAGCGGGCGTAAGGCAGCAAAACACAAGAGCCGGAAACCCAACATTTGACCAAAGACATGATTGAGTTGATGCATATAAGGCCTAACTCGAGACGCCGAACACTCCCTAAGGTATTCGGTCTTTATGAAAACGGGCGAACAACACCCTTGGTAATAAGCCCACGGTGTCCAGTGCGTGCAAAATTCAGCGTGGCCTATGCCAAAACGCCAGCCTCCTCCTCGGTTATAATAAGAAACCGAGGGATGTGTATCAACAAGAGACAGTAAAAAAGGTTTACGCAGGGTCTTAATCTGAAAAGAATCCTTGCAATGGGTCCCTACTGCACGTCTGCGCCTGTGTCTCTGTTGTGCCGTATCCTGGACGGGTGTAGCACGGTGTTCATCTGTAAAAGAGAGGAACTTAGTTGAAAAAGATCGTGCGAAAATGTACGTTATATTAAATAAACGAAGTACAATTCAAAAAATGAATAAAATTGATCTTTATTGTCTCTTGTTGTGCATGCGCGGAGCCCCTTGTACGGGGGGTATGCGTCTAGTAAACCCTTGTATGTTTACGCCGGACTCGTCCAGCCGCGTCCGGGGTCTGGACGACCTGTCAAGGCAACCGCACAATTTTCCGGACTCGAGGAACCCTCGATTATTCCCTTTAACGAGATGATGCTGCGTGGACCGGGCATTTAACTGTAAGAGATGCATAATGCGGTATTGCGTTAAAGCGGGCGAAAGCTTCGCGTCCCAATAGTGCTTCATAGCTACTTGTAAATGGGGCGAGGTGGAAGGTTAACTTTTCACGGCGGAAGTTGTCGGGTGAGCCGAACACAACTTCTATCCGTAGAGAGCCCGTACAATGGGCATATGGGCCTGGCATTACCCCTTGAAAGGAAGTGTTGCTGTGGTGAAATTTGGTTGGATCTATCCCCATTTTGCGGAGTGTGTCCTGACATAGAAGGTTTAGATCACTGTCGCCGTCCATTAGGACTTGTGTAAATTGGAGTCTGCCAATTATCGGATCTAATATCAAGGCAGTCCAACCTGCATTCCATATACTTCTAGAGTAATCCTAATGGTCGAAGGTGATTGGTTTTAACAACCAGTGGCGGGACTCCTCCGGGATAGACCGTATGGCGCGTACCTCTATGGGCGCCACTCTATTTTTCCCTTTTGTCACGTGAAGTGAGTTTACTGTTTTGATTTCTTGTGGGAAATTCTTTTGTTTTCCGGTGCTCTGCTTGTGGGGTTCGTCATCGTCCTCGCTTGGTGTGTCGAGCCCCTTGTGTTCGGCGTTGAGTTTGCTGCATCGCTTGAAGACTCAACAATCTCTGTGGGTATGGTTTGCGGGCTTCCAGAGTACTGTGGATTTGGCATATCTTGTCCAAGATTTTGTTTAAGTTAGATAGCTCGTCCCTGTTATCCTTAAGGGGCAGCTTTTTATGATTCTGCTGAGAGCTTTTGAATCCGGCGTTGACTGTCGTGCTCTTCGGGCTGTTTCCCTTGGTCCGACGCTGGTCCTTGCTGCGTCATGGTTTCCCATTTCCATCCCTGACTTCGGATGTACTTGGGTCATTGGTGCGCATCTTGCCAGCCAGCTATCCTCTCCAGCATAAAAGCGGGTCATGAGGCTTGTTAATGCGGCCATTGTTCTTGGCTTTTCTTGGCCGAGGTGTCTGGCGAGCCATTCGTCTCGGACGTTGTGTTTGAAAGCTTCTAAGGCTTCGGCATCCGGACAGTCGACTATTTGGTTCTTTTTAGTAAGGAATCTGTTCCCAAAATTTCCGGGCTGACTCTCCGGGTTGTTGAGTTATGTGACTTAAATCGTCGGCATCCGGAGGTCGGACATAGGTCCCTTGAAAATTTGCCCGAAAAGCATCCTCGAGCTCCTCCCAACTTCCAATGGTGTTTTCGGAAGGCTTTTAAGCCAATGCCGGGCTGGCCCTTTGAGCTTGAGGGTAAGTATTTTATGGCATGGAGATCATCTCCTCTAGCCATGTGTATGTGGAGGATGTAATCCTCAATCCAGACTCAGTGGTCATTGTTCCGTCATATGCCTCTATGTTTACGGGCTTGAATCCCGCTGAAATTCATAATCCAGCACCTCATCGGTCAAACATAGGGGGTGTGCGGCACCCCTATATTTAGGTGTACCGTGATGTTCGGATACTTGATGTGTTGCATTGCTTACTAGAGCTTGCTTTCTTGGCCCGTAGATAGATCTAACTAGGCCATCTTTTTGATGTGAATCCCTGTGCGGATTGCGTGTCGGCTTGTGTGCGGCGCCGTTTGCTGCTCTCTGTTTTCCATGGGGTCGTCCATCCGACCGGGTGGCCTCCTTGTTTTTTGATTGCGGGGGCTCTACGGCCTCCTCATCAAATTCGGGCAGTAGTTTTCGCTTTGGGTAGCTCTTTGTTCGGCGTCGCCCGTATTTGTCTCATGGTGTTGAGTACTTTGCTCCATCGATTACGAGTGCATCTTCCGCTGTTTTGAGCTTCCACTTACCTTTTTCAGGCTACGTGCGATGGCGGCGAGCCTTTTGTGGAGGTTCTTCTGCTCCAGCAACTTGTCCGGCGTGAGATCCTCCGAACTGTTATCTTCGCCGAGGACGAGTTGTTTATCTAGGTTGTCCTGTTCGGACGGTTGCTTGATAGCATGTTCGTCGTCCACCGGTTCGCCCTGCTTCATGGCTGGGTCTGTATGGCTGTTGTCTTTGTCGAGGCGGGACTTTGAGCGGTGCTTACGTCGCCGTTTTGACTGCTCTTCGGGGGAATGATCCTTCATAGCGTCCTGTTGTTCCTCGTCGTCGCTTCCTTTAGGTGTATCCACCATGTATACATCGTGAGATGAGGTGGTTCTCCAGTGCCCTATAGGTGTTGGTTCATGTTCCTCTCCTACATCGTCGTCCATACCGTCGATGTCTTCGGAGTCGAAGTCGAGCACGTCGGTTAAATCATCGACAGTGGCTACGAAGTGGGTGGTGGGTGGGCATTGAATTTCTTCGTCGTCCGCGTCCCAACCTTGCTGACTGTTGTCCGGCCAGGGCTCTCTTGATAAAGAGAGAGACTTCAGTGGATTCAGGATGTCGCCAAAGGGCGAGTGTTGAAAGATGTCCGCGGCGGTGAACTCCATGATCGGCGCCCAATCGGATTCGATTGGCAGGGGCGCGGAAGGTTCGGAGTCCGGAGAGGAGTCCGACACCTTGGAGTCACGAAGCCATAAGCGACAGTAGGTGTACGGCTCAACTGCCGTAGAGATCGCAGCCCCCGAGGCGGTGTCCAGCCACCCATCCTCGATCGGCATAGTCGGCTCCGAGCTAAGGGTCGGAGCGGACACTGGTGCGGCCTCCAAGACACTGTTCGGCGGCAGAGCTAGATCATGCCCCTCGTGACAGTGCGGCGCGCTTGGCTGTGGCTCGAACCCGTCGAAGATCAAGTCTCCACGGACGTCAGCCGTGTAGTTCAAACTTCCAAATCTCACCTGATGGCCAGGGGCATAGCTTTCAATCTGCTCCAGATGGCCAAGCGAATTGGCCCGCAGTGCAAAGCCGCCGAATACGAATATCTGTCCGGGGAGAAAAGTCTCACCCTGGACCGCATCGTCGTTGACGATCGGAGAAGCCATCGGGCCTAAGGATGACGACACAAAGGAACTCTCAATGAAAGCACCAAAGTCGGTGTCAAAACCGGTGGATCTCGGGTAGGGGGTCCCGAACTGTGCGTCTAGGTGGATGGTA
The DNA here is from genome assembly GCA_021605145.1 of Aegilops bicornis. Classification (NCBI taxonomy): domain Eukaryota; kingdom Viridiplantae; phylum Streptophyta; class Magnoliopsida; order Poales; family Poaceae; genus Aegilops; species Aegilops bicornis. The sequence goes on along the minus strand of CM038671.1, from coordinate 425,885,616 downwards.
ACAGGAGATAAGGGACATGATGTTTTTACCCAGGTTCGGGCCCTCTCGATGGAGGTAAAACCCTACTCCTGCTTGATTAATATTGATGATATGGGTAGTACAAGAGTAGACCTACCACGAGATCAGAGAGGCTAAACCCTAGAAGCTAGCCTATGGTATGATTGTTGTTCGTCCTACGGACTAAAACCCTCCGGTTTATATAGGCATCGAAGAGGGTTAGGGTTACACAGAGTCGGTTACAATGGTAGGAGATCTACATATCTGATCGCCAAGCTTGCCTTCCATGCCAAGGAAAGTCCCATCCGGACACGGGACGAAGTCTTCAATCTTGTATCTTCATAGTCCAGGAGTCCGGCCAAAGGCTATAGTCCGGCCATCCGGATACCCCCTAATCCAGGACTCCCTCAGCAGGTCTCTTATAAAAGTAATGTTGTGTCCAATTTATGTTTTCCCTTCTAACCACATTATATATATTTATATTATTACTATTATCGTATATTTTATAGAGACTTATATATACATTATAAAAACACCCCACGTGTTATTAACTTATAAAAGTAAATGTTTAACGGAAGTTGGCAAGAAAAATCCTGGTTGTTTTTGACTCACAGGCAAGGAAAATCCTGGTGATTGCGTACAGAAGCTTGCGAAGATTTTAAGGACCAATTTAATAATAACACGCTCATTTTTATTTTGAGCAATAACTCGCTAATTTCTTAATTATATATATATATATATATATATATATATAATGTGCCTCTCCGGTTTATTCTTTGGTATTAATTGCTCCTTCTAACATAACATTATATATATATAACGAGCCCACCTAATACGTGTATTTCAAGGAAGTGCAAATGGGTTGGGATTTCTTAGAAAATATAAATGGGCCTGATTGACGCGAAATTATTTGTTCACCCAGCCCAGCAAATGGACTGTACATTCTAGAAAACATGGGTTAAATATATGCCACATTTTTGCAGGCTGACATGTGGGCCAATAGGTCGAAGCCTACGCAGGGTGTTGTCAACTTTGTCAACAAATGATTGTGTCATCCACATCCATTGGATTTATATCCAACGGCCGGCATGCACCTTGAATCTCTCGTCTTCTTCCTCCGTCGCCGGGACCGCTGGTCCGCTCTCCGGGCTTAGCGGCTCTGCTTAGCACGCATCGCTGTGAAGCGCTACCCCACCGCCGGCCAGGCTATCCCTCCACCCCTCGACACCTCCTCTTATTCTCCACAGACTACAACCCCATGTTGCAACAGAACCAGTTATAACCCTTCTCCTCCTCTCAATCTGCGACTCCACTGTCGCGTTTTCCCATCTCCGAGTCGTTCCCGTCCGGGGCCTCGCCGTCGTCCATCGCCTCGCTGCGTTCGGTGCGGCGTGGTCAACAAACGAGAGTCATCGGAAGAGGACTGTACGTGGAGAGCCTGACGGCTGGGACCCACGAGGTCCATGGTCGCACGCAAGGAAAGTTCCTCCTTATTAAGATGAAAAATGTTTCCTCCACCTGACAGCTGGGACCCACCGGCTGTATCTTCGCACGGAAGGAAGTGCCTCCTTGTTTGGCGAAAAAAATTATTCATCCGTTGATACCGGGACCCGTCGGTTGGTGACTGACTTGTGGGCCTACTAAGCGGACGTGTACGCACGGCTTTGTCAACTTAATCAACAAATGATTCTAGCAGCTCGACCGTTGGATGTTAATCCAACAGTTGTGCTCCTTCTTCAACCTTTGTTCTTGCTCCTGTCTCCGTGGCGGCATCAGCGGTTGTCTTTGCCGCAAGACCCGAACCAGTGAAGTTTCCCACTTCTCTCCATCTGCGACTCCACTGCCCTGTCTTCCCCATCTCCGGGTCGTTCCAGTCTGGGTGCGCTCGGCACGGTGTGGTCAACATGGTCAACAACCGAGAGTCATCGGAAGATGACTATACGTGAGAGGCTGACAGTGGGGACGCACCACGCCCATGGACGCATGCATGCAACGAAACGCGGTGAGGTCAACGTGGTCAAGGAACGACTTCCATCGGAAGTATACTGTATGTGAGAGGCTGACAGTGGGGACGCACCATGCCCATGGACGCATGCATGCAATGGAACGCGGCGAGGTCAACGTGGTCAAGGAACGACTTCCATCGGAAGTATACTGTACGTGGAGAGTCTTAGCTGGGTCCACGGCCGCAGCAAGTATGTGCCTCCTTATTTTTCGGAATATAATGATTCCTCCAATCGGCAGGGACCCATCGACGGGCCACCGTATTTTGCGAAAAAACGTTTGCCCGGATCGCTGGGACCCACCGACGGCCATCGTATTTTGCGAAAAACGCGTTCCCCGCTGTCGGCTCGCACCCACCGGAAGTGCCTCCTTATTACGCACAAAAATGAATACTCCCCGGCTAGCTGGGACCCACCTTGGGGAGGCTGACTTGTGGGCCTACTAAGTTGACGGGACGAAGGGCTTTGACAACTTAGTCAATATGAACGATTCTAGCTCCAAAGGATCAGACGATGTCCATCCAACGGCCGTAGTGCTTCTTCAACCTCTGGTCTTCTTGCTCCAGCCGCCCAAAGCAGCGCTGGTCGTGCCGCATGCTCCTGCCTCCCGTGGCCGGTTGTGCTGCCACGGAGGCCTCACCGCCCCCTACTATTCCCACCGCTAGCTAGGCCCTGCAGCGCCAACAGCCTCACATCGCAGCCGAACCAGTGAACCCTCGTACTCCTCTCCGCGCGGGCTTCCACTGCCGCGTCTTCCCCGGCTCCGCGTTGTCCCCTTCCTAGGCCTCGCCGCCGTCCACCGCCGTGGTGCTCTCCGTGCGACGTGGTCAACGTGGTCAAGGAACGAATTCCATCGGAAGAGTACTGTACGTGGAGAGGCTGACAGCTGGGTCCACGGCCACAGCCCAGTTTTTTTGTGATTTGCCAAGTAAGTCGCTTTGTCAGGCCTGTTGGGCTGCAACTCTTTCAAGACGGGGAGAGCTTTCATTCGGCTGGCCGAGAAAATGGCCCATCAGTAATGAGAAATGGGATGTACATTTTTAAAACACATCAAACCGGCAATTAGTTTAAAATATTTTTTTTTCATTTCAAGATTTTAAATTACATTAATTTTTATGCGTGGAGAATTTGTTGGATTTTATATTGATATACATTTACTTTTAAAATCAGTTTGAATGTGAGTCGAAATTTCGGGATTAAAAACAGTTCGGACCGCTTTTGAAATATGCAAAATTTCGTATAATTTTTTAACCGTGGCCAAAATATGGGCTGTAATGCTAACAAAAAGAATATGGGCTACGAAAAACCTTAATAATTAGCAAATGGGCTGTAAATTATTAGAAATAATGGCAGATGGGCAGTATGCTGTTTTCCACATATTTGAGGCTTTCCTAAAAAAAGGTTGACGCACAAGCAGTCAATGTTGGATGGCCATCCAACGGCCATCGTGCTTCTTCAATCTCTCCTCCTCCAGCCGCTCAAACAAGCGTCGGCTGGACTGCCTGCTCCCTCCTCCCTGCGGCCGGCTCTGCTGCCGCGCAGACCTCACCGCCCCACCGTACTCCCATCGCTGGCCTAGCCATCCCTCTACTCACCCACACCTGCTGTTATTCTCCGTGACGGCGGGCAGACCAAGTAAACCCTCAGACAACAGTACTCCCCTCTGCGTGGGAAACAAGCGCGAGTCTTCCCCGCCTCCGTGTCGTTTCCTTCCTAGGCCTCGCCGTCGTCCATCGCCCATGTGCTCTCGTGGCGGCCTGGTCAACGTGGTCAACGACCGACATGCATCTGAAGTGGATCAGACGCGTGGAGAGGCCGATACCGGGTCCATGGCCGCACGCAAGGAAATGCCTCCTTATTACGCGCAAAATAATGATTCCTCCACGACATCGAGGACCCACCGAAAGGGCCTCTCAGATTTCGCGAAAAACGTTGCCGTTTGAAAGCTCGGACCCACCAGCTATATCTTAGCACGCAAGGAAGTGCCTCCTTATTACGCACAAAAAATGAATACTCCCGTTAGCTGGGACCCAAAGATAGTGGCAGGCTGACTTGTGGGCCTACTAAGTTAGCTGAGGACGGAGGGCTTTGTCAACTTAGTCAATATGCACGATTCTAGCTCCAGTGACCGTACGATGTCCATCCAACGGTCGTAGTGCTTCTTCAACCTCTGGTCTTCTTGCTCCAGCTGCCCAAACCAGCGCGGGTCGTGCCTCGTGCTCCTGCCTCCCGTGGCCGGCTGCGACGCGGCGAAGGCCTCACCGCCCCCTACTACTCCCACCGCTGGTCGGGCCATCCCTCTATTCACCCACACCCCCTGTTATTCTGCGGCGACGGCAGCCTCACACCGCAGCGAACCAGTGAACCCTCGTACTCCTCTACGCGTGGGCATCCACAGCCGCGTCTTCCCCGGCTCCGCGTCGTCCCCTTCCTAGGCCTCGCCGTCGTCCACCGCTCTGGTGCTCTCGGCGCGGCGTGGTCAACGTGGTCAAGGAACGGCTTCCATCGGACATGGACTATACGTGGAGAGGCTGACAGCTGGGTCCACGGCCGCAACAAGGAAGTGCCTCCTTATTGCGTGCAAAATAATTATTCCTCCACCTAACAGCGGGGACCCACCGAACGGGCCACCATATTTCGCGAAAAAAACGTTTGCCCCTGACTGCTGGGACCCACCAGCTACATCTTCGCACGCAAGGAAGTGCGTCCGGGCAAAAAAAACGATTCGCCCCCCTGACTGCTGGGACCCACCAGCTACATCTTCGCAGGCAAGGAAGTGCACGATACCGGGACCCACCTGGTCAAGCGTGCGTGGCGTTGTCATTCGGTCGCGAACGGTATGCGTACATATATACTAGTGGATGTAGAAACGCGCACGTGTCGTAGTAGAGGCGGCGTATGTGTCGTAGTAGAGGCGCCGCACGTAGCATGTACACGCGCGCATAGCCGCCGTGGTGCAAGAAAGAAAATACGGCCACGTATGTGTACATCTGGCGGGTCTCGAACGCCTACTCGGCGACACGCACGCCAGGGCTCGTGTACATGGCTGGGTCGGAACGGAGAAACAGCGTCGTCGTCGTGTTCATGGGGAGGCAACGGAATGCGTCGTGTTCATGGGGAGGCAACGGAATGAGTCGTGTTCATCGGGAGGCAACGGAACGCGTGGGAGCCAACCGGCTGGATCGGAATGGAATGTGTGGTCGTGTTCATCGGAAGGGCTTGGACGGAACAGGCGATGGAAATGAGGCCTTGCGTACCGCACAACGGAGGAAACAGACCTCCTACGTTCGGAACGGGGTCCTGTTGATCGGGAGGTGTGGCGATACGCAAAAACAAAGGAAACGGACCTCCTACGGTCGAAACAGGGTCTGTTGATCGGGAGGTGTGGCGTCTTGCAAAAGCGGATGAAACGGACCTCCTATGGTCGAAACGGGGTCTGTTGATTGGGAGGGTGTGGCATACCATGAAACGGACCTCCTACGGTCAAACGGGGTCTGTTGATCGAGGGGTGTGGCGTATCAAGAAAACGGGAGAAACGGACCTCCTACGGTCAAAACGGGGTCTGTTCATCGGCAGGGTGTGGCATCGCAAAAGCGGGACTCCACAGGATACTGTTCATCTCCACCGTCGACCTCCTCCGGCCTCCACGGGCTCCTGTTCATCCAGCCTCCACCGCCGCTACTCCACCGGCCATCGCTCAACCACCCCTCCACCGCTCACTGCTCATCCAGCCCTCCACACCACGCGGTCTGTTCAACCACCCCTCCACGGGCTCCCTCCACCGTCTCATGTTCATCCAGCCCTCCACCACACCATGGGGTCCTGTTCATCCGGAGGCAACGCCACCGCCATCGCTCATCCAACCCCCGCAACGCCATCGCTTCATCCCAAAGGCAGCATCGATCGGCTTGATTAGCAGCGATGGCGAAGGAATCGCTCGATGGGTTCGATTAACGACCATCGATCGATCACTCGGGTTCAATGAACGCGTAACTGCGGTCTGCAATCGCCGGGTTCTCGTTAGAGCACAACGCCTCGCTCGGGTTCAGTTAGAGCCAACACCTCGCACACACGCGCGTACGTGTACAAGAGAAACGCGCATCGCTCGGCCCCCGACCTCCCACCGTAACCGGGAACTCCCCGAAATTTTCCTAGCCCTCGCTTCTACCATGGTTTTTTCCGTCATGGACGGCCCAAAGAATGTCATGCAGCTGCGTCTCAGGCCCGCCCAGGACGAAAATCCCATTTTCTGTCATGATTTTTTGTCATAGAAGTAGGAGCCCACCACATCTATGATGATACCGGGTTTTGTCACAATTATCTTCATAGAAGTGTCATATGTATGACATAAAAGAATTTTTTTCGGCCCAAAATGTCACGGATGTGTCTTTTTTTTGTAGTGCCTACAACCAATTAACAAAGAGTCTCTTGTGTCCCCAACACACCCAATGCAATGGTAAATTGTATAGGTGCACTAGTTTGGCGAAGAGATTGTGATACAAGTGCAATATGGATGGTAGATATATGTTTTTGTTATCTGAAAATATAAAAACAACAAGGTAACTAATGATAAAAGTGAGCGAAAACGGTATTGCAATGCTTGGAAACAAGGCCTAGGGTTCATACTTTCACTAGTGCAAGTTCTCTCAACAATGATAACATAATTAGATCATATAACAGTCCCTCAACGTGCAACAAAGAGTCACTCCAAAGTCACTAATAGCAGAGAACAAACGAAGAGATTATTATGCGATGTGAAACCACCTCAAAGTTATTCTTTCTGATTGATCTATTGGGCTATTCCTATAAGTGTCACAAACATCCCTAGAGTTCGTACTAAAATAACACCTTAAGACACACATCCAACAAAACCCTAATGTCACCTAGACACTCCAATGTCACCACAAGTATCCGCGGGTTTGATTATACGATATGCATCCCACAATCTCAGATTCATCTATCCAAACCAACACAAAGAACTTCAAAGAGTGCCCCAAAGTTTCTACCAGAGAGTCAAGACAAAAACGTGTGACAACCCCTATGCATAACTTCACAAGGTCACAGAACCCGCAAGTTGATCACCAAAACATACATCAAGTAGATCACGTGAATATCCCCATTGTCACCACAGATAAGCACATACAAGACATACATCAAGTGTTCTCAAATCCTTAAAGACTCAATCTGATAAGATAACTTCAAAGGGAAAACTCAACACATTACAAGAAGGTAGAGGGGGAGAAACATCATAAGATCCAACTATAATAGCAAAGCTCGCGATACATCAAGATCGTGCCAAATCAAGAACATGAGAGAGAGAGAGAGACAGAGAGAGAGAGTGAGAGAGATCAAACACATAGCTACTGGTACACACCCTCATCCTCGAGGGTGAACTACTCCCTCCTCGTCATGGAGAGTGCTGGGATGATGAGGATGGCCACCGGTGATGATTTCCCCCTCCTGCAGGGTGCCGGAACAGGGTCCCGGTTGGTTTTTGGTGGCTATAGAGGCTTGCGGTGGTGGAACTCCCGATCTAGGTTCTGTTCTGGGGTTTTTGGGATTTATAAGAGGCGTTGGCGTCGGCAACAAGTTAGGCGGCCACGAGTCAACCACAAGGTCGAAGGGTGCGCCCTAAGGGGGTGGGGGCGCCCCCCACCCTTGTGGATGCCTCATGGCTCTTCTACGATATCTTATCATTCCAGTATTTTTTATATTTTCCAAAACTATTCTCCGTAAATTTTCAGGTCAATTGGACTCCGTTTGATATTCCTTTTCCGTAAAACTCAAAAACAAGGAAAAAACAGAAACTGGCACTGGGCTCTAGGTTAATAGGTTAGTCCTAAGAATCATATAAAATAGCATATAAATAGCATATAAATGCATATAAAACATCCAAGATAGATAATATAATAGCATGGAACAATCAAAAATTATAGATACATTGGAGACGTATCAGAGGCCAGCTGTACTCCACGCTCTACCTTCTTTCTCCATGTCAATCACGACCATAGCACAAGGAGTCGCTCCATCGAAGACGATGGCGTTTCGATGCTTCCATAGTTCCCGCAGCCCTAGAGAGAGAATGGTGCGGCTATCCTTGGCTTTGATATCTGTCACCTTGCAAGAATTACACCAAGGTATCAACTCCTCCTAAGGTGTCGGCATCCACTAAGGCTTTCCTAGGGCCTCCAGAACCATATGCCACACTGACCTCACAAAGACGCAAGACAGTAAAATGTGGTTGATCGTCTCCATGTCCACGTCGTAAAAAGGACATGCTGGCTGATGTGGAAGGCCGCGCCGCGCCAAGCGATCTGAGGTCCAACATCTATTCCGCGAGGCAAGCCAATTGAAGAACCTGCACTGCAATGGGGCTTTAGATTTCCATGCCATACCCGCATATGCGTCCACCTCAAGGCCCCAAAACTTGGAGGCGTACGTCGATCGTGCCGAGTAGTTGCAGTCATCCTCCCAAGCCATCGAATATGGTCTCGTGTATCCGTGGTGAGCATGATTGTCGGCGTCCTGTCCCAAAGGAGGAGAAACTCCTGCAGTGTCTCCTCATCCATGTCAGTGCCTACCTCAAGCGCCCAATATCCACCTTGTATTGCGTCAGAGACTGTTCTGACCTCCCGAACACGCCGCGGGATCCTTGCATATAATCTTGGGGCCAACTCTTGAACCCTAAAGCCTTGAAGCCATCGATCCTCCAAAAACAGCGCATCTTTGTCGTCGCCACATGCGTGATTGTGGTTGTTCTATAGATTGATCGCACTTCATCTGAAATTCTAATGTCGAAACCTCTCCATGGCCGTGAGTTGTCGGTACGTTGTAACCATGACCAGCGGGCCTGGGGCGCAAAGTTGAGCCAGTGTAGGTCCGGAGTGCCTAGGCCTCCAGCCCATTTGGGCATGCAAACACTCTTCCAAGCCACCTTGCATTGTCCACCACTGGCCTCATCCTTCCCGCACCAGTGAAAACCCCTATAGATCTTGACGATGGCCTTAATTGTCTTCGGGGAAAGGCTCAGAGCTAGCATGGCATGGATCGGGATTGCGCATAGCACGGACTTTACACGGATGAGCCTGCTGCTGATCGGAAGTGATGCTCCTCTCCAGTTGGAAATTTGACGGCCACTTGGTTGACCAGATCGTGAGGTTGAGCTGTAGTGAGTCATCGGGGGCTTAGCGGCAGGCTGACATAGCGATAAAGGAACGCTCCAGTCCGGCAGCCCAAAATCATGGTGATCCGCTCCGTCAGTTCATCCGAGCATCTAACTGGCATGGCGGCAGTCTTTTGCCATGTTAATCCGCAACCCAGATCCTCCACCGAACAACTCAAAGATTGACTTGCATATGTGGAGATCAGTGGCCTCCGGTTCGACGAAGAGTACGACATCGTCCGTGAAGAATGACACCCGCTGGCTTGAGCCCTGGCTGGTGAGAGGTGTGAGTAGTCCCCTTCTGTCCGCCAAGGATAACAAGCGGTGGAGTGGTTCCATCGTCATGATGGAGAGCATGGGAGAGAGGGATCCACCTTGTCGCAATCCCCTACGGTTGCCAATTGGCGCTCCTGGGATGTCGTTTATTAGTACTTTGGTGGATGCAGTAGATAACAGGCCAGCAATCCAGGACATCCAACTCTGGCCAAAGCCCAGTTTCCTCAACCTCCATGATAAAAGCCCATTGGATCGTGTCGAAGGCTTTCGATATGTCAAGTTTAATCAGTGCAGCCGGCTGCTTCAACGCATATAGCTTCTTGGCCATACATTGGACGAGCATATAGTTGTCATGGAGCGATGCCCACATATGAATGCGCTCTGGTGCATCCCCACTAGCTTTGGCAAATCAGTGGTGGCTGAAAGTGCAACTAATCCCTGGGTGGTTTAGGTAATTCTTAACAACATATAGCTCATTGAACTAATATTCTTTCAAGATAATCATTTCAGAAAGTTCAATGATTGGCATGGCATGGACTAAGGGATGTGGACCCCTCAAAATGCTAAGGACACATATTGGCAAAAGCTCAAGACTCTTCATTTCTATTCTAGGGATCCAAGAGCACATTGAGTCCATAGGAAATCCAATACTATTAAAAGGGGATGAGGTGTTGCTTAATGCCTTGCTTGCTCAAAGTGCTTAGTGATATGCTCCAAAAGCCCTCAACCACTTTCTCATTTCCACATATGTCCTAAACCTAAAGTCAAGCTCAGCCCCACCGATTTGATCTATCCGGCGCCACCGAGTTCACTTGACATAGCCACTACCAGAAACCCTAATCAGTTCGGTCTTACCGATAGAGGACTTGGTCTCGCCAAGATGGGATTGAAAATCTCTGTTTCCCTTCGTAACTTTTCAGTCTAACCGAGATGAGTGATCAGTCCCACCGAGTTGGCAATGCAAACTCTCTGTTTCCATTTTGTAACGTTTCGGTCTCACTAAAATGAGCGATCGTTCCCACCGAGTTTGCCTGACCAACTCTCTGTTTGCTTGTTACTGAAATCGGTCTCACCGAGTTGAAGTAATCGGTCAAACCAAGATCAAGTTTTTCCCTAACCCTAGCGCATCGGTCTCACTGAGTTGTTCGTGTCGGTCCCACCAAAAATCATAACGTTCACATTTGAAACTGAATAGGTCTCACCGAGTTTCACTATTCGGTCCCACCAAGTTTGGTAAATTGTGTGTAACGGTTAGATTTTATGTGGAGGCTATATATATACCCCTCCACCCTCCTCTTCATTTGAGAGAGAGCCATCAGAGCGTGCCTACACTTCCAGCATTCATTTTCCGAGAGAGAACCACCTACTCATGTGTTGAGACCAAGACATTCCAATCCAACCACAGGAATCTTGATCTCTAGCCTTCCCCAAGTTGCTTTCCACTCAAATCATCTTTCCACCATAGCCAAATCTGTGAGAGAGAGTTGATTGTTGGGGAGACTATCATTTGAAGCACAAGAGCAAGGATTTCATCATCAACACACCATCTATTACCTTTTGGAGAGTGGTGTCTCCTAGATTGGTTAGGTGTCACTTGGGAGCCTCCGTCAAGATTGTGGAGTTGAACCAAGGAGTTTGTAAGGGCAAGGAGATCGCCTACTTCATGAAGATCTACGGAAGTGAGACAAGTTCTTCGTGGCAATGGCCATGGTGGGATAGACAAGGTTGCTTCTTCGTGGACCCTTCATGGGTGGAGCCCTCCGTGGAATCGTGCAACCGTTACCCTTCATGCTTTGAAGTCTCCATCAATGTGGATGTACGATAGCACCACCCATCGGAACCACGCTGAGAATTTCCGTGTCTACATTGTGTTTGCTCCCTCCAAACTCCTCCCCTTTATCTTCATATGCAATGATTTACATTCCACTATTATACTCTTAGAATTGCATGTGTAGGTTGATTTCTTGACTTGTGTTAAGTTACTAAAATCTTCCAAGACTTAAAATTGGGAAAAGGCTAGATTTTTATTTGGTCAAGTAGTCTAATCACCCCCCCCCCTCTAGCCATACTTACAACCCTACAAGTGGTATCAGAACTTTGGTCTCCATTTGCCTTGATTTCCATAGCTTTGGTGATCATAGCCTTGGTTTCACAACCTAGGAGAGTATGGCGTCTAGCGAGGGAAATTACCACCGTAGAGGTCCTTACTTTCATGGTACTAATTTTTCTAGTTGGAAGCATAAGATTAAAATGCATATTCTTGGACATAACCCCGCTGTTTGGGCTATTGTGTGTATTGGTTTGCAAGGTGAATTCTTCGATGGAAGGGAACCGAATCATGAAGCTACCGCTGAAAAATTGAAGATGTTGCAGTACAATGCTCAAGCTTGCAATATCCTCTTTAACGGATCATGCCCTGAAGAATTCAACAAAATCAGCCATCTTGAGAATGCAAAGGAAATTGGGATACTCTGATTGATATGCATGAAGGTACCGACTCCGTCAAGGAATCCAAATTGGATGTGCTTCAAAGTCAACTTGACAAGTTCAAAATGAAGGATGGTGAAGGTGTCGCTGAAATGTACTCTAGGCTTGCTCTCATCACAAATGAGATTGCCGGCTTAGGGAGTGAAGAGATGGCCGACAGATTCATCATCAAGAAGATCCTAAGAGCCTTGGATGGAAAATATGACACTGTGTGTGATGCGTCTCCAACGTATCTATAATTTATGAAGTATTCATGCTATTATATCATCTGTTTTGGATGTTTATGGGCTTTACTAAACACTTTTATATTATTTTTGGGACTAACCTATTAACCGGAGGCCTAGCCCAAATTGCTGTTTTCTTGCCTATTTCAGTGTTTCGAAGAAAAGGAATATCAAACGGAGTCCAAACCGAATGAAACCTTCGGGAGAGTTATTTTTTTGAACGGAAGCAATCCAGGAGACTTGGAGTAGACGTCAGGGAAGCTTCGAGGAAGCCACGAGGCAGGGAGGCGCGCCCCCACCCTCGTGGGCCCCTCGTGGATCCCCTGACTGACTTCTTTCGCCTATATATGTCCATATACCCTAAAAACATCGCCTGAGTTCCAGAAGTTCACGTTTGATATAGATTACTACAGACTGTTCTGTTTTTGACAGATTCTGTTTTCTATGTGTTGTTTGCTTATTTTGATGAATCTATGAGTAGTATCGGAGGGTATGAACCATAGATAAGTTGGAATATAGTAGATATTACACCAATATGAATTTAGCATGAGTTCACAACAGTACTTAAGTGGTGATTTATTTTTCTTATACTAATGGAGCTTACGAGTTTTCTGTTGAGTTTGGTGTTGTGAAGTTTTCAAGTTTTGGGTAAAAGATTCGATGGACTATGGAATAAGGAGTGGTAAGATCCTAAGCTTGGGGATGTCTAAGGCACCCCAAGGTAATATTCAAGGACAACCAAGATCCTAAGCTTGGGGATGCCCCGGATGGCATCCCTCTTTAAATCTTCGTTCATCGGTAACTTTACTTGGAGCCATATTTTTATTCACCACATGATATGTGTTTTGCTTGGAGCGTCAATTTATTTTGTTAGGATTTGCTTGCTGTTATTTATAACAATGTTTTGCATCTTTTATTTCAATAAAAGTGGCATTGATAGCCTTTACTATGCCTATTTTACAAGTCTTCATGTTGCTGTTTGAAAACAGAAAGTTTACCGATGTTGCAAAAATTCCCTAGAAAAGTCAGAATGTGATAAAATGTTGAAACCTTTTGCATAATAAGCTATGATAAATTTACTACATTAGGAATTTTCTTTCATAATTTTTGGAGCTAGGGAAGTATGGATCTTGCTGCATTCTTTACAGACTGTCCTGTTTAGGCAGATTGTTGTTATGTCTGCATTGTTTGCATATGTTTGCTTCTTTAATGATTCTATTTGAGGATAGGACTATTAAATATGCAGAGGCATTTAGTATGCAATGTTGAATAATAATTTTAGTGATTTGCTACAGTAGAGTATGATAAGGTTTTTGCATTGGTTTATACTAACTTATCTCACAAGTCCTTGTTGAGTTTTGTGTGGATGAAGCTTTTGAGATTTAGGGAGACCGTGATATGAGAGGAATTAAGGAGACACAAAAGCTCAAGCTTGGGGATGCCCAAGGCATCCCAAGATAATATTTCAAGAAGTCTCAAGCGCCTAAGCTTGGGGATGCCCCGGTTGGCATCCCACCTTTCTTCTTCAACAACTATCGGTTTAGTATCGGTTGATCCTAAGTTTTTGCTTCTTCACATGATTTTTTCTATTCTTAGAATGTCATTTTATTTTGTTTTGCTTGTTATTTGAATAAAATATCCTGAAATTCTTAAATGAGATAGAGTCTTCACATAGCTACATAATTATTTAACTACTCATTGATCTTCACTTATATCTTTTTGGAGTAGTTTGTCATTTACTCGTGTGCTTCACTTATATCCTATGAGTAAATAGTTGAATGAGCCAATATCATAAATCTGAAATTATTTATGTTTCATATGATTATCCCATGGGGAGTAATGACTTCACATATAAGAAGTAGAGGTGGTAAATTTATTGAAGGTTAGCAAACATTGTATTGGTCACTTGAGCAATTCATGGAAGAATATTGAGGGAAGAGATATTTCACATATAAATATACTATCTTGGACATCTTTTATGATTGTGAGCACTCATTAAAATATGACATGCTAAAAGGTTGATGTTGGACAAGGAAGACAACGTAATGGGTTGTGTTTTCTTATATCCGAAATAAAGTATATTGTCATAGATCATCCAACATGCTGAGCTTGCCTTTCCCCCTCATGCTAGCCAAATTCTTTGCACCTAGAGATACTACTTGTGCTTCCAAACATCCCTTAATCAGTATTGCCATGAGAGTCCACCATACCTACCGATGGATTGAGTAAGATCCTTCAAGTAAGTTGTCATCGGTGCATGCAATAAAAAATTGCTCTCTAAATATGTATGATCTATTAGTGTGGAGAAAATAAGCTTTATACGATCTTGTGATGTGGAAGCAATAAAAGCGACGGACTGCATAATAAAGGTCCCTATCACAAGTGGCAATATAAAGTGACATTTTTTTTTGCATTAAGATTTTGTGCATCCAACTATAAAAGCGCATGACAACCTCTGCTTCCCTCTGCGAAGGGCCTATCTTTTATTCTTGTCTTATACCTTATGCAAGAGTCATGGTGATCTTCACCTTTACTTTTCACATTTTATCCTTTGGCAAGCACATTGTGTTGGAAAGATCCTGATATATATATATATATCCAGTTGGATCTAAGGCATCATGAACTATTATTGTTGACATTACCCTTGAGGTAAAAGGTTGGGAGGCGAATCTATAAGCCCTATCTTTCTCGTGGTCCGATTAAAACTTTGAACCCATAAATATCACGTGAGTGTTAGCAATTGTGAAAGACTAAATGATAGTTGAGTATGTGAAGTTTGCTGGATCAAAGCTCTGACATAGACTCTTCCTGAAAATAAGATGAATTGTAATTGTTTGATGACTAATAACACGATTTGTTAGTTTTCAAGAAAGTTTATGATCTATGCTTTAACATGTGAATAGTTTGTTACTTGATCATGAAAAGTTTTATGAGATGAGCTACTGTTATGACATATGATGATGCTAGAAAAGGTGATTGAAATTATCATTGATCAAATTTGTGCACCTGCTAGCATTCACACTTCATAAATTATTTCTTTTACCATTTACCTACTCGAGGACGAGCAGGAATTAAGCCTGGGGATGCTGATACGTCTCCAACGTATATATAATTTATGAAGTATTCATGCTATTATATTATCTGTTTTGGATGTTTAGGGGCTTTACTAAACACTTTTATATTATTTTTGGGACTAACCTATTAACCGGAGGCCCAGCCCAAATTATTGTTTTCTTTCCTATTTCAGTGTTTCGAAGAAAAGGAATATCAAACGGAGTCCAAACGGAAACCTTCGGGAGAGTTATTTTTGGAACGGAAACAATCCAGGAGACTTGGAGTAGACGTCAGGGAAGCTTCGAGGAAGCCACGAGGCAGGGAGGCGCGCCCTACCCCCCTGGGCGCCCCCCCACCCTCGTGGGCCCCTCGTGGCTCCCCTGACCGACTTCTTTCGCCTATATATGTCCATATACCCTAGAAACATCGGGGAACAGAATAGATCGGGAGTTCCGCCGCCGCAAGCCTCTATAGACACCAAAAACCAATCGGGACCCTGTTCCGGCACCTTGCCGGAGGGGGGATCCCTCACCGGTGGCCATCTTCATCATCCCGACGCTCTCCATGACGAGGAGGGAGTAGTTCACCCTCGGGGCTGAGGGTATGTACCAAAGAGCTATGTGTTTGATCTCTTTCTCTCTCGTGTTCTTGAGGTGGTACTATATTTATGTATCGCGAGCTTTGCTATTATAGTTGGATCTTATGATGTTTATCCCCCTCTACACTCTTGTAATGTATTTAGTTTTCCTTTGAAGTTATCTTATCGGATTGAGTCTTTAAGGATTTGAGAACACTTGATGTATGTCTTGCATGTGCTTATCTGTGGTGACAATGGGATATTCACGTGATCCACGTGATGTATGTTTTGGTGATCAACTTGCGGGTTCCGTTTGTGAACTCATGCATAGGGGTTGGCACACGTTTTCGTCTTGACTCTCCGGTAGAAACTTTGGGGCACTCTTTGAAGTTCTTTGTGTTGGTTGAACAGATGAATCTGAGATTGTGTGATGCATATCGTATAATCATACCCACGGATACTTGAGGTGACATTGGAGTATCTAGGTCACATTACGGTTTTGGTTGATTTGTGTCTTAAGGTGTTATTCTAGTACGAACTCTATGATAGATTGAACGGAAAAAATAGCTTCGTGTTATTTTACTACGGACTCTTGAATAGATCGATTAGAAAGAGTAACTTTGAGGTGGTTTCGTACCCTACCATAATCTCTTCGTTTGTTCTCCGCTATTAGTGACTTTGGAGTGACTCTTTGTTGCATTTTAAGGGATAGGTATATGATCCAATTATGTTATTATTGTTGAGAGAACTTGCACTAGTGAAAATATGAACCCTAGGCCTTGTTTCCTAGCATTGCAATACCGTTTTCGCTCACTTTTACCACTTGTTACCTTGCTGTTTTTATATTTTCAGATTACAAAACCTATATCTACCATCCGTATTGCACTTGTATCACCATCTCTTCGCCGAACTAGTGCACCTATACAATTTACCATTGTATTGGGTGTGTTGGGGACACAAGAGACTCTTTGTTATTTGGTTGCAGGATTGTTTGAGAGAGACCATCTTGAACCTACGCCTCCCATGGATTGATAAACCTTAGGTCATCCACTTGAGGGAAATTTGCTACTGTCCTACAAACCTCTGCACTTGGTGGCCCAACAACGTTTACAAGAAGAAGGTTGTGTAGTAGACATCAAGCTCTTTTATGGCGCCGTTGCCGGAGAGGTGAGTGCTTGAACGCTAATAAGGGTGGGGGCGTATGCCATGCTATGGTCGCTTTGGCTATGTAGAAATGATTTGATTTTTAATGACAAAAATGCTTCTTCTCTGCAGGTTATTTCCGTTTATGCACTTTTCGCTTCATCACGTGGTCTCACGCTACAGGCGGAGCACCAACCGCTGTTCAAGGTGGTGTGTACATGGTTGGAACAGGCGGCTATGGAGGTTTTTGCCCAACATGGGTGGCAGCATAACCTCCGGATCGATCCACCGCCGAGTTCGACATAGGCAAAGTGTCGGTCCATAGGACTCTACTGTTGTCGTTTTGTCGGTTTTCTTACTTTTTCTAGTGTCATACTTTGGTGTTTGGCTGTGTGCATCCTAATTATGCAGAGGTCGGATGTTACTCATAATGTTTTGTATCCGTTTGATGCTACATTTGAGATAATAAAATCGCTCTTTATCGAAAAAAATACTAATTTTGGCCCCACAAGGTCTCTACTGCATTGTAACATCGCAAGGAGAGTTTGGAGGACATCTGCTACAGTAGCTTGTTTGTGCCTTACAATGTACTAGTAAAGATTTGGATATTGTTCCCACAACGGTATATTACCCAACCACTTGTCCTCCCAAAACCTGATTTGGGGGACATCCTTGATCATGAAAGTGCCAAAGCAGACAAAACCTCGCTTCATTTTCACGATGCTGTCCCAAAAGTGTGAATCTCCAGCCATCCACTGGATTGGACTTGCGACAATGGCTTACTACAAAATTACTTATTGCGTACTACCTTCATCCTGGTTTATTGGTCTCCTTCGCATTTTGTGTTAAATTTTGATCTTAGATTTAACTAACAAATATTGATGCATGTATATCATTGGAAACCATGTTCAAATACAAATTCAACGATATAATTTTTGAGACATGCATTATTATTTTGTTAATTAAATCCATGATCAAAGTTTGACACAAAATACTAAAGGGATCAATAAATGAGAATGAAGGTAGTATCAACAATTGCCACACTCCATCAGTTGTCAGTAGCTAGCTTAAACAGCCACTTGCTAGGTAAGGCAGCAGCCTTCATGACCAAATCATGAATTCCTAGAACCCCTGCTCTGTAGGGCGGCACAAAATGCTCCATTTAACCACTCTGCTAGTAAAATCTAGAGCGGAAATAATCAATTTTTTAAGTATACCCCTTGGTATAGCGCAAAAGAACATCATATACAAGGGAAGGCTGCTAAGCACCGAGTTAATCAGTCTAAGGCGACCTCCTGAAGAAAGATGTTTTCCTTTCTAACTACAAAGTCTTTTCTCGAACCATTCTAACACCCTTTTCCATTCAACATTTGTAAGTTTTGAAAAGGAATACCTAAATACGTAAATGGAAATTCATCGGAGGCACAACCAAAAATCTCGGTGTATATTCTCCATAGTTTGGGCTTGTTCAAAACAGAATAACTCACTCTTATGGAAATTAATTGTAAGACCCGATAGTTGCTCGAATGCACAAAGTAATATCTTCTTATTACGAGCCTTCCTTAGGTCAACATACTGAAGAATAGATAGGCCTCCATCAACTAGATGTGACACTACTCCACTAATCTGCTCATCTGCTTTGGCTTTATCAATTAGAACGGCCAACATGGCAGATACGATGTTGAAGAGCCTAATGAATAGGGGATCACCCTGTCGAAGACCCTTCTTTGTTTGAACATAAGGTCCTACATCATCGTTTATCTTTATAGCTACACTTCCTCCCGAGACAAAAGACTTCATCCAAGATATCCACTTGGGCGAGAAAGCTTTCATACGAGGAGTTAACAATAATAGCAATCATCAACAAATGAGTTAACAGCATCTTGACAGGAAATGAGTTAACAGGGCATCACTTAACATGTGAGGAGCAAAGCAAAGCAAAGATGGCAGGAATCAACATCCCTGGAACTGAAAACACTTACTAGCAGCCTTATATGTTACAACCTGGAGCATGTGAACACAAAGGAAGGAAAATAAGGCGAAAATAAATAAATGGGTCAAATCTTGATATGATACAGCGGGCATCAAAACTGCAACCCTACCGTGCAAGCTAGCTAACAGGAAAGCAGACATATAGGATCATCCTTTGCTTGTTTAACTTCAAGCCACAGGTATCACCCAGATTGTTGAGAAGTTGCCAGCATAAGCATATCCTAGCAGAAAAGCTGCAGCTATCCATTGTTTCAAATGGCAGACGAAAAATCTACTGAATCACACACTCACATTTCCTGAAACCCTCATTTTCCAGTTCATCATCTGACAAACTTCCATCGCTGTTGAAAGAAACATAATCATTCAGTACTCAGAAAATATTATGGCTACAAGTAACAACCAGTGGGTACAAGACTTGTAAGTCAACAAAATAATAAAGCATGTGTCTGCACTCATGCTCAATACAGATTGCAGTTAGAGAATCAATAAGTTTGAAAAGGTTGCAATTAGCAATCGAAGTAGTAAACTGGCCTTCACATTAATTCCAACAAACACACATAAATACCTTTTTTTTTAGGAACTGGCAGATCATCTGCGTATATATTGAGCAGGAGACAAACAAATACAAAGGTCCTTACAAGAGGAAGAGAAATAAAGAACTAGCCTAGCCTAATCAGGTTCAGGTTCAGGAGAATTCTGCGTGTCACTAGTCCAATGAAAGGAGAGCATTGGCTGGAGGATGTCTTGCTTGATCAGGTTAAGCAGCTCGTCTTCATGCTGCACATGCTTCTCGAACACCCGTCGAACATCCTATCAGCTCTATCGACATGGAGGAGGTGCATCATATGAATAAATGAGTGTAATCGGAACAAAGTTGGAATCACTTTTGAGATAGTTGATGTACGATACTTAATACTCCCTCCAATCCATATTAATTGACGCAGCTTTAAAGTTGTACTAAAGCTGCGCCAAATAATATGGATCAGAGGGAGTAGCAAAGTTCAACTCCACCAAAGTAGACAACTTATAGCACTAATAGTGAACTGCTTCTAGAAATGTGCTAAAATTTATAATCTACAAATAGACAAACGACAATGTACTATTTCTGTGCTGGTAATGATGAAAGAAGGGAATATAATTTTCAGATTGTACCTGGCTTCGAATTCCCTTATCTCAAAAAGCTCCTTTCCACATGTATCAGTCCATTGAACTTTTCTCCGTTCCATACCAGATTTCAAGGTTTGCACCTCTTCCAGTGACTCACGTGGTTCTTCACCTTCACTCACCACTATACAATGCTCTGACGAATCCCTTTTTGAGTTGCTCTTAAGACAACCTTTTCTCTCATCTCCAGTTATGGAACCATTAGTGGTAACCTTCTTCTTTGTTGAACGGGATGGCTCTTCCAAAGAGTCCAAAGTGTTGCTTGAACTCAATTTCGGAGGAGTCGCCCCTTCGAGCTCCAAAGCAGTGCTACCGAAGCAGATGAAGGGAGCACATTTACGGGGAGCTTGGTTTTTCGTGTTAGCCAGATGATACACATGCTCAGCTTCCCCATCAACTAGTCGGTACTGACTCCATGCCTTGACAGGCTTCTCTTCTTCTTTCCGTCCAAGCAGCAAAAGAGCAAGGCCATGACTGTATCCTGAAGCTGACGATGAGAAGAAACCTCCTCCTTCCACAGCCAGTAGCATTTCCACTTCTCATCCAGGAACCATTAACTATATTCTTCTGCTCTTAAACTTCCCCTTCATTAACTAGTCTACTGTGCTACAAGGGAAGCAAAATCAGATTCAATGCTCACTATACTTGAAATGGAGATATACACTACCGTCTCATGAATATAAATCAGTAGCAGAATATGAGCTGCACATCGCTTTGTCGAGTAGTAAATGACATAAATTCTACCATCTCATTCCACAGGGCACGGATATCTCTACTGCAGCAGGCATTCTTGTCTTGGCCCTTCGTTGGTTACTATGCAATCAAGAAACATATAAGGTTCCCAATTATATCCAACCGATCCAGTTTTAGCTGAGCAAATAATTGAAGAGTTCACCTAAACATGATCACATGCCTAATGTACTCCCAAACTGCATCGAAGCCTAAAGGGCTCTTGATTCACTCGTACCACACATATGCCATAACTAACCCGCCAATCCCATGTGAAAAATGCAATGAACCGGAGCGCACACTCTAACATACTTCTAAAGAGATTAAAAAAAACATAAAGAAACTGCAAATACAGATTGACAACAAGTTCATAATGAGCTAATCCCAACAAGATATGTTCCAAAGTACGCAACAATTGCTTCCTGACTGAGTTTCATAGAATACAAAAGAAAGAAAATCCGCAGCACCGAGCTAAGATCCCACTAACGCATACACTGAAGAACAGGCCGAAGAGGTAGGCCTTCACACGGATCTAGCAACCAAGAACCAACCAAATCCTTAATAATCGGCTTAAGTAAGGAACGCATTGGCTAACACCAATACTCAACACCCAAACTAAGGACCTGCACGACTCGGATCCAAAAAAGAAGTCCGGAAAGTTTAAATCAGTGGGCGAATAAAATGCTACGGCTGAACGGATCGGACCTGGGGGAGAGCTACATTCCGATTGGGCGCAGCGGGGTTGGAGGCGGGGGGGCTATCGGATCTGAGATGCGAGGTGAGGAGAGAAGTGGAAACCGATTGTAGGGAAAAAATCAAGAGGGGAGGTTGGAGTAGGAAAAGAGAAGGCACAGACAGGACCTCAGCGGCAGTTGGTGCTGCTCTGTCCTAGTGAGACTTGCGCTGGAGACGATTGGTTCGGGCCCTCGTCACCTTGTGGGTCCGGACTGTATTTCTTTTTCTTTTTTGATTTTGAGACCGATGGGTCCGGACTGTAAGTAGGCGTTCTTTTGTTGCGTGTTGCGTAGAGCGGCAAAATTTCGTGTTTTGAGCCTTTTGACAAACAAAATCAAGATCTGATCCCGGTTTGAAAGATTTTCAGGATTTGACTCATTTTCCTATCGCCAGGGGATCTGGCGGTAGGGTTAGACAGCCTACCGCCAGTGCTCCTGGCGGTAGGGTACTTATCCAAGTCAGCACGCGAAAACGGCCGCCGTCCCCTTCCGTTGCACCCTACCGCCAGGGCACCTGGCGGGTAGGGTCCGGGCCGTTATTTACACCGAAGCCCCCGCGTCCCTGCCCATCCCCCCGCCCCTCCTGTCGGCATTTCTTCTTTTTCTCCCCCAAGTCGCCCCTCTCTCCCTCTCTCATCTCCTCCACTCCCCTCCTCGGATCTTCACCGCTTGTTGATCGTTTTTGCGGATCGAGATGGCCTCGAAGAGAGAAACGTAAGGTCCTCCAATCCCTCCAATTAGTTTTTGCAAACTTGCTTCCGATTCGACGCATTATTTGCTTGAAATCCCTCATATTTTTGAACTTAGATTGGATTTTTTTTCACCTAAGATTGATTGTAGTTGTAGTTCTTAGTTCTTTAGTAACTAGTGGTATTGGATATGAACTCTAATCAATAGTTCATATGTTAGTGTGAATATGAACCCTAGTTCATAAATTTTTTTGCTAAAAAAATTATGATGTAATGTTGATACGAGGATGAACCCTAGTTTGATGATGCATGTTGATATGATGATATGATCTAGTGTGAAGATGAACACTAGTTTGATGATGCATGTTGATATGATGATATGAAGATGTTGTTTGGAAAAAAATATGATGATATGATGTATGTTGGAGGATTTTTTTTTGATATGATGCATGTTGATACGACTTGATCCATCATGTGTAGTAGATGTTGTTGGAGGAATATGCTTAAGATTTTTTGTTCATATGATGCATGTTGATATGATTTGATTTCATTGTTTGTTTATGTATGTTTATGCTTATGCTGCTTTTGTTTATGAAATTACATTAAAGGCCACCTCTTGCGGACAACATCGATAGCGGTACTCCATCTTTGGACTAGGCATTCGACAAGGGTCATCGTGCCCGTTTCATAGAGAAACGGAGAGGTAAGTAATATGAATGAAATATTGATCAAAGTTTTCGGATTGATGAAAATGATTTTCTAACTTTTGGCGTTCACTTTTTGACAGATGCTCCAGCCACTGTGCATGAGGGATCATGGGGTTCATTGGCATATGGACTACGACGATCGCTATGCACCGTTCTTCAAGAAAGCCCGTCTGTTGGGTTTCGTGTTGCAGTTCAAGCGTCAGCTGCCGACGCTTGTCCACGCAGCTCTCACTGCTCTGGTTGACCGGTGGCGACCGGAGACCCATTCTTTCCATCTGCCATGCGGGGAGATGACGGTGACCCTCGAGGACTAGGGGATGCTTACTGCCGTGCCGATCGAGGGTCATGCACTCACCGGTCGAGTGGAGAGGACCAACTAGCAGCAGAGGGTTACCCTCCTCATCGGCGACTGCCCCGTTGCCAAGAGTAACCGTACATCCGGTGTGCCGTTGAGCTGGCTCTCGGAGCACCGGAAGACATGCCCCCAAGGCACAGATGACGCGACTGTGGAGTTGTACACGAGGGCCTATCTATGGTATATTCTCTCGGAGGTCGTGTTTCTAGACAGCTCCGGGAACTCTGCCAACTGGGCGTATCTTTTCTTCCTAGCGGACTGGGATGCAGGGTACAGTTGGGGGACCGCATCTCTCACCTACCTATATAGTTCGGTAAGAGAGTGTCTAATTGCCTACCTACCTACGAAAGTGTGTCCATGACCTTTTCTTATATCTGATCCTCATTTGATGTTTTGCAGCTTGACGACGCAACGCAGAGGACGGGAGACAAGTCCAATATGGATGGCTTTGTCTAGGCCTTCTCCATTTGGATGTGGGAGCGGCTGCCGGTGGGGCGTCCGGAGAAGATGCCAAGACACCCATGGGAAGACTATAGCGAAGACAACGATGAGACTCGAAACCCCAACGTAGCTTACGAGTGGGACGTTGTCAAACTCTACACGGGCCTAAACAAGACTTCGTACAAGACCTACACCAACGAGTTGGACGCTTTGACGCATATGCAGGTATATGAACTCGCTCAACACCTTTCTCTTTGATTCCACTTTTGACCGAGAGTGGGAACTTACCAATGTATATGCAATAGGTAAATTGGTGGCTGTATCGACAAGACCGAGAGTGGGACTTTGATCTGAACGTGATGTGCGATGCGGACCGTGGTCTCTGGCGGTGCATCGTGCCCATGATCTGTGTGTACGCCGTCGAGTGGCACTTGCCACGCCGCGTGGCCACACAATTTTGGATTTATCAGCATACCCCACCGGGCCAGCCTACCGATACTGGCGGCCACGCGCTCCACCTGTGAGCGCTTTGTTCTCCGTGCCCATGATTTCATTACGCTTATCATGTTTCTTGTTGCTTATGATGATCTCATTGCACTTATGATGATTCTTGTTGGTTATGCCTTGCAGGATGAGCCGACAGAAGAATCAGTCGATCACAGATTGGGGAGAGGAGCATAAGACTCATGTGACGGAGTGGGACCGATGGAGGTACCGTAAAGACGTGGAGAGGAAAGTGGTATTTGGGATGCTTACAGGCGACACATGAGGTGGTACGATGATGGCCAAGCACCGTCTTCGTCTCGAGGCCTCGGTGGATGGCGGAAGACATCACAGCTGGAGAGGGATGACCCGAGGAAGAGGCCTACGGGCCGGCATCGAGAGACATGCACAAGTGGATTTAGGGAGTTTGCACCCTCATCAACAGTGGTAAGTTTGAACCGACGGTTGTATTTAAATTAGTTTATTCGTCATCGTGGATCGACTTATGTCGTTGCAGTCTGGTGAGCTGAACAGATGCATCTTTGAAGCCTCAGATGCACTAGGTGATCTCCCCGGGAGCGTACAATCTGAGAACAAAGTGAGGGGGACGATGAAGGTACAATTTCAGCCTCCTCGGAACAGATGCATCTTGTTCACTTGCAATCAGTCGATCTGATACTTATTATGCCCTTGTTTCATTGTGAGTGCAGAAGTTCGTGAAGCGTTGTCGCAAGCTGGTAGGGCTGCTTGGGTGTGCTGGAGCTGGATCAGTTGAAGCTTATCAGCATGTAGCCACACAGGGTCTCATCGGCTCATCGAGCCATGCTCCCTCGTCGTCTAGGTTGGTTGGGGAGGAGGAGGAGGAGGAGGAAGAGGATGAGGAGGAGGAGGAGGCCACACATGAAGAAGGGGAGGAGGAGGAGGATGAGAGCAACGGGGAGGAGGAGTACGACGAAGATTATGGACCTCCACTAACTCAAACATCTCAAGCATCTCAGCTGCCGAAGAGGAATCTGAAGAAGAAGGATTTGCTGAGTCAGGATGAGGGAGTCCTAGACTAAGGGGTCCTCGGGCGTCCGGCCTATTATCCATGGGCCGGACTGATGGGCTGTGAAGACATGAAGACCAAAGACCATACTCGTGTCTGGATTGGACTCTCCTTGGCGTGGAAGGCAAGCTGGGCGACCAGCTGTGAAGATTCCTTCTTATGTAGCCGACTCCATGTAACCCTAGATCTCTCCGGTGTCTATATAAACCGGAGAGCATAGTCCAGATAGGTGAAAGTGCAACTATCCCTAGGTGATTTTGGTAATTCATAACAACATATAGCTCATTTAGCTAATACTATTCCAAGATGAATATTTCAGGAAAGCTCAATGAATGGCATGGCATGAATGATGAAAGTGGATCCCTCAAAATATTAAGGACAAAGGATTGGCTCAAGCTCAAAAGCTCAAGACTCTACATTTTACATTTTAGTGATCCAAGATAACATTGAGTCATAGGAAAAGCCAATACTATCAAGAAGGGATGAGGTGTTGCTTAATGAGCCTTTTGCTCCATGTGCTTAGTGATATGCTCCAAAACCCTCCACTACTTTCTCACATCCACATATGACCTAAAACCAAAGTCAAACTCGGCCCTACCGATTCTTTCTATCCGCGCCACCGAAGTTCGGATGTCATAGTCACCGCCACAAACCCTAGGCAAATCGGTTTCACCGATAGGGATCTCGGTCTCACCGAGATGGGATTGTAATCTCTCTGTTTCCCCTTCGTAACTTTTCGGTCTCACCGAAAGAGCGAATCGGTCCCACCGAGATTACAATGTAAACTCTCTGTTTCCCTTTTGTAATTTTTCGGTCTCATCGAAAGAGCAAATCGGTCCCACCGAGTTTACCTGACAAACTCTCTGGTTAGCTAATTACCAAATTTGGTCTCACTGAGTTTGTGTAATCGGTCTCACCGAGATTACGTTATGCCCTAACCCTAACCAAATTGGTCCTACCGAGATGCATGTCAGTCCCACAGAAAATCCTAACGGTCACTAGGTTTACTAAATCGGTTTGACCGAGTTTGATGATTCGGTCCCACCGAGTTTGGTAAATTGTGTGTAACGGTTAGATCTTGTGTGGAGGCTATATATACCCCTCCACCTCCTCTTCATTCGTGGAGAGAGCCATCGAGAACAAACCTACACTTCCAACTTACCAGTTACGAGAGAGAACCACCTACTCATGTGTTGAGGCCAAGATATTCCATTCCAACCATATGAATCTTGATCTCTAGCCTTCCCCAAGTTGCTTTCCACTCAAATCTTCTTTCCACCAAATCCATATCCCGTGAGAGAGAGTTGAGTGTTGGGGAGACTATCATTTGAAGCACAAGAGCAAGGAGTTCATCATCAACACACCATTTGTTACTTCTTGGAGAGTGGTGTCTCCTAGATTGGCTAGGTGTCACTTGGGAGCCTCCGACAAGATTGTGGAGTTGAACCAAGGAGTTTGTAAGGGCAAGGAGATCGCCTACTTCGTGAAGATCTACCGCTAGTGAGGCAAGTCCTTCATGGGCCATGGTGGGATAGACAAGGTTGCTTCTTCATGGACCCTTCGTGGGTGGAGCCCTCCGTGGACTCGCGCAACCGTTACCCTACGTGGGTTGAAGTCTCCATCAATGTGGATGTACGATAGCACCACCTATCGGAACCACGACAAAAACATCCGTGTCTCCAATTGCGTTTGAATCCTCCAAACCCTTCCCTTTACATTCTTGCAAGTTGCATGCTTTATTTTCCGCTGCCAATATACTCTTTGCATGCTTGCTTGAATGTTGTGAAGATTGCTTGACTTGTTCAAAAATAGTTAAAATCTGCCAAAGTCTAAAATTGGGAAAAGGTTAAGTTTTTATTGGTCAAGTAGTCTAATCACCCCCCTCTAGACATACTTCAAGGTCCTACAATAGGACACATTCATTACCATATACACATAGGCTAGACTTCTAGGGTTTAGCCATTAGGATCTCGTGGTAGATCAACTCTTGTAACACTCATATTCATCAAGATCAATCAAACAGGAAGTAGGGTATTACCTCCGTAGAGAGGTCCCGAACCTGGGTAAACATCGTGTCCCCCGTCTCCTGTTACCATCGATCCTAGACGCACAGTTCGGGACCCCCTACCCGAGATCCGCCGGTTTTGACATCGACATTGGTGCTTTCATTGAGAGTTCCACTGTGCCGTCGACAAAGGACTCGATGGCCCCTTAGATCGTCAGTAATGGCGCCGTTCAGGGAGAAACCTTCCTCCCCGGACAAACCTTTGTGTTCGGCGACTTCGTACTACGGGCCAACTCGCTTGGCCATCTGGAGCAGGTCGATAGCCACGCCCGCCATCGTGTCGAATCTGGAAGCTTGAACTGCGTCGTGGATACCGTGGAGACTTGATCTTCGATGGATTCGAGGCTGGCGATCGCTCCCTCTCTCCGATGAACATGACTTAAATCTGTCATCGGATCACATCCAGGAGATGGACCCTATTGCTGCAACGGCCTTAGAGCCAAAGCAGATCGTGCCATCCGAGGCCGCAGAGTCCGCGGCGTTGGAGCCACACACGGACTCAACGCCCTGCAATATTCGCTTTAACGGAACTTCGTACTTGTCTCCAGCTATAAGTCCCGGACTGTGTATGCCCGCGGACACCGAGCTAGATTGGTTATCGATCTTCGAGTTCAGCGCCGCTGACGTTTTCCACCACTCTCCTTTGGGTGACGTGCTAAAATCTTTAAAGAATTTGTCCTTGGAGAAGGACTCACAGCCGAACTACGTCCGGTTCGAGCTAGAGACGGATGACAAAGAATTTTGCTTCCCACCCGCCACCCACTTTATAGCCACCGTCGATGACTTAACCGACGTGCTTGACTATGGCTCCGAAGTCATCGACGACATGGACGACGATGCCGATAAGGAGCAAGGCCAAGACCCACCATTTACCGGACGTTGGACGGCTACCTCTTCGTATGACGTGTGCATGGTTGATACACCCAAAGGATCTAGCGACGACGAAGAAGAGCCAGAGGCGAATAAAACCTTTGAGACGTAGTCCAAGCGCCGACGCCCCAAACGCCGTCCTAAGCCTCATCGCTCAAAGGACGGCAACACCGGCACCGGAGAGAATAGTACTCCAGGCGACGCCGAAAACAATGAAGACCCTGTCGGAGCTACATCCGAACAGGAGGAACATGACAACAGGCAAGGCAACCCTGATGAACAGGCCATAGAAGATGACTCGGAGGGCGGCGGTTACCATCCACCCTCCGAGGAGGAGACAAGCCTCGGCAACAAAGACTTCATCGTGCCCGAGGATCCTCTGGAGCAGGAGCGCTTTAAGCTTCAGCTCATAGCCACTGCAAGGAGCCTGAAAAAGAAACAGCAGCAGCTTCAAGCTGAACAAGATCTGCTCGTCGACAAGTGGACTGATGTCTTGACAGCCGAAGAATATGGCCTCAGGCACCCAACAAAGAGCTACCCGAAATGTAGACTGCTACCTCAATTCGATGAGGAAGCACCAGAGAACACATCTTCCTTGCGTAATGCGGAACGACCACCACGTGGTCGATACAGGGTGGACGACCGGCCACCCCCCGGCCGGGATAAAGCGGCAACTCAGGCCGAACAGCAGCCTGCCCCACCGCCTTGTAAAAATAGAGACGGAAGAGTTCGGAGTCACACGTACGACCTCCGGCAGATCCTGGACGATAGAACGAGACATACAAGATCGATCTACAGATCACAAGGGCGTGCCTCGAGGTATGACGACGGCTACCTATTCGGACGTGATAAATCTAACCACGCCCGGGCCGAATACCGCAGACGGACTCCGTCAGAGCTATGCCACGACGCGGCCCGATATAGAGGCGCCGGACACCCTCTCTGCATCACAGATGAAGTACTTGATCACGAATTCCCCAAGGGGTTCAAGCCTGTCAACATTGAATCACACGACGGCACAACCGATCCCGTAGTCTGGATCGAGGATTTCATTCTCCATATCCATATGGCTCGAGGAGATGACCTCCACGCCATTAAATACCTCCCACTAAAGCTCAAAGGGCTAGCTCGGCACTGGCTTAACAGCCTGCCTGAAAATTCTATCGGCAGCTGGGAGGACTTGGAAGAAGCTTTCCTGGACAACTTCCAAGGAACCTATGCCCGGCCACCAGACGCCGCTGACTTAATCCACATAGTTCAACAACCCGGAGAATCAGCCAGAAAATTCTGGACTAGGTTCCTAACCAAAAAGAACCAGATCATTGACTGTCCGGATGCTGAGGCCTTAGCAGCCTTCAAACACAGGATCCGTGACGAATGGCTAGCACGCCACCTCGGCCAAGAAAAGCCGAAGTCCATGGCAGCCTTCACGGCACTCATGACCCGCTTTTGCGCGGGAGAGGACAGTTGGCTGGCCCGTAGTAACAACACAGCCAGTGAGACAGGCCCCTCCGAGGCCAAGAATAGCACTAGCAAGCTCCGGCGCAATAGACACAAACGCCGAAGCAATGGAGACAACACCGACGACACTACAGTTCACGCCGGATTCAATGGCTCCAAGTCCGGCCAGCGAAAGAAGCCCTATAAAAGGAGCAGCTGAGGACCATCCAGCTTGGACCGCATACTCGATCGTCCTTGCGGATACACGGCACCCCTGCATAAAACCAGCCACCCATACTAACAGAGATTGCGGGTATTCAAACAAGCTAGCAAGATAAACAACGAAACAAGGAAGGGAATCACAGGCGAGGGCGATGACAAAGAGCCCCAAAGACCGAACAATCGGAGGGCAGAAGAAATTTCCCCCTCAAGTCAAAACGGTGAACATGATATACACTACGCACATCCCCAAAAGGGAGCGTAAGCGAGCACTTAGGGACGTCTACGCGGTAGAGCCAGTCGCCCCAAAATTCAATTCGTGGTCATCATTCCCGATCACCTTCGATCGTCGAGATCACCCAACTAGTATCCGCCATGGCGGTTCAGCCGCACTAGTCCTCGACCCAATTATTGATGGGTTTCACCTAACACGAGTCCTAATGGACGATGGTAGCAGCCTCAACCTGCTCTATCAAGAAACAGTTCAGAAGATGGGCATTGACCCCTCGCGAATCAAACCAACAAAGACTACCTTTAAAGGAGTCATACCAGGCGTAGAGGCCCGTTGTACGGGCTCAATCACGCTATAGGTGGTCTTCGGTTCTCCGGACAACTTCCAAAGCGAAGAGTTAATCTTCGATATCGTCCCCTTCCGCAGCGGCTATCACACACTGCTCGGACGAACCGCGTTTGCTAGATTCAACGCAGTGCCACACTATGCTTATCTCAAACTCAAGATGCCCGGTCCACGCGGCGTCATAACAGTCAATGGCAATACGGAACGCTCCCTCCGAACAGAGGAGCACACCGCCGCCCTAGCAGCAGAAGCACAGAGCGGCCTTCTCAAGAAGCACCATAGTACGGCTGTCGAGCTCTCGGACATCATTAAGAGGTTCCGGACTAGCAATTCGGCATCCGTCCCAGTCTCAATGAGGTAGTGGCATTCGTACCACGTGTACACAATTACGCACTCGAAACCCCATGTGTATTAACGGAGGCATACCCCGTTCGCAATCCACAGTACGGCTTGACCGACCCTGGGATTTGCATGCTTTTACTTTTTTACGGGTTTTGTTCTATTTTCGAGGACTACACGGACAACCCGCCAGCAGAACACACCAATGAGGCAGGGAGCTGTGGCTTACAAGGGAATCCCCAGGTGGTCTTACTAAACCATGGCCATAATTGCTTTTCATACTCGCATGTAGCTCGCCCTTGGTGGCGGCGTGTTAAATAGACTTACTTGCTTATCGCATTACTTGTACAAAGTACGCCTCGACGTACTAGTTACACCACAATGGTGAATACACGGTAGCATTAGCTTATTACTTCATTTTCCCGTTTCCTCACCTCGGTATTAATTACTCATGGCACACGTACACCATGGTACGTAATACTACGCCAGGGGCTTCATTACACCCTGCATCACGGAAATGAAAGTCCGAACACTTTTACAGTATAGTTCGGCACCCCGAACTTATAGCATTATATGCATCGGCTCCGAATCATGTCTTTGGTCAATAGTTGGGTTGCCCGGCTCCTGTGCTTACTACCTTACGTTCCACTACATCGGCTAGGGTAGTAAAGGGAGAACTACTGCGATTGTGTCCCGGTTCTTCCAGATGAGCACCTCAGTAGAGAAAGCCGAAAACTGACTATCATGATGCGGCGAGAGCGGGTCAGCTGTTCGAGAGGTTCCAAATCGTTGGAGATTTCTTCCGCTTCTTGCGAAGAATCGGTTCTTCCGATTAGGCGTGTATAACGCCCCTAATTCAGCCTTCCGAACACTAGGGGCTTCGCCGACTTTATTCATTGTCAAACTCCTATGGCTAAGTGAGGGCGGTAAAGGCCGCATAGTCTGATTGCCTTGTTCGTTGTGCTAAACACCTCCTTTAAGGACCAGAATGTGGAGTAAAGAGTGTTTAGATTTATCCCAAACACCCCCATACTATTTACGTGGGGGCAGAAGCCGACGACTGGTCAACCCTCAGGTTAATAAACGGCCGCACAGGAGGTAAAATTTAAATCATAAACATTATATTACATAACATCATTGTTCCATATTACAGAACAAGGTAATACACATATTCTCATGGGAATATAACATCCTTCGAACATTGTTCCGCCACAAGGCGTGACCCCTACAGAACACCGTCAAAATAGTGCTCGGGTCGACAATGCTCCTTGCCCTCCAGCGGTCCCTCGGTCATCAGCTTCTTGGCATCCAGCTTCGCCCAATGCGTCTTGACGCGGGCAAAGGCCATACGCGCACCTTCAATGCAAACCGACCGCTTCACGGCTTCGAGCAGCGAACAGGCACTCACAAGCCGTTGCACAAGCCCGAAGTAGCTGCTAGGTATAGGATCGGCAGGCCACAACCGAACTATCAGGTCCTTGATGCACTACTAGGAAAAGGGATATAGATATGATTGACACTAATGGCGCACCAGGGAAGTAGTGCGCCACTACTATATACTAATGGCGCACCTGTTGGTGATGCGCCATTAGTGTGGAAGACACTAATGGCGCAACACACAAAAGGTACGCCACTAGTTATATTTTTTTTTCATTTTTACATACATACTAATGGCGCATCAGACCGAAGTGTGCCATTACTAGTTCTAACTAGTAATGGCGCACCAGGCAGGGAGTGCGCCAAGATTGAATTTTTATATTCTTTTTTGCAAAACTACTAATGGCGCACTGCAGTTGGTGCGCCATTAGTAAGCTTCCCCCACTCCACCTATTCCCTCCTCCCTTCCTCCCCAATTTACACCATCGCCTTTGCCGCCCCATCCGCCCCTCTCTCCCCTACCGCCGCCCGACCCATGGGAATCCACCCCCGCCGCCCGCGCCCACCACTGCAGCTCCTGCGCGCCGCCGCCCGCGCCCCACGCCCCACCACTGCAGCTCCCCAGCGCCGCCCCCATGCCCGAGCCGGAGGAGGAGGACGAGGAGGAGGACGAGACGAGGAGATCGCTTCCAGTGCCACCGAGCAGACGCCGTCTCGGCTGGTGCGCCCGCGTCGCCGGGCCCTCAACCGCCGGATCTCCGACCTCGTCGCCCTCCTCTTCTGTCACAAGGTAAGCGCGCCCGCCCGCCCGCCAGGCTCCCCTCCCCCTCCGCCCGCCCCACCCACCCGTCCAACCCTAACCCTAGCTAGCTCACTTGGCAGAGCGCGGGGTCCTTCGGCGCCGTCGCGGGCTTCACCATCGCCGTCGTCTTCGTGTGGAAGTTCCTGCGCTCCTCCTCGACGCCCCGGCCCTCGCCCACGCGCCTTTGCCCGTCTTTGCTTATCTAGGGGTTACGGTAGCTTGAGGTTAGTGAGACCGTTTAGATTGCTCATCATCTCGGTTAGTAGGTAGTACGATGTCTGAAAACATACAAGCTGCTGGGAGCACTTTCAAGTCATGGGTAGATTGATAGTAGATTGATTGCTTGTAATGGTTGGTTCTTTGGCTTTTGTGTTTGTTGGTTCCATTCTAGTAGTTCAATATCATAGGATTCGTCGCTAGATAGATTCAGGTCGGGATTCGTCGCTAGATAGTGTGTCGATCGTGTCTTCTGTTTTTTCTTAGGTTTTGTTGTACAACCGTAGATTGGATGTGGGGATACACAATAGTTTCCCAAGATTTTGGCTGCCCGGGGTGTCAATTAGGTTAATCCTATGTATGTATGCGAGTTTGTGGTTTGTTGTCAAGAAATTAGGATGCGCCGAGGCTTGAAAGGGCGGGCGTGGCTGAGTTGCATGGGGTTTCCTATTTGGCGTGGCTGTGACTTGTGCTGGTTTATATTTGTTATTCGGATATTGGGATGTGTTGCTCTGATCGTAGTTTTGGAGTCATTCACGTGGTTGCTTACTTTTGGTAGAAATTAGTTGCATGGGTTTTAGCACACTGTCGTCGGAAATTGGTATGTCCCTGGTGTAGTTTTGGAACATTGGATATATCACATAGTTTTGGTGAAAATTAGCTTGTGCGTGTTTTGACCTGCCAGTGTGTCGGCAAGGCTATGCGCACCATAATATTTTTGCTGTTATGCCATAATTAATTTTTGTGTCCTAGCGTAAACATATGACATATTATAAACAATGTATTCTAGACAATGTTACCAAAAAAGTTTGGTGCTTAAATCATTATGATAGTGTGTACGTGTCCAAATGTTATGTATAATGAAAGTAATTGGAATTTACTTGTTTATAATAGGTCATCTTAGTCCCCGATATTTTTAGATAATTACTTGGAAACTGGGGTGAGGGGTGGGCATGAAAGCTGTTAGGATACATTGTCTAGAATGTGCATATGTGTTTTACTTGGAAGCTGGGGTGAGGGTGGGCATGAAAGCTGTGAAACATTTTACATGCCAAGGGTTGGTGGTAGCCGAGTGTCCAAAATGAAACAAATTGTTCGGACTTCAGACTTAGGGGTGTGTTCTTCGATTTGTGATCTTGATGATTTTGCTAGTTTGCTCGGTTTTGTCTTCGACCATCGTGTCGTGATGATTGTGCAGAGTACCCGAGAGGCCCTTGAGTTTGCGGAATGTCGATTAACTTCCGTTCAAGCAAATTTGGGTACTCCATATGTCCTATTTTCAGCAAAGGTCATGCTGAAATTTTCCGTGAATTTTAGCATGACTTTGCTAAAATAGGACATATATAATTACTGCGACTAATACTGTTATCATGCATGTTTTATGATCTGTTGTAAGGGTACTAATTGGTCTCTTCTGCTGCTTATCGGAGATGGCGGAAGCAGCCATCGCTGCTCTGTGACAATGATCTGAGTTGGATGCTTCCGAGTTCTTCACTATCATACTTGAGACTTGATTATCATCCATGACGCAGGTATATAAAGCGAGATCTCCCCTTCACCCATCTCATTATGATATCATTGTTTGCTACATCACTCATTGTCCCAAAGCTGCAGGCTGCTGACAGTTTATGAACATCTTTGATGGGTGAAGATCCGTAAATAATGTGAAGCTGACAGCGGGCGGCAGCGGTTTCGCAGGTGGGATGTGGAGTTGGTGATCAAGGAGGGCCACATGTACTTGTCTCGTGGGTGGGAGAAGTTCTACCGTGCCTACGACCTGCGGTTGGGATACTTCCTTCTCTTCAGTCTGACAGCAGCGCCACCATGCTCATCGTGAAGGTGTTCAACACGACTATATGTCGCATGCGCTATCTTGGCGATGATGATGCAGATGCGTTACGCCTCTTCTTATTCCTCTACATTTGGCTTTGTCTCACATCGATTGTTAACGGTCATTGTTGCATTTTGGACAGGTAATGGGAGCAAGAAGAATGAATCCGGCAAAAGCGATTACGGGCAGAAGAATTGGGTCAGAGCGAAGCAAAGAATGATTTTGGTCAGAGCGAAGCAGCGATTATGGCAGCAGCATAGACAACAAGAAGGATGATCCGGACTGGAGTGCGGGAGAAGAGGAGCTGAGTGGGGATGAGGAGCTGCGGGATGACGATGGGCATCGGTGAGGATGACCTAGCTACCGTGGTGGTGACCAAGGGCAAGAGATGGTGGTGGGCGACCAAGGGCAAGAGATGGTGGTGGTGACCATGGGCAAGAGATGGAGGTGGTGAGGATGACCTAGCGATGGTCGTGCACTGGAGGTGGCTTCGCGATGGTGGTGGTGCTCGACAATGACCACGCACCGGTGGTGGCGCTGCGAACCCTGGCCCAGGCGACATGACCACGCCAATTGTGGTAGAAGACTACATCCCATTGCCTCCACTGCCTCCACCGCCTCGCCGCTCTTCGTGCATCAGTCTGAGGAAGGAGAAGGAGAAGAACAATGCATGAGAACTGAACTTTGTCAGGTATGTCAGATCTCCAAAATGATATATATATATATATACTTAGTTACCTATGTTATCTCTAATATGCTTAGTTTCCTATAGGTTAGCTTCATTTTACCTAAGTTGGCTCTAATATGCTAACTTAGAGCTTATATGCTTAGTTTCCTATAGGTTAGCTCCAAAATAACTTATGTTAGCACAAAATGATCAAGTTTACATAATAAGCTTATAGTCTTTTTCTTATTCTTCTTTTCCAAAATGACATAGGTTAGCTTCATTTTACCTAAGTTGGCTCTAATATACTAACTTAGAGCTTATATGCTTAGTTTCCTATAGGTTAGCTCCAAAATAACTTATGGTAGCACAAAATGATCAAGTTTACATAATAAGCTTATAGTCTTCTTCTTATTCTTCTTCTTTTCCAAAATGACATAGGTTAGCTTCATTTTATCTAAGTTGGCTCTAATATGCTAACTTAGAGCTTATATGCTTAGTTTCCTATAGGTTAGCTCCAAAATTACTTATGTTAGCACAAAATGATCAAGTTTACATAATAAGTTTATAGTCTTCTTCTTATTCTTCTTCTTTTCAAAAATTCTTCTTATTCTTCTTCTAGTGTTCTTCTTCTTCTAGTATTCTTCTAGTCTTCTTCTTCTTCTTCTTCTTCTTCTTCTTCTAACTTCTTGTTTATCATTTTGCAGATTTGATTTAATTCACGGAAGCTTGCATGGATGGAGTGCTTCTTTTCCATTTTTGTTTTTATTTTGTATCAATGTGAAACTTCTGTGAATTGATGGATAACGGTGTTGGATGAACAATGTGAAACTTTTGTAATATGTAACGATGGAACTGTGTGTTGGCTATGTATGTATATATGATGGAACTTGTGTGTTGTCTATGATTGTTATATGGATGCTTGTTGTATATATATGTGTTGGATATCTCATATGTGAAATAGTGACCTGAGATTAAGAAAAAAAATTGTTACTAATGGCGCACTACCATGTGGTGCGCCATTAGTATAGAACTCTTGTGGCGCCGGTGGGCAAAACTAATGGCGCCTTTGCGTGGTGCGCCATTAGTATACCAGATACTAATGGCGCACCGGTGGTGCGCCATTAGTAAAAAATACTAGTGGCGTGCTACTATTGGCGCACCGGTAGTGAGCCATTAGTAGGCAAAACCGGTGCGCCATTAGTAGGCCTTTTCCTAGTAGTGATGGCTAGCTTTGCCAACCTGTGTAGCTCGACCAGCTGCTTTAGCTGGTCGCTGAAGGGTACCGGATGTTCGGATCCCAGATGTTGGGACCAGAATAGCTTCTCCGTAGACATCCCTTCCTCGGCTATGTAATACTCGGCAACATCCGATACACTGTGCGGCAAATCCGCAAACGCCCCTGGAAAATCCAAATTTAGGATAAGTACAAGGAATGTTTTTTCTATATACTTGCTATGCATGGTGAAATACTTACCCGCTGTAATCATCTTGGCCGCCTGAATTTCCTGGAGGGCGCTCTGGGCTTCGGCTCATGCATCATGTGCGCTCTGGCGGACCTTCGCCAATTCGGACTCTTGCGCCTTACAATCGCACTCCAGGGACTCAAATATCTCTATTGCGCCCTGGAGCTGTTGCTGCGCCTCACCAACCCGGGCCTCGTGCTTCTCGCGTGAGGCGCGTTCCTTGGCCGCTTTGTCCTCGGCCTCGGCTAGCGCCTTCTTAAGGGTTGCCACCTCGGTCGCGGCCCCTAATAAAGTTTATGACAATTTAGTCCATTCGGACTATTCATTTTCTAGAAATGTACCTACAGGTTACTGCATACCTTGGTTATCCTCCAGCTGCTTCTTCACGAGGCCGAGCTCCTCCTCGGCCCGCTCCAATTTCTGCTTTAGTCCGGAGACCTCCGCAGTATGAGCAATGGCTACCTTAAGCGGTACCTGCTTATTCACATAGACAACTCATGTTGGACTCCTGTGATATTTCTTCTCGATCCTCTGTTCGACTTTTCTTCACGAACACCAAACAGAGCATCAGGGGCTACTGTCTATACAGTGATATTTTTTACAGTCACTTACCTCAAAGCCCGTTAGAAGGCTAGTGCAGGCTTCGGTCTGTCCGCTTTTGATGAACTGAACCTTCTCTATCACCGTGTCCATAAGGACACGATGTTCATCCACAATAGAGGCGCCTCGTAGCGCCTCCAGCAGATTATCTGGCACCTCTGGTTGGACAGAGGTCACCGGTGGAACAGGCACATTCCCTCCTTGAAGGGAATGCCGTTCGCTGGACCCTGGAGCCGTGTAGATCTCTGAAATGGTATCCGGCTGAGGTATAAAGGGAACTCGGGCCCCGTCACCAGTTCCCACGGGGACTTTTTTCCCCACATGTCCGGCGGCCGAAAAAATCATCCTGGGACGTCACCCCGATGATCTCCGGAATCTCCCCCCGGCCCGGGAAAGTCTTTTTGGACACCACCTCATCATCACCCTTGGGTGAAACGGAATGAGCAGGTGGCGGAGATGTGCTAGCCCTCTCCTTCGAGCCCAGTGAATCCTCAGTCGAGGACTGCGGGGAGCCATCGCGTGCCGGACTGCAGTAACAAGGCTTACAATATGTCAATACTATAAAACAGAAAGGCCATACGTTTGCGGATTCTGGTACTTACGAAGCGGCCCGAGGCTTGGTCCGGCGAGGTCGTCCCGGGCTGCTATCAATATCCCACATAGATTTATCCGTTTGGGAGCCTTTAACCTTCTTGGGCGCTTACGCCTCCGGATCCGGGGGAGCCGCCCTCTTCTTCCTCCCCACCTCAGGTGGGGAATCGTTTTCTTCTTCTTCCTCTTTGTCATCGTCATCAGATGAAGACGAAGTCTCGTCCTCGGACGACATGTCCGGAGCTCCTTTTTGGCAAGGGCCTTTCTTGGCCCCTTTGGCCGCTTTCTTGGCCATCTTCTCTGGCACGTCATACGGCGCCGGAAACAACATCTTTGTTAGAAGTGGGAATTCTTCCTCCTCGGGAAGCGGAGCCAGACATTTAATCTGCTCCGCCACATTGATCTAGGCCAGGTAAAGTAGGTGGAGGAACTCAGTATCCATCCTAAAAATATGCCGGTGAAGGGTGTACCTCGAAAACATTAAAAGACTTACCGAATTGGCCTGGCGCTTTGAGCTAAGCCCGCGATTTTCAGTCATGGGCGGGGGCGTCTCACCCGCCTTGAAGAGCGCTTTCCAGATGCCTTTGTGCGTTGTGCCGAAGAGCCCTCGCAGCGTTTGGTGCTCGGCAGGGTCGTACTCCCACAAATAGCAAGTCCGGCATTGACACGGAAGGATCCGACGAATGAGCATGACCTGGATCACATTCACAAGCTTGATCTTCTTGGTTATCATGTTCTGGACGCATGTCTGGAGCCTAGTTATCTCGTCCAGGGATCCCCAGGTCAGGCCCTTCTCTTGCCAGGAAGTGAGCCGCATTGGAACTCCGGATCGAAATTCGGGGGTTGCTACCCAATTGGCGTCACGCGGCTCGGTGATGTAAAACCACCCCGACTGCCATCCCTTCACCATTTCCACGAAGGATCCTTCCGGCCAGGTGACGTTGGGCATTTTACCCACCATGGCGCCTCCACACTCTGCTTGTTGACTGCTCACCGCCTTCGGTTTCACGTTGAAGGTCTTCAGCCATAGGCTGAAGTGAGGCGGGATGAGGAGAAAGACCTCGCACACAATGATAAATGCTGAGATGTCTGACACCCCAAAATTTTTAACCTTGTTTTGTTAATTAAAATTTTGCCAGGAAATTTAACTTTCTTTTTTCCTGGTTTTTCTTGATTTCAGAACCTTTCTTTTCTTGGTTATCTTGGAGTTGTTCCCTAAGATGAAAACCTTTCACTTATGATATTGGACTTGTTTACCCTCTCAAGAAAATCTTTTCTTTTATTAGAAGAATTAATTATATAATCTTCTTCCTGATCTTTATTTTCTTGAAAAATGGTTTCCCATAGTTTTATGGTCCCGTTTGTACTACAACCCTTTTATAAATTCATTCAAAAATCCCACCAAAATTTGGAGATGCCATATGGAGTATTTGAACCACTTTTGTGCAAAAATATCTACTGCCCATTGAATATTTTGAGCTCTACACCATATTTAAAAATCTGGTCCAGTGGACAGATTTGCACTACAACCTATTCAAATATTTCTTTAAAACTTATACCAAAATTTTGGGATATCAGTAGGAGCATAGTATTCAACTTTATGCAATAACCTAGTGATGTCCTTTGGAAAAACTGAGTGAATCATCCTCTTTTCCATTCTGGTCCAACTTGAGGTTTTGTACAGCAACCACCTTTTTAGTTGCTCCTTGATCCCTGATTCCTTTCCCTGCTGATAGTCCCCCTTGCCAAAACCTTAAGTCCAGGAGAGTGGACCCATTGGATGATTCCAAGTGCTCGCATCAATGCCATTTGCTTTCTGTCCAGAATTGAAGTTTTGCAAAACTTGCACTAGCAAGTTTGTGCTTTGGACAAACTAACCATACCACCCTCTCTTTCATCTAGAGAGACCCCACTCTGGAAGTTTTGGCCACTCCAAGAAATGCCTAAGTGCCCTTGGCATTTTGTCAAACACCTTATGGGCATGATCTGTTTTGGCATGAGTTTTTGTTTACACTGTGAACTTAATCCCCTGACTAGACCAACATGTCCAGTGGTTTTGCCTTAGACCATAACCCCACCCTGCTAACTTCCTTGTGGTTTGGAGCCCCCTAGCATGCCATAGCATTTCGTCGAGCACATCCCGTGCGTGCTCTGGGCACGAGCAGAGCACGCGTATTGCACGTGCCGCGCCCGAGCCGACGCGTCGCACCCACAGTTTGCCACCGCCTGCGAACCACGCCACTCACTAACCTTCTCCCGCATCACGCCAAGCAGCCTCGGCGCCCTCTACACCGCCCGTCCAGAGCCCTTGGCGGCAGCCCGGCGTCCGCAGCGTCTCGTCCAGTCGGTGCCGCCCGAGCCGCGGCCTTCGCCACCGCCTCCACAGAGCAGCGTGAGCTCATCCACAAGCTTGTCCTATAGCACACGTCGCCACGTCGCCCAAGCTTCTGATAAGGCGGTCGCCGGTGACCTTATCCATGACGCCGCTGAACCGCCTTGACTAGCCTATTTAAGGAAGCCCGAGCCCGTCCCCTTGACGCAGCAACCTCGAGCCACCCAATGGCGCTTCCCTAGCTCGCAATCGACCCGGGGAGGTCTTCTTCTCCATCCCCGGCAACCACAGCCGCCGCTACTGCCTCGGCCATTCCAGCGCCACCGGGGCCTCCCCCACTCCACTCTCTCCACCAGAAGCTATCTCTTCCTCCCGTGAACCCCTCCCCCTGCTCGATTTTGATCGGGAACCACCGCAGCCCCAAAACCACTTTGCTCCCGAAGTCTCCTCCGCCGCGAAACTCACCGTCGGCGACTCCCTCCACCCCCGCCGACCCAACGACCACCGAGAGGACCGACCCGGTATTGCAGATCCATCCCGACCCTCTGGAGCCCGCGGGGAGCAGCCATTCGCCGGTGTTGATCGCCATCGCCTCGCCTCCGTTCGGGCAGAGGAAGAGGAGGGAGGGATGGACTGGTCAAACGACCCGGTGGGCCCCTGGACCTTGTCGGTGACCCGCCCCAATCCACGTGGGTTAAGTGAAGACGTAAATCTCAAAGTACGTCTTCGACGTGTACCGGTTCGAAACGTTTTCTTTTCCTTTTCTGTTTTATTTTAAAAACCAGGAATTTGACTAAACTTTGACTATCTATAACTTTTTAAATACAACTCCAAATGAATTGATTCTTTTTCCTACCTCTCTCAAATTTAATCTAGTTTATTTAAGATTTATTTGAAAAAAATTCAAAACAACCTTTTGTGCTGTTTTGAGTTTGTGTGTTAATTCAAATTTATTTAAATAGGACCTTGGAGAGAGAAGAAAACTTTCAAAAGTTCTTAGGATGCACCCTGCCTCTACACTACCTGAAGGCAAGCATTCTGAACCCGGCATAATATTTTTGGTGTGTTCGTTGACACGTTTATAACACCACCTCATTTCGGAATACTTGTTATTTCATGTGATATGATCTTTTGCATGATGCATATTAGTGATTTCCATGCTGTTGGAAATGAACACACTTGTGTTGGTAATCATCCTCATATGCCTTGCATGCATACCGGGAGGAATCCGGGAAAAACCTCTACCTTGGGTAGGCATGAGTTTGTCGCCGGTCTCCGTCGAGGCGGTTATGTCCGGTATGGCATGGTAAGGTATAATGAATGTTAATTCTGTTGGTTGATATATATTTGAGATACATGTCATGCAGGGAATTTATAAACCTCCTGAGTCGACCGTAGATGGAGTCATTTTCCAGTAACTCCCATACTTGTTTCGTACTACCACTTGTCTCTACAACAAGTAGGGTACGGTTCAGTAAGTCGTTAACCCCTTTCGAGCACACACCGTACAGAGAGGCCATGGTGGAAGATACCGGTTGTAGCTGATGCATGAGCCACCTGGTCCGGGGGCATGGGTGTTTCCGGTTGAGACCGAGAGGGGAGGCCACCCCTTAGAGCACACAATATAAATTTGATCCCATGCTACGCGAGGTTGTAGCCTCCCCACTTAGAGTTTTGCTTAAAAAGTGTCGTGGGTGATTCCAGACACCGGTAAGTTAAGCTGGTGTGTGCAAGTTGGGTGTGTTTTCAACTAAAAGGCCGTGGACGGAATTAGTCCCGATGGACTAAAGAAATCCGTTGCTCATGGGTAAAGAGTACACCCTATGTAGAGTTTAAACCTATTCGAATAGTCGTGTCCTGGGTTATAGGATTACAGTCTG
Organism: Aegilops bicornis; assembly: GCA_021605145.1. Taxonomy (NCBI): domain Eukaryota; kingdom Viridiplantae; phylum Streptophyta; class Magnoliopsida; order Poales; family Poaceae; genus Aegilops; species Aegilops bicornis. The sequence goes on along the minus strand of CM038671.1, from coordinate 425,843,082 downwards.
GGATGGGTCAGGTGTTGGTCTTAGTGTCGGTCTTCGGAGGAGGAACTGTTAAACCAGAACTGGGATCGCAACTTGAGACTTGTAATAATTATAATTATTACTTTGTTATGGACTAACCCGTTATATTATTTGAATTATCGAGTATCCCTGGGATGGTTCTACCTCCTGGATATTCACTGTTTTTATTTATAAGCCCTTTATGTGGTGTCGCTGAGGCCTTCGCGTAACATGCTTGATATTTATTTTACCTTATAAGCCCTTTATGTGGTGTCGCTCAGACGCCCGACTGTGGCATCGTTTGTTATTTATTTATTTACAAGCCCTTTATGTGGTGTCGCTCAGACGCCCGACTGTGGCATTGCTTGTTATTTATTTATTTATAAGCCCTTTATGTGGTGTCGCTGAGACGCCCGACTGTGGCATGCTTGTTATTTATTTTACTTTATGAGCCCTTTATGTGGTGTCGCTTAGACGCCCGACTGAGGCATGCTTATTATTTACCATCAATTCGAGACGTCGCTTCAGACATCCGAATGGTGCATTTTTATTCCTACCTGTCATTTCATGTTCGTTGTTACATATTAATAACCTGCCTGCATGCATCAAGGATTTATTTTATGACTGATGTTGTGATCATAGAATATTTTCGAAGCTTGATTATCGGTTGTTATATTATACCTGTGTTCATAATGTTTGCGAGTACATTCAAAGTACTCACTGGCTTGTCCCTGGCTATTGTCTTGGCCAGATTTCTTGCATGGAGAGGAGTATTGCGGAGTCAGCCCCGGAACCTACGCAATGGCGATAGCAGTCATGCGAAGATAGGAGTTAACCTGGTCAGCTGTTCCCGTGGGAAATGGAGTTCCACAGACACGGATGATCCACAAACCGCTTCCGCCATCAACCACTAGAAACCATTTGTCGTACTCACAGACCAGAATGGTCTTGTACTACATACTTTGTGTTTTGCTTGGAATTTTCTGTATCAAGTTGGTGCCTCATCAGCTAACAGTAATCCTGGGGCTGGTGAGCACGACGGCCATTTTCTGGAATTTAATGCCCGGAAAACCGGTCGCCACAAGATGTTGAGTATAAAGTTGGGGGCCAGATCATGGAAGTCCAACCCATAGTAAAACATCAATCCACGGACAAATGGATGAAAGGGGAATCCCAGCCCATGGACGAAATGTGTGAGAAACACAACCCTCTCATGGGGCTCGGGGGTAGGGATGATTTGCCCTTTCGCAGGGAGTCGGTGAGCAATCTACTTGGCTAAATAGCCGGCCTCCCGGAGCCCCGTGATGTCCCTCTTCTTAACGAAAGAGGCCATCCACTTGCCTTCAGCTCCGGATCCGGACATGATTGGAGTGCCTTCTCGAACGAGGAAAAACTAAAGCTTGGGCGCTGGAGCTCGAGGATGGAAGGACTGGAGATGAAGAAGGGTGTGGAAAAAGGGAGAGTGTCCTTATCCCCTTATAAAGGCCGCGAATGTCAAGCGCCTCCCCACTCGTCCTAAAAACTCGCCTATTCCCAAGGGCTGTATAAACGGCACAGTTGAGTTACCCATGCCCGCATTGATGAGAATTCAACAATAAGGGGACACGATCTCTGCTTCGACAAGACGTGCCAATAGCAACCGCGTCTCGAAACATGGGATGGCAGATGAAAAAGGTTCGAAATTATGACCGAACAGGACGTGATGTCGTGTTGTAAAGAAGTTGTCAACAGATTAGATTTGTGCAAATATTATATTCTCTCTGCGGTTATACCAGGTCCGGATACAATCATCACATCCAAAGACTATCTTGGAGTTCGGAGAAAGGGGAACCCACCTTGCAATGCCGAAGACAATCTGCGCGCCGAACTCCTCGTCATTGAAGCGAGTTCGGGGAGACTCTTGAGGGAGTCCTGGACTAAGGGGTCCTCGGGCGTCCGACCTGTTATCCATGGGCCGGACTAATGGGTTGTGAAGACATGAAGACCGAAGACCATACTCGTGTCCGTATTGGACTCTTCTTGGCGTGGAAGGCAAGCTAGGCGACCAGCTATGAAGATTCTTTCTTATGTAACCAACTCCATCTAACCCTAGATCTCTCCAGTGTCTATATAAACCGGAGAGCATAGTCCGGATAGGACACATTCATTACCATATACACATAGACTAGACTTCTAGGGTTTAGCCATTATGATCTCGTGGTAGATCAACTCTTGTAACACTCATATTCATCAAAATCAAAGAAGCAGGAAGTAGGGTATTACCTCCGTAGAGAGGGACCGAACCTGGGTAAACATCATGTCCCCCGTCTCCTGTTACCATCGATCCTAGACGCACAGTTTGGGACCCCCTACCCGAGATCCGCCAGTTTTGACACCGACACCGAACCCTTTCCAGAGACCGGTTCCTCGACGACCCAAGAAGAAGACCGAAGAGACTTGTTCAAAGAGTAACGAGGACCATACCTCCAAGAGGGGAAGGAGCAACTGATTATGCTCTTCTCTACTGGGCTCTTTTAGTTTGGTTGAACTTCGTTTGGTTGAACTTCGTTTGGTTGAACTTGTCTAGTGGTTGTGAAACTACATGAAACTATTTGTTTGGTATTTGTGGATCTATGTGTTTGCTACTATGTGGAACTCCGTTTACTGATTAGTTGAAGTTCGTTTGAAATGTTATATGCACTTCAAGTTATCTAATGTGGATCTATGTGATGCCCAAGTTTAATTGTTTAAAATCTGTGATATTGCTGTCATATTTGTGAACTTGCTGTGATATTGCTATCATATAGAATTTGAAAACAAGCAACCAAATGAACTAGAAACAACAAAATAGAGGACCCTACCGCCAGGGTGCCTGGCGGTAGGGTCAGACAGCTTACCGCCAGCCCCAATGGCGGTAGGGTGAACCTACCGCCAGGGACCTTGCATATTTCGTTACAGAACCTTTATACAACAGAACACAGGACCCTACTGCTAGGGGCCCTGGCGGTAGGGTCAGACAGCCTACTGCCATGGGGCCTGGCGGTAGGGAGAACCTACCGCCAGGGCCCTTGCATCTTTCGTTACAGAATGTGTGTACGGCAAAACCCTGCCACATCTTACCGCCAGGGGCTCTGGCGGTAGTTAGACAGCCTACCGCCAGGGACCCTGGCGGTAAGGTACTTATCCACGTCAGCACGCGGTGACGGCCTCCGTCCCCCTCTGTCACACCCTACCGCCAGGGGCACTAGCGGTAGGCTGTCTAACCCTACCGCCGGAGCCCCTGGCGGTAGCAAAAGGGTCAAATCCCGAAAATCTTTCAAACCGGGGTCAGATCTTGATTTTGTTTGTCAAAAGGGTGAAAACATGAAATTTAGCCGCGTAGAGCATCCAAACCTGGGCATGTGTGGCCCAGCCCAAAGCCCGACGTCCGGGCCGGGCTCGGGCCTCACTTTCCAGCCTGCAGCCCGGCCAAAGCCCGGAAACCCCCTGCAAAACATGATTTTCTAGTTTTTTATATAAATATATAGGCATAGTTATAGTGTTAATCCCTCAAAATAGATGTTTTATTGTTTAAAATATGAAAAATAGGCATTTTCTCGGGCGTAGTGCAGGCCTGAACTTTGGGATTTTGGGTTCGTGCTTTTTCAAAACTGGTCCGGCCCAGAAATGCCCAGGTCTAAGAGCACCTACAGCCGTGTACCAAAAGAATGACATGCCCCCAATCGTGGAGAGAGCTCAGCACCCCTTATTTTTGTCCGTTACAACCACATCCCTCAAATATCACACATAAATTCATATTATCATGCAAAATAAAAGCTGTGTGCTAGGAATACTAAGTTACGTACTACTAGCTAGAAGCAACCCTACTAGTCGTCATCACAGATGTCAACGACCTCCATGCCGACAGTATAGGACGGGCTGGCCCTGCTCCGTCTCCGAGTAGATGGAGTCGGGGATAGCTTGGTGCTCAGCGACATCCTCCGCCTGCGTGACTTCAAACTCGGCCAGAGAATCTCTCTCTCTCTCTCTCTCTCTCTCTCTCTCTCTCTCTCTCTCGTTTTTTCCCACCTCACGTGGGAGAGTTCCTCCACTATCGCAATTCGCACCCAACCTCCTTCCTGTCCTAGCCAGCGCAGACGTTTCCCATCTCTCCTTCCCCTCCTTGTCGCGCCGTGTTGCTACGAGGTCATGCTAGTAGGGGCTGGAGATGGCAGTAAAATGTGTTGCGACGAGTTCACGGGGCAACCCACTAGGACCACTTGAAACCTTCCAGAAGGTTTTGAAATTTTCTGAAACCTTCCAGGGCTTTCAAGGGTACCTCCGGGATGCGCCCGGTTTCACCAGAACATATACGTGACCTCTCTGGAACACTTCTGGTATAACAGGAACCTTCTGATGCATTTCTCTTGTACTCCTAATATCCTCTAGTAGTCTATCAAACCATTGTAATTAAGCGTGTGACCCTCCAGGTTTGGTAATATGTGGACATGACCCAGAACATCTTCCAGCCAATAATAAATAGCGGGGTCTGGACACCCATATTGATTCCCACATATACACGGAGATATTTATCGAGTGAAACTTTTGTTTGCGTACACAATTCCTTTTGCTTCACGATACTTAACAAAACCCGAGGCAAGACTTTTATCTGTATCCTTGTGAAGCAACTATGTGATCAGAATACCCAAGTAATCTCCATCACCAGTTTGTCCTCTTTTCTTGTTTCTGTATTCTAGTATCCCCATGATCATATCACGCTATGTCTGTCCAGATGATGATGGATACCTTAATACCGAGTGGGCCCGGAGAGTATTTCTCCATCGTTGGAGGAGCATATCTCTGTCTTGAACTATCGAATCCCTTGACATACTTTTTTATGTACCTGAAAGTTACCACAGGAAAAAAACAAGATTTCACTTTTAAAAGGTGCCTAATCCCGGGATTTTTCGATACTTTTCTTGAAATTAACTGGAAGTGGACTCATTTTTGGATTAGGGAAGGGAAGAAGGGGCCTAAGCACGGCAGATGCCGTACACTTGAGTGGCAGAGGAAAGCGAGACCGTACTTCTTTTGCCAGGCATGTTCTTACATAAGGTTCCCGCAGAAGATTGTAATCACCCAATTACAGAAAATGATTGGGAACCCCAAAGTAACCATCTGATATGATGGTCCACAATATTCTCATGGTCTAAGGACGTGAGTATATGTTAACGCATGACATGATAATATTTATAACATCGTGACGATGCAATCATGTAGTATATCATAGGTTGGGTGTGTCCAACTCCATTGGTCTGCTAACAATGTGCTCTCATTGTTGTCGACATCCTTGTTATTTTAAAAATGCCCTATGATCAGAAAAAGAAGATCATCATGCAACACATGAGCTAGTCTTGGAGGCGAGACTAGGGAACTACTTGGTGTTTATGTTTCTACACATGCAATTGAGTCTTCCTATGAATTATTGCATCTAGGGCATATTTTCAACACTTCTGTGTGCACTTATGAGCGTACTGCATTTTCCGTCATTAAAAATTCCTCACGGGTACATGTACAATGTTATATGTTGATAACAGAAAGAAAAATCCCTATTGTGAAGAATTTGTCTCCGAACAAACCTAGTTCTAGAGCTACTAGTTCTGAACAACCCAAGCACAGAGGAGGTGGACAATGAGAACAGTATACTTTTGAAGGAATTCGAGAAGAACTTGGTCTTCAAAGCCGCCGCGCATGAAACTCTTGGTCAGATGAAGAATCATCTGCAAAGCACTCGCAGACATTGGGCAAGCAGATTGTATGGATTCAAGTTTGTTGTCAGAAAGTATGAGATCACAATTTCTCTTTACTCTCCGTGGAATGATCTACATGATGCTCCTACTGATCAATGGATATAACGGTGTAGCAGCCAAGGGTAGCACCCCAAATTAGAATGTTGCAACTTAAGAAACTTTCTTGAAATAAACTTGTAGCATGCATTAGTTCCTTGAGACATGCTGACATTAATTACCAAAATCCACCTTGAGGAGTGGATGCACTTTGACGCCTCCAACGGTCATACCAGTCTATAGGCTTGCTCCGCTGGCTATAAATAGCCCCTTCCCCAACCTTAAACGATTGGTTGTTCCGTGATAATCTGACAAGTATTTTTCTGAACAACCCATCCCCGAAGAAATTCAGAGAATCCTAGGTGAGGAAAAATCCCCAAAGCCTAAAGTTTAAGGTGATTGAGTATACCCAAAGAACTTGATCGAAGTTGAACTTAACATGTTACTCTTTAGGACTGAGCATCCTCTAGACGGTTAGGTGTCTGTTTAGGAGCATTGATGTCTACTACGCAACCTTCTTCTTGTAGACTCGTTTTGGGCCTCCAAGCGCAGAGTTTTGTAGGACAGTAGCAAATTTCCCTCAAGGGGATGACATAAGGTTTATCAATCCGTGGGAGGCGTAGGATGAAGATGGTCTCTCTCAAACAACCCTGCAACCAAATAACAAAGAGTCTCTTGTGTCCCCAACACACCCAATACAATGGTAAATTGTATAGGTGCACTAGTTCGGCGAAGAGATGGTGATACAAGTGTAATATGGATGGTAGATATAGGTTTTTGGAATCTGAAAATATAAAAATAGCAAGGTAACAAGTAACAAAAGTAAGCAAAAACGATATTGCAATGCTTGGAAACAAGGCCTAGGGTTCATACTTTCACTAGTGCAAATTCTCTCAACAATGATAACATAACTAAATCATGTGGCAATCCCTCAACGTGCAACAAAAGTCACTCCAAAGTTTCTATCACGAAGAACATAAGATGAAATTGCTTGTAGGGTACGAAACCACCTCAAAGTTATTCGTTCCGATCAATCCATTGGGCTATTCCTATAAGTGTCACAAACAGCCCAAGAGTTCGAGTAAAATAACACCATATGACACACATCAATCAACCCTAATGTCACCTACATACTTCAATGTCACCACAAGTATCCGTGGGTCAATTATACGATATGCATCAAACAACTTCAGATTCATAATATTCAATCCAACATAAAGAACCTCAAAGAGTGCCCCAAGATTCCTACCCGGTAATCAAGGACGAAAACGTGCATCAACCCCTATGCATAGATTACCCCAGTTTCACCTCGGGAATCCGCGAGTTGAATGCCAAAACATACATCAAGTGAATCAATAGAACACCCCATTGTCACCACGGGCATCCCACACAAGACATACATCAAGTGTCCTCAAATCCATAATAGTATTCAATCCTAAAATAGTGAAACCTCAAAGGTAAAACCCAATTCATCACAAGAAGGCAGAGGCGGAGAAACACCATATGATTCAACTATAGTAACAAAGCTCGCGGTACATCAAGATCGTGCCAAATCAAGAACACGAGAGAGAGAGAGAGAGAGAGAGAGAGATCAAACACATAGCTACTGGTACATACCCTCAGCCCCGAGGGTGAACTACTCCTTCCTCGTCATGGAGACCGCCGAGATGATGAAGATGGCCACGGTGATGGTTTCCCCCTCCAGCAGGTTGCCGGAACGGGCTCCCGATTGTTTTTTCGTGGCTACAGAGGCTTGCGGCGGTGGAACTCCCAATCTAGGTTTATTTCTGGGGGCTTCTATATTTATAGGAATTTTTGGCATCGGAAACAAGTCAGGGGGGTCCATGAGGTGACGACAAGGCAGGGAGCGCGCCCTAGGGGGGCGCCCTCCACCCTTGTGGATGCCTCGTGGCTCATCTGGTCCATCTCCAATACTCCATGGGCTTCTTTTGGTCCATAGAAAATCGTCGTAAAGTTTCAGCTCGTTTGGACTCCATTTGGTATTCCTTTTCTATAAAACTCAAAACAAGGAAAAAAACTGGCACTGGGCTCTAGTTAATAGGTTAGTCCCAAAAATAATATAAAATAGCATATAAAACATCCGAAACAAATAATATAATAGCATGGAACAATAAATAATTATAGATACGTTGGAAACGTATCAAGCATCCAGAGTGTGGATTGCCGAAGAACAAGTTTCTGAAGGTCCAAAGATACCTCAAGATTTACCTCGAGTGATTGGGCGAGTTTAAGTGCACTTAGCTCACGGAAAATAGGGTGAATACTTTTGTGTCTTCTGAGTTTTAGCTCAATCCCTCCGACCAGACATAGAGTCGTGCCAACAACTTGAAATGAGTGAACAAACCATTTGTCTTCGCCATGCTTACGAGTTATGTTTTTGCGCACACTCTTTACTTTTAGTAATTCCTCAGTGTTCTGAAAAACTTCCCTTGCCTACTTTATCTATGATTGTTGTGAAGACTTTCCTGGGGGCTATTTCATTTCGATGAATGATATTTATGTTAGTTTTGTTCTTTATGCTACTATTTTGAAGACTATTTGCTTGTTTACTTGTACTGATAATTAGTTATTCTTCTATGAAGCTTGCTACTGTATCTGTCATTTTAGATTACCATTTCTCTAAGTTATTTGCTACCCGTTTTAGTTATTCTTCAATTCAACATTACTTATGTTAGTTTTACTCTCTTTCTTGAAAAATCACTTCTTCTGAAGAATTTGTTAAAACCTCTCATTCAACCCCCCTGGTCGATATATAATCCTACAACTACTTCCTTCACATTTGATTAGGAAATGATGGTCAAGCAAAGACCATGGTTAGGTGATGTACAAGAAGTTATCTCACATCACTCGGAGCCCAAGAGAAGTTAGATCAAGTCCCCCACCATAATCTTGGATTCAAACTTCTCAGACAAACCCGACTTCAAACGTTCACAACTCTCTCATCAAGAATCCAAATAGGGTGGTTTTGGGCTTTTTGGAAAGCTTATTTCATGCACACTTTCCAACACATATTGTCGTGGTGTTGTCACGGAAGATTCCCTTGTGAAAGGACTTAGGTGCGAGGTCATGGCTATGGTGATTAGCTTAAAGGGGTTGAACAGGACGAGAGACGCGGGTTTGGCCCCTCACCGACGAGGTAAAAGCCTACTTCCTACTTTGTGTTGTATTGATTGAGTATGGATTACAAGGGAGTGGAGTCACTTAACTTAGCTCTCGATTGTAACTTCAGTTCACCCGCCGCGGGGTCTCGCCTTTTGAAAGTGCTAGTTATCGACTAGAGGGGGTGAATAGGCGATTTTTATGAACGTCTTCAAAACACGGTGGCTTTGAAGACAAATAATAGAAATGTACCTATTGATATGCAGCGGAATGTAGACTACACTAGACAAGCCATAGTCAAGTAAACAGTGAAGCACGAAGACTATTAGCAGCTAGGTAGGATGGATCAGGATGGAAGATAGTATGAAGCCAAACCAACAACAGTCTTCACACAGTGAAGCCAATCAGATCATGCAAGCAGGCAATGACTTCATGAAGACAAACTGTAAGTAAAGAGAGGTAGGAGATAGAACCCGGTTGCTTGGTGAGGACAAGGATTTGTTGGACCAGTTCGATTCTTTGTGACAAGCTATGACGTATGGTTAGGGAGGCTGAGTTTCAACTCAGAAGACTGTGTCTTCACCTTATTCCCCTTGAGCTAAGGACACTTAGTCCTCGCCCAATCACTCTGGTAAGTCTTCAAGGTAGACTTCCAAACCTTCACAGACATCGTTCACCAGAAATCCACAATGACTCTTGGATGCTCGAGCAGCGGCCTTCTAACCGGTGGAGGATTCACAATCCTCAAGTGTAACAAGTCTTGAGATCACGTGGGCGGAAAGACTTGAAGAATGCCTAACACTCTTTGGCTCTGGGGGTTTTGGGCTTTGTCCTCGCAAGGATCTCTCTCTCAAATGCTTGGAGGTGGGTTGCTCTCAAGCGACAAAATCCGTGCACTAACTTCTGAGCAGCCACCAATTTATGGTGAGGGGTTGGCTATTTATAGCCAGGAGGCAACCCGACCTGATTTGTCGGAATGACCACAGGTCACTAAGGCTGACACATGTCCAACGGTCAGATTTCAAACACATGACAGCTTGACTTGGGCTACAAGTAAGTGACTCACTGACTTCTGGATAAGATTTGCTCTCACCGTCTTGGCTCGAAGACATAGGAGTTAGTTGAGCATCACTTGATCACTCGACTTTGTTCACTTGGACCCCACTTAACGGTGCGGTGGTTCCTATGACTCAACAAAGAAGAAAAGTAAACTCTGAAACAACTATGTCTTCGCACTCCATAGTCTTCACGTGAATGTCTTCTCGAGTCATAATCTTCATTGTGAATATCTTCACGAGACCACCATTGTCTTCAATGTCTTCACACATTTTTAGGGTTCATCTACGGTAGGTAAACCGAATTAATGAGGGACTACTACCTGTGTTATCCTGCAATTCTCACAAACACATTAGTCCCTCAACCAAGTTTGTCGTCAATACTCCAAAACCAACTAGGGGTGGCACTAGATGCACTTACAATCTCCCCCTTTTGGTGATTGATGACAAACTAGTTGAAGTTTTCAATGGGGATAAAAGTATGTGAAAGGTGAGAAATATGACATTGTCTTCATAAGTGGAAAAGGCTCCCCCTGAAGATGTGCATATAAGTAGTTTGCTTTTGAATGCAAATGCACATGGTAGGTTTTACTTTGTGGAGATCCTCTTCAACTTATGAAGACAATTCATCATGCATATAAAGATATAACAAAGATAATGACATGCATAATGAAAAATGGACGTATGCGGAATGACTTCATCCGGAATTTATCATCGCATCACACAGTGTCAGTAAAAGTAGCAGACGACCATCAAGTTTAAGTGTTACAACCCAAGGAACCAAATGAATCAAAAGACGAGAGTTGTAAACACTTGGCAAAATATAGCAACCACCCATAAGGACCCGCTTGAAGACTATCAACTCATATGCTTCTCCCCCTTTTGTCATTAAGGACCAAAAAGGTTTGAAGACATAGAGCATCTACTCGTTTCCATCAGGAGTAGAAGAAGGTGCAGGGTCGATGTTGGAGTTCGGTGGTGCAGAAGGGCCTGGTGCAGTGTCGAGATGCGGTGAAGCCATGGTTGGTGAAGTGGCATCGTATTCTTCATCGACGACTCTCGCAACAACATTTGCAGCCGAAGGTGAATACTCAGAATTTTCTATGGAAGGAGTCTGACGCCAGCTTGCATTCTGGGGAGGCCTGGAATCAAATTTGAAATCCTCAGTGAAGCCATCTTCGTGAAGATCAACTTCAGGACATAGCAAGGTGAGGCTCTTCCAGGACCGCCGACAGGCTTCATGAGCAACAAACGAGTTCTTGGTGGCAAGGTTTCAAATGTGATTGACGTCCACCAAGATGCTCTGCATCTGATGCTTTAGCCAGTCATGGTGCCTATCATGTTTTTGATGTAAGGCCACAAGAAGCTCTCGGTCATTGAGTACACGAGAACGCTTCCGAGGCCTTTGTGCAATTGTACTGTCAGTGGCTTCGGTGTGTGCACGATGAGGCACACGCATATTTCCAGCCAGAGGATAGACTCGAGTTGCATGAAGAATTCCCTCCATTGGTTGCGAGAAGCTTTGGTGCTCAGCATTATGAAGATAAAGTGGCTCCTTGGCAGGCTCGGGGTAGATGGCTTCAACTGAGAGATCAACCTCAGGCAAGAAGACAAAATGGTTGCGCGCTGAGGGATGATAGTCGACAGAAGAGTGAAGCTTGATTAGGCACATTACCCATGGAGCATAAAACTTCAAGCCAAACAGATCAATTCCAGATGCAGCAAGTTGTCTGATGAAGAAATCCTGAGAATTGAATCTGATGCCATTGACAATATAGAATACCAAAGTCTTCATGGCTCCTTCAAGTTTGGCTTCAGAATATCCCTTGATTGGCCATAGAGCACGCCTCGAGAATGTGATAGTATGTAAGGGCGGTACTCGAGGTCCTTGATGAAGAATTCCTTGGGATATTCAGCATCTCGAGGCAATGGCTTCATCATGCTGAGCATCTGACTCATGTTTGGTTCAGGCCGTTCAAAAATACTCTGGAGTTCATTAGTGTGAAGCTGACAACCAGGCTCATACAAGTCACCTGGAGTGGGCATGGAAGTAGGCTCAATAATGTCTTGAGCTTTGGCTTCATGGTGCACATAGCCTGACATCCACTCAAGGACCCATGTCTTCGGATCCCTGTTGTAGCCACGAATGTGAAGTGTGGCGTAGAACTGCAGCAGGAGCTCTTCATTCCAGTGTTCTTTGTCAGTGACGAACTGTAGAAGACCAACCTCCCTGAAGCAGTCAAGAGCTTCTTCCAGACAGTGCAGCCCGGCAATAGCTTCACAATCAAGACGCATGTGTTGAAAGATTCGCTCTTGATTGTATAGGATGAAAGAGTAGTAACTGTGCTGCTGATAGCTCCAGAAGCAATCAAAAGTGATCTTTGGCTTCGAGTAAGGATTCTTGGCGCTATCAAAGAAGGTGTTGTGGGCTCTGAAGCTGTTCACATTGAACGATCCTGGGGAGGTCGCAACACCTGGAAGCCTTGGTAGCCTGGGCTTTGGCTTCTGAACTTGTGGCCTCTGCTCCACATGATAGTCATATTGAGGTCCGGGAGCAGTGGGAGGCACCATGATGGGCCACCGAACTGTGACAAGTTCGCCACGATTATAGGCCTGTTCAATTGTGTGAGGCCTTGGGGCTGGAACAGTGGCATCAACATCCACATGGGCTTCAGGCACAACATTGGCTTCAGGCTCCACATTATCTTCAGCCATGACAACGTCATTGGCTTCAGTATCATTGTTGGTGGCAGCCTCATTGTTCTCAACCTCCGTGTCTTCAATGACAGGAGGGTTGGGCACAGTCACATTCTCCTCGAGAATGACTTCTTGATGTGAGGGGTGTGGCAACTCTTTCTTCTTCTTGTCTTGGTTCTTGATTTTCTTCGGCTGATGCAGCCGGAATGTCTTCAGCAGCTTTTGCTTTAGACTCGGAGACATTCGCAGTAGGAGTGGCTTCAGAAAACACTTGGCGTGCTACTGAGCTATGTTGCACTTCTCCTTCTGGAATACTCGACATGGTGACCTGTGGCCTAGGGCCTTTGCGAAGCCTTCGGAAAGCGGGCGACGCCTGTGGAGATGGAGTGGTCTGCACCATGTAGTCGTCGTGAAGCACCAGAGTGGTGACTTGAGGTGGTGGAGTTCTGGGAGTCTCATCATGAACGGGGGTGTCTTGTTGGGGGCAATCCACCCACGAATCATCCTGAGCAGTTGGTGTCAAGGGACGACCAATGCTGATGAGTTCGTTGTTCGTAAGAACAGGCGATGATATTGGTTGGTGCTCGATTTGAGGAAGGACTTCATCATCTTCAACATTGTCTTCATGACCAATGTCTTCAGCTGTGATGTTATCAACAGCTGGTACTTCTTCATTTTCAGGAGCCTCTGTGAAAGCAGGCTCGTGGATCACAAGTTGACGCTCTTGGTTGGTGGAGGCAGGATGAGCAACAGAAATGGGCTCGACGACAAGAGGTTCAGAGGCCGCAGAACGCTCTTTCTTGTAAGACTTCTTCAATTTCTTCTTTGATGGTGCAGCATCAGAAGTATTCCGGTGCTTGTGCTTCTTGGCTTCGGCTTCAGCTGCCCTTGTCTTTTTGAGCTCTGAAACTGCTGTGGGGACCTTAGGCTTCGAGCCTGTCATGCTGGCAGGGAAGACAATGCGAGGTGCTTCCTGCCTTGAAGCTTCAGCTTGGGCCACAATAGGCTTCTTCTTCTGTTTGGCAGCCATCTTGGGGTCAATGCCAGGACGTCCAAGTGCCTTGCGCTTCTCTGCCTCATTGTGTGCTTGAACATTTCTCTACGAAGTATTTCATCCGCTCTCTTGAACCTTTTTCTTCTTCACGCTTCTTGTGAAACAGTTCTTTGAGCTCATGCAACATTTCCTTGAAGCTTTGAGCATCTGCCACGCTGAGCTTGGCCATGTTCTTCTTGAAGAGAGCCTTCTCGTAATCAATTTTGTTCCTCAGCTCGACAATCTTCTGAGCCAAGGCCAATTCATTAGCAATGGCTCCATGGAAGGTGACGCTAATGTCAACTGGCAGCTGAAGATCATCAATGCTGAGGCTGGGATTTTCAAACCACTTATCGATGAAGTTATTCAGAATATCCATGTCAAAGAGGGGCAGATTGTTGAAGATCTCCGCCTCTTGCTTGCTGTTGATCAGTAGCTCAAGGGCATCATCACCAAGATCTTCATCGCTGGAGAGATCAATGGTTTCATCTTCGTTCCTCAGAACGGTAGCTGGAGTAAGTTCATGCCCAGAAATCTTCATGGGCTTCTTCTTGGGCTTCTTCGTCTTCCTGGAGACACGAGAGAGATCTTCTGATTGCACACTGGGTTCAGGAGGTGCAGTTGCCAATGGCTTCACACGCGAAGCTTTTGGTGTAGCAGAGGGCTTCGTAGCCATCAGCCCTTGGAGCAAATGGACCAGGGTTGAAGTTGAGTCCCAGGTCCTTCTTGTCCTTGACAGCAGACTCCTTAGCAAATTGATAATTGCGCTTGAAGAGATTGTCGTCGCGACACCATAACAGTGATGATGGGTCGGCATTCTCTGTCTATGGTCCTCGAACCATACATGTGATGCCCGGATAATAAGGCTACAGTAATCCCTCCTTAATGACGCCACGTCACCATGATTACTGTTGATATTCTCGCGTTAGTTCGAAAACCGGTTTTAATTCAAATTCAAACTAAAGGCAGACAACTAAAGTTTTCAAATATTAAAGCTAAATTGTTCGGATAGTGTCAAATAATGCATAAGTAAATATGGTGAAGAAACCACATTGTTATAAAATGCTTAAATGCTTTAAAATAAATAAAACATTAGTAAAACAATTGTTAAACGCCTTTTGTAATTTATAAAATGTTAAACTATCTTCTATTGGATAACCAAATTGTATTATTATAGAAATGCTAACTTAGAGACTATTTTTATAGTTTGTAAAACTAAACATAAACGGAACTAGAAGAAAATAGAAAGATAAAATAAATAAAAAGAAAAAGGTAAAACAGAAAATGAATAAAAGGAAAGGATCCCCCACTGGGCCAGGCCGGCCCAGCGTCCCCAGCTCCCCCCTAGCCCAACCGGCCTCCCTTATCCCCCACCCGGGGAACCCTAACTCCTGACCACACTCCCCCCTCCCCCCGTCGCTCTCTCCCCCTCCCCGATCCAGATCTGGATCGGGGGAACACGCCCACGACGCCCTCCCCGTCGCCCCTCCCCCGCGCTCGTCACCGTCGCCGACATGGTCCCCGTTGGCGCTGCCCCCCTCCCCCGTAGCCTCACCGCCTCGCCTCCTCCTCGAAGCTGCTCGCCTTTCCCGGCTCCACCTCGCCGCCGCCCGGAGCTCCGCGGGCCTCGCCGGAGCCACCTCGTCGTCTACCTCATGGGCCTGCCTCCTCCTCCTCGCCGGTCTGCCTCCTCCACGATGTGTCGTCTCCGTCATCCTCCTCGACCCCCGCTGCCTAACCCCTACCGCCCATGTGAGCTCCGCCTCCTCTCCTCCTTTCCCTCTGTGCTTGGGGCCATTCGCGGCCTTGGCCTCCTCTACAGCACGCCTTGTCGCGCCCGTCATGACCCTCTGCTCGTCGCGTCGCTGGGCCATGCCCGCGCCTCGCCCTCCCCATCTCCGTCGCTCAGCGCCCGCCCGTGGTCGCGCTCACCCGTCCTTGTCCCGTGCCTCCCTTAGGTGTCTTGTTGTGTCTTGTCTTGCTTGCCCGTGGTCGCCTTACCCGCGCCCCTCGGCCCAGTGCCTCGGCAACCTCCCGGATCGGCGCCCGTCTCGCGTCATCGTGGCCGTTGCCGCTGGCCGGGTTCGCCGCCTGCGCCTCCTGGCGTGCACTCGCCGGGGCTGCGCCCCGCGCCCCTGTGCCCGTAGCCCACACCCGAGAGACCCCAGTGGCCCTATGACAATGGGGCCCCACTCCAAAACGTTTTTTAAAATGAAATAAAAATAAATATATAAATAAATAATTAAGTAATAATTAATTAATTAATAATTAAAATAGTTAATGAATTAATTAAGTTAATTAATCATGTTTAATTAATCTAATTAAGTAGATAGTTTAATTAAACCCTAATTAGACTAATCGATCGATGACGAATGGGACCCACACGTCAGTTGACGATCAACGCCTCATTGACTGGCGGCGTCATCTTGACGTCGGCGTGCCTTTATCGGATAATGTTGGATTTAAATAAATAATTAAAATCAGAAAATGATTTAAATCTTTAGAAAATCATATCTTTTAATCCGTAACTCGGATGAAAATACTTTCTACATGAAAGTTGCTCAGAACGACGAGACGAATCTGGATACGCAGCCCGTTCATCCGCCACACATCCCTAATCGAACACGCAACTTTCCCCCTCCGGTTCATACATCTGAAAATCACGAAACAAGGAATACTTTCCGGATGTTTCCCCTTCACCGGTATCACCTCATCATACCGCGTTAGACACGCCTAGCATCACACATTGCTTTGTCATGCATCGTTATGCATCTGTTTGCATTGTATTCATTGTTTCTTACCCTCTTCTCTCCGGTAGACTACGAGACCGGCCTTTCTTTGCCGCGATTCGACTACGGAGTTGGCGACCCCTCCTTCTTGCTAGAGCAACCAGCAAGCCCCCATTGATCACCGAGATATCGCCTATTCTTCTCTATACTGCTTGCATTAGAGTAGTGTAGCATATTATCGCTTTCGATTAATCCTATCTTCTTTGCATAGCCTTTGTCCTTGCTACTCATTGTTACCTTTACACCTTTATCCTCTTGCTTAGTATAGGATGCTAGTGTTCCATCGGTGGCCCTACACTCTTGTCAAATGCGCCATGCTATACTCTTTGGGCCGTGATCACTTGAGAGGTGATCACGGGCATATACTATATACTTTACACTATTACATTACAGCAATCTTTGTTAGGAGATGAAATTTGAAAGGACGGTGGCTCCATCCCGGTAGAGGTGGGCTGGGTTCAAGCGGCCCCGATTACTTGTGGCGAGGCGGCAGGCGAGTTGAGACCACCTAGGAGAGAGGTGGGCACGGCCTGGTCGGCGTTCATGGATACTTAACATGCTTAACGAGATCTTGGTATTTGATGCGAGTGCGGCCATTTGGTCTATACGCACTAACCAACTACGTGGGAAAGACATGGGCACTCGGCGTCGTGGTATCAGCCAAAGCCTTCGTGACGTCAGCGACTGAGCGGCGCGCGCCGGTTTGGAATGTAAGCCTGCTCTTGTATTAAGGGGCTAGTTCTGCTTCCGCCCGACCATGCAACGTGCAGGTGTGCTAAGGGCGATGGGCCCAGACCCCTGTGCGCTTAGGTTTAGACCAGCGTGCTGACCTCTTTGTTGGCCTAGGTGGGGCTGCGATGTGTTGATCTTCCGGCGGGCATGACCAGGAAAGTGTGTCGGCCAAATGGGATCAATCGTGTTGGGTTATGTGGTGCACCCCTACGGGGAAGTTAATCTATTGAATAGCCGTGATCTTGATGGCAGTGACGACT
The DNA here is from genome assembly GCA_021605145.1 of Aegilops bicornis. Classification (NCBI taxonomy): domain Eukaryota; kingdom Viridiplantae; phylum Streptophyta; class Magnoliopsida; order Poales; family Poaceae; genus Aegilops; species Aegilops bicornis. The sequence continues at coordinate 425,825,595 of CM038671.1, read as the reverse complement.
TGGAGTTGTACCTTGACCTTATGACAACTAGAACCGGATACTTAATAAAACACACCCTTCCAAGTGCGGATACAACCCGGTGGTCGCTCTCTAACGGGGCATGGAGGAGGGATCGCCGGGTAGGATTATGCTATGCGATGCTACTTGGAGGACTTGATCTACTCTCTTCTACATCTTTGCAAGGCGGAGGCTGCTAGAAGCGTAGTCTTGACAGGATTAGTTACCCCCTCTTATTACGGCATTCTGCAGATTCAGTCCTTGATATGGCCCTTTACACATATATCCATGCATATGTAGTGTAGCTCCTTGCTTGCAGTACTTTGGATGAGTACTCACGGTTGCCTTGTTCCCCTTTTCCCCTTTCTTTACCCGATTGCTGCAGCAGACGATGGAGCCCGGGGCGGGCATACCGTCGGCGATGACTCCTACTACACCGGGGTGCCTACTACTACGTGCAGCCCGGCGGCGGCGACCGAGGAGTAGTTAGGAGGATCCTGCGGAGGCCTGCGCCTCTTCGATCTGTATCCCGGTTTGTGCTAGCCTTCTTAAGGCAAACTTGTTTAACTTATGTCTATACTCAGATATTGTTGCTTCCGCTGACTAAATGCGTGATCGAGCACTTGTATTCGAGCCCTCGAGGCCCCTGGCTTGTATTATGATGCTTGTATGACTTATTTATGTTTTAGAGTTGTGTTGTGATATCTTCCCGTGAGTCGCTGATCTTGATCGTACACGTTTGCGTGCATGATTAGTGTATGATTTAATCGGGGGCCTCACAAGTTGGTATCAGAGCCGACTGCCTGTAGGAATCCCCCTTCCCAACTCCTTGGCCGAAGTCGAGTCTAGACGTTGCAAAAACTTTTACTAACATGGCTGTGTGTCTTACCGGCACACGTCACCATTGGGTGGTAGTAGGATCTTTTATTCCTCGACCTATACTCTGGGGCTCTGACATCTCTTCTATTTGGGTTAAACGATTTTACTAACTCGGACTCTAGGTTCTCGATAATACTTTCTCCCGGAGAGCCCCTTATTACAGATGATAAATGCTGCTTGCGTGAAGACCACGAAGATACTCTCCGCTGTTAACCCGAGAACTTGTGTTCATCGCGTTTGCAATTACCTTCCACCGTCAACCCTTATGGATAACTACTTGCAGTTGTTATTCTTACATTCATTCCCAGTTTGTCTTGTTATTACAAGATACCCCACAACACTAAATCGTTGTTTCGATAATCCTTTGAGCTTCTTGCCTTCTTGTTCTTTGTCACTGAATGCCCAAGCGGATAATTCCTCGCACTTGCCGAGTATCCCTCATCCTAACCGTTCATGTGTTTCACATAAGTCCTCGAAATACCATTCGATTTTACGAAAATCCTCAAGAGCCCATTGCTCTTGAATTCCTTGCCTTAGGCATTATGGTTAATTCCATACTTCTAGTAATCTCCGTTGACATCCTCTCGTCACTAACATTTCGAGTCACTTGATTCGATATGTTGTGAATGCTCGCAATCCTCCATCGGATCCTAGAATTCATCCTTCCGGCTCAGGGCGTCATTTTGATCATGAGTTTGGATCTCGCCAATCAGATTGCCATCGATTGTACCCTAAGTCTAGTCAACCTATCCAGCCTCGATCAGAGCGTTTGCTCCTGATCCCTTGATTTGAAAATCATAATTCCTTTGTTATTTAAACAATGAATTATTCAGATGTTCTATAAGCCGATGCCTTTTGCATTCTTTTTCCTTCTGATTGAGATCGATACTCACATAAGATTTCGGGTGGTCTGCGAGACCAATTGCTTGGTTATTATCCGACAGTGTCCTTCATATCCAATAACCTTGAGAGTTTCTCCCCTGATACATAATGCCTTTGGTAAATTGTGTCCTCTGCCTTTGGCAAGTGATATCCTATGCTTGTGTCAACCATGTGCTCTGCTTCGAGCATGTGTTAACTGATCCTGAAAGATTTCACGTGTCATACTTATCTGATATTGCACCAGGTAAAAACTTTCAACAATTAATGTCATTTTCGAAAAGCGAGAGGTGAATGAAAGGTTATGCATTGGAGAAGTGGGAGTCGACCTTGAACTTTGTGTTCATGCCCATGGACACGGTGTATAACTTATCATGGAAGCTGCTCGTAAAAATAGTTACCCCCTTGTTATAAGTTCATCTTGTATCCGTGGTTCGATCATTTATGATCGAGGTTTCCGACCATGTTCTCCTTTAAATACCATTTCTCGTGCAAGTTTAAGCACTTGTCTTCTGTAGATTAATACCCCAGTCCAACCTCTACTTTGATTTATCGTCGAGTATTGCCCCCCTGGTATCTCGAGATTATCACGGAACTGCATAACTTCTTATGCGTTCTTCATCAAGTATTTCATTCTCACTGATTCCAAATTTTTTCACGGGCTCTGAGTTAATAAACACTCAAAGACATCGATAACGGAATCGAGTTCACCGCGATTAAACAACTCTTGGTAACCTTCATTACTTACGAATTTGAACTCGATCACGTAAGTCCTAGCCTGCTCGGCTATATCATTATCGTGCCGATTTTAACTGTGCTACCTGGTCCTTAACCCCGGAGCACAACTTTCGATGATGAGCTAAGCTTACGCCAATCTCCCTCGTCATACCATTTCGCCTTGAAAAACAAGCTTGATTTCGAGTTTGTGTCGTACCTGTGGTTCCAATAACCTCTTGCTTCATCATTCCTTTCGCTTGATGTCATCGCTAATCGATTACATCCTCATGAAATCTCTCGGCAAATGTGTCGTGATCGTCATCAACATTCTAAGCTCTTCCAAAATATCAATAGAATTCATGATGAGAAATACCATCCTCCCCCTCGATGATTTGTGTTATCATCGACAACATTCTTGCCTTCCCCCCAACGCAAACTTGTTCATGCAATCTTTGAAATACATCCTTTTGACATGTCGATGGATTGCTGCTGAATCCATCAGCCACATCCTCATCTTTTTTTTTTTCTGATAAAATTGCATGAGATGTTTTAGAAACTCCCGATGGATCCTTTGTGTATTCAAAGTCTGACCTTTATCTGATGACCATGTCAATGCTATCCCAAAACATGATTGTGGTACTCCGAACCTCTTTAAAAACATTTGGAGGCGCAATGCTAAATGTTCCTAGATCACTTATCCAAACACGGTTGAATGGGTAAACCTCATGAATTCCTTGCCCCTTTGTCTAAATGGTTTCATACTTGGAGCCCTGTCGTGTATATCATGCTCCGCCTTTCCTTGGGAAAGTTACACTCCTAAATCTTGTGTTTAAACACATTTTCCTTTCCATTGTTTTGTTTAACCTTTCTAGTAATCTGACTTAGCTGAGCAGAGATAATTCCCTGCTTAGTTGAGCACCTCGTTGTACCACTCTGTCAGTAGATCATGTTACCTTTGTTGATGACATTTCGGTAGCCACCGATGGAAAAGAACTTTGCCTATTGGTCCGCCTCATTTCAACGAGCAGGAAAATGGTTCTCTTTGTCCCTCGCCCTTGGTACCGACGTTGTTGCCAACATAACTGACAGGCTATCCTCTGATGTGCATTGCCACCATCACTATGCAAGATGTCATCGTTCCTTCTACTTTTAACCCACATGGTGGGCCCATAACCCACAGTTCCATAGGATCGAAACCTGACTCTCCTGTACAACCCTGTTTCTAAAGTTATTCCGCACGCTTGACTTCGTAATTCACGAGCCACCTTCCGTGTGATCATCGATTCTGGTATTAAACACGTTACCTATACCCATTGCCTTGTTTCAGGCAACGACGATTGTCTATCCGCTTCAAACTTCTTATGGTACCTTCTTACTTTGCTCTCGATGTGTTTCATTTGTTCAACTCGATAGGTACTCTTATGATCATTCTTGGGATACCCCCCAAATGATTTTACCTTATAACATTCAATTGTTGTAAAGCTGCCCCTTACCTATTCGTAAGTACGATGGAGTTCCCGAAGAAAGGACGACAAACTTCATCATGATGACTTGAAGCAGAGGATTGAAGACATCAATGTAATGGATCGACCTCTTTGAGAAGAGCAACTATGACCGAGAGGAATCGTTAGAAATTCGTAACCAGATCCCTTCCCCCTTATAACCGCTCCTAAATCTCGGGACGAGATTTCTTGTAGTGGAGGAGAATTGTGACGCCCGGATAATAAGGCTACAGTAATCCCTCCTTAATGACGCCACGTCACCACGATTACTGTTGATATTCTCGCGTTAGTTCGAAAACCGGTTTTAATTCAAATTCAAACTAAAGGCAGACAACTAAAGTTTTCAAATATTAAAGCTAAATTGTTCGGATAGTGTCAAATAATGCATAAGTAAATATGGTGAAGAAACCACATTGTTATTAAATGCTTTAAAATAAATAAAACATTAGTAAAACAATTGTTAAAAGCCTTTTGTAATTTATAAAATGTTAAACTATCTTCTATTGGATAACCAAATTGTATTATTATAGAAATGCTAACTTAGAGACTATTTTTATAGTTTGTAAAACTAAACATAAAAGGAACTAGAAGAAAACAGAAAGATAAAATAAATAAAAAGAAAAAGGCAAAACAGAAAATGAATAAAAGGAAAGGATCCCCCACTGGGCCAGGCCGGCCCAGCTTCCCCAGCTCCCCCCTAGCCCAACCGGCCTCCCTTATCCCCCCACCCCAGGGAACCCTAACTCCCGACCGCACACACCCCCCACTCCCCACGTCGCTCTCTCCCCCTCCCCGATCCAGATCTGGATCGGGGGAACGGACCCACGACGCCCTCCCCGTCGCCCCTCCCCCGCGCTCGTCACCGTCGCCGACATGGTCCCCATTGGCGCCCCCCCCGCTGCCTCACCGCCTCGCCTCCTCCCCGAAGCTGCTCGCCTTTCCCGGCTCCACCTCGCCGCCGCCCGGAGTTCCACGGGCCTCGTCGGAGCCACCTCGTCGTCTACCTCGCTGGCCTGCCTCCTCCTCCTCGCCGGTCTGCCTCCTCCATGATGTGTCGTCTCCGTCATCCTCCTCGACGCCCGCTGCCTAACCCCTGCCGCCCCTGTGACCTCCGCCTCCTCTCCCCCTTTCCCTCTATCACCGGCGCCATTCGCGACGCCTGCCCTCCTATGCAGCAAGACGCCTTGTCGCGCCTGCCCCGACAAATGCTCGCTGTCAGGCCGGAGCGGCCGCGCCTCGCCCTCCCCATCTGCCATCGCTCCAAGGCCCGCCTGGTCGCCGCGCTCACCCCGTCCATGTCGTGGCGCCGCACTCCCTTGGTGTCTTGTGTGCGTCTCGCATGCCCGTGGTCGCTGCCTCGCGCCCCGCCGGTGCCCTGCAACCTCGCGCGGTCGGCGCCCGTCTCGCGTCACCGTGGCCGTTGCTGGCCGGGTTCGCCCGCCTCAGCGCCTCTGGCGTGCACTGCTGCGCCCGCGCCTGCTCGTAGCCCACACCCGAGAGACCCCAGTGGCCCTATGACAATGGGGCCCCACTCCAAAAAGTTTTTTTAACAAAAAAAACGAAAGAAAAATAAATATATAAATAATTAATTAAGTAATAATTAATTAATAATTAAAATAGTTAATGAATTAATTAAGTTAATTAATCATGTTTAATTAATCTAATTAAGTAGATAGTTTAATTAAACCCTAATTAGACTAATCAGTCAATGACGAATGGGACCCACGTCAGTTGACCGATCAGCGCCTCTATTGATCGGCGTCATCTTTGGCGTCGGCATGCCTTCTGATGCAGATAATGTTGGATTTAAATAAATAATTAAAATTAGAAAATGATTTAAATCTTTAGAAAATCATATCTTTTAATCCGTAACTCGGATGAAAATACTTTCTACATGAAAGTTGTTCAGAACGACGAGACGAATCTGGATACGCAGCCCTTTCGTCCGCCACACATCCCTAACATATCGAACACGCAACTTTCCCCCTCCGGTTCATCTGTCCGAAAACGCGAAACACCGGGAATACTTTCCCGGATGTTACCCCCCTTCACCGGTATCACCTCATACCGCGTTAGGGCACGCCTAGCATCATACATTGCTTTGTAATGCATCGTTATGCATCTGTTTGCATTGTATTCGTTGTTTCTTCCCCCTCTTCTCTCCGGTAGATTACGAGACCGACGCTGCTGCCGCACCGTTCGACTACGGAGTTGACGACCCCTCCTTATTGCCAGAGCAACCAGGCAAGCCCCCCCTTTGATCACCAGATGTCACCTATTCTTCTCTATACTGCTTGCATTAGAGTAGTGTAGCATGTTACTGCTTTCAGTTAATCCTATCTTCTTTGCATAGCTTTGTCCTTGCTAATAGTGTTTTTACCTTTACTGTTATCCTCTTGCTTAGTATAGGATGCTAGTGTTCCATCGGTGGCCCTACACTCTTGTCCGTCTGCCATGCTATACTCTTTGGTCCGTGATCACTTGGGAGGTGATCACGGGCATATACTATATACTTTACACTATTACATTACCCGTGATCTTTGTTCGGAGATGGGGGCTGAAAGGACACGTGGCTCCATCCGGTAGAGGTGGGCACTGGGTTCCCGACGGCCCCATCATTACTTGTGGCGGAGCGGCAGGCAGGTTGAGACCACCTAGGAGAGAGGTGGGCCTGGCCCTGGTCAGCGTTCGCGGATACTTAACACGCTCAACGAGATCTTGGTATTTGATCTGAGTCTGGCCATTTGGTCTATACACACTAACCAACTACGTGGGAAAGATATGGGCACTCGGCGTCATGGTATCAGCCAAAGCCTTCGTGATGTCGGTGGATCGGCGCGCGCCCGGTTTGGAACGTAAGCCTGCTCTTGTATTAAGGGGATAGTTACGCTCGCCGCCCACGCATAGCGTGCGAGGTGTGCTAAGGGCGATGGGCCCAGACCCTGTGCGCTTAGGTTTAGACCGGCGTCTTGACCTCTCTGTTGGCCTAGGTGGGGCTGCGACGTGTTGATCTTCCGTGGCGGGCATGACCCGAGAAAGTGTGTCCGCCAAATGGGATCAAGCGTGTTGGGTTATGTGGTGCACCCTGCAGGAAGTTAATCTATTCGAATAGCCGTGATCTTGATGCAGGACGACTTGGAGTTGTACCTTGACCTTATGACAACTAGAACCGGATACTTAATAAAACACACCCTTCCAAGTGCTAGATACAACCCGGTGGTCGCTCTCTAATAGGGCATCGAGGAGGGGATCGTCAGGTAGGATTATGCTATGCGATGCTACTTGGAGGACTTTAGTCTACTCTCTTCTACATGCTGCAAGACGGAGGCTGCCAGAAGTGTAGTCTTCGACAGGATTAGTTATCCCCCTCTTATTCTGGCATTCTGCAGATTCAAATTAACGATATGGTCCTTTACACATATACCCATGCATATGTAGTGTAGCTCCTTGCTTGCGAGTACTTTGGATGAGTACTCACGGTTGCCTTGTTCTCCTTTTCCCCCTTTCTTTACCCGATTGCTGCAACTTGACGATGGAGCCAGGGCGACGCCACCGTCGGCGGCGACTCCTACTACGGGGTGCCTACTACTACGTGCAGCCCGGCGACGGCGACTGTGAGTAGTTAGGAGGATCCTGGCGGAGGCCTGCGCCTCTTCGATCTGTATCCCAGTTTGTGCTAGCCTTCTTAAGGCAAACTTGTTTAACTTATGTACGTACTCAGATATTGTTGCTTCCACGACTAAATCGCGTGATCGAGCACTTGTATTCGAGCCCTCGAGGCCCCTGGCTTGTATTATGATGCTTGTATGACTTATTTATGTTTTAGAGTTGTGTTGTGATATCTTCCCGTGAGTCCCTGATCTTGATCGTACATGTTTGCATGCATGATTAGTGTATAATTTAATCGGGGGCCTCACAATACAAGGATAGAAGCCTTGAGCAATGGCTTCAGACTTAGACTTGGGCTGAAGATTTATGTATAGAATATCTCCCCATGGGCGCTGGATTGCGTTCTTTTCAGCATATTCAGCATTCACAAATCTGTATTTGAACCATTCTTCTGCCCAATATCTTCGAATCCATTGGATTCGGGTCTTGCGCTGATTGTAATTCTCTTCAGGACCTGTCTTGTACATTTCAAAGAGATCTGGTGGCAAGTCCTTGGCTGTATCCCCACGGCGCTGCATGTCACCCTTTCTAGCTGATTTCTCAGTGGCCATTATATTCAAGCTGAATGGCTTCAAGACTGTGAATGGCTTCCTTTTGCTGGTCGACAGAGGCGGCTTCGGAGAATTGATGTGATCTTTGTAAGAACTCTTCAAATGAATGCAGACTATGAGAACTAAGGGATTCTCGCACGGACATGTACCTGTGACAACATTAGAGGTGCGAAGGAAGGGGAAGAGGTCATATGCATTCTCAGAAGATTTTGAAGACAAATAAGTTTGAAGACATTGACCTCATAGCGCGAAGACATTCACTTATTTGATGAGAGTTGGTTCTAGATTTATACAAATCCATGAATAAGTCAAGTGAGGAATCTAACTAGTTATGAAGCATACGTGAATATACTTGGCATGATATGAGATGCAGAACAAGATATATCCAGATTTGGAAGTTTAGAAACCACTTTTGATTGAAGTGGATGGATATGATGGATAAAAAAGGCAGTAAAAAAATAAGTTTTAATTACCCTTGACGAACTGCTAGACGAGGCGAAGAGGGAGGCCGAGCAGTTCAACCTCCCATGCCCTAACTTGGCGACAGAAGACACCTACGGCGGCGGCAGAGAGGACGAGGTCTGTGGCCGGCGTGAGGACGGCGTCGAAGAGGTCGCGGCAGCTAAGCGCTTCGTCTCCGGCGTCGACGCGAGCTAGCAGAGGCGCTAGGGTTTGTGCGAGGTGGTGATGTGGGAGAAGAGATAATGACTGCTGTGAGTTGTGTATTTATAGGGAAAGGGACAACACAACGTAATTACGCAGGTGCCCCTTGCAGTTCACATCTGAAGGACACATGGCATGCATGCAACTCATTGTAAGTTGTTCCATGTTCCCACGCATGCCTGGATTGACGGGTGGTCGTTCCAGCTTCTCCGGTTTTCAGGCAATAAGGATATAGCATTAAAACAGATTTAACGTTTGTCTCTATGTCTTCTGCTGACAAGAACTCAGAGAAGACAATCAACGGTTTCAATAGATTGCATATGATTTGGATAGATAGAATCTGAGGTAGAAGCATAGAAGGGGTTAGGGTCGGACCACATTCACTTAGATCAAGAAGATTCAAACATGAAGCCATAGCTATAAGTGAATGCTGTAGAGGACAGAACATGAGTATATGCATATATCAGCATAAGACCAAATCAACATTGTGAAGATAAACGCGAAGATAAATCAATGTTGAAGACAAGCCAAATGCGAAGACTATGCAATTGTGACGCTAAATAAAATACTTCAAACAAGAGTTTGGTGGTGGCGTTACCCACCGTATAGGAAGTATTCGACCCAGACACGATGCACAATTATCGTGGCGCTCAGAAGTCAAATTCCGTGGTAATGTATTCACACTTAGAGTGTATGTCTTCATTGATTGAAGATATACGTTACTTTGTGTGTTGCACATCTAAGTCATCAACATGCATAAGCGTTAGGATGTGTATCCAATTACAGGACATTTGAGGATTCTAAGATATTTAGCTCACACCGCAACTTGCAAAACCTTTTCTCATCCAAGGGCTTTGTGAAGATATATGCCAATTGCTCTTCAGTGTTGACGTGAATGATATCAATATCTTCCTTCATGACATGATCTCTGAGAAAGTGATGACGGATCTGAATGTGCTTTGTCTTCGAGTGCTGGACTGGGTTGTTGGCAATCTTGATGGCGCTCTCATTATCGCTGTAAAGTGGCACTTGCTTCAGGTGGATGCCATAGTCCTTGAGAGTTTGCTTCATCCATACAAGCTGAGCGCGGCAAGATCCAGCAGCAATGTGTTCAGATTCAGCAGTGGAGAGAGACACGCAGTTCTGCTTCTTTGAAGACCAACAGACAAGAGATCGTCCAAGAAAGTGACATGTGCCTAATGTAGACTTGCGATCAACCTTGTCACCAGCATAATCAGCATCTGAGAATCCAACTAGATCAAACTCTGAGCCCGTCGGATACCATAATCCTAGTGTTGGGGTGAAAGCCAAATATCAAAGAATTCGCTTCACAGCTAAGTGATGCAACTCCTTAGGTGCCGCTTGGAATCGGGCACACATGCAAACGCTAAGCATTATATCTGGCCTAGATGCACATAAATAGATCAAGGAACCAATCATGGAGCAGTATACCTTTTGATCGAACTCTTTACCATTGTCGTCGGGACCTAATTGGCCTTTGGTTGGCATTGGCGTCGTGTACCCTTTGCAGTCTTGCATTCCAAACTTCTTCAGGAAATCTTTGAGGTATTTATCTTGAGATATGAAGATGTCGTTGCTCTACTGACGGATTTGAAGACCGAGGAAGAACTTCAGCTCACCCATCATGGACATCTGATATTGCTCTTGCATCATGTGCCCAAACTCATCATTGTATCTCTTGTCAGTGCAGCCAAAGACAATGTCATCCACATAGATCTGGCACACAAACAGTTCACCGTCGTATGTCTTTGTGAAGAGGGTGGGATCCAGGGAACCAGGTTTGAAGCCTTTGCTCTTCAGGAAGTCTTTGATTGTGTCATACCAAGCGCGAGGGGCCATACAGTGCCTTATTGAGCTTGTATACCATGTCAGGATGTTTTGGGTCTTCAAAGCCAGATGGTTGTGCAACATATACTTCTTCTTCAATCTTCCCATTGAGAAAAGCACTCTTCACATCCATTTGGTACAGGAGGATGTTGTGATGGTTGTCATAGGCTAGCAGTATGCGAACGACTTGAAGCCTAGCCACCGGAGCAAATGTTTCATCGAAGTCAATCCCTTCAACTTGAGTGTATCCTTGAGCAACGAGACAAGCCTTGTTTCTGACAACTTGACCATGCTCATCTTGTTTGTTGTGATAGATCCATTTTGTGCCTATGATATTGTGCTTGCAAGGATCAGGGCACTTGACCAATTCCCACACATTGTTCAGCTTGAACTGTTGAAGTTCTTCTTGCATAGCTTGAATCCATTCAGGTTCCATGAAGACTTCAGCAACTTTCTTGGGTTCAGATATAGAGACAAATGCAAAGTACCCACAGAAATTTGCTAGCTGTGTTGCTCTTGAATGAGTGAGGGGACCGGGTGCATTGATGCTATCAAGTATCTTGTCAATCTGTACTTCATTTGCAACATGAGGATGAACTGGACGAAGATTTTGCCCTTGCTCATCATTGTCTTCATTTTCAGCATTGGCTTCAGGCTGAGCAGTATCATCTGGTTGACTTGGTGCAGAAATGGTAAGTTCTTCTTCAGCATGTGCCTCTGAAAGTATGATTTCTCCAGTTCCCATAAGTTTGATTGATTCACTAGGAGGGACTTCATCTAGCACATTTGGCAGGTGCTCTCTTTGTGAGCCGTTAGTCTCATCGAACCGCACATCCACAGTTTCAACCACTTTATAGTGAAAGAGGTTGAATACTCTGTAGGAGTGTGAATCCTTTCCGTAGCCAAGCATAAAAACTTTATGTGCTTTCGGTGCAAATTTTGAAGTGTGATGCGGATCCTTGATCCAGCACCTAGCACCAAATACTCTGAAATAACTGACATTTGGCTTCTTACCAGTTAGGAGCTCATAGGATGTCTTCTTTAGAAGCTTGTGACAATAAACACGGTTGATGACGTGGCATGCAATATCAATAGCTTCAGGCCAGAACTTCCTTGGAGTCTTGTACTCATCAAGCATCATCCGAGCCATCTCAATGAGTGTTCTGTTCTTGCGCTCCATGATGCCATTCTGCTGAGGTGTGTATGGAGCTGAGAACTCATGAGTGATGCCCAATGTATCAAGATAAGTGTCGAGGCCGGTGTTTTTAAACTCTGTGCCGTTATCACTTCTGATGTGCGTGATCTTGATGCCATAGTTCGTCATGGCACGATTGGTGAATCGTCTGAAGACATCCTGCACTTCATTCTTGTAAAGGATTATATGCACCCATGTGTATCTTGAATAATCATCAACAATGACGAAGCCATTGAGGCAAGCAGTGGTAGTGAGAGTAGAGTAGTGAGTAGGGCCAAATAAGTCCATGTGAAGCAGCTCGATGGGTTGAGATGTCGTCATGATTGTCTTCGAGGGATGTTTGGCCCTTGTCATCTTTCCAGCTTCACAGGCACCACACAGATGATCCTTCTTGAACTTGACGCCCTCAATGCCTACGACGTGTTTCTTCTTCGTGAGTGTGTACAAGTTCCTCATGCCAGCATGCCCTAGCCTCCGATGCAGTCGGACTCTGAAGCTTTTGCTAGAATACATACGGCCAACTGTGGTCCTGCTGAGAAATCTACCATGTACAAATCGTCTTTCCGATATCCATTAGAAAAAGGCAATGATATTTGCCAAATATCACAATCATGTTCAAGTCACAAAGCATTGAGACAGACATTAAGTTGAAACCAAGGGATACAACAAGCATCACTTTATCCATGTGCTGATCCTTTGAGATTTCAACTCTACCTAGACCCAATACCTTGTGATGTAGGGTGGAACCCTAATCGGAGATCTTTCATGTTTGGAGGGGATCCTACGGGGGAAACACGAAGAACGAGCGGAAGAGCACGAGGAAAATCACAGGGGAAAACACAAGAGAATCACTCAAACCAACAAGATTCGATTACACATGCGCTAGTTCCAAGGACACATAGAGATCACACGGTCCAAATCCAACAAAGGATGATACAAGAGGTAACCGATTCTTCTCCGTCAGGAGGTCTTGATTGTCTTCCCTTGAAGGGGCCTTGAATCCGCTTGGGGGATCTTCTCCGAAGAGGTCGTGAGCTCCGAGGAGAAGTAACCAAGTGGATGAGCAAGGCTCTCACACAAAATATGAGCTAATCCATTGCTAACCCTAACTAGGAGGAGGTGGGGGAGTATATATAGTGCTAGCCCACGAAGGGGTAAGTGAGGGCGAAGGGGTACATGGGCTCGGCCCGATACACTGTGTGCAGACAGGCCGAAAGTTCCGGGCGGGGCCGGAAGTTCCAGGCTCCGGAAGTTCCGGGCAGGTTCCGGCCGGGTTCTGGGCTATCCGAGAGTTGGCACGCTCGGGGCTGGTCTGGACTCCGGGGGCCGGAGGTTCCGGGCAGGCCGGAAGGTCCGGGGGCCAGAAGTTTCGGGCAGGCCGGAAGGTCCGGGCTTTCTAGAAGCTTGTCCCTGCTTCTTCTTCCTTCTACTCTTCCATGCTTGGCCTTGGTCCTTGGATCCTCCATGGTCGTCTCGGTTGTACCTGAGTGTATGCAAGGTCCATGCATGAGGTAGTAGCCATGTCTCACATGTGGAAAGTGACGCTCCGAAGAGGAGTGAGTTCACCTTGTGCCCTATGGCATATGGTCGAGGTCTCGTCATATGTCCTCTTGGGGCTTTGAGAGTAGTCGGAGTGTACATGGGGATGAACGTGGGATGCTCCGCATCATATCCCCTCCCTTGGGAAAGATCCGACCTCGGATCGTGATCCTCATCACCATGGAAACGGTTGTCGTAGACGGACTTGTAGTTGGACGAAGTTGAAGACATGGCGCAATCCAAGTAGTCCAAGGTGTCGCCGGAGAGATAGATATGCAAAAAGAGCAAACACAAGCAACACTCGGGAATACAATGGTTAGTGCAAACAAAGTGTCCATCATGTAAGAATGAGTCCGTGCGGCAAGATTGGTCGTGACAAAGTGCATGAAGCTTATTAAGATGATCTAGAATGAGATGCAAAGCATTCATGGGAGGAAATGCAATCACTGTGCACACAAATGTGTTGTAAATATGATCATTGCAACCACGGTGCAAAATGATATCATAGTGAGACAGTTTATCAATAGCATGAATATGGCATTGGATGCTCAATATGATTATGTTATCATGCAATTGATGGTAGGAAATATGATCACGATGTATGAATATGCCATCAAGAAAGATCACAACAAATTTGCTAAGAAAATGCACAAGCTCATATATCATGGATGACATAGAAATACTAGATGCACCAAGGCAATCATAATGCAAGTCAATCCATGTATAAAGTGCAAACTTGTTATGGGAGTTGTTGTACCATGGATCAATGTCGTGGTAGAAATGGTGGTCCGTTGGTGAATCCACTAAGTCCGAGCACTCCTCAACTTGAAGGTCCATAGGGTCCAGCTCCAATGTCGGTCCTCCATCCAATATATGTATCATGTAGACAAGAATAAGGAAACAACAATGAAAGAGTGGCCCATCCAATATGCGTACTTGAGGATGGCTCAAAGGGAAGGAGGTCACCTTTAGGAGTTTCTCAAGGATGATGGAGTTGCGCATCTTGTATGCCTTCACATAACCAAAATGTCTTTTTATGGTACCGCCTTGTGAATCCTTCAAAATGAAAGAACATGACAAACACTCGGAAAAACAAATGAGGTTAGTGCAAATGCAAGACCTATCGTTCGAGGGGCGAGATACCCAACAAGTGTTTTCATCATTCTTATCATAAGAAAGAACAAGGTGTGGTATGGTATGAAAGCATATGATGCAACTACAACCAAAGACAATAGGCTCAAGTAAGCAAGCATGCATCACAAGTAAAATGTCCAAGTCTACGCGATCAATAAGCATAGCAAGTTGGCACTCAACACAAGGTGATATGAGAGATGCAACTAATGGAGACAAGAGACAATAATCAAGACAAATCAAGTGAGAGGCATGAACATATATGTCATCAACCCAAGAAAGCAAGTAAGAGTGGAACATGGGTGATGCAACCAAGCAAGTAATCATAGTGGTCAAGTCAAGCAAGCTAGTAGTGCGAAGATGCAACATACTAGAAGGAATCATGGCAATCATGTCATGGGTGCAAATAGTGTGCATGAATACTTCACATGACATATCACAAGCATGAAGGCAAGATATGAGCAAAATAGCATCAATAGCATGAGGCACATGAGAAACAAGGCAATAGCAACAAGGATCTCCACCAAGCATGCAAATACACATAGGAGTAGCATAATGGTGAATCATGGGTAAATGCAAGCAAGGGTCACAATTGCATGGAAAAGGCATAGAAACAAGCATAGCATGCAAAGTGAACACGGTAAAATGAGCATAAGGTGAGAACTGGTAAATAGCACATAGTCGTGTGAGAGACAAGTAAAAGAGATGCGCGTAGTCCTTGCGCAAAAGGAATGGTGGGAATGAAAGTCCACGGGATCCCAAGTCATCGTTGCTCTCAAGAGCTCGTTTCTTCAACTCATGGGATTGAGAAGTTGATGAGTGTATGTGGGTACCTACACAAAACAAAGACAAAGGGAAAATTGTGTGTTCGTGGTAGATGTACACATCATCCATCATGATGCGCACATGCATGTGTCGGTTAGTACAAAATAGCCAATGCTCAAATAAATGAGATGCGTGATATAGAAACATATCATCCATCATGATAGGTTTGTTGTTATGTATAGCATAATGGAGACTCAAATTGTGTAATGCATCATGGGAAATTCTAGAGCATTGTTATTCATGGAATGCATATGGTTCACGCAATTATGGGAATCATGCAAAGTATGGAATGTATCAAAATCTCCTAATATATATGAGGAAACTATGGGGGTCTCCTCATGAGCATTAATGGAAACATCACATGGAGAATACTGACAACATCCAAAACAATGCATATTTGGAATAATGTGATCATGGCATGACATAGTAGATGAATTGCGCAAATCATGTAAAGGAAGCATGGCAAAATCATCACAAGAGAAGCAAAAGCGAATGACCATCATCTCGTCATCTATGCCATAAGTGCCAATGGGATTGATTTTAATGGGGCATGCATAGTTACTATGTTGAGATTGAAATGATGCAATATGGGAGATCTCACTCATAGCATATGACAAGTTCAATGGATTGTCAAACATGAAGTGACCAAAAGAATTTTCACATGATGTCCTATGGAGCATAGCATCACAACTAGGCAACTCAACATGCTCATCATCATATTCATCATAAATAGGTAAGTCAAGGCCATAGGTGAAGCATGGTAATAGGTGGGTCAACATCATGGGAGCAATCGATGTCAAGAGAGTCCACTAGTGGGACAAGAGAAGCACCATCACCTATGTTACCTTTGGAGCATCGCTCATGTGTTGTAGGTGAGGTGTCGAAGATCCAATCATTGTCATCTTCATCTTGATGGAACCATGTGGGGGGTGCATCATCATCCACCATGGCCATCGTTTTTCCCATTGGAGGGATGTACTCGTCGAGGGTAGGCATGTCGTCATGTAGGAGACCTAGCACCAAAGAAGAAAACACACTAGGAGTAGAGGGTAAGTCGTTAGAAATCATAGTGGCCTCACATGCCGTCTCAACTACCTCACTCACTACGTGTTGTGTCTCACTCACTCCCAATATGATGCTCTCACTCGTATGGTTGGTGGAGTCACTCAAATGGCGCTCAACCTCACATAGGATGTGTGGCATGCTCTCATGTGTGGGGCTAGTGGTGGTCACACTCATTCTCTCAAAGGAAATGCTCTCAATGTCACATATGGTGGAGTCACTCATCTCTCTCATGGGGTGGTGGCTCTCCTCACATGACAAATGGGGCATCTCGACATATGTGTGTGTCGGAGAGATGTTGGTGCAAATGTCTCCATGCTCAATTCCTATCGCCGCCTTGGTTGAAGGGATAGTCCCATGCTCAACCTTCTTGTCACCGTCTTGTTGTTGGAGGCCCATATGATGTGGCACCTCGTAGCTCATCTCCATGACCGAAGGGAATGTCCCATGCTCGGCCATCTTCCTTGAGGGCTTAGAAGATGGAAGTGTCGCCCTCGCTCGTGAGGTGGTCGCCTTGGACTTGATGAAGTTGATGTAGGCGTACACGTGGGAAGTAGGCGAAGATGCCGTACGTCCAAAGGCGAAGATGCCTTGAGGACACTTGGCGAAGATGCCGAAGTGGTTGTTGTAGCCGTAGTACCGTCTTTGTGGTGGTCGTCTCACAGTCTTCTTTTGTGCTCATGAAGCTTGGACTTGGCGTGAAGTAGGGCTTGTTGGGACTTGTGCACTTGCGCTTGTGGAGCGTCTTCATGATGATGATGATGTCATTGTCGTACTCGAGCTCGAAGTAGATGTCGTTCATCGTCGTCGTGCACATGATGCTTGGAGGTGACTTGCCCTTCATGACGATGTTGATCACGAACGTGATGGTGATCGCCATGTAGATGTGGACAAGGACGATTTGCACTTGCATCGTTTCCGCGCTCCAAAGACTTGTGTCTTGAATGTCACCGCCTTGAAGATGACAAAGGGGAAGAAGACTTAATCAAGGCTCTAATCTCCTCCATCCTTGCATCTTGCTCCTCTTTATGTGCGGAAAGCTTGTTGTCGATGTAGTCCCTTTTCCGTGCTTCGGAGAGATGAATGTCGATGGAGAAGTTCTCGATGCGTTCTTGCAATCTTGATTGTGCGCCTTGTATTTGTCGTTGTAGATCGAAAATGGACGCTTTGGTGATGTAGTTGTTCATGTCGTCGTTGTTGTCAAAGACCGGAGATGAAATGCCTTGCCTATCCATCACAAGACTCGAGCAAATATGAGTGGGAGAAAGAGAAGAACTTATACCAAATGTACCTTGACCGATGTTGAAAATGGATCAATGATCACTCAATGTGTAACAAGGAAATAGCACAATTGGTACCAATTCTTGTCGATTTCTCACACCTACACAAATAAGGCTTATGGTGGAGCTCGGTGAGGATAGTGGCACAAAAATTTGATGCAAAAATGTTAGCAAGAGTCAATAATGTTGAAACAGATTCACAAATTCGCAAGTGAAACAAGTAGACCAATAGCAATGAATGGCACACGGAAACGCACACACGGATAGATAAATGGGGCCGTGCAACCAAGGAATGAGCTCAAAATGTGGAATCCACCAAAATGCTCGTGTTGCACAACTCAAGAGAGACGCTAGCACGATTGCTCAATAGGCGGATACGACGCTTGTGCACAACCTATAAGATGCAAAATGGATAAACTTCTATCCCAAGTATGCTATGTATGTATGGTTCCCGGTGTTTGATCCAAGATGATCGGATATGACAATCTTATATGCAATGTGGTATGATGCTATGGCACTTGCTTACAAGCTTCTTTGCTCTGTGTCTTTTTTTGTCTATGGCCACTTTTGCACAATGCACAAACCAAGATAGCTATTGTGTATATGCGGGAACAATATTGTGCCACAATGGATGATATGATACCAATATGATATGGTATGTATGCTATGGGAAGTATGATCACTAATGTGCACAAGTAACGTTGCCGACAATACTCAAATGGCTAGTCTCGATAGGCAAGTAACGCAAAATGGGCTAGGGGTTAACAATGCAATGGCAAGGGGAATATACAAAGGAGGGATACCATGATACCAAGTTGATATGGAGGTTACCGTCAATGGCAAAGATGAGTGGCGGTGTTCTTGATGTAGATACCAAGATGATGTAGACTCGTCCCTAAGTAGCCGAAACACCTTAGGAAACTGAAAATCCGCGAACTCAAAATCTCAAATGTCAAATGTCAAAATGGTGGTAGAGGGAATGCGGTGGTGGTTTGCACTTGGCAAAGCGGAAGTATTGGTGGAAACCCGGTGAAAATTGGTTAATGTGGAAGGGTATGATGGGCTATACACGGTGTTGGAGTTGGAAGCACAGTCCCTAAGTAGCCGAAACACCTTAGGAGACACAACTCTCAACACAACAAAATTGGGTTAAGTTGGGGTGGCGGAAGTGTATGGTGTGCAAGCCTACGCGGAAGTTATGGTGGTGGTTGATGAAGAAGCAACCGTCCCTAAGTAGCCTAAACACCTTAGGAGACTCAAGTCACTAGTCAAACAACCTCAAATGCTATGGGGATCAAAATGGGTTAGTTTGCGGAAGGCTATGGTGGTATTGCGGATGATGTGGTGGAAGCCCTAGGCAAAGATGCCAAAGTACCAAAAATTGATGGTGTCAAAAGGTGGTTGAGGGAGTCCTGGATTAGGGGGTTTCCGGATAGCCGAACTATCACCGTTGGCCGGACTCCTGGACTATGAAGATACAAGATTGAAGACTTCTTCCCGTGTCCGGATGGGACTTTCCTTGGCGTGGAAGGCAAGCTTGACGATACGGATATGTAGATTTCCTACCATTGTAACCGACTCTGTGTAACCCTAACCCTATTCGGTGTCTATATAAACCGAAGGGTTTTAGTCCGTAATCTGAACACCAATCATACCATAGGCTAGCTTCTAGGGTTTAGCCTCTACGATCTCGTGGTAGATCTACTCTTGTACTACCCATATCATCAATATTAATCAAGCAGGAGTAGGGTATTACCTCCATCGAGAGGGCCCGAACCTGGGTAAAAACATCGTGTCCCTTGTCTCATGTTACCATCCGCCTAGACGCTGATTCGGGACCCCCTACCGAGATCCGCCGGTTTTGACACCGACATTGGTGTTTTCATTGAGAGTTCCTCCGTGTCGTCGCCGTCGGGAAGGATGCCTCATCCGTCTTTAAAGACGATGCTATCGCCAAAGGAGCCTTGGCCATCGGGTCGAACTCTTGGCTAGGTGGTTTTCTTATGACCGCCGGTTCAGCCACTGCCGACGATGACTTCTCGAGTCATCGAAACCAATCTTCACGTTAACTCGGAACTTGCCGAGCGGTTAGATCCGATCAAGCTCTCCTCCGTAACGAGCTCTTGGATCGCATCGCATACAGGAGCCGCCACAGACTACGACCAGATCGGGCCTAAAACCGATCCGAGAGATCAACTCTCCCGGGCTACCCATCATGTTGCTGTGATAGAGGAGCAATACGGCGACTCTTCTTCTATTTTAAGGACTAGCTACGTCCGGATTCCCGATCCCTCCATGCCGGATTCCCGCAGAGGGATGGATGTCGATCAAGCCCTGAACTTAAAGTCAGGCGGCGGGTTGGATTCATTGGATAGCATTCAAAAATCCAAACTTCCAAGTTCGGAAACTTCTCGGCCCCTGAGTCTTAAATTGACGGGGTTAGGATCTAGTTCCACCCGCCCACCCAAACATTAGCGATCTATCCCGAATTCGGCAAGAGCCCGCTGAAACAAGACATCATTATCGGGCGATTCCTCCTGGTTATGGACAGGATAAAGGACTCGAGAGAAGGACGCAATCTCACTTTTACGCAATAATTGCATGGACAAGGGAATCCTAAACGCCATAAGTCGTCACGAAATTACACGCTTTTGTTGACTTGGCGACCATAGTACAAAAGAAATCTTGTGCGATGGAGAGTGCTTGGAAAACCAAAAGTAAATTTTGGGATAATCCGGCCCCGATTACAGCCCTAGTCCGAAATAAAAGGGTGCATCATCACCGAGCACCTAGGTTATACACCAAAAAACAAAAACCCCCTAAAGGGCACGGAACCGTAATGGAGGGTTGGCTAAACGGACCCTGCAAAATTCATAGCACAGAGGGCGCCACTCCAACTCATAGCCTTCGAGCATGTTGGATACTACAACAGGTGGCCAAAAGTGGCGAAGAGCTTCTAGCCTCAGAATCCCAGCCCAGCAACACCAAGACGGTATTACGAGTCTTGAGACTTTCGCATCAAATAACATGCGAAAAGAACACTCCATAACCTTGTCAAGTCTACCAAGTAGCAACAATAAATCCATGGAGGAACCACGGCTATTACCTTTAATGCGTGATTTAACCCAAATTCGAACAGCCCGAGCACCACCGCATTGGTCCTCAGTCCAATAGTGGACGGATTTCGCCTTACTAAGGTACTCATGGATGGCGGTAGCGGACTAAACCTCATCTACGAGGAAACCCTCCGAAAAATGGAAATAGACTGGAACCGCATTGAGCGAAGCAGCACAACCTTTAGAGGAATAATCCCTAGCCGGAAGCATGCGACACAGGAAAAATCACATCGACGTAGTGTTCGCTCACGGACAATTACAGGTCCGAGGAGGTCACATTTCAAGTGGCCCCGTTCAGAGCGGATATCACGCTTTATTAGGGCGAGAGGCATTCACAATTTTTCAAGCTATACCCCATTATGGGTACATGAAGCTTAAAATGCAGGACCTAACGGAATCATCACTCTCGCTAGTGATCCGAGCATAGCACTCCGCACGAAAACTAGATAGCCGCACTAGCCCTCGAGGCACTATCCAAAGCCCTAGCGGCCGAGGAACTCATCGCGATGCGCTCCACGGTGAACAGGGGACGATGTGATACTTGATAAAAGATCCAAGTCCACCTCTTTTAAACCAGCGGATGAAATAGTCAAATTCCAAGTCCACCCAACGGATTCGCAAAGACGGCCTCCATTGGGGCACAATTAAACCACGATGTAGACGCGCAGACCACGAGAATTTCTATGAGAAAAGCTGGGACATTTTGCTCGACACCCTTGAGACATGCCAGAATCCCACGTCGGCTGGCCGAGCACAGCCTAAATATCCTAAAAGGATTCAAGCGGTCAAACAGGCTCTTGGCGCTTTTCCGAACCCAAGAGACATGCCATGGGAGAGGAGCTAGCCAAACTTCTGGAAGCCGGATTCATCAGAGATATAAAACATCCGGACTGGCTAGCAAATCTGGTGATGGTATCAAAGAAGGATAAATCATGGCGCCTATGTGTTGATTTCAAAGACCTTAATAAGGCTTGCCCAAAGGATCCCTTCCCTCCCTCGCATTGATCAAATTATCGACGCTTCTGACAGGACACGACTCATTGTGCTTCCTCGACGCGTACTCCGGCTACCACCAAATCAAGATGGCGGAGCCAAACCAAGCAGCAACGGCATTCATCACTCCATACGGCCCATTCTGCTTCAACACAATGCCCTTCGGGCTCAAAAACGCCGGCGCAACATATCAGCGCATGATTCAGACATGTCTGGCAAACCAGATCGACAAAACAGTGGAAGCATATGTAGATGACGTGGTCACAAATCCAAGCATGTCGAAACTCTAGTAGGCGACTTGAGGCTCACATTCAAAAATCTCCGAAAATATGACATTAAGCTCAATCCGGAAAAATGCGTCTTGGCGTTCCAGGAAAGCTCTCGGCTTCATTGTGTCCCGTAGAGGAATTGAAGCAAACCCAGCCAAGATCTGAGCTCTGTCACAATTGGATATTCCAAAAGACCTCAAACAAATACAAAACTCGATCGATGCGTAGCGGCTCTAAGCCGCTTTATTTCCGCTTAGGAGAAAAGGCGTTACCCTTTACCGCCTCCTCCGGCGCACCGAACACTTCGAGTGGGCGGATGCCGCCATGGCCGGACTTCGAAGAAATAAAAGCCATATTGGCAACAAATCTGGTCCGCGCCCAACATGGGTGAACCAATGCTATTATATATCGCCGCAACACATCAAGTTGTCGGTAGCGGTGCTCGTCGTCGAACGAGAACGGACGGACACCGGTTCCCTCTTCAAAACCGGTTTACTATGTGTCCACTGTCCTAACTCCATGCAAGTCCCGGTACCCACGTTATCAAAAGATAGCATACGCGGTGTTCATGGCATCCCGGAAGCTGCGCCACTACTTTCAAGAGTGTTCGATAACGGTAGCCTTCGAAGTACCTCTTAACGACATTATAAACAACCGCGATGCAACGGGCCGGATTGCTAAATGGGCGATAGAGCTCCTTCCATTCAACATAACCTATAAGCCACGACGAGCTATTAAGTCGCAGGTTTTGGCCGACTTCATGGCCGAATGGACCGAAGCCAAACTCCCTAAAGAGTACAGCGCATACTCCAATTGGATCATGCACTTTGACGGCTCCAAAATGTTGGCTGGCCTGGGGGCTGGCGTCGTCGTGATGTCCCCAACCGGGGACACAGTCCAATACGTCCTTCAGATAATGTATACGGACTCCAACAACGCAGCCGAATACGAGGCCCTTACGCACGGCCTCCGGATGGCGATCTCCATGGGCATTAAACGCCTAGAGGTGCGCGGGATTGAACCTCGCGATATCTCAAATAAACGGAGACTTTGATGCCAAAGATCCGAAAATGGCAGCGCATCGCAATGCGGTCCTAAAAATGTCAAGACGGTTCGAAGGGCTCGAATTTCATCATATAGCCCGGATAACAACCAGGCGGCGACGTATTAGCACGCATCGATTGCAAAACGCGATGCCGCCCCGCCCAACATCTTCCTGGAACGGCTGTTCAAGCCATCCGTACTATGGGAAGGGGAGTCCGGAAATAACAATCCGGACCCAACCGCACTGCCTGACACCGAACACTGACACAATCGGAGGCTCTGCCACTGAGATAACACCCTCCGCTCACGAAATAATGGCGGTTATCGCCCCGTGGACGGAACCATTCCTAGCCTACCTAACTAGGCAGGAACTCCCCGAAGACCAAAATGAGGCTCGCTGCATAGTACGGCGATCCAAAGCCTATAAAGTCCATGAGGGAGAGCTCTATAAGAAAAGCACAGCAGGACTCCTTCAAAGGTGTATCTCCGAAGAGAAAGGGCGAAACCTCCTGGCTGAAATTCATGCCGGACTGGGTGGGCACCACGCCGCAGCCCGGGCCCTTGTAGGCAAGGCCTTCCGTATAGGATTTTATTGGCCGACGGCCCGGGCAGATGTGCAGAATTTAGTCCAACGATGCGTCGGTTGCCAGCTTTTTGCTAACCAAAGCCACATGCCACCCACCGCCCTCAAAAGTATACCCATCACCTGGCCGTTCATGATGCAGGGGGCTTGACATGGTTGGACCCCTTAAGGGAGGAACCCACAAGCAAAAATACCTATTGGTCATGGTGGGTAAATTCACCAAATGGATAGAGGCCAAGCCTGTTAAAACGGCCGAATCCGGGCCGGTGATAGACTTCATATCAGGGGTAGTGCACCGTTACGGCATCCCACACAGTATCATCACTGATAACAGCACCAACTTCACGGCCGATGAGGTCAAATTATGGTGCAAAAACATGGGCATCAAGCTCGATTACGCCTCAGTCTATCACTCTCAAACCAACGGCCAAGTCGAGCGAGCAAACGGTCTAATCATGAGCGGCATTAAACCCAGACTAGTGCGGTCCCTCAAGGAATCTAACATGCACTGGGTTGAGGAGCTCCACTCCGTACTCTGGGGGCTGCGGACCACGCCGAATCGTACTACCGGATTCACACCATTTTTATGGTGTACGGCGCAGAGGCAGTCTTGCCCTGCGACATAATTCATGAATCACCTCGCGTGCGCATGTATGAAGAAAGAGAAGCCGAGCTCGATCGGCAGGACAGTTTGGACGCATTGGAGGAGGAGCGCGACGTGGCAAAAGCTCGTTCCGCATTTTATCAACAGCAGGCTCGAAGATATCGAAGCGAGGAAATGCACGGCCAAAGCCTACAACGTTGGCGAAGCTAGTTCTACGCTGCCGGACAAGAAAAAGGACAAACTCAAGCCCAAATGGGAAGGTCCCTTCATCATCGACCAGGTCTGTTGGCGGAGCATACCGTCTGCGAAACGCATCGGATAACCGACTCGAGCCGAACCCATGGAACGCAAATTGCCTATGAAGATTCTACGCCTAAGTGCCGGGACTCCAAGTTCGTCTCCTTCCTCCGTCCACATTTTCTATTTTTGCTGTCTTTTATTTCTCTCCTTCCTCCTCCTTCTTCTTGAAGCCTTTAGAGGCTCGTTTGCGCTTCGCACATACTTGACGCGCTGTCCGCGCTCATTATACCTGGGGGCTTCTTTAACAGAAGCTTATTTATAAGGGCTTCATGCCCAACACATGTATCAAACTTCCGCATGTACCTTTTACTCACCATTATATGCATCGATGTGACTTAAGTTTTTGCCAAGCTGGGTTGCCTGGCTCCTGTGCTTACCCCTACGTTCCCGATTGTTCGGCTAGGTGGTAAAGGGAGCACCTCTGCGATTATTCTTGCCGGGTCACCGGATGTGTACCTCGGACTGGGTGAAGCCAAAAGCTAGCGTTCTTAAGGGAATATTCGGTCGGTGAACTGAAAGATGATTTTTAACTATTTATCCATCTGCCCTCAGATGATTTTCTGCTTTCTTAGCAGTTTGGACATGCACTTTAGGGCATGCCTCCCAGGGAAAGGAACCCTTAACGGAACTATTCTCCCTGGAAGATGTTTCTTACTATCCATGTAATATAACATAACTAGTTGGGCACTTGTCTGATACAACAATAATGACCCCTACGCCTTGTCTCCATGCATGCCCCGGTTCTTACATAACCGAAAGGGTATTCGGACACACTCCGGACTATTGGGTCCCGAGGTCGAAGCGAAAATGTCCGCTATGACAAACGATCTACAATCCGGCTAGAAGACATTTTTCATGTCATATTCGATTACATAGTCAACTCGACTAATTGTATTCCTCCTCAATGCCATCTAATAGGCTATCTAATTTACAATCTTCTTTGGGAATACTTGGCGGCCAATTCTACTTGGCCGTACACTGCTTTCTGAGGATCTCCTTCCCATCAGCCCCACAGTCCGACCTCGGCCATGTGGTTTGGGTCAACCTTCATGTACCGCGTCTTTACCATGGCCCAGCCTCCACGAGCCTTGACGGCAGGCTGATATCTTCCATAGCCGGAAGCGCCATTGTGCTCCTTGAAGCCGCTTCGCCAGCTCCCAATTCCTTCGGGCAGGGAGATAGATGGCCACAAGGCTGGCGACGCCTTTCATCACCGCCGAACTTCGTTAAATGCGGTATGTGATTCAGGGAAGAAAATCACCAAGAACTGGGCATCTCCTCCTCAGACGACCTATGAGCAAACCTACATACATGTTTATGTTAGTCGCCTTCCTCGCCGAACTCTTTCAAAGTTCGTTCAAGCACTTACTGAAAATGCCGCGACGAAGCCGTCGATTCTCCTTTACGGAGTCAAACAACTGGGCACGGACATCCTTTAGTTCCTCACCCAGTTGGGTGTTGGCATCTTGGAGGTTATTTTTCTCCTGTTGCACCCTCGTAAGCACGCTCTTGCCGGCCTTCAACCGGCGCAAGAGCTGTTGCTTGTCCGGATCTAGTCTGGCGCCATCTGCAATATTATTGTCAGATTTACACACGCACCGCACTTCATAAACTATTTATCTTTTGAGGCATATATTACCAGAGGGGGTCTCTGTGGCTCCCCTCATGGCGGCTAGTGCGACCTCAAGTTGGGCCTTGCATTCTTCAAGCTCACAGGGACGATCGGGTATTCTTTTTTGTAAGATCATGCATAACAAATGATCCTTAAATCAGTTATTCTAACTATTTTAAGTCTCGAGACTCTTGGCATATATAATCACAAATTTCCTCACCCGTATGTCCTTTACATACTGCTCCATGGCTCTGGCTAGACCATCTTGAGCGGCACGGAGGTGCGCATCTCCCAAATTGAAGGCATTCAAGGCCTCTTGGGAGAAACATGCGTCACGAAGAACTGTCCGGCGGCGCCTGTGATTCATGGCGCTCTCCACCTCGGAGTTGGTGGCGGACAGTCTGTCAGCATCCTCTGTCGGAGGAGCATCTGACGCATGCCTCGTGCTCGCCTCCGCTTCTGGACCCGGCTTTGGAGCCTGCTTGGCGGAGGTTCGATTGGCAACCTCTCCGGACTCAGTCCGGCGAGCGCTCTTTTTCCTGAAAAGAGCACCAGCGTTAGTACGCCTTCCAGGAATCAATCCAGGAATATGGTGACGCGCCATACTGTTGCGGCAGAGTTTCGATCCGGACCGCACTTCTTTTTTAGACTGGGCCGTCGCCCCTTGTTGGCTAGCCGCCGCGGGCTCGGCCTCCTGCCTCGAAGGCACCCCCTCCAAGACACCATTGGTATACGGTGATCATAAAAATAAGCATGGATGGGTCATTATCAGAGTATTGGGACCTCGGTCTCAGTTACCTGTGAGGCTGGAAGTATTCCGGGGTAATCGGCTGCAATGGCAACCAAGGCATCATCGATGCTCAGTTGGTGATATACCCCATCAATCAGCTCCACCTTTATATCTGGGTCCTCTTCGGAGGCCGGATCGAGGGACCGTTCCGGATCCTCGGGTTGTGGGGGCGGGCTGTGTATCTTCTCCACGGCCCGGCGCAGTTCCTGCGTAGAAACCATGAAATGAGATATTTAACCACGGGAACATGGATCGGACAAGCCACAAATATGTTTGCTTACCCAACTTCGAGGATTATTCGAAGAAAACCCGCTCAGTGGGCTGACGCGGAGAAAATCCTCCTCCTCCCCTTTATACATGGCGGACAAGGTGTTCACCAGTTCGGTGACCGATCCCAGCCCTTTGCGGCCGTGGCGGGTGGCGTCGTCCTCCCCGTTGAAGTCCCACATGGGGTGGCCCCTATATTGGAGCGGCTGCACTCCCCTCATAATGCAGATTGCCATGACTCCAATCATGGTCAATCCGCATGAGCCGATAATCTTATTCGGCTCATCAAGTAGAGGACCTCCCGATCATTTTCCCTCCGGGGCTCATGGGCGCCCGGCTTAGGCGCTTCTTCGGAGGCGTTGCTAAACTCAGGAAGACCGATCCGAACAGGATCCGGCAGCGGGACGTCCTCCATGTAAAACCATTCTGAAGGCCAGTCTTCGGACGCCTTCTTCGGGGTTCCTGATAGATATCCGGTCCCGGCGATGCGCCATAGTTCGGCTCCGCCCACTTGATATATTGACCCCTCATGAGAACTGGGTACTAGGCAGAATAATCTCTTCCACAGCGCAAAATGAGCCTCGATGCCCAAGAACAGTTCGCAAAGGGCCACGAAGCCCCCGATGTGCAAAATGGAGGCATGCGTAAGGTGGTGCAACTGGAGGCCGTAGAACTCCAAGAGCCCCGAGAAAGCGGATGGATTGGAAATCCGAGTCCTCTTACTAGATAAGAGACAAAGCACACCCGCTCTCCTTTAGAGGGATCGGGGACACTCTCCGCTTGCTTTCCGCCCTTGTAGATGGCAAGTCCAGCTCGAACTGGAACCATGAAGGCCGGGGGAAGAAATCCCATGGTTTGGAGTATAACTAGCTCGCTATGCGGGACTGAGCATCTCTCCCAATTTCCAGGCTGAGGGCTGGGAGCGCGAGAGGAGGAGCCGTCGACCGTCCATGATGGAATGGGTTTTTGTCGAGGCGCTCGATGAAAGCTTCATGGAGAGGGATGGTGTGACTCAGATCTAGATCCTCGTCCCTTTTATAGGCGGCTCATTTGCGCAGCTAGGGGGGTAAGTGTAAAAATACCCTGGCTTTTTGCATTCATTCAAACACGTGGAAGATGACCATTATTGGGCGTAGAAGCCAAGGAGCGCAACATTTATCAGAAGCCAGACACTATTCGACAAGTATATGGGATTTGGAGAAGAACCCGCCTCGCAATGCCGAAGACAAACTACGCGCCGGACTCATCGCCATTGAAGCCTCGTTCGGGGCTACCGAGGAGTCTGGATTAGGGGTGTCCGGATAGCGAACTATCACCGTTGGCGGACTCCTGGACTATGAAGATACAAGATTGAAGACTTCGTCCCGTGTCCGGATGGGACTTTTCTTGGCGTGGAAGGCAAGCTTGGCGATACGGATATGTAGATCTCCTACCATTGTAACCGACTCTGTGTAACCCTAACCCTATTCGGTCTCTATGTAAACCGAAGGGTTTTAGTCCGTAGGACGAACAACAATCATACCATAGGCTAGCTTCTAGGGTTTAGCCTCTCTGATCTCGTGGTAGATCTACTCTTGTACTACCCATATCATCAATATTAATCAAGCAGGAGTAGGGCATTACCTCCATCGAGAGGGCCCGAACCTGGGTAAAAACATCGTGTCCCTTGTCTCCTGTTACCATCCGCCTAGACGCACAGTTCGGGACCCCCTACCCGAGATCCGCCGGTTTTGACACAGACAGTGGCGAAACCAAGGTGAGGACCTCGGGCACGTCGATAGCTTCAAAACGAGCCAAAGAACACTCAAATCGGAGTTCGGAGTGAAAATTTATGATGAAAACGGTGAAGAAGGTTGATGCTGAAATTCTGTGCAATGTTTCGTGTTAGGCCGGAAGTTACGGGGTTAGGGCCGGAAGTTCCGGGCTCCGGAAGTTCCGGGGGGTGGCCGGAAGTTCCGATGGTCGCGGAAAAAGTGAGGGGGTCAGGGGGATTTTTGGGGTAAACTTTCTGTTTAACCCGGAAGTTCCGGGGCAAGGACGGAAGTTCCGGGGGAGGCCGGAAGTTCCGAGGGTCGTGGAATTTCTTCCAGGACAAACCCTAAATCCCAGATCTAAGAACGGGGGCGGAAAAACTCGATTTCCCGGGGCAAAATTGAGAAGATTTTGTGGATGGAAATGGGGGAAAAGATGGGGAAGGCTAGATCCACTTGAAACACAATGAATCCATGGATCAAAATGAACAAAACATCATCAAAACCAACAAATCACAAAAAAAATTGGGGCTATTTTTGGTGGGGATTTTCGGATTTAGGACGAAATCAACAAAATCAAGCTAGAAAACAAAGGGTAGGGGCTCCAAAAACGTGATCAACATGGCTCATGATACCATATGATGTAGGGTGGAACCCTAATCGGAGATCTTTCACGTTTGGAGGGGATCCTACGGGGGAAACACGAAGAACGAGCGGAAGAGCACGAGGAAAATCACGGGGGAAAACACAAGAGAATCACTCAAACCTACAAGATTCGATTACACATGCGCTAGTTCCAAGAACACATAGAGATCACACGGTCCAAATCCAACAAAGGACGATACAAGAGGTAACCGATTCTTCTCCGTGAGGAGGTCTTGATTGTCTTCCCTTGAAGGGGTCTTGAATCCGCTTCGGGGATCTTTGTCCAAGAGGTCATGAGCTCCGAGGAGAAGTAACCAAGTGGATGAGCAAGGCTCTCACACAAAATATGAGCTAATCCATTGCTAACCCTAACTAGGAGGAGGTGGGGGAGTATATATAGTGCTAGCCCACGAAGGGGTAAGTGAGGGCGAAGGGGTACATGGGCTCGGCCCAATACACTATCTTGTGAGACAGTAGGAAGTTAGAGACTCCGGAAGTTCCGGGCAGGTTCCGGCCGGGTTCCGGGCTATCTAGAGAGTTGGCGTGCTCGGGGCTGGTCTGGACTCCGAGGGCCGGAGGTTCCGGGCAGGCCGGAAGGTTCGGGGGCCGGAAGTTCCGGACAGGCCGGAAGGTCCGGGCTTTCCAGAAGCTTGTCCCTGCTTCTTCTTCCTTCTCCTCTTCCATGCTTGGCCTTGTTCCTTGGATCCTCCATGGTCGTCTCGGTTGTACCTGAGTGTATGCAAGGTCCATGCATGAGGTAGTAGCCATGTCTCACATGTGGAAAGTGACGGTTCGAAGAGCAGTGAGTTCACCTTGTGCCCTATGGCGTATGGTCGAGGTCTCGTCATATGTCCTCTTGGGGCTTGGAGAGTAGTCAGAGTGTACATGGGGATGAACGTGGGATGCTCCGCATCACCTTGCTTTTACCAATGTCAGCAAATGTGATGTGACTCTTGTCAGATGGACGTAAGGTTGAATCCACGAGAAGACTTCGATCACCAGTCATGTGGTTAGTGCATCCACTGTCCATAATCCACTCAGAAGCCTTTGGTATCGTACCCTTGGCACCACGTGCCATGAAGCAGAAGGTGGGAGCAGAGTTATCCTCATCATTGGCATCAGTGTTGGTGACGAGGCCATTGTCTTCAGTGTTGAAGATGGAATTAGCAACATACGCTGAAGCCAGAGCCAGGCTTGCCACGCCTGAATCGGACTCCTCCTCAAACTCCTCCGCCGCCTCCTCAGAAGCAGACTCCTCCTCTGAATCCATCTCCTTGCCAACAAACGCACGAGCCTTGCTTGATGAGCTCTTGTTGTGTGATGAAGACTTGGAAGAAGCCTTTGAGGATTTCTTCTTCTTCTTGTCATCAGAATCATATTCCTTGCTCTTCTTCTTCTTCTTCTTCTTCTTCTTCTTCTTCTTCTTCTTCTTCTTCTTCTTCTTCTTCTTCTTCTTCTTCTTCTTCTTCTTCTTCTTCTTCTTCTTCTTCTTCTTCTTCTTCTTCTTCTTCTTCTTCTTCTTCTTCTTCTTCTTCTTCTTCTTCTTCTTCTTCTTCTTCTTCTTCTTCTTCTTCTTCTTCTTCTTCTTCTTCTTCTTCTTCTTCTTCTTCTTCTTCTTCTTCTTCTTCTTCTTCTTCTTCTTCTTCTTCTTCTTCTTCTTCTTCTTCTTCTTCTTCTTCTTCTTCTTCTTCTTCTTCTTCTTGCTTTCATTGTCCCATTGTGGACACTCAGAGAAGTAGTGACCAGGTTTCTTGCACTTATTGCATGTTCTCTTCTTGTGGTCATGAGTAGAAGCTTCATCATTTCTCGAGCTGGGTATTGAAGACTTTCTGAAGCCTTTCTTCTTAGCGATTTTTTGAAACTTCTTCACAAGTATAGCAAGCTCCTTTCCAATGTCTTCAGAATCCCCAGAACTGCAGTCAGATTCTTCTTCAGATGAGGAAACAACTTTTGCCTTTAAAGCGCGAGTACGACCATAGTTGGGACCATAGATATATCTTTTCTCAAATAACTGTAACTCATGTGTGTTGAGCCTCTCAAGTATGTCAGACGGATCAATAGTCTTGAAGTCAGGGCGTTCTTGAATCATCATGGCCAGGGTGTCAAATGAGCTATCGAGTGATCTCAAGAGTGTCTTGACGATTTCATGCTTGGTGATCTCAGTGGCGCCGAGTGCATGAAGCTCATTTGGGATGTCAGTGAGGCGATCAAACGTCAGCTGTACATTGTCATTGTTATTTCTCTTGAAGCGGTTGATGAGGTTGCGAAGAACGCTGATCCTTGAGTCTCTCTGGGTTGAGACGCCTTCGTTGACCTTGGAGAGCCAGTCCCAGACTAGCTTCGCAGTTGCCAAAGCACTCACACGACCATACTGTCCTTTGGTCAGATGACCACATATGATGTTCTTGGCAGTAGAATCCAGTTGAATGAACTTCTTGACATCAGCAGGGGTGACACCTTCACCGGCCTTGGGAACGCCGTTCTTGATGACATACCAGAGGTCGACATCAATGGCTTCAAGATGCATGTGCATCTTATTCTTCCAGTAGGGGTAATCAGTGCCATCGAAGACAGGGCACGCAGCGGAGACTTTGATTATCCCTGCAGTCGACATAGCTAAAACTCCGTGGTTAAACCGAATCACAGAACAAGGGAGCACCTTGCTCTGATACCAATTGAAAGTGCTAGTTATCGACTAGAGGGGGGGTGAATAGGCGATTTTTATGAACGTCTTCAAAACACGGTGGCTTTGAAGGCAAACAATAGAAATGGACTATTGATATGCGGCGGAAGGTAGACTACACTAGACAAGCCATAGTCAAGTAAACAGTGAAGTGAAAGCACGAAGACTATTAGCAGCTAGGTAGAATGGATCAGGATGGAAGATAGTATGAAGCCAAACCAACAACAGCCTTCACACAGTGAAGCCAATCAGATCATGCAAGCAGGCAATGACTTCATGAAGACAAACTGTAAGTAAAGAGAGGTAGGAGATAGAACCAGTTGCTTGGTGAGGACAAGGATTTGTTGGACCAGTTCCAGTTGCTGTGACAACTGTACGTCTGGTTAGGGAGGCTGAGATTCAACTCAGAAGACCGCGTCTTCACCTTATTCCCCTTGAGCTAAGGACACTTAGTCCTCGCCCAATCACTCTGGTAAGTCTTCAAGGTAGACTTCCAAACCTTCACAGACTACGTTTACCGGCAATCCACAATGACTCTTGGATGCTCAGAATGCGACGCCTAACCGGCTGGAGGATTCACAGTCCTCAAGTGTAACAAGTCTTCAGATCACGCGGACAGAAAGACTTCAGTGATGCCTAACACTCTTTGGCTCTGGGTGTTTTGGGCTTTGTCCTCGCAAGGATCTCTCTCTCAAATGCTTCGGAGGTGGGTTGCTCTCAAGCGACAAAAGCTGTGCACTAACTCTGAGCAACCACCAATTTATGGTGTAGGGGGTGGGCTATTTATAGCCAGGAGGCAACCCGATCGGATTTTTCCGAAATGACCACGAAGTCACTAAGGAACCGACACGTGTCCAACGGTCAGATTTCAAACACACGCGGCAGCTTGACTTGGGCTACAAGTAAAGCTGACTCATCCAGCTCTGGATAAGATTTGCTCTCACTGTCTTCGCTCGAAGACATAGGATTTGGTTGAGCATCACTTCAGTCACTCTGACTTTGTTCACTTGGACCCCACTTAACAGTGCCGTGGTTCCTATGACTCAACAAAGAAGAAAAAGAAGATACAAAACAACTATGCCTTCGCACTCCATAGTCTTCACGTGAATGTCTTCTCAAGTCATAATCTTCGTTGTGAATATCTTCACAGACGACCATTGTCTTCAATGTCTTCACACATTTTTAGGGGTCATCTCTGGTAGGTAAACCGAATCAATGAGGGACTACTACCTGTGATAGCTTGCAATTCTTACAAACACATTAGTCCCTCAACCAAGTTTGTCGTCAATACTCCAAAACAACCTAGGGGTGGCACTAGATGCACTTACACCTTTATGTACACAGGTCGAGGCCCTGGGCTTCCAAGATTCCAAGTCGGATCATACAACGCAACCAACTCTGGTTCTAAGTCGCCTTGCCTTGCTAGGCAAGTCACCATTGGGCGACTCACACCTCCGGGTTATGCGCCATCTCTGGGTCTTGGGCCTTCACCTGGCCCACCTTGTAAGCCGCCTCCAGTCTCTCAGGTCTTGGCTTCTTGGGCCTACTTAGGCTTTCACTTATGAGTCGCCAACAGTGTAACCCGTCCCTTCCTGGGCGGGTCACACCATGGGGTTATATCCCCAGCATTAGGCCCCAGATTGATTTGAACTTGTTCATGTCAATCTTCATCCTCTGGTTAGCAAGTCTTCTTCAATTCTTCTAAAGCTTGACCTTGAACAAACCTTCACGACCCGCCATAAGAAAAGATGACGTCATGTTATTAAATTCAGGAAAAACCTCATGACATCACAACAGATCTTTGCATTAACCAGCCATTCCAAAAATTGAGGCGCCTCTTATGCTATAGTAATTATTATGCCTTCTCGGTCTTCGCGCATGCCGTTTCACTATTCCATCTTTTCCTTATAAAGAGGGACAGGGGGCCTTCCTTTTCACCTTTTACCCATGTCTCCTCCTCTTCTTCTTCTTCCTCGCAACCTCAACCGGACCAAAGCTCAGTTGTGCCAGCTGAACCTCGCCGACCACTCCGTCAAGGCCGCTGCACAACATGTTGGGACCAGAGATCTATGGTGATCATCCGCTCTTCACCGACACTGCCTGGTATCATCCCTTTCTCTCCATAGATCTACATTAGGTCACCCAAGTTCATAAGAGTTCATCAGTGCTCGTCTAAGTTCATCCATCTCGTGTATAGAACCCATATTTCAATCCCAAAAATGATGTGGGAGCAATGCGGTAGTGGATTTGACCTTTGTCTTGTATATAGAATAGATCCCTTCTTATTCAAAATCAACACCCACCTTGCCTTTTCTTCCAGTGATGCACACTAGGTTTAGCAATTATTCACCTTTTCTGAACTGCTGTAGATTCGTAAATATAGCCGCAAACTTGTGAAACCTGTTTGTCCCACACTTAGAAAAATTTCAGCAATCTTGGATTCATAGATAATTGACCCTCCCTTCACCTTTCAGGCGGCTTAACAATGAATTTATAACTTGACAAGAATTTCCAAAAATAACTTATCTTAATTAACCCGTCATTATGTTACGGCGGCTTATACTCATGCCTTGTTTTTAATTTACCTTCATACCTTTAGGCGACTCAATATGACCATCTGCAACTGGGAGCGCTCTCTGGTTACCGAAGAAATTCTCAACGATTATGTAGGCCAAGGCCTATTGGCGACTGAGCAGGAAATTGGATGGCGGATTAGCAAGGGAGAAACAATCTCCACTCCCACTGAAGGAGAAATTATAGTCTTCACTGATCATATACTAGGGGGTTTTACACCACCCAGGTCTAAGTTTTTTAGGGATGTCTTGCACTACTTCAACTTGCACACTCAAGATATAGTCCCAAACTTTGTATCCAACATCTGCCACTTCCAAATCTTCTGCGAGGTTGATACGTCTCCAACGTATCTATAATTTTTTTATTGTTCCATGCTATTATATTATCTATTTTGGATGTTTTATATGCATTAATATGCTATTTTATATGATTTTTGGGACTAACCTATTAACCTAGAGCCCAGTGCCAGTTCCTGTTTTTTTCCTTGTTTTAGAGTTTCGCAGAAAAGGAATACCAAACGGAGTCCAAACGGAATAAAACTTTCGCGATGATTTTTCTTAGACCAGAAGACACCCAGGAGACTTCGAGTGCAAGTCATAAGAGCCACGAGGAGGCCACAAGGGTGGAGGGCGCGCCTGTCGGTGTCAAAACCGGCGGATCTCGGGTAGGGGGTCCAGATCTGTGCGTCTAGGCTGATGGTAACAGGAAGCAAGGGACACAGATGTTTACCCAGGTTCGAGCCCTCTCGATGGAGGTAAAACTCTACTTCCTGCTTGATTAATATTGAAGATATGGGTAGTACAAGAGTAGATCTACCACGAGATCGTAGAGGCTAAACCCTAGAAGCTAGCCTATGATGGTATGATTGTAATTGTGATCGGCCTTCTAAGGACCAACCTCTTCGGTTTATATAGACACCGGAGAGGGCTAGGGTTTACATGGAGTCGGTTACAAGGAAGGAAATATAATATTAGGATCACCAAGCTTGCCTTCCACGCCAAGGAAAGTCCCATCCGGACACGGGTCGAAGTCTTGAGTCTTGTATCTTCACGCTTCCATTGTCCGGACGATGTATACAGTCCGGCTGTCCGGATACCCCCTAATCCAGGACTCCCTCAGTAGCCTCGAACCAGGCTTCAATGACGATGGGTCCGGTAGCGATCTTGTCTTCGGCATTGCAGGGCGGGTTCCTTCTCCGAATACTCCAAAGTAATCATCGAACACCTAGATCGTGTCCGGATCCACACCGTTGTAGGGAACATAGCATAAATCTGATCCACTGGCAATCTTCGTACGCCGTGCCTTCGCATCGTGGCCCGGTTCAACACGAACCGGTGCTTCTTGCCTCACCTCGACTCGCGCTGCGAGGCGGTTTTATTGGCACGTCCTGTCGAGGCAGAGGTCTTGTTCCTCTTATTACGGGATGTTCCATTAATGAGGGCATGCATATCCCTACGACGGCCGTTGGTATGACCCCGTGTGCCGTCAGGTAAACCTCAAGCGGTCACCCTAAGGACTCTTGATATTAACCCCCTTTATAAAAGGGGCCAAGGCCTATGCTTCTTTTCCACCTCGCTCGCGCCCTCTCGCACCTCGAGTTCTAACACCCGAGATCTAAGCTCCAACACCCGGATCCTCCAGTATGTCCGGATCCAACCCTCAAGGCCGGTGGGTGGCCTCCTTGATTCAAAAGGAGGACATTGCGAAGCTTAGGGATGTCGGATATCTGACTGCCAACATCCAAAGCCGGGCTTCTGCTCAGACAGGTCATCCTCACGCCGGAGCCCCATGAGTGCGTCGTGTTCGCTCCTCACTTCCTCCGTGGCTTGGGCCTCACCTCGATCCTTTTGTGAGGGCTCATGTTCTATTATGGGTTGGATTTTCATGATCTAGCTCGGACGCTATCCTCCATATCTCGTCGTTCATTATAGTGTGCGAGGCCTTCCTCCATGTCACCCCACACTTCGGCTTATGGCTCAAGACCTTCAATGTGAAGCTGAAGATGATCGAGGGGCGACACGTGGAGTGCGGAGGTGCCGTAATAAGCAGGAACGCTGATGCCCCATGGCCGGAGGGTTCTTTCCCAGAAGTATCCGATGTGTGGCAACGGAGGTGGCTTTATGTCACGGCTCCCAGAGGCACAAAGTGGGTGGCCGCCCTCGAGTTCCGCTGGGCCCTCCGTTACAACTAGCGTCTTGGACTGACGTAGGACGGAATTGGGGGCCCGCTGGTGATGTTCCAGTACTTCAGAGCCGCATCCGAGAGCTTCTTGAGAGGGGAATTAACCTTGTCAGCATAATGCAAGTGATGTTAATCCGACGGATGTTGCCGTGCCAACGCCGGCCTCTCCGGATGTGAGAGCTCAATCCAGAGGGTCCAGATCGTTAAGCAGTTCTTGACTGAAGCTTCGAAGGATGTGCAAATTATCCTTCAGACCGAAAGTAAAGTGTCCTGACACCACCGAGGATGCGGGCCTAAGCTGCAATCGCCTAGATACCCAAGTAAGTAAACTTGATACCGGACACCATATATATTATTTGTCATAATTGTTTATTCTGAAAGTCATCCGTGGCCAGGAATGGCTCAGCAAGGTGGAGAGAATCAGGTGTCCGGCGCCGCTTCCCGAAGGCTCGCCTGGTCCCACCATGGCCAAGATGCTTGACCGGGTACTCAGCAGAATGCCCTCAGGGAAAGACGAGGGGAAGAACGAAGAAACCGAACTTCACACGCTACGCATCCGAACAGGGGGAATTGTTGCCTCCCCTAAGGAGGAGAGTCGGGAAGGGGAGACTAAGGCCTCCTCCCCGCGCGGGAAGAAGAGAGCTGCCTCTGAAGACTCGGAGACGGAGATGCCCAAACCTGGGAAAAAGATATCACCAGGGGACTCTGCCCTGACGGGCATCCTCACCGCGTC
The DNA here is from genome assembly GCA_021605145.1 of Aegilops bicornis. Lineage (NCBI taxonomy): Eukaryota > Viridiplantae > Streptophyta > Magnoliopsida > Poales > Poaceae > Aegilops > Aegilops bicornis. The sequence continues at coordinate 425,787,713 of CM038671.1, read as the reverse complement.
GTGCCCACCAATGAGCCAGCCCTCCACCGAGTTGTAAGTTAATTTTTAATTCGAAGGTACTGCGTTCCTCCTAGATCAATAACCAGGATTCGTCTTTCGCAGTCCGGATAGCAGCCCTTCTCAACAGAGTTCGTCTTCGGGGGATCTTCCTCCGGAGATGATGGAGAGCGAGACTCCACCCACTTCTCCGGCTCATGAAGCGGGCGACACCGAGGTGTAAATCACGGAGGAGTCCGGATCTGCCGGCCGGAAGCCACGCGTCGGCCGCCACCGAGCCCGGAGCGTTTGGCACCCACGAGGGGCGATGGGAAGGGTCCGACATAGTTTGATGTCCGGCGGACGTCTTGGCAGACCCTCGGAGCAAGCTGCGCTCTCGGAGGAGCACCGCTCATTAATGAGCGCGGTGCTGAAGAAGATTTCATCCGCTACAAGCGGTTTGAATGAAGCATTTACAAGTCTGCTTAGAGGCTTTGAGGTATGTAGTGAAGAATACACTGTTTTTGGTTGTGAGGCGCGCGTTAGGTGTGCTCCATATAGATAGTAGCCCCTGAGACTCTGGTTGCCCTCCCTAGGCAGCAAACGGGGGATCATAAATCAATGATGACGCTGTAAATACGTGCAGGTACCTATGGGTCTGGCCGCCGACCAGTCCGTTGAAGTTGCCGAACTAATCAGGCAGATTGGATCGATTGATGCCGATATTACGCTGGTGAACGAGCGGCTGGACAAATCACAAGGTATGTGCTCTGCCTTCCTTTGTATAGGAAAATATGGAGGCGACATGATATTAATGTAACATGTTCGGACTGCAGATGGTGCTGCTGCCGTGGAGTCCCTAAGGGCAGAACTTGCCCAGGCCAAGGAACAAGCTCGGGTTAGCAATGCGGCTGCCCTAAAGGCGGCCGAGGAATTGAGAGCCGAACAGGCTGCTCGTCGCCGAAGCGAGGAAAAGATAGCTGAAATAGCTGTGGAGTTAAAAATGCCGCTGACCGGTATGAGCTCCTTAGAAAGGAGAATAAGGATAGTTCGGCCGATCTAAACAAGGCGCGTAATGCCACCAAGGAAATACGGACCGAGCTCAGGGGTGCGCGGGAGGAGCTTCAACAGGCCGGTAAAATCACGGCTGGAGGTTCCTAATTGCTGTGGATGAAGTTTTTTGATCCGAAGCACGCTCAACTGGATGGACGCTGGAGTCATGCGGACGCGTATGCGGATTCGGCGAAGAGTACAGCTGACGCTGCCAAGTTCTTCGAGGGTCAGGGTGATAAGGAAGTGGAGAAGCTTTTCTGGTCGCAATTCAATGCTCCCACTCGCCCGCTGCCGTTAAGTGACAAGATGGCTGCTGTAGCGGAGCTTCACAGGATGTCCGGTCTTGCAATGCGGTCTGTGATAGACCATCTTTGGCTGAAGGGGCCTAAGCCGGACAGTTACTTTGGCTTGGTGCAGCAATTCCTTGGGGCCGTGCCTCAGATCAACGCCATGAGGAGGTCGGCGTGCATAGAGGGTGCACGAATGGCTCTTGCCCGCGTTAAAGCCTATTGGACGGATATGGAGGCCACCATTATAGCGACCCAAGATCCCGCGGGGGGCCAATATCTGGCCGAGCACTACTTGGCGCAGAGTCACGAGAAGGTGCCCACCTAATAGACGCGAGTGCTTTCGAAAAATGTCTTATTCGAAAGTGATGAGTCGAATCATTGTAAGAACAATGTTATTTTGGTTATAAGGCTATATTTATACTTTTGCCCGAAAGTATTATTGTGTCCCCTGTATGCCATTTACATATATATATATACATATATATATATATATATATATATATATATATATATATATATATGAATGTGTAATCCGAAAGATAGCAGTGGTTGGCTTCAGCCCCCACGCAGACAATGCGGAGGTGTTCACAAAAAACATGCTTAATCACACTTGATCCAACGTCTTGGTCCATTAAGGAGGTGATCGCACGTCGAACTAGGCAACCGGACTATATAGCTGTAACACTTTCGCTTAGCCATGGGAGTCTAATGTTGGGGCTACTTCGCGTGCATCTGAATACGGGCGCGTGTGTACATGACCGGGAAACGGTCCTTCGTTAATGCGGAGGGATCCTAAAGATTCCGGTAAGTCTTCGAGTGGTTGAACAGTCTCTCGCTGTATCATGACAACAGTTTTCGGCTTTCTCTCTTGAGGTGCTCGTCCGAATAACCAGGGCATAATCGCAGTAGTTCTCCTTTGGCCACCTTAGCCGATAATAACGAACGTAAAGGCGGCAAACCTAGGAGCCGGCAAACCCAACATTTGACCAAAGACATGATTCGGAGCTGATGCATATAAGGCCAAACTTCGTGACGCTTGAACACTCCCGAGGGCATTCGGACTTTATAATGCATTTATGGGCTCAAGAATGCCCATTCATTATAAACCCTGTGTTTCCAGGTACATGCGTTAATCTGTCATGGCGAAATGCCAATAACGGCAGTATCCTCTGTGGGTATGGAACTCATGGGATGGTTAAACAACAAGAGGCAATAGAAAAGGTTTACACAGGGGCTTAATCTAAAAAGAAACCTGTTGAACAGGGCCCTGCTGCACGTCTGCGCCTTTGTCTCCGTTGTGCCGTATCCTGGAAGGGTATCGCGCGAACGTTGTCTCTGAAAAAAGAAAACTTGTAGAAGTGTACAACGTAAGTATGCGATGGATAATAAAAGTGTAAGATGTTGGCCTGCCAATAAGGTTGAGCCAAGTGTGGGGCTGTATTAAGTATTTATAGCCCCTGGTGTCTGCTATGGGATTGCATATACAGTGCCTGATTCAATCTTATCAGGGCGACCGGACTCGTCTAACCGTGTCTGTGGTCTTAATGACCAGTCATGTTTTCTAATATTAGAGGTTGCTTATAGTCCGGCCGCTAGGGCCGTCGCGAGTTCCTCTACGCGTGAAGAGCGCTCTATGATTCCGCTAACGGTGATGACGCCATGTGGACCGGGCATCTTGAGTGTAAGGTAGCCACAGTGCGGCAGTGCGTTGAAGCGGGCGAAGGCCGTTCTTCCAAGCAATGCATGATAGTCGCTTTCGACGGGTGCGATAATGAAGAGCAGCTCTTCGCTTCGAGTTGTTCGGAGAGCGAATGTTACCTCCAAGACGACGGAGCCCTGTGGGGCTACATAACGCTCGTATCACCCCTTCACAGGTGGTGTTGCTTTGGCTAATTCTGGATGGGTTTATCCCCATCCCGCGGACAGTGTCTTCGTATATTAAATTGAGACTATTGCCGCCGTCCATGAGGACAAGGGTGAGACGGTATCCATTGATCATCGGGTCAAGCACCAAGGCCTTTGATTCTCCACGCCGAATACTAGTTCGGTCATCCAAGTGATCGAAGGTGATCGGATAAGACATCCAGCGGTTAGGTGTGAGTACAATGGGCTCTATATCGAGCGCGTCTCTATGCGCGCGTTCGTGCCTTCTCATGGATGTGTGAGTCGCGTGGATCATGTTCACTGTTTTAACCTCTAGCGGGAATTTTTTCTGTTCCCCAGTGTTCGGCTGGCGAGGTTCATCCTCGTCTTCACTTGGTGCTTCCCTTCCCTTGTGTTCGGCATTTAATTTGCCGGCCTGCTTGAAGACCCAAAGACTCTCTCATGCGTGTGGTTCCTGGTGTTTGTCGTGGGTGCCATGAATTTGGCATAGTCTGTCTAGGACTCTATTCAGACCGGACGGTCCCTCTTTACCGCCTTTAAATGGCTTCTTTTTGATCAGTCGAGAGCCCTGAATCCGCATTAACCATTGTGTTATCCGGGCTCTCTTCCTTGTTTGGGCGTTTGTTTTTATTACGCCGTGGCTTCCGTTGCCATCCCTTATTTCGGATGTCTTTGGGGGTTGGTGCCTTTACGGGCTAGCCAGCGATCTTCACCCGCGCAAAAGCGGGTCATGAGGCTTGTTAAGGCTGCCATTGTCCTCGCTTTTCTTGGCCGATGTGTCTGGTGAGCCACTCGTCACGGATGCTGTGTTTGAATGCCGCTAAAGCTTCAGCGTCCGGACAGTCGATAATTTGGTTCTTCTTAGTGAGGAATTTGTTCCAAAGCTTGTGGGCGGACTCTCCGGGTTGTTGGATTATGTGACTTAAATTGCCAGCATCCGGAGGCCGGACATTGGTCCCTTGAAAATTGGCCCTGAAAGCGTCCTCGAGTTCCTCCCAACTCCCAATTGAATTTTCGGGGAGGCTTTTCAACCAGTGTCGGGCTGGTCCCTTCAATTTGAGGGGAAGGTATTTGATGGCGTCGAGGTCATCCCCACGAGCCATATGTATATGCAGGATAAAATCCTCAATCTAGACACCTGGGTCTGTCGTTCCGTCGTATGCCTCTATATTCACAGGTTTAAAGCCCTGTGGAAATTCATGGTCCAGTACTTCTTCGGTAAAGCACAGGGGGTGAGCAGCCCCTCTGTATCAGGACGTGATGTGGCATGCGCGTCGGCTGTTTGTTGTGTCCGGTGTTTATTCTGGACTGGTATTCGATTGGCATAATCATTTTAGTGACCATAGTCCCTCGCCGGGGTGTGTCCTTTAGATCCATAAATGGACCTGGCTACGCCAGCCTTCTTATCCAGGTGTTCACGTAGATCGTGCACGGCGTCGGTAGCCGCTTTGTTGCGGTTATGAAGTGGGACGGCTTCGTCATCGAATTCTGGCAGTAGCTTGCGCTTTGGATAGCTCTTTGTATGGCGATCGTCGTCGTATCCTCCTTCAGTGTCTAGCACTTTGTTCCATCTACAGTTGAGTGTTTCCTGTGCGGCTTTGAGCCATTGCTTCTGCTTCTTTAGACTTCTTGCGGTGGCCATAAGCTTTCTGTGGAGGTTATCTCGTCCCACGTATTTTTCCGGAATTGCATCGTTATCCGGACTGTTTTCCTGTGCTGGTTCGGTTTGATGACCTCGTCCGTCGGGGTCATTGTCCTCGGGCGTCTGCTCCGAACTGTGTTCAGGGTGGCCTGGTTCGCCCTGCTCCATCACTGGGTCCGTATGGTCGTTGTTGCCTTCGGCTTTGACTGTAGTATCGATCCCTCTAGCGCTCTTGTCGCTATTTTTACTGTTGCTGGACTTAGAACGGCGTCTGCACCGTCGCTTTGGCTTTTGCCCGGGGGTTTTATCGTCCGGATTGTCGCCTTTGTCCTCTTTGGGCATATCCACCATGTATATGTCGTGTGACGAAGGGGAAGTCCATTGCTCCATAGATTCCGAATCTTCTCATGCATCGTCGTCCATACCCTCGATGCCTTCGGATTCGAAGTCAGGCACGTCGGTTAAATCTTCGACCGTGGCTATGAAGTGGGTGGTGGGTGGGCAATGAATTTCTCCGTCGCCTGCTTCCCACTCGAGCCGGACATAGTTTGGCCCAGAAATTTTTGTCAAAGAGAGAGTTTTTAACGAGTTCAGCATGTCGCCAAAGGGCGAGTGCAGAAAGATATCCGCAGCGGTGAACTCCATTACCGGAGACCAACCTGGCTCGACTGGCTCGGGAGTGCACCGACCGGAACCAACATCCGGATACGTGTCCGGGCCTCCGGAGTCACAGGCCACCACAGAGGTAAGACCCGTGTTCGGCTCCACTGCCGATGAGTGTGCGACCTATGGGGCAGGGTCCATCCCTCCGTCCTTAGGCAGCGTAGCCTGCTCCGGATTTAGGTCCGGGGATACTACGAGGTGATACCACGAGCTTCGTCCGACGGCAGGTCTAAGTCGTGCTCGTCGTGACTGTCCGGTGCTCCTGGCATAGGCCCAAATGCATCGAAGATCGAGTCTCCGCGGATGTCCGCGGTGTAGTTCAGGTTTCCGAACCTGATCTGGTGGCCAGGGGCATAGCTGTCGATCTGCTCCAGATGGTCAAGCGAGTTTGCCCGCAAAGCAAAGCCGCCGAACACGAAGATCTTTCCGGGGAGAAAGGTCTCACCCGGGATCGTGTTGTTGACGATGACTGGAGGAGCCATCGAGCCTATGGCGGACGACGAGGAACTCTCAATGAAAGCACCAATGTCGGTGTCAAACCGGCGGATCTCGGTAGGGGGTCCCGATTCAGGCGCCTAGGCTAATGGTAACAGGAAGCAAGGGACACAGATGTTTACCTGTGTTCGGGCCCTCTCGATGGAGGTAAAACCCTACTTCTGCTTGATTAATATTGAAGATATGGGTAGTACAAGAGTAGATCTACCACGAGATCGTAGAGGCTAAACCCTAGAAGCTAGCCTATGATGGTATGATTGTAATTGTGATCAGCCTTCTAAGGACCAACCTCTCCGGTTTATATAGACACCAGAGAGGGCTAGGGTTTACATGGAGTCGGTTACAAGGAAGGAAATATAATATCCGGATCGCCAAGCTTGCCTTCCACGCCAAGGACGGACACGGGTCGAAGTTTTGAGTCTTGTATCTTCACGCTTCCATAGTCCGGACGATGTATACAGTCCGGCTGTCCAGATACCCCCTAATCCAGGACTCCCTCAGTGCCCCCCGACCTTGTGGCCCCCTCGGTGACCCCCTAACCTAGATCTTCCTCCTATATATATTCTCAAATACCCCAAAAACTTTCAGGGGAGACACGAAACCACTTTTCCACAGCCGCAACCTTCTGTACTCGTGAGATCCCATCTAGGGGCCTTTTTCGGCATCCTGCCGGAGGGGGATTCGATCATGGAGGGCTTCTACATCAACACCATTGCCTCTATGATGAAGCGTGAGTAGTTTACCACAGACCTATGGGTCCATAGCTAGTAGCTATATGGCTTCTTCTCTCTATTTGATTCTCAATACAAAGTTCTCCTCAATGTTCTTGGAGATCTATTCGATGTAATACACTTTTGCGGTGTGTTTGCCGAGATCCGGTGAATTGTGGATTTATGATCAGCTTATCTATCAATACTATTTGAATCTTCTCTGAATTTTTATATGCGTGATTTGATATCTTCTAAAGTCTCTTCAAACTATCGATTTGGTTTGGCCAACTAGATTGGTTTTTCTTGCAATGGGAGAAGTGCTTAGCTTTGGGTTCAATCTTGCGGTGCTCGATCCTAGTGACAGAAGGGGAACCGACACGTATTGTATTGTTGCCATCGAGGGTAAAAAGATGGGGTTTTCATCATATTGTTTGAGTTAATTCATCTATATCATGTCATCTTGCTTAAGGCGTTACTCTGTTCTTTATGAACTTAATACTCTAGATGCATGCTGGATAGCGGTCGATGTGTGGAGTAATAGTAGTAGATGCAGAATCGTTTCGATCTACTTGACACAGACGTGATGCCTATATTCATGATCATTGCCTTATATATCTTCATAACTTTGCGCTTTTCTATCAATTGCTAGCAGTAATTTGTTCACCCACCGTAATAATTTCTATCTTGACAGAAGCCTCTTGTGAAACCTATGGCCCCCGGGTCTATTTTCCATCATATAAGTTTCTGATCTATACAATTCTAGTTTCCTATTTACTTTCTTTGCAATCTTTTACTTTCCGTTCCCTAAACCAAAAATACCAAAAATATTACTTTACCGTTTATCCATCTATATCAGATCTCACTTTGCAAATAACCGTGAAGGGATTGACAACCCCTTTATCGCGTTGGGTGCAAGTTGGTGTTTGTTTGTGCAGGTATTCGGTGGCTTGTTGCGTTGTCTCCTATTGGATTGATACCTTGGTTCTCAAAAGCTGAGGAAATACTTACTCTAGTTTGCTGCATCACCCTTTCCTCTTCAAGGTAAAAACGAACGCAAGCTCAAGAGGTAGCAAGAAGAATTTCTGGCGCCGTTGCCGGGGAGATCTATGCCAAGCCAAGACATACCAAGTACCCATTATAAACTCTCATCCATCGCATTATATTATTCGCCATTCGCCTCTCGTTTTCCTCTCCCCCACTTCTAAGACGATTTTTGAAAAGATTCGCCTTTTCTTCGCCTCTCTTCTGTTCATCTTCTTCATTTTCTTTTTGTGTGCTCGTGTGTTGCTTTCCTAGTCTTCATGACTCCTCCAAAGAACGTTGACCCTCACCTTAGGAGGTTAGACGAAATTCAAAATAATGTTAAAAACGAGCTCAAGGAGCATAAATGTTCTATGGAATACATAAATAAAGGGCTTGATGATATGTCTAAGGAATTTTATGGTTTGACATCTCAGTTTGCGCATCTTGAAAATTTGGTTGGACAAATTTCTGATAAACAAGCTACTCTAGTAAACAAAATGGCCGCCAAACCAGAGGCTGAAAATAATGATGAAGATCTTAAAGTGATTGATGTGACTCCTATTGAATCTTTGTTTTCCAATGTAAATCTTGATAAAGATGGGACTGGAGAAGAGTCAACTTTAGTTAGAAGGCGTCCCAATGATTCAAAGTTTTTAGATCTTGATGCAAACATTGATAAAGGTGGGATTGGAGAGGTCAAAACTTTAAATAGCAATGAACCCACTCTTTTTTATTTCAAGGAATTTAATTATGGTAGTTGTTCTTTAATAGATTGTATGTCCTTGTTACAATCCATGTTGAATTCTCCTCATGCTTATAATCAAAACAAAGCTTTTACTAAATATATCGTTGATGCTATGATGCAATCTTTTGAAGAAAAGCTTGAATTGGAAGTTTCTATCCCTAGAAAACTTTATGATGAGTGGGAACCTACTATTAAGATTAAGATTAAAGATTATGAATGCTATGCTTTGTGTGATTTGGGTGCTAGTGTTTCCACGATTCCAAAAACTTTATGTGATATGTTAGGTTTTCGTGAATTTGATGATTGTTCCTTAAATTTGCATCTTGCGGATTCCACTATTAAGAAACCTATGGGAAGGATTAATGATGTTCTTCTTGTTGCAGGTAGGAATTATGTGCCTGTAGATTTCATTGTTCTTGATATAGATTGCAATCCTACATGTCCTATTATTCTTGGTAGACCTTTCCTTAGAACAATTGGTGCAATTATTGATATGAAAGAAGGAAACATTAGATTTCAATTTACGTTAAGCAAAGGCATGGAACACATCACAAGAAAGAAAATTAAATTGCCTTATGAATCTATTATGAGAGCCACTTATGGATTGCATACCAAAGATGATAATACTTAGATCTATTTGTGTTTTATGCCTAGCTAAGGGCGTTAAACAATAGCGCTTGTTTGGAGGCGACCAATTTTTTTTTTGCTTTTTAGGTCCTGTTTTGCAATAAATATTTCATCTATACTCTGGTTAGATGAGGTTTTGTGTTTTAGTTAGTCTTTGTGCCAAGTAAGACCTTTGGGATAGCTTACGGTAATAGTTGATTTGATCTTGCTGAAAAACAGAAACTTTTACGCTCATGAAAACAATTCTAATTTTTAGCTTCAGAGTGCTTTTTAGTTGATTCTTTTTGCAGAAGATTAATAGACAAATTATCTAGGACTTCCTAATTTTCAGGATTTTTAGAGTTACATAAGTATTCGAAACTTCCAGATTGCTACAGACTATTCTGTTTTTGACAGATTCTGTTTTTCGCGTGTTGTTTGCTTATTTTGATGAATATATGGCTAGTATCGGGGGGTATGAACCATGGAAAAGGAGGAATACAGTAGATATTACACCAATATAAATAAAAAATGAGTTCACAACAGTACCAAAAGTGGTGATTTATTTTCTTATACTAACGGAGCATACGAGATTTTCTGTTGAAGTTTTGTGTGGTGAAGTTTTCAAGTTTTGGGTAAGGATTTGATGGACTATGGAATAATGAGTGGCAAGATACTAAGCTTGGGGATGCCCAAGGCACCCCAAGGTAATATTCAAGGACACCAAGAGCCTAAGCTTGGGGATGCCCCGGGAAGGCACCCCCTCTTTCGTCTTCGTCTATCGGTAACTTTACTTGAGGCTATATTTTTATTCACCGCATGATATGTGTTTTGCTTGGAGCGTCTTGTATGCTTTGAGTCTTTGCTTTTTAGTTTGACACAATCATCCTTTCTATACACACCTTTTGAGAGAGACACGCATGAATCATGATTTATTCGAATGCTCTATGTGTTTCACTTATATGTTTTGAGCTAGGCAAATTTGCTCTAGTGCTTCACTTATATATTTTTAGAGCACGGCACTGGTTTTATTTTAAAGAAATTGATGAACTCTCGTACTTCATTTATATTATTTTTAGAGTCTTTAAAACAGCATGGTAATTTTCTTTGGTTATAAAATTAGTCCTAATATGATAGGCATCCAAGAGGGATATAATAAAAACTTTCATATAAAGTGCATTGAATACTATGAGAAGTTTGATTCTTTATGATTGTTTTGAGATATGAAGATGGTGATATTAGAGTCATGCTAGTAAGTAGTTGTGAATTTGATAAATTCTTGTGTTAAAGTTTGTGAGTCCCGTAGCATGCACGTATGGTGAACCGTTATGTGATGAAGTCGGAGCATGATTTATTTATTGATTGTCTTCCTTATGAGTGGCGATCGGGGACGAGCGGTGGTCTTTTCCTACCAATATATCCCCCTAGGGACATGCGCATAGTACTTTGTTTCGCTGACTAATAGATTTTTTCAATAAGTATGTGAGTTCTTTATGACTAATGTTGACTCCATGGATTATACACTCTCTCACCTTTCCGTCATTGCTAACCTCTCCAGTACCGCGCAACTTTCGCCGGTACCATAAACCCACCATATACCTTCCTCAAAACAGCCACCATACCTACCTATTATCGCATTTCCATAGCCATTCCGAGATATATTGCCATACAACTTTCCACCATTCCATTTATTATGATACGCTTCATCATTGTCATATTGCTTTGCATGATCATGTAGTTGACATCGTATTTGTGGCAAAGCCACCATTCATCATTTTTTATACATGTCGCTCTTGATTAATTGCACATCCCGGTACACCGCCGAAGGTATTCACATAGAGTCATATTTTGTTCTAAGTATCGAGTTGTAATTTTTGAGTTGTAAGTAAATAAAAGTGTGATGATCTTCATTATTAGAGCATTGTCCCATGTGAGGAATGGATGATGGAGACTATAATTCCCCCACAAGTCAGGATGAGACTCCGGACGAAAAATAAAAAAATAAAAGAGGCCATAAAATGAGAGAAGGCCCAACAAAAAAAAGAGAAAAGAGAGAAGGGGCAATGCTACTATCCTTTTACCACACTTGTGCTTCAAAGTAGCACCATAATCTTCATGATAGAGAGTCTCTTATGATATCACTTTCATATACTAGTGGGGATTTTCATTATAGAACTTGGCTTGTATATTCCAATGATGGGCTTCCTCAAAATTCCCTAGGTATTCGTGAGCAAGCGAGTTGGATGCACACCCACTCAGTTTTGTTTTTGAGCTTTCATAAACGTATAGTTCCATCCGTTGCATGGCAATCCCTACTCACTCACATTGATATCTATTAATGGGCATCTCCATAGCCCGTTGATACATCTAGTTGATGTGAGACTATCTCCTTCCTTTTGTCTTCTCCACAACCACCGTCTATTCCACCCATAGTGCTATGTCCATGGCTCACGCTCATGTATTGCGTGAAAGTTGGAAAAGTTTGAGAACATCAAAAGTATGAAACAATTGCTTGGCTTTTCATCAGGGTTGTGCATGATTTGAATATTTTGTGTGATGAAGATGGAGCATAGCCAGACTATATGATTTTGTAGGGATAAGCTTTCTTTGGCCATGTTATTTTGAGAAGACATAATTATTTTGTTAGTATGCTTGAAGTATTATTGTTTTTATGTCAATATTAAACTTTTGTTTTGAATCTTACGGATCTGAACATTCATGCCACAATAGAGAGAATTACATGGATAAATATGTTAGTTAGCATTCCACATCAAAAATTCTGTTTTTATCATTTACCTACTCGAGGACGAGCAGGAATTAAGCTTGGGGATGCCTGATACGTCTCCAACGTATCTATAATTTTTTATTGTTCCATGCATATTATCTATTTTGGATGTTTTATATGCATTAATATGCTATTTTATATGATTTTTGGGACTAACCTATTAACCTAGAGCCCAGTGCCAGTTCCTGTTTTTCCTTGTTTTAGAGTTTTGCAGAAAAGGAATACCAAACATAGTCCAAACGGATAAAACTTTCGCAATGATTTTTCTTGGACCAGAAGACACCCAGGAGGCTTGGAGTGCAAGTCAGAAGAGCCACGAGGCGTCCACAAGGGTGGAGGGCGCACCCAGGGGGTAGGGCACGCCACCCGACCTTGTGGGCCCCTCGGTGACCCCCAGACCTAGATCTTCCTCCTATATATTCTCAAATACCCCAAAAACTTCCAGGGGAGTCACGAAACCACTTTTCCACCTCCGTCACCTTCTGTACCCGTGAGATAATTCTACAAATAGAGGTCTATCTACAAACAGAGCCTAGCATTGCCCTCTTCAAAGAGTTCTTTTATATAAACCGTCAGACCGAATGTCAGAATGGCCCAAGCCAAGAATTAGGTGGAGTCTCTATTCAGAGACAAAGAGATACCAGTTTCCCTGCCGCAACCTTGCCAAGCCACCCTAAAGGATGACTGGCCACTTGGTTTTATTGCAAGAACACTGCTCCAACCACTGAGAACCCCCTGCCGGGTATAGAGCTGAGCGTCTTCCAGCTGATTTTGACCCGCCAAGCAAAATTATCCTAGAAGAACATGCGGAGGCCTTCCCATTTCTATCCAAGGCTAAATCTTTACTAGCCAACCGGTTAATTGGAGTTGATCTGACCCGGTGTTGGGTCTCCTGGAAAATACTCCCTGTAATTCGTCGCCCTACCTTGATGTGTGAGTATTCTAGCGAGTCAAACGATCCTCAATGGTACACCAAAGACAACTTTACAGTTGATGAAGTTTTTAAAAGCATGAAGACCTTGCTTGGTGAGTCTCAATAAAACTGCAACAAAGTTGGCCTGCCCCCATTCTTTAAACAAAATCTAGCTCCGCATGTAAGTGTTTGTTTGTATCTGGCTAAATATATTTTAAATCCATGTCATGCCTTACTTACACAATCTTTTTTGCACTTATACAGGTTGACTCCGCCTTCTGGAATAAGAAGCCAAAAACTGTCATGGCCAAGACCAGAGCCAATAAGAAGTTAAAGAAGAATAAGGAAGTTACCATCACTGAGCCGGCTGCTGTGGGCGAGTTAGTAGATGTTGAAAATCCATCAGAGGTAGAACTTGACTCGCTTGGCCGACTCTTTATTGAACTAGCTGACACTCTTTCCTCATAGGAAGAGGCTGCTACAAGTTGGGCAGAAGAAACTAAGGTAATTCCTGTTTCATCCAGTTCAGACTCCACCCCTTCATAGAAAGCATGGCGGGTTGTCCGAAATGTAAAGTTTTCTCACCCAGATGCTCACTTAGATCCACACTTTATTTTGAAGAAGGCACAATAGGACACAAGACGCCAAACATGGAGTGGCGGCTCAGGCGAATTGTTGGCCGGGTTAATTAAGGAACCCTCTGCCCGTAAGCGGCCAGCTGAGGTGCCACACAGTCCCACTTTTCCTTACCCAAACTTGGTCTTATAAGACATCCTCTTAATCCTTCTGACTCTGATTACCAGGAGTCGCTACCTTCATCGTGCGGCTCATCTCAAACTGTGGCACCCCGGCTCAGAGAAACCGAAACGTCCCGTATTCCAGCCCAGAGATCGAGGAGAAGTCTTCTGGAATATGACACTGCTTAGCATAGAACAAATCATCTCTTTATTATAATCTATATGAGTACAAGGGGATTACATCGGCACGATGACACTACGCCTGCCACGGTTGTTCTATGCCAGCAGCAGAACAACACTAATCAGTGGAATAACTCTAGCAGCGGAACAACGACGACGGTGATGAACTCCACTCTGCAGGGACTCTGGTTGGAACGCTTATCCTAGATCACAAACAAGATCCACGATAGACAAGCAATCAAATCTGGCATGACCTACAAACTGGCATGACATGCCAGGTGAGTACATTGAATGTACTTGCAAGCTCACATCAACCAAGAGCAATCAAGACAGACAACAACATGGCAATTACAGGTTAACAAGGATTAACATGATACTATCAGATCAATCATAGCATGAACAAGATGAACATGATACAGCTAGAACAATATGAGCATGGCATGAACATATGAACATGATGATACTATCATGCAACATGATGACGCTATCATGCACCAACTTACTCTGCTTGGGTACCTCGTAACCATCACATGCATAAGCTTACCATCCCAGACATCACGCGATCATCTCAGGATCCAATCAACCTTGGTATTACAATACTGTAGTAATCATTAATGACCACAAGGAGCTTGACAATTACCCGTGATTCTCGCATAACACAACAAATATCCAACAACTCGGTATCCTCGATACCACGGTGATCCTCTCATGATCACATAAAGATCAACCAACTTCAGTATCCATGATACCTCCATGATTTCCTCTCGATCACAACCAATCTCTTTCTCATCATCGAACCAGGGTTGTTATCAATCAAGTTATTATTATTACTGTTGACCCATAGTGTGACCGAGTACGAACTGGGCCCATATCCGCGGGGGCGGCTATCGATATATTTAACACACACTCTGCAGAGGTTAGTACACTGTACCCACACCACGGAACCACTACAAAAAAAGACACATCCGTGACATTTTGGGCCAAACAAAAAAAATTATGTCATGCTTATGACACTTCTATGACGATAATTGTGACAAAACCCGGTATCATCATAGATGTGGTGGGCTCCTACTTCTATGACAAAAAATCATGACAGAAAATGGGATTTTCGTCCTGGGCGGGCCAGAGAGGCAGCTGCATGACATTCTTTGGTCCGTGCATGACGGAAAAAACCGTGGTACAAGCGAGGGCGAGAAAAGTATCGGGGATTTCCCGGTAACGGTGGGTGGTCGGGGCCGAGCGATGCGCGTTTCTCTCATACACGTACGCGCGTGTGCGAGGTGTTGCACTCTAACTGAACCCGAGCGAGGCATTGGGCTCTAAGTGAACCCGAGCGATTGCACTGCAAGCTACGCGTTACTGAACCCGAGCAATCAATCGATCCCTTGCTGTTAACTGAACCCGAGTGATTCCTTCGCTACTGCTGCTAACTGAAGCCGACCGATGCTACCTCTGGATGAACAGTGAGCGTTGTTGGGGGGGGGGGCTTGGATGAAAAGTCCCCGGTGGGGAGTTGGATGAACATGACCCCGTGGTAGTAGAGGTTGTTGCCGCTGGATGAAGAGGACCCTGATCGAGTCGGTTGGGGGTGGATGAACAGGACCCCGTGGAGGGCTGGATGAATAGGACCCCGTGGAGGGCTGGTTGAACAGTAGCCGGTGGAGGACTGGATGAATAATAGCCCGTGGTGGGGTGGTTGAATAGGACCCCGTGGAGAGCGATGGTTGAACAGTAGCCGGTGGAGGAGCGGTGGAGGCTGGATGAACAAGACCTCGTGGATGAACAGTCGCAGGTGGAGGCTAGAGGAGGTCGACGGTGGATGAACAGTAGCCCGTGGAGGCAGTCGACGGTGGAGATGAACAGTATCCCATGGAGTCCCGGTTTGCGGTACGCCACACCCCTCGCAATGAACAGGACCCCCGTTTCGACCGTAGCGCTCCAACACAAGTCCGTTTCCTCCGTTTTGCGGTATGCCACACCCCTCCCGATCAACAGGACCCCGTTTCGACCGTAGGAGGTCCAAGAGAAGTCCGTTTCCTCCATTTTGCGGTACGCCAGACCCCTCCCGATGAACAGGATCCCGTTTCGACCGTGGCCGGTCGAACACAAGGCCGTTTCCTCCGTTCTGCGATACACCAGGCCTCGTTTCGATCGGCTGTTCCGTCCAAGCCGGTTGGCTCATGATGAACACGCCGATGCATTCCGTTTCGACCCAGCCGGTTGGCTCCTGATGAGCATGACGACGCAGTTTCTCCGTTCCAACCCAACCATGTACACAAGCGCTGGTCGTACGTATGCGTGAGTAGGTGTTCAAGACCCCGCATATATGTACGTACGTGGCCATTATTTACTTTCTTGCACCCTGGTTGTGCGTACGTGTACATGCTACGTGCGCGCCTCTACTACGACACGTGCGCGCCTCTACTACGACACGTGCCCTTCCTTACACGGCCACGGTTCATCACTGCAGCCTGCAGACAGACCGATCGACCAGTATGTACATACATGTTCGCAACCAGAATGACAACGCTACGTACGCTTCGACCAGGTGGGTCCCAACTGTCAGGCACTTCCTTGCGTGCGAAGATGTAGCTGGTGGGTTCAAACAGTCAGGGGGCGAATCATTTTTTTGCCCGTATTATGGACGCACTTCCTTGCATGCGAAAATGTAGCTGGTGAGTCCCAGCAGTCAGGGGGAACGTTTTTTTGTGAAATACGGTGGCCCGTCTGGTGGGTCCCTGCTGTCAGGTGGAGGAATCATTATTTTGCATGTAATAAGGAGGCACTTCCTTCTGCGGTAGTGGACCCGGTATCGGCCTCTCCACATCTGATACTCTTAGATGGAAGTTGTTCCTTGACCACGTTGACCACACTACGCCGAGAGCACCCGGGCGGTGGACGACGGCGAGGCCTAGGAAGGGGACGATGCAGAGCCGGGGAAGACGCGGCAGTGGATGCCCATGCAGAGAGGAGTATGAGGGTTCACTGATTTGGCTGCGGTGTGAGGCTGTCATCGCCGCAGAATAACAGGGGGTGTGGGTGAGTAGAGGGATGGCCTGGCCAGCGGTGGGAGTAGTAGGGGGCGGTGAGGCCTCCGCGGCATCATAGCCGGCCACGGGAGGCAGGAGCACACGGCACGACCGCCGCTGGTTTGGGCGGCTGGAGCAAGAAGACCAGAGATCGAAGAAGCACTACAGCCGTTGGATGGACATCGTACGGTCACTGGAGCTAGAATCGTTCGTATTGACTAAGTTGACAAAACCCTCCGTCCCCGTCAACTTAGTAGGCCCACAAGTCAGCCTCCCACTATGGTGGGTCCCAGCTAGCAGGGGGGTATTCATCTTTTTGTGCGTAATAAGGAGGCACTTCCTTGCGTGCGAAGATATAGCTGGTGGGTCCGACCTGTCAGTGGGGGGAACATTTTTTTTCACGAAATACAGAGCCCTTCCGGTGGGTCCCAGCTGTCAGGTGGAGAAATCATTATTTTGCGTGTAATAAGGAGGCATTTCCTTGCGTACGGCCGTGGACCCAGCTATCAGCCTCTCCACGCACAGTCTACTTCCGATTGATGTCGTTCGTTGACCACGTTGACAACTCCGCGCCGAGCGCATCCAAGGTGGTGGACGACAGCGAGGCCCCGGACAGCAACGAGCCAGAGATGGGAAGACGCGGGAGTGGAGTCGCAGACGGAGAGGTGTACGAGGGTTAACTGGTTCTGGTGCGGTGTGGTTCGGCAGTTGGTGGAGAAGAACAGGAGGTGTGGAGGGGTGGAGGGATGGCCTGGCCGGCGGTGGGGTAGAGCTTCACAACGAAGCGTGCTAAGCAGATCTGCTATTAGCAGGAGGCGGGAGCAGGTGGTCCCGACGGTGCTGGAGGAAGAAGACGAGATATTGAAGATGGATGTCGGTCGTTGGATGTAAATCCAATGGCTAATGATGTCGGAATCATTTCTTGACTAAATTGACAACGACTTGTGTTGGCTTCGACCTATTGGCCCACATTTCAGCCTCCAAAAATGTGGCACGTATTCAACCCATTTTTTTAGAATTTATAGTCAATTTGATCTTTTTTTAGAATTACAATCCATTTACTGGGTTGGGTGAACAAATAATGTAGCGTGCCTGTGGCCCATTTATTTTTTTCCTAAAAAATTACAGGCCATTTGCACTTTTTCGAAATAGACGATTTTGCTGGGCTGATTCTAATTATAATGTTGGGTTGGGCGCAGCAATGTTATCAAAAAATAAACAGGGGCTAAGCACTTTCTTATAAATATATTTAAATAATAAGTGATTTATTATTACGTTGGTCCTTAAATCTTACCAAGCTTTTGTACACAATCACCAGGATTTTTCGTTGCCAAAAAAATCCAGGATTTTATTATTAAGAAATTATTTCTATAAGTTAATAAGATGTGGGATATTGTTTTCTTACATATGTAAGTATCTGTTAAATATATGATGACAATAACAATAATATATAATAACATATAAAATAATTTAAAAAGATATAATATAGTTAGAAGGGAAACATAAGTTGGACCAGGCGTTCCTATTCTTATATAGAAAAATAGAACAGACATCTGCATTTTCTTCAAAAAAATACATAATTGGGCTGCTGATGTTTCAGCAAAAATAAAACCTCGGATGGGAGGTCCATAGGCCGGTCCATACATGACGGCCCTCAAGAAAATACAAACCGGCATGTTGTGGGCTGCGCATGTTAAAAAAGAAAGCCTGGACAGGGAAGCCCAAAACCCAGCTGATACTTGCTGCCCTTTGTCTAAACAAAACTTGCTGCCCCAGTGATAATAAATGATACCTGCTAGCTCACCGACTTCGTTGTGAATTTATCTCCTTTAGTAACTATGTTGAAGCACCTAAAAAATGTAACTATGTTGACAAACCCGTGGGCCCCAATGTCAGTATAGCATTAGAAGGAAGTATTTTTTCAATGAGGCACTTGCTTGCGTACGGCCGTAGATCAGGTGGGTCCCGACTGTCCGCCTCTCCACATACAGTCCTCTCCAGATTCCTCTCGTTTGTTCAACATGTTCACAACGGCAGACAACGGCGCCACGGCGAGCGCACAAAGGCGCATGAGGAGATCGGACCACCTAAGGCAGTGCCTTATTTGTAACAAAAGTACCGAACTAGCCCAGTGGCCAAGTGGCACTACCGACAACTATTTCGCCCGGGTTTGATTCCACCTGATGCAGGGAAAATATCTCCAATTTTTTTTGCCTCTGCCATTATTGACATGTGGGTCCCCATTGTCATCTACTCACACCACGTCCAACACTTACCAAAACTTCATCCCTCGTTTACTCTGTTTTTCACACACTCGACATTGTGTGGGCATTTTGAAAATAGCATATCTTTTTGACTGTCCATCATATGAAGATGTGCTATGAACGAATGTTGATCAACATGATGTTAACTGGCTGGTAGTTCCATTTTCGACCATGAATAAAACTTCCAACATGATGCTATCCCTATTTGAAAAGGCGTGTTAATATAAATGCTCTGCCTCTGAAAGTTGCGGTTTCTTATCTGGCCCGAACTTGCGATTTCTTATCTCAAACTGAAACTTGCGCTTTCTTCTCCGAGAATCACATTGTCTGCACTTTTATACTCCTATGAAAGTACATTTTTTAAGTGCTAAAAATAGATCTCTAGAATTCATAAAATACTTCATATGCTCAATACTGCAAATCTGAAATTCCAAAGACATTCATATCTTAAAGTACTCTCAAAATACACAACACAAAACACAATTCACAACCTGCAAATACTGACAACCTTAAGCTCCTCCTGACAATTCACAACCTGCCCGACTATTGGGCTGGGGGGCAGTCCCCTCCTATTCCTCGGCGGCAGACAGACGCCCCGTGAGACAATGTGAACAGCGAGGGAGAGGATGGCGGGGAATCATCCTCGGGCCAACTGCTTTTCTCCTCTTGCAGTTGGGTTCGGTCGATGAAGACTCCACCGGCTCACTCTAGCACGACAAACTCACAAACGGCACCCTGTAGATGCTCGATCCTTCAATCTCTGGTGGATGCTTCATCTGGGATCGATACTCCCACCACCGCTCCCTCACGATCGGATTCGGTGAATTTGTTTGCTCCATGGCCCAGAGGAGCAGCTATATGTACTCCCGCGCGACTCCCTTCAGGAGTATCACCGCATTTTCGCTCTGTTGCAGATATTTGGCCATGGATGTCGCCGTCAGCGCTAGTTGGTCCTTGTTGTCAAACCAAGACTGTATCTCCAACATCCTAGCTAGCTTCATAGGGTCGCCGTCTGCGATCCTCACGTATCGGATGTACTCCTCCATCGATATACTTATCCACAGCACCTTCACTCGCCGGCGGTGGTTTTTGAATGGAAGAGGAGAGGAGCGGCGCTGGTTTTGGAATATAACGGGAGAGGAGCGACGCTGTTTTTGGATTGGAACAGGAGAGGAGGGGCGGCGGTTTTGAAATGGAAGAGGAGAGGAGCGGCGCTGTATTTAGATTGGAATAGGAGAGGAGCGGCGGTGGTTTAAGAGGAGAGGAGCGGCTCTGGTCTTGGAAGTATTTTTTTGTTTTGCGTATTTTGGGTCAAAGTTTGACCACATACTGTATTTGACAAGCAAAATGTGAATGCATGTCACAAAAAATTGTATCGTTTGGTTCGTATCTGAATGTACTTTCAAATTATATTATCTTTGCAACGTATAACATATATTTTATTTGTGAAAATCATGGTCAATTATGACCCAGGATAAAAGGGAGACTAGTTAATGTGGGGTCGCATTCTTAATTGAAGGGTAAATTGATTTTGATTTTGATCCAGTCATAGCGTGCCAGCCCTCTTGTCGAATCCTAAATCGTTGCCGCACGCTCCTCTCCCTCTTCTCCATTGCAAAACCACCTCCTCTCCTCTCCATCATCTCCTTTCCAAAACCACCATCTCATCTCTCCCTCTTCTCCATTGCAAAACCACCTCCTCTCCGTCATCTCCATTCCAAAACCACTGTATCGCCTCTCCCTCTTCTCCATTGCAAAACCACCCCCTCTCCTCTCCATCATCTCCATTCCAAAACCACCATCTCGCCTCTCCCTCTTCTCTATTGCAAGACCACCGTCTCTCCTCCCATCTTCGAAAGCTAGCACCAGACCACTCAGAAGGACATCTATGGAGAGGATGCAACAGCAAATCAGGCAGATCGCCGGTGGCGACCAGGCAAAGTTAGCCAGGTTGAAGGAGATCCTTACTTGGTTTGGCAATGAGTGGGAGATTTCGAGGACGGTGAGGGCCATGTGGCAATGTATGCGAAAGAGCGAGACGGCGGCGATGAGGGAGGTGATGTACTCCTCGGCGGCAGTCACGCCGCAGTCCTTCGAGTTCATCGAGTATCTCCTTTGGGCGATGGAGCAGACAGATTCTCTCGAGGCAAAAGTCAGGTGAAGGTGGTGGGCGTAAAGGTTGAAGGACGAGCACCCAGAGGATAACGAACTGATTGAGTATGGTGTGTCATTCGTGAGGGTGCAGAGCCAGCCGGAGCCACAGGAGTATTCATTCTCCCACCGCAAGAGGAGGTCGGATGGCGTGACGTTGCTACCCTGCCGTTCTCCACGGTTCCCTCGACGCCCGCCTCGTTTCAACGGCGGCGGTAGGGTTTAAGGTAAGCTTCGCACTAACCTAATCTTCCATCTGCTCATGCTTACAATCAGTGTGACAGGTAATGAAAATCATGCTTACAATCAGTCTCCGAGTACTACGCCAATCACCCTAAAATAGGTCTGCACCTTTGGGTCAAAGTTGTGACACTGTGTACAAATAAAGAAAAATAGATTGGTGCTTCTTTCAGAAAAGAGTACTCCCTAGAAAACTGCCAATATAAGCTACTAGTATTTGGTTAGAGGATTTGTTGCCGAGAAAGATCTGTCCACAGAGAGCGCCACACATCCCAATGCTGGTGGTGGATGCCAATGCATGCATGGAGCATGGTTGGTGTTGGTATTTTTTACTTGGCACACCTCTCACTCTGCATATATGCTGGTTCCATCCGTACATTTGTGCAGTTCCACCAAAATGCAGCTGAATAAACCTGTTTGCACAGATAATGAAAAAGCGTGATTACATTATAGTGGCACTAGTTGATGAAACATACAGTAATAAATAGAAGAAAATATTGCAATGGTACCATAGTATGTCATGCTGCGAGGGTGAGATGGGCCCTGCGACGTCTCATACGGTACGCCTCATACTGGAAATCGACCCAAGTCTCCCCGATACACCTTCTGCTAGTGATGAACATCAGTGTACAACGCTAGTACAAGAAGGGGCCTTGAGACATTCCAATCTCTATTTTTGTGTAGATCAACTAAAATTAATCACCCCACTTGGGAGAAACGTTTAAACATTAACAATGGGACTAGTTGATGAAACATATACTAACAAAGAGAAGCACTTTCTTTATCTACATTGGAAATGAAATGATAGAGAGGACACTCGCTCTATTTTAACTGTATTATTACTTCATATTATCAGTGGCACTAGGGTCGAGCAGGTGGCAAACGAGGTGTACCGCAAGGATGTAGGCCGGGGGTGCTTAGACTGGGATGCAGAAGCTGGCTCTTTCAGTCCCTATCTCCCCCCCTGATGTTTTTGTGGTAGCATTTGGGTTGTAATCCAAACTTGGTCAAGCTGGTGCTGCGTCCCCCTAACTGCCTAGCTTATGTGGCGAACTTGTCTCCTGCTAGTACTCACTCCGTCCTAGTAGTAGTTGCATAACTACCCATTTACACTGAGATGTTGTCGAATAATGGTTGTCTATGGTGGGTTTCTTTAATGAAATCGGAGGAAACCCCCTCTTCAATATATAAAAAAATCAGTGGCACTAGCGGTGCCAAAACATTGCCTCCAATTAATAGTGCCACTAGATTAATGTGCAAAATAATAACATTACTGCTTTATCATGGCAGTGCCAAAACAGTAGCACAAGAGCAGACTCAACATGCGGGATCTTTGGCAAGCGGTCGGACCAAAAAGGAACATACCTCGTGATGGGAACCATATCTGTAGTCAACACCATCGTAGAAGGGATGACACCAGTCAGCAACATGGATGATTCAATTCATGGGACCTTTTGGTGTAGTTCACCTAAAATGAAGCAATTTCCCATGAGCTAGCAGCTTCTTCTTCATTTTTTTAAGAAAAGGGCTCCAGCCCCGGTTCCATTTCCATCAGAAAATGAAACCACAGAGCTTCTTCTTCATTAGTTGCAATAAAATTGAGCAACATTAAGGTTGGTTGTGAAGCTCCTGGAATGTTCAACAATAATTTGGATATCATTTGTGAAGTTCAACTAAGATTAAGCGTGAAATGTATATCTCTGTTTGCACAAAAAAGGTGGAAAGGAGGGTGACTAACAAGTGATGAAACATACATCAAATGAAAAGAAGCATGTTCCTTATCTGAATGGCAATCCTACAAGGACAGTAGCAATTTCTAAAGCAGTAGCATTGCTAGATATTAGTATGGGCATTAGTATTAACTATGACAACCGTTATATACGACATTACTTTAATGGTGCCATTGCTTCATTTTACTAGCAACATTACATTAACAGCTGCTACATAGTTGGTATTTGGGCACGGGAGAGTAGGCGGACCAGGACAGTTGCATTTCTAACAAAAAGAAGCAACTTATCTTAATGGGAAATTTAGCAGGACATGAAAAAAGTGCCATTGATTCATATTACTGGAGGCATTACATTGAAAACAACACAGGTTTAACGTGTCCTTACTTTTAACAGCGCGACCGCTACATTTTACCAGTGGCGTTACATAAGAGTGGATCAGGGCAACAAACAACATAACAGGATATCTGGGTTGATCCCATTTTTGTTCGGTATAGCCACCTTATATTGTGTGAGGCTAGCAAATCTAGTGCTGGACTTACTCTGTTGACGAGTCCCCCAGTCCCCACTTTCTTTCCTTTTTCAACCAATAGATCGGGTTTATATTGAGTTTGTACTACGTTTCCCCTTTATTTCCCTATTAGACCAAGAGACCATTTGGATAGCCAGTCTCTGCTACTTTTCGCCCCCATTATTTCCTCTTTCGAGCAATGTCGGTGGGAACGAAACCTATGGGATCACTGGGATCCCTTCTACGGTTGGCGGGCGCAGGGTTGTGCAAAGAGCGGGTCTGATAGGAAGCACACAGATCGTTTATCGAGGTACGGGCCGCGGAGATGCGTAATACCCTAGTCCTGCTTTCGTGTATGTATTTGAGTGTTCTTGAGTTCTTGAACTAGCTACGGTGTGTCCCTAGTCCAAAAGATCTGAATCCTTCTCCTGGTCGCCTTGGGCCTCCTTTCATAGACAAAAGGGGTTGCCAAATTGGCACACAGGAGGTGGAAAGGTGTACAGTGGATGAGTCTATCCTCTGGCACCATCGGACAAACACATTTAATGCGCTGCCGACGTGCCCCTCTTGCTTTATCGGGGATGACAAGGAAGCTCGTCCCAGCTGTCGCCGCCTCGCCTGGCTGCGACGCGCATCCGAGCTAACGAGGCATTGTAGCACCACGTTGGCTGGCTGCTAGGCTGGCACGGTGGCGGAGTCTTCACGAAGATTTGCATGCCACCACGCAGGTGCTAGCTGAGTTGGCGTAGAGGCCGCACACTGCCACACAGGTGCCTGCCCAGCTGGTTGAGCTAGCAGCTGCATGGGAGCGGCAGTGTAGTCTTGGCAGACGTGGGCCTGGCCGCGGCCCCATAAGTGTCCTCGGCAAGGGCCTTGCTGTGGCACCGTGGTGGTCGTCCCCGACAAGGGTCTTGTCGGGGGTCTCATGGATCTCCTCGGCAAGGATCTCGCTGAGGGTCGTCGTCTTCTGGCCCTCATCTGATCTTGTGTGTTTATGATCTTGACGAAGATCTGCATGCCACCACAGAGGTGCCTCCTGAGCCTTGGTTCCAATGTGGTTTGTTGGTGGTGTTGGAACCCGTGGGCTCAAGGGTGGCACACTCTGCTTGCGTCGGGCAAGTTTCCCCGGCAAGGGTCTTGCCGGGGCCGCGGAGTCCGCCCCGGCAAGGGTCTTGCCGGGGGAGTCCACCTCCCCCCCTTGCTCTTCGTGTCTCTTGGTCTTGGCGTTGCTTTGGTTGCCTTGTGCGCCGGCTTCCATCCTCTGCCCTGCTTGGTGTGGCCGTGGCACGGCTCCGACTGCTCGTGCACAAGTAAAGGGGTAAAAAGGAGAGCCCCTACTTTTGTACACCGACAAGAGCCCCCGGGCCTGGGCCACACATAAGTGTGACACGTTGTTGGGCCAGGCCCAGAACGGTGCGCGGGCAGGCGGGGTAGATATTTACCGCGGTAACTTCTTCGCTCGCTTCCGCTCCCCCACGACCCGTGTTGAATGCGCGTCGTGGAGGGTCGTGCGTGATGTGGGGGTCATGTGTGGGGCGGTTCTCGCATGCATGCGTCACGTCACAGTAAAGAGGCGGCTCGCGCCTTCCCCATGAAAGGAGGAAAACGCAGAGGCGCGGCTCATTTACTGGGCGCCCCACGATCACGGGGTGGGGAACGGTCGCCTCACCCGTCCCCTCGATCTCTGCTTGCTCGCCACGTGTTCCCCATGCCTTCAAGGTGACAGGCGGTGGAGGCGGGGAACCAGGCCGTCGCTGATTGGAGCAGCGGGTCGTCCCCGATGCCCTGCGCCCCCGACGGCCGGACTGGTTGAGTGGGGCGGCCGAGCCCCGATCCCGCCCCTTTACAAAACGGGGGTAGGGGGTGGCGCCCCCACATTCTATTATCATCCATCTCCTTCCACCTCGTCTCCTTCCTTCCATCTGCCATGGTGAGAGGAGGCGCTGGCCCTTCGACGGTGGCAGCAAGGGTCTCTGCTCGATAGCGCGTCCCTCCTCCCCAAGAGCTCGCGGCGGCGGAGCCGGCCACGAGAGGAAGGGGGAGGGGCAAGGCCGAGGTCGTCGTGGCGCTCGGGGAAGAGGGGGATGGGGCGGCACACCGGCCTTGCCTCCGCTAGTGATGCCTCCCCCAATGGAGGGCCACGTCGGGGACCAGCCCCGTGAGTTCTTCATCAGGCTGGGCCGGCCACCGCGTTGTCGTCTTCGTCTCCCCACTCCATTTGCTCGGGAGATGGAGCTCGACCCGCCATAGACCCTCAGGCTGCATATGAGGGGCTGCGGGAATGGCCGCACGCGGGTCGACGTCGACTTTCCCGCTCCTCACGTCATGTATCTTCGTTGTGGATGGAAGACTTTTGCTTGCATCCACAGCTTGACGGCGGGGGTCGTTCTCTATTTCAAATTAATGGAGAACGACCTGCTCTCCGTCAAGGTCTTTGGAGATCTTGGAACTCGCCTAAAGTGCTATGTAGAGAGCTCCTCCGATGATGCAAACTCTTCCTCAAGCGGGAGCGACAAGGAGGACAACGACAGCGACAACGAGGGTAGCGGGCGGGAGGATGACGGGTCCGACTAGGCGTCGGGCACAGCGTTCCTGGGCGATGCCGGCAGCACCGTCATTTGAATCGCTGGCTCCTTGAACTTCTCAGGGTTGTCGCCTGGGGCGGCTAGCGTTGGAGGGACGGGGAAGACGAAGAAGGCGGGCAGTGGGCCGTCAAGTTGGAGTACGCGGGCACCGACGCCTTCATCGCTTATTGGCGGGCCGCTGCCTCGTCTTCTAGCTCTTCCTCTGGCACCGTCATCACCGGCCTCCCTCCGGACGATCGCTGAGATGTTCTCTTGGCGCCTTCTGTTGCTCGTACCTCGCCTAGGTGCTCCTTTTTCCCTTTTGACATCTTGTTCCATTTACCGAGGAGAGGGACAAGAAAGGGATGACGGGCATCTCATCTCTTTATAGTTTGTAAGCCTACGGGCACTTGTTAAATTTAGAACTTGTAATCCCCTTGCTCATGTTTTTCATTCCGTATGAACTGTACCTATATGGAATGTCTTTAATGAAAGAGGGTGCTTGTCGGGTTCCTTGTGCGTGAGCGAGGCCCATGCCAAGGAATGAATCCTTGTTATTTTTAAGATAAACATTTTCGCCTGGCAACAGGCCTTGTCGCCCCTTTACTTCACCCGACCATCTCATGCTCTTGGCGGAGGCAGGTGCGAAGTAGAGTTAGGCCTTTCGTTTATTTCCTTGTCACCGCGACTACGACCCAGTTCCGACTCAGGGAATAGTTGGGTACAGGAAAAAAAAGGGAAGCACGGTGGCCTAGGAATAAAACGAGGTTTCATACGTCCCAACTCCATACGGAAATGCACAATAGGGGATAAAATACTTATCTGGATCTGCAGCCCCCGGCGGCCTTGGCTTGCCGTGGTTGGATCCTTGTGTCTGCAGCCCCCGACAACCTTGGTTTGCCGGGGTCGAAGCGCCGGCTTGTTCTCTTTCTCCCCAACAGCTCAGCAGAAATGTCCATGTGCCCTGTGAACCAAAGAGGATGGAAAGGAACAAAGAGACGCACACTCAACCTCTATGCTAGGGGTTATTCGCCGGTAAACACTATCAACCCTAACCGAGGGAGAGACTTAACCTAGCATGCATGCTAAAACTTAGGGCGCCAGCGCTTCATTTATTTATGCGCAAGGTCTGCACCTGGCTTTGTATAGAGGGTTACATGCCTTGCCAGCAAGGCTTGTACAAAAGGTGGTTTGCCGGGGGGGGGGGGTCGGCAACTGCGCCTTACGGGTAAAACTTGTGAAGATGTTCAATGTTCCAGGAGTTGCTCACTGGAATAGCATCTTCGGTCTCCAGGAAGACTATGCCGGGCCTGGTGACTCGTATTACCCGATAAGGGCCTTCCCACTTTGGCGTCAACTTGTTGGAATTCTTGGCCGATTGAACGCGCCGAAGAACAAGGTCGCCTTCCTCAAAGCTTCAGGCATGAATCTTGCGACTATGGTAGCAGCGCTAGGCTTGGTGGTAGCGTGCTGCTCTCACAGCCGCCCGAAGACGATCTTCCTCAAGGAGCATTGTGTCATCTTGCCGCAATAGCTCTTGCTCAAGCTCGTCATAAGCGAGCACTCAAGGTGACCTGTATGTGAGTTCCGTGGGGAGAACTGCTTCTACCCCGTATACCAGGGCAAAGGGTGCCTAGCCGGTGGCTCGATTTGGCGTTGTTATGATCGACCAAAGAACTGCCGGCAACTCATCAATCCAGCGCCTTTCGCTCTTGTGCCTCCTGTCAAAAGTCTTTGTCCTCAGCCTCGCAGTACTTCAGCATTTGCCCTCTCCGCCTGGCCGTTGCTCCGTGGGTGTCCCACGGAAGTGAAACAGACCTTGCTGCCGAGGTCTTGGATGTATTGCATGAAGGTGTGGCTTGTG
The DNA here is from genome assembly GCA_021605145.1 of Aegilops bicornis. Lineage (NCBI taxonomy): Eukaryota > Viridiplantae > Streptophyta > Magnoliopsida > Poales > Poaceae > Aegilops > Aegilops bicornis. The sequence continues at coordinate 425,759,661 of CM038671.1, read as the reverse complement.
AACTGCGTGCCGTTGTCGGTGATGACTCTGTTTGGCACACCAAAACGGCAGACTAGCCCCTTGAAGAACTTGACGGCTGACTGTGCTGTCACCTTCCTCACTGCTTCCACCTCCGGCCACTTTGTGAACTTGTCGATTGCAACGTACAAGTACTCAAAGCCCCCGACACCGACAGCGCGGGGGAAAGGGCCCAGTATGTCGAGCCCCCAGACCGAAAATGGCCAGGAGAGAGGAATTGTTTGAAGGGCTTGAGCTGGTTGATGAACCTTCTTTGAATGGAATTGGCATGCTTCACACCTGGTTACTAGTGTCGTCGCATCCTGGAGGGCAGTGGGCCAGAAGAAACCTTGCCGAAATGCCTTGTCGGCAAGGGCCCTCGACCCTATGTGGAAGCCACATATGCCTCCATCTATCTCTGCCAACAGCTCCAGTCCTTCCTCCCAGGGAATGCACTTCAATTTCACACCGTTCGATCTCTTTCCGTACAGGACGTCGTCGATGAACTGATACATGGCAGACCGACGGGCTACTTTCTCCGCTTCTTCCTGCTCCTCAGGAAGTTCACCTATTTGGAGGAACTGGACGGTATGTTGTGCCCATGCCGGAGCCTAGGGCTCGATGGCAAGGACTAAAGGCATTTCCTCTGCCATGGGAGCGGTTGTCTCTACGGCCAGGGCTCGACGCCCTGCTGGAGTCGGTTGCCCCATGGCAGGCTCAGTGTCCACGGCAGCATCCTTACCGGCGGCTCCTGGGAGCTCAGCAGGAAAGTACTTGTCGGGGCCTGATTTCCTCCACTTGTTCTGCTTTGTTGATGGTTCAACGGATGGCTGAGTTAGCCGAAGCACAAAAGTACCTGGTTCCATAGGTAGTTTGAAGGCAGCGTGCTTCGACGGGTAATCGGCAATGTCGTTCTCCACTCGGGGAACGTGCTCTACTTGTATACCGTCAAAGCGCTCTTCCAGCTTCCTAACCTCATCTACGTAGGCCTCCATCAACGGGCTCTGATAATTTTTGTTGACTTGCTTGATGACAAGCTGTGAATCACCCCTGACGATGAGCTTCTTAACCCCGAGGTCTGCTGCGATCCTGAGACCGGCAAGCAACCCCTCGTATTCAGCAGTGTTGTTTGTGGACATCTCCCTGGGAAAGTGCATCTGGATTACATACTTGAGGTGCTCTCCGGTGGGTGCGACGAGCAGCACACCAGCACCGGCGCCTTGCAGCGAGAAAGCCCCGTCAAAGTACATGATCCAGTTGCGACTTGCTTCCTTGCCGGGGAGAGTGGTCTCCTGGATTTCTTCGTCGGGCGTTGAAGTCCATTCCGCAATGAACTCCGCCAAGACCCTGCTCTGGATCATCGAAGTACTTTCAAACTTCAAACCAAAGCTCGACAGCTCCAAGGCCCACTCCACAATCCTCCCGGTTGCGTCTGGGTTATTCAATATCCGTTGCAATGGGAGGCGGGTGACGACGGTGATTTCTTGGGCTTGGAAGTAATGATGCAGCTTCCTTGAGGCCATAAGGAGGCTGAAGAGCAATTTCTGCACACCGGAGTACCTTGATCTAGCCCCCTGCAAGAGGGAGCTGACAAAATAAACTGGGTGCTGGATCATCTACTTCTTATGCACCACTCAATTTGGTTGCGCGGGCCCCGCCCTGATGGTGTCAGGCGCTGCCGGGGGCCTTGCCTTACCGGCACCAAGCCCTGCCGGGGGGGCCCTGGCTCGCCATCCGCCAGCCCTATCGTTGCCACTGCCTCTTCATCGACCTCCCTCTGTGCCACTAGCGCGGCGCTGACCACTTGATTCGCTGCCGCTAGGTACAGCAACAATGGCTCTTGTGATTTAGGCGCAACTAGTATCGGCGTAGAGGAGAGGTATTTCTTCAAATCCTATAGCGCTGCTTCGGCATCTGGGGTCCATTCCATTGGTCCCGCCTTTTTCAAGATTTTGAAAAAGGGAAGGGCGTGCTCGGCAGATTTGGAGATGAATCTGCTCATGGCGGCAATGCAGCCAGTGAGCCGACGCACATCCTTGATCCGTTTGGGTGCCTCAATTTGCTCGATAGCCTTGATCTTGTCTGGGTTTGCCTCGATCCCACTCTATGACACATAGAACCCGAGAAGTTTGCGGACGGAACGCCGAAGACACACTTCTCAGGGTTCAACTTGAGGTTGATCTTGCGCAGGTTTGCAAATGTCTCTTCTAAGTCGTGTACAAGTGTTGCCCTGTCCTTGGTTTTGACCACTATGTCATCCATATATGCTTCCATATTTCTATGTAGCTGGGGCTCAAAACCAATCTGGACTGCTCTTGCAAACGTTGAGCAAGCACTCTTCAACCCGAAATGCATCCGTAAAAAGCAATACGTACCACACGGGGTGATGAATGCTATCTTTTCTTCGTCTTCTCTTGTCATGAAGATCTGGTGGTATCCTGAGTAGGCATCAAGGAATGATAACAGATCACACCCGGCCGTGGAGTCAACAATCTGGTCGATGCGCGGCAACGGGAAAGGGTCCTTGGGGCAAGCCTTATTGATATCTGTGTAGTCAATACACAGCCTCCACTTCCCATTTGCCTTGCGCACCACCAGCGGATTGGCCAACCACGTCGGATGGAGTACTCCTCTCACCGAGCCTGTCGCTTCCAACTTCCTGATCTCCTCTGTGATGAACTCTTGCCGTTCCAAAGCTTGCTTCCTGACCTTCTGCTTGACGGGTCGCGCATGAGGACAGACAGCAAGATGGTGCTCAATCACCTCCCTGGGAACGCCGAGGATGTCAGATGCTTGCAATGCAAACACGTCGACATTCACCCGCAGGAAGGTGACGAGCGCGCTTTCCTATTTGTTGTCTAGGGTGGAGCTTATGGTAAAAGCCCCTCCCGTTCCATCCTCCTTGATGGACACCTTCTTGGTCTCTGGTGGTGCAGCTCTGGATTTCTTGCTCTTGTCGGTGGAGCTCTCTGGCGCGTCCTCGACGGTAGCACAATACTCTGAAGAGGTGCGCTTGCCAGAGTGGGTGCGAGAGCTATTGCCGGTCTTCTTCCCTCCCGGGGCTCCAGCGGCAGGAGCAAGTGCCTTGGCGGCAGTCAATGCAATTGCTTCCTGGTAGAGTTGGTCGGCATAGATCAGCGCATCCTTCTTGTCGGAGGGGACGGTGATGATGGTCATCGGCCCAGGCATCTTCAGTGTGTTGTAGGCGTAGTGCGACGCCGCCATGAACTTGGCTAGTGCCGGGCGGCCAAGGATCCCGTTGTAGGGCAAGGGGATCTCAGCTGCATCAAATACAATCCTCTTTATCCTGTAGTTCAACTCGCCTCCAAACGTCACAGGCAGCGTGACCTTGCCCTTCGGCTGACTCCTTCCCTGGTTGACCCCTTGAAACATGCCTTTTGATCACAACAGGCGAGATCAAGTTCGGACGGGCCCCACCGTCAACTAGCATCTTGTTCACCTTGAGGTTGCGTATTGTTGTTCAAACCAACAACGGCAAACACCCGACCGCAGTTGTGCGATCAGGGTGGTCCTAGGTGTCGAAGATGATAGGCGTGCTGGACCACTTCTGGCTTCGAAGGCCGAATGATGGCTCCGCTGCTGTGATCTCACGCACCCACTGCTTGAGCTGGCGGTGAGAGGTATGCAGCGAGGCACCACCATCGACGCACATGGCCTCTGTATCTTTCTGGAACTCATGCTCGTCGGATTCGTCATCTTCATCATGATCATCGTCTTCCTGCTTCTTATCGCGGCCCCGAGCGGGCCTCTCTTGCTGGTTATTCTTGCCGCGTCGATCTCCTTGGCCGCCATGCTTCTTGCCAGATCCCTTGGCACCATCCTGGCCCTTCTCCTTGTCCCGCCTCTCATACTCAGCTTTTTGCTTCTCAGCAAGCAGCTCGACTTGCCGGCAGTCTGGAGGTCGTGGCCCTTGGTGCGGTAGATCTTGCAGTATTGCTTGTAGGAGCCTCCTGGCTTGTCGGCAGCCGCCAAGGCCCGACAAGCGGCACACCCGGCAATTTGCTTGCCGGGGTCGTCTGCCTTGGCCTTCTTGGCAGCGCCGATGTCATCGAATCCTTCGACGGCAAGCACGGTCTTGCCCTTGCACTTCTTGTTGCGGCGTCGACCCTTTTTCGTCGGGGCGGCGGTGTCTTTGTCCGTAGAGTCGGTTTCCGTGCCGGCATCCTCGCTGGGGTACTTCCTCCCCTCTTCAGCTCGGGCGCATCTATCGGCCAGAACATAAAGTCCAGCCACATCTTTAACCTTGTTCATCGCCAGCTCTTCACGCATCTTGCGGTTGCGCACATTCTGATGGAACGCGCTGATCACGGCAGCGGGATGAACATCTGGGATGTTGTATTGCACCCGGCTGAACCTCTATATGTACTTCCGCAGGTTTTCACCTTCCTTCTGGGGAATGATATGCAAATCGCTTGCCTGGCCATGAGCTTGGTGGCCTCCAGTGAAGGCACCAACGAACTCATGACACAGATCCGACCAAGAAGAAATGGAATCCGCCGGCAAGTGCATCAACCGAGACATGAAATTGGGTTTCAGCGCCAATGGGAAGTAATTGGCAAGCACCCTGTCGTCGTGAGCTCCAGCGGCTTGCATCGCAATGGTGTTGATGTTGAGGAACTCCGACGGGTGAGTCTTGCCGTTGTACTTCTCGCCGACGTCGGGCTTGAACGTGCGGTGGGACGGCCACTGGAACTGTGCAGCTCACGGGTAAAGGCCGGGCAACCCACCTCGTAGGGTAGGCCACCGGAGCCTCCTGGCGCTGGGTGGTCCATAGTGGGCCCTGCACGCCTATCTGACTGGTGGCGCGCATCACGCCAGCGCTCGATGGTGGTTCGAGCGTCTTCATGGGCTCGCTCCTGAAGAACTTGGCGCTGATCGCGGTGGGTCCGTGGGTCGGACGATGCTATGGAAATGTTATCACAAGCATCATCACAACGGACCGGCACCTGCGGCAACTGGCGTGGGGGAGGATAGTGCATCATGGCTGCAGCACCTCCGGTTCTTCCACCGCTGGCATGTGGTGGCTCGACGGAGCATCGGCCCGAGGGCCCCGCTGGTCGCGGTTCATCTTTGTTGGCGACACCGACGAGGCTCCGGATGGTGGCTCTCCACTCGTCGAGCTTTTCCACGGCAGGAGGGAAGACGAGGAGCAGTTGCGCGCGCGCCAAAGCTTCTGCTGGCGTGGGTGGCGGCGAAAGCTGCGTGGACCATGACACGCTCCGACTTCAAACCACGTTAGAAGGAGCTCTATCACGGCCTGGCGGTTGTGTTCCATTTTTGCCAGCACTTCGGCGGGCATGTTGGCCTCCTTCGTCCCGCGAATGACGCACGGGACTCTTCCCACGGCGGCGGCCGGGGTCACCAGCATGGTTACGCTGCTCATCACGCACACCCTGGGAAGAGCGCATTGTGGGCGCCGACATAGGCGTCTTGGAGGTTGCTGCGCCACCCGTAGGTGGCACGACACCACCCCTGGAGGGCCCCGCGCCGCCTGCGGGGGCCCCAGCTCCGTCCTTGGGTTCGACGATGTGCGGCCCGTCGTCTGGCGCACGAACGACGCCGCTCACTGGGCTCTGACTGCCAGGGCGATGTTGGTGCTCGCGGGCCGTGCCTCGGGTTCTGTCCGCGACCGGCCTGCTGCTCGCCCGCATCGGTATGGGCCGTCCGGCTCCGGATGAACCGATCACCGTGATCGTCTTCTTCTTGGGAGCCATGGCGATGAAAAACTGCTAGGCTAACCGCTAGACCGGATTCTCACAACTACGCTCCCCTACCTGGCGCGCCAAAGTTGTCGGTGGGAACGACACCTATGGGATCACTGGGATCCCTTCCACGATTGGTGGGCGCGGGATTGTGCAAAGAGCGGGTCTGACAGGAAGCACACAGATCATTTACCCAGGTTCGGGCCGCGAAGATGCGTAATACCCTACTTCTGCTTTGGTGTATGTATTTGGGTGTTCTTGAGTTCTTGAACTAGCTATGGTGTGTCCCTAGTCCAAAAGATCCGAATCCTTCTCCTGGTCGCCTCGGGCCTCCTTTTATAGACAAAAGAGGTTGCCACAGTGGCACACAGGAGGTGGAAAGGTGTATAGTGGATGAGTCTATCCTCTGGCACCGTCGGACAAACAGATTTAATGCGTTGCCGGCGTGCCCCTCTTGCTTTATGGGAGACGACAAGGAAGATCGTCCCAGCTGTCGCCGCCTCGCCTGGCTGCGACGCGCGTCCAGGCTGACAAGGCGTTGTAGCACCACGTTGGCTGGCTGCTGGGCTGGCGCGGTGGCGGAGTCTTCACGAATATTTGCATGCCACCACGCAGGTGCTAGCTGAGTCGGCGTAGAGGCCACACGCTACCACGCAGGTGCCTGCCCAGCTGGTTGAGCTAGCAGCTGAAGGGAGCGGCGGTGTAGTCTTGGCAGACATGGGCCTGGCCGCGGCCCCGTAAGTGTCCTCGGCAAGGGCCTTGCGGTGGCACCGTGGTCGTCCCCGGCAAGGGTCTTGCCGGGGGTCTCGTGGATCTCCTTTGCAAGGATCTCGCCGAGGGTCGTCGTCTTCTGGCCCTCATCTGATCTTGTTTGTTTATGATCTTGACGAAGATCTGCATGCCAGCACAGAGGTGCCTCGAACCTTGGTTCCAATGTGGTTTGTTGGTGGTATTGGAACCCCGGGGCTCAAGGGTGGCACACTCTGCTGGCGTCGGGCAAGTTGCCCCCGCAAGGCTCTCGCCGGGGCCGCGGAGTCCGCCCCGGCAAGGGTCTTGCCGGGGGAGTCCACCTCGCCCCCTTGCTCTTTGTGTCTCTTGGTCTTGGCGTTGCTTTGGTTGCCTTGTGCTCCGGCTTCCCTCCTCTGCCCTGCTTGATGTGGCCGTGGGCGTGGCTCCAACTGCTCGTGCACAAGTAAAGGGGTAAAAAGGAGAGCCCCTACTTTTGTACACCGACAACAAGTCCTAGATTCAGGTAACAAATCTTCCCCCCCCCCCACCCACCCCCTTTCTTCCTTGTTTGAACCAAGTAGTACTAGATTCGAGTGCATGAACTAGTTTTACCTCTTAACAGTAAAAATCTAGGTGGCTTTCGAACAGCTGATCGATCCTATCTACGAGGGGGCCTGAGAAATAGTAAAAGATACAAATGCAGCGACGTCAGGAGCTCGGGAAGTAGAGCAAGGCCGTTTCGAAGTAAGTATACCTAAGGGTCGCCGGGATGTCGCTAGGTGGGCGGTGGGAGGCCGGATCTGCCCACACTACGGCAGCATGAAAGAAGGGGTCGGAGACCCTCCCTAGCCAGCGGTGCTTGGGAGAGAATGGCAAGGCACGCTGATCGGGACGCGCCGGCAGTGGGTAAGAGCCGTCACCGAGGACGACTGCGTGAACATTGCACCTTCTCACCTTCCCCGATGGAGAGGATCCGGCTGGATCTGTGACCAGCGGTGAGAAGAGGGAGAGAGAGAGAGAGAAAGTGTGGCCACCGCTATCATGTTTAGATCTGGAGAGGACAAGACAGTGTGAAGAGAGCAACACTAGCAAGCAAGCACGGAGGCTCCTGCCTATATAGTGGAGTTCTAGTTTTCTTTTGCCTACCGGAGCCGGCTTGACCTCGTCAATGACTGTCGAGAAGTTTTGATGCACGTGCCCCGGAGGCACAGTTGTCGCTATTTTGATCTCAAGCACCGGATTATAACATATAACATGAAAAAATGCCACATGACAAGAAACCATAACCTCACTGCCCAAAGGAGACAACATGAATCCCGACGGAAAAACTAGACGAGGATCAAAGCTCAAATTAAAGATAAACTCGTAGAAAAGGGGTCCATCGATAGATGTCCTAATTAACATAGCCGGCTTGACCTAGATGGCAGTCGAGTAGTCTTCATGCATGTGCCCCCAATGACCAGTGCCCTGGAGGAACTCAGTTGTCGCTGTTTAACCCTCGCAGTGATCCGAAGCACATGACACCTAATATTGCAAGATGACAAGAAACATTTTTTTAGATTTCTCATCAGAACTACAGCCCTATACAACACAGCCTGCACGATATGTAGATGATAGCCAATCCAGGCGTGTCTGCTAGAGTCTGGTCACATGCATGGACGAACTGATCTTCCGTGTCATGCAGGGATCATCCAGGCACCAACTTCTGTACAACACTTCTCTAGTACTATCGCTCGTCTCTCTCTTCTACTAACTCACCCGACTCGCGGGGCCGGGAAGTGTGCCTATGGTCGGTTCTCGATTGCGGTCCCACATGTGTGTGCAAACGCAATATGATGCGCGTTCCATTCGGAGAGCAGCATGCTAGACCGACCGACCGTCTAGGGTGTGACGCGAACGCGATGGGCGTGTTGTATACTCCGTACATGTGTACCTCGTTTTCTCGAGGCTTTTCTCCATGGCGCAATCCATGGATACAAAATTAGTATATTGTACTATTTAAAAGTCAAGGGCGGGGCTTTTCCCCCGCGGTAGGCGAGGTAGTTCCGCCTAGTCGGTTCGACAGAGACGCGAGAAGATGAGGGAGTAGGCTGCTGCAAACGTAGGGTTGTGTGATTTGACAGCGAGTTACTGCTGGACAGGTGGGGCCCCGTGATTTGCCTTGACATTATTATTTTAACTACGGCGCTACGACCGCCGTTAGTCTCCCGATTCCTAACCACCTCCATGGTATACAGGTGCCTCTCCCAATGCTCCACCATGTAGAGGCTGGCTCTTGCATGAGAGCCCACTCCTCCACTTTTTCCTTGCCTCTTTCCTCCACATATGCAAAAATGCCATGTAAGCGGGCTTATAGCCCACTATTTGTACTTTCTCCTACAGGTGCTAAGCCTCCCACATAGGCATAAAATCTGATGTGGCAAGTTAATTAAGAAAGAGAGACTAGTTTGGTGACCCCAGGAAGAAACGGTGCTAAGCGCGTGTACCTAGGTGAAAAGCAATTTTGAGTTTATAGCTAATTAAATGAAGCAAACTTAGCAACAAAAAACTAAGCACCTATGCATTGGGGACTTGAGTTGCTAAGCCATTTAATGCCCTTAGCACCTCATCTAAGCACCACTTCATTGGAAGAGATCACTCCTTGGAAAATGCAATAAGTACTACGAAGAAAGAGATAGAGAGAAGTAAAAAAATACTCTTATAGCCAACCTTATAGCTAACCTTGTTGTAGTATGAGTGACTAAGTGATGACTATGTATGACATGCCAACATCAGATAGCCTAATGGAATGTGTTAAATCTCCAAGGGCATGACCGCACGAGCAAGGCGACGGTCGTGGTAGGCGCGACCATGATACGGGCTGCTGGCAGCCCTTGGATCTGAGATTGAATGGTCACATGCTAAGTTGCTGAAAATATGCAGAATGGCCCTCCAGGATAGGATATTCACCCATAGGTCTAGAATCGCTCCATGCAACCGTTCGATCTCAGGTCCAAGGGCTCTCGGAAGCCCGTATCATGGGAGAATGGAAAGCTTCGTATCACCTGTAATTTTCCTGATGCTTCACATGACATCGAAAGCCATTTAATTGGGCGTCAAGTAGACATGACATCTAATTGGGCCCCCATAGTACTGTGCATGAATCCATTTATCCACCAGGCAAGACACTACCCTACCGTTCGCACGCCCCACTCAGCATTTTTACAATCGAAAAACCGCTGGCAGTTCGCTCCTACTCGTCCCCGGACGTCCTTTAACTTACGGTAGTTTGCTCGTAGTCATCCCGTCCTTTCACATTACGACAGTTCCACTATCCTAACCCTCCTCCCAAATCCATGGCGTCCCAAATCTCCATGATCAGCGATGAGTACAAGGTTAGAACCATCACTGGCGATGAGTTCGACGTCATCTACACCTGTTCTTCCGCGACGGTGAAAGGATGCCTTGCTCGCTTCAGGCGCATGGTCGAAAACTCAAATGATGAGTCGGTCGTTGGGCTAGATGTTGAGTACACCACAACCCTGGACAAAGAGAAGAATCTAAAGGAGGAAGAGAAGATGAAGCCCACCGTGATCCAGGTTTGCATGCATGACTTATGCTTGGTCTACCACATATGCCATGCCGACGTTGAGTGCAATGAATTTAAGAACTTCCTCAAGGGTGACTAGTCAAATTCGTTACTGTAGACTTTACGAATGACAAAACAGTCATGGGTCGGATAGGCCTCGTTGTAGGCAACCCCTTTGACCTCCAGAAGAATGGGATGGTGCCCTTCCGTGATCAGCCTTCAATGCTGACCCTGGCAGGAGCCATGGTTCATCCTTCGTACGGCAAACTGAAGAAACCTCCGTTCAAGTTTCATCGTGCATGGCAGTGGAATGTACTAGATATAGACCACATCCACTACACTGCAATGGATGGCTACCTTTGTTTCAATATCTACAAGGGTTGGATGAAGAGCAAGAGCCAAGTGTGCGGTTCAAGCAAAGAAGTATCGGCCAAGAGGAAGAGGGACAAGGACGAAGTCAAGCACGTGGACGAGGAGTCCGAGTAAGGTGGCAGTGTCGTTGCTCATGGTGGTTCTAATGCAGTGTCTACCGGATTAGTTGCTTAGTTTAATTTCAGGTGTGCTTAGTTTTATTTGTGGGGTGTGTTGTGCCGAGCCCCAATGCAGTAATCTATGTTATGTTCCTTCTCGTTACTTTAACTCTTCAGTACGTACATACTAGTATTTCTCACAGTTCATCTTTTAGTTGGTATAGTACTACCACTCGTTTCTTCACATTATATACGTACAATATATATGGCCAACATCATATAGCCAGCAGTTTAGTTGTAGAAGAATTTCAGGGTACTTAGTTTTGTCAAAGAATTTCAGGGTCCTTAATTTTCTTTGAGGGGTGTGTTGTGCTGGACACCATTATTGTGACTCAAATCTCTTTTGCCATGTTATAATGACATAAATACCGATGGACCAACATGCCAGCTCTCCCTCTATCTCACTGTAGTAAAATAAAGTGTGGGGCCTACTTGATCCCAACTGCGTTCTTATTTTCCTATAAATATTCGCTTGGTTACTCCTAACAAGCGGGGCCACACTTATCATTGTGAGAATCGGCTTATTTTTGTCATATAACATGGTCAACGGGTTTGACGTGAAAATAACAATGTCTAATGGCATTTTTGAGCAAACATCTAACTTAACAATGGCATTTTGTAGATATCGAATTGCATTTTTGAGCAGGCATCTCACGGATCGATGGCATTTTTGAGTAGTTGTAACTTCTAATGGCAAAACTGAGTAGTGATACACAACTAGTGGCATAAATAATAAGAAGCCAATAATTAAATAGGTATGTTAATTTATTTAATAGAATTTGGCACCCAATTTAAGCACGTACTAGCTTTTCTAATAGCACTATATGCATAATTTGGCGATGACCGCTCTCTATATGTACCACATTTTTTCTTTAATTTCATCTTGTTAGTTTTGCTCCATGGCGCAATCCATCGATGCTAGTACTGTACAAAAGTATACATTTTTTAAAAGGCTAGAGGGCGGGGCAGTCTAGCCAGGTCGGTTTCAAGAGAGGCGAGGGCCTTTGTGATTTGATGGCTCATTACTGCCGGAAGGCGGGGCCTTGTGATTTGACTGCTCATATAAATATGCCGATGACCTGAGGAGGAGCAAAGAACCATGAGGTATACTCAAGTTTTTCACTGTAGTACGACGAAGGAGCACGAAACACGGCAGCCCAGTGCCATATGGCGATGAAAAATGATCTAATTTGCTAGTCATCTCATTGTTATCATTGTTCTATGCATGCCTTGCAAAGAACACCCGAAGCAAAAGAAGAAACACAGGAGCAAAAGAAGAAGGAAGATTATCACCCCCCCCCCCCCAAAAAAAGAAGGAAGACGCACACACAAGTCTGGGGCGTTGCTCTCACTACATGAAGGGATGTTGGCCGCGGAGTCGTAACTGCTTCTTCATCTCCTCCACGACCTCCATCTCCTTGCACGTCTCCTCCGCCATCTTCTTCATTCTGTCCATGACGCAGAATTTCTTGACGCGAGCCTTCATCATCTGTTCCACGGCCGCATTACGTACCTTGACAGCAGCCGGGTGCTTGATGCGGAGCTTCGCCAACTCCTCCTTCAGTTCCATGACGAGGGCTTGCAACATCTTCATCGAGGAACTACTATTCTCATGTAGCTTCTTCCAGCCGACATTCTCCTCCTTCAGCAGGTCGAGCTCGTGGCAGAGCTTCTCCTTGTCCTCCTGAAGTTGCAGGATTTCGCCGGTCGCCTTCTTCTCCGAGGCAATGCTCTTCTTCAGCAGCATCACCAAGCCAGCGGTCAACTCCCCCTGCTCATTGAGCTCAGCGGGCATGTCGTTGAGGCTCTCCTTCAGCAGCTCCATGAAGTCGTGGATGAACTCCTTCTGCTTATTGAGGTGCTTATTGAGCTGATCGGGCATGCCGTCGAGGGATAACGACTCCAGCGCCGCCAGCTTGGCATGTTCGCCTCCACGGCTAGGGCGCTCCTAGGAGCCATCACCTGCCCATGAGAGATCTTTCAAGGTCTCTGCGTGGCGGTAAGCCGTCTTTTTTTTCCGCAGCCTTGGTTGCTGCTCCCTTGTTACGAGTAGTTCTCGACCTAGAGCTCTGCACACCGGCCATGGCAAGGACGGACAAAGGACTTATGAGGAGGAAGGTAGAGTAATTTTTGGTTGAGGTAGTTCCCCTTTTTATAACCTAAGTACTAGCACTAGTACTAAAACCTGCATAGTGGGAACACGTTCAGGTTTGGTACGTACTAGTAGGTGTGAGCAGGCTTGCACTTAATTGTAGCACTAGTACTTTGGAATGTGATGGAAACAAGGTAAAGATTAATTGATGGTTTCGGTTTTGAGGCCCGAAACGGCTCCCGATGAGTTTAGTGGAACATAAATTTCAAGTACTCCCTCCATCTCAGTTTACAAGGCTTGCACATGTATCTAGGTCGTCAATGTAACTTATATAAAATAAATTGTTTAACATAAAAAATATATCATTAAAAATAGAATATTTGAAGTTTGTAATGATATATTTTTCATAATGTATGCCTCCTATTAAGTTGGTCAAATTAACGACCTAGGTACACGTGCAAGACTTGTAAACTAAGATAGAGGGAGTACTACACTCCTCAAATGCGGTCGCACAAGTCAGTGATGTAACTAGTCATACATGTCAAACCAAGCCGATGAGTGTCCCTTTGGTGAGACACGGGTCCGACCGACCGTCTGTTGGTGCGACCGACCGTAAAGTATTACGCGATGGAGACTTCTGGTTGTAGCTTCGGTTGATTGTCATGATCAAGCATTCTAAAACTAGTGATAAATCAATTACCATATTTTTCCAAACGACCAAGTATTTTCAAAGGAATAGAATACATATAGATGGAGTGATTGTCAAGGTTGCAAACCGACATGGCATTGCAAGTTCATCGCAAAGAAGAACCGACTAGGTCATCGCATCGTCAAGGGAAGGAGGGCAACTCACCTCGCCTATGATGCAAGTTGCGCCGGCCAAGAATCGGTCCCGGATTAGGCTTCTCCTACCGCCCATTTGAATAGTTGCACCAGCTGCTCATGCCATTGCGTCGGCATGCGTGTTCTTTCCTCTGCAGTCAACTCCGTGAATATGATCTCTGCCATTAACCCTAGCTCAAAATCAGCGCGACGCTGCTAGATGCTGACATCCCTCAGCATCTCTCCCCTGAGATCGACTTGTGCCTCCGCCTTGTGCTGCGCCAGGCGCAGCTCCTTGGAACTTCTCTCTAATCGATGCGACGCTTCCTCGATCTTATTTGCCCTTGCTGCCCACCACCTGAAACGCAACCCTGGCATGTCCTCCGGCGCCACCGACCTGTGATTCCAGAGCAATGGACCCCCTCTAAAACACATGTGGGTTTCGCTCAAAGGCGGCAGTGCTGCGGGCCGCAGCGAGAGGGCAGCCCGCGGGATCCTAGGATCTAAGGGATTATCCATGGCGGAATCCGGTGGGCAAGGCAGGGAGGTGAGCCTAGGCGCTGGGAGAGCCCTACGAGGCTAAGATAAAGATAGTACTACTCCAGTCCGTCCATATTTAAATACAAAGGCCACCAACAGTAGCCCTGGCAAAAATTGATCACGCTATCTGCGTCCTGGTTTATTGGCCCCCCTTTTTTGTGCCACTCTTTATGACATGCATAAATAGTATGTTACTTAAAAATATGTTCAAAAATTGGCACAAAATACGAAGAAGACCAATGGAAGTAGCAACCCATGATTTAACTACTCGCATGCGCGCAGTGGAGTAGTAATGTCTTTCTTCCTCCCTCACGTCCACTCAATTTGCATGCGCTGTATTAATTGACCATAATGAAGTGAAGGACTTTACACGCGTCAAATTATCACATGGGGTGGATCTTCGTATAAAAATGTGTCCCCCTGTGTACCCGCGTGTGCATGCGTGGCGTGCGTGCACATCTTTGCTTCGTGCATGTACCGCCAGTGTGCCTCAGAGGATGAGTACATTGTTCTGGAACCAGCAGCACATCACTGTGATCAATCCACACAAGGAGGTCACGACAATGCCTCCACATGTGCCACGTGGCTTCATGAACTATAAGAGAGACACTGTGTAGCGTGCCATTGGAATTCTAATTTACATGTTTTGCACATACTCGAAGTACTAGTAAGGTACACGTGCATTGCATGCATCAGATTTGGCAACCAAATTATGAATAAATACCACACTATAGCATGTAAGCTTTGAGTCATATATGCCTGATGTAGACCTTCGTTTAATTCTTATAGTTCATCTCATTCAAAATCAATTAGCTTTAATAAAAAAGCTAGGGCCTCTTTGATTCGTAGGATTTCCAAAACGCGGGAATAGGAAAAACATGGGATTAGAGTGGAATGTCGTCTTGAATCCTACAGGATTGTACGAGTGTTTGATTGTGCATAGAAAAAACGCAGGATTCTTTCAATGAGGTTTGAGTGGATGGGATGTTTCCTATGAAATCTACTGCAATCCTATGGAAAAATTCCTATGGTTTACAATCCTATGAATCAAACAACCAAGATAGGAAAAATTCCTAAGAATTATAATCCTCCAAAATTCCTTTGAGAATCCGTTGAATCAAAGAAGCCCTTAATCTATTTTATGATTCATGGAATTATGCATGGTAAAGCATAAAATAAAAACAAATAATGGCAATTCAACTAGAAAAAAGTTTGGGCAGTTATGATACATAAGATTCTAGAACAAAGGAGAAGCACTTGTGTTTTGAGGTTTGTGCATTATGCTTAAGTTCAACCATGGAGTCTGCTAGATTGTACATGTGGAAAAATCAGGTGGGGGCTAGAAGATGGTGCGAGGGGTCAAGTGGAGGGAGACTATGAAGGAGTGCACAAGTGCGAGATCGATATTTAAAGAGAGAGGGCGAGAAGGTGCGCTATTGCGCGCAGTGGCGGAGCCATGAAAAATAAATGAGCTAGGGGGCCAAGCATTGCTAATCCTTTACAAGGAGGGCCAATTCATCAACTTAAACCATTTTACCAGCAATTTTCTAATGATCACATTCATATTATCCTCAATATATAGTGATGTTAGGGGGGCAGGGCCCTTGCTGCCCCATGTCTTCGCCACTTTGCGTGCGTCTGAGAGATGAAGCGGAAGGCATGGATGATGAGAGGAGGACGTTGGATATATAATTAGTGTGGGTGTATTAGCTATGTAATCCTATATAGAAAGGTATAGATTGATCGATGTGGACGTGGGAAAGAGGGTGAGACCTCACTAGATATATAGATTGATCGGTTTATGTGGAAAACTATGAAAGACCTAGCTATATATACACACACATGGAGGAACATCGATCGCTACATGCACGTGAGAGATAAAGAATGCCCGATATGATGGAGAGGGGGAGGTGTGTGTGTGTGCATGCATGGGAGACCGACCTGAAGAAAAATATTGCATGTGTGCGATGGATAATGCCGACTGGTAGGTGTGTGCGTGCATGCACGAGAGAAAGTTAGTGGTACAATTATAAAGAGAAGACGACTATGTGGGTGCAAAATACTAGGTGAGCTCATAATCAATGTAAAGTTGAATTCAAATATTTGAATAAGAGATCATGATGTTTGAAACCCATGCATGCATGAATATAACTGAGATATGCGTGGTGTGGTTTGGAAACGAGCATGTTGTACTGTATACACATTGAACGAGGTCAGACTGATTTGAATTTGAGATACCGACGGCAGACATCATTTGGCCACATTGCATCCATTAATGGACACACTATTCTAATTGGAGATGATGGGTGGCTATCTATATCTATACCCCTATATATTTTATTTTATATTTTTTATATAGTGTGGGGATAACTTTAACTTTGAAAGATGGTCGTTGGATGAAGCCAATCCGATGGTGCAGAGATGGCAAATTTGAGCACTACTGGTCGTTGGATATCATCTAGATTCCACCAGATTTTGCCACATGTACAATCTAGAAGACTCCATGGTTGAACTTAAGCATAATGCACAAACCTCAAAACACAAGCACTTCTTATTTGTTCTAGAATCTTCCGTATCAGAATTGCCCAAATGTTTTTCTACATGATTTGCCATTATTTTTTTACTTTATGCTTTACAACGCACAATTCCATGAATCTTAAAATAGATTAGCTTTCTTATAAAAACTAGATGATTTTGAATGAAATGAACTATAAGAATTAAACGAACATCTACATCATGCATATATGACTCAAAGCTTACATGCTATAATGTGGTATTTATTCATAATTTGGTTGCCAAATCTCATGCGTGCTATGCACGTGTACCTTACTAGTCTAAACGGTGTTGGTGTGTGTGTTGTGCGTGTTAAACACATTGTCCGTAGTATATTATACATGGTTTAGATTCCGAGCATCTAGCTAGAGCATACATGTACTATGATTTGAATTCAGCATAAAACAGATACATATATTTGAATTTGAGATCGTATGTACATGTAGTTCGTATTTATATAGGAATTTACTTCTCCTATATTCATGTCATGTGTTGTGAAGATAATATTTAGATGGTTGTATAACTAACCCGAGTACAATCCAATTCAAACAGGGAAAATGTACTCAAATTTAGTCCATATGCTAGACAACACACATTGCTTTTTTATTGTTGAGGGAAGTGCAAATTGTTTTGGTACTGTACACGTTATGTTTGTTGTCCCAATTTTTTAGTTTTTTTTGTTGTATTTGAATGCATTTAGTAATAGAGTAAAACGGGACATGGCTCTCTCTAGTGATGAGGTGCAAATTGTCTTTTTTTGGTACACGTTAAGCTTGTTCTCCCGAAATTTCAAGTTGCGCCTTGTTATGCCGAAATTTCAAGCTAGTGTCTCTGTCTATCGTGCTGCGAAACTCGCGCCTCTTCAACTCGCGCCTTGTTACCCCGAAATATTTATATCTTTGCTCGTTGTGCTCCGAAAAATCCCTCCATCTCAACCCGCGCCTTGCTATCCCAAAATTACAACGCGCACGAAAACTCCCACCTCCTGCGAAGTCCCGACACGCGAAATGCCCGTGATACCCCTGAACCGACAGAACCGCCTAGCTCAAATCGGTGGGGGTACTTTCATAACTTACCTCACATTTCGTACAAGCGTGTCCCTAAGCCATGGTTCCCCACTCCCATCCCATCCGCCCACCCATTCGTACACCGAGGCCGCGAAAACCCGCGAAGCCCCACACCCTCCTCCGTCCGCCACCCAGCCGGAGCCTCTTCCCCGACGACATCGTCCACAGCAACACCTCGAAGTCCCTCATCCACCATACCAGATGAGGATCCGGCGTTGATCTTGTCGTTCCGCCGGTTCAGCCACCCCGTCCTCCACCTCCAAGGAGCTGTCCCGACATTCCCCTCGTCTTTCGCGCCACCTCCATTCCCACACTGCCATCTTCACCTACACCACCGGAAGAGCAGCATCATCACCGTTTCCTCGGATGAAGCTGAGGCCTAATCGGCGCCACCAAAGAGGTTGTACACTAATCACCGCATTTTCTTCTTGATTCGATCTCATGATGCTGTCGGCGCTCGGTCCAGAGCCGACATGGCTCGGCTCCATCCATGGCGGCGTCGCCGACCACTTCCTCCACGGCGTCGCTCCCTCGGCTGCGACGTCCACATTAGTAGGAGTTGCTGCTGCTTTAGCTCTCGCTCACGCTGCTGCTCAGATCTTGCTCTCGGTCCCCTGCCTGGTCAGCTCTTGCTCTTGCTTGCTCTGCTGCTCTCGCTCTTGCTCTTGTTTGCAATGCTGCTCCGATTTGGCTACACTTTAGTCGACTGAATCAACTTTTGGGTCAGCCGATTTTCAGGGGGTGGGGGGCTCACCGGAGTTAAGAAAGAACCAACCGCAGCGGGGAGGGGTGCTCACCGGAGAGGTACCCCACTATCTATCTCAGGGTTTAGGGTGGGGGCGATGGTCGCCGACGGTGGGGGCGGTGGCATGGGGATCGCTGGAGAAAAAGCTCAGCATGGGGTGGGCCTAGAGGGATGGCCGGGGCGGCGGTGGACCGGGGTGGGGAGTGGTTTCGGGGCGGGCGGGGCGGCGCACCGCCGGCCGCGGGCGGTGGGGGCGGCGGTTTGGCCGGTGGTGGCTGGTGGCTCAGGGGGTGGAGGTTGAAGATGAACTGCAGGCCCTTGATTTCGTATCCAACAACTGGAAAATCGACTGACCACAGATGAAAAAGTTGGTCGACTGACGTTTAGCCTCACCCTGATGCTGCTACACGACCAGCTGCCTCGGCTCTCGCACGCGCTGCTGCTACTAGTGCATTCAGTTTTGATAGTAAAATTCAGTTTCAACACCAAAATTCAGTTTTGATAGTTAAATTCGGTTTCGACAGTTAAGTTCAGAGATGAGCGACTGATGTATTTTACATCTAGCACTTTGTGGTTATGTATTTTACGTCATCTATTGGAGATGCTATTAGAATTCCACTCAGGTTAACGTTGTCTCTCTTGTCCTGCTTCAGCCTCGGCGTCGTACAACTCATCGGAGCTGCTCCAACGATGAAACCCTCCATCACAGCGGAGCAGTACCCCGGGCTCCATCTCCAGATTCCTAAGATCTTCTTCCCCTCCTCCGAGAGCCAAGTCAGCTGGAGCATCCTCACGGACCAACCCAATCACCTAAGATCGACATGGCTTCCCCAAAGAGGTTGTACACTTGCTACATCTCTTTTTTACTCTACATGTTATATATATTGTCCACTGAGCACACGTAGTAACGTGAAATACGATTATTTTATCCTACTAAATGACAAGCAGTGAGGTACTAGGCAACTTAGCTATCTGTGATGGACTCTCTTGAACACCATCATTATTTATCTCTGCGCGTTTGAGCTGTGCATTTGTCGATGGGCATGGGAGTTAAGCTAGTAGGGAAGTGGCCTCACTACAAAAAAAAGACACATCCGTGACATTTTGGGCCGCACGAAAATCTTTTTTGTCATACTTATGACACTTCTATGACGATAATTGTGAAAAAACACGGTATCATCATAGATGTGGTGGGGTCATACTTCTATGACAAAAAATGGGCTTTTCATCCTGGGCGGGCCGGAGACGCAGCTGCATGATATTATTTGGGCCGTCCATGTAGCGACCAGACCTCAAACAGTCTGATCTCTGTGCTCAGCGTCATCCCTGGATCAGTAATGCTGACACCACACAGTACTCGAAGGATTTATAACAGAGTAGCAATCACACACTTATTACAATCGAATGTCTCAAGAGAGAGCTTAATAAAATAAAAATGGCTTAAGGCCATCTAGTAACGATAACAAAGGAAGGCTTGGAAGAATAAGCGAGTCCATCAACTCCAACGGCATCACTAAGTATAGAACCACGACCTATGCACCTTACTCGTTATGCGAAAAGTCTGCAACATGAAACGTTGCAGCCCGAAAACGAATTGACACATGGAATATCTTTGGCAGTGTAACACATAGGGAATAATGGAATAATGAGCCTATACTACATGCATATATGGCTGGTGGAAAAGCTCTATGGTTACAGTTTTGCATAAAGCCATTTTTCCCTACCGCAAAGGAATAAATTTATTTAACTATCATGGTGGTTGTGAAACATTGAGAATGGTTGACAACATCCTCAATCCCAATTAAAAGTACTCATTAAAAACCCAACAATATTAATTAGAAGTAACATGATGAGATTCACATGATATCCAAGTACTAGATACTCAAGATGTCCATAACCGGGGACACGGCTAACCATGATAAGTTTATACACTCTCTGAGAGGTTTGCGCACTTTTCCCCACAAGACTCGATCGCCTCCGTTTGATTTCTCGCACTACATGGTGTTTGAGAAACGGATGACCGAGACATAGTCTTTCAGAAGCACTAGCACCTTACTTGTGGGTAGACCGGTATACGTACTTTCCCCTACATCTGCTAGTCTACCCGTAAGATTTCGCACAACTTAATCAACTATGCCAGAGCCCATAATGGCTTGTGGCTGCACACAGAAGTTTCTAGTTTGAATAATCTCATGATCCCTTTGAGCCTGGGTGGCGGTCCGAAGAAAAACAGGCAAGTCCTGATGGAAACCAGGTGCCTCAATCCACCCAGATGTGTGTTTAAGTTGCCACCCTAAATAAACCATTAAATAACAATCTCACATCTGTCATGAATTCACTCACCCAATCCACGTCTACTAGCATAGCATGGCATAATAAGCAAACGTAGAAGTAACTCCCAAAGGTTTATAATAAAACAGGTAATAGGTACTACCTCAATCTACTTCCCAAAACCCACAATTTAATTAGATCCTAATCATGCAAGTGTTTGAGGATAGATCTAATGCATAAAAACTAAGTAGTAAAAAAGGTATGATCAAAGTGTTACTTGCCTTGCTGATGATCCATGAAACCTAGAGACTCAAGTAACAAAGCGGCGACCGGGTATTCTATCGCAGACAAACAAATAAGCATACAATAAATACTCATCTAATGCACAGGTAAAACTCAAATAGATCTAACCAGATAGTTCAACTTAAGAACTCCGGTTTGCAAAAGAATCAAATCAAACGAAGCAACGAAAGTCAAACGGCGGAAGAAAACAGCTTCGTTTTACTAATCTGGATCTAAGTCAAATTTTACAGAAGCAAAACTTGTTTAAGTAGATTATTCGGAAAGAGGGTTTCGAGACGAAACTCCAGGCGCTTGAATCGCCTGATTCCGATAAACGAGCGAAAAGTTATACTAAAACGAAAATCGGATCCGGAATCGCGATCTGAAAAATCGCAGATTAAATCCGAGAAAAGAAAACGACGAACGGGTTAACGAACAGACGCTCGTTAACTAAACTAATCTCGACGAACGCGTTCGCTTAAACGAACTAACGAACAAACGTTCGTTAATTAGCCTAAACCGAAAAACCGAAACTAAAAACGAAACTAAAAACCGAAGAGAAAAAAACAGAAGAAAACCGCCGGTTTTAGAAAAACCGCAAGACGCGGATCGAGGCGGCGGCGAACCTCGGCCGGCGGGATCCGCGACGACGGGCGGGTCCGGCGGGTCGGGTGGGCGGCGGCGGGTCGGCGCGTGGGCGGCGGCGGCGGGTCAAGGCTGGGCTCAAGTGGGCCGAGGCTAGGGTTTGGCCCCGGGTGGGCCGGCTTATAAAGCCTCACGGGCCGGGAGTCCTAGGCGGACACGGCCTGTTGGTCGGTGCGCGTTTTTTTTAATAATTACGCGCAGAAAAAAATAAAAATAAATACTAAACGGACTCCAAAAATCCCGAAATAAATTTTCCCGGCTTCTAAAATCAAGCCGGATTTAATGAACATTTATTTGAGGCCTAAATGCAATTTTTAAAAACGCGCATTTTTCCTAAATTCAAATAAAAAGGCGAAAAACTCCAAAATAAAATTTTATTTGATTTTATTATTAAATCTTCATTATTTCTTTATTTTGGGAAAGCCATTTCATTCCCTCTCTCATATTTTGGTAGTAAAAATAATTGAAGATAAAATAATTAAAATCAAATGATCCTATTTTCAAAATTTGAGAAAACTCAAATATGAAAATAACGAAAAATCCCCAACTCTCTCCGTGGGTCCTTGAGTTGTGTAGAATTTCTAGGATCGAGAAAATGCAATGAAAAATATGATATGCAATGATGCTCTATGTATAACATTCCAAATTAAAAATTTGGGATGTTACAAACCTACCCCCTTAAGATGAATCTCGCCCTCGAGATTCGGGTTGGCTAGAAAATAGGTGAGGGTGATCCTTAAGAAAATCTTCCTCTCGCTCCTGTGTGGCTTCATCCTCGCAGTGTGGTGGCTCCACTAAACTTTGCAAAACTTAATGACCTTCTTTGCGGGTGACTCGGCTGGCATACTCCAGAATCTTAACCGGTTTCTCCTCGTAGGTCAAATCATCATTCAACTGAATCGCTTCCAGTGGCACTGTATCTCTCAATGGTATATCGTCCATCTCTGCGTGACACTTCTTCAACTAAGAAACATGAAACACATCATGAACTCCTGACAATCCTTCGGGTAGTTCCAACTTGTACGCAACTTCTCCCATACGTTCCAAAACATGATATGGTCCTACAAATCGGGGCGCTAACTTTCCCTTAACTCCAAAACGCTTAACTCCTCGAAGCGGCGATACTCGAAGATAAACTCTGTCTCCGACTTAGTATTCTGTCTCCTTGCGTTTTGAATCCGCATAGCTTTTCTGTCTCGACTGGGCTACCTTGAGCCTATCGCGAATCAACTTTACTTTCTGTTCAGACTCCTTAATCAAATCCGTCCAAACAATCGCGGTCTCCAACTTCATCCCACAACAACGGGGTCCTGCACCTCCTTCCGCATAAGGCTTGAAGGGGCCATCTTCAGACTGTTTGGTAACTATTGTTATGAGAAAACTCCGCATATGGCAAATTGTCATCCCAACTTGATCCATAATCCAAAGCACAAGCTCTAAGCATATCCTCCAAAATCTGGTTGACTCTCTCGGTTTATCCATCATGCATGGATGAAAAGTTGTGCTAAACTCAGCCTGGTTCCCAAAGTCTCGTGCAAGCTGCTTCGAAACTTTGAGGTGAATTGGGTTCCTCTATCGATACGATACTCCTCGGAACTCCATGCAAACATACAATCCTCGTCATGTATATCTTAGCCAATTTGGCACTTTGTAGGTAGTCTTTACTGGAATGAAATGAGCTACCTTCGTCAAACGATCGACTATAACCCAAATTGAGTCATAGCCTGAACGGGTCCTGGGCACTCGTTATGAAATCCATACCTAGCTTATCCCACTTCCATTCGGGTATATGCAATGGCTGTAACAATCCTGCCGGTTTCGATGTTACGCCTTCACCATATGACATACATCACAAACTGCCACGTACTCGCAATGTCCTTCTTCATTCCGGTCCACCGAAAGTATTCTTCAAATCCAAATACATCTTGGTATTTCTGGTGAATCAAATATGGTGAATCATGTGCCTCTTGTAGAATCAACTTCACGATCTCCGGGTCATTGGGCACATAAACACGGTCTTCAAACCATAGGGTATCGTGGCTCATCCTCACGAAATCCCTTAGCCTTTTCCTTCGCTCATTTTCTCCTTTATAGAGGCAATCTCTTTATCGGTCTTCTGGGCTTCCCTGATCTTGTCCATCAAAGTTGACTGAACTCCAATGCTGCTACGTAGCCTCTCGGAACTATTTCCAAACATAGCTCTCGAAGATCCTCGGCTAACTCCTTTGGTATTTCTCCCGTCATTAGTGTGTTGACGTGACTCTTACGGCTCAACGCATCTGCTACAACGTTAGCCTTTCCGGGGTGATAGTGTAATCTCATATCATAGTCCTTAATGAGCTCCAACCATCTCCTCTGCCTGAGATTTAGCTCCTTCTGCGTGAAGATGTACTTCAAACTCTTGTGATCCGTATACACCTCACAATGATTTCCAATGAGGAAGTGTCTCCAAGTCTTCAACGCATGCACTACGGCTGCTAACTCCAAATCATGCGTAGCATAATTTAGCTCATGAGGCTTAAGTTGTCGTGAAGCATACGAAACAACTCTTCCCTCCTGCATAAGCACTGCTCCAAGTCCTCGACGTGAAGCGTCGCAATACACCTCATAATCCTTGGTCTGATCTGGCAGAATTAACACTGGTGAGGTAACCAAACATTTCTTTAACTCTTGGAAACTAGCTTCACACTCCTCGGTCCAAATGAACTTGGTATCCTTCTTCAATAATTCTGTCATAGGTTTCGCAATCCTTGAGAAATTCTCAATGAATCTCGGTAGAATCCTGCGAGTCCAAGGAAACTCGGATCTCTCCAACTGTTGTTGGCGCTTCCCGATTTATTACAAAGGACAACCTTAGTGGGGTCTCTTGCTATTCCTTCTCCGGATATTACATGTCCAAGAAACCCAACTTCCTTCAACCAAAACTCACACTTGCTGAACTTGGCATATAACTGGTGTTCTCTGAGCTTCTCGAGTACCAAACGCAAATGCTCCTTATGTTCCTCTTCATTCTTCGAGTAAACCGAAATATCATCAATGAACACCACGACGAACTTATCCAAAAACTCCATAAACACTTTGTTCATCATGTTCATGAAATAGGCAGGTGCGTTAGTCAGACCAAATGACATAACGGTATACTCATACAGTCCGTACCTGGTGGTAAAAGCTGTCTTAGGTATATCCTGCTCTCGAATCTTCAACTGATGGTACCCTGATCGCAAGTCGATCTTGTAAAACACCTTAGCTCCTTGCAATTGATCAAACAAGTCATTGATCATTGGCAACGGGTATTTGTTCTTGATGGTCACTTCGTTCAATCCTCGATAATCAACAACCATTCTTAATGATCCATCCTTCTTCTCCACTAGAAGTACTGGTGATCCACAAGGCGAAGAACTTGGACGAATAAAACCTTTATCCAGTAACTCCTTAATCTGCTTCTTAATTTCCTCCAAATCTTGGGCTGGCATCCTATATGGTCTCTTAGATATCGGCCCAGTGCCTGGCAATAGTTCAATCAGAAACTCAATGTCTCTATCCGGTGGCATGCCTGGCAACTCTTCCGGAAACACGTCCGGGTAATCCCTTACCACTGGTACTTGTTCCTGCACAACTCCTGATAAGGAATTTACATGTGCTCTCCTCAGCTCATGCCGTGATACATACTTGATTCTCCTTCCTTCTGGTGTCGTAAGAAAAATCGACTTACTGGCGCAATCGATGTTTCCTCCATACATCGACAACCAATCCATACCCAGAATTACATCCAAACCTTGGGATTCCAATATAATTAAATCCGTTGGGAAAACATGCCTCCCTATACTTAATGGCACTTGAAAACACCCTTGACTGGCCATATACTCCGCTCCCGGTGAGCTTACTAGCATGGGTGTCTTAAGAGTTCTAGTGGGTAGGCTAAACTTATCCACAAATCCCCTTGATATGTATGAATGCGATGCACCAAGATTATCAAAAAGAACAAGCTGCAGTAAATGACTTAACCAAAACTTACCTATTATCTGCATCCGGCCGAGCTTCAACCTCCTCCACGGTGACGTGGTTCACTTGTCCTCTGTTGAAAGGGTTCGGCTTCTTTCACGAGCTTCCATTGCCATTTCCATTCGCCTTCGGACAATCGTTTGCATAATGCCCGCCTTGCGGCATTTAAAGCAAGTGATGTGGCTCAGTCTACCTTGGATGGTGTTGACGGGTTGGTGCGGTTCGTCCATTGATTCCTCCATTCCCATTCCCATTCTTGGTGCCATTATGGTTGTGCGAGCTACCTCCTCCATGGGTATGCTGAAATTGTCCTCCCGGCTTCGGGTAAAGCGAAGTTTCTGCGAGCTCGAGTTATTCTTCCCCGTCCATACTTCCTCTTGCGATTGTCAATCTGCTGCTTCCCTTCAATCATGAGAGCACGATCTACTAACTCCTGGTAGTTATTGAAGGTGGCTACCATCAACTGCATGCTCAGCTCATCATTCAGTCCTTCTAGAAACTTCTCCTCGCTTAGCTGCGTCAGAAAGTAACGTCATCTAGGGCATAACGTGCTAGCTTCTGAAATCATCTACATCTTGCCAACTGTCCGTCCTCCTTGGCGCAAGTTGCGAAACTCACGCTTCTTCATGGCCATAGCTCCTGCTGAAACATGGGCAAGACGGAAAGCTTCTTGGCCGATCCCATGTAGCCGGTGTCTCTGAGTGGTAAGTGGCTGTAAAATTCTCCCACCATGCTGCTGCGGGTCCTTCGAGCTGATGTGCGGCAAATTTCACCCTTTCTCCATCTGTACAACCTGCAGTGGTCAACTCCCTCCCTATCTTACGGAGCCAATCATCTGCAACAATCGGCTCGGTGCTACTGGAAAACACCGGCGGATTCAGCCTTAAGAAACGGGTCAAATGGTCAACAGGTGGTGGTGGCGGTGGGTTGTTGTTGTTGTTGTTGTTGTTGTTGTTGTTGTTGTTGCCTTGGTTCTGTACCAATGTTTGAATCAAGGCATTCTGCTGCTGAATCAACTGAGTGATCTCTGGCGGGAAAACAAATCCGGGGTCGCGTCTGAGGCATCTGAGGGGTTTAAAGAAAAGACGAGAATTTAGAATAGAATGAGGTCTAGAGAGAAACACTACCCAATTGCACATGAGACCAATCACACAATATCACTCCAATCAATTCAAACAAGGGCATACAACAGTCTATCTATCATTACAAAGTCTTTGAAACTAAAACTAATATAAAATGGGGGTAATCTACTACCGTTATGGTGGTCAACTAGAAAACTGCTCCGATGAAGACTCCATGATATCTCGCTCGACTTCATCTTCGTAATCATCATCACTAGGATCGGAATCGGTGTCGCGATGATGATGTAGTTCTCTGGACAGGTGCTATCTTCATCTTCTCCTCCGGGTGTTGAATTTCCCATGAGTTCTTCAATCTTCTCCTTAAGATCGCCGTTTTGTCCCACTAGAGCTACAATCTCCTCCATGTAGTCCTTGCGAGTGGCCTTCAGTTCTCCTTCTAGTTCGATAATCTTGGCCTTTGCTGTCTTCAACTCCATCATGTCTCACAAGACATCTGGTTCTCCTGGCGTCGAATGTGCTGGTTTAACTCCTGGATGAAGGCTGCAATGGATCGATCCTTCTTAGTGCCAACTATCTCCCATTGTTCATCTCGGCACCCGCAAATCTGGTAGATAGTATCCTTGAGGTCGTCTTTGTAAACTTCTCCAATGCGTCCCATGGTTATGTGAGCTGCCATGCTCTTTCCCTGCACTCCGTGTTGGTGCATTAAAACACACTCTATGGGCTCCGTGATTGGCGCAAACGCGTCCTTCCGGAACTTGAGCTTGAATCTTCCAGCTCTTCTTCGTAAAGTAGAATTGTAGGTCCGGTGAAGCTTGGTAATCCGATGTTAAGGTACTTAGTGACTTCCTTCGTGTGTCGTCCAAAGGTGTATCCTCATCCGGTGAGTGAACTTGATCCTTGCTTAGTCATCCTAAAAGAGTAGAAAAGATGAGGAGTTAGAAATGAGAAGAGAGAGTAGTGATCTAGGGTTTTAGCTTAATGGTCGTGTCCTACGGTCGGTGTGCTCGATACCATCTTTGTAGCGACGGACCTCAAATACCGATCTTCGTGCTCGATGTCATCCCCGGATCAAGAATGCCGACACCACACAAGACTCAAGGATTTATAACAGTAGCAATCACACACTTATTACAATCGAATGTCTCAAGAGAGAGCTTAATAAAATAAATATGGCTTAAGGTCATCTAATAACGATAACAAATGGAAGGCTTGGAAGAATAAGCGAGTCCATCAACTCCAACGGCATCACTAAGTATAGAACCACGACCTATGCACCTTACTCGTCGTCTGAAAAGTCTGCAACATGAAACGTTGCAGCCCGAAAACGGGTCAGCACATGGAATATGCTGGCAGTGTAACACATAGAGAATAATGGAATAATGAGCCTATACTACATGCATATATGGCTGGTGGAAAAGCTCTATGGTTACAGTTTTTGCATAAAGCCAATTTTTCCCTACTGCAAAGGAATAAATTTATTTAACTATCATGGTGGTTGTGAAACATTGAGAATGGTTGACAACATCCTCAATCCCAATTAAAAGTACTCATTAAAAACCCAACAATATTAATTAGAAGTAACATGATGAGATTCACATGATATCCAAGTACTAGATACTCAAGATATCCATAACCGGGGACACCGCTAACCATGATTAGTTTATACACTCTGCAGAGGTTTGCGCACTTTTCCCCACAAGACTCGATCGCCTCCGTTTGATTTCTCGCACTACATGGTGTTTGAGAAACGGATGACCGAGACATAATCTTTCAGAAGCACTAGCACCTTACTTGTGGGTAGACCGGTACACCTACTTTCCCCTACATCTGCTAGTCCACCCGTAAGAGTTTGCACAACTTAATCAACTATGCCAGAGCCCATAATGGCTTGTGGCTGCACACGGAAGTTTCTAGTTTGAATAATCTCATGATCCCTTTGAGCCTGGGTGGCGGTCCAAAGAAAAACAGGCAAGTCCTGATGGAAACCAGGTGCCTCAATCCACCCAGATGTGTGTTTAAGTTGCCACCTTAAATAAACCATTAAATAACAATCTCACATCTGTCATGAATTCACTCACCCAATCCACGTCTACTAGCATAGCATGGCATAATAAGCAAACGTAGAAGTAACTCCCAAAGGTTTATAATAAAATGTAATAGGTACTACCTCAATCTACTTCCCAAAACCCACAATTTAATTAGATCCTAATCATGCAAGTGTTTGAGGATAGATCTAATGCATAAAAACTAAGTAGTAAAAAAGGTATGATCAAAGTGTTACTTGCCTTGCTGATGATCCGCGAAACCTAGAGACTCGAAGTAACAGGCGGCGCACTCCGGGTATTCTATCGCAGACAAACAAATAAGCATACAATAAGTACTCATCTAATGCACAGGTAAAACTCAAATAGATCTAACCAGATAGTTCAACTTAAGAACTCCGGTTTGCAAAAAGAATCAAATCAAACGAAGCAACGAAAGTCAAACGGCGGAAGAAAACAGCTTCGTTTTACTAATCTGGATCTAAGTCAAATTTTACAGAAGCAAAACTTGTTTAAGTAGATTATTCGGAAAGAGGGTTTCGAGACGAAACTCCGGTAGCTTGAATCGCCTGATTCCGATAAACGAGCGAAAAGTTATACTAAAATGAAAATCGGATCTGGAATCGCGATCAGAAAAATCGCGGACTAAATCCGAGAAAAAGAAAAACGACGAACGGGATAACGAACAGACGTTCGTTAACTAAACTAATCTGACGAACGCGTTCGTTTAAACGAACTAACGAACAAACGTTCGTTAATTAGCCTAAACCGGAAAAAACCGAAACTAAAAAAACGAAACTAAAAAAACCGAAAGAGAAAAAAAAACAGAAAGAAAACCGCCCGGTTTTTAGAAAAACCGGCGGCACGCGGATCGAGGCGGCGGCGAACCTCGGCCGGCGGGATCCGGCGACGGCGGCGGGGTCCGCGGGTCGGGTGGGCGGCGTGGGTGGCGCGGGCGGCGGGTAAGGGGTTGGCGGCGGCGTGGCGGCGGGGTCGGGCGCTGGGTCGGTGGGCCGAGGCTAGGGTTTGGCCGGGTGGGCCGGGCTTATAAAGCCTCACGGGCCGGAGTCCTAGGCGGACACGGCTGTTGGTCTTGCGTTTTTTAAATAATTACGCTGCAGAAAAAATAAAATAAATACTAAACGGACTCCAAAAATCCCGAAATAAATTTTCCCGGCTTCTAAAATCAAGCCGGATTTAATGAACATTTATTTGAGGCCTAAATGCAATTTTTAAAAACGCGCATTTTTCCTAAATTCAAATAAAAAGGCGAAAAACTCCAAAATAAAATTTTATTTGATTTTATTATTAAATCTTCATTATTTCTTTATTTTGGGAAAGCCATTTCATTCCCTCTCTCATATTTTGGTAGTAAAAATAATTGAAGATAAAATAATTAAAATCAAATGATCCTATTTTCAAAATTTGAGAAAACTCAAATATGAAAATAACGAAAATCCCCAACTCTCTCCGTGGGTCCTTGAGTTGTGTAGAATTTCTAGGATCGAGAAAAATGCAATGAAAAAATATGATATGCAATGATGCTCTATGTATAACATTCCAAATTAAAAATTTGGGATATTACAAACCTACCCCCTTAAGATGAATCTCGCCCTCGAGATTCGGGTTGGCTAGAAAATAGGTGAGGGTGGTCCTTAAGAAAATCTTCCTCTCGCTCCCAGGTGGCTTCATCCTCAGTGTGGTGGCTCCACTAAACTTTGCAAAACTTAATGACCTTGTCATGGTGACTCGGCCGGCATACTCCGTAATCTTAACCGGTTTCTCCTCGTAGGTCAAATCATCATTCAATCAATCGCTTCGGGCAATCAGTATCTCTCAATGGTATATCGTCCATCTCTGCGTGACACTTCTTCAACTAAGAAACATGAAACACATCATGAACTCCTGACAATCCTTCGGGTAGTTCCAACTTGTACGCAACTTCTCCCATAATGCTCCAAAACATGATATGGTCCTACAAATCGGGCGCTTAACTTTCCCTTAACTCCAAAACGCTTAACTCCTCAAGCGGCGATATCGAAGATAAACTCTGTCTCCGACTTTGTATTCTGTCTCCTTGCGTTTTGAATCCGCATAGCTTTTCTGTCTCGACTGGGCTACCTTGAGCCTATCGCGAATCAACTTTACTTTCTGTTCAGACTCCTTAATCAAATCCGGTCCAAACAACTGGCAGTCTCCAACTTCATCCCACAACAACGGGGTCCTGCACCTCCTTCCGTACAAGGCTTCGAAAGGGGCCATCTTCAGACTGTTTGGTAACTATTGTTATGAGAAAACTCCGCATATGGCAAATTGTCATCCCAACTTGATCCATAATCCAAAGCACAAGCTCTAAGCATATCCTCCAAAATCTGGTTGACTCTCTCGGTTTATCCATCTGTCTGTGGATGAAAAGTTGTGCTAAACTCAGCCTGGTTCCCAAAGTCTCGCAACCGCTTCCGTAACTTTGAGGTGAATTGGGTTCCTCTATTCGATACGATACTCCTCGGAACTCCATGCAAACATACAATCCTCGTCATGTATATCTTAGCCAATTTGGCACTGCTGTAGGTAGTCTTTACTGGAATGAAATGAGCTACCTTCGTCAAACGATCGACTATAACCCAAATTGAGTCATAGCCTGAACGGGTCCTGGGCACTCGTTATGAAATCCATACCTAGCTTATCCCACTTCCATTCGGGTATATGCAATGGCTGTAACAATCCTGCTGGTTTCTGATGTTCTGCCTTCACCATATGACATACATCACAAACTGCTACGTACTCTGCAATGTCCTTCTTCATTCCGGTCCACCAGAAAGTATTCTTCAAATCCAAATACATCTTGGTATTTCCTGGGTGAATCAAATATGGTGAATCATGTGCCTCTTGTAGAATCAACTTCCTGATCTCCGGGTCATTGGGCACATAAACACGGTCTTCAAACCATAGGGTATCGTGCTCATCCTCACGAAATCCCTTAGCCTTTTCCTTCGCTCATTTTCTCCTTTATAGAGGCAATCTCTTTATCGGTCTTCTGGGCTTCCCTGATCTTGTCCATCAAAGTTGACTGAACTCCAATGCTGCTACGTAGCCTCTCGGAACTATTTCCAAACATAGCTCTCGAAGATCCTCGGCTAACTCCTTTGGTATTTCTCCGTCATTAGTGTGTTGACGTGACTCTTACGGCTCAACGCATCTGCTACAACGTTAGCCTTCCGGGTGATAGTGTAATCTCATATCATAGTCCTTAATGAGCTCCAACCATCTCCTCTGCCTGAGATTTAGCTCCTTCTGCGTGAAGATGTACTTCAAACTCTTGTGATCCGTATACACCTCACAATGATTTCCAATGAGGAAGTGTCTCCAAGTCTTCAACGCATGCACTACGGCTGCTAACTCCAAATCATGCGTAGCATAATTTAGCTCATGAGGCTTAAGTTGTCGTGAAGCATACGAAACAACTCTTCCCTCCTGCATAAGCACTGCTCCAAGTCCTCGACGTGGAGCGTCGCAATACACCTCATAATCCTTGGTCTGATCTGGCAGAATTAACACTGGTGAGGTAACCAAACGTTTCTTCAACTCTTGGAAACTAGCTTCACACTCCTCGGTCCAAATGAACTTGGTATCCTTCTTCAATAATTCTGTCATAGGTTTCGCAATCCTTGAGAAATTCTCAATGAATCTCCGGTAGAATCCTGCGAGTCCAAGGAAACTCCGGATCTCTCCAACTGTTGTTGGCGCTTCCCAGTTTGTTACAGTGACAACCTTAGTGGGGTCTACTGCTATACCTTCTCCGGATATAACATGTCCAAGAAACCCAACTTCCTTCAACCAAAACTCACACTTGCTGAACTTGGCATATAACTGGTGTTCTCTGAGCTTCTCGAGTACCAAACGCAAATGCTCCTTATGTTCCTCTTCATTCTTCGAGTAAACCGAAATATCATCAATGAACACCACGATTTAACTTATCCAAAAACTCCATAAACACTTTGTTCATCATGTTCATGAAATAGGCAGGTGCGTTAGTCGGACCAAATGACATAACGGTATACTCATACAGTCCGTGCACTGTGGTAAAAGCTGTCTTAGGTATATCCCGCTCTCGAATCTTCAACTGATGGTACCCTGATCGCAAGTCGATCTTGTAAAACACCTTAGCTCCTTGCAATTGATCAAACAAGTCATTGATCATTGGCAACGGGTATTTGTTCTTGATGGTCACTTCGTTCAATCCTCGATAATCAACAACCATTCTTAATGATCCATCCTTCTTCTCCACTAGAAGTACTGGTGATCCACAAGGCGAAGAACTTGGACGAATAAAACCTTTATCCAGTAACTCCTTAATCGCTTCTTAATTTCCTCCAAATCTTGGGCTGGCATCCTATATGGTCTCTTAGATATCGCCCAAAGGCTCGGCAAGAGTTCAATCGTAAACTCAATGTCTCTATCCGTGGCATGCTCGGCAACTCTTCCGAAACACGTCCGGTAATCCTTACCACTGGTACTTGTTCCTGCACAACTCCTGATAAGGAATTTACATGTGCTCTCCTCAGCTCATGCCGTGATACATACTTGATTCTCCTTCCTTCTGGTGTCGTAAGAAAAATCGACTTACTGGCGCAATCGATGTTTCCTCCATACATCGACAACCAATCCATACCCAGAATTACATCCAAACCTTGGGATTCCAATATAATTAAATCCGTTGGGAAAACATGCCTCCCTATACTTAATGGCACTTGAAAACACCCTTGACTGGCCATATACTCCGCCTCCCGGTGAGCTTACTAGCATGGGTGTCTTAAGAGTTCTAGTGGGTAGGCTAAACTTATCCACAAATCCCCTTGATATGTATGAATGCGATGCACCAAGATCAAAAAGAACAACCGCAGAAATGACTTAACCAAAAACTTACCTATTCTGCAAGATTCCGGCCGAAGCTTCAACCTCCTCCACGGTGACGTGGTTCACTTGTCCTCTGTTGAAAGGGTTCGGCTTCTTTCCCGAGCTTCCATTGCCATTTCCATTCTCGCCTTCGGACAATCGCTTTGCATAATGCCCGCCTTGCGGCATTTAAAGCAAGTGATGTGGCTCAGGTCTACCTTGGATGGTGTTGACGGGTTGGTGCGGTTCTGTCCATTGATTCCTCCATTCCCATTCCCATTCTTGGTGCCATTATGGTTGTGCGAGCTACCTCCTCCATGGGTATGCTGAAATTGTCCTCCTGGCTTCGGGGTAAAGCGAAGTTTCTTTGAGCTCGAGTTATTCTTCCCCGTCCATACTTCCTCTTGCGATTGTCAATCTGCTGCTGCTTCCTTCAATCATGAGAGCACGATCTACTAACTCCTGGTAGTTATTGAAGGTGGCTACCATCAATCGCATGCTCAGCTCATCATTCAGTCCTTCTAGAAACTTCTCACCTTAGCTGGCTCAGTAGCAACGTCATCTAGGGCATAACGTGCTAGCTTATCGAAATCATCTACATCTCCGCCAACTGTCCGTCTCCTCCTTGGCGCAAGTTATAAACTCACGCTTCTTCATGGCCATAGCTCCTGCTGAAACATGGGCAAGACGGAAAGCTTCTCAAATCGATCCCATGTGGCGGTGTCTGAGGTAAGTGGTGTAAAATTCTCCCACCATGCTGCCAAGGGTCCTTCGAGCTGATGTGCGGCAAATTTCACCCTTTCTCCATCTGCATAACCTGCAGTAGTCAACTCCTCCCTATCTTACGGAGCCAATCATCTGCAACAATCGGCTCGGTGCTACTGGAAAACACCGGCGGATTCAGCCTTAAGAAACGGGTCAAATGGTCAATAGGTGGTGGTGGCGGTGGGTTGTTGTTGTTGTTGTTGTTGTTGTTGTTGTTGTTGTTGCCTTGGTTCTGTACCAATGTTTGAATCAGGGCATTCTCGCTGAATCAACTGAGTGATCTCTGGCGGAAAAACAAATCCGGGGTCGCGTCTCGGAGGCATCTGAGGGGTTTAAAGAAAAGACGAGAATTTAGAATAGAATGAGGTCTAGAGAGAAACACTACCCAATTGCACATGAGACCAATCACACAATATCACTCCAATCAATTCAAACAAGGGCATACAACAGTCTATCTATCATTACAAAGTGCTGAAACTAAAACTAATATAAAATGGGGGTAATCTACTACTGTTATGGTGGTCAACTAGAAAAACTGCTCCGATGAAGACTCCATGATATCTGCTCCAGCTTCATCTTCGTAATCATCATCACTAGGATCGGAATCGGTGTAAATGATGATGATGTAGTTCTCTCGACAGTGCTATCTTCATCTTCTCCTCCGGTGCTGAATTTCCCATGAGTTCTTCAATCTTCTCCTTAAGATCGCCGCTTTGTCCCACTAGAGCTACAATCTCCTCCATGTAGTCCTTGCGAGTGGCCTTCGGTTCTCCTTCTAGTTCGATAATCTTGGCCTTTGCTGTCTTCAACTCCATCATGTCTCACAAGACATCTGGTTCTCTGGCGTCCGAATGTCAGGTTTAACTCGGATGAAGGCTGCAATGGATCGATCCTTCTTAGTGCCAACTATCTCCCATTGTTCATCTCGGCACCCGCAAATCTGGTAGATAGTATCCTTGAGGTCGCCTTTTGTAAACTTCTCCAATGCGTCCCATGGTTATGTGAGCTGCCATGCTCTTTCCAGACTCCAGTTGGTGCATTAAAACACACTCTATGGGCTCCGTGATTGGCGCAAACGTCCTTCCGGAACTTGAGCTTGAATCTTCCAGCTCTTCTTCGTGTAAAGTAGAATTGTAGGTCCGGTGAAGCTTGGTAATCCGATGTTAAGGTACTTAGTGACTTCCTTCGTGTCGTCTCAAGGGTGTATCCTCATCCGCCGAAAGTGAACTTGATCCTTGCTTCCGTCATCCTAAAAGAGTAGAAAAGATGAGGAGTTAGAAATGAGAAGAGAGTAGTGAACTAGGGCCTTTAGCTTAATGGTCGTGTCCTACAGTCAGCGTGTGCTCTGATACCATCTTTGTAGAGACCAGACCTCAGACAGCCTGATCTCTGTGCTCAGTGTCATCCCTGGATCAGTAATGCTGACACCACACAATACTCGGAGGATTTATAACAGAGTAGCAACCACACACTTATTACAATCGAATGTCTCAAGAGAGAGCTTAATAAAATAAATATGGCTTAAGGTCATCTAATAACGATAACAGCGGAAGGCTTGGAAGAATAAGCGAGTCCATCAACTCCAACGGCATCACTAAGTATAGAACCACGACCTATGCACCTTACTGTCGTTGCGAAAAGTCGCAACATGAAACGTTGCAGCCCGAAACGGGTCAAAGACATGGAATATGCTGGCAGTGTAACACATAGAGAATAATGGAATAATGAGCCTATACTACATGCATATATGGCTGGTGGAAAAGCTCTATGGTTACAGTTTTTGCATAAAGCCAATTTTTCCCTACTGCAAAGGAATAAATTTATTTAACTATCATGGTGGTTGTGAAACATTGAGAATGGTTGACAACATCCTCAATCCCAATTAAAAGTACTCATTAAAAACCCAACAATATTAATTAGAAGTAACATGATGAGATTCACATGATATCCAAGTACTAGATACTCAAGATATCCATAACCGGGGACACCGCTAACCATGATTAGTTTATACACTCTGCAGAGGTTTGCATGACTTTTCCCCATTAAGACTCGATCGCCTCCGCTTGATTTCTCGTGACTACATGGTGTTTGAGAAGCGGATGACCGAGACATAATCTTTCGAAGCACTAGCACCTTACTTGTGGGTAGACCGCACACCTACTTTCCCCTACATCCGCTAGTCCACCCGTAAGAGTTTGCACAACTTAATCAACTATGCCAGAGCCCATAATGGCTTGTGGCTGCACACGGAAGTTTCTAGTTTGAATAATCTCATGATCCCTTTGAGCCTGGGTGGCGGTCCAAAGAAAACAGTGCAAGTCCTCGATGGAAACCAGTGCCTCAATCCACCCAGATGTGTGTTTAAGTTGCCACCTTAAATAAACCATTAAATAACAATCTCACATCTGTCATGAATTCACTCACCCAATCCACGTCTACTAGCATAGCATGGCATAATAAGCAAACGTAGAAGTAACTTCCAAAGGTTTATAATAAAACAGGTAATAGGTATTACCTCAATCTACTTCCCAAAACCCACAATTTAATTAGATCCTAATCATGCAAGTGTCTGAGGATAGATATAATGCACAAAAACTGGGTAGTAGAAAAGGTATGATCAAAGTGTTACTTGCCTTGCTGATGATCCGCGAAACCTAGAGACTCGAAGTAACAGCGGCGCGACTCGGTATTCTACCGCAGACAAACAAACAGGCATACAATAAGTACTCATCTAATGCACAGGTAAAACTCAAATAGATCTAACCATATAGTTCAACTTAAGAACTCCGGTTTGCAAAAAGAATCAAATCAAACGAAGCAACGAAAGTCAAACAACGGAAGAAAATAGCTTCGTTTTACTAATCTGGATCTAAGTCAAATTTTACAGAAGCAAAAACTCGTTTAAGTAGATTATTCCGAAAGAGGGTTTCGAGACGAAACACCATGCGCTTGAATCGCCTGATTCCGATAAACGAGCGAAAAGTTATACTAAAACGAAAATCGGATCTGGAATCGCGATCAGAAAAATCGCGGATTAAATCCGATAAAAAGAAAAACGACGAACGGGTTAACGAACGGACGTTCGTTAACTAAACTAATCTGACGAACGCGTTCGTTTAAACGAACTAACGAACGAACGTTCGTTAATTAGCCTAAACCGAAAAAAACCGAAACTAAAAAAATCCGAAAGAAAAATCGAAAGAAAACCGCCCGGTTTTTAGAAAAACCGGCGGCACGCGGATCGAGGCGGCGGCGAACCTCGGCCGGCGGGTCCGGGCGGGTCGGGTGGGAGGCGGCGGGTCGGCGGGCGGCGACGGGTCGGCACGGGCGGCGGCGGGGTCCGTGTCGGCGCGGCGGCGTCTGTTGGCGGTGGCGCGGGCGGCATGGCGGCGCGGGCGGCGGCGGGGTCGGCGGCGGCGCTGGGTCGGGCGGGCCGAGGCTAGGTTTGCCCTGGGCCGGGCTTAAAGCCTCACGGGCCGGGAGTCCTAGGCGGACACGGCCCGTAGGTCGGTTCGCGTTTTTTTAAATAACTATGCGCAGAAAAAAATAAAAAGAAATACTAAACGGCCTCCAAAAATCCCGAAATAAATTTCCCCGGCTTCTAAAATCAAGCCGGATTTAATGAACATTTATTTGGGGCCTAAATATAATTTTGAAAAACGCGCACTTTTCCTAAATTCAAATAAAAAGGCGAAAAACTCCAAAATAAAATCTTATTTGATTTTATTATTAAATCTTCATTATTTCTTTATTTTGAGAAAGTCATTTCATTCCCTCTCTCATATTTTGGTAGTAGAAATAATTGAAGATAAAATAATTAAAATCAGATGATCCTATTTTCAAAATTTGAGAAAACTCAAATATGAAAATAACAAAAATCCCCAACTCTCTCCATGGGTCCTTGAGTTGTGTAGAATTTCTAGGATCGAGAAAAATGCAATGAAAAAATATGATATGCAATGATGCTCTATGTATAACATTCCAAATTAAAAATTTGGGATGTTAGAGTCCATGACGGAAAAAAACCGTGGTGGAAGCGAGGGCGCGAAAAATATCGGGGAGTCCCCGGTTACGGTGGGTAGTCGGGGCCGAGCGATGCGTGTTTCTCGCGTACGTACGCGTGTGTGTGCGAGGCGTTGGGCTGTAACTGAACCCGAGCGAGGCGTTGGGCTCTAACCGAACCCGAGCGGTTGCACTGCAGGCTACGCGTTACTGAGCCCGAGCGATCGATCGATGGCTGTTAACTGAACCCGATCGAGCGATTCCTTCACTACTGCTGCTAACTGAAGCCGATCGATGCTGCCTCTGGATGAACAGTGAGCATTGCTGGGGGGTTTGGATGAACAGTTCCCCGTGGGGGTGGATGAACAAGACCCCGTGGTGTTGCCTCTAGATGAACAGTGATTGTTGCTAGGGGGTTTGGATGAACAGTTCCCGGTGGGGGTGGATGAACAGGACCCCGATCGTTCGAGCTGGTTGGGGCTGGATGAACAGGACCACGTGGAGGGCAGGATGAACAGGACCACCCCGTGGAGGGCAGGATGAACAGTAGACGGTGGAGGGCTGGATGAATAGTAGCCCGTGGAGGGGTGGTTGAACAGGAGCCTATGAAGAGGGCTGGTTGAACAGAAGCCGGTGGAGTAGCGCACGGTGAAGGCTGGATGAACAGGAGCCCGTGGATGAACAATCGCAGGTGGAGGCTGGAGGAGGTCGACGGTGGATGAACAGTAGCCCGTGGAGGCTGGAGGGGGTCGACGGTGGAGATGAACAGTATCACGTGGAGTCCTGCTTTTGGC
Organism: Aegilops bicornis; assembly: GCA_021605145.1. NCBI lineage: Eukaryota > Viridiplantae > Streptophyta > Magnoliopsida > Poales > Poaceae > Aegilops > Aegilops bicornis. The sequence goes on along the minus strand of CM038671.1, from coordinate 425,720,511 downwards.
GGTACGCCACACCCTCGCTGGCGAACAGGGACCCCTGCTTTTGACCGTAGTGCTCCAACACAAGTCCGCTTCCTCCGCTTTTGCGGTACGCCACACCCTCCCGATCAACAGGACCCCGTTTCGACCGTAGGAGGTCCGCTTTCCTCCGCTTTTGGCGGTACGCGGACCTCTCCGAAAAACAGGATCCCGTTTAACGTGGCGGTCGAACACAAGGCTGTTTCTCCGCTTCTGCGCACGCCAGCCTTGTTTCCATCGGCTGTTCCGGCCCAAGCCGGTTGGCTCCCACGCTGCCTGCTTCTCCCGATGAACACGACGCATTCCGTTGCCTCCCCGTGAACACGATGACGACGCTGTTTCTTCATTCCGACCCAGCCATGTACACGAGCCGTGGCCGTACGTACGCACGAGTAGGCGTTCGAGACCCCGCCTGCGTAATGCGTGCGTGGTCAGATTTACTTTCTTGCACCCTGGCGTTATGCGTACATGTACATGCTACGTGTGTGCCTCTACTACGACACGTCGCGCCTCTACATCGACAATATGTAATGCATTACGCGCGACCAGAATGACAACGCTATGCGACGCTCGACCAGATGGGTCCCGACCGCCGTGCACTTCCTTGCGTGCGAAGATGTAGCTGGTGGGTCCCAGCAATCGTGGGGAAACGTTTTTTCGCGAAATACGCTGGCCCGTCCGGTGGGTCCTCATTGCCGGTGGAGGAATAATTATTTTGCGCGTAATAAGGAGGCACTTCCTTGCGGCGTGGGACCCGGTACTGTCACCTCTCCACGTCTGATCCACGTCCGATGGAAGCCGTTCCTTGACCACGTTGACCACGCCGCGCCGAGAGCACCAGGGCGGTGGACAACGGCGAGGCCTAGGAAGGGTACGACGCGGAGCCGGGGAAGGCGCGGCAGTGGATACCCATGCGTAGAGGAGTACGAGGGTTCACTGGTTCGCTGTGGTGTGAGGCTGCCGTCGCTGCAAAATAACAGGGGGTGTGGGTGAATAGAGGGATGGCCCGACCAGCGGTGGGAGTAGTAGGGGGCGGTGAGGCCTCCGGCCGCCGCAGCCGCCACGGAGGCGTGGAGCACGAGGCACGACCAGCGCTGGTTTGGGCAGCCGGAGCAAGAAGACCAGAGGTTGAAGAAGCACTCACGACCGTTGGATGGACATCGACGGTCACCGGAGCTAGAATCGTGCATATTGACTAAGTTGACAAAGCCCTCCGTCCCTGTCAACTTAGTAGGCCCACAAGTCAGCCTCGCCACTATCTTTGGGTCCCAGACTAACGGGGGAGTATTCATTTTTTGTGCGTAATAAGGAGGCACTTCCTTGCGTGCTAAGATATAGCTGGTGGTCCGAGCTTCGGCGGCAATAGCGTTTTTCGCGAAATCTGAGAGGCCCTTCGGATTGGGTCCTCGATGTCGTGTGGAGGAATCATTATTTTGCGCGTAATAAGGAGGCATTTCCTTGCGTGCGGCCATGGACCCAGCTGTCGGCCTCTCCACGTACAGTCCACTTCAGATGCATGTCGGTCGTTGACCACGTTGACCAGGCCGCGCCGAGAGCACATGGGCAGTGGACGACGGCGAGGCCTAGGAAGGGAACGACACGGAGGCAGGGAAGACTCGGCAGTTGTTTCCCACGCAGAGGGGAGTACGACTGTACGAGGGTTTACTGGTTCGCCCTGTCGTGCCGGAGAATAACAGCAGTGTGTGGGTGAGTAGAGGATGGCGAGGCCAAAGAACGGGAGTACGGTGGCGGTGAGGCTCACAAGGCAAAGACCCGGTCATGGGAGGAGGGAGCAGCAGTCCCACCGGCGCTTGTTTGAGCGGCCGGAGCAGGATGAGCAGAGATTGAAGAAGATGACGGCCGTTGGATGGATATCCAACGATCTGCTTAAAGGCGTCACCCTTTTTTAGGAAGCCTCAAATCTGTGGAAAATAAAGACATACAACTCGCCATTATCTAATAATTTACAGCCCATTTGCTAATTCTTAAGGTTTTTTTGGAGCCCATATTCTTTTTGTTAGCATTACAGCCCATATTGTGGCCACAGTTAAAAAATTATACGAAATTTTGCATATTTCGGTGCGGTCCGAACTATTTTTAATCCTGAAATTTTGAGTCACATTCAAACTGATTTTAAAAATAAATGTATATCAATATAAAATCCAACAAATTGGCCACGCATAAAAATTAATTTAATTTAGAATCTCGAAATGAAAAAAAGGAATTTGAAACTAATTGCCGGTTTGATGTGTTTTAAAAATGTACATCCCATTTCTCATTACTGATATGCCATTTTCCCGGCCAGCCGAATGAAAGCTCTCCTCGTCTTGAAAGTTTTGTAGCCCAACAGGCCTGACAAAGCGACTTACTTGGCAAATCACAAAAAACTGGGTTGTGGCCATGGACCCAGTTGTCAGCCTCTCCACGTACAGTACTCTTCCGATGGAAGTCGCTCGTTGACCACATTGACCACGCTGCGCCGAGAGCACCAAGGCGGTAGACGACGGCGAGGCCTAGGAAGGGGACGACGCGGAGCCGGGGAAGAAGCGACAGTGGATGCCCACGCAGAGAGGAGTACGAGGGTTCACTGGTTCGGCTACGGTGTGAGGCTGCCGTCGTCGCAGGGCCTGGCTAGCGGTGGGAGTAGTAGGGGGCGATGAGGCCTCAACGGCCTGACCCGCCACCGGAGGCGAGGCGAGCGGTCTTGCGGCGCTGGTTTGGGTGTTTGGTGCAAGAAGAAGAGCGGCGATTGATGAAGCGGCAGGACCGTTCGATTCAAATCCAACGATTCTGCTGCTAGAATCGCTTGTTGGCTTAGTTGACAAGCCTGCGTCTGACGCGCCAACCTAGTAGGCCCATGGTGTCAGCCTCCCAACCGGTGCGCCCGGATGTCGATGGGAGGAATCATTTTTTCTCGTAATAAGGAGGCGATTGATTGCGTGCGGCCGGGCCACGGAGGGAGTAGGGTGGGCGGGAAGCTCGCGTGGCATCACAACGGCCACAAGAGGAGGGAGCAAGCGATCCACGGCGCTTAGTTTAGGCGGCCGGAGCAGCAGATCGAGATTGAAGAAGACGTCGGCCGTTGGATGGACATCCACGATCACCGCTTGCTAGAATCGTGTGTTGACTGACAAAGCCTTGCGTAAACAAGTCAGCCTCGAAATCTATGGCGTGTACAACCCATTTGCTATTATTTTTATAATTTTTACTCATTTTCTAATTCATATGGAATTTATTGCAGCCCATTTTCCATTTTTAGAATTGCTGCCCATTCTCTGGTCAGTACGAGGGTCAAAAAATTAACTAAATATGTGGGAAATTTTGAAAATTCGCAAATTTTTGATGGGGAACAAAATATTCTTAATCCAAAAATTAGTAGCCATACTAAAACAAATTTAAAAAAAAATTAGTACTATGTCATGTTAAATCCAATGAAATACGTATAAGATATTAGTGAAGAACAAAAACAACAAAAGAAACTAATATCCCATTTGCTATAATTTTTTTGGAATTTTCAACCCCTTTCTATATTACTTTTACCACACACTGACCATACTCTTTGGCCAGGCCAGAATGCATCCCTCCACGTCTTGAAAGATTTGTAGCCCAGTAAGTCGGAGAAAACAAATAGGCCTAGCTTGGGTATTCTTCAAAAAGAAATACTGCGCTACCTATTTTCCCAAAGGAAAAACTGCTGGGCTGGTCATGTTGTTAGACGGGCCACAGAGACCGCACAACCCAGTTTATAGCCTGCTCCTCCGAATTACTACTAAAAAAGTTGTGCAATTCTGTCGTTAATTGACTATACGTTGAAAATGATGTGGGTCCCAGATATCAGCAGGGTGGATTAGAGTAAAAAACGAGGGGTTCATCTGAGTAGTAAAAGAGGCGCTTGCTTGTGTTCGGGAGTGGACCTGGTGGGTCCGTACTGTCATACTAACAACTACAGGCCTCTCCCGATTCACTATGTTGACAGGGACCGTTTCAAAAAAAACTATGTTGACAGGGCCGGACGGCGGCGCCGCGGCGAGCGCACCAAGGCGGTGGATAAAGTGATGTAGCCAATGTGCTAGGCTGGGTTGGACATTCTTATTGAAAAATAAAAATGGACCGGATCTATTTACGACATTGACTACGATTTGCATGGGTCCGCTGGTTGCAGGAAGAAAATGCTGGGAGAAGGAAGACTGGTCGCTATCTTTGTCGAAGAATAATATCGACTGAATGTAACGACACTATCATAGGAAATAATATCCTCCTGTTAAATCGTGAATTTAAAGAACTGGTGCATGAGCATTTAGCTTTATTTATTTATTTACTTATTGATGTTTAGGGGACCATGAGCATGTACAGGGCCGGATTCATGTGAGAGCCTCCTTCCGCTTAATTATGGGCTTCTCTATTGGGCCTTCATCAGTGGGCTGCATGTTATCAACAAGTGGAAAATGTGTTCCGTACGAAAAATAGTATGCGCTACGTATGGTATGGGGCACTAAAGGATCGAACCGTGCAACGACTTCCAAAAAATTGTGTTTGTCGTTCTAACGACACATTTATTCAACCAACAAACGAAATATACTACTGATTGTACATTGAAAACAGCAGTAGCAGCAACCTGGGCTGGGGGTGCAGCGAAGCGATAGCAGGCGGAAAGAGTGAATACGCAGCTCTCTCTTCCAAACCAAACATCAGCCATCATTACAAAAGGGCTACCAAAAAAGAACAAGTATATGCATCAAACTAAATAAAGATCATACTACACCAAGTGTACGCATCTAACTAAGTGGCTCCGTTAGACGTTACTATTTATTAAGCTGTGGAGATTGGCTGACGGCTTGAACCAGATGGGTGCCTGACGGGGGAAACTCCAGCCAGCAGGTCGAAGTCTGATACGTGCGACCCTCTCTCCTACTTTGGGCTGCAGAGTGTGGCGGCACATATCAGAGTATGGTGCATGCAGAGACGCATGGTACGTTGTGTACACACAGTTTTACCTGATGAGCGAAACCGCACTGCCATCATGATCCTTGCCGTCGGTTATCTCCTGGTTAATTGGACAATTCAGTCCGAGAAACAGAGAGCGTGTACCAAGGCTACTTACCAACCTCCAGTCAAAAATTCCTGAAGGCCCAGAGAAGCTGGGATCCTGCTCAAAGACCTTGCAGTGACTGTGATTGTATTCCACGAAACAACACGTCTAGTACGTGCGAATGATTATCAATCGTTCGCCGTCTCTGATCGAGCCAGGAACCACCTGCAACTGCCATGCCACTTTTCTTTGAAAGGTTCTGGGATTAGGAAGGGTATGGACACCAGGCGGCCTACAACATCATATCAAGTTGGAGTCAAATAACCCTCAAAAAAAAGTTGGAGTCAAATAAAAAAGGGCTCTTGATGTAGTCAATCTTTAGAACATCATGTTATGAGCATGAATATTTTTTCAGTAAATGTTGACAGTAATATAAGCAAGCCATCATGATATCATAGGAAAGTAACATACTACTACTACAGCCATTTGTAGCGATGACTGGAGTAGGCCAGCAATACGTCCAGCCATAGAAGGAGTCGACAGCGTAAATGAAGCCCTTGTGTTCAATGGCATCAGAGAACCATGGAGGATGTATGATCCTGCGATGGGCGTGCAGATTTATCTACTTACCGCAGTGACACTGTCCGGATAGGCGAGACCGCGGTTGAAGAACGCAATTAGCTTCGAAGTCTTTATAGTTCGCACATCTTGTGGGCACTTGGCGATTACAACCTTGAGCAAATCAAACTTGGTATCATGTTGGCTACTGTAAGATTCCGAGTATTCTGGGCCACGGTGCCAAAGCATTGCAGTGTTAATCGAAGGAAGGGGGATCAATCACCGGGTGTAGACCTCCACGAGCATCCAGCTGCCGCGACCGCCGACGAGCACCATCCAAGACGTGTTCATGCCAACCCAGTACATACTGTTAATGTAGTTGAGGGTGACGGGGATCGGATCGCGGTCAAGGGGGTTGATGCTCACCACCCTATGATTGTTATGCTACGTGACACGCCGTTTCTAAAGATCAGGCGGCATCAGCAAGCAAGGAGCTGGCTTAAAAAGCTCCGGCCTGAGGGCTTTGAGTAAACGGTACAACCCCGACGAGCACGCCAGCGGCATGGTAATCGAGATTGTCCACATGCGAAACAATGAGCTTGATTACCTCTGGGAGCGAATTCCAGCCACTCTTCCGGCGGACGCTGCTCGGTTCTGCCATTGTTAGTGCTTGGGTTTCGGACGAGGGGGGAGGCGCCTTAGCGGGGATGGAAAATTGGACGAGGGGGAGGCGCCTTAGCGGGGATGGAAGAGCGGACAAAGATGGAGAACCGAATATGTGATGCGGGAAGTTGACAGGTGATGATGACTACAACACGTCGCTTGACTTACGAGACACATACCAGCAGCGTAGGGTCATATCAAAGTCAGACAACTTGCTTGAGTGATCACGATCTGGGTACTCCCTACGATTACTGCTACTATGCCCTAACTTGCTTGAGTAGAATAGTAGTGGAGTAGGACTCGCTCTACTACTAGCACCGGAGGAGTAGTATGTTCTAATCTAAAATAGTTACAAACTTCAATGCCCGAGCGTGGAGCGACTACGAACCGCCATCAGTGCTAACTCCAATCTCGCAAGTCATGGATTTGTTTCTTTTTAACTTTCTCGTATGAATCAGTAGCCAGCTTTGCAAGTCATGTACATTGTACTTCGACAGTGGAACCTGAGTACTTAGAATACAAGATTAAGGATGCAATTAACTTTTTATAGAGGGAGAATCATACACGCAATTAACTCAAATGGATTGGACGTGACTCTATTATTCTCCAACGGCAACCGGCAAATTTCCTCCCGCGGGCCGGAGTAGGTTTCTCGGTTTGCATGCGGGTTTAATGGAGGGGTTTGATGGAGGCGAGGAGGCGTGTTCAGCCGGGCGTGCAGTGGACGGCGCAGTACTATTCGATTTGACAACTACAACTAGTATATTATAAAAAACAAAGAAGAGTAGTAGAGATAGAGATAAGAATAGAGACTAGGGAGGAGCACCATCTCATCGCTTCACAGGGCTACTCCTCAAGGCTCCATTCAATGACATAGAACGTCCCCTACATGACCACTCCCTCCTGTGCTCCATTCGGCGGGCGCTGTTGAAATTTGGGGAGCACACTCTCGCGACTGCTAGCAGCGACGACTTCACCGACGACGACTTCTTCGCCGACCTCGACAACCTCTTCCTCAATGACATGGGCGACAACCTCAACGCCAATGGTGCTGCTCCCGTTGCACCGTATGTGTATCTGTCCTTCCTGTTCGAAATCGTGGTAGAATTCATGTTTCTAGTCTGTGTCCTAGATTCGATCTATTCATCTACTATGCTAGTCCAGATGATTAGTTTAATCTTTTGTTATAGCCGTCATGATTTATTTTGTGCTTATTCGGACTAAATCTCGTAGTAACTTGCTCATATATTCAACTGGCGGAACATCCCCTACAGCCACTCCCGTTTCATGGACGGCCTGTTCGATGCCTCCAAGGAGCCCTTCGTCTACTGCTATGAGTGCCCGGTGCCGTTTTGGGGCTCGCCGGTGGACATCGTGCATCACCTGACGCAGGCGTGTGGCAATCACTACTAGCCCTTGGTGAAGAACATCAAGTACGAGACGTGATACCCGTTCACCGTGCCAGAGTTGCTGGAGGATCAGCGCCACCTGCTAGTCTCGGAGGAGGACTGCAGCTTCTTCCTCTTGGTCGTGGCCACCGGCGAGGCCTGCGCAGGCCGCCGCCACATCTCTGTAGTGTGCGCCAGGGGCGGCGCCGCTGACGCTGACACTGACACGAGGCCTATGTACGGGTGCGTGCTCACAATTACTACCCCTCGGAGGTACGTGGGCGGCTACACTGGCTACGCCAAGCATACTTGGACTCTGCCAAGCTGGGACTTTCCCGCCGATGTGGACATGGAAAGCACATGGTGTTATTTGAACCCCAACGATGTGCACGGGGACTCCAAGGAGGTTCACCTGGACATCTGCATTATCAAGTTAAATGTTGATCATTAGTCTTCGCTCAGTGTAATCTGTTGTCTAAGCATGTGGAGACTTCCATGCATGATCTTGCTCTATTGGAGTATCGCGCATGAATAAAAGTGTATCCATTTATGGTTTAGTTTAGAATCTTCCACGTATGAATTTTTACTACAGTACTGGTGAAAGACTTATGATGGACCATTTCTTACATATCCTCTGCCCCCTTCCAAGTCATCCTGATTTAATCCCTCCGTCTAGGTGTATAAGGGCATGGTTAATACTTAAATAGTATAGCCAACTGTTGACTATCAGAAAGTGCCATGTCATCTGTAGCCAACATGTATAACAATGGATACTCAAAAACTAATTCTTGAAGATCATTTCATGCAAAGCACAATAAGATTTATTTCTTCACAAGTTTTGGATGCAGGTTGAACAGTTAAACGCTTTTGTTTCCAAAAGATACTTTTTTATCTATTTCACCCGGATGTTTGTGAGCTCTAGTGATGAAATAATATCCAAACAAACCTATCGATACCCGTTACACATGAGATGACCCCCACATCCTTTGTCAAAATAAAAAACTCCCCATCAATGCATTTCACTCTTCCGTGCAACGCACGGGCACCTTAATATAGATTACTACGACCAAAAATGGTACTAACATTATATATAGTACGATAGATGATGATGCATGTCACCTAAAATTATAGGAGTATCATTGAAAACTATGTTCAAATACGAATCCAACGATATTGTTTTTGTTGACATGCACTAACATTTTGTCCGTTAAATCTTCAGTCAAATTCAATGGGGGATAAACCACGACCGATGTAGTCGTACTAGTGTAGAGGGCGATGCTGCACGGGAGTCTCATCCCGCTCGTGGTGCGGCAGTAAATCCATCATATCACAAAACCCAACCACTCCCAGTAATAAGTGGCCTGGTAAAATAAACGAACAAGCAACCATCACATCCCTCCGTCTTTTTTGCATTTCATCTCTCTGCATTTACTTTCTCCGGTTCATCTAAGACACTCGATCCCTAGCTACTACTCCTAGTATCCCTAGCTACTACCCCTAGGGCCAGTTCTTTTGGCGGCTTCCCGACTTTTCCCAGAATACTAGTCACAGTGGAGAGTAACATTAAGGCGCCTCACTCATTTATTTGGGCTTCTAAACTACTACTAGTAGTACCTCCGTCCTGGTTTATTCCTCACCATTGTAATTTGTGCTAAATTTTGACCAAAGATTTAACTGATAAAATGTTTGTGCATGTGACATGCACTAACATTTCATTAGTTAAATTTATGATCAAAATTTGACACTGATTACAATGGGGACCAATAAACTAGGATGGAGGTAGTAGTTATGGGATTACTAATCTAGAAGCCTAAAAGAACTAGCCCCTGGTACTCCTACTAGTAGTAGTACTCAAGTTGGAATTCCAATTGCACGGCACAACTTGTTAGGCAAAAATTCGATCTGAGGGTGTAGGAAGCGGTTTGGGTATTTTGATGCCTTTCCAACCGGTGAGATACTCCGCATACAAAGTCTGACGGAGAAATAACCACGAGAAGGAAGCTAAAGTAAACAATCAAGCGAGCATTTTGCATTTGTTTTGCATTGAACCGTTTCACAAGCTTGACTAGTGTTGTTTTTCTACTTTTACAAAACCGCATCTTAATGTTAAAGCGTGCATTTGCATTACATAAGTAATAGTAGTACTCCCTCCGTTTAGGTGTATAAGTCTTCCCTCCTTCTTGGTCACGGTGCACAACCAAAGATGACTTATTGACCTGGACGGGGGGAGTAGCACAGTCTGCAAGCATATATCGAGAGAGACGTGTAGTGCGATAGTATATAGTAAAGTTTTTGCTATATGCACGTACTTGCAAAATGTGTACGAATACACAAGGTTTCCAAACTTTCCCTTTTACATACTTAATTAAGGACGCTAAAAATTCCTGAACGTTCGGAATTTATCATTTGCATCCCAAAATTAATGAGATCGTCTTATGAAAACAAAATTATAGTCCTCCTAAAAGCCACGACGCTCGCAGGAGCGCTTGCGGCGCGCCACGAGTGCCCTGGTGCGCGGCCGTTTCCCAGCGCGCCGCGATACGTCTCCAACGTATCTATAATTTTTGATTGCTCCATGCTATATTATCTACTGTTTTGGATTATATTGGGCTTTATTTTCCACTTTTATATTAATTTTGGGACTAACCTATTAACCGGAGGCCCATCCCAGAATTGTTGTTTTTTTGCCTATTTCAGTGTTTCGAAGAAACGGAATATCAAACGGAGTCCAAACGGAATGAAACCTTCGGAACGTGATTTTCTCAACAGATATAATCCAGGAGACTTGGACCCTCCGTCAAGAAAGGAGGAGGCGGCCCACGAGGTGGAGGCGCGCCCACGCCTCGTGGGCCCTCCTTTGCTCCACCGGCGTACTCCTTCCTCCTATATATACCTACGTGCCCCAAGCGATCGAATCTGAGCCAAAAACCTAATTCCGCCGCGCAACCTTTTGTACCCACGAGATCCCATCTTGGGGCCTGTTAGGAGCTCCATGGAAGGGGAATCCACCATGCAGGCTTCTACATTATCACCATAGCCTCTCCGATGAAGTGTGAGTAGTTTACCTCGAGACCTTGGGTCCATAGTTAGTAGCTAGACGGCTCTTCTCTCTTTTTGGATCTCAATACAATGTTCTCCCCCTCTCTCGTGGAGATCTATTTGATGTAATCTTCTTTTTGCGGTGTGTTTGTTGAGACCGATGAATTGTGGGTTTATGATCAAGTTTATCCATGAACAATATTTGAATCTTCTCTTAATTCTTTTATGTATGATTGGTTATCTTTGCAAGTCTCTTTGAATTATCAGTTTGGTTTGGCCTACTATATTGGTTCTTCTTGCAATGGGAGAAGTGCTTAGCTTTGGGTTCAATCTTGCGGTGTCCTTTCCCGATGTGATGGGGGCAGCAAGGCACGTATTGTATTGTTGCCATCGAGGATAACAAGATGGGGTTTTTATCATATTGCATGAATTTATCCCTCTACATCATGTCATCTTGCTTAAAAGGCGTTACTCTGTTTTCTTGAACTTAATACTCTAGATGCATGCTTTGGATAGCGGTCGATGAGTGGAGTAATAGTAGTAGATGTAGGCAGGAGTCGGTCTACTTGTCTGGACGTGATGCCTATATACATGATCATACCTAGATATTCTCATAACTATGCTCAATTCATCAATTGCTCAACGATAATTTGTTCACCCACCGTAGAATACCTATGCTCTTGAGAGAAGCCGCTAGTGAAATCTATGGCCCCCGGGTCTATTCTCATCATATCAATCTTCAATCACTTTATTATTGCTTTGATTTTTACTTTGCTTTTTATTTTACCTTGCATCTTTATATCAAAAATACCAAAAATATTATCTATCACCTCTATCAGATCTCACTCTCGTAAGTGACCGTGAAGGGATTGACAACCCCTAATCGCGTTGGTTGCGTTGAGCTATTTGTTTTGTGTAGAGTACGAGGGACTCATGGCGTAGCCTCCTCTTGGATTGATACCTTGGTTCTCAAAACTGAGGGAAATACTTACTCTACTACTGTTGCATCGCCCTTTTCCTCTTCAAGGAAATCCAACGCGATGCTCAAGAGGTAGCAGGAATATTTACGGCGCCCGTTCTTGGGAGTCTACATAAAGTCAACATACCAAGTACCCATCACAATCCCTTATCTCTCTCGTTTTCCTCTCCCCCACTTCACCCTTGCCGTTTTATTCGCCCTCTCTTTCCCGTTTGCCTTTTCTCGCTTGCTTGTCATTATGGCTAGTGTTATATCTTCTCTGTTGTCTCCCGAGAATGAAGTTCTAAATTTTAAGCAAAGGGAGGGAGAAAATCTAAAAGATGCTTGGTATAGAATTTGCAATGCTCAAAATAGATCTACCAGAAAGCAATCTACTTCAGTTCTTCTCTGCAATTTTTATGTAGGTGCTAATCCTTGGTATAGATATATCCTTGATACCATTACTGGAGGGAATTTCTTGGGTAGCCACACTTTTGACTCTTATAATGCTATGATAGATTTATTTGGCTCACCACCTCTCTTGGTTAATGGAACTATGTTAACTTTGGAGCATGTAATGCAAAGACTTGAAATTATTGAGAATAAAGTTGCTACCGTTGAGTTAATTGAAAATCTAGATAAAAAGATCCACAATCAAATTACCCAATATGGATCTAAGGTAGGAGAAACTTTGAAAAATATTAAGGAGAAGGAACCCATAGTTAATGAGAAGATAAATCAAGATTCCACTAGAATCGGTAAACTTGAGGGTATCACTACAAACTTGGGAACCGCTTTTTCTTCCGTAAAAAACACTCCAAGTCCCCCTACTAAAATTGCCAAGCTTATGTATGTTCCTAAAAATAAGGGTGAATCCTCTAGTAAGGAAACTGCGAATCTTAAATCTATAAGTATTCATCCCGATCTTTTTGCTATCATTAAGGAACCATTTGCTACGAATGAGTTTTTAAATTTTGTGCCTAAAAGTTAGATAATTACTAGAAAGAAAGAAATTTCTAAGGAAGGTAGATGTCTCATTGAAGAATTGCCTACCAAAGATGGCAATACATAGATCTATCCTCGCTTTTATGCCTAGCTAGGGGCGTTAAACGATAGCGCTTGTTGGGAGGCAACCCAATTTGATTTTAGTTTTTTGCTTTTGTTTCTGCTTAGGAATAAATAATCCATCTACCTTATGTTTATATGTGGTTTTATCTTTTAATTAGTGTTTGTGCCAAGTTAAACCTATAGGATCTTCTTGGATGATAGTTATTTGATCTTGCTGTAATTTCCAGAAACTTTCTGTTCACGAAAACAATTGTTAAAAATCACTAGAACGTGATAAAATAGTGATTCTAATTGCTGACGATCAATAAACAAATTTCCTAGGTCTTCCTATTTTGGCTGATTTTTTCGAGTTCCAGAAGTTTGTGTTAGTTACAGATTACTACAGACTGTTCTGTTTTTGACAGATTCTGTTTTTCGTGTGTTGTTTGCTTATTTTGATGAATCTATGGCTAGTAAAATAGTTTATAATCTATAGAGAAGTTGGAATACAGTAGGTTTAACACCAATATAAATAAATAATGAGTTCATTACAGTACCTTGAAGTGGTCTTTTGTTTTCTTTCGCTAACGGAGCTCACGAGATTTCTGTTGAGTTTTGTGTTGTGAAGTTTTCAAGTTTTGGGTGAAAACTTTTGATGGATTATGGAACAAGGAGTGGCAAGATCCTAAGCTTGGGGATGCCCATGGCACCCCAATATAATCAAGGACACCAAAAGTCAAAGCTTGGGGACGCCGGAAGGCATCCCCTCTTTCGTCTACTTCCATCAGTAACTTTACTTGGAGCTATATTTTATTCACCACATGATATGTGTTTTGCTTGGAGCGTCTTGTATGATTTGAGTCTTTGATTTTTAGTTTACCACAATCATCCTTGCTGTACACACCTTTTGAGAGAGCCATACATGAATTGTAATTTGATAGAATACTCTAAGTGCTTCACTTATATCTTTTGAGCTTTATAGTTTTGCTCTAGTACTTCACTTATATCTTTTGAGCTATATAGTTTTGCTCTAGTGCTTCACTTATATCTTTTAGAGCACGGTGGTGGATTTTTTTTATAGAAACTATTGATCTCTCATGCTTCACTTAGATTATTTTGAGAGTCTTAAATAGCATGGTAATTTGCTTAATAATAATAATATGCTTGGTATTCAAGATTTGTAAAACTTTCTTTTGAGTCGTTGAATACTAAGAAAAGTTTGATGCTTGATAATTGTTTTGAGATATGAAGATGGTGATATTAGAGTCATGCTAGTTGAGTAGTTGTGAATTTGAGAAATACTTGTGTTAAAGTTTGTGATTCCCGTAGCATGCACGTATGGTGAACCGTTATGTGATGAAGTCGGAGCATGATTTAGTTATTGATTGTCCTCCTTATGAGTGGCCGTCGGGGACGAGCGATGGTCTTTTCCTACCAATCTATCCCCCTAGGAGCATGCGGGTAATACTTTGCTTTGATAACTTATAGATTTTTGCAATAAGTATATGAGTTCTTTTTTACTAATGTTGAGTCCATGGATTATACGCACTTTTTCCTTCCTTCCACCATTGCTAGCCTCTCTCATACCACGCACTTTTCGCCGGTATCATACACCCACCATATACCTTCCTCAAAACAGCCACATACCTACCTATCATGGCATTTCCATAGCCATTCCGAGATATATTGCCATGCAACTTTCCACCACCCCGTTTATTATGACACGCTCCATCATTGTCATATTGCTAGCATGATCATGTAGTTGACATAGTATTTGTGGCAAAGCCACCGTTCATAATTCTTTCATACATGTCACTCTTGATTCATTGCATATCCCAGTACACCACCGAAGGCATTCATATAGAGTCATATTTTGTTCTAAGTATCGACTTGTAATTGTTGAGTTGTAAGAAAAATAAAAGTGTGATGATCATCATTTTTAGAGCATTGTCCCAAGTGAGGAAAGGATGATGGAGACTGTGATTCCCCCACAAGTCGGGATGAGACTCCGGACAAAAAATAAAATAAAAAAAAGAGGCCATAAAAAAGGAGAAAGGCCCAAATAAAATAAAAAATGAGAGAAAAAGAGAGAAGGGACAATGTTACTATCCTTTTACCACACTTGTGCTTCAAAGTAGCACCATGATCTTCATGATAGAGAGTCTCTCATTTTGTCACTTTCATATACTAGTGGGAATTTTTCATTATAGAACTTGGCTTGTATATTCCAATGATGGGCTTCCTCAAAATTCCCTAGGTCTTCGTGAGCAAGCGAGTTGGATGCACACCCACTTAGTTTCTTTTGTTGAGCTTTCATATACTTATAGCTCTAGTGCATCCGTTGCATGGCAATCCCTACTCACTCACATTGATATCTATTGATGGGCATCTCCATAGCCCGTTGATACGCCTAGTTGATGTGAGACTATCTTCCCTCTTTTTGTCTTCTCCACAACCACCATTCTATTCCACATATAGTGCTATATCCATGGCTCACGCTCATGTATTGCGTGAAGATTGAAAAAGTTTTGAGAATGTCAAAAGTATGAAAAAGTTGCTTGGCTTGTCATCGGGGTTGTGCATGATTTAAATACTTTGTGTGGTGAAGATAGAGCATAGCCAGACTATATGATTTTGTAGGGATAATTTTCTTTGGCCATGTTATTTTGGGAAGAGATAATTGCTTTGTTAATGCTTGAAGTATTATTATTTTTTATGTCAATATGAACTTTTGTCTTGAATCTTTCGGATTTGAATATTCATACCACAATTAAGAAGACTTACATTGAAATTATGCCAAGTAGCACTCCGCATCAAAAATTCTCTTTTTATCATTTACCTACTCGAGGACGAGCAGGAATTACGCTTGGGGATGCCTGATACGTCTCCAACGTATCTATAATTTTTTATTGCTCCATGCTATATTATCTACTGTTTTGGATTATATTGGGCTTTATTTTCCACTTTTATATTAATTTTGGGACTAACCTATTAACGGAGGCCCATCCCGTAATTGTTGTTTTTTGCCTATTTGGTGTTTGAAGAAACGGAATATCAAACGGAGTCCAAACGGAATGAAACCTTCGGGAACGTGATTTTCTCAACAAATATGATCCAGGAGACTTGGACCCTCCGTCAAGAAAGGAGGGAGGCGGCCACGAGGGTGGAGGGTGCGCCCCCTGCCTCGTGGGCCCTCCTTTGCTCCAGCGTACTCCTTCCTCCTATATATACCTCATTACCCCAAGCGATCGAATACGGAGCCAAAACCTAATTCCGCCCGCAACATACGTACCCACGAGATCCCATCTTGGGGCACATTAGGAGCTCCATGGGAAGAGAATCCACCATGCAGGGCTTCTACATTATCACCATAGCCTCTCCGATGAAGTGTGAGTAGTTTACCTCAGACCTTCGGGTCCATAGTTAGTAGCTAGATGGCTCTTCTCTCTTTTTGGATCTCAATACAATGTTCTCCCCCTCTCTCGTGGAGATCTATTTGATGTAATCTTCTTTTTGCGGTGTGTTTGTTGAGACCGATGAATTGTGCGTTTATGATCAAGTTTATCCATGAACAATATTTGAATCTTCTCTGAATTCTTTTATGTATGATTGGTTATCTTTGCAAGTCTCTTTGAATTATCAGTTTGGTTTGGCCTACTATATTGGTTCTTCTTGCAATGGGAGAAGTGCTTAGCTTTGGGTTCAATCTTGCGGTGTCCTTTCCCGGTGTGATGGGGGCAGCAAGGCACGTATTGTATTGTTGCCATCGAGGATAACAAGATGGGTTTTTATCATATTGCATGAATTTATCACTCTACATCATGTCATCTTGCTTAGGCGTTACTCTGTTTTCTTGAACTTAATACTCTAGATGCATCTTTGGATAGCGGTCGATGAGTGGAGTAATGATAGTAGATGCAGGCAGGAGTCGGTCTACTTGTCTCGGACATGATGCATATATACATGATCATACCTAGATATTCTCATAACTATGCTCAATTCTTTCAATTGCTCAACAGTAATTTGTTCACCCACCGTAGAATACTTATGCTCTTGAGAGAAGCCACTAGTGAAATCTATGGCCCCCGGGTCTATTCTCATCATATCAATCTTCAATCACTTTATTATTGCTTTTCTTTTTTACTTTGCCTTTTATTTTACTTTGTATCTTTATATCAAAAATACCAAAAACATTATCTATCATCTCTATCAGATCTCACTCTCGTAAGTGACCGTGAAGGGATTGACAACCCCTAATCACGTTGGTTGCGTTGAGCTATTTGTTTTGTGTAGGTACGAGGGACTCATGGCGTAGCCTCCTCTTTGGATTGATAACTTGGTTCTCAAAAACTGAGGGAAATACTTACTCTACTCTGCTGCATCACCCTTTCCTCTTCAAGGAAATCCCACGCAGTACTCAAGAGGTAGCACGCCGACACAACGCCTCTTCCTAAACCTCGCAACTCGCAAGGTCCTGATTGGCGGCTTGCCGGCGGGCGAGCGCGATCTCACCAGTGTGGTGATCCGGCGCCAACAGGTACTCCTCCTCGCTGGAAGCGTGCACCCGGTCCAAGTACCGCCAAGCGTAGATGAGGCACTTGGGCTCGATTGCACTCAGGGCGTCGGCACGGGCGTCCTCTGCCACCCTCATGGCCCTCGCACGAGCCTTCTGCCAAAGAGCCAATTTCCTGACTCTCTCGGACGCGACATAGGCCTCCCAGGCAGCTTGTTCCGTGGTGCGCTTCTCTTCCTCGGTCTTCTTCTCCGCCTCTATTTTGGCGCGCTCTGCTGGAGGCAAAGCCTCCCACAAGGAGACATTCATTTTTTTCCAAAGCTCCTCAAGGCTGGGGGGCTCGGCTGGCGGCACGGCGTTCTCCTCGTAGCGGGGAGCTGACGCGTTCTCCGACGCGCGTGCTGGCGAGATTGGGAACACCAACGCGTCCACCTCGACGCGTCGCGGTGAGGAGCGGAACACCGACGCGTCCTCCTCGACTAGTGGCGGCGAGGAACGGAATGGCGACGCGTCGCGTCGCGGCGAGGAGCGGAACACCGACGCGTCCTCCTCGACTAGTGGCGGCAAGGAACGGAACGGCGACGCGTCGCGTCGCGGCGAGGAGCGGAACACCGATGCGTCCTCCTCGACTAGTGGCAGCGAGGAACGGAACGGCGACGCATGACCGTCCGCGCGGCGCAGCGAGGGGCGCCTAGGGCTTGGGAGGGGCGATGCCATGGTGGTCGACGTGAGAGGGAGGGGGAGGAGATAGCGATGAACGTGAACGTGAAGGGGAGGAGATAGCAATGTCGTGGAGGGCGCAGTATTTATAGCGAGCAATGGCACACCTACGTAAGATATGGACTGAGCTGCACTAACTTAACTGCAGGTCGGTTGCGTCAGCGACATGTGGGCGGACCCTGTTGGGCCCATATGTCGTGAGCAGATGCACCTGCGATTAAGTAAGCTGACTACGTGGGCATATTTGTTGGAGTAAATTACGGGGAGGGAAGGGGTGGAAATATTGCTGGTCACAACGGATTGGACGAGCACGGGGGGAGGAGAGTCATGCATGCAGATTTTTTCCACACGGGTTGGAGTGGTGGGACCGCCGGAGGGAGAAGGAGAGTCTGGCAGGCATATTGTTTCCACACTTGGAGAGGAAAAGATTTGGAGACGAACGGGCTTCCTGCAGGTATGGGGAACAGTGCATAATAAATCTCTTCTTGGATGCCGGGCTAGGTATAGTCTCAAGTCACTAAAAACATACACGCCCACACATGTTCATATTTCAAGGTGCACTAAATTATTGCATGCGATGATTAAGGCTGGCCATAATGGTGGTATCTTAGCTGGTATCATGCACATGGGAATAGCAAACATCTTGATGTGGCAAAGAATTAAAGAAGAGAGGGGTTAGAGTAACTAGTGTTCATGCATGCATTGGTAAACACATTTTTGTGAAGAACTACAAAACTATTCCACCTCCTCTATCTTGCTAAGAGTAGGTCAAAATTTTGAATCGAGCCCTTTAAACTAGAAGGGAGGTAGTAGTACTCTAATAGCTAACCTTGGCCTGTTTGGATCCATGTGTTAGAGTTAGTTTGGGTTAGTTTGAACTCAACTAACCCAAAAAATCTAACCCACCCAAGAGGTGCTTTATACTACTCATTATAATCGATTGTAGATATTGATATTTTTAGTATAAGCGGTTGTGAAGTAAAAAGGACGGAGGGAGTATCATGCATGCGAGTACGCATAAAAAATTGCTCATTTATAGCGGTCGAAGTCTCAAAAGTAGCGACTGCGCGAGGAAAGCGAAGGTCGTGGGAGCCTTGACGGTTGTGGAATTAATTGAAGTTACACACAAGCCGGCATGGCGTGCAAACATGCAGAAGCTATACCATCAGGCCTACGATATGGGTCTAGTAGACATGACATCTAGTGGATCCCGCATAGTTCTCGAGAACTCTTTGGGGGCTTGCAGCCGTTTATCCAATGGGCAAGCCAGCAACCCCACGCCGTTCGCACGCCCTACTCGTCCCCGTCTTCTACTAGTCTGATTACCTTACAACAGTTCGCTCCCAGTCGTCCCGCCCTTCCACATTACGGCAGTTCCACTAATCCTAACCCTCCTCCCAAATCCATGGCGTCCCAAATCTCCATGACCGGCGGTGAGTACAATGTTAGAACCATCACCGGTGATGAGTTCGACGTCATCTACACCCGTTCTTCCGCAACGGTGAAAGAATGCCCTGCTTGCTTCAAACGCATGTTAGAAAACTCAAATGATGAGTGGGTCGCTGGGCTAGATGTTGAGTACACCACAATCCTGGGAAGCGAGAAGAAACTAAAGGAGGCAGAGAAGAAGAAGCCCGCCGTGATCCAGGTTTGCGTGCATGACTTATGCTTGGTCTACCACATATGCCATGCCGACGTTGAGTGCGAGGAATTTAAGAAGTTCCTCAAGGGCGGCCGAGTCAAATTCGTTACTGTAGACTTTAGGAATGACAAGGAAATCCTAGGTCGGATAGGCCTCATTGTAGGCGACCCCTTCAACCTCCAGAAGGAAGGGATGGTGTCCTCCTCTCAGCCTTCAATGCTGACCCTGGCAGCAGCCATGATTGATCGTTCGTACGCTAAACTAAAGAAACCTCATCACGAGTTTCATCATGCATGGGAGTCGAAGACATTAGATGAAGATCACATCACATGCGCAGCAATGGATGCCTACCTTTGTTTAAATATCTACAAGGGTTGGATGAAGAAGCGAGCCCGATGTCCGGTTCAAGCAAAGAAGCATCGGCGAAGAGGAAGAGGGGCGAGGGCGAAGTCGAGGGGCGTGGACTCGGACTCGAGTAGGTGGCGATGCCGTCACTCATGCTGGTTCTACTGCAGTGTCAAGTGGACTAGTTGCTTAGTTTATTTTCAAGGGTGTGTTGTCTTTGAGGCCCCAGTGAGAACTACGTCTATGTTCTTTCTCGTTATTTGAACTCTTTAGTAATGCGTTAGTACTAGTACTATGTCTTACTCTTGTTCTTATTGCAGTTGGTACTACTGCTCGTATCTTCGTGTTCCTACTGTAGTTAATATGTTCGTACTAGTAGTATAATTTGGGTCAGTCGATTTGTGAAAGAAGTTCG
Organism: Aegilops bicornis; assembly: GCA_021605145.1. NCBI lineage: Eukaryota > Viridiplantae > Streptophyta > Magnoliopsida > Poales > Poaceae > Aegilops > Aegilops bicornis. Next base: position 425,700,179 of record CM038671.1, on the reverse strand, counting down.
ACGGAGTGAAGGAAGAAGACGGCGGGGTGCCCATGATCTATCTTATGAGTGTTGGGTGTGGAATGCAGTTCACCGGAAAAAATGGATCGTGCCCGGGGTTAAACGGATGGCGGGGGTGGGGGAGCATGGCGGTGGCAGGCGGTTCAGGGGAGGGCGCGGCGGCGGCGGCAGGCGGTTAGGCGTGTGGCGGGCTGAGAAGATGAACCGTGCATCTATTTCGGAGGTTGAAGAAGCCCTTCTAGCCATCCATGTTGCATCAAACGGCTCACAAGAGTCGACTGACCCAAATTGCTCCTTCAGATTGCAGGATCCACGTGGCATTCAAGGTCTCGAAGGTAGATTCCGCGTCCCACCCGGTTTGCGGGCCCGACGAGCGTGCGACCGGCTTCCGCCGCGACGGCCACCATGCGCGCCTCCTCCATGCGGGCGGAGATGACAATAACACGCTAGTTCCTCCTCGCCGGTGTGCTGGAGCACGCACTCGTCCTCCTCTTCGTACGCTGCATGCATAGACGCGGCTCCACCAGCTGCTCGCGTGCTTGGCAGCGCGGCAGCATCGCGAGGAGGGACTGCAGATGACGTGAGCGGGCGAGCCTTCGGCTTGGCGGCGACACGGCGGTGATGGGCGAGAAATTGTTGGCCGGAGCAGGCGGGCGCCGGCATGCGCAATGGCGGCGGCGGCATATTGATGAGTGCGCGTATGGGAGCTTAGTTTAGTTTTATATAGGGTTGGTCAAACTTAAAAGAAAACCGTACTAGTACACGTAAACATTAGACTTAGGCAGTGCTTTTATTAGTTACCACAGCCACGATACGGAATCCTGTGCAAGCTCGTGAACCGCGGCCGCGCGGTCGATCGAGCGGTGCGTCACCGTGTCGCGCTCGAAGGACATCCACCGAACCTTTTTGTGTGTGAAAACAATCCCCGAATATTACGCAACTTTTTTTTCCGGGAAAAGTTCTTGACGCTACAATATTTCCATACATTTGAATTTAGCTCCAGTTCGTGTTTATTTGGATTTGGGCGTTTTAGGTGCGCCCTAGTTTTTTTTTTGATACTGATTTTGGGGCTGTTTGGTTCCCAGCCACCGTTTGCCAAGCCAAAATTTGGCAGCCACAGTTTAGTTGGCATGTGTTTGGTTTTTGCCACACTTTATTGCCCCTATGGCCCACTTGTCATAGAAGCAATGTTGCCACACCTGCCTAAGGTTAGTTCTTCAAAATGAGAGCCACAAGTTGGCAAGCCTAAGGGAATCTTGCCACACTTTTTGAGTGTATGTAATGTGGGACCCTAATGTGGCTTGCCTAAGGTGTGGCTTGAACCAAACACCCACCTAAGTTGGTCAAACTTGCCTAACCTTAGGTGTGGCAACCTTAGGCAAACTTTAAAGAACTAACCTTAGGCAAGTGTGGCAAAAATTGTGTGGCAAAATGTGGCATTCCTAGGCCTAAAACCAAACAGCCCGTAAGTCACAACTTGGCAAGCCTAAGGGAATCTTGCCACACTTTGTGAGTGTATGTCATGCGGGGCCCTAGTGTGGCAAAAATTATATTGCCTAAGGTAAGGCTTGAACCAAACACCCTCCTAAATTGGTCAAAGTTGCCTAACCTTAGGTGTGGCAAGATGTGGCAACCATAGTCACAAACCAAACAGCCCCTTATTCTCAAACCAAACAACCCCTGTGTGTGTGACTGAGAGAGAACGTGTGTATGTGTCCATATGTGTGTTGTGGCGGAAGGGAAATGTGGAGACGGTGTGCGTGTGATAGAGACATAGAAAAGTGTGAATGTGCAAATGATCATGCATGAGTGAGACATAGACAGATGCCGATACGTTGTGTATACATGAGAGAATGGTCTTCTATTTTACTTGTGTGTGTGTGTGTGTGTGTGAGAGAGAGAGAGAGAGAGAGAGAGGAGCATCCGTAACACAACAACCATCTCTCTCGATTCGTCCGTCCCTCGCACGATCGCATGTAACACATGCATCAACGCGCATATTTTGACACCCTCACCCGGCCCCTGCCCACCTCAAGGCCCGCACATCGCTCTCTATCTCACACGCACAATCTTGTCGTGAATACCCTGTTTAGCAAGTAGCTTTCCGTCACATACACACACATTTCTCTCCTTAGGTTTGTTTTCTCTCAATATCTGACACACACACACACACGCACGCACACACACACACACACCCCCTCCCCCGAGCGCACAAATCATCCCCATCCAAGGTTATATGGCGACCACTCTCCCTTGTGCTTCTTCGCACCCCAGCATGCACAACACCTCAATCTTCAAAGAGGGCATCGAGGAGATCAAAGACGGGGACCACGCTGCGCTAGAGAATGCGGGGCCATTTGGAAGCAGGATGATGTGACAATGGCTGACTGACTCCTCCCCCCACCCTCTCTCTCTCACACAAAATTACCGATCCCTCTCTCCCCCGCACAAATTTATCAATCCCTCAACCCAAGAGATCCTTCCCCTCTCGTCCATGTTTTTCTATCTCTCTCATCAAACCTGTTGTCTCTTCTCCTTCCACATGTACAGAATCCAGATGCACACGCATCTCACGTATATTACATGTCTCCATCTTTCTCACAGACCTAACTTCTTCCCTCTCTTTCTCTCTCTATCTCCCTCTTTCAGTTTCATTAGGTTTGTCTCCTACCCTCTCATCGACATACATACGATCTTTCCTGCCCTATCTGCTCCATCTTCGCAAGCTCTCTCTGCATGTTTCATTCACACATTGGGATATGTTCAAAATGTTGCTTTTATAATGGCTGATGTAGAGTTATTGTTGGTTTTGTTGCATCCTACAAAGTAATAACTATGAAATGCATTTTGATTGTCATTTGACTGGGATTATGCGAGTTTGAGCATGTTGTGAAGTACTATAGACCTCGTATACATCTTGGAATTCGACAATGATTGTAACTATTGAACTGTATTACATTCAAAGTCAGTAGCATAATATATTTATTTCACAATTTCAACAAATGATTATTAACTACATACTAAGAAAACAAATGTGTACACACTCCGTTTTTATTTAAGTCTGCGTATTAGCGTTGGTCAAAGTCAAGTTTTTGTAAACTCTCAGAAAGTTTATAACAAAAAATATTAACATATACAATAACAAATAAATACCATTAGATTCATTATTGAATGTACTTTCACATCATACATATCTGTTATGGTAAATGTTTATATTTTTCTATAAACTTGGTCAAACTTTAGGAAGTTTGACTTGGTCAAACCTAATATGCCGAGTTTACTAGTACTACTCGCTAGTTGCTTAGCCGAATCACCCAACATGCCACACGGGGAGTTCAGTGTCACAAAATTTTGAGGTCGGCGGGAAAATCTCCCGCGACCCTGATTCGAGCAGTGGGAAGTTACCATCATAGCCTTCGGAACAGGCCTACAGATGGCGGTTGGTAGGGGCTGTTTTCGTAACTTCAGGTTCACCCTACCCAGCCAACCCCACCCCGGCAGCCAGAGTAGTACACCTGAATACTCCCCATTTTCTATCCCCACCGCAAAATAGACTTCTCCACGGCACCGCAGCCTTTGTGCTCCTCCCCTTCTACATCGGCTCACTCGTCCACCACAGCGCATCTGCCTCATCGACGACCTCGTACGCCACACTGGAGTCGGTCCACCATCATCGTCGTACACGGAGCCTCTTCCCTGGCACCGTCTTCCACGGTCTCGGATCGGCTTCCCGGAAGCTGACGCCAAGCGCAGAAGCACCACCGTCGCGGACAATGAACTGACTCCCGTTGCCGACCATGACTCACAGAGGCCGCCGTGACCATCGTTCTCCTCCTCGATTGGTAATGTGTGTATTGAATCACTTAGCAGTACATGTGCAGTTCCAATTTTGTTCATACCTACCATTCAAATTTCCTGGGTGCTATTGTTCCCGTAAAAGTAATTGGTTATAGCCGCCATTGTCCAACAGAATATCAGCTTGTAATTTTGCGTGGCTCCTGTATCGCTATTTGTGCTTGGGTAGGTATTTCATACGCAACCCGATGAGTGTGGCAAATGATGGATAGTTTTTAGAACTAGCAAGATGCCCATGCGTTGCATGCATCAAGATGCATTTGTATGAGTAGTTTATCTTCTGGGAGAAAAGGATGAACGAGGGAATTCCTTATTTGCAAATGCGGAGAGGGGTGTGGGTATCTTTTTGAAAAATTGCCACAGTTTCCTTCCTATCCGTCGGATATAAATCGGATGGCCTATATTGCAGGATGGCAGGAACACCATCATCACCAACTCTGTTTTTATAAGAGTAGGGAAAAAGTAGAGAAAAAAATAGAGAGTAGAGAAGTAGAGATAAATATTAAATATAAAATAAATATAACAGTAGAGAAGCGAGTAGAGATAGCAGAGACGTCGGGAAAGGATTGCGCGCGCGGGAAAAAGCGTCAAGGCGGCTTAGTTTTGGCGCAAGGGCGTCCAAGGCTTTATAAAATCCAACGCCCTCCCACTGCTCTGTGCCTTGCCACCGCTCTCACCCCGCTCTGTGCCTCGCCACCGCTTTCTCCCCGCTCTTTATCGCCTCGCCGCCGCTGCGCCACCATGCCGCCCCATCGCCGGGGAACTTGGGGATACCGCAGCGTCCGCGCGCGCCCCTCCGGGGGCTTCTCAACCTAGATCCGGTTCCACGGGATGTGCCTCGGCCTCGGCAATTTCGACACTGCCAACGAGGCCGCCACAGCGTCTGACAGCGGCGTGGCGCCTCCGGTGGCCTCATAGAACATTGAACTTCCCCAACGTGCCGACGCGGGAGCGGGCACAAGAGCTCGCGCCTCTGCCGCGGCTTATCACAGACGAGGATCGTCGCGACAACCGGAGGCGGGAGCACCATCTCGGCGAGGAAGCCATGTCGCTGTGGCGCCAACGCTTCCCGCAGGACATCATCAACGAGCACGAGTTCTACGAGCAAAGAAGGGCGGAGAGGGATAAGAGGAGGGCAGAGCGAGCCGCCTATCGTGAGGACAAGCATAGGCGAAAAGCGGACGCTCAATTCAACATGAGGCTAGGAGCAGCGCCGCCCTGGGAATCCGATGACGATCGGTATCTTCACGCCTCTGATCGGGGCGTCGCAGGAGGACATCACCGAGGAGGAGTCGGACGACGAGGAGTAGTTGAATAATCTATTTTTTATCTATCTATGCTGAGAACTATCCTCTACTCTCTATCTCTACTTCTCGATCTCAGCACTGTAAACGCTTTTTTAAAGCACCGCGCGTTGCGATTCTGTTGGAGATGCTCTAACATGGCAGCCGAGTGCTTTAATGTTGCCCACAAGATGCGCGAGTATTACTAGTAGTATATTTTTCTTGCCATGTTGAGATTTTAAAACCACGAGTGCGAACATGCAGAGGAGCAATGAAGACCAAACACGGGATATTGGGGACATCTTCAAGGAGTGTGGCAAGTTAAAGAGGAGCTGCACCGAACCTATAAAACGAGCTTTGGTAAGTAACACCCTTTCAATTACTTTCGTTTAGCCTCGTGTTCTTCGATGTGTATATTTTGTAGTTTCTATTTCTCTTAAGCCTCGTGTTCTTCGATGTGTCATAAGAAGAGTCTTAATCGTCCTAATGCTTTCGTATTTAGATTGATGTAGGAAGTGGGTGTTCTCACCTTGTAGTCTGTTTATATATTTTTTCCTTTTGAATTCACTTCTCCCATTACATTTATCGGCTTCTACTAAATGGATCTGGGTTGCTCTGAATAATTATCTAAAAAAGAAGTAACTTCATGTCAGGATGCAGTTCCTGCGAGGAGGGAAGTATGGTCAACCTCGAGATCATGTTTCCAGAATGAGGCTGGATTACACACAAGGTTCCAGTTCCCTAATGATGTTGGATTAGACACAAGGTGCAAATTCCCAGATGATGTTGGATTGCACACAAGCCAGGTGGAGTCGTCAGTTGTTCGTGTCCTCGTGGCTCTAGTAAAGGCTGAAAGAAAGTGTGCAACAGCCCTTGAGAATGTAGCTGAGTTCCTGAAGAAGTGAAAAGAGCAATCAGATGCTCTCTTCACCCATGCCAAAGAAGAGATGGAAGAAGCCAGAAATAAGCTAGCAGAGGCGAGAAGCGAGGCTAGGCGTCTCCTGCTATCTAAAACTGTTGTCCATACAAAATTTCCTTCATAGTAGCTAGGTTCAAATGTTTATACAGTCAGCATGCCTGTTGTGATGTCCGTGCATCTACTGATGTGGCACAAAATATTTTTTCTCGGGTCATGTAATAACAGCAATTACTTTCCAAACAATAACAGATGAAGCATTGGACATGGTATAGTTCACGCGCAAGCCCGACATTCCAAGTTCAACTTCCACATCAAACTCATGTTCACAGATATCTCCACATTCATACATAATGTCCACAACCATGATTCACTTCAAAGCCCAAAAAAATTGAGGAGAGTTATGAATAAAGAAAAAACTCTAGTTCCTTCTACCAGTGCGAGCACAACAAGTCAAGACCATGCGTAATTAATTATATTTTGGTCACTTATTGTGTTCTAAAATGCCGGTCGGCTCGCGGAAGGACATGTTGCCGGCACACGCCCAGATTCAATGAAGGCAGGCGGGGCAGTATGAAGCCGGTTGCATGCGGCGAGGAGGCGTGTTCAGCCGGGCCTGCAGCGAGTGGGGCCCTCTTGGCTGGCGCACCGGTTCAATGCCTGCGCTATGAGAGGTCGCATCCGTGTCAGAGCAATCACTCCCTCCAGTCCTTTTTTGTTTGCGTATAACAAAATCTCGTTTTCCATTCACATTTTACAAGTAAAATTCGTGGACAAACTTTGACCCAAAAAAGCGATGGGGACTACTAACGAGAATGGAGGTAGTAGTTTTTTAATCAAAGAAGGGTTTCCTTCCGATTTTCATTCTTGAAAACCAACATCTAAATCTAAACATAGTATTTTCCCTAGAACTACCAGGTTCAACATCTCGCAACATAAACCCATACAACCATACGCCAAGGAGGTACGTAGTAGGTAGTACTATGAATTCCATTTTCGCTCCATACCAATCATTCTAAAAACTACTTAGTACTTATAACGCGCCATTGGAAATCGGAACTCTTAACCCCGCTAAAAAATGATATTTTAAACGTGGCTACTCGATCTGTGGCAACTGGCGAGCCACCGCCTCTAGGTTGTTCACCTGTGGTCCCGACCATCAACTCCTACGGATCAAATTATCACGCGAGCTGACCATTCCTACAAAGGTGCGCTCAAAGACGCATTGCAGTACCCGCGAATGCAGAATCGTGCACCTAGGGTTTTAGGGTTTATTTGTTAACGTTGCCTTTACGTAACACTCATGTGTGCGAGACAGCGAGAGACCGACTGCATGCGTGTGCCTCTTCTCTTCGTATATGTACTCCACCGTTCGTCTGATGTCCACAAAATTATAATAACTACTAGCAATGTGCCAATGCGTAGCCACACGATCTGAGTAGATTAATACATATTCACCAATTTGATAGAAAAAAGTCTAGTTTTGAAATACATATATCACTAAAAAAATGTTATGTTTCACTCAAAATATATTCCTTTGGCGGTTTTGATGAGATAAGGGAGGAATGTTGTTGGTTTCAAGAATCGAGAAGTGGTATATGTCTAATTTCTACTCTTACTAGCAAGATGCCCGTGCGTTGCACGGAACATCAAGATCTTGTGGGAGAAAAGGATGAACGAGGGAAGGCCTTATCTACAAATGTGGAGAGGAGTGCGGGTGAATTGCCATAGTTTCGTTCCTATCCATCAGATATAAATCCGACGACCTATATTGCAGGATGGCAGGCCCACCATCATCACCAACTCTGTTTTTTATCGCTACTCTTATAAAAAGCATAGTGGGTGATGATCGTGTGCCTGCCATCCTGCAATATAGGTCGTCTAATCTATATCTGACGGATAGGAAGGAAATTATGGCAATTTTGCAAAAAGATACCCACACCCCTCTCCACACTTGCAAATAAGGCCTTCCCTTGTTCATCCTTTTCTCCCACAAGATAAACTACTCATACAAATGCATCTTCATGTTCCGTTACAGCATGGGCATCTTACTAGTTGTTGCAAAATGCCCATGTGTGTGAGAGAGAGAGAGGGAGAGAGGAGGAGGACAGAGTGCATGTGTGACAAAGACACAAAGAGTGTGTGTGCGAGAGGTATCATCTTAAAATGAGGCGATAGTGTGTGTGTGCACGATTGAGAGGGCGTGTCTCAAGAAGGGAAGACAAATCTACATAGATACAAGGAGCGGGAGAGAGACATGTATGCGATAGTGGAAGCACAAGTGTGCGGGTGTATAAACCTATCTAGAGGCTAGTTGATAAATGTTTGTGAGAGAAATACGAGGCAAAAGTGAAGCGAGAGTTTTGGGTGTGCGAGCGAGAGAGCGCCGGGAGTCGGGCAGGGGAGTGGAAGCAGGAGTTGTGTGTGTGTGTGTGTGAGAGAGAGAGAGAGGGGGGGAGTTTGTCTGATCGGTAAACAAATGAATAATGTCAGTCTGGGATGGAGATGAAAAGGAGACCGCAACAAATGTTGTGTCTGCAGGAGAGAGAGAGAGTAATTTTAGTGGTATGATTCATATCTAGAGACATATAGGGTGTGTGAGAGAATCACATAGAGAGAAACACAAAGAGAAAGACGAGTGGAGACTGTGTGTGTGTCGGTGAAAAAGAAAGCTTAGGTACCTAGTGATACGAGAGAACGGTAGAGACGTGAGAGATAATGAAAACTGTGTAATGTATAATGATAGGGAGAGTGTGACACTTCTCAAGGGAGACGTCGAGAGACCATGTTTGCGAGGATAGGAGAAACATGAAGTGAGCGTGCGGGTGAGCTGGAGAAAAGAGAGTGATAGCTACATGAAGGAGCATGCATGCGAGAGAGATGGGCGTGAAAGGAGTGAACATAAAAGGGATTCAAATATTTGAATTCAAGATGATGATACATGTAATCCATACTCGAACCAAAATTGATCTATCAAACATGCATACTCATATGAATTCACGCATCTATGTTATTTAATATGTAGATATTACTGATCCATACATTTTAGTAGAACATAATTTGGTTTAATTTTTTGAATTCAACCTTATGATTTTGAGATAATTGTATTTGTAAAGCATATTATACATATAAATTAAAGGAGCAGAATTCTTTGTTGTGCTTTTGAAAGTATATATAAAAAATGATGTATATATAATTTTCTTCCAATCGAAAATGGATCCCGCCCGAAAAAATAGAATACAAACGGGATTCGAATTGAGTTGGCACGGTAAACGTGCACTCTGCAAAATTTGAACGAAGCGGGGAAAGTCTCAAGAATCACTTGAAACCAAAATCTGCGGGATGGAAATTACTACTGCCTATCCCTGCCATGCAAAGCCTATCTGCTCGATTTCTATAGGTTTCGATAGGGGTAGGTTTGTAATTTCACTCAAACGTGACATAACTGCATCTCACCCGGATTCATACACGGTGGCGCCAAAACACAGTGTGTCCTCGGCCGGAATCGACTCCCTCCCCGATTCATACACGGTGGGCGCCAAAAAGAAACTCTCGTCGGCAAATATTCGGTGTATGCGAGATTACCGTCCTATCCCCAACCGACTAATATTGTTGTGATGTAGGAAATTTGAAACGGGGGCTAAGTTTGTAAATTTCCTCGCATTTGAGACAAGCGCGCCCTGAAGACATGGTTACCCCTTCCTCTCCACCTCCATTTCCCCATTTGTACTCCGTGGGTGCCAAAACACCCTCTCCACCCAGGCCTCCTCCGTCTGCCACCCCATCCACCGCCGTCCTCCTCCACCATGCCGGAGCTGATACCCCGACGCCGCCGTCCATTACAAGAGATCGACCTCTCTCATCCACACCCTCGGACCGGGATCCTTGCATCCCGTCCTCTCGCTTCATCCCTGCCGTCATCCACCTTGTCGGCGCCGCTCCTACGACTGTCTCGTCCACCGCGCCCCGCCGCCATCGTCTACCCTCCTAGATCTGCTTCCACGCCGTCGACAACCATCACCGCAACACCGTCAAATTCTCAGCAGATGCATACACGGCGCCGCACCAGAGGCGGTACTCTTTCGTATCTTCTCAACTTATTTATCGCAGCAAGAAAGTAGATTGCCACTGCTTTACTTTGATTTCTTGTCCATCACTTACTTGCTAGTTGAGAGAAAACATTGGTTGCGAAGTTGCCTGAGGGAGTCCTGGACTAGGGGGTGTCCGGATAGCCGAACTATCATCGTGGCCGGACTCCTAGACTATGAAGATGCAAGATTGAAGACTTCGTCCCGTGTCCGGATGGGACTTTCCTTGGCGTGGAAGGCAAGCTTGGCGTCTGAGATATGTAGATCTCCTACCATTGTAACCGACTCTGTGTAACCCTAACCCTATCCGGTGTCTATATAAACCGGAGGGTTTTAGTCCATATGATGAACAACAATCATACCATAGGCTAGCTTCTAGGGTTTAGCCTCTACGATCTCGTGGTAGATCTACTCTTGTACTACCCATATCATCAATATTAATCAAGCGGGAGTAGGGTTTTACCTCCATCGAGAGGGCCCGAACACAGGTAAAAACATCGTGTCCCTTATCTCCTGTTACCATCCGCCTAGACGCGATTCGGGACCCCTACCCGAGATCCGCGGTTTTGACACCGACATTGGTGCTTTCATTGAGAGTTCCTCCGTGTCGTCACCTATAGGCCCGATGGCTCCTCCGATCATCAACAACGACGCGGTCCAGGTGAGACTTTTCTCCCGGGCAGATCTTCGTGATTCGGCGGCTTTGCTGCTGCGGGCAATTCACTTGGCCATATGGAGCGATCGAAAGCTCGCCCACGGCCATCAGTCAGATTTGGAAGATTGAACTATACGGCCGATGTCCGCGGAGACTTGATCTTCGACGGATTCGAGCCACAGCCAAGCACGCCGCACTGTCTCGATGGGTACGATCTAGCTCTGCCGCGAGCGATTGCCACGGAGGCCGCACGATGACCGGCCCGACCCTTAATCCGGAGCCGGTTTCACCAATCGAGGACGGTTGGTTGGACACCGCCTTGGGGGCTACGATCTCAACGCGATTGATCCGAACTCCATCCTTGTCCTTTGCGAAGACCGTTACTCCAAGGTGCCGGACTCCTCTCCGGACTCCGAACCCTCCGCGCCCCTGCCAATCGAATCCGATTGGGCGCCGGTCATGGAGTTCATTGCCGCGGACATCTTTCAAAGACTTTTCGCCCTTTGGCGACATCTTGAATTCACTAAAGTCTCTCTCTTTATTAGGAGAGCCTGGCGGACTACGGTCGGGAAGGTTGGGATGCGGACGACGAAGAAATTCAATGCCCACCCACCACCCACTTTGTAGCCACTGTCGATGATTTAACCGACATGCTCGACTTCGACTCCGAAGACATCGACGGTTTGGACGAAGATGCCGGAGACGACCAAGACCCAGCGCCTATAGGGCACTGGAAGGCCACCTCGTCATACGACATATACATGGTGGACATCCCAAAAGATGGGCACGGCGATGGAAAAGCGGAGGATGACCCCTCCAAGAAACAGCCTGTTGCCGGAGTCGTGGCGCGCTCTAAATCCCGCCACAGCAAAAGCGGTGATTCCGGCACGGAGATAATAACACCCCAGACGGTTGCGAAGACAACCCCTCCAAAGAGGATTCAAGACACGGGAGGAGGGAGAAGCAAGTCCGCACAACAAGGTCGTCAAAAGAGAGGTAGAGGGCGATAATTATGCGCCCCCTCCAAAGACGAGGCAAGCCTCGGCGACGGCAATTTGTCGTGCCCGAGGATCCCGCCAACAGAGCGTTTCAAGCGCAGGCTTATGGCCACGGCAAGCAGCCTCAAGAAAGCGGCAGCAGACTTAGAGCTGACCAAGACTTGCTAGGCGACAGATGGACTGAAGTCCTTGCAGCCGAAGAGTATGAACTCGAACGCCCCTCCAAGAGATACCCCAAACGCAGGCTGCTACCCCAATTAGAGGAAGCAGCACCCAAGCCTACATCACCAGCGCATGATGGGCCGACCGGCCACCCCGTGGCCGCGATAGAGAGGCCTCTAGACCCTCCATTCAAGCCGCACTCCGGCGTCGCTTGAAAAGTACCAAGGAATGGGGAAATGTGCCAGACCTGCGGGACATATTGGAGGACAAGGCAAGGCAAACAAGATCGATCTACGGATCGCGTGGGTGCCCCACGACACGTGATGATAACCGTCACGCCGGATCTGACAACTCCGCCGGGCGAACACGATGAGACAAAGCTCATTTGAGCTGCGTCGTGATATAGCCCAATCTGAGGCGCCACACACCCACTATGCTTCACGGATGAAGTAATGGATCATCAAATCCACGAGGGCTTCAAACCCGTAAACATCGAATCATACGATGGTACCACAGAACCTGCGGTGCGGATCGAGGACTATCTCCTCCATATCCACATGGCCCGCGGTGATGATCTACATGCCATCAAATACCTCCCACTCAAGCTTAAAGGACCAGCTCGGCATCGGCTTAATAGCTTGCCGCCAGAATCAATTGGTTGTTGGGAGGACACGGAAGCCGCATTCCTTGATAACTTCCGGGGCACATATGTGCGACCACAGACGCCGATGACCTTAGCCACATAATTCATCGGCCGGAAGAATCGGCGGACAATTACGGACACGGTTCCTAACAAAGAAAAATCAGATCGTCATTTGTCAGGATGCGAGGCGCTAGCAGCCTTCAAACACAACATCCGCGACGAATGGCTAGCTGGCACCTAGGACAGGAAAAGCCGAAATCCATGGCAGCCCTCACCACACTCATGACCCGCTTTTATGCTGGCGAGAGGACAGCTGGCTAGCTCGAAGCAACAACTTGGCAAAACACCACGGTAGTTCGGATACCAAGGACAGCAATCGCGGTCGGCGTGGCAACAAGAACAAAGCGCCGCGTGCGGCGATAATCTGAAGATACGGCGGTCAATGCCGGATTCGGAGGCTCTAAACCGGTCGTGGAAGAAGCCATTCAAAAGAAATACCCAGGGCCCGTCCAACTTGGACCGAATACTCGATCGCTTGTGCGGATACATGGCACCCTCGAAAAACCAGCCAATCACACCAACAGGATTGTTGGGTGTTCAAGCAAGCGAGCAAGCTAAGTGCGAACTCAATGACAAGGGCTGCATAGGGATGACGAGGAGGAGCCCGGCCGCGAATAATAGAGGACGGAAGGGCTTTCCCACACAAGTGCAGACGGTGAACATGATATACACAACCCATATACCCAAAGGGAGGCGGAAGCGTGCACTAAAGGACGTATATGCGATGGAGCGATCGCCTGAAGTTCAACCCATGGTCTTCTGCCCGATCACCTTTGATCGAAGGACCACCCACTAGCATCCGTCACGGCGGTTTCGCGCATTGGTTCTTGACCCAATTATTGTGGATTTCACCTCACTAGAGTCACGATGGACGGCGGCGGCTGACTGAACCTGCTTTATCGGGATACGCGCAAAATGGGCATAGACCCCTCAAGGATTAAACCCACAAAGGCGACCTTTAAAGGCGTAATACCAGGTGTAGAGGCCAATTATGCAGGCTCGATTACACTCGAAGTGGTCTTCGGATCCCGGATAACTTCCAAAAGCGAAGAGTTAATCTTCGACATAGTCCCGTTCGCAGCGGCTATCACGCCTTTGCCGGGACGAACCGCATTTGCAAAGTTCAATGCGGTGCCGCACTATGCATACCTCAAGCTCAAGATGCCAGGCCCTTGAGGAGTAATCACGGTCAATGGAAACACTGAACGCTCTCTCCGAACGGGGGAGCACACGGCGGCCCTCGCGACGGAGGTGCAAAGCAGCCTCTCACAGCAATTCTCGAGTCCGGCCACTAAACGCCCGGACACTGTCAAGCGCGCCCGGAGTAACCTACAACAAGACCGCCTGGCACGATCCAAGCACGTGTAGCAATCCGGCCCCAACCCCAGCCCTCGCGAAATTGCGAAGTCAGTACTACGCGTACATAACTACGCTCTGGAGATACCATGGGCATAAGGGGAGGGGCACGACCACCCACGCCAGAATGCGGCTCAACCGCACGGGGGCTCCCAATTGTGTCATTCTTTTCTTTCTTCTTTTTCTTACTTTCGGGACTCTGTTTTCCGAAGTCCGTCCAAAGACTAGAATTGCCGAACTCACGATGCAACAGCCGAGAAGCTGAAAGCTACGTCGAGTGTTGGTGGTCTCTACTACGAGCATTATACATTTTACATACCACCCCACAACTTACCTGGAGGGGACATGTCAAATAGTCCCATCCCTTGCTTATCGCACTATTTGTATCGTTCTGCTTTCATTGCAGTACCTTTTTGAATAAACAATACATAGCTTTTGCCTATTATTGCACTCCTTTCTTTATCTATATATATGTTCATCTCATGACATGTTGCACCCATACACTTTGGTACGGCCAATACACGAGGGCTTAAGTACCCCAAAATTATGGTGTGATAAGTCCGAACACTTTCACAAGTGCGGCACCCGAACTTATAGCATTATATGCATCGGCTCCGAATCATGTCTTGGGTCAATAGTTGGGTTTGCCCGGCTCCTATGTTTTGGTACCTTACGTTCCGTTATATCGGCTAAGGTAGCACTAGGAGAACCACCGCGATTGTGCCCGGTTGAGCTGGGTTGAGCACCTCGGTGGAGAAAGCTAAAACCGGCCCGTCATGATAGGGCGAGAGCGATCATTGTTCGAGAGGTTTTTTCAGGTCCCTAAAGACTTATGCCGCTTAGAGCGAGGAACCGGCATTGTACGGCCAAGGCGTGGATAGCGCCCCGAACTCGGTCTTCCGAATACTAGGGGCTTCGCCGAAATTTAAAATTATAGAACTCTATGGCTAAGTGAGTGTGTTCAAGCACTATAAGTCCGGTTGCCTTGTTCGTTGCGTTGAGCGCCTCCCTCGATGGACCCAAGAATGGGAAGAAGAGCGCTCAAGTTTATCCCAAACACCCCTTGACACTTTCGTGGCATGGGGGCTGAAGCCAACGACTTGCCATCTCTCAAATTTGATAAACGGCCGCATGAAGGTAATATTTTAAACTAACAAGCGTTGCTTAGCGCATATGAACAAGTTTTGTTGTCTGAGGATAACAAATGTGAGTCTATTCAAAAATTACATCTTTGGAGCACTCATCCGCTATCTGGCGGGCACCCTTGAGACGCCCTCATAGTACATTTCGGGCTTGCGATGATCCTTGCCCTTCGGTGGCCCGTCCGTCACAAGCCTCTCCGCATCCGGCTTGCCCAGGTGCACTTTAGCACGGGCAAGGGCCAACAGGCACCTTCATCTGAATACAGGCGCTTGATGACTTCAATCCATGGACAAAGGCGTCCACCAGCCGCTGCACTAACCCAAAGTAGCTCCAGTGCATGGCTTCCAATGGCCACAGTGAACTATGAGGCCCTTCATGGCCTATTCGGCGACCTTGTGGAGCTCGACCAGTTACTTGACTAGTCGCTCAGGGCACGGATGTTCGGCCTCGACATACCGAGACGAGAACACCTTCTCCGTCGAGCTCCCCTCCTTGGCGCGGTAGAGAACGGCGACATCAGACACACTATGGGGCAGATCTGCGAATGCTCTGGAGAGCTCGAATCCGGGTAAGTAATAGGTAATTCACTTTCACATGCTTGCTTTGCATAAAGAATGCCTTACCCGCCGCTATCTTCTTCAATGATTCAATTTCTTGGAGGGCTTTTTGGGCTTCGTCCTTAGCGGCTTTGGCACTCTCAAGAGCCGAGGCAAGCTCGGACTCTCGGGTCTTCGAGTCACGCTCCAAACCCTCGTGTTTTTCCACGAGAGCCTGGAGCTCTTGCCGTACCTCCGCTTGCGCCTCCCCTTCTCTTGCTCGGTGCGCTCAGCGCCGCTTTGTTTTCGGCCGGACACCGCCTCCTTGTGGTCGCCACCTCGCTCATGGCCCCTGCAGTACCCATGTTATTCCTGTTATCTTTTGCAACCAAATCCTTTCTATAAGGTATTTCCTTAATAAGGTATTACTTACCTTCCTTGTCCTCGAGCTGCTTCTTGGCAAGGCCGAGCTCGTTCTCGGACCGCTCGAGGCTCTGATTCAATGCATTGACCTCCATGATCGGTCTGGCAGAGGTCGGCAATGGCAGCTGCATTCCCATATTGACATACTTATGTTAGACTCCTGCGTATATATTTTTAGATCCTTAGTCCGGCTTTTCTTTCCAACACCGAACTAAGCATCGAGAACTACTGTCTATGCGGTAATATTTTTACATATTCTAAACTTACCTCAAAGCACATTAGAAGGCTGATGCGAGCTTGGTCAGCCCGCTCTTGGCGGATCGAACTTTCTGGAAAACAGCACTCATGATAGTGCGATGATCCTCGTCGATGGAGGCGTTAAGCGCCCAACAAGCTATCCGGTGCCTCCGGTTGGGCCGGAGGTCACCGGTGTCATGATCTTGCCCTTCTTACGAAGGGGACGCTGTCGGTCTTCGGAACCACCGCTGGTTCGATGACGGAGTCCGACAGGGCGGACTTAGAGCCCTCCGGGTTTTGCCCCTTTGCGCCGGAGTGCAGGAGGTCGCCTTGCGGCGCCTCGGGACCACCTCCTCCTGGTTGGGCCCCTTTGGGACTCCACTGCGGTGTCATCTGCGTCACGAGAGAGGAGGCGGTCGGAAGTGAAGTGCTATTCACATCCGACGTATCCAGGGAGCCGCTCGACGAAGCGGCAAGCTCGCCCTTGGGCGGGCTGCATGGTTATATTCGGCGTTAGAAGACACTATGCGACAAATGAAAAATCATGAGTTATTCTGGAGTCCGGACACTTATGATCTCGCCAGGGGCTTGGCCCTTGGTGGCCACTCCTCCTCGTCGTTGTCGGCGTTGGTGGAGAAGTCCGGTGGAAGGGTCCTTCCTTTCTTGGACCCTCCAGCCTCCCCAGTCGGGGCGGCCTTCCTTTTCCTCTCTTCTTCACTGGGAGAGGCTTCTTTCCTCCTCCTCGTTCTCGGGAGAGGATTACATTTCAGAATCCGACGCTTGGCGCGCCGGGAGCTCCTTCGAGTTCCCGTGGCCTCCTTCTTGGCCTTCTTCTCCGTCACCACGTGAGGTGCCGGAGCCAGTAGTCCCGTCAATCGGGAGTCCACTGGGTCTTCTGGCAAAGGGGCCAGACAGTTAATCTATCCGGACGTCTTCAGCCAGTCCTGTCAAAGGTTAGGGAGTTTTAGATACCGCATAGAGTCAAACTATGAAAAAAGAGTCCCATAAAGGGTAAAATAACTTACCTCGCTGGCTTGACGCTGCGAGCTGAATCCGCGATCTTCGGTAGCGGATGCGTGGGCTTCGGCGCCCTTGAACAACACCTTCCAGGCATCTTCGTACGTAGTGTCAAAGAGCCGGCTCAAGGACCGGTGTTGTGCCGTATCAAACTCCCACAAATTGAAGGCACGTTGCTGGCGTGGGAGAATCCGGCGGATGAGCATAACCTGTACTACGTTGACAAGCTTGAGCTTCTTGTCCACCGTGTTTCGACACAGTGTTTGGAGTCCGGTCAGCTCTTGAATCACCCCACGTCAGGCCCGTCTCTTTCCATGATGTGAGCCGTGTGGGGGAGCCAGATCTGAATTCGGGGGCCGCCGCCCATTTGGAGTCGCACGGCTCGGTGATGTAGAACCACCCGGATTGCCACCCCTTTATTGTCTCCACGAAGGAGCCCTCGAGCCATAGAACATTGGGCATCCTGCCCGCCATGGCGCCTCCGCACTCCGCCTGTCGGCCGCCCACTATCTTCGGCTTGACGCTAAAGGTCTTCAACCATAAACCGAAGTGGGGTTGGATGCAGAGGAAAGCCTTGCACACGACGATAAACGTGGAGATATTGAGGATGAAGTTTGGGGCCAGATCATGGAAGTCCAGGCCGTAGTAGAACATGAGCCCCCGGACAAATGGGTGAAGTGGAAAACCTAGTCCGTGGAGGAAGTGGGTGAGGAACACCACCCTCTCATGGGGCCTGGGGGTGGGGACGAGCTGCCCCTTGTTGGGGAGCCAACACGCGATGTCGCCGGACAAGTATCCGGCCCCCGCAGCTTTGTGATGTGCCCCTCCATGATGGAGGAGGCCATCCACCTGCCTCCCGCTCCGGACATAGTTGGAGAAGGTTGAGGTGGGGTGTGCGGACTTGGGCGCTGGAGCTCGAAAAGTCTTGGAAATGGATGAGCAAAGGAGGAAGAAGGTGTAGGTGAAAAGGTGGATCCTTATCCCCTTATATGGACGGTCGGAGCTATGCGTCCCCTGCCAGCCTGGTAAAACTCGCTTATCTCCCAAGCGCCATAATCAAGGGCGCGGATGGGTTACCCACGTCCATATTGATGAGAACCCCAGAATAAGGGGGTACGATCTCCGCTTTGATGAGACGTGCCAAGGAAACCGCCTCGCTAAACGCGCTGAGGTGGAACAGTAAAAATGATTTGTATAAAGGCCTGGCCGTGGTGTGATGTCACGCCGCCGAATACGTCAGCAGATCTGTGCAAAAGTTATTCTCTCTACGGTAGTATGTGGAACTTGTTTTGCAGAGCCGGACACTATCCTGGTGTTCAAAATCTTCTATGAAGTATTCGGAGGAGGAACCCGCCTCGCAATGCCGAAGACGATCAACGCGCCGGACTCGTCATCATTGAAGCCTGGTTCAGGGGCTACTGAAGGAGTCCTGGACTAGGGGGTGTCCGGATAGCCGAACTATCATCGTGGCCGGACTCCTAGACTATGAAGATGCAAGATTAAAGACTTCGTCCCGTGTCCGGATGGGACTTTCCTTGGCGTGGAAGGCAAGCTTGGCGATATGGATATGTAGATCTCCTACCATTGTAACCGAATCTGTGTAACCCTAACCCTATCCGGTGTCTATATAAACTGGAGGATTTTAGTCCTTAGGACGAATAACAATCATACCATAGGCTAGCTTCTAGGGTTTAGCCTCTCTGATCTCGTGGTAGATCTACTCTTGTACTACCCATATCATCAATATTAATCAAGCAGGAGTAGGGTATTACCTCCATCGAGAGGGCCCAAACCTGGGTAAAAACATCGTGTCCTTGTCTCCTGTTACCATCCGCCTAGACGCACAGTTCGGGACCCCCTACCCGAGATCCGCCGGTTTTGACACCGACATTGCCTTTGTCCGGTTTGCACCTTCAGATACGCCATGGCACGCTGAACACTATACTCCCAATGCTTATGGTTTTCCCCTTTTATATTCCACACTAGTTAAATCACAGTAGACTAAATTTCAAAATTGGGCCAGGTGATTTTTCTGAGCTTGCCGGAGTTCACGGTGCGTAACGAAGGGGCTCGGTGGGGACTTTGGTTGTTGGGGGTGGTGGTGGGGCCTCACGAACTAAGAAAACTCGACACGGGTGGGGGCGGGGGTGGGGTGGCGGAGGAACACAGGCGGTGGGGCCGATGGTCCGCCGGGCGGCCCGTGCAATTGTTCTCGTATGGGAAGAATCGAGACAAGGAAGAAGAAGGGTTAGGAGACATAGGATCTTCATCCAACCGCTTTGAAATGGTCAGATGACCCAAATGGAGACATGCCTTTATATTCAGTACCATCATCGTACACCTTAGCACTGCTCCTGAATCCATCAAGCTAAACAACGTGCCACTCATAATTCCAAACTTGTTGCTCAAGTAAAAATCTGATATGATGCTGATATTACTAAAACAGATAACATTTAATTGGTCTGCTAATGTTCCTACTTTACTTTCAAAAAAGCACGTGCACCACATATAGAGAGACATCAAGGAGTTGCTTTCTTAATGCGCTCTAGTTCATCATGTGTGGGCACTGCGCAACGAACATTTTATTATCCAAAATCTGCTTGCTCTTCTTTACCACGTTCCTCTTCTGTTCTTCTTTAATAAGTACTCTCTCCGTTCCTAAATACAAGTCTTTGTATAGATTCCACCATGGACTACATATGGAGCAAAATGAGTGAATCGACACTCTAAAATGTATCTGGATACATCTGTATGTGATCCATAGTGGAAATCTCTACCAAGACTTATATTTTGGAACGAAGGGAGTATGATAGTAGTACAGTACGTTCCTTGTAGTGAATATGAGCAGGGACATTTGTAGTGTAGAGGTCTATATGGTCGGTTGGTATGGACACTTTGAACTCGTCGGGCCTCTTTGATTCGTAGGATTTTGTAAACATGGGAATAGGATTTGTAGTGGCCTGCCCACTTGAATCCTATAAGAATAGCAAGGAAATGCGGGGAGCTGTGTCGCCTTTGAGAGTTACACTGATATTAACAGTACGACACCTTCAGTTGAAGAGAGCTGGTATCCAAAGGCTTTCTAGCCGTACCGGTACAGGCAATACTAGCACATATATTCCAGCAAGTTCCACTTTGCTAATTTTACTCTGATGCTTACAGTTTGCCCGTTATATCTACACTATGATCTGTCTAGCTGCTTTGTGTCGCACTAGCACCACTCTTGAAGCTAAACACCGCAATGACTTAGAAAATTGGCACCAAGGCATTGAGTGCCATTCTGGATGCAATGAAACTCATACGCTCACCACCTATTGATTCTTTTTCAGAATATGATCCTAATGACTATTCTAACCTCGAGGAGTCAAAGGCAGATGGCCTGTCCTGTTCACCCATCAAGGTGCCTGTTCTAATTGGCAAGGTTTTATTGATTGAGCGTATCTTGCATATGTTGTCTTGCATTTCTTCTACTTTGTTGCACTGCCATCTGCTTAGTTTACTCATCATATATGTCGAGATGCCATGCCCATCCATTATCAATACATATTCCATCTGTCATCATACCATGTTTTTCCACTCAGATGTTGTTCTTGTGCTTCAGACATCAAAAAGGAAGAGGGTGATTGCCGAACCTGAAGGAGCACTAGCAAAGTCCTTGAAAAACGTGGTTGTGCCGGAGAAATCAGACAACACCCCACTTATATTGGTTGTACAACCAGTGACACAAAAGTAGGACCGACTCCAATGATTGTACTCATACTTCACTTTGGCCACACCACTAGCCGCACCACCACAGGACATGCACTCCACCAAAAGGTATGCCGATATCGGTTGCCATAGCACCACCGTACCACATAAAAATCCCACTCCAAAGAAAAAGTACAGCAAGTCCACCGGCCGAAGACCTATCCCAACTGCAGAGACGGCCAATTCCTGCAGATTGGAACCCAATTCCAATTATTCCCAGTTTAAAAGACAATGCTTTCAATGTTGTTAGGGACTACGTTCATATATTCCCATCATGGGAAGATTATAGTGAAGACAAACACCATTTTCACATCTTCCTGTCCCACTTATGTGTAAGTGCTATCATTCATGGTGATTATTTTCCTGTTTTTACGATTGAACACATCAATGATTTACATTACATTGTTGTAAGTAGGCGAGGGTCAATCTGGATAGTCATGACGAGCAAAGCTTGCTTGCGCTTTTCAAGGAAGCATTGCAGCAGATGTCGGTGTTACCCGAGGAAATCACACTTTGATGGCAAGTCTATAAACGAATTTACGGTGAAGTCTCACATGCTAAATTTAGAAGACACTGAATGGAAAAACCTTGTTATGCCTTGGTCTCATTCCGAGGATGAGGTCATCGCCTATGATATCGCATGACAATTTGAACTTTTACTTTTACGCATGTGCCTTACGGATCTTTTTTGCAGGAAATCTGCTCGAAAAAGAATTCGGTTT
Organism: Aegilops bicornis; assembly: GCA_021605145.1. Lineage (NCBI taxonomy): Eukaryota > Viridiplantae > Streptophyta > Magnoliopsida > Poales > Poaceae > Aegilops > Aegilops bicornis. The sequence continues at coordinate 425,678,338 of CM038671.1, read as the reverse complement.
GAAAAGAACGACGAGGATATCGCAAATATGCTGCCTTTGCTTTGCTCTTGTTAGTACTGCTTTTCTGTATCCTTTGTACTTGCATACATACCTGGTTCATTATGTGACAGCAGTATGCATGATAGCTTGCTTATCAATTGTTCGCTCCAAATTATATGATCTGTATGAATGGTTATATTAGTGTAGAATATATCCAATGCCAATTGTCGGTGTCAAAACCGGCGGATCTCGGGTAGGGGGTCCCGAACTGTGCATCTAGGCGGATGGTAACAGGAGACAAGGGACACGATGTTTTTACCCAGGTTCGGGCCCTCTCGATGGAGGTAAAACCCTACTCCTGCTTGATTAATATTGATGATATGGGTAGTACAAGAGTAGATTTACCACGAGATCAGAGAGGCTAAACCCTAGAAGCTAGCCTATGGTATGATTGTTGTTCGTCCTACGGACTAAAACCCTCCGGTTTATATAGGTACCGAACAGGGTTAGGGTTACATAGAGTCGGTTACAATGGTAGGAGATCTACATATCCGTATCACCAAGCTTGCCTTCCACACCAAGGAAAGTCCCATCTGGACACAGGACGAAGTCTTCAATCTTGTATCTTCATAGTCCAGGAGTCTGGCCAAAGGCTATAGTCTGGCTATCCGGACACCCCCTAATCCAGGACTCCTCAAGAGCCCCGAACCAGGCTTCAATGACAACGAGTCCGGCGCCAGAGATTGTCTTCGGCATTGCAAGGCGGGTTCTTCTCCAAATCCCGTGTACCTGTTTGAATAGTGTCCGGCTTCTCATAAATATCGCGCTCCTTGGTTTCCACGCCCAATAATGGCCATCTTCCACGTGTTAAATGAATGCGGAAAGCCAGGGTATTTTTACATTTACCCCCCGAGCTGCGCAAATGAGCTGCCTATATAAGAGACGAGGATCTAGATCCGAATCGCATCATCTTCCCTTCGCGAGCTTTCATTGGAGCGCATCTGACAGAAACCCATTCCATCATGGACAGTCGACGCGGCTCCCCCTCTCGCCCTCCTAGTCCTCAGCCTGGGGATTGGGAGAGATGCTCCGCCCCAAGACAATGTAGCTAGTGACGCCCAAACCAAGGGATTTCTTCCCCAGCCTTCATGGTTCGGTTCGAGCCGGACTTGCCACCTATAAGGGCGGAAAACAAGCGGAGAGCGTCCCCAGTCCCTCCCAAGGAGAGCGGGTATGCCTTGTCCCTTATTTGATAAGAGGGCTCGGATTTCCAATTCATCCGTTTCTCTGGGGGCTCCTGGAGTTCTATGGCCTCAAGTTGCACAACCTTACGCTTGCTTCCATTCTGCATATTGCGGGCTTCGTGGCCCTTTGCGAGCTGCTTTTGGGCATCGAGGCTCATTTCGCTACCGTGGAAGAGGTTGTTACGCCTCGTACCCCATTCTCGGGGAGGGTCGATATATCAAGTGGGCGGAGCGAACTATGGCGCATCGCCGGGACCGGATATCTATCCGGAACCTCAAGAAGGCGTCCAAATCCGCCTTCGGAATGGTTTTATATAGAAGACGTCCCCACCGGACCCTGTTCGGATCGGCCTCCCGGAGTTCAGTAATGCTCCTTTGAAGAAATGCCTAAGCTGGCGTCCACGGAGCCCTCAGAGGGAAAATGATAGGGATGTCCTTTACCTGATGAGCCGAATAAGGTTGTTGGCTCATTCCGGACTGACCATGATCGGGGTCATGGCCACATGCATTACGCGAGGGGTGCAGCCGCTCCAGTATAGAGGCCACCCCATGTGGGATTTCAACGGGGAGGATGATGCCACCTGCCATGGCCATAAGGGGTCGGGATCGGTCGGCGATCTGATGAAGATCTTGTCCGCATTGTACAAGGGAGAAGAGGAGGAATTTCTTCGCGTCAACCCACAGGACGGGTTTTCTATGAACAATCCTCCAAGCTGGGTAAGCGGACATTTCTTTTTGCTCATCCGATCCATATTCCCATAGTCAAGTATCTCATTTTGTGATTTCTACGCAGGAACTGCGCCAGGCCGTAAAGGATATAAACAGCCTGCCTCCACAACCTAAAGATCCAGAACGGTTCCTCGATCCGGCCTCCCAAGAGGATCCGGACATATCGGTGGAGTTGATCGATGGGGTATTTCACCAGTTGAGCATTGATAATGCCCTGGTTGCCATTACGGCCGATTACCCCGGAATACTTCTAGCCTCGCAGGTAACGGAGACCGATGCCCCAATACATTGAGAATGATTCATCCTTGCTTATTTTTGATCACCGTACACCAACGGTGTTTTGCAGGGGGAGCCCTTGAGGCGGAAGGCCGAGCCTGCGGCGGCTAGCCAACAAGGGGCAGCACGGCCCAGCAGGCTAAAAAGAAGTGCGGTCCGGATTGAAGCGCCGGCGCAACGGTATGGCGTGTCACCTTATTCCCAGGTTTTATTCCGAAAGTCATACTAACTCTCGTGCTCTCTTCAGGAAAAAGAGCGCTCGCCGGACTATACCCGGAGAGGTTGCCAATCGAGCCTCCGCCAGCCAGGCTTCAAAGCCAGGCCCAGAAGCAGAGGCGAACATGAGGCGTGTGTCGGATGCTCCTCCGATAGAGGATGCCGACAGATTGTCCGCCACCAACTCCGAGGTGGAGAGTGCTATGAATCACAGGCGCCGCCGGACAATTCTTCGTGACACATGTTTCTCCCAAGAGGCGTTGAACGCCTTCAATTCGGGAGATGCGCACCTCCGTGCCGCTCAAGATGGTCTAGCCAGAGCCACGGAGGCGGTATGTAAAAGACATACGAGTGAGGAAATTTAATGCTTATATATGCCAAGAGCCCCGAGACTTGAAATAGTTAGAATAACTGATTTAAGGATCATTTATTGTGCAGGATCTTCTGTAAAAGAATACCCAACTGTCCCAGGAGCTTGAAGAGTGCAAAGCCCAACTTGAGGCCGCACAAGCCACGACAGGGGAAGCCAAAGAGACCCCCTCTGGTAACATACGCTTTTAAAAGATAAGTATGTTATGAAGTGCGGCGTGTATATAGATCTGATAATAATATTGCAGATGGCGCCGGGGTAGATCCGGACAAGCAACAACTCTTGCGCCAGTTAAAGGCCGGCGAGAGCGTGCTTACGAGGGTGAGGTAGGAGAAAAATAATCTCCAAGATGCTAACACCCAGCTGGGTGAGGAACTAAAAGATGTTCGTGCTCACCGTATGCGACTCCGTTAAGGAGAATCGGCGGCTTTGACGGCATTTTTAGTAAGTGCTTAAGCGAACTTTGAAAAGAGAGTTCGACGAGGAAGTCGACTAACAGAGTTATGTACGTAGGTATGCTCACAGCCGTCTGCATAGGAAATGCCCGGTTCTACGGGTGACCTTCTTCGAGCTCTTACAACCGCACGAACGAAGTTCGGCGGTGATGGCCATCTGTCTCCTGCTCAAGGCCTTGGGGAGCTTGCGAGAGAGGCTCCGGGGGCGCGGCGCTTCCGATTATGGAAGATATCGGCTGCCGTCAAGGCGCCAGGAGGCTCGGGCCATGGTGAAGACGCGGTACACGGTTGTGACCCAAACCACATGGCCGAGGTCGGACTGTGGGGCTGATGGGAAGGAGATCCTGTGAGCTTAGTGTACGGCCGGTAGAATTGGCCGCAAAGTATTCCCAGCAGGACTGTAAACTAGACAGCCTGATAGATGGCATTGAAGAGGAATACAATCAGTCAAATTGACTATGTAATTTAAGGTGACATGTAAAATGCCTTCTAGCCGGATTGTAGATTGTTTGTCATAGCGGACCTTTTCGCTTCAACCTCGGGACCCAATAGTCCGGAGTGTGTCCGAATACCCTCGCGGTTATATAAAAATCGGGGCATGCGTGGAGACCTGGCGTAGGGGTCATTAGTGCTTTATCAGACAAGTGCCCGACTAGTTATGTTATATTACATGGTTAGTAAGAAACATCTTCCAGGGAGAATAGTTCCTTTAGGGGTTCCTTTCTCGGGAGGCATGCCCTAAAGTGCATGTCCGCATTGCGAAAAAAGCGAGAAAAACATCTGGGGCAGATAAATAAATAGGTAAGAAATCTTATTTTAGTTCACCGAATCAATATTCTCTTAAGAACGCTAGCTTTCGGCTTCACCCGGTCTGAGGTACACATCCGGTGACCCGGCAGTAACAATCACAGAGGTGCTCCCTTTACCACCTAGCCGAACAATCGGGAACGTAGGGGTAAGCACAGGAGCCAGGCAACCTAGCTTGGCCAAAACTTAAGTCATATCGATGCATATAATGGTGAATAGAAGGTACATGCAGAAGTGTGACACATGTATTGGGCATGAAGCCCTTATAATTAAGCTTCTGTAAAAGAAGCCCCCAGGTACAATGAGCGCGGATAGCGCGTCAGGTGTGTGCGAACAATGCGCTAACGAGCCTTCAAATGCTGGAAAGAAAAAGGAGGGAGAAGGAGAAAAATAGAAGACAGCTAAAATGTAAAATATGGATGGAAGAAGGAGACGAACTCGAGAATCCGCGCTAGGCGTAGAATCTTCGGAGACGGGCTACGTTCCATGGGTTCGGCTCGAGTCGGTTATCCGATGCATCTCATGAACGATGCGCTACACCGGCAGGACTTGGTCGATGATAAAGGGACCTTCCCATTTGGGCTTTAGTTTGTCCTTTTTCTTGTCCGGCAGACGTAGAACTAGCTCGCCAACATTGTAAGTTTTGGCCCGTACTTCTCTGCTTTGATATCTCCGAGCCTGTTGTTGATAAAATGCGGAACGGGCTTTTGCTACGTCACGCTCCTCCTCCAAGGCGTCCAAACTGTCCTGCCGATCGAGCTTGGCTTCTCTTTCTTCGTACATGCGCACGCGAGGTGAGTCATGAATTATGTCACAGGGTAGAACTGCCTCTGCGCCGTATACCATAAAGAATGGTGTGAATCCGGTCGTGCGATTCGGAGTGGTCCGCAGCCCCCAGAGTACGGAGTCGAGCTCCTCAACCCAGTGCGTGTTAGATTCTTTGAGGGACCGCACTAATGTGGGTTTGATGCCGCTCATAATTAGACCATTTGCTCGCTCAACTTGACCGTTAGTTTGAGGGTGATAGACTGAAGCGTTGTCTAGCTTAATGCCCATGTTTTTGCACCAGAGTTTGACCTCGTAGGCCGTAAAGTTCGTGCCTTTATCAGTGATGATGCTGTGGGGGACACCGTAACGGTGTACGACCCCTGATATGAAGTCTATCACTGGTCCGGATTCGGCCGTCTTGACAGGCTTGGCCTCTATCCATTTGGTGAATTTATCCACCATGACCAGTAGGTATTTTTGCTTGTGGGTTCCCCCTTTAAGGGGTCCGACCATGTCAAGCCCTCAGACCGCGAAGGGCCAGGTGATGGGTATCGTTTTGAGGGTGGTGGGTGGCATGTGGCTTTGATTAGCAAAGAGCTGGCATCCGACGCATCATTGGACTAAGTCCTGAGCATCTGCCCGGGCCGTCGGCCAATAAAATCCTCAGACGGAAGGCCTTGCCTACAAGGGCCTAGGCTGCGGCGTGGTGCCCGCCGAGTCCGCATGAATTTCAGCGGAAGATTCCGCCCTTCCTCTTGGAGATACACCTTTGAAGGACTCGGTTGTGCTTTTCTTATAAAGCTCTCCTCGTGGACTTTATAGGCTTTAGATCGCCGCACTATGCAGCGGGCCTCGTTTTGGTCCTCGGGAAGTTCTGCCTGGTTAGGTAGGCTAGGAATGGTTCTGTCCCACGGGCAATGACCGCCATTATTACGTAATGAGGGTGTTATTTCGTTGGTAGAACCACCAAGCGTGTCGAATGTTCGGTGTGAGGCGGTGCGGTTGGGTCCGGTTGTCATTTCCGGACTCTCCCTCCCATAATACGGATGGCTTGAACAGTCTCTCTAGGAAGATGTTGGGGGGACAGCATCGCGCTGCGTCGCGTGCCAACACGTCTGCTGCCTGGTTGTTATCCCGGGCTATATGGTGAAATTCGAGCCCCTCGAACCGAGCTGACATTTTTAGAACGGCATTGCGATAGGCTGCCATTTTCGGATCCTTGCCATCAAAGTCTCCATTTATTTGGGATATCATGAGGTTCGAATCCCCGCGCACCTATAGGCAATGAATGCCCATGGAGACTGCCATCCGGAGACCATGTAGAAGGGCCTCGTATTCGGCTGCGTTGTTGGAGTCCGTATACATTATGTGAAGTACGTATTGAACTGTATCTCCGGTTGGGGACGTCAGAACGACACCAGCTCGAGCCAGCCAACATTTTGGAGCCGTCGAAGTGCATTATCCGGTTGGAATATGCGTCGTACTCTTTAGGGAGTTCAACGGTCCATTCGGCGGCAAGTCGGCAAAACTAGCGACTTAATAGCTCACCATGGCTTATAGGTTATGTCGAACGGGAGGAGCACAATGGCCCATTTGGCAATCCGGCCCGTCGCGTCGCGGTTGTTTATAATGTCGTTAAGGGGTACTTCGGAGGCTACTGTTATTGAACACTCTTGAAAGTAGTGTCGTAGCTTCCGGGATGCCATAAACACTGCGTACACTATCTTTTGATAATGCGGGTACCGTGACTTGCATGGAGTTAGGACAGTGGACACGTAGTAAACTGGTTTTTGAAGGGGGAACTTGTGTCCGTCCGTTTCTCGTTCGACAACGAGCACCGCGCTTACAACTTGATGAGTTGCCGCGATGTATAATAGCATTGGTTCGCCCATGTTGGGCGCGGCCAGTACCGGGTTTGTTGCCAATATGGCTTTTATTTCTTCGAGTCCGGCCGTGGCGGCATCAAATCCACTCGAAGTGTTCGGTGCGTCGGAGGAGGCGATAAAGGGGTAATGCCTTTTCTCCCAAACGGAAGATAAAGCGGCTTAGAGCCGCCACGCATCCAGTCAATTTTTGTATCTGTTTGAGGTCTTTTGGGATATCCAATTGTGACAGAGCTCGGATCTTGGCTCGGTTTGCTTCAATTCCTCTATCGGATAAAATGAAGCCCAAGAGCTTTCCTGATGTAAAAACGCATTTTTCCGGGTTGAGCTTGATGTCATATGTTCGGAGATTATAGAATGTGAGCCTCAAGTCGTCTACTAGAGTTTCGACATGCTTGCTTTTGACGACCACATCGTCTATGTATGCCTCCACTGTTTTGCCGATCTGGTTTGCCAGACATGTCTGAATCATGCACTGATATATTGCACCGGCGTTTTTGAGCCTGAAGGGCATTGTGTTGAAGCAAAATGGGCCGTATGGAGTGATGAATGCCGTTGCGGCTTGGTCAGGCTCTGCCATCTTAATTTGGTGGTAGCCGGAGTATGCGTCGAGGAAACACAATGAATCGTGTCCTGCGGTAGCGTCGATGATTTGATCGATGCGGGGGAGGGGGAAGGGATCCTTTGGGCAAGCCTTGTTGAGGTCCTTGAAATCGACGCATAGGCGCCAGGATTTGTCCTTCTTTGGTACCATCACCAGGTTTGCTAGCGATCCGGATGTTTTATATCTCCGATGAATCCGGCCTCCAATAGTTTGGCTAGCTCCTCTCCCATGGCCTGTCTCTTGGGTTCGGAGAAACGCCAAGAGCCTGTTTGGTGGCTTGAACCCTTTTAGGATGTTTAGGCTGTGCTCGGCCCGGCGTGGGATTCTGGCATGTCTGAGGGTGCGGGCAAAATGTCCCAATTTTCGTAGGAATTCTCTTAGTCTGGCGTCTACATCAGATTTAATTGTGCCCCGATGGAGGCCGTTTTGTAGGGTCCGTTGGATGGACTTGGAATTTGACTATTTCGTCCATTGGTTGAAGGAGGTGGACTTGGATCTCTTATCGAGTATCACATCGTCCCTATTCACCGTGGAGCGCAGTTGATGAGTTCCTCGGCCGCTAGGGCTTCGGATAGTGCCTCAAGGGCGGTCTGGCTGTCTTATTTTTCGTGAGTGCTATGTCCGGATCACTAGCAAGAGTGATGATTCCGTTGGGCCCGGGCATTTTGAGCTTCATGTACCCATAATGGGGTATAGCTTGAAAAATTGTGAATGCCTCTCGCCCTAATAGAGCGTGGTATCCATTGCTGAGCAGGGTCACTTGGAGCGTGACTTCCTTGGACCTGTAATTATCCGTGCGAACACCACATCCGGTGTGATTTTTCTGTCTGACGTGCTTCCCGGGATTATTCCTCTAAAGGTTGTGCTGCTTCGCTCAATGCGGCTCCAGTCTATTTCTATTTTTGGAGGGTTTCCTCGTAAATGAGGTTCAATCATTGTCAAATCCATGAGTACCTTGGCAAGGCGAAAGCCGTCCACTATCGGACTGAGGACCAATGCAGCTGGTGCTCGGGCTGTTCGGAATTTAGGTTCGTCACTAGCATTAAAGGTAATAGCCATGTCACTCCATGGGTTTATTGTTGCTACCTGGTAGACTTCGGCAAGGCTACGGAGTGTTCGTTTCCGCATATTATTTGATGCGAAAGTCTCGAAGACTGTTAATACCGTACTGGTATCCCTGGGCTGGTGCTCTAGAGCTAGAAGCTCTTCGCCACTTTTGGCCACCTGCCGTAGTATCCAACATGCTCTAAGACTATGAGTTGGAGTGGCGCCCTTTGTACTATGAATTTTACAAGGTCCATTGAGCCATCCCTCCAGTACGGTTCCATGCCCTATAAAGGGTTTTTGCTTTTTGGTATTTAACCCAGGTGCCTGGCGATGGTGCACCCTTTTATTTCGGACTGGGGTTGTGTTCAAGGCCGGATTGTCCCAAAATCTTGCTTCGGTTTTCCAGGCGCTTTCCATCGCACAAGATTTCGTACTATGGACGCCAAGTCGGCAAAGCGTGTAATGTCACGGCGACTTATAGCGTTTAGGATCCCGTTGTCCGTGCAATTATTGCGGAAGAATGAGATTGCGTCCTCCTCGGCAGTCCTTTATCCTGTCCATAACCGGGAGGAATCGCCCGATAATGGTGTCTTTATTTCGTGGGCTCTTGCCGAATTTGAGATAGGTCGCTTATGTTAGGGTGGGTGGGTGGAATTAAATCCGGAACCGCGCCCAGTCTGAGACTTAAGGGCCAAGGAGCTTCAGAACTTGGAGGCTTGGATTCTTGGATGTTGTCCAATGAATCTAGCCCGCTGCCTGACTTTAGGTTCAGGGCTTGCGTGACGTCCTCTCCTTCGCGGGAATCCGGCATGGAGGGATCGGGAATCTGGACGTAGCTAGTCCTTAAGATAGAAGAAGGGTCACCGTATTGTTCCTCTACCACAGCAACGCGGTGGGTAACCTAGGGAGAGTTAATCTCTCTCAGATCGGGTTTAGGCCCAATCTGATCATAGTCTGTAGCGACTACCAGGGCGGCGATGCGATCCAAGAGCTTGTTTAAGGAAGAGAGCTCCATCGGATCTAACTGCTCGGCGAGCTCCGAGTCAACGTGAAGATTGCTTTCAATGACCCGAGAAGTCATCGTCGGCGCGGCGGCCGAACAGGCGGTCATAAGAAAACCGCCTAGCCGGAGAGTTTGGCCGACAGCCAAAGCTTCTTTAGCAACAGCTCCGTCTTTAAAGACGGGATGAGGCATCCTTCACGGCAACAGCGACACATAGGAACTCTCAATGAAAGCACCAATGTCGGTGTCAAAACCGGCGGATCTCGGGTAGGGGGTCCCGAATCGTATGCGTCTAGGCGGATGGTAACAGGAGACAAGGGACACGATGTTTTTACCAGTGTTGGGCCCTCTTGATGGAGGTAAAACCCTACTCTGCTTGATTAATATTGATGATATGGGTAGTACAAGAGTAGATCTACCACGAGATCAGAGAGGCTAAACCCTAGAAGATAGCCTATGGTATGATTGTTGTTCGTCCTACGGACTAAAACCCTCCTGTTTATATAGGCACCGAATAGGGTTAGGGTTACACAGAATCGGTTACAATGGTAGGAGATCTACATATACGTATCGCCAAGCTTGCCTTCCATGCCAAGGAAAGTCCCATCCGGACACGGGACGAAGTCTTCAATCTTGTATCTTCATAGTCCAGGAATCCGGCCAAAGGCTATAGTCCGGCTATCCGGACACCCCCTAATCCAGGACTCTCTCACCAATGAAATTTTTTAGCTTTGCATTGTTCTTGCAAGTACTTGTTGTCCTTTATCAGTGTACTTATATTGACAGGTAGTTGTTCATGTACCATCACTCTGCAGCTTATTTTCCTTTGCCCTCCATTTTCTACACATAAGATCTATATTTACTCTTACCATAAGGTTGGATAACACCGATGGTACTGAAGAAGTTTAGCTCTGCATTGCTCTTGGTTGTACCTTTTGCCTGTATTGCTGTACTTAAATTTATAGCTACTTGGTTATGTAGCATCACTCTTCATCTTATCTTAAATATTCTCCATTTTTTATTATATTGTCTCATCTATATTTACTCTTAACAAAATGTAGAATAAAGGCAATGCTTATGAAGAAGATTATGTGGTAAACTTCTTGAATTGCCCCCCATCAGCATGGAAAAGGGCTTTATAGAGCCTGCCTTCACCAATAATGTAAGTTTGTCCTTCTCAAGCCTTCAAACTTTGTTATGTATATTTGCTTAGGCATGACTACAGTAGCTGTTTATTTTTGGTGTTTGCATCAAATTGCATGTTTAAAGTTTATTATGTACTCCAGTTCATAAACAAAAGTTTGTCCTTCTCAATTTTAGTTTTCAGTTGTACAACCAAGTTCCTTCTTCATACCATGTAAATTAAACTATACAGAGCAAGTGATGCCAATCTGAAATGGGATAAATTGACAGCACACTAACCATTGATACTTATGAGTTCTTGATACGTAATCCGGTGGTGTCGTGAAGTCGCCAACTCCTTCACAATGTCATTTCCTGCCATGTCTTGACTGAACAATACCATATTGTGTTAATGCTATTTTAAACTATGTCACTTTATTAAATCGATCTGAAATGTGATGAATTGTAAGACCGATACTTATATGTGCAAAACATGTCATACATGTCTGCTTGTTTATCTTTCAGTGAGGAGGATATAAGTGTCAAACAAGTGCGATCTCACCAAATTTTGCTCAGCTGCTTGTGCTACTGACTCCGGCAGGGCTAACCTTTCTTGAACTCTATTGAAGTGATGTCAGTTTTGTATATTATTTTGTCGGCGTGTTTAGTTGCACTGGTGGCGATCTTTGATGCCCAGTGTATGTAATCTGCTGTCTGTTTGTGCCTTATTATCATAGTGGCAAACTTTGATGCCCAGTGGATGTAATTTCTTTATTGTATAGTCTAGGTTTTTTTCTTATTCACGATGCTGCAGTTATTTTACTGTATATATATCATGTCTTCACAGTAAACCGGCCAAACCGTAAAATTACGGTACATAATCGGGCCGTCATGCAAATCACCATGTATGATCCGCATCATGGGCCCCGCCATCTTGGTCCGTTAACATGCCTAAATGTAAACTGGCCCACTAGTAGATTCAGGCCTTTAATAGGCCGAGTAAACCGCCTGCCCTATTTTCCCAAGAAAACTCAATGGGCCTTTAGGAGGCTGAAAAGTAAATTTGGGCACAAAGCGTCCGAAACGGTTCATGGGCGGCGGCGGGCGAAATAGACCCCAGCCCATGAATGTGCCAATCAAATCATGGGCTTATAACGAGCCAAAATTGTCTCGGTCCTTGTTTGGCCCAATCAGATTATCGGTCATGAAAGCGGCGGATGCAAACCGGTCGTAGTTAGAACCAACTATATGACGGGCTTTTAACAGGCGAAATTAATATAGGGCGAAATGTTAAACGGGCCCTTAACAGCGAGAAACTAATATCGGGCGAATTACTAAATGGGCCTTTAGCAAATGGGCCCAAAAGCGTAGCGCCCGGTTGACGGGCGAATCGATATGGGTCATAATTTAGCCCAAAGCCTCTTAAAGGATCGGACTGATCTGGGCCATAATTTGGCCCCGTAACGTGGTAGGCTTTTAACGGTCGGATCTCATATGGGCCATTATTAGGCCCGGGCGTGTGAGCCATTAATGGACCGGATCAAATATGGGTCGGCATTTGGCCCAAAACATGGCAGCCAGTTAATGGGCCGGCCTACTAGGGTTCTCAAAATCTTGTGGGCCTATAGCTGGGCCGACCCATTAATGTCGGCGAAATCTCATGGGCCTTTACCTGGGCCGGCCCATTATGGCCCACAAAATCTTGTGGGCCTTTAGCTGGGCCGTCCCATTATGGGCCACAAAATCTTGTGGGCCTTTAGTTGGGCCGGCCCATTTAAACTTTATGGGCCACTGTTGGGCCGTTCCATGTGTCGACGTATCATAGGCACTTTGGGTCCAATGAGTGGATGACATCTGTCCCAACGGTGAGCCGACACGTGTTTCCTCCAGCCAATGATGATTTTACACGTGGAAAATCCCCATTGGTCGGTCATTAACCGGTTATAGGATCCAAAACCGGACCCGATAGCTTAACAGCGTTCCATTACGGTGGATGCCACGTGTCGATCACCCTTGACGAAAAGCACTTGTGACGCGATTTATCGTCATGGAAGTGGACACTTCCGTGATGATAATTTTGGTAATGTCATGGAACACTTCTCTGACAAGACAGTATGACTATCTTGATTCTGTCATAAAATTGTCATGGATGTACATGCATGACGGAAAACGTGACCTGCTGTGACAAACACGTATCATCACGGAAGTGTATTTTTTTGTAGTGCCTAGGTCCAAAGTAGTAGAAGTAGCACAAAAACATTTTTTGAGTGTAGGCTTTTCCTTGCTCAAGCCTGCCTACTAGAATCGCCAGTGCTTGAAAGGAAAAGTGAAGGAAAAACATAGGAATTGGAGAGTTTCCTATGGTACTACTATTCATGCATTTGGTTCAAAGGAATGGAGCAAAGGAAAACTGTAGGATTTGTTCCTTTAGTGTCTCCTTGAAAGAAAAATCGTAGGAATTTTAATTTCCACTTGTCCTCCTTTTCAAATTCATATTAATGAAGCACAAGACTAAGAGATAGTAGCATAATAGCATTATAACCATACATTTTCTTGTGGTTTGACTTAATCTCACCATGCTTCTTTGCATCCTGTGATCTTCCAATTCTTGTGAACCAAACACCCAGATTGGCAGAAATCCTGTGTTTCTAAATTCTCTGTTTTGCACGTGCATTCATGTCCTATTTCTGTCTATTTCCTATCCCTCCATTTTTAGAATCCTCAAATTCAAACAAGCCCTTACACAATTACTTCTATTACAAACATGTGTCAAAGAAAACCTTGTGTGGTTTGTCCTACTCCTGCTGCGCTGTGTTCCACCCCAGCTCTGCTGCTCCAACGACGGAAGGGTTCACCATAGCAGGGATCCGCTCTCCAGACTGTCTTTTGCCGCCTCAGATCTTCTTCCCCGCCGCCGGCAGGCACGACAACTGCATTACCATCATTAGCTGAGCAGATGACCTTGAGGACTACATGGGTCCGCAAGAGAGGTCACACTCTTCCATGTATGCTTATGTTATGCATCGCTTAATATGATGACATGCTACTTTATCGTCGTGTTCACCTATTAGACTCCGAGTCAGGTCCAAACTAATGCTGAAACTTGAGTTTTTAAATGGTTGTGGGGTACATATTAGGCGGCAATCGGTACTATCATCTACTATCCGGTTAATCTCGGGTGTCTACTATGAGTTTCATGTTGGGTGCAAACAAACATTAAAGGAGCCATTATCTCGTATTATTTTAACTAAAGCTATTATTTGCACGCTATCATTGGTTTTGGGTCTATCCACGGTTTGCTACCATCACTCTGGATTTGTGCATGCACTCCTTACATAATCTCACTATGTTTTATTCCTATGCATATGGGTTATTGTACACAATGGGCCCGAACATGTAGAGCAAAAGGGACGAGCCTTGCGTGGCAATAAAATTTCATGCAGACATCGCTCCATGGTGGGCGCAAAGGCAGCCCCCCTCCACCCATTTCGGATTGTAATCAAGAGGAAGATAACCGTTCTGAGGGGGATTCATAAGGAGAACACCACTCCTATTTACCCCTGAGGTCTTCGCTCTAACTTGGCATGCTGATGTTGGTAATATCATGCATATGGTGCCTTGCATTGCTTACTTTATACATCAAATATGTCATCTACTTAGTTTAGACATGCTTTGTGTGAATGCCATCTGTTTAGTTTCTTTATCATATATGTGAATCATGCAATGCCATCTTGTTTAGCCAGGCATCATATATGTGAATTTTGCAATGCCACCCTGGTTAGACAGTCATCTTATATGTGAATTATATCATTCCATCATTTTTTATTATGTGTTAAAATTGTCAACAATTTTAGTACATTCAATTACTCTTCCTGTGCATCAGCCATTCGGCGCGGTCATGGAAAAATCTGGAGTGGAAATAAGGTCTTCAGAGCAGACAATGCTATCTAACGAAGCGCATGTCTTCTTTGGTTACGAATAGCTCCTCGGAGGAGGATCTAGAGGCAGATGACCGATCCTATTTCCTCCCCCGAGGTGCATGCTCTAACTTGGCGGTTATGTTGCTCATATCGTGCGTATGGTATCTTGCATTGCTATGTCATTTTCTTAGTTTAGACATGCTTTGTGTGAATGCCACATGTTTAGTGTCTAATTACCATATATGTGAATTATGCAATGTCATCTTGTTGCAAGACATTATATATGTGAATTATGCAATGCAATCTTGTTGCAAGGCATTATATATGTGAATTATGCAATGCCATGTTGTTTAGCCAAGCGTCATATATGTGAATTATATAATGTCGTCCTTTTTTGTATTTCTTGTTGCATTTGTCGACAATGTATGTATATTCAACTGCTCTTCCTGCGCATCAGCCATTTGAATTGGTGATGGAGAAATCTGGAGTGAAAACAAGGTCTTCAGAGTAGACAATGCTACTGCTTTGAAGCGAGATATCTTCTTTGATTCTGAGATAGCTCTTCAGAGGAGGATTCAGAGGTAGATGAACAGTCCTATTATCCCCCTGAGGTGTATGCTCAAACTTGGCAGGGTTATACTACTCATATCATGCATATGTTGTATTGCAATGCTTAATTTTTACATCATATACACAATATTGAATGCCATCTCCTTAGTTGACACATCATATATGCAATTGCCCTCTGCTCACTTGCTTAGTATATAAATCATATATTTGAATTATATCATGCCATGATGTTTACATAGACAACATGTATCTGAATTATGGTATGCCAACCCATTTTCTAAAGACATAATATAGTTATATCATCTCATCCTGTTTACATAGTCATCATATTTTGAATTATGTCATTCTATCCGTGAATTATATCATGCCATCATGTTTCCATCGACGACATGTTTGTGATTTATGGCATGCCAACAACTTTAATAGACACATCGTATAGTTATATCATGTCATCCTGTTTACATAGTCATCATATTTTCAAGTATGTCATTCTATCCTGTTTAGTTAGCCATCATACATGTGAAATTGTGTCATGCTATCCTGTTTAATTAGCCATCATATATGTGAAATTATGTCCGACAACATAAATGTGAATTATTTCATGCCCTGTTTTCTTCGCTACTATCCATTGCACTTGTCTATCTTACAATATCTGTACATTCAATTACTTTTCTTGTTTATCAGCCATTTCAACTGGAGGGGGTGATGGCAGTATCTGTGGGATTAAAAACACGGTCTTCAGAAAAGATCATGCTACCTGTTGATGCAGATAGAACCATGGTTGTACTTGCCCAAGAACCAGCCCCACCACACATAAGCCAGACTCACGCAGATTGTACCCCTAACCAGTTGGACAGAGAACCAGCTACACCCGTTCTAACCCCAACCCCATCAGATAGTAACCTAGTTCCACTTGACACAGCACCGTCTCCACCACAGAGCACCCAAACACGAGCAGTTAGTAAGGCAACTGCAGTGCCAAAAGCACGAGGACCTCCACTCTGAACCCCAAGTCAATGCTTAAAGTAGAAGAAGAATTGTTCTCAGGTCAGGTTTTGTAGCTATAGTTCATACTACTTTGCTCTTGCATCACTGTATTTACTCATACCAATTAATTTCAAGTTTGAAGGATGTAATTAAAACTCCAATGGCGCAACAGGTATGTTTTAAACTTGTTTCTTTAACGTGTTTGCCGTTGTAACTTGCTGTTGATTTCAGTTTCAATTGAATAAACAGTTATGTTCTCATGCCATGCACATTACAAGTGTTGTTATTGTTGTGTAGTTTCCCACACTTATATTTTGTCTATGCTGCTTTGTCTTAAATAGATATGATTCGAACTGTCTGTATCTTGATTTGGCAACATAAACTAGAATGATATCGACCATATAGTGACCATACTACATAGATATATGTTTGTTTCATGTTGTTATCTTGTCCACCTTACTACTGAACTGGTTTATCAAAATGAGTTTCATATACAACATGGTAAACCTGTGATGTGTTTGTTTGTTTCTCTTTTAGAACGCGGATAAAATATTGGAGAAGAGTACCCCATTATGCAATGGTAAAGGAAGTAATGCAGATAAGGTTCAAGATAGTGAGACATCCTTGTTGGTCTCCAAGAAAGCTGGTAAAAACTATATTGAAGACACTGAGACAACCCCAAAGTTATGTCTTCATGTAGTGTTCGAGTTCTTGGCTACTCTTGTTGGCACTTGACTCTTGAACTCGCTACTGAATCGGTCGGCTTCTTGAGTCTCAACTTCAAGTTGAAAGACATCGATCGGATGTTTTGTAACGAGAAGTCAAGCATCGAGGAAGTCCTTGCAGAATTCGGATGCATACTTTCCGGTGCAACAACAAGTCTTTGGAGGATTTAAGTGCCAAACAAGAGAAAGTTAATAAGCTTGCTAATCATCTTGCCCGACATTATGGGTACCCAGGATATTGTTTCTTGAGCTCTCTGAAGTGGTTTGATTACGGACTTGTTTTCTTCTTGGCGTTTATTTGCACGGGTCGCCAACTTTGACAACCAGTGTATATAATATTTTGCTTTCTTCCCTATATTTGCATCGGTGGCGAACTTTGATGCCCAGTGGATGTAATATGTGTAATAGCCGTGATAGCCTAGCGTAAGTTGCTTGCTTATTTATTTCCTTGTTGTCTTGTTTATTTGTTTGCTTGTAGTCAGTGCAGTTCTTTTTCCGCGGTGTGCTAGTGGCCGCAATAACCTATTTTTTAAAACTAGGCCACAATAACCATGGGCTACATATTTACTGTACTTACCATGGGCCTCCTACGGGCCGTAGAAACAATGGGCCATCTAAGGGCCGTAGAAAAACAATGGGCCTTCTACGGGCCGTAGCATCAATGAGCCTTCTACGGGCCGTATGATCGATAGGCCAAACATGGGCCAATAACAGACCGCATTATGGGTCGTAAATGGGCTAGATTTGGAGTCATCCGTTCATGAGCCAACAATAACGGGCCGTCGTTAATTGGCCGTATTTGATGACCCTATGAAAACGGCCCAACAGATTAACGGGCCACAAACGGGTCGATTGTAACCACAGGCTGAATTTGGCCCACAAGCAGAAAAGGCCAGTAACGGATCGTAAGTAACCGAATGCTGAAAATGAACCCAAGAATAAATGGGCCCTGAGAAGGCCAAAAGATAACACGGGTTGGAAACGGCCCAATGGAATAATGGGCCATTAATGGGTATAAAGCGGTACACTATTCATTGCTGGCCAGATTCACCACGGGCCGTTAATGGGCCAAGAGTTACAAATGGCCTCGTATGGGCTGAAAGACATCACGGGCCATACATGGGCCGGAAGTTACAACGGGCTGGAATCATATTGGATGACCCAGATGAAGCTACTAGGCTTCATTCCGATAGGCCGTAACGGGTCGTGAGTTATTGGGTCGTAAATGGGCTATATACGAACAGGCCGTTAACAGGCTTTCCGTGGGCCGGCCCATTACCTTTTGACCAAATCAAATGGGCCGGCCTTTTCACCGGAATGGGCCTCTGTTGGGCTGTGACATGTGTCGACGTATCATAGGTGCCTCCTGTCCAATGAATGGATGACATATGTCCCAACGGTGAGCCAACACATGTTTCCTCCGGCCAGTGAGAATTTTACACGTGGAAAATCCTCATTGGTCCGGGCTGTTAGCGGGTTATTGGATCCAAAACCAGACCCGATAGCTTAACGGTGGCCCGTTATGGTGGATGCCACGTGTCGGTCACCCTTGACGAAAGCACTTCCATGACGCGCCATTTATCGTCATGGAAGTGGACACTTCCGTGATGATAATTTTGGTAATGTCATGGAACACTTCTACGACAGCACAGGTATGACTATCTTGATTCTGTCATAAAATCGTCATGGATGTACAACGATGATAGAAAACGTGACCTACTGTGACAAACACATATCATCACGGAAGTGTATTTTTTTGTAGTGAACCCATGGCCTCGCACTCCCATTCGGGTGGACCAATGGCGTTCCGACAAAACCAATCTATTGCCAGCGCACCCTCCCAGCCACTCCGACCAACTCCCTTTTGGGCTAAGTCCTGGGTGGCCCCGATGTCAACCCATGAGATCCAACGGCCACCGTCGTGGCAAAACAATAAACATTCCCAAATGGGGACAAGTGCACATAACCAAACTCGGGCTCACAAGGCTTATGTCCGCCTACTTGGCCAAGGTAGCGCGCGCCCATAATCTTCCCTCATTGGAGGCACTGGCAAGAGGCATGACAATAGACCCAATTAGGACCCCCCATAAGGCAAGTGTGGTTGCACTGGTCAGCTCGATTTGGTGGCACCATGACTCAGCCAACAATTATTCAAGTTTGATTACAATCCAGTTAAACTTGAATGCAATAAACTGAGCCATAATAAAATAACATGATGCCACTATAATGCATGATACCAACATAAGCATGGGGGTGCAACATCATCAACGAACATAAGTCATATATCCGAATGAGCACGGCATACTGAAGGCATGAATATCACAAGTATAACACTACTCATAGCATACATGACCACTAGCATCAAAAATAAATACCAAGCAAGAACATATCAAGATTACTACCAAGCAAACATATAACTAGCTAGATGCAAAGGAACATGAATAGCAATAGTACTGGATAACAGACGATAAGCATGCATCAGAACGAACATCACTACTACTATCATGTACTACTACCAAGCATGACATACGAAAGTAATACTAGCAAGAATACATGATAACCAGGTGCATCCGAACATGTCATGAAACTATAAACATTACCGAAACACCGATAACAGTAGCAAAACAAACCGGCTGTTATTAAATGTTAAAGTAGAAAATCATGGTTACTGCATGCAATCATGCAGGTGGTTGTCGTGGCTTTCTTGGGAATGAAGAAATCACCGGGGAGAAGTGCGAAAGGAATCGTCGGAAAAATTTCTCTCTCGAAGGGGCTGATTAGGGGCAAGGGCATAAAGGTCATTTTCAGAATGTTAAAACATAATGAAAATGGTACCAACATGACGGGCTCGACGATACGAAGAAGTGGGCTTTGGAATCACCTCATTTGGAGTTACGGTTGTGGAGTTATGACCATTCGTTCGTTAGGCAGAAAAAGAAATAATAAGTTTTCATTTCTGCTCTTAACGGATGAATGTTCACAAACTAGAGGTTTCGGCCGGCGGCTGAAAAAAAAAACAGAACGCGTATTTTTAAAAATACCTTTGCGATGTACTGAAAGCATATTCTTGACAGAAGGCATAGAGAAGTACGTTTTCACTACACGAAACCGTAGTTTACAAATACGCTTCCACTTGCCACATCAGTTGAGCGGGGTCAACTCCCCGTGTCACTGACTGGTGGGGTCGCATGGGTGGGGCCCGCCTGGCCAGGCCAGCGCCTTCAACCTCTCGCGCCGGACGAAGCAGAGGCGCGGCCGGCTGCCCCGACGGCGACTGCGGGCGTGTACGGCCACCATCCGCGACGCTCCGCCTACCGAAACGCTCAGGATAAGAAGACGTATCGATGGGTGGTGAATTTGACCGCCGAGGAGTTCTGGAGCGGACGCGGCCATGCCCGCGGCGGAGGAGGGGTTCGTTCGCCAGCGAACTCGTGGCAGAAAGCCACTAGAGGAGAAGGGGGAGTACCGGGGAGGCTTCTAGGTGGCAGGGGAGGCGTCTGGAGGTGCTAGGGGGAAGAGGGGAGGCCTTGCTTGCCGAAATCGAGAAGGACAGGGGGCGGCGGCGATGGCAGGCGAGGGGAGCTCCTCTGGCTCAGGCTGGTGACTTGGGGGATAGGGGAGAGTGGTGGATGTGATGAGGTGCTCGGGAGGCCGCGGGGAGGCCTATATATAGCCGGGACGAGGGAGGGCGACCGCGGACGCGTGGTCGTGGCTCGGCCATGGCCGCGTACGCGTGTACACGCCAGCGAGCTCGACGGAAGGCGACGGAGGGGAGCAAGGGGCAGGTCATGGGGCAGAAGAGGTCGAGGGGCACGGGGGGAGAAGCAGACAGAGGAGGAAGACGACAGCCACCTGCCGCGCGTACGTGGGCGCGCGGCGACGAGCGCCAGCGAGCGGGCTGCCAGAAGAGGAGAGAGGTCCGGGGTGAAGAGGACGGCGAGGGTGAGCTGGGAGACACGCCCGTGCTCACTGAAACGCCAAGCGGGAGAGGGGCCCGAGGCAAACGACAGCCAGCTCGTGCCACTGCATGCCAAAGCGGTGGCCAGCATGCAGGCTGGCATGTACAGGACGCAACGGGCTGGAAAATGTTGTCTAGGTGAAGTCTCTCCAGAGTAGGTTGCAACTGAGGTGATAGAGAAACAAATGACATTGTGGTTGGGTGGAACTAAGCTCTGAAGTTTGCTGTTGCAAACTATATCATGAAACTGTGGTCAACAGAAGTGAGATTAGATCCAAATAAGATGTGTGAGGTTTTTAGGTTAGGAAGGACTATAATCCTGTAAATTTTGAGATGATTTGGACAAGTATTTAATATAGTTGCTTTACAACTACTTCCTCCGTCCAGGTGCATATGGCACCTAAAAGAATTTAGGATTTTCAAGTATATTAGTCGCCTATCATTAGTTAGCACTAATGACTCGTATGCCTACCCCAATGCACTTAGCGTTTTCAGCTTCACATTTATCTCCCTTCCCATATGCAAACCAATCAGCCGCCTCTACCATTTACTTTTTATTTGCATGCATGCATGCTGGACCTAAAGAATTGCGTGAAACAATCCGTTAGCCTATGCATGGTTAGTCCTACCATCATTGCACTTAATGCGGGATTAACTAGAGGGAGAGAAAAACGTGATGAGCGTCCAATCAACGTAGGCCTTGTTCACGGTGCCATTTCTTAGGTGCCCTATACACTTGGACGGAGGAAGTACATAAATTGGTCCATAAACAAGAACAGGAAGAAGCACTCACTAGGAGTGATGACTTGGGCTGAAAATGAACATGACAGAATGATTTGGGCATATGAGAGTGCCATAAAAATTTCATGCCATTTGGCCTAGCCAAAATGGTACTTCCTTCATACAGCACCTCTCTGGACAGAAACTTAGGAAAAATCCTGAGGGAAAATGGCTAGATGAAATGATCCCAAATCTTGTGCAGATAGGTTATATGGGTAGGAGAAGGTCCCGGAAAATTTTCAGCAATAATAGAGCAAGATAGAATATACTTGCTTCACTAATTGAAAATTTGGACAGAAACAAAGAATTGAAGATGAGCTCACATGGATGCATTGCATGAGCTCAGTTCTTGAGGAGAGCTTTTATTTGATGATAGGAAGGACCATGCAAAAATTCAACTCAACTGGATTAACCTAGCTAGTACTTCCTTCACAATGAATTCCCTCAGACAAGAACTTTGAAAAAATGCTCAGGAATATTTACTAGGCAAATGGAGTTGAATTTTGGCACGAGGCAATGATATGGACATGAAAAGGTGTCTAAAAAGTTTGGGGTCAATCAAGCAAAGATAAATGACACTTCCTTCTCAAAAAGCCAGTGAGGACAGTATGAGAAAATAACTATTTGTGAATTATCTTTGATGATGCCAAGGAAGTATTTTGACATATTTGAGCAATATATGACCCAAACAATTTATGAGAATTATTTGGGAATTTTAGGAGTGATGGAAATATAGGTTGCTTCACAACCTAGGGCAAATTGGGTTACTCCTTTAACAGAAAAAGGAATATTCCCAAGGAAAAGAAAATTGAGGTTGGTCCAAGATGGAAATGGCAAGGTCTTGGGATGGATATGAGGATGACAAGCCACTCCGGAAATAAAGAAGAGGTCATCTTCCCACATAGCCACGGAAAAAGAAAACTCAAGAAAAAAATCTCAGAAAATCAAATGAAAAAGAAAGGGCCAAAAATCAGGGTGTGACACAAACACAGCTACCTGTCTTTGTTGTCACCCAAGGGTAAGTACTTTGATTTGTTAATAAGACCTTTATTGTCATATACTCATAAGCTTTCTTGTATTTGTCATAGAGCCAAGGCCAATGCTGGCAAGAAACAGAAAGTGGGTGGTTCTTCTAAAGCTCCCGAAGCGTCTGAGCTGGAGAAGCAAATAGTGGAAATCCCTGAGGCCCCCATCCAAGCCCCCGAAGATCCTGTTAATCAAAATGAACCGACTCCGCAAATGGAAGCTGCCATTCTTGAGCCCATGGACACTGAGGTTGACCCGCCGAATCCTAAACCGCCCACTTCTGCCAAGTCCACTGATAAGAGCCCTACTGATGCTGATGGCGAGGACATTGTTGTTACCGGGCCAGCCTTTAAGGCACCCGAGGTCTCCAACGTGCTAACTAAGCATTCCACTAAAGAAGAAATACCCTCTTTGGATAAGGACAAGGCAAAATTGGATCTAGAGAGTTACTCCTCATTCAACACAGGTGAGGTGTACGCGGGTTATTTAAGCCGCCTTCATACAAGCCGGGACATGGAGGCCGGGTTAGTCCAGTTGATGAAGCAAAAATATGAGGTATGAATACATCAAACCCCTTTTTATCCTTGCATACATATATATCCATAGTAGCCCCCAAGTCCTAAGTATAGGAAGAGCTCTGAGTGTGCTTGAGACTTGTGGAAAAATTCAAAGTGTAGCCCCAAGGGCCGGCTTATCTTTCAAAGATGAGCCGGATCTTCAAAATATCAACTTGGAATGAACCTCACAGAACTCGCAAGGGCCGACTCATATTAATAAGATGAGCCAAAGTGTCAAAATATGCATATTAAAGAACCGCACGTAGCCCCCAAGGGCCGGGTTATCTTGACAAGAGAACGCGGGTCTCGTGATTACTCACTATAAAGAATTTAGCCCCCAAGGGCCGGCTTATTGGTGAGCTGGGTCAAAACATAACTTGAAAGGACCTACATTAGCCCCCAAGTGCCAAATATATTGCTTGCAATGTGCTTGGGACTTGAACAGTAGCATTAGAATAAGTCTGACCCATACTGAACTGCAAATATGACCTCAAATCCTTCTTGCAGGAAACATTAAGCCTGAAAGAGTCGCAACTAAGCGACTTGCAGAAAAACGTGGAGTTGCAACAGGCTGAGACCATCAAAGTTGAGTCAAAACTGAAATCCTCATTGGAAGACATTGGAAAGCTCAAGGCAAACTTTGATGCAGAAAGAAGCACTTGGGAAACTGACAAAGCTGCATTGCTGAAAAGAGCAGAAGAGGCTGAAAAGCAACTTAAGCCGGTCACTAACGAGCTTGCCGGTTTAAAACAACATATATCCCAAATGACAACCGCCATCTTTGGTAAGTCAAAACTTGCACTTAATTGAAGCTAGTCATACACCAATGCAAATATTGTAACCCGCCTGGCGACTCAAAATACTTGACTCCTTAACTCAACTGACTTGTGTTGTAATTGTATGACAGGTGCCAGGAGTGCCAACCTTGCCAGAACATGTTGTTAAAACTTAAAGTTGTTTACTCATTAACGGAGCAACTTTACTCTGAAGCCTGCTAACCCTTGTGGTCGTAGCAAGCTTTAAGAAGCCTCCAACTGCTATCAAGACTATGTTGGAACATCTATCAACTGTGCCATCACAGATTGAAGAGATAAAGCTATCAGCCGCCCGCGCCGGAGCCCTTAACGCTTTAAGCCGGGCTAAGGCTTGGCAGTCAGAGTTAGACCCGACAGAAATGGCCAGCGGGTGCCCAGAGTTCAATGATGATGGATCGCTCTTAACAGAAGAAGACTTTGCCAAATATGCTATCGAGATGTGGCCTCTGGTGTGTCAACTTGCGCAAGAGGTGGATCTGTCCAAATATCAGGCAGCTTATGACAGCAACAACACCCGCATTAAGCCGCCATCTCATGAAATCGTGGATTTAACTCCTCCAAGGCGTAAGCACAATTTTGCCTCTGACCTTGATCCTTCTGTCATTCTTAATGTTGAAGCTACCTTCGAGTCGTTAACAAGTATCGACTGGACATCGACTACTCTCCAGATGGCAGACGAGGGAGAGTCGGCACAGGGTGACCCGGAAGCCTCTACCTCAAGGCGCCGGGATGACAATAACCCGCCAGGACAAAACCCGGACGGCACTAACACCGACTCAACGGAGTGATGTAACTCCAGAAATTCTTGGTCAAGAAAAACCATTGGGACTGAGTTGTAGCCTTGTAATAGGTAACTGAAAAACAAGTATCTGCTCTGCCATGCCTTCGTGCATGTATCGCGAACTATGCTTCAGCAACGCAATCTTTTTCATTGTGTCTTATATTTAATCTTTTGACTTTGCCACAGTTTCTTGCAAGCTTGATATGTAATCTGGAACAAATCCAACAGTGTCTTGTACTGGCAACTTAGAATTATCATTCGTGGCGAGTTAAATACCCCGACAATCCAGGGCGACTTAGAGTCACTTCCAGCTTTTAAAGAGATCACTTTGGCGGCCTACAACCTCAATAAGCCCAATGTAGAGCAATTTAACCTGTAAAAGGTTTCTACAAAAAAGAAATATAGAGTATGAATAACTCAAGTATTTATTAAGTCGGCCAGCAAAGCATGACCAAAATAGATTTTTTTTTTGAAAAAACTCAATTTTTTGCTTCAAAGAAGCTTGGCATGAAAAGCCTTTTATCCCGTAAGCCGACTCTCACGTGACATAAATCTGTCGCTTAAACCTTAACTAGTTTAGGGTCTTATTGAAAAGATTGACTATTAAGAGTACGAACGGGCCACATAGTGGAGAGACTACAACAGACAGGTGAGTTTATCCTCGCTCACTGTAAGCCGGCTCTCACATGACATAAGCTGTCGTTTTAACCTGGACAAGTTGCAAACAGGCAGGTTTAACTCGGTTGTGGCATGAAATCCAGTCAAAATGGGTTATAAAGCTATACTCATTTAGTAGGAAGCCCCCGAACGACCCATAACATGGCATAAAAGCCGACCAAGAGGGTTACAAAGCTATGCTCATTGAGCAGGAAGCCCCCAAGTGACCTAACATGGCATAAAAGCCGATCAAGAGGGTTATAAAGATATGCTCATTGAGCAGAAAGCCCCCAAGTGACCTAACATGGCATAAAAGCCGATCAAGAGAGTTATGAAGCTATGCTCATTGAGCAGGAAGCCCTCAAATGACCTAACATGGCATAAATGCCGATCAAGAGAGTTATGAAGCTATGTTCATTGAGTAGGAAGCCCTCAAATGACCTAACATGGCATAAAAGCCGATCAATAGAGTTATGAAGCTATGCTCATAGAGCAGGAAGCCCTCAAATGACCTTATGACGAATCAACCAATGACTCTTGCTCGGAAAATTTGAGATGAAACGAAATTTGGGGATGCCGGCTTTATTATATTGATCATAAAAAGTGTATGTACATCAATGAAGGTATATACAATGATGAGAGCCAATAACTTAAGTGTAGTAAGGCCGAAGATGAGAAATGTTCCACGGCCTGTTAGTCTCCTATTCAGAGGTGTGTGGTTTCTTGTGCTCACGTGTATCAATAGGACAATACGAACCATTGTTGAGATTTCTGCTAACCACAAAAGGCCCCTCCCAAGGTGGGGACATGTTATGCATGTTTGTCTGATCTTGAATCAGTCGGAGCACTAAGTCACCCTCTTGAAACGCCCGAGTTTTAACTCTACGGCTATGATAGCGACGCAAGTATTGTTGATAAATCGCCGATCGGGCTACTGCAAGATCACGTTCCTCATCCAGAACATCAAGTGTGATCTGACGCACTGTCGCATTATCAGCTTCAACGTAAGCCACCACCCTGGGTGAATCATGGCAGATATCACTCGTGAGAACCGCCTCTGCGCCATAAACCATGAAGAAAGGTGTATAGCCTATTGATCTATTGGGGGTGGTTCTGGTACTCCAAAGGACTGAAGGAAGCTCTTCCACCCAACAACCTGGCGTTCGCTCCAAAGGAACCATAAGCCGGGGCTTAATGCCTCTCAAAATTTCTTGGTTAGCCCGTTCTGCTTGACCATTAGACTGCGGATGAGCCATCGAGGAAACATCAAGACGAATATGCTCTCTTTGACAAAACTCTTTCATGGCACCCTTGGACGGATTAGTGCCGTTATCAGTGATAATACTATGAGGATAACCAAAGTGGAAGATCATCTTTTTAACAAACTGAACTACAGTTGCCGCATCACACCTGCTAACTGGCTCTGCCTCAACCCACTTGGTAAACTTGTCAACTGTCACCAGAAGGTCAGTCTTCTTATCCTTAGACCTCTTGAAAGGTCCAACCATATCAAACCCCCAGACTGCAAACGGCCAAGTTATTGGAATCATCCGCAATTCCTGAGCCGACACATGAGCTCGTCTGGAGAATTTCTGACACCCATCACACTTGCTAACAATATCCTTTGCATCAGCATGAGCCGTTAACTAGTAAAACCCATGACGAAAAGCTTTATCCACCAAATATTTTGAGCCGGCATGACGACCACAATCACCTTCGTGAATCTCTCGTAAAATTTCACAGCCCTCCTCAGGAGAAACACAACGTTGGAACACACCCGTCACACTGCATCGGTAAAAATCGCCGTTGATAATAGTCATAGACTTAGACCTCCTGATGATCTATCCTGCTAAAGTTTCATCCTCAGGTAACTCGCCCTGAGTCATATAAGCCAAATAAGGTAACGTCTAGTCAGGAATAGCGTGAAGAGCCGCCACCAACTGTGCCTCCGAGTCAGGAACAGCAAGGTCCTCCTCCGACGGTAACTTGACCGAAGGATTATGTAACACATCAAGGAATATATTAGGGGGCACCAACTTACCTTGAAACCCAAGCCATGACAATGCATCAGTCGCCTCATTTTTCTACCGATCAAGGTGATCCACCTGGTAACCATTAAAGTGACCAACAATAGTATCAACCGTCTGGCGGTAAGCCGCCATGAGCGGATCCTTAGAGTCCCACTTGCCTGAAACTTGTTGAGCCACGAGGTATGAATCGCCTGGGCACCTGATCCATCTTAAATTCATCTCCTTAGCCATACGAAGCCCATGGAGAAAAGCTTCATACTCAGCCGCATTGTTAGTACAGGGAAACATTAACCTTAAAACATAAAGGAATTTGTCACCTCGCAGGGAAGTTAGAATAACTCCAGCCCCCGAGCCTTCCAGCTGCCTGGAACCATCGAAGTGGATTGTCCAATATGTGTTGTCAGGTTTCTCCTCAGGTGTTTACAACTCTATCCATTCATTGATGAAATCCACCAAGGCTTGAGACTTGATGGTTGTTCTTGGCACATACTTCAAATTATGAGGTCCAAGCTCAATTGCCCACTTAGCAACCTGGCCCGTGGCTTCTCTGTTTTGAATAATATCTCCTAAAGGAGCAGAGCTGACCACAGTAATAGGATGATCAAGAAAATAATGCTTCAGCTTGCGACTCGCCATGAATACCCCAAACACCAATTTCTACCAATGTGGATATCGTTGCTTGGACCCAGTCAGTACCTCACTGACATAATAAGTCGGACACTAAACTGGGTACTCCTTACCCGCCTCCTTGCGCTCCACGAAAACTGCTACGCTCACTGCTTTATTATTAGCCGCCACGTACAGGAGCAAAGGCTCTTTGTCGATAGGAGCAGCCAGGACGGGCGGCTCAACTAGCTATTTCTTTAGGTCCTCAAACGCTTGATCAGTAGCATCGCTCCAAACAAAGTGATCTGTCTTCTTCATCATCTAATATAGAGGAATTGCCTTCTCTCCCAGGCGACTTATAAACCGGCTCAAAGCCGCAATACGACCCACCAGACGTTGGACGTCATTAACACACGCCGGCTTAGAAAGCAACGTAATAGCCTTTATCTTCTTCGGGTTAGCTTCAATGCCCCGCTCTGACACCAGAAACCCTAGTAGTTTACCTACAAGCACACCAAAAACACACTTGGTTGGGTTAAGCATCATTTTGTAGACTCGGAGATTGTCAAAAGTTTCCTTTAAATCATCAAGAAGAGTGTCCTTATTCCTTCATTTTACCACAATATCATCCACATAAGTATGAACGTTGCGCCCAATCTGACTGTGAAAACAATTCTAAACACAATGCTGATAAGTCGCCCGGGCACTCTTGAGCCCAAAAGGCATAGAAACATAGTAGAAAGCTCCAAAAGGTGTGGTGAAAGATGTCTTCCCTTGGTCTTTAACTGCCATTTTGATTTGATGATAGCCAGAATAAGAATCAAGGAGACATAAACTCTCACAACCCGTCGTTGCATCAATGATTTGGTCGATACGGGGGAGAGCAAACGGATCAGCTGGACAAGCTTTGTTAAGATCTTTGTAGTCAACACACATACGCCATGTGTCGTTCTTCTTGAGTACAAGCACAGGGTTAGCCAACCACTCAGGGTGAAAAACTTCCATGATAAACCCAGCTGCTAAGAGCCAGGCTACCTCTTCTCCAATAGCCTTACGTCACTCTTCATTGAACTGACGAAGGAACTATTTGAGTGACTTAAACTTAGGACCTAGATTAAGAGTGTGGTCAGCAAATTCTCACGGTAGACACGGCATGTCAGAAGGTTTCCATGCAAAGATGTCCCGATTCTCACGGATGAACTCGGTGAGCACATTTTCCTATTTAGGATCCATATTAGCCCCCACAGTGAATTGCTGGGATGAGTTGCCAAGGAAAAAATCAACTTGCTTGGTGTCATCAGCCGACTTAAACTTTAATAAAGGATCTTGCTCAGTGGTGGGCTTCTTCAAAGGGGTCATATCAGCCGGGTCA
Source organism: Aegilops bicornis (assembly GCA_021605145.1). NCBI lineage: Eukaryota > Viridiplantae > Streptophyta > Magnoliopsida > Poales > Poaceae > Aegilops > Aegilops bicornis. The sequence continues at coordinate 425,649,051 of CM038671.1, read as the reverse complement.
ACATTATCCTTGTAAAACTTAAGCTCCTCAGTAGCGCAAGCCGACTCAGCATAAGCCGCATCTCCTTCCTCACATTCCAAGGCGACTTTCCGATCACCATGGACCATAATTGTGCCCTTTCGCCCTGGCATCTTGAGCTGCAAATAGACATAGCAAGGGCCAGCCATAAATTTAGCATAAGTCGGCCGTCCCAACAAGGCATGATACGGACTCTTGATTTTGACCACTTCAAACCACAGTGTCTCTGCCCTGTAGTCATAATCATCACCAAAAGCAACTTCCAGGGCAATTTTCCCACAGGATATGTCGACTTGCCAGGCACCAAACCATGAAAAACTGTAGATGAGGGCTTAAGGTGCTTGTCAGTCAGATTCATGCGATGAAAGGTATCGTAATATAATATGTTGATGCTGCTACCACCGTCCATGAGTATTTTTGTGAATTTATAACCACCTACTTGAGGGGCTACCACCAATGCTAAGTGACCGAGATTCTCAACCCGGGGCGGGTGATCCTCTCGACTCCACGTTATCGGATGCTCTACCATCGCAGGTATTGTGGTACTGCCGACTCAATAGTATTGACAGCATGCTTATGAACCTTTTGATCTCGTTTGCAAAGACTTGTGGTGAAAACATGGTATTGGCCATCATTGAGCTGCTTTGGATTACTCTGATATCATGACTGATTACCTTGATGCTAGTCACCCTGACCAGACTGTTCGTTATAGCCACCCTGGTTACCTTGACCTTGATATCCAGAATTTGAGCCGCCGCCACCAAAACCGGTACCCTGTGAACCGGATCCTGACCCGCCGAGTGGCCCATTATTATTGCCATGATTTTGATTAAGGTTGTAATTCTTGAACTCTCGCATAACCCAACAGTCCTTCCACGTATGAGTGGACAGCTTGTCGGGAAGACTATGCTTTGGACACGGGTCATTAAGCGTTGCCTCCAGATTAAAAGGCCTTGCCCTGCCAAAAGGCGGCTTACAATTACCATTGCGGCGCTGATTCTTGTATCCGGCGTTGGTGTTAGCTACTAGATCTAACCCGCCATCGGGGTGTCTGCGCTTACCACCATTGCCATGGTTGTTGCCATTATGCCCTGTCATATTCTGCTGCTGACCCTTACCATTGCCACTCTTCTTACCATTGTTGGATTTCTCATCATCAGATCCAGGGTCCTTGGTGTTATCAGAGTCGGCATACATAATGAGAGCCACCACGAGCTCGCCCATGTCATTACAATAACGGTTAAGCCGCCCAAGCTTCTACTTAAGGGGGGTAAAGTGACAGTTCTTCTCCAAACCCAGAACCACCTGACCCGCCGCAATACTATCTGACGAGTGAATAATAGCAGGGACCCGCCGGACCCAATGATGTGCCAACTCATCCTCATGTTGTACACAGTTATCTAGATCGATAATCGTTAGAGGCTGCTTGCATGTCCCTTAATTTTTTTTGATGAAACGTTGATACGGCGCTAACCCGGTGTAGGCCGATCTTTCACGTTCGGAGTGGGGTCCCTCGAAGAGCACGAAGAACACGGGGAAGAACGGAGAGAAATCACAAGGGGAAAACACAAGAGAATCACTCAAACCAACAAGATCAATCACACATGTGCTAGATCGATGAACACAAAGGGAGATACATGATCCAAAGTCAACAAAGGACGATACAAACGGTAGCCGTTCTTCTCCGTGAGGAGGTCTTGATGATGGTCTTCTCCGCAAAGAGGTCTTGAATCCAAGGTGGATCTTCTCCAAGAGGGGCCGCGGTCTCTCTCGTGGAGTAGATCCGATATGGATAATGACTCTATCTCACAAATGAGCTAAATCAACGCTAACCCTAACTAGGAGGAGGTGGAGGAGTATATATAGTCATGGGCCACGAAGGGGTAAGTGGGGATACATGGACTCGGTCCAATACATCAGGCATGTATAAAGGCGTTGACGTCCGGAGGCTCGGGAAGGTCCGGACGTCCGGTGCTCTTCGGACTTCCGTAGATTCGGCTCGGGTGCGCTTCGGTAGGACGTCCGGAGGGTTCCGGTCGTCCGGAGGCTCGGGAAGGTCCGGACGTCCGGTGCTCTTCGGACATCCGTAGATTCGGCTCGGGTGCGCTTCGATCGGACGTCCGGAGGGGGCCGGTCGTCCGGTGCCTGGAGTTCATCGGACGTCCGGTCCTGGTCGTACGTCCAGCCACTGTAGCTTCGGGCAGCTTCTTCTCTTGGTCCTTGTACTTGGTGTCCTCGCCGCCTTGTCCAATGCTCGCAGCTGTTCCATTGCCTTCCTCTTGGTTCCTGGACATGCATAGCACACACGTTTGAGGTAGTAGCCATGTCTCACATGTGGAAAGTGACGATTCGGAGAGGAGCGAGTTCACCTTGTGTCCAATGGCGTTTGTTCGAGGTCTCATCATATGTCCACTTGGGGCTTGGAGGGTAGTGGGAGTGTACATGGGGATGAACGTGGGATGCTCCGCATCATCTCCCCCCCCCCCCCCTTGGGAAATATCCGACCTCAGATCGTGATCCTCATCACCATGGAAACGGTTGTCGTAGACGGACTTGTAGTTGGACGAAGTTGAAGACATGTCGCAATCCAAGTAGTCCAAGGTGTCGCCAGAGTGATAGACATGCAAAAAGAGCAAACACAAGCAACACTCGGAAATACAATGGTTAGCGCACACAAAGTGTCCATCATGTAAGAATGAGTCCGTCCAAAGGAATTGTTCATGACACGGCATGAAATGCTTATCCAAATGATGTAAAATGACATGTAAAGCATTCATGAGAGAAAATTCATGCATTGGGCACACAAAGGTGTCGAGAATGTGATCAATGCAACCACGAAGCAAAATAATGTCATAGTGAGACGGTTTATCAATAGCATGAATACGGGAATGGGTGCTCAATATGATTATGTTATCATGCAATTGATGGTAGGCAATATGATCACAATTTATGAATATGCCATCAAGAAAGATCACAACAAATTTGCTAAGAAAATGCACAAGCTCGTATATCATGGATGACATGGGAATAGGTGCAACAAGACAATCATAATGTGTGTCAATCCATGCATAGGGTGCAAATTTGTCATGGGTGGTGTTGTACCATAGCTCAGTGTCGTGGTAGAAGTGGTGGTCCGATGGTGAATCCACTAAGTCCGAGCACTCTTCAACTTGAAGGTCCATAGGGTCCATCTCCAATGTCGGTCCTCCGTCCAATATATGTATCATGTAGACAAGAAGAAGGAAACAACAGCGGAAGTATGGCCCATCCAATATGCATATTTGAAGATGGCTCAAAGGGAAGGAGTTCACCTTTAGGAGATTCTCGCAAGTGTTGGTGTTGCACATCATGTACGCCTTCACATAACCAAAATGTCTTTTTATGGTACCGCCTTGTGAATCCTTCAAAATGAAAGAACATGACAAACACTCGGAAAAACAAATGAGGTTAGTGCAAATGCAAAACCTATCATTCGTGTGGTAAGATACCCAACAAGTGTATGCATGATGCTCATCATAAGAAAGTACAAGGGAGCATTTCATAGTGTGGCGGCATATGATGCAAGAACAACCAAATAAAAGAGGCTCAATCAAACATGCATGCATCACAAGTAAAATGTCCGAGTCTCCAAGATCATGAAGCATAGAGGCAACTATTGGAGGCACGCGACAATAAACAAGATATATCATGTGAGAGGCATGAACATATATGTCATCAACCCAAGAAAGCGAGTAAGAATGGAACATGGGTGATGTGACAAAGCAAGCAATCATAGTGATCAAGTCAAGCAAGCTAGTAGTGCGAAGATGCAACATACTAGAGGGAATCATGGCAATCATGTCATGTGTGCAAATAGTGGGCATGAGTAATTCACATGACATAGCACAAACATGAAATCAAGATATGAGGACAATAGCATGAATGTATTGGTGAGAAGCCATATGTAGGTAGCAACGGGGCATCATGACTCTCCCAACACAACAAGCATCAATAGCATGGGGCACATGATAAACATGGCAATAGCAACAAGGATCTCCACCAAGCATGCAAATACACATAGGAGTATCATAATGGTGAATCATGGGTAGATGCAAGCAAGGGTCACAATTGCATGGTAAAGGCATAGGAGTAAAAATAACATGCAAAGTGAACACGATAGAATGGGCATAATGTGGTAAATAGCCCATAGCCGTGTGAGAGACAAGTAAAAGAGATGCGCGTAGTCCTTGCGCAAAAGGAATGGTGGGAATGAAAGTCCATGGGATCCCAAGTCATCATTGCTCTCAAGAGCTCGTTTCGTCAACTATGGGATTGAGAAGTTGACGAGTATACGTGAGTACCTACACAAAACAAAGATAAAGGGAAAATTGTGTGTGCATGGTAGATGTACACATCATCCATCATGATGCGCACATGCATGTGTTGGTTAGCACAAAATAGCCAATGCTCAAATAAATGATATGCGTGATATAGAAACATGTCATCCATCATGATAGGTTTGTTGTTATGTATAGCATAATGGAGACACAAAGGATGTAATGCATCATGAGAAATATCTAGAGCATTGTTATTCATGGAATGCATATGGTGTACACTATCCTGGGAATCATGCGAAATATGAAATGCATCAAGATCTCCTAATATGTATGAGGAAACTATGGGGGTCTCCTCATGAGCATTAATGGAAACATCACATGGAGAATATTGACAACATCCAAAACAATGCATGTTTGGAACAATGTGATCATGGCATGGAATAGTAGATGAATTGCGCAAATCATGTAAAGGAAGCATGGCAATATCATCACAAGAGAAGCAAAAGCCAATGACCATCATCTCGTCATTTATGCCATAAGTGCAAATGGGATTTATGTTAATGGGGCATGCATAGTTACTATGTTGAGATTGAAATGAGGCTATATGGGAGATCTCACTCATAGCATATGACAAGTTCAAAGGATTGTCAAACATGATGTGACCAAAATAATTTTCACAAGATATCCTATGAAGCATAGCATCACAACTAGGCAACTCAACATGCTCATCATCATATTCATCATAAATAGGTAAGTCATGACATGAAGAAGTCGCACTAGCATGAAGCATGGAAATAGGTGGATCAACATCATGAAAGCAATCATTGTCAAGAGAGTCCACTAGTGGGACAAGAGAAGCACCAGCACCTATGTTACCGTTGGAGCGTCGCTCATGTGTTGTAGGTGAGGTGTTGAAGATCGTCTCGTTGTCATCTTCATCTTGATGGAACCTTGTGGGGGTGCATCATCGTCCACCATGGCCATCGGTTTTCCCTTTGGAGGGATGGACTCGTCGAGGATAGGCATGTCGTCATGTAGGAGACCTAGCACCAAAGAAGAAAATACACTAGGAGTAGAGGTTAAGTCGTTAGGAATCATAGTGGCCTCACATGCCGTGTCAACTACCTCACTCTCTAAGTGTTGTGGCTCACTCACTCCCTCAAGGATGCTCTCACTCATATGGTTGGTGGAGTCACTCAAATGGCGCTCAATCTCACATAGGATGTGTGGCATGCTCTCATGTGTGGGGCTAGTGGTGGTCACACTCATCCTCTCAGAGGAAATGCACTCAATGTCATATAGGGTGGAGTCACTCATCTCACTCATGGGTTGGTGGCTCTCCTCACATGGCAATTGGGTCATCTCATGATATGTGGGTGTCAGAGAGCTGTAGGTGCAAATGTCTCCATGCTCAACTCCTATCGCCGTGGTCGAAGGGGATGGCCCTTGCTCGGCCTTCTTGTCACCGTCTTGGTGTGGGAGGCCCATATGATGTGGCACCTCGTAGCTCATCTCCATGACTGAAGGGAATGTCCCATGCTCGGCCATCTTCCTTGAGGGGCTTCCGAAGATGGAAGTGTCGCCCTCGCTAGTAGGTGGTCGCCTTGGACTTGATGAAGTCGATGTAGGTGTACACGTGGGAGGTAGGCTAAGATGTCGTACGTCCAAAGGCGAAGATGCCTTGAGAACACTTGGCGAAGATGCCGAAGTGGTTGATGTAGTCGTAGCACCGTCTTGGTGGTGGTCGTCTCGCGGTCTTCTTTTGTGCTCGTGAAGCGTCGACTTGGCATGAAGTAGGGCTTGTTGGGACTTGTGCATTTGCGCTTGTTGAGCATCTTCATGTTGATGGTGTCGATGTCGCACTTGAGCTCGTAGTAGATGTCGTTCGTCCTCGTCATGCACATGTTGCTTGGAGGTGACTTGCCCTTCATGACGATGTGGATCACAAACATGATGGTGGTCGCCATGGAGATGTGGACGTGGACGACTTGCGCTTGCATCGTTTCCGCGCTCCGAAGACTTGTGTCTTGAATGTCGCCGTCTTGAAGATGATGAAGGGGAAGAAGACTTGAGCAAGGTCCGAATCTCCTCCGTCCTTGCATCTTGCTCCTCTTTATGTGCGGCAAGCTTCTTGTCGATGTAGTCCCTTCTCCTTGCTTCGGAGTGACAAATGTCGATGGAGATGTTCTCGGCGCGCCTCGCAATCTTGATTGTGCGCCTTGCACTTGTCGTTGTAGATCGAAGATAGACGCTTTGGTGATGTAGTTGTTCACGCCGTCGTTGCTGTCGCGGACCGGAGATGAAATGCCTTGCCTATACATCACAAAACTCGAGCAAATATGAGTGGGAGAAAGATAAGAACTAGACCAAATGTACCTTGACCGATGTTGAAGATGGATCAATGATCACTCAAATGTGTAACAAGGAAATAGCACAATTGGTACCAATTCTTGTTGGTTTCTCACACCTATACAAGTAAAGCTTATGGTGGAGCTCGGTGAGGATAGTGGCACAAAAATTTAATGCAAAATGTTAGCAAGAGTCAATAATGTTGAAAGAGATTCACAAATTTGCAAGCGAAACAAGTAGACCAATAGCAATGAAAGGTACGGAAAGCACACACACAGATAGATAAATGGGGCCGTGCAACCAAGGAATGAGCTCAAAATGTGGAATCCACCAAAACGCTCGTGTTGCACAACTCAAGAGAGACGCTAGCACGATTGCTCAATAGGCGGATACGACACTTGTGCACAACCTATAAGATGCAAAATGGATAAACTTTCTATCCCAAGTATGCTATGTATGTATGGTTCCCGGTGTTTCTCTCAAGATGATCCAAGATGATCGGATATGACAATCTTATATGCAATGTGGTATGATGCTATGACACTTGCTTACAAGCTTCTTTGCTCTCTTTCTTTTGCTTAAAAGCTTATTCTCTTTTTTTTGTATTGCCACTTTTGCACAATGCACAAACCAGGATAGCTATTGTGTATATGCGGGAACGATATTGTGACACAATGGATGATATGATACCAATATGATATGGTATGTATGCAATGAAAGGGTGGATCACTAATGTGCACAAGTAACGTTGCCGAGCAATACTCAAATGGCCAGTCTCGATAGGCAAGTGACGCAAAATGGGCTAGGGGTTATCAATGCAATTTGCAAAGGGAATATACAATGGTGTCGTCGAGGTTACCGTCCTTTGCGATGATGAGTGGCGGTGTTCTTGATGTAGATACCATGATGATGGAGACTCGTCCCTAAGTAGCCGAAACACCTTAGGAAACGGAAAAACCGCGAACTCAAAATCTCAAAGGACAAATGTCAAATGGTGGTAGCGGAAAGCGGTGTTGGTTGCGGAAGCTCAATGGGATTGCGGAAATGCAATGGTGGTTTTGGAGTACGTAATGCGGAAGTGGGGTGTAAGGTGGTGAACTATATACGGTGTCGGAGTTGGAAGCACGGTCCCTAAGTAGTCGAAACACCTTAGGAGACACAACTCACAACACAAACAAAATTGGGTTAAGTTGAGGTGGAAGTGTATGTTGGTCAAGCCTATGCGGAAGTGGCGGTGGTGGTTGATGAATAAGCAACCATCCCTAAGTAGCTGAAACACCTTAGGAGACTCTAACCACAACTCAAACAACCATGAGGAACAAAATTGGTTAGGTTGCGGAAGTCGGTGGTGGAGTAGCGGATGATGTGGTGGAAGCCCTAGGCAAACTTGCCAAATTTCAAACATTTGATGGAGTCAAAAGATGTTGGTGGTATTTTTGTGGGATAGGGGATGTCAATAGCTTCAAAACGAGCTAAAGAACGTCAAAATTGGAGTTCGGATGAATTAGTTATGGACAAAACAAAAATCAGCCGAAGTCTGAAACTACAGGTTACGCACGTCTGTAAAGGTCGGATGTCCGGGGTGTCGGACGTCCGGGAAAGTCAGAAATCCGTAAATTCGGTTCGGGTTAGGGGTTCCGGTCGTCCGGGAAAGGTCTGACGTCCGGTCGTTCCTGGGGCTCCGGACGTCCCTAAAACGCTGGTCGTCCGGGGGTCGGGCTCAACGCGAGATGCGAGTTCGGGGGCGCGAATTTGGGCGGAAAATGGGGATTTTGGGGTCAAAATTGACGAGATTTCGTGGATGAAAGATGCGGAAACTTGGAGAAATGCTAGATCCACTCGAAACCAAGCAAATCCATGGATCAAAATCAACAAAACATCATCAAACCAACAAATCACAAAAAAAATTGGGGCTATTTTTTGTGGGGATTTTCGGATTTAGGATGAAATCAACAAAATCAAGCTAGAAAACAAAGGGTAGGGGCTTCAAAAACGTGATCAACCTGGCTCTGATACCATATGATACGGGGCTAACCCGGTGTAGGCCGATCTTTCACGTTTGGAGTGGGATCCCTTGAAGAGCACGAAGAATACGAGGAAGAACGGAGAGAAATCACAAGGGGAAAACACAAGAGAATCACTCAAACCAACAAGATCAATCACACATGTGCTAGATCGATGAACACAAAGGGAGATATATGATCCAAAGTCAACAAAGGACGATACAAACGGTAGCCGTTCTTCTCCGTGAGGAGGTCTTGATGATGGTCTTCTCCGCAAAGGAGGTCTTGAATCCAAGGTGGATCTTCTCCGAAGAGGGGCCGCGGTCTCTCTCGTGGAGTAGATCCGATATGGATGATGAAGCTCTATCTCACAAGTGAGCTAAATCAACGCTAACCCTAACTAGGAGGAGGTGGAGGAGTATATATAGTCATGGGCCACGAAGGGGTAAGTGGGGATACATGGACTCGGTCCAATACCTTTGTCTTGTGACAGGCGTCGGACATCCAGAGGGTTCCGGTTGTCCGGAGGCTCGGGAAGGTCCGGACGTCCGGTGCTCTTCGGACTTCCGTAGATTCGGCTCGGGTGCGCTTCGGTCGGACGTCCAGAGGGTTCCGGTCGTCCGGAGGCTCGGGAAGGTCCGAACGTCCGGTGCTCTCCGGACATCCGTAGATTCGGCTCGGCTGTGCTTCGGTCGGACGTCCGGAGGGGGCCGGTCGTCCGATGCCTGGAGTTCGTCGGACGTCCGGTCCTGGTCGAACGTCCGGCCGCTATAGCTTCGGGCAGCTTCTTCTCTTGGTCCTTGTACTTGGTGTCCTCGCCATCTTGTCCAATGCTCGCAGCTGTTCCATTGCCTTCCTCTTGGTTCCTGGACATGCATAGCACACACGTTTGAGGTAGTAGCCATGTCTCACATGTGGAAAGTGACGATTCGGAGAAGAGCGAGTTCACCTTGTGTCCAATGGCGTTTGTTTGAGGTCTCTTCATATGTACACTTGGGGCTTGGAGAGTAGTGGGAGTGTACATGGGGATGAACGTGGGATGCTCCGCATCAAACGTGCCTTCAGTTCTGCCCATGAGTTGATGGAATTAGCAGGCACAGGCTGCATCATTGACATGCAACATCTCCATAGATAATTCATAACTCTCGATCTAGCCCTCTGGAGGGAGATCAGCTCTATAATTAGGCACTTTGCGAGGACCCTTAAAGTCCTTAGGCAGACATTCATTACGCAAAGCCGGTACCAAACATGGCACTCCAACCGTCCTGGAAATCGTCCCAACTCCCACTGAAGCTGAAGGGGTCACCGAAGGCTCCTGACAAGGCCCCTGCTGGGCCACCGCTTCCACCTCATGACGGGCGGGTTATCATCATGGGGAGGGTTACGACGATGTTCGCTACTGGAAACTGTAGGCGACTCAACATGCTGACTGTAACTTCGACTTGGACAAGGGGTCGAGTGAACACCATCACGGCTGTATGAGTAAGCCGCCTGCTATGCCACAACTATTTGAAGGAGTTCAACTGCATTCCTGGTCTCCACAGCAACTGGTGACTCGCCCTCGATCGGAATAGCCGCCACCCGGGTTGCCGCCGCTAACATGTTTTCCACCGGGTTAGAAATGTGCCCTGGCGGTGGTGTCAAAAAACGTTGAGGCAATGTTTGATCGGGGTGCGGGTTAGGCACCCACTCCTCCCACCGTGCTGGCTCAGGCTGACGAGGTTGAGCCATTGGGCGACTTCTAGGTCCGTCCGGGTTTAATTAGGGATTCACCCGGGCGTCCGGAGTACTTGAACCCGCTCCAGGAGTGTTAAATAAATTCATAGGCTCATAATGCAGTGGCAGGCGAGTCTAGTGCCTACGACAAAGAATTGCGTTAGAGGCATTCTGATCCAGACTTAAACGCCAAGCCTCTGCCCTTACATGCTCCGACGCAATTGTGATTTGAGTTCGTTCCTCTGCCATCATGGCATTCTCTGCGTTAATATCCACCTGGACCTTAGTGATCTCCGCCTGAATCTTTCCAATCTCTGCATTGCGCTCTGCTTGATTCACCGCAGTAACCTCTATCGCTAGCAAAGTAGTCAAAGTGCCCAATATATCTGATAAAACCTGAGCCGACAGCCTATCTGAGCCGCCAGCACCAGCAGTCGCAGCAGTAGTCGATACAGATGTCATAGCTGCAGTTGTTGATGAATTTAAAACCGGCCCTGTGCCAGCCATGAAGATAGCAGCCCGGCACGGCGGCTCATAGGGGTCCGGAATACTGCCACTATCGGATTAGCCCCCAAACCCGTTGTCTGGAAGCTGATAAATCGACTCCGTCTCTCCAGTCGAGGACTCATCACCTGAGTAGATGAGAGTCTCTCCTCCAGATACAGAATCCTCCGCAAGGTCCGTTACATGCGTGAGCCCGACGAAAACATGCTTCCGGGCGGGTTGCGTCCGCCAAGCCGACTCGATGAGGTCGGTGGAGATGTCCGGCTCAGGCTCAGATTCGCCGATCTTGCCGATAAAGACATGAATTCCGCCAAAGGGGACCCGGTACCCATACTCGATTGAGTCGGCCTCGAGGCCCCAGCCAGCGTAGTCGATGTAGAGCTTGCCACGGCGGCTCTTGGTCATCATGCCAACGGCGTATCCCTCGATCCCTGGGAAAAAGCCCTTCAAGAACTCAAACCACCGTGCACTGGCCCCACAGTGGGCGCCAACTGTCATGGTGTTGTCACGGCAGATGCCCTTGTGAAAGGACTTAGGTACGAGGCCATGGCTACGGTGATTAGCTTAAAGGGGTTGAATGGGACGAGATACACGAGTTTACCTAGGTTCGGCCCCTCACCGATGAGGTAAAAGCCTACTTCATGCTTTGTGTTGTATTGATTGAGTATCGATTACAAGGGAGCAGAATCGCTTAACCTACCTCTCGATTTATTGTAACTTGAGTTCACCCGCCGCAGGGTCTCGCCTTTATATACACAGGTCGAGGCCATGGGCTTACAAGAGTCCAAGTCGGATCATACAACCTAACCAACTCTGGTTCTAAGTCGCCTTGCCTTGCTAAGCAAGTTGCCATTGGGCGGCTCACACCTCCGGGTTATGCGCCATCTCTGGATCTTGGGCCTTCAACTAGCCCGCCTTGTAAGCCGCCTCCAGTCTCTCGGGCCTTGGCTTCTTGGGCTTACTTAGGCTTTCACTTATGAGTCGCCAACAGTGTAACCGGGCCCTTCCTGGGCGGGTCACACCGTGGGGTTATATCCCCAACACATCTAATCACGCCTTCAAATTTCTTCTAAAGGCGATGCTATTGGCAAAATGGTCCCATGTTGTCATAGAATCCAAGTCAAAAGCTATTGCCTCGCCTTCACTTGGGCCCATGAGCCTTGTTGGAGGGTTGGGGTTTTTGCTGCCTTATGAGTGCATCCACGCCTTGCCCCCCCCCTTATTCATATAAGTAGATAAACCTCATGGTGTTTTCTTTGGATTTTGCTTAGTTAAAAGTTTGTATGGCTACAACTTCGTGTAGTCCGTCTATGTGAATGTCCCACGACCAAGCGAAGACTGTTTTCAGAACCCTATCTTATCATCTTGTTGACATAACATGCACTTCATCTATCTTGTCCCATGACTAGTTTAATACCTTTGGCAGTCCAAAGGTGAAGGCAAAAGGATCCCCAAGGTTGGAACTATAAATTTTTGTCTGTAGGGTCTTGAGTGCAAACTTGAGACACATATCCCCGTGGTGCTCATGTGTGTCCATGGTAACCTGTTTGTTTAATGGAACATGTGGTTACTTGTAAAAATTATACCGCCACACATTGTCAAACCACACAAGTCTTAGTCTTTGTCCTGAAGCGGTCAAGCTGCGTGTGATGGCGCGTTTGGGAATCAGCAATGAGTCTTTTGATGTTTCCTACGTGGGCATGCCGACTAAAGTGGGCAGATCTACTTTGGCCATCTTCAATTTCTTTCCGATAGGGCCTGTCAGCGAGTACGTGGTATGTCTGATCGTCCTCTGTCCCAGACAGGAAAAGAAGCTTTGCTAAAGTCAGTGATTCAAGCCATTCCGACCTTTGTCACTTTCAACTTCCTATCTCCACTTGTGTGAAGTTTCGGCAGCTTATTGCGAATGAATGGTGGGGCAGGGAAAATGGAAGGACTAAGATGCATTGGCGCTCGTGGGAATGGCTCTTGTCGCCAAAATCTCTAGGTGGTATGGGCTTTCGCGACCTCCCTTTGTTCAGCCAGGCTATGTTAGGAGACAGTGTTGGCGCCTTCTCACTAAACCTGAAGGGGCGATACTTCCCTCTTGGTGATTTCTGGAATGCACCTGCACCACGGCTAGCATCATATACGTGGCGCAACATTTTGTTTGGCCGAAAACTTCTAAAACAGGGTGTGACCTGGGGCACTGGGGATAGCAAGAAAATTCATATTTTTTCTGATTTCTGGATACCTAATAACCCACCATACTTACTCCATACAACATCTCATATCCTTGCTACGACTACAGACCATTTTTCAAAAAGGGGCGCTTTATTACTTAAAAGGTTTAAGCATTACACGCGGCCTCTGCATAACTAAGATGCACACAGCCAACAAAGTCCTCATGACAAGCCAAAATAAAAGAAGAAGGTGAAATACAAAGATGAATATCTGCATGACACCTAAAACGTAGGAGGCCCAATCCTAAGATCATGCTGCCACCCATGTTGGGTAAAAGTATCCCCCACCGCAGCCTCCAATCGTGTACACACCTCTGTAACAGGTCTCGATTCTCCACTCACTATAGAGAGGACTGTAAATGCATCTAGTGCCCCTTAGTGATTTTTGTGTATTGAATACTTATAGGTTAAGGGACTAATGCGTTTGTGAGTGTACACATGTCTATAAGTCTATAGGAGTTTGATATTTACAGAGAAAGTCAACCCCTGAAAATGAATGTCTTTGACTGAAGACTTTGGATTTCTGAAGACTTTCTGAAGACTTTGAAAGTGAAGAAATTGGTATGACCATGAAGACTTGGTATTCATGCGAGGAACATGAAGCGTGAAGACTTTTGTTTTCGTAGTTTCATTTTCTCTTTATTGAGTCATAGGAAACGCCGTACTATTAAATGGGGTCGAGGAAATACTAAGGAAAAATTTCCAAGTGATGCTCAACTCAAAATCCTACACCTACCAATCTTTCGAGTGAAGCCATTGGAAATCTCATACAGTTCAGTCAATTTCTTCAGTGACAGAGACGAAGATCTTCTGGTCTCTGAGGAATTTGTTCTGACTGAGGAGTTAGGAATTTTCCAGTGCGGATTGCCTACAAGTGAGGAACATGATAGCCCTGAGGAATTTCAGCCTCAAATTTCCGACCATTGCTGTGCTACGCGTGAGCTGTCCCAAAATATCTACCCACCTAATGTCATATCATTGAAGGGCATTTATGTCTTATCATGTCGGGCTGCTCCCTAGGCTATAAATAGCTGCCCCCTACAACCACTAGCTGGTTGGCTGCTCCAAGAGAAACTGACACTTGTCATTTCAGAGCATCCCATCCTCCGAGGACTTTGAGCGGAAACCATCAAGTGAGGAAACCCAAACCCAAACACCTACAACCCAAAGAGATTGAGCATCACTGAAGAGATTGATCCTACGTGGATCCGATGCTTGTTACCTTTGAATACTGTGCATCTTCCAGACGGTTAGGCGTCATGGTCTAGAGCATCCAAGAGGAAATTGTGGATCGCCGAATAATCGAGTTTGTGAAGGTTTGGAAGTCACCTGAAGACTTACCACGAGTGATTGGGCGAGGTCTGTGTGACCTTAGCTCAAGGAGAATACGGTGAGGACTGTGTCCGGATCGTGTGTCCTCAGGTTTAAATACCTAGCCGCTCCAACAGACGCATAACCTGTCACAACAGTTGGAACTGGTCTACCAAATCATTGTCTTCACCAAGCCTACTGGTTCTATTTCCTCAACTCTTTCATTTCCTCATTACTGTGTTGTGTAGTTGTTCATATCTGTTTGAACACTTTGTCTAAAGACTTTCTCAATTCCCTGAGTTCAATTTCTTCAGTCTGTTTGTCTTTATCCTGTTTTATCCTGTGCTTACGCTTCCTATAATCTGTATCTGTTTTCATTTGATCATCATGTCCATGTTTATGTTATGTCATGTATGCATCTGAGTACTTATTCCGCTGCTAGTAGTTCCTTGCTTAGGAATTTCCTCACCTTGAAATTCCTCAGTGAAGAATTCAGAAAAATCGCTTATTCACCCCCCCTCTAGTCCACTTAACGCACTTTCAATTGGTATCAGAGAAAGGTACTCCCTTGTTCATTGTGATTTTGGTTTAACCGCCTGGAGTTTTAGTTATGTCGACTGCAGGAATGAAGACTTTGTCATGCCCCATCTTTGACGGTCATGATTATCCCAAGTGGAAGGCATGATGAATAAACGACTCATGGCGATGAACAACAAGTTGTGGACCGTTACTGAGATTGGACTCACCGACCTGTGCAAGATGGCGGAGGCTGATGACATTCGCAGGTACACTCTTCTCAACCCCACGGCAGATGACGTCATCTGCTCCTTTGTTTCTCAAAATCAGTTCAGGAACATTATGCATCTCAGCCATGCAAAGCTTATCTAGGACCGTCTATCTGAGGTCTATGAAGGTCATCGAACTCATCATGATCCCTGGTTCGGGGAGTTCATGGAATCGCGCAAGGCTATGACTTTCTGTCCAGAATCATCATCCTCTTCACCATGCCTCATGGCAAAAGGTGCCAAGGTAACTGAATGCTACCTATCTGAGTCCAATGATGATGAATCTGGTGATGAATTTGGACCCAGCTATATCTAACTTGCTTCCCTTGCCACTAAACAACAAAGAGCTTTGGAAAAAGTCCAAAACATGCTTGATAAGAGTGATGATACGTTGGCTGAAGAAATGGATCAGTCAAAAGCTTTGGCTGAAAGTCTTCAGAGACTTCGGACTAACTTTGATAATCTTCAGAGTCATCATAACACTCCCTTATCTGATCATGAGAAGCTTTCTTATGAATTTCTTCAAAGAAAGCAAGATCTTGAGAAGCTAAGCGAGAGTTATGAAGATCTTCAGAAGGAGCGTGATTCATTAGTTGCTCAACAAATCAGCGCTGCCCAGGAAGAATTTATTCCACCATGTTTGAAGTGCATTGAACGTGAATCTGCTAATTCTTCACCTGAATGTTCAAATGCTTCTACTGCTACAAATTCTTCACATGTCTCTGCTATCACTAATTCCTCATCTGAGGATATTGTTAGTATCACTGACGATGCAGGGCTGAAGGAATTGTAGATGATAGGCATGTACAAAAGCCTCAAAGGGCATCAGGCTATTTGTGATGTGCTTAAAAAGCAGATCCTCAACAGGAACCCTAGGAAAGAGGGTATTGCCTTTGAGAGGAAACTCAATGCCGATGGGACATATTGGAAGCCTGAGCAGTATCCCAAAACCTCAAGGGTTGCTGCAAAGGGACCTCTAGTAGATCCATCTACTTTATCTGGCTTTACATGTGAATCTCCTCATTCTTCTGATGAGTCATTTGGCTCCAACTATAAACTGTTCAAAAATCAGAATGGTGAAGTATTTGCTAGATATATTGGCACTAACTGCAGGAACGGTTCCCCTATGAAGAAAATTTGGGTTCCCAAAAGGTGCCTTGAAAGTCTTCAAGTGAATGTCATCATGACACCACCTGTGAAGAATAGGAACCTCAGATCAAATTCTTCATATGGACCAAATTCTTCATATGGATCCAAGTCCTCATACGGACCAATTTCCTCACATGGATTAAATTCCTCAAAAGGATCAAAGTCCTCATATGAACATCATCATGCTAACACTTCTGTTTCGCAGGGAAGATCTAAGATCTATGAATACGAGCATTGTTCTACTAACCATTATGTTCACAAGTCCTCGAAGAATTTCTCTGCTTATTCATATGCTTACCCTAACTCCTCTTATGTGAAACGAAGTGGACTGCCTTCTATGCCACCTTTCTCTTATGGAGCTCGCAGAATGATGAACTCTTTGCCACCCCTCCAGATGTGGGTGGTGAAGAAAAAGAACTAATCTCTTATGCAGGGTCGAGTCTCGAGACGAACTTAAACGCGTCTCAAGAATTTCTTTGAGACCGAATGTGCACGAAAGGACCTTGAGTTAATCATGAAGAAATGAATCCTCATTTCTCACGTCCTCATACTGGTTTATCTGTTCTATTGCTTGATGAAATTGATCTGATGAAATTGATGTCATATTCTTCATTGATGAAGTATATGAGTTCGTAAGTTGCACTAATTCATCTGCAGGATGATCTACCCAGAGCCACTGAGTGGGTCCTCGATAGTGGATGTACGAATCACATGACTGGTGACAAGAATCTATTGATGGATGCTCCCTTATCTCCATCGCATATGAAGCATATCACCTACGCTGACAAAGGAAAAAGCAAGGTATTGAGTCTAGGTAAGGTTGCAATTTCAAAGGATCGACACATGGACAAAGTCATGCTTGTTGAGTCCTTAGGGTTCAACCTCATGTCTGTCTCAATGCGTTGTGATCTTGATATGGTTGTTGTCTTTGGCAAGTATCGTTGTGTTGTGATCTTGGAAGCTGACAATTCCAAAGTCTTCGAAGGCTTTAGGAGAGGAGATTTGTATATTGTTGATTTCTCTACAGGACCACAACCTGCTACATGTCTACTTGCAAAAGCTTCAGAAGGCTGGCTATGGCATCGACGACTAGGACATGCTGGCATGAGGAACTTGCACACGCTCGCGAAGAAGAAGCACGCCATTGGCATTGAGAATGTCAAATTCCTCAAGGATCACTTATGCGGAGCCTATGAAGCTGGAAAGATGACCAAGGCCAAGCATCCCGCGAAGACTATCATGACTACCACTCGTCCATTTGAATTGCTTCACATGGATCTCTTTGGTCCTAACCATTACTCTGCATTCACCAATGAAGCATCTCTATATGTCTTTGTTATTGTTGATGATTACTCTCGTTACACATGGGTACATATTTTCACTTACAAACGTGAAGTGTAGGAAGTCTTCAAACGATTTTCCTCGAGGGCTTCAACCAACTTTGGTGTGAAGATCAAACACATCAGAAGTGACAATGGGACTGAGTTCAAGAATACTGGTCTTGATGACTATCTTGATGAACTTGGTATTACTCATGAGTTATCTGCTCCTTATACTCCTCAGCAGAATGGCGTCGTGGAGTGCAAGAACAGGACTCTTGTTGAGATGGCTCGTACTATGCTTGATTAATACAAGACGCCTCGTTATTTCTGGATTGAGGCAATTGATACTGCATGCCACATCATCAACAGGGTATATCTTCACAAATTATTCAAGAAGACTGCATATGAACTCCTCACTGACAAGAAACCCAATGTGAGTTATTTCAAAGTCTACTAAGCTAAATGTAGGATAAGAGATCCTCATCACAATTCTAAATTTGCACCGAAAGCACATGAAGGTTTTATGCTTGGTTACGGAAAGGACTCGCACACCTCTGTAGTCTTCAACAACGCTCACCACAAAGTTGTTCAAATGTAGATGTGCGGTTCGATGAAACCGATGGCTCGCAAAGATATCACCTACCTCTGTGCTAGATGAGCAACACCGAGGAAACCATCAAGTTCAAGGCTACCGAGGATGTCATTCCTACCAAGAATCTGTTGAAGAAGTCATTCGAACATGAAGAACATCATGTCACGCACCGAGGAAAATGGTCTTTGAAGAAAATGCTGATCAAATTCCTCGACGACAACCCGCTCATCCTCACGTTGCAAATGAAGTGCAGATGGAGAAAATCATCAGCGACATCAACGCACCAGGTCCTCTCACACGCTCAAAAGCTTCACATCTATCTAACTTTTGTGGGCACTTTGCTTTTGTCTCTATCACAGAGCCCACTAAGGTAGATGAAGCATTTCTGGAGCCTGAGTGGATTCAAGCTATGCAAGAGGAATTACATCAATTCGAGCTCAACAACGTCTGGGAACTGGTCAAACATCCAGATCCTCGCAAGCACAATATCATCGGCACAAAGTGGATCTACCGCAACAAGCAAGATGAAAATGGCCTTGTGGTGAGGAATAAGGCACAACTTGTAGCTCAAGGCTACACACAGGTTGAAGGAATTGATTTCGATGAAACTTTTGCACCTGTTGCTATACTTGAAGCTATTCACATATTACTTGCTTATGCTAACCATCATGGTATCACCTTATATCAAATGGATGTGAAAAGTGCATTCCTCAATGGTAAGCTTGAGGAAGAAGTATATGTTGCTCAACCCCCAGGTTTTGAAGATCCAAAGCATCTTGACAAAGTCTTCAGACTCAATATGGCCCTCTATGTCCTCAAGCAGGCCCCTCAGGCGTGGTATGATACTTTGAAAGAATTCCTCATGAAGAAAGGCTTCAAACCCGGTTCACTTGACCCAACTCTTTTCACTAAATCTTATGATGGTGAATTGTTTGTGTGCCAATTATATGTTGATGATATCATCTTTGGTTGTACTGACCAACGTTACAGTGATGAATTTGCCTATATGATGACTGAAGAATATCAAATGTCTATGATGGGAGAATTGAAATTCTTCTTAGGTCTTCAAATTCATCAACATCGCAATGGCATATTCATATCTCAGGAGAAATACCTCAAGGATGTATTGAGGAAATTCAGCATGCAAGATTGCAAAGGCGTCAAAATCCCTATGCCCACAAATGGCCATCTATGCACTGATGAAAATGGTATTGACTTTGATCAAAAGGTATACCGCTCCATGATTGGTTCTTTATTGTATTTATGTGCATCTAGGCCAGATATTATGCTTAGTGTTTGCATGTGTGCCCGATTTCAAGCTACACCGAAGGAATCACACCATAAGGTCATGTGAAGCATATTCTTCGATATCTAGCTCATACACCAACACTTGGATTATGGTATCCCAAGGGCTCGGCTTTTGATCTCATTGGATATTCGGACTACGAATCTATTTGGTGATCGTGTGGACCGCATAAGTCAACATCGGGCACATGCCATTTCCTGACGATCCTTGGTGCATTGGTCCTCGAAGAAATGAATCTGTTTATCATCATCTCTGACTAAAGTCGAGTACATTCTTCTTTGGTTCTTCTTTGTGCTCAATTGCTTTGGATGAAGCAAACCCTCAAGGACTACGGCGTCAACATGAAGAATGTGCCTCTCTACCGTGACAATGAGAGTGCCATCAAAATTTCTCATAACCCAGTTCAGCACTCAAAGACAAAGCACTTTCAGATTCGTCATCATTTCTTCGTGATCATGTGTTGAAGGGCGACATTTCTATTGAGCATGTGAAGACTGAAGAACAGCTAGCTAATATCTTCACACATCCTAACACTTATGTAAAATTGATGACTTAGATGTGCAACACGCGACGAAACATTTTTCTTCAATCAATGAAGACTAACACTCTAAGTGTGAAGAAATTAACGAAGAATTTGATTCTCAGAGCCCTACGACAATTGTATGCGGTGTGTGAAATCATCATTCCTATACGGTGGGTCACGCCACCACCAAAAGTTGAAAATCTTCAATTTGAGTTTTTCCTCTTTTTGAAATTCCTCAGTTGTTCAATTTCTTCAACTTTGCAATGTCTTCACTGTTTCCGTCGTTTTTCATCATTGGCTATATATATATATATATATATATATATATATATATATATATATATGTATGTATGTATATATATATATGTGTGTATATATATGTATATATATATATATATATATATATATCTGTTACCCCTCGGCCTATAAGGAGCGATCCGAGGAACTACAAGCTAAAAAAAGCCCACCTAAACTACCCTGCCGCCGCGACCTCACCTTTGACCAGCGCGCCGCCGCGACCTCCCATTTCACCAGCGCGCCGCCGCGACCTCACCTTTGACCAGCGCGCCGCCGCGACCTCCCATTTCACCAGCGCGCCGCCGCTGTCTCCCCCTCCCCCAGCGCGCCGCCGCTGTCTCCCCTCTCCCCCAGTGCGCAACCTGTCCCCACCTTCTCCTTTAGCTCCGGCCGCCGCCCCACACGTTCTCCCTCGGCTCCGGCCGCCGCCCCCACCTTCTCCCTCGGCTCCGGCCGCCACCCCCACCTTCTCCCTCGGATCCGGCCGCCGCTCCCTGCCTTCTCCCTCGGATCCGGCCGCCGCTCCCCACCTTCTCCCTCGGATCCGGCCGCCGCTCCTCACCTTCTCTCTCGGATCCGGCCACCGCCCCGCACTCCAACCACAGATCGAGCTGTCGTCGTTGCCTTGCCCCAGATCGCGCCGCCCAAAACCATCCATCGCCACCAGGGCCACCCGAACGACGTCCTCCCCGCGCCGCCGCTATCTCTCCTTTCTCCGCCTTGCTCCAGCCAAGCACCTCCTCACCTCCATTGATGTTCAGCACTTCGTCAAGTTCATCCCATGGCGGCTGCGCTCGTGGCCGAGCTCACTCCAATCCCTCCACCATGCTACCTCCTTCTGCTGGTGAGGCTTCATCACTGCAACGCCCCGGCCGTTCACTGTCGCCACCCCGGGCCGTTCAACGAGACGGCGCCAAGTCGTTCGATGCTGCAACTCAGGAGTCTGCCTCCTTTGACAGCTCCTGATCCCCGGAACAGCCATGGCTCCCTGCCGGCACAAATCACCGTCGACGACCTCCTTTGACAGCTTGCCTCTGAGGTCCATCAGACCCACACAGACGACGCTGGCCGTCCACAGCCACCACCACAGGCCGTTCACACTCACCACTCATGGCCGTTCTCAAAACCATCCCAAAGTGTAGATCATACATGAGGATAGGGCCGAGGTATGTGCTTGCCCATTTCAAATGCTTTGTGCCAGGCTTTCGCCAAAATTTTATCTCCGTCCTCAGCTCTAACATGGAAATAATTTTCAATTGCAGGTGGAGGCAGCAAGAAAGAGCTAAGCAATCTAGTAGAGTTTATTGATCGAAGGTGTTGACATTTTCTGTAATTTTCAGTTCACATTTTCCGTGATTTTCAGTTCCGCGTCTGATAGAATATCTCATGTTATAACTTATAAATTTGTCTACATGCAAGGAATAAAATTTCCGGCCAACTTTTGCTTTGCTCATATAAATCAAGCTCTATTTTGTTGTTGAGCAACAACATGGTGTACACAGTAACAAGAAAACAGTAGGGAAGCTGACCAACCCGCAGCCCTTGTTGGAGCAGTCGCCTCCACCCCCTATCCGTGATTCCAGGTATGTTAGCTGCAGGAGTTCAAAAATTAGCTTCTTTCAACTGAATAAAATGTCACGCAAGTTCAGGTATACCTGCTGCATGAGTTCAAAAAAATATGAAGAGATGAAGCTCAAACCAAGTTCAAAAACTGTTTCCTTCATAAATTAGTAATTTTTTGGTTAATTCGTTGTTATGAATAGTACAAATACACATTGTTGTGTAGTACATGTGTGTATTGTAATTGTAATTGTGGTTTGGAGTTCAGAAAAAGATAAGAAAAAGGTTGATAGAAGAACCCAGAACATTTGGTAGTTCTGTAACCCAAAATTTGAGTTCGACATGTTGTCTATCATCAACTCATTAAGAACCCCAGAAAACGGTTCAATGTGTCTGTTCAAAAAAATAGTGTTGCTATATATAAAAAATTAGTAGCTCGGCAAGAAGAAGTTTAACCGATTCAGTGCAAGTTTTGCTTCTGAAAACTGACATTGTTCATCATGTACTAATCCATTTAACCTGTGGATGTGTTTAAAAAACATGGCATGTACTTAAAAAATTCCTTAAAAACAAAGAGTAAATAGCATCAGTGAGTTCTAGTACCTAAACTGCAGAAGTTCATTGACAAAAAAAATATCAGTACAATATGGTGCTTCAGTCAGAAGATCACTGATGCTATTTGCTTCATAGTTTCTCTATTATTTTAACTTTTATTTGAAGCTTTTTGTTTGTAAATTCTGCATCTTTTTTTGTTTACATACTATAAGCATTATACTGGTACTTGGACTAGAGTACAAGTATTACTTCCAGGCAAGTTCGAAATGAAACCCGCAGCATGTTCTATGTTCATTTAGCAAATAGCTGAGAGACAACACTGGAGTGCCTGAAACCTGTTTGATGCTTTGTCCATGAGACTTCAACGCTTTAAAAAAAGACAGGATGTGCGCACCTGTTCGTATAGCAACAAAGAGAAAAAGGCTAGTGCTCCTAGTGGTGCCCCTTAGAATATGAAGTGTACGTGCTCCTACTGATTGCTTCTTGCTTCCACTTTTTATCATGATTTTGTCTGTGCACTATAGGAGTGCTTTTTGTCTCTGTAGATCAGCTGCTCAACAACATAATCATGTGCCGCTCAGTACATGTATTACTACTGGGAGGTTCAAAAATCAGAACTCAAAAAGTTCAACCTTGGTGGTATTGTGCACATGCAAAATTAGATAAGTACTTGTTGAAATTGCTCCCAATATTTGATGTATTCCATGCAATGCTTACTAGATTGCTCTAAAAAAGGTGGCATGTAATTGTGAATTTACTAATGGTATATCAGTTAAATATGTATTATATCACCGGATCATAATGAAATGGAAAAACAGTTCGATGTGTGTATATGCATCCGTTCATACTTGTCATTTCTTTTTCCTTTGTTGTTTTTTCTTGGTACACATGTGGTTCAGGAAAAAAAGTGATCTAAAGTTCAAAGAAAAACCATTGTGGAGTTGATGTTCTAAGTTATATAGTGATTCAATACACAAAAATTTGTAGCGGTTCAGCAAAATGATTCATATCAGTACTAACTCCAGAGGTCATAAGTTCAGAGGACAAAAATTTAGCAAAAACTACCAATTTTTTTGTATTGTTATACATAAAAAATCAAAATTTTCAGTTCACCTTTGTGTGTATTTGCAGATCATCTTACATATGTCAAGCACCAAACCGACACCCCTAGTACCCACCGCGACTTGTGCTGCTGGTGCTAGTGTGGATGTGTACCAAGTTCAACTACCAGTCTACTCCGAGTTCAGGTATGTTGTCGTGGACGACCATAAGGCAAGTTGTAATATTCCTATTTAGTACTACTTGTTAGCGTTTTTTTAACTCTCTTCATTTCTTTATAATAGGGTAGTTCAATTTTGCTAATTCCTACGGTTCTCTAGTTAGAAAACCAGTGGATCATTTTTTTAGTTCCTGCGGTCTACAAAATTATTTGACCACCGTCATTGGCACTTCCTCTTCGACATCTCCTAAAGTTCAGCTTTCGTCATCTCATCCTTGTATCTCTATGTATGTTCAATCGTTGTTCGCTTAAGAGTTCAAAAACAAAGATTTCGAACAGTGATCTCTAAATATTTTCTTGATCACTAAACAGGACCAATTTTAGCATGTTTCCTGAAATATTTTAGCATGTTTTATGTTTCATCGACAAAGTTCACACACTGCTGTCTCGGACGTTCAAATATTTGTTTCCCTGATGTTCAGATATTATCGTCTAGGAATACATGTTGTAACTTCGAGAGAAAAAGTTCATGTTGATTACTCCCGTCAAATGTAAAAGTTCGCCAATATGCAATCCATACGTTCAATATCCAGTACATTAGTTTAGTAGTTAGTACTAACTACTCCAGTTTTTTATTTGATGTACCTGTGGTGTCTAGTTTTTCTGTCAGTTAGATTTCTAAATTTCATCTAGTTCAATTCATATTGTAGCTCCAATTTAGTCCACGTGGTTAATTGTTGGCTGGTGTGTGTGCAGGGTATCGTGACATTGAGTAGGCGCGAAGTGTATCACTCCAGCACGCCAAGCTCCATTACACTGCCGGTGGGGCTCTGC
Source organism: Aegilops bicornis (assembly GCA_021605145.1). NCBI lineage: Eukaryota > Viridiplantae > Streptophyta > Magnoliopsida > Poales > Poaceae > Aegilops > Aegilops bicornis. Next base: position 425,624,470 of record CM038671.1, on the reverse strand, counting down.
TGCCGGAGCACCCTGGCCGTTCACAGCCACCACTCCAGGCCGTTCAACGCCACCACCCCAGGCCGTTCATTGCCAGCAGCACCCTGGATCCCACCCCTCACCCTAGGAGTTTTAGTTATCGAGTTAGTTCCTGTCCAACTTGAGCTTTCAGTACAACTTGAGCTCCCTGAGATGATCATATAATTAACTTCAAAATTACTACATGGTCCATGTATTTTACAGCAAGTCCATGTATTACTACATGCGAAGTACAAAAGTTACTGCTAGTGAGAGTTCATTTAAATCCTGGTCAGTTCATCTCCTCGAAACATATTTACTTCTGCTCAGCTCTGATCTTTCAACTGAATTGTTGATGCTGCACCCTCTCTCTCATGGTGTGATGTTGTTGCTCTCTCATAGCTAAAACATGGTCTCATAAACATCCTATAGCTGACCACAATCTGTAATTCTTAAACTACATGTTGTCCTGGTCCTTGAGCTGCTATCGCTCCACCGCCGTGTACAGGAAGTTCAACGCTGCAACTACAGGCCGTTCAATCTCTCCATCGTGGACACGCCCCTCCACCTCCTTCAGGTTGCTAGGCCAGGCCGTTGGGTTCGCCGCCGCTGCAATCAGCAGGCCAACCCGGCCGCCCTAGGCCGTTCACCGTTGCAGCTCCCTGGCCGACTATGTCGAGCCACCTTCCGCCTGCACCTTGGGCTCCCGTATGCGTCCCCTACCCCAGCAGGTGCACACGTCCCGACCCACCGTTCCTTGTGTTGTTCTTTTGACCTTGAACTATATAGGATACAACTTTTATTTGATTTTCAGTTCACCTTTTCCGTTCTTTTCAGTTCATAAACTTTAATGTATTGATGAAATCCTGAAATATCATATGTGCACTCTACGTATTTGTTTTTATGCCTATGAACAATTCTTCACTTGTGCTGTCATGCATCAGTTTTGGTCACCAAAAAAATGGAGGTTTAGATATGACAAAATGGATTAGAGCACCATGTCCTCACCCAGAAGTATGAAAAAATCATTGCTTTCAGTTCTAGTAAAATGTTTTTTTTAAACTGGACTGCTGATTCTTTCTGTAATGGGCTTTATATATTATCTTTTTGTAGGAAAATATGGTGGCCTTCATCAAGTAATCTTTCTCTAACGGGCATCCTATGCCCGCGCCATCGAGAGCCTGATCCTACTTGTTGCGTGCTCACGGCGACCACAAGCATCGTAAGAAAAAGGCTCGTTGAGCTGCACTTGTTTGTACTGTCGCTCTTCCTCTGCTCCTCAAGCGCCACTGCTGTCTCGTGCTGACCTCGACGCACCGACCGTCGTCCAGGCTGCTGCTGGTTCGTGCTACATAAACAAACAGAGTTAAAGAACATAGATGAGAGGAATTCAGTTCAGGAAGATTAAAAGGGTAATGTTTAGAGATGAGGCTGAGGGATCTGGTTCAACTCCCATCACCCTTGTTTGGTTTTATGACTACTTGATCGATTACTAGAAGTTCAAAACAAGATGTAGAAATTCATTTTTCCTGTGTATATAAGTTGTAGAAGTTGATGCTTAATGTTCTAGTTCGTGCTCCTCTGCAGGTTAACCTCCTGGGATAGACGAAGTTTCAGTTCGTCGAGAGGCTTCCTGGAGCTTCAAAACATTTCACTTCACCTTTTTAGGCTTTTTCAGTACATCTTACAAAGTGTGTTTCCTTTCATCATTTTTGTCTACTTAAAAAGAAGTGTAGAAGCTTGAGGAAATACCCCCAAAATCATGTGTGCCCTCAGCACTCTTCTACGTGCTTGTTCTAATGCTTATGAGAATTATTTTTCAAGGTCATAATTTGGAACTAGATAACTTTTCATAGATGATTGTACTGAAGCTAGGTGTTTAACAGAATTATTTCTCATAAGTTCACAAATCACCTATTGGTTTGGGTTACATCTCATCCACATCTTCACGAAAAAAGTTGGAACTTGCATCTATATTTATGTTCCGGTTACCTTCGGTTAATTGTACTGGACTTGGCTAATTGTAGCTTACTAGTACTAAACTTCAGCGCCATGCTCAGTCCAACCCCGTGGCTTCAGGTTGGCCGAGTTCGTCGCGACCATCAGTTTGGAGACCTGCATGCTCCTTCAACAGCCTCCTGCACAAGGAAAAGCAACCGGAGTAGAGGCTTTTGAGATGCTCTGTTCAACAGCCTCCTGCACAAGGAAAAGCAACCGGAGTAGAGGCTTTTGAGATGCTCTGTTCTAGCGAGGTGGCTGATTATGTTTGTCAGTTTGTAATACTTTGACCGCAGTTTACTTATGTATCTTTTTCTGGCCGGAGCACGACCAGAGCTTATGTCAGTATGAACTTTGATTGTGATGGTACTACAAACTCTATAATTACTTACCTTTTATACAATTCACTTTGATTGTGCCCCTATTACGAACTGCGGTACGAAAATGCACTGTGCTCACCATTTTATTTTAGTTCATCAGTTTGTAATACTTTAAAGGGAGGAGGTAAAAGTGAACCATTCGGTTTTGTATTATAAAAAGTGTTAATGTTAGAAACTTCAAAAACATCTTGTTTAATTAGTTCTGCTTGTTTTGTGTATAGTATTTATTCAGCTAAAAAGGTATGGTTCATACATTCTAGTCGATCTTGTTGTAATCGTCCTTGTTTTTGTGTTTTTCCTGATGCAAGTTTTGTGGTCAGTCCAGATGGGAGAAGGTTATCCGTCCAAAGTGTAATTCTGTGACGTTGACGTCCAAGTTCTACAACTGATCCATACAAACAAAAACGATGGTCCGTTCTACAAAGGAAAATTGGTTTAATGAAAAATATTGATCAGTACAAGTTAAAAACGGTGGTCCGTTCGGAATAAAAGAAATGACAAAAATTCAAATTGTAAAAGTTCAAGCAAAAGGAAACCTCATGCAATTCAAATGGTAAAAGTACAAGTTATAAAATAAGAGAAGTCCAGAACATCGTTGTAAAAAAATGTTTAGTTCCAAAAAAAAGAATAATAAACATTTTCTTTTTAAGAAAAATCATTTAGTTCGATGATATAAACCATGCAAGTATAGGGCCGATGATACAATAACATTCAGTTCAACAATATAAATCATGCAAGTTCAGGATTAGGATACAGTAAACCGTTGAAAATTTACGAGAAAAATATTACCCAAAAAACAGAGCAAAGTCTAGTTAGTGAAAACACGCTTAGTACAAACCCATGCAAGCATCAGTACAAGTACCTTTTTTCGGAACCATTTAAAATTACTCTACAAAAAATAGCTCAGTACAAACATACACATATATCAGTACGACTACTCTGTTTTTCAGACGAGAAAACAGCAGGATCCATCATGCCCTATTCAAGATTACTCTTAAACGGTTGCGAAGTAGAGAAAACGTCCAACATGACTAAGTTTCGCATTTTCGATAGCTATCCAACGGTATATTATTTGCCCCATTTCGATAAACTTTTTTAAAAAATCACGTTCAAAATCAATTTTAACCGTATTTGAATTCGTATTTAAACCGTAAGGAATTAGAAAAAACTTTCTATATGCAAAAGTTGTGCATTTTCCATAGCTTTCCAATGCCGTATCATTTGCATCAATCCGACAAACCGTTTGCAAAAAACAATGAAAAAACATTTCGCCCACAATTTCACTGTTTTTCAAATTACTTTTAAATAATATAGAATATGAAAAAATAGTAGATATATGGAAGATGCGTATTTTCATAAGCTTTCCAACGCCATCTCATTTGCTCAATTCCGACAAACCGTTTGAAAATTAAGTCCTGGGTATTTGATACCTTACCAGTGCTCGTAGTAGCTCCTGGGTATTTGATACCGGTGTGGTTGCTCATATTTGTAACTCAAAGCAGGAGCTGCGGAATAAGCGGAGACTGGCGAAGGACGAGGTGACGATGCGCGTCGGGAATGGTTCCAAGGTCGATGTGATCTCCGTCGGCACGCTACCTCTACATTTACCTACGGGATTAGTTTTAAACCTCAATAATTGTTATTTAGTACCAACTTTGAGCATGAACATTGTATCTGGATCTTCTTTAATACGAGACGGCTACTCATTTAAATCCGAGAATAATGGTTGTTCTATTATATGAGAGATATGTTTTATGGTCATGCCCCGATGGTCAATGGTTTATTCTTAATGAATCTCGAACGTGATGTTACACATATTCATAGTGTGAATACCAAAAGATGTAAAGTTGATAACGATAGTCCCACATACTTGTGGCACTGCCGCCTCTTGGTCACATTGGTGTCAAGCGCATGAAGAAGCTCCATCTTGATGGACTTTTAGAGTCTCCCGATTATGAATCATTTGACACATGCGAACCATGCCTCATGGGCAAAATGACCAAGACTCCGTTCTCCGGAGCAATGGAGCGAAACAACCAACTTATTGGAAATCATACATCTTGATGTATGCGGTCCAATGAGCGTTGAGGCTCATGGAGGATATCGTTATGTTCTCACTCTCGCGGCGACTTGAGTAGATATGGGTATGTCTACTTGATGAAACACAAGTCTAAGACCTTTGAAAAGTTCAAGGAATTTCAGAATGAGCTAGAGAATCAACGTGACTGAAAGATAAAGTTCTTACGATCAGATCGTGGGGGAGAATATCTAAGTCACGAATTTGGTACGCACTTAAGGAAATGTGGAATCGTTTCACAACTCACGCTGCTGGAACACCTCGGTAACAGGCGGTGTGTCTGAACGTCGTAATCGCACTTTATTGGATATGGTGCGATCTATGATGTCTCTTACCGATTTATCGCTATCATTTTGGGGATACGCTCTAGAGACAGCTACATTCACTTTAAATAGGGCACTGTCTAAATCCGTTGAGATGACACCGTATGAATTATGGTTTGGCAAGAAACCTAAGCTGTCGTTTCTAAAAGTTTGGGGATGTGATGCTTATGTCAAGAAACTGCAACCTGAAAAGCTCAAACCCAAGTCGGAAAAATGTGTCTTCATAGGATACCCTAAGGAAACCATTGGGTATACCTTCTACTTAATATCCGAAGGTAAGATCTTTGTTGCCAAGAACGGGTCCTTTCTGGAGAAAGAGTTTCTCTCGAAAGAATTAAGTGGGAGGAAAGTAGAGCTTGATGAAGTATTACCTCTTGAAAGCGGTAAGTAGCGCAACTCGGGAAGATGTTCTGTGGTGCACTGCCAAACAAGAGAGGAGGTTAATGATGATGATCAAGATACTTCGGATCAAGCTCCTCTTGAACTTGAAGGTCCACAAGGACACGTTCCGCACTGCAGTGGTGCGGCAACCTGTCTTGGAAATCATGTTGTTAGACAACGGTGAACCTTCGAACTATGAAGAAGCGATGGCGGGCCCAGATTCCAACAAATGGCTTGAAGCCATGCAATCCGAGATAGGATCCATGTATGAAAACAAAGTATGGACTTTGTGAGACTTGCCCGATGATCGGCGAGCAATAGAAAACAAATGGATCTTTAAGAAGAAGACGGACGCGGATGGTAATGTTACCATATATAAAGCTCGACTTGTCGCTAAGGGTTATCGACAAGTTCAAGGGATTGACTACGATGAGACTTTCTCTCCCGTAGTGAAGCTGAAGTCCGTCTGAATCATGTTAGCAATTGCCGCATACTATGATTATGAGATATGGCAAATGGACGTCAACGGCATTCCTTAACGGCCATCTTAAGGAAGAACTGTATATGATGCAGCCGGAAGGTTTTGTCGACCACGAGAATGCTAACAAGGTATGCAAGCTCCAATGATCCATTTATGGGCTGGTGCAAGCATCTCGGAGTTGGAACATTCGCTTTGATGAGATGATCAAAGCGTTTGGGTTTTATCTTGAGACTTATGGAGAAGCCTGCGTTTACAAGAAAGTGAGTGGGAGCTCTGTAGCATTTCTCATATTATATGTAGATGACATACTTTTGATGGGAAATGATATAGAACTTTTGGACAGCATTAAGGCCTACTTGAATAAGTGTTTTTCAATGAAGGACCTTGGATAAGCTGCTTACATATTAGGCATCAAGATCTATAGGGATAGATTGAGACACCTCATAGGTCTTTCACAAAGCACATACCTTGATAAGATATTGAAGAAGTTCAATATGGATCAGTCCAAGAAAGGGTTCTTGCCTGTATTGCAAGGTGTGAGATTGAGCTCGGCTCAATGCCCGACCACGGCAGAAGATAAAGAAGAGATGAGTGTCATCCCCTATGCCTCAGCCATAGGGTCTATTATGTATGCCATGATGTGTACCAGACCTGATGTAAACCTTGCCGTAAGTTTGGTAGGACGGTACCAAAGTAATCCCGGCAAGGAACACTGGACAGCGGTCAAGAACATCCTAAAGTACCTGAAAAGGACTAAGGATATGTTTCTCTGTCGGGGAGGCTGATCGTACCCACGGGCACCTATGGGGCCGGCGGAGCAGGCCCCTTGTGGTTCGGAGGGGGGCGGAGGTCGCACGAAGAGCGGATCGAGGCGAGGCACACGAGCGGTTTACCTAGCTTCGGAGCTCTCCGGAGAGATAAAACTCCTACTGCTGCTTGTTTGATCTATTGTGTTCTTGCTAGGGAGCAATGCGAGCTACAAAACCTAGCTTGAGTGTATCTAGTCTCGAGTGGATCGAGTGAACCGAGCCTTCTCTACCTCGCGGAACCCCCCCTACGTTGCACTTGGGCCTCCTTTTATATGCTCAAGGGGTCTCCGACAGGTGGCAACATAGGCGAGGATACAAATGTAAAAGCAGGAGTTGGTACACCTACTTGAACAGTGTACAGTGCAAAATACTTAACTCTGACGGCAAGGGACGAAAGCAATAAATGCCCGTCGTTGTCGCCCAAACAGTGTAACAGAGACCTTCAGGTGCGCCTCCGCCGCCACGATGGCGAGCTGTCGGCCGCTTATCGCTGCTCTCCGGCTGGCTGCACCCCGCCGACACGCGCCCATGGAACGGTCCCATGGCGACACGTCGCTAGGTGAGCTGGAGCGAGACGGAGAGAGGTTGCATGCCGCGGCAAGCGCCTTGCCGCGGCCGAATCCTTGTCGCTCGGAGACTTGTCGCGCTCGAGCCTTCCGGCAAGCTCCTCTTGCGGGGCCTTGTCCTCTGCGTGCACAGGCGGCCTTCCCGACAAGCTCTTCTTGTCGGGGCCTTGTCTTCTCAATCAAATACTTTGTTCTTGAATGGCTGCAAAGGAGCCACGAAGGATCTTGGCGGTGACGAGGCAAACCTGCCCGGCGAAGTCTTTGCAACCGTCCGTGCTGCAATGCGGGGTACTAGGGTACCCCTACTCTAGTACACCGACAGAGCCCGGGCTGGGCCGTGCAGTGCCCGGCGCTTGTCGGGCCAGGCCAGAATCGTGCCGCGGACACGCGTGGCCTCGACCGCGTCGCAACTCGCCCCGGACCTACCACGATCCCCACTAACGGCACACACCGGACGTGGCGTCGTGCGAGAGATCGTGGGTGCGGTCGTGGGGGATTCTTTATTGATATAAGCGGAACGTCCGCCCCCTCCTCCCCTTTATAAGCAGAGGAAGCAGGCGAATAACCGCCCTTGCCATTGCCGTCTTGTCAAGAAACCACCGCCGCTCCCTCGTCTTCTCCGGTGCTTGAAGAGAGCAGCGCCGCCCCCTTCGCCACAAGCACACTCACCGCCGTCGACCTCCTCCGCCCACCCTCGCCATGGCCCGAAGGCCGATAAGGAGAAGGGCGTCAAGTCGGCGGCCGAGGCTGTCGCGGCGCTGCGCAAGGAGCGAGCCGTTTTCCCCGCAGCTCGGCGCCACGGGAGCTGCGGGACGTCTACTATCTTTTCTGGTCGACGGAGACCCGTGCGCATCCGTGCACGAGGGTGCTCCCCGCCTCCGCCGCTGATCTGGCCCCAACAGGGTACCCTTTCTTCGCCCTTTTCTTCTATTGCAGTCTTTGCCCGCCGTATTCCGAGTTCTTTTGCGACATAATGAACACCTTTAGCCTCCGCCTCCTTGATTTTACCCCCAACGCCATCTTGACCATGGCCGTTTTCGCACATTTGTGCGAAAACTTTGTCGGAGTCCACCCGAATGTGGCACTCTTCTGCCATTTCTTTGTTCCCCGCGTCGAGAGAGGAGAGCCACTTGTCGGAGGGATAGCCTGGGTCTCTAGGATCGGCAAGAAAGAGGCCTACCTAGAAGGGGAGTTTCGGAACAAGTGGGAGGAGTGGAGAGCCAACTGGTGCTGGGTCGTAGAGGAGGATCCGCAACCCTTCACCGCCGTGCGCCAAACCCCAATTGCGTGCGGCAAGGATTGGAGTAACTTGGCGCCAGAGGACGCGAGGCTGAAGATAGCTGTGACCCGAATTCTGCGCCTCAGGGTCGCCGGGTTAACTGTTGGCGCAGTTGGCGCAGACTTCATTCGCCGCCGCATAGCTCCCTTGCAGGAAAGGAGGAGGCCTGCTTGGGAGTTCCAGAATGCGGCAGACATCATGAGGCTGCGCCCGGGCCTGAATTGGAACTTTACTGTCATGGAGCTGGACTCGGTGCTGCTCGAGCTGTTCAAGAACGACCCCGAACACCCAGAGTGGTTCAGGTTGCCGCGAGGGGTCGTCCTGCTGTGCAACAACTCGGCGCTCGACCGCATCCGCGCCATGATGCCACTGCGGCGACTCCCACGGGATCGTCCCCGACCGGTAGGAGCCCCCGACGAGGTCATGCAGCAATTCTTCGATGATTTGCAAGAAGTGCCGATCCGCTACCGACGGCGAGGAGGCTCACCCGAGACACCACCGAAAGGTGAGATGGGGCGGATCGCCACCAGGTGGAGGAGGAGGCGGCAGCCTGCTGTCAGCTGGAGCCTTCGGGTTCACCGTGGAGGAGGCGGAGGTGGCGAAGGCGGCAAGCCTTGCCGAGCGAGGGGAGGTCGCCGGCGAGGACGAGCTCGTCGGGACCGAGGCAGGGTCGAGTGGACCCGCCGAGGGCGCTGCTTCCCCACCGCCAAGCGACTTGCCGCCAGTGGAGCCTCCTGCTCCGCCAAGGAGGCGTCTACGCAGGGACGGAGACGAAGTCGGGCGGCGATCCGGCCCACAAGAGCAGCGCCGCTGACGGCGCTTCACCGCGGCAAGCGAGGTTGCCTTGAGGCGCCCCAAACCGCAGCGACAATGGGCGGAATCTTCTCGAGCCGCCGACGCCTCGCCAGCGGCCAAGAGAGCCCTCCCCGCCTCATCGTCTGAGGCGGGCGGAGTTTGACTTCTCCCGCTCAGCTCAGGAGGAAGGCGAAGAGTAAGCTCTTGGGACTTGTGCTTGTATTTCTTCAATTTTTATTGCTTCATCTTGAATCTGATTTGCTTCTGCTCGACTCTTTCCTTTTCAGACGCCGCCGTAGAGCGGCGAAGAGGGCCAAGATCCCGACGATCGTCGTTGAGGACGATTCCCCTGCGGGCAGAGGGACGCGTCTGAGACCGCCTTTGCCGGACCCGGGCGACCCTTCCTCCGAGCAGCCCCGGCCTGACCCCAGAGTAAGTGTGCAGTTTTCTCCTTACTACTAGGTGTGCAGGGGTGCCCTTTCTTTGCTGATTTATTTGTTTAATTGTGTAGGAGCGGAGCAGCCTCATCGGGAGGGCTCGGAAGCCGCCTCCGAGACCCTGCCCGCTGTCACTACGCCGCCAAGGGAGAACTCCCCGGTAAGGGAGCTCCCTCCGACAAGGGAGGCCACCCCGACAAGGGAGGCCACTCCGGCAAGGGAGGATACCCTGGCAAGGGATGGCGCCAGCGACTCTCCAGTGGTCGAGGCCATGGCTGCGGATCCCATTGCAGGTAACTCCCTTACATGGGATTTTCCCTTGGGCTTGCTTTCTTTTGTTCCTCTTTTTTGAATATCTGCTTGATCGCTCTTTCTTCGCCTGACGCAGACCCGATGGAGGTCGAGGCCGCCGGCGAGGAGGAAACGCCGGCAACACCGACGAGGCCGCCGTCGAAGAAGAAGAGGTCGTCGTCGTGGAGGAAGAGGCCGCCGACGAGCCTGCTGGCGAGGAGGCCACCGAGGTTGCCGACGCAGAGGCCGGGCGAGGGTCGGGCGGTCGTCCGACGGCCCCGAGGCCCAGGAGCGGCAAGCGCTGCACCGACAGCCGACTTCATTGCCATGGCGCCAGTTCGAGGAGCCCCAGCCAGTGCCTACGAGGGCCGGGCGAAGGCGTCTTCATCAAGCTCCCACAGGAACCGAGCTCTGTGGCGCCGGTCGAGGGCGAGACCTTCGACGGCGAGCTACTCCTCATTGGCCGACGCTGTGGACGCGCCAAGCAGCAAAGCTGGCGAAGTCCGAGGAGGAGCCATCAAGAAGCCGCTGTCGCTCTACCGCGCCCGGCAGCCAAGTTAGAGGCCCGGAAGCCCTTGTCGCGAGGGCGGAGCGGATATGGTGAAGCGCGACGAGGAGCTCGGGCGCCAACAAAGAAACCCTCCGCGATGACGTGGCGGAAGCGCTGGGGCAGCTTCAGAAGAGCGCACGGCCTTCATCCTTGAGAAGGCCGCGGTGATGAGGAGCAGCGGCTGCCGAGAAGCTTCGCCGCGCAGAAAGCGAGTTGGCGCAGCGGAAGGTCAACCTGGACAGCCACGAGGAGGACCTTACAGCGTGAGGAGTAGCTTGGCGGGCGCTTGAAGCGGGCGACGCCGCTGCAGCCGCCGAGGCCGCCAAGGAAGAGTTGAAGGCGAAGGTGGCACAGTGGAGGCCACCCTCAAGAAGAGCGGCGAAGAGCTTGCCGTGCTCAAGCGTGAGCGTGAGAAGGACGCCCACACGCTGGGCGAGCTGCAGGTCCGTCTCGCTGACAGGGCCAAGGAGCTCGACGCCGCCAAGGATTCCAAGGCAGATCTGGAGTTGAAGCTTACCACTCTGACGCAAACGTTGGATGGCGCCAGAGAGCGGGAGGCGGGCTTGTTGGAGGCGATCAAGGCCAAGGAGGAGCTGCTGGTGAATGATGTCTCTGTCCAGAACACCTTGAGGGAGAGCGTGGAGCACTGGACCGAAGGTCTTGTGGACACCGCCGCCGACATCCACAACGAGCTGATGGAGCTGGGGATGGCGGACCTTGCGTACTCCACCGACGAGCATCTCCAACCCAGCGTCAAGCTTAGCCTATTCTTCAAAGGCGTGGTGGCGGGCCTCGGCGACTCGGGAGGAGGTCCCAAGCAGCTTGCCGAGGAATCACGCCAGTGCGTGCGAGGGGCCCTCGAGAAGGTGTTGATGAAGGTGGCCTTCCGCAACCCGGGCCTCAACCTCAACGACGTCCTCAGATCCTTGCCGGCGAAGCCAACGTGGAGGAGCTTCAAGGCCCTTGTCGCACTCCATTGTGGACAAGGTGAACAAGATCAAGAGGATTGAGGGCGACCGCGTGGACTAGGTCGCCAACCTTATCTTTCCCTTGTCGGCTGCTGATCATGTTTAGAAAACTTTGTTAGATCGTGACAAGTTATTCTGTAATATACTCTATCTTAGGTGAATCGATCAATGCAACGTTATTTCCTTTACTTGATTCTTGGCTTTGTATGTTATTGCCTGCGCTTTTCGAAACTTGCGGTGCGAGCACCCTTGCCTTGGCGCCGAAAAGTGCGGAACTTCAGACTTCGGCGGGGTCGCTACCGACAAGTAACCTTGTCGCGGACTAGTCGCAGCTCACTTAAGTTGTTGAGCGGACTCGAAACAAAGTAAGGGCGCGACCAGTCACGATTTGGTTCCTCCGCGCACAGGTTTTTCATACGAAGCGCGGTCGTTCAAGGAAGATAACTTAAAAATTTATTACTTAGGCGATCAATGCAATGTTATCTCCTCTACTTGATTCCTTCCTTTGTACGTTTCTGCCTTGCGCATTTAGGGGACTTGCCGGTGCAGGCACTTTTCTTGTCATGAGCGCCGAAAAGTGAACGTCGGACTTCTTTGGCGATGCCGCCTCCGACAAGCAACCTTGTCGCGACTAGTCGTAGCTCACTTAAGTTGTTGAGCGGACTCGAAACAAAGTAAGGCGCGACTAGCGGCGAAGTTGGCTCCTCTGCGCATGTGTTCTCCATACAAAGTACTACCGTTCGAGGAAGATAACTAGAAATTTAAAATTGATTGCTCGGACTTTGGCAACTTAGCTTTACATCTCTTGCTTCCCGATGAGGTGAGACTTCCTCGAGCGGTGCACAGTCCACAATATTATCTCCTCCTTCCCCTGGTTAACTTGTGCGTGAGGGAGCCTCCCTTTCTTTGCGACAAGAGGAAGAAGAGGAAATAACGTTATGGAGCCCAGTGGCTCGATTACGCTTACCGGGTGTGGTTCTTTGCACAAAGTGTTAGCCAAAACATGCAATAAATTGATGAAAGCATGAGCTTGACGGGTTGTGCGCAACACATGGGCTTTCTTGATGCATCGGGTCTGCGCTCGGCTTTGTACAAAAGGATCACATGCAACAAATGGCAAGACTTGTACAAAAGGTGGTTGTCGGGGCGGGTCCCGACAACCGCATATATGGGTAAAACTTACGAAGATGCTCAATGTTCCAGGAGTTGCTCACCGGAATGCCATCTTGATCTCAAAGCGAACGGCGCCGAGCCTAGTGATTCGTTTCACCCGATAAGGGCCTTCCCACTTTGGCGTCAACTTGTTTGAATTCTTGGCGGACTGAGCGGCGAAGAACAAGGTCGCCTTCCTCGAGACTTCTAGCATTAACCCTGCGGCCATGGTAGCGGCGAGCTTCTTTGGTAGCGGCGGCTCGCCTGACAGCTGAAGGCGATCCTCCTCAAGGAGCGGTAGCGTCATCTTGTCGCAGTTGCTCTTGCTCAAACTCATCATAAGCGAGCACTCGAGGCGACCCGTATCTGAAGTTCCGTGGGGAGAACTGCCTCTGCTCCATAGACTAGAGCAAAGGGTGCACGGCGGTGGCTCGATTTGGCGTCGTCTGATCGACCAAAGAACCACCGGCGGCTCCTCGATCCAGTTTCTTCCGCACTTGTGCAGCTTTGTCGAAAGTTACGGTCTTGAGCCCGCGTGACTTCAGCGTTGCCCTCTCGCTTGACCGTTGCTTCTCGGGTGAGCAGCGAAAGCAGACCTTGGCGCCAAGGTCTTGGGCGTCTTGCATGAAGGTGCGACTCGTAAATTGTGTGCCGTTGTCGGTGATGATCTGTTAGGGATCCCGAAGCAACAAACAATCGACTGAAAGAACTTGATGGCCGACGGTCTTGTCACCTTCCTCATCGCTTCCACTTCCGGCCACTTTGTGAACTTGTCGATGGCGGCGTACAAGTACTCAAAGCCCCGACAACTTCGGGGAAGGGGCCGAGGATGTCGAGCCCCGGACGAAAATGGCGAGGATAAAGGGATCGTCTGGAGAGCTTGAGCTGGCTGGTGTATCTGTTTGGAATGGGCCATGCACGCTTCACACTTGGTTACTTGTGCGATCGCATCACGGAGGGCTGTCGGCGGAAGAAACCTTGCGGAAAGCTTTGCGGCAAGTGCTCTTGCGCCAATGTGGTGACCACATATGCTTCCATGTATCTCGCCAGCTTACATCCGTCTTCCCTAGGAATACACTTCAATTTCACACCGTTGAGTCTTCTTACATGCAGTATCTTGTCGACAAACTGGTACATACTTGACTGCCGGGCTACTCTTTCCGCTTCTTCTTGCTCTTGGGAAGTTCTCACCGTCTGAAGGAAATGGACAATCATTGCGCCCATCTTTGGAGCTTGCGGCTCGACAACAAGGACTAAAGGCACATGTCTGCTGCTGCGGGAACATCGGCTTCTATGGAAAGAACTGCGTCCTGCCGGAGCTTGATGCTCCCGACAAGCTTGCCGGAGCAAGACTTGTCGGAGCGTTCTTCAACGAAACAAACCACAGGGTCTGCCGGAGCAGACTGCTCCTCGGCTGTTGGTGTTGATCTTGGGGACCTTTGCAACGACGGCTTCGGGAAGCTGCAGCCGGAAAGTAGTCACCAGAGGCCAACTTACTCTTCTTGCTTTGCCTGTTGTTGATGGTGTTACGGTTGGTTGAGTCGACTTGAGCACAAAGATCCTCGGTTCCACAGGTAGCTTGAGTCACGGCGCACTTTGACGAGCCATCGGCAATATCATTCGAGCTCTTGGAACATGTTCCATTTGCGAGCCGTCAAAGTGCTCTTCTAGCTTCCTCACTTCATCAACGTGAGGCTTCCATCAACGGACTCTGGTAATCTTTGTTGACTTGGCGGACTGACGAGTTGCGAGTCACCCACGACAATAAGCTTCTTGATCCCAAGGTCCCGCTGCGATCCACGAGACCGGCAAGCAAACCCTCATACTCTGCGGTATTGTTTGTCGCTTGCTCCTTGGGAAAGTGCATCTGGCGATGTACTTGAGGTGCTCTCCGGTGGAGTGCGATAAGCAAGACGCCATGACACCGGCGCCTTGCGGCGAAGAAGGCACCATCAAAGTACATCGACCACTCTTTGCTTGCTTCTTCGACGGAATGCTCGTCTCGGAATCTCTTAAATGCGGTGTTGGCGTCCATTACGCTATGAATTACGCCAATGCTCGCTTTGGATAGTTGATGTGCTTTCAAACTTAAGACCAAAGCTTGATAGCTCCGGCGCCCACTCGACAATCCTGCACAGCCACGGATTCTGCGGTATCCTCTTGAGGAAGCGGTGACAAGCTGTGATCTCATGTGCTTGGAAGTAATGGCGCAGCTTTCTCGAGGCCATGAGGAGGAAAAGCAGTTACGCACACCAGTACCTTGACCTAGCCCTGAGGAGGAGGCCCGACAAAGTAGACTGGCGCTTGCACCATCCTTTCTGTTTCTACTCATGCGTCTTCGCGGACTCGTCCTTGTCGGGACCAGAGCTTGTCGTGAAGCCCCCCGCTTGTCGATGGATGTGCTTGCAGCGGTTCTTTGGCTCGTCATCCGCCTCCCTCTCCACTACTAACGCAGCACTAACCACTTGATTGGTTGCCGCTATGTACAGCGACAACTTCTCTTGTGGCTTAGGTGCGACAAGTGTTGGAGTAGAGGACAGTATCTCTTCAAGTCTGCGGCGCAGCCTCCGCTTCGGAGTCCATTTCTTTGGACCTGCCTTTTTCAAAATTTTGAAAAATGGCGGTATGCGTTCAGCAGAACCTAGAAATAAACTTCTTGAGAGCAGCCACGCAACCGGCAAGTCTTCGTACATCCTTGACGCGCTTTGGTGCTTCAATCTGCTCAATGGCCTTGATCTTGTCGGGGTTGGCTTCAATCCCCCTCTGAGACACGAAGAACCCGAGAAGCTTGCCGGAAGGGACTCCAAACACGCACTTCTCGGGGTTGAGCTTGAGGTTGATCTTGCGCAGATTTGCAAAGGTTTCGTCCAAATCTTGAACCAGAGTTGCTTTGTCCTTGCTTTTGACCACTATGTCATCCATGTAGGCTTCTACATTTATGTGCATCTGCGGCTCAAAAGCGTCATGGACTACCCTTGCAAATGTTGAACCAACATTCTTCAAACCGAAAGGCATCCGTATGAAACATTATGTGCCACATGGTGTGATGAATGCGGTCTTCTCCTCATCCTCTTCACCATGAAGATCTGATGGTATCTGAGTAGGCATCAAGAAAGCGAAAGCAAATCACATCCGGCCGTGGAGTCAACAATCTGGTCAATCTTTGGATCTTTGGGACAAGCTTTATTAACATCCGTGAAGTCAATACAAAGTCTCCATTTCCCATTTGCCTTGCGCTTGCGACTACGAGGATTGGCCAACCACGTAGGATGGAGCACTCCTCGACAAGGCCTGCTGCTTCCGGTTCTTGATCTCTTGGCTAAGAATTCTTGGCGCCCACCGCTTGTTTCTGACTTTTTGCTTGACGGGCGCTCATGAGGACAAGCGGCGAGGCGGTGCTCAATCACTTTCACAGGAACACGGGGATATCGACGGTTGCCATGCAAACACGTCGACATTCGCCCCAGGAAAGCAACAGCGCGCCTTCCTATTTGGCGTCGAGAGAGGCAATCGATGGCGAAGGTACCACCGATGCCGTCCTCCTTGGCGGGCACCTTCTTGGTCTTGGCGGAGCCACCATCTTCTTGCACTTGCCGGAGGTGCTTTCGATGGTGCGTCCTCGTGATGGCGCAGCACTCGAAGAGGTGCGCTTGCGGAGTGAGTATCGAGCCCTTGCGGACTTGGACTTGGTCTTCTTCCCCGAGCTTCAGCGGCAAGTGTCGACAATCTGCCGCTGCGCATCCGGAAGATCTTGTCGGTACAGATAAGGGCATCCTTCTTGTCGCCATGGACAGAGATGGCGCTTATCGGGCCGGCATCTTGAGTAGGTTGTAGGCGTAGTGAGAGGCTGCCATGAACTTGGCGAGTCTTTGGGACCAAGGATCCCATTGTAAGGCAATGGGAAATCGGCGACGTCAAACGTAACTCTCTCGATCCTGAAGTTCAGCTCGGCGCCAAATGTGACCGCAGCGTAATCTTCCCCTTGACTTGCTCCTTCCCGGATTGATTCCTTGGAAGGTCCCGGTCTCTTCGAGCTTCATTGTCGAGGATTTGAAGCTTCGGAGCACCGCGGAAGGAGATCAGATTCAAGCCGGCCCCGCCGTCAACTAACATTTTGTGACCTTGAGGTTGCGGATGGTTGGTGAGACCAACATCGGCAAGCACCGACCGCATGATTATCTGATCGGTGGTCCTCAATATCAAAAATGATAGGCGTCTTTGGACCACTTGAGAGGCTTGCGTGACTCTACGGATGGTTCCACCGCATTGACCTCCGCATCCATTGCTTGAGTTGGCGGTGGGAGGTATGCGAGAAGCACCTCCGTCAACGCAGAGAACCTCCGTGGCTTTCTGAAACTCCTGCTCATCGGCGTCGTCGTCCTCCATATCTTCGTCGTCGTCATCATCTTCATCCTTGTCGCGGCCACGGGGAGGTCGATCTCCTTGTCGCTGCTTGACCTTGCCGCGGCGTACTCCCCGGCCGGGACGTTTCTTGCTTGCTCCCCGGCACCTTCTGGGCCTTCTCCTTGTCTCGCCGCCGTACTCAGCTCTCTGTTGTTCGACGAGCTGCTCGACCTTCTTGCAGCTACGAAGATCGTGGCCCTTGGTGCGGTGGATCTTGCGATAGGTGCTTGCGGAGCCGTCACCTTGTCGGCGGCCCGCCACCGGCAGTGGTTGGCGTCGGCGGCAACCTCCTTGCAGAGCCACCAGTCTTGGCGTTCTTGTAGCCGCCTCCGTTGCGGACTGCTCGATAGCTAGCACTTCTACCTTTTCTTCTTCCTGTTGCCTCGCCGCGGCCCTTCTTTCTTTGGGGCGGTGTCATCCTTGTCGAGACCTGCTTCTGCATTCTCTCTAGGGAGTCTCCTCCCTTCCTCAGCGCGTGCACACTTGTCGGCTAGGGCGTACAGCTCACTGACGTCCTTGACTTTGCACATCGCCATCTCCTCCCTCATCCTGCGGTTCCGCACATTCTGATGGAATCTGGCGATCACCTTGGCGGGGTGGACGTCACGGGATGTTGTAGTGCACGGCTGAATCTCTGAATGAACTTGCGCAGGGACTCTCCTTCCTTCTAGGCGAGCAAGTGAAGGTCACTCTCTTGGCCATGAGGTTTGTGGCCACCGTGAAGGCGCCAACAAACCGATGGCACGAATCTGCCAAGAGGATATGGAGCTTTCCGGCAAGTGCATGAGCCAAGATCGACATTGGGCTTGAGCACGGCGGGGAAGTAGTTGGCGAGGATCTTGTCGTCCCGTCCCCCGCAGCCTGCACGCGATGGTGAAGATCTGAGGAACTCCGACGGATGCGTTACGCCATCATACTTCTACGAATGCGTCCGGTTTGAAGTTTTTACGGCTGGGCCCTTTGGACTTGCCGCAGCTCACGAGTGAACGCAGGGCAACCTACCGCGTTCGGCAAGTCGCTGGCCCCTCCGGCGCGTGCATGTCAGCGAAGGCCCGGTAGCGCTTGTCGGACTGACGTCGTGCTTCTCTTCGACGCCGATGCGAAGTTCGAGCATCCTCTTGTTGTCGCTCATGAAGAACTTGGCGGCGATCGCGGCGAGTCCGGCGGATCCGGCAGCAGTGGAGTCGCTGTCGAGGTGGATCCGTTGGGCCGGCGATCTTGGCCTTCTTGGCGGAGAGTGTACGGTGGTTGCGCCTCCGACAGTCTCGTCGCCACCGGCTCGTGCCTTGTCGTCCCGCCGCGGCAATGATGGCGTTGGTTGCCGCGGAGCGTCGCTGTTGGCAAAGCCGATGAGGCTCTGGATAGTGGCCCTCCACTCGTCGACCTTGTCGGCCGTTGGAGAATGGTCGAGAAACAGCTGGGCTCGCCGAGCTTCTGCTGGAGTAGTAGGTGGCATTGGAGAAGCGGTGCGAGGAGCGGGACACGCTCGGACTTCTAACCGTTAGAAGGAGCGGCGCCCGTCCGGCGGCCGTATCTCACTCGTGCCCGGCATGTTGGCGCGTATGCTGGTCTTGAGGGTCTCGATCCAACGAACGTATGGTGTTGTGAACGCCATGACGTTGTTGGTCCCGCGTCTCCTGAGATGGGCGCGGGGGATGCGCGGACGCCGAGGTTTGCGGTGCCTTGTCCTTGGACTTGGCAACGCGAACACCCTCGTCGGCGCCCGTTCCTCCACCAGCGTCAGCCCCACCACCCGTTCGCTGCGGTGAGGGTGGGCACGACACGGACGGCTCTGCTGCCGCCGAGGCCTTCTTCTTCGGTGGCATGTTGAGGAAGATGTTGATGATGTCGCGAGGGGTCGTCCCGCTGTGCAATAACTCGGCGCTCGACCGCATCCGCGCCAGAGATGTCGGGGAGGCTGATCGTACCCACGGACACCTATGGGGCCGGCGGAGCAGGCCCCTTGTGGTTTGGAGGGGGGCGGAGGTCGCACGAAGAGCGGATCGAGGCGAGGCACACGAGCGGTTTACCTAGCTTCGGAGCTCTCCGGAGAGATAAAACTCCTACTGCTGCTTGTTTGATCTATTGTGTTCTTGCTAGGGAGCAATGCGAGCTACAAAACCTAGCTTGAGTGTATCTAGTCTCGAGTGGATCGAGTGAACCGAGCCTTCTCTACCTCGCGGAACCCCCCCTGCGTTGCACTCGGGCCTCCTTTTATATGCTCAAGGGGTCTCGGCAGTGGCAACATAGGCGAGGTACAAATGTAAAACAGGAGTTGGTACACCTACTTGAGCGATTATGCGGTGCAAAATACCTAACTCGGCGGCAAGGGACAAAAGCAATAAATGCCCGTCGTTGTCGCCCAAACGATGTAACAGAGACCGTCAGTGCGCCTCCGCCGCCACGATGGCGAGCTTTGTCAGCGCCGCTTATCGCTGCTCTCCGCTGGCTGCCTGACCCGCTCGACACGCAGCGCCCATGGAGCGGTCCCATGGCGACATGTCGCTAGGTGAGCTGGGCGGAGGCGGAGAGAGGTTGTATGCAGCGGACAAGCGCCTTGCAGCGGCCGAATCCTGTCGTGCTCGGAGACTTGTCGCTCCGAGCCTTCCCGGCAAGCTCCTCTTGCCGGGGCCTTGTCCTCTGCGTGCCTGGAGCGGCCTTCCCGACAAGCTCTTCTTGTCGGGGCCTTGTCTTCTCAATCAAATACTTTGTTCTTGAATGGCTGCAAAAGGAGCCACGAAGGATCTTGGCGGTGACGAGGCAAACCCTGCCGCGGGGTGCTGCAACCGTCCGTGCACGAGTACGGGGTACTAGGGTACCCCTACTCTAGTACACCGACATTCTCGTTTATGGAGGTGACAAAGAGCTCGTCGTAAAGGGTTACGTCGACACTAGCTTCGACACAGATATGTATGACTCTAAGTCACAGACCGGATACGTGTATATTTTCAATGGTGGGGCAGTAAGCTGGTGCAGTTGCAAGCAAAGCGTCGTTGCGGGATCTACATGTGAAGCAGGGTACATGGCAGCCTCGGAGGCAGCACATGAAGCAATATGGGTGAAGGAGTTCATCACCGACCTAGGAGTCATACCCAATGCGTCGGGGCCGATCGCACTCTTCTCAGACAACACTGGAGCTACTGCACTTGCCAAGGAGTCCAGGTTTCACAAAAAGACCAGGCACATCAAGCGTCGCTTCAACTCCATACGTGAAAATGTTCAAGATGGAGACATAGATATTTGTAAAGTACATACGGATCTGAATGTAGCAGATCCTTTGACTAAACCTCTCCCTAGAGCAAAACATGATCAACACCATAAATCTATGGGAGTTCTATACATAACAATTTAACTAGAATATTGACTCTAGTGCAAGTGGGAGACTGTTGGAAATATGCCCTAGAGGCAATAATAAAATGGTTATTATTATATTTCTTTGTTCATGATAATGATACATTATTCATGCTATAACCGTGTTATCCGGAAATCGTAATACACGTGTGAATACATAGACCACAACATGTCCCTAGTAAGCCTCTAGTTGACTAGCTCGTTGATCAACAGATAGTCATGGTTTCCTGACTATGGACATTGGATGTCATTGATAACGGGATCACATCATTAGGAGAATGATGTAATGGACAAGACCCAATCCTAAGCATAGCTCAAAGATCGTGTAGTTCGTTTAGCTAGAGCTTTTCCAAGTGTCAAGTATCATTTCCTTAGACCATGAGATTGTGCAACTCCCGGATACCGTAGCAGTGCTTTGTGTGTGCCAAACGTCACAATGTAACTGGGTCACTATAAAGGTACACTATGGGTATCTCCTAAAGTGTCTGTTGGGTTGGCACGAATCGAGACTGGGATTTGTCACTCCATGTGACGGAGAGGTATGTCTGGGCCCACTCGGTAATGCATCATCGTAATAAGCTCAATGTGACCAAGTGTCTGGTCACGGGATCATGCATTACGGTACGACTAAAGTGACTTGCCGGTAACGAGATTAAACGAGGTATTGGGATACCGACGATCGATTCTCGGGCAAGTAACGTACCGATTGACAAAGGGAATTGTATACAGGGTTGCTTGAATCCTCGACATCATGGTTCATCCGATGAGATCATCAAGGAGCATGTGGGAGCCAACATGGGTATCCAGATCCCGCTGTTGGTTATTGACCGGAGAGGCATCTTGGTCATGTCTGCATGTCTCCCGAACCCATAGGGTCTACACACTTAAGGTTCGGTGACGCTAGGGTTGTAGACATATGAGTATGCAGTTACCCAAAAGTTGTTCGGAGTCCCGGATGAGATCCCGGACGTCACGAGGAGTTCCGGAATGGTCCGGAGGTGAAGAATTATATATAGGAAGTGCAGTTTGGGCCATCGGGAAAGTTTCGGGGGTCACCGGTATTGTACCGGGACCACCGGAAGGGTCCCGGAGGTCCACCGGGTGGGGCCACCTATCCCAGAGGGCCCCGTGGGCTGAAGTGGGGAGGGGAACCAGCCCCTGGTGGGCTGGTGCACCCCCCTTGGGGCCCCCTGCGCCTAGGGTTGGAAACCCTAGGGTGGTGGGGCGCCTCCACTTGCCTTGGGGGGCAAGCCTCCCCCCTTGGCCGCCGCCCCCTAGGAGATCTCATCTCCCAGGGCCGCCCCCCCCCTAGGGGGCCTATATAAAGGGGGGGAGGGAGGGCAGCCGCACCCATGCCATAGGTGCCTCCCTTCCCCCTTGCTACACCTCTCCCTCTCGTAGAAGCTCAGCGAAGCCCTGCCGAGATCACTGCTGCATCCACCACCACGCCGTCGTGCTGTTGGATCTCCGTCAACCTCTCCTCCCCCCTTGCTGGATCAAGAAGGAGGAGACATCTTCCTCAACCGTATGTGTTTTGAGCAGCGGAGGTGCTGTCCGTTCAACACTAGGATCATCGGTGATTTGGATCTGTGAGTACGACTCCCTCAACCCCGTTCTCTTGAACGCTTCCGCTCGCGATCTACAAGGGTATGTAGATGCACTCCTCTCTCTCGTTGCTAGATGAACTCATAGATAGATCTTGGTGAAACCGTAGAAATTTTTTATTTTCTGAAACGTTCCCCAACATTGTTTCCCTAAGTAACATTTTCCTTCAAGATTCCTCAGTTGTGTGGATTTTCAATCTATACAACTCCGGAATCTAAGTCAAAGAACGCTTAGTGAAACTCCTCAAGACTCATCTGGTCAAATTCCTCAAACTTGTTCTTTTTGCAAAATCTTCTGAGAATGCATATGACCTCTCCAAATTCTTCTCAACTATATTACATTCACGGTACATATGTCATTCTTTGAATCACTAGGTTCTCATCAACTTAACTCATTTCCAGCGTTCCTCGAAGAAAAGTTACATACCTCGTCAGAGAACTCAATAGTTCAAAATCCTCAGTTGAAGAAAATGGTTGATGGCAAGAAACCTCAGAAGGGAGGAAAGAAGCTGGAAGTCAACAATGCATTTGAGATTCCTGATGACATCTATGCAGGGTACTGCCCTCCTCCTCATGAAACGAAGAATGAGCGCAAAGTGCGCATATAGAGGACTGAGAGGAGATGGGCCAGAGAATGGAGGGAATATCGCTATGTCACTCCCAAGTACATGAAGAAATTCGCTGTACACCCTCCATGCCCAAGACCTCCATTGGCACCTGGCCAAGAAGCTGATCCTTCTAGCATCAGAAGAGGTGAGGAATTTCCCAAGGAATGGCCCAAGCGTCAAGCTTAACTGGCCAAAATGGCTAAAGAGGCAGTGAAGAAATTTAATGAAGATTATGTTGTTTCCACTGCTGAGGCCTCTGCTAGCAAGCCTAAGAAGGATATGCCCAAGAAGCCAGCTCACAAGCCCAGTGCTTCAACGTCTATGCCCTCATGGCCAAGCTCATCTGCAATGCCCTCACGGCCTAGCTCAGCAAAGCCCTCACGGCCAATTCCTCAAGCTACTCCAGCTCCTCCAAAGTCCTCAGCTCCTCCTTCCAAATCCTCAGCACCTGCGCATCTCGCCTCGTGCCAAAGGACAAGAGGCATCTCTATTGCCTCAGGATCCTCTGCAAGTTCTTCAACTCCTCTGCATTCTTCAACTGGCCCCACTCTGCTGAAGACTAAAGCCACTGCTGGACGAGGTTCTCGACCAAGTCCTCACAAGAAGCAGGTCGCCTTCCAAGTACCGTCTGATGACGATGAAGATGATGATGAAGAACTCGCTGAAATCATCAGAGACCAGCAGCACAGGGCCGCTAGAGCCAAAGGCAGTAATATGCCACTGATGTTGGATCCAAAGTTGATCCTCGACTTCATCGACTTATGGCACAAGGATCCCAACACACCTCTAACTGAGATGAACCTCACTCCTGTTCAAAGTCATGTGTTGACTGCCTTCATTGATGAAAAGAAATGGAAATTTGAACAGGGGAGGAAGGTGAAGAAAGCGCAGTACAAGAAAGAGCGCTTTCTGAAGCAAAACGTCTTGAAGCTTTCACCTGAAGATCTTGTAGCTCTGCAATCAGAGATCAAGAGTCTGAGTGATGAATTTGATCGCTACTATGCTGACTGGCTTGGAGCCAAAGTCAGATTTGTGAAGTTAACTAAGAAATTCACTACCAATGTTGCAGCCCCAACGCAACAAGAAATTCCTCAGGCTGAGGCATCTGCTCAGCCTACAGAAGAGCATGCCAGCACCGCCGATGAAAATCAGGCTGCTGATGAAATTGCTAGTACCAGGGCTGATGACTGCATTCCAGCCACTGACGAAACTGCCAGGGCAACCACTAGTGTTGCGCCTGAAGAACAAGCCAGGCTAGCTGAAGCTTCAACCGCTGTGCCTAAAGCCCTGACCATGCCAGGAACATTGCATCGATTGTGCACGAAGAAAATGAACCAATTTCCTCTTGCTCCTCCTGCACCTACACCAAGTCCAATTCTTTATACGCATCGAGATGCGAAGAAGACCAAGGTCTGCGGAGCATGCAAATGTGAAGAAAAGGAAAGCATCAACTTCATCGGAATCTTGACTCGAAGAAGATGAAGAGATTGACAAGCTCTCTTGAGAATCCAATCGATGTTGTTCCAGTCTCATGCATGCCATCAAAGGAACTCATTCCCTTTGGTGAAGACTATGCGATCCCAAGCAGATCCGATGAAGATATTCCTTATGTTGCTTCTTCGGAGCAGTTGGATGAAGAAATTAAAGTGGATACAATCCCTTCAACCCCAGTTGTTTCTTCGCTAGTGCCTCAGTTCACAGCTGAAGAGGCAGGCATTGAAGAAATGAGTGAAGAAGATGAGGGTGTGGACATTGGGAACACAACACCAGTGATGAATGATGACTTTTGGGAAATTCAGCACCCCAATTCTCCTTTTTTTCACTCCTCTGCAACAAATTCCTCGGTCCCCAGTACCTACTGAAGTTCAAATGGGATCTGAAGAACCTCGCACCACTCCGTCTATTCATGAAGAGATTACAACCACTAGTGCTGATGAAATTGCTGCTGAAGAATTGAAGACCCAGGCTGCACCTGAAGAAGGAACTGAAATTCCTCAGCCTGTGGATCCCGAGATTGCGATTCCTGAGGTTCTGATGCAATTGACTGGCACTCCTCAGCCCAAGCCAAAGGATCCTTTCTCAAAGAAGCAAAAATTCAAGGCTGATAACTTCTTTCACGAGCATGTATTTTTCATGGATTACAACCCATATGACTCTGCTCGTCTTAGAAGGAAGCGTTTCTGGACTGCCAGCCAAGCAAATTTCTATTCTTCACTACTTTTCAACAAAAACAAAGTCTTCGACCATGAGCATATTCCTCACGTGGACATGGAATCACTGCGTTGCTTCGCCCCAGTCCTCAGTGTTCTTCATGACGCTGGACTGCTCAACTTCTGCACTGATATTGTTGATTGGAATGAAGAGCTGATTCTTTAGTTCTATGCAACGCTGTACATCACAGGAAATGCTGAAGATGTGAACTCTTGGGTATTGTACTGGATGACAGAAAATACTCACTTCAAAGCACCGGCCTCTGAATTGCTTCATGCCCTGCCTGTCAGTCCTCCCCTCGAAGGTGCTCGTTGTATATACCATGAACTTGAGCTTACAGACCACTACATGCAAGTGCCGATGAAGCCACTCAAGCCCAGTCAAGCCCCAAGGATGAAATTCCTCGTGAAGGAATTGATGTATGTGCCACGGACTATCTATCGCATTCCGACGAAGACATTGAGTCCAATCAAAGGCCACGACTCGAATGATGAAGAAGTCATTGGCATCATGAAGAATCTGCTTTTCAACATCATTCATGGCATTCCTGTCAACTACCATGATTTCTTCATGAGGACTCTGGCCAATGTTGCATTATCTCCGTTTGAGTTGAAGCATTACGCTCCTTGGATTATGAGATTCCTCAGAACAAGGTCTTCAATCAACTACAAGGCTGACTTTCAAAATCATCTCAGCTACTTGCCCCCCATTGAAGTCCTCAAACGGACATTTTCCTCAGCTGATGAAAAGGGCAAGGCCTCTGTTGTTATTGATGAAGGCATTCGCCCATTGGATGGTCAGTTCCGCAAAGCTGCATCCTACTCCACCAATGATGACTCTGCCACTCATGATTCTACCGCCAATGCCTCAAAGCAAAATCCTCATGGCACAACTCCAAGGGTGATGACTGATCGTGAGCTTCTCCTCAGTCTTCATTAGAAGGTCGATCGTAACCACAAATGGGTTAAGCGTCAGTTTGGTTCTATTCTTCACAACATGACTGCTACACACAATGCAGTGAAGAAAAACCATTACTACCTCCATGAAGTTTTCGGTCGCACCTAGGATGTTCTGTCTCATCTTTATGGCGAAGCTGAAGCAAATGGGCCTCCAACAGGACTTTGACTGGTCTCAACCACCAGTGAAGAAATTCAAGAAAGTCAAAGTTCCTTCAATGGTAGCCAGCTCATTTTCTTCATCATGCTACATTGATGAGTATGAAGATTTGGACGACACTGCGGCAGGCCCTACTTCAACAACCGACCCCAACAACGTTGGCGCTCCTCCATCGACTTCGTGATATTCTTCAGGGGCGTTAGTCCTCATTTTTTGATCATTTTGGTCATTCGATGACAAAGGGGGAGAAATTTGAGTTAGTCTTCAAGCGGGTCTATATATGGCAGTTTTTTTGCTAAGTTACAACTCTCGTTCTTTTGATGACTTTGTTGGATCGATTTGTAAACTTAAACCCGATGGTGGTCTGATACTTTTGTTGTGTTCTTCTGCATGCTTATTCCTCATATATGCTAATGCACGCATGCTGAATTACATCAGTCACCATATTTCATCATGCATTTCAAATTCTTCATATCATATGTTAAATGCGTGTATGAATTACAAGATATAGAGGGAGATCTCCATGATTCTACTCTTCAAGTGTGCATTGCTTCAAGAGCAAATTCATCACTGTGCACATCTTCAGGGGAAGTTCTTCTATATCTTGAAATCAAATTCCTAAATATCTATAGGTACACTTCATATGTTTTATCCCCGTTGAAAACTTAACCTATATTGTCATCAATCACCAAAAAGGGGGAGATTGCAAGTGCATCTAGTGCCCCTTAGTGATTTTGGTGTATTGAAGACTTATAGGTTAAGGGACTAATGCGTTTGTGAGCATACACATGTCTATAAGTCTATGAGGAGTTTGATATTTACAGAGAAAGTCAACCTCTAAAAATGAATGTCTTCGACTGAAGACTTTGGATTTCTGAAGACTTTCTGAATACTTTGAAAGTGAAGAAATTGGCATGACCATGAAGAGTTGGTATTCATGCGAGGAACATGAAGCGTGAAGACTTTTGTTTTCGTAGTTTCATTTTCTCTTTCTTGAGTCATAGGAAACGCCGTACTGTTAAAGGGGGTCGAGGAAATACTAAGGAAAAATTTCCAAGTGATGCTCAACTCAAAATCCTACACCTACCAATCCTTTCGAGTGAAGCTATTGGAAATCTCATCTGATTCGAGTCAATTACTTGATGTGAGAGACGAAGTTCTTCTGGTCTATGAGGAATTTGTTTTGACTGAGGAGTTAGGAATTCGCCAGTGCGGATTGCCTACAAGTGAGGAACATGATAGCCCTGAGGAATTTGAGCCTCACATTTCTGACCGTTGTTGTGCTACACGCCAGCTGTCCTAAAATATATACCCACCTAACGGTCATATTATTAAAGGGCATTTATGTCTTATCATGTCAGGCTCCTCCCTAGGCTATAAATAGCCGCCCCTACAACCACTAGCCGGTTGGCTACTCTGAGAGAAACTAACACTTGTCATTTGAGAGCATCCCATCCTCCGAGGACTTTGAGCGAAAATCATCAAGTGAGGAAACCCAAACCCAAACACCTACAACCCAAAGTGATTGAGCATCACTGAAGAGATTGATCATGCGTGGATCCGACGCTTGTTACCTTTGAAGACTGTGCATCTTCTAGACGGTTAGGCGTCATGGTCTAGAGCATCCAAGAGGAAATTGTGGATCACCGAGTGACCGAGTTTGTGAAGGTTTGGAAGTCACCTGAAGACTTACCACGAGTGATTGGGAGAGATATGTGTGACCTTAGCTCAAGGAGAATACGGTGAGGACTGTGTGTCCGAGACTGTGTGTCCTCGGGTTTAAATACCTAGTCACTCCAACCAGACGTACAACTGTCACAACAGTTGGAACTGGTCTACCAAACCATTGTCTTCACCAAGCCTACTGGTTCTATTTCCTCAACTCTTTCATTTCCTCATTACTGTGTTGTGTATTTGTTCATATCTGTTTGAAGACTTTGTCTGAAGACTTTCTCAATTTCCTCAGTTCAATTTCTTCAGTCTATTGGTCTTCATCTTGTGCTTACGCTTCCCGTACTCTGTATTTGTTTTCATTTCATCATGATGTCCATGTTTATGTTATGTCATGTATGCATCTGAGTACTTATTCCGCTGCTAGTAGTTCCTCGCTTAGGAATTTCCTCACCCTGAAATTCCTCAGTGAAGAATTCAGAAAAATCGCCTATTCGCCCCCCCTCTAGTCAACTTAACGCACTTTCAAGGACCATAAACGAAGCGTCCCGGTACATCTATAGATAACCTGCATAAAGGAAGTACTTTTATCATTGAAAACCCTATCATTTCTACATAGCCAAAGTGACCAAATCACGGCAAGTGCTCCCACCCTGAGAAGAATTCTAAACTTGTGATCTGGATTGATGAGTTGGGCTCCTAGAATGAGGAAACTGTACATGCCTTCTTTTTGGCTGATGTGGCTAGAGAGATTCTGCAAATTCCTATCATTCAACATGGTGGTGAGGATTTTGCTCGGTGGCCTCTTATTCATTATGGGAAGTATTCTGTTCGTTTTGCTTATAATGTGGCCAAGTCAGCGAGTTTCATGCTTTCGCAAGTTTGCAATGGTAATGGTCAGAGTTCAAATAGTTCCAAAGCGGAGAAGAACCGGATACCTTGTGGTCTGTGTGTGTGCTCCTAATAAAATGAAAATTGTGCTCTGGAGGTTTGCACATGACTGCCTTACTTCTGGTTTGCAATTACAACGAAGTCATGTTCCGACGTATGTGGATCGTCCGTTCTGCAGAAGCTTGAGAGCGTGGAGCATTGCATGTCGTTTTGTCCTCATGCTCATGAGGTTTGGGACGAGGTCAAACTTTCTTATGATGTCCTGCTTGCCCGTTATGATTTTAGATCGCCGAAGCAATGGATATTTGAGTTCCCGGTCGACCGAACTCCATGCTACGGTGATGGCTGTCACTTTTTGGCATTTGTGGGATGCCTGGAATTTTTCTCGGGATAATTACGAGATATGCCATCCACGACGTATTGCTGGATTTTTTTTGAAAGATCCAACATGCTGCTGGTGTTTCATTTCATAAGCAGAAAGCAATGGGAAAAATACAAAGGGTGGAGTGAGGGTCCTAGGACCAGGCTTTTGGCTACAACACTGTAAACCTAGAAAAACTCATGCGTTAATTCTCACGATGGATCCCAAAAGGGGCTCTCTGAATGAACTGCTCCCGTTTGCCGCCAAAGCTCGATGGAGTGCTCAATGGCCTTTGTGATGTCTTCCACAGATGGTGTCTTCCCTCTGAACACGCACCGGTTCCGTTCTTGCCAAATCTCCCAGCATGTTAGGAGCATGGTGGCATTGCTGGCCATTCTTTGAGTTGGTTGGGTGCTTGCGGCCATCCATTGGAGTGAAACGGTGGCGTTTTCTCCTTGCACATGATGCCTTGGGTGTAGATGTTGACATCCTCCTCTTGCTCCCACCCTTCCCCAAACCTCTCAAGCCAGTGGGTAGCTCCATATTAGGTGATATGCTGTCTCCAGGTTACGAATGCACAACGGGCAGAAATAGTTGTTTGGCCAGCCGCGCTGTTGTAGCCGGTCGCAAGTCCAGAGGCGGTTTTGCAGGAGGAGCCAGGTGAAGATCTTAATGCATCCAGGTACCTTTGTTCCCCAGATCAGCTGCTGCCAATCAGCTTGAACCCTTCCCTGGAATTGCGCAGCATAGGCTGGTCTTGCCGAGTATTGGCCTTTTGCATCCAAATTCCACCTAATCTGGTCCCTGCTGCCCTCCGTTAGCTCGGTGGCGGCCGACGTGATCAGGCGGTGCAGGCGGTGCAGCCGGATGAATTCCGGCAGCAATGGCTGAACATTCCCATGCCGCAGGTCCTTTATCCAAGTCTCGTCCGTAAGAGCGTCGCGCACCGTCCTATTTTTGCGCCTACAGTACGTGTAGAGGAGGGGGTAGGAGCTGGCGAGGGTGCTCGACCCGATCGAGGAGGAGTGCCAGAAGAGTGCGGTTGCACCATCGCTGATGGTGACCGTCGTCGCCGCCGTGAAGAGGGCCTTGTCGCTGGCTTTGCATGGCGGCTCCATTGTCACAGCCCTAGAGTTTGCTTGTAACTTGTGGCATTGCATCCATGCATCATGTTTAAATTTCATGAAATTTGAAATGGGGATTGATCAAACCCCTAGTACTGAAACAACGCAAATAGGTTCAACTTCAAAATATTTTCAAAGAAACCAAATTGGTTTGCAAAAATGTTCATGATTAATGGAAAAAGGTGAAAACCATATCCAGAGATGATGAATATTTTTCCAAGACATTTTTGGTATTTGAATTAACCCATATTGTATTTGAATTGGGGCACTTAAATTCTATAAATAATTTTAAATGCTCCAACATATTACGAAAATAGCTAAGGGTCTCTGTAATTTTTTAGTTAATGCCCAAAATTATTTTCAGGATTTATGCAAATGATTTAGTTTATAAAACTAAATCAAAACAAATTACTGAAAATAGCAAAAGCAGAAAGAAATTAGAAAGGACACGGAGAGAGAGAGTTTACTGCAGCCCACCCGGTGGCCCACTTACAGCCCACCCACGAGCCGCCACTGCCTCCCACCTCGGCGCGGAAGGACGCGAGGCGTGTAGCCACCCAGCAGTGACACGCCCGGGCACCTCCTCCCTGCCTGGCTGCCCCCTTTCCCCGCTGGACGCCTGGACGTCGACACGTACCCTCCCCGGCCCCTCTCACTCTCTCCCGTGCCTTCTCTCCTCCTCTGCTCTCCCTCCCTCCTACTTTTGCAAGCGCCCAACGCCGTTCGCCGCCACCACGGCCATCGACCACCCCTCGCCACCTTAATGAGTCCAAAGGCTCCGCCTCGACGCCCCGACCTCTCCATGGAGCTACACAACGCCGGGAGCCCTGCATCACCGCTCACGCCGTCTTCCCCATCTCCGGCCGCCCGAGATCGCCGGCTTCGCTACGTCGCCGTCCGCGCTCCCCCGAGCTCACTAGCCTACTCCGCGAGTTCCCTGTGAGCCCCTCTTTCCTCCGCCCCTCTCCCCGTCGTCTCTTGCAACCTCTAGCCGTGGTTCCCACCTCGGGAGCCCGCCGCCGCCGCCACTGGCTTCGCCGTCGCTAGCAGCCCCGCTTAGCCAAACCAAGCGTGTAGGCATGCTCAGGCATCCCTGTGAAGCAGCGGCGCTTCGGTCGCTTGCTAGTGCACCGTAGCCTCATGTTGAGCTCGTCGAGCTCCGGCCGCCCGACGTGCCATCGCCGCCCGTCATTGTAGGGCACCCATTGCTGCTGGCCGCAATGGATGCTTGCTGAGCACTGGGCGTCTTGTAGAGCCCCTCGGCCGCTAATTTGGTCGCCGGAGGGAAAGATCCAAG
The DNA here is from genome assembly GCA_021605145.1 of Aegilops bicornis. Taxonomy (NCBI): domain Eukaryota; kingdom Viridiplantae; phylum Streptophyta; class Magnoliopsida; order Poales; family Poaceae; genus Aegilops; species Aegilops bicornis. The sequence goes on along the minus strand of CM038671.1, from coordinate 425,593,348 downwards.
CCCCTCCGCCGTCTCGGCCTCGCCGTGACTCAACACCGGTGGGATTGACCCTGCTGACCAGCGGTTTGACCCCCGTTGGTCGAGTTGATCCCGGGTGGGCCAGTTTGACCCCACAGGTCTATGACAGTGGGGCACAGCCTGTTAATTAGTTAGGATTAGTACTAATTGTTTTAGCTAAACTAATGACAACGACACGAAGGGCCCACAGGTCGATTTGACCTGGACCGCGCTTGTTGACCGCTGACATCACAAAGTGACGTCATCTTTGATGCAATAACTCTTTTTTGGATTTATTCTTTACAGGAAATTTCAGAAAATAGTGCTAACTTCTAAAATTTATAGAAAATAATCTATAACTCCAATGGAAATAAGTTATATATGAAAAATGATCAGAAAAATATGAAGAATTTGTTTATGCCATGATCCTGCATGTTTGAACAAGTTAACCTCACTGAATAGGACAAATGATGATTAGGGCAATTTATGAAATAACATTTGGAGTTGGAATTTATTCTTGTTCGAGTTCCACTTCAATTAACTTGGCTAGATATTGCATTAGGTGAATTCAGTACCTTAACATGGCATGTCATTCATGTGAATGTGCATTGCATTGATTGTGTTCTTTCTCGATTCTTGCGGTGTTTGTCCCTCTCGATAGGCGTGGTTAAACGATGAGTTCGATGACACCGATGAAGAACTATATTATCTTTAGAAGTGCCGAGCAAGCAAAACCCCTTGTTCATTCCGATATAATCCCACTCTCTCGCTCCTGCTCTATTTTACTGCATTAGGACAACAACGACTCATGTGTTACTTGCTGCGGTAGCTGAACCCCTTATCCTCTGCATGACCTGTCATTCCACAAGAATTAGATGAAACTCACCGGCATGAGTAGGAGTTGTTTGAGCCTGTTGTGCCTACTCATTCATGCTTGTTTGTCATGCACACTCTGCTTAGAGTTGAGTCGGTATGATTCATCGAGAATGAATTGGAATGGTGTGTGAACATGTCCTCATCGTGTGTGAGCTAAGTGTGTGAACACGATTTGGTAAAGGTAGCGGTGAGAGGCCATGTAGGAGTACATGGTGGGTTGTCTCATTGAAGCCGTCCTCAGGAACTGAGTTCTGTGTTTGTGATCCATGAAACAGTCACTACCACACATTGGGATCCTTAGACTCTCTCGGCTTCTTAACCACCCTTGTTCTCTGTCCAAGAGTTGCAACTAGTTTCTGGTGTTTGTAGGATATGTGTTGGAGGCCGTGCGTAGTGTTGACCCTAGGGGTGGGCTATGATGCGGTAGATACACCGTGGCCCGGTGTACCGATTCGCCCGTTTGGTGTCTCGGGAACCCTGCACACATCGTTCGGGGCCATTAGTGGAAGCCTCGGCCGGACTCCCTGCGGATGGAACCCGAATAGGCGATAAACCTGGACTAGGGACTTGAGTGTTTAGGTAGGTCGTGGCCGACACCCTCGCTGGGCTTCCGCTTGAAGGTTGCCGAGTACATGTCGTGTAAACGTCGATAAGTGGTGAGAGCGTGTGTGAAGAAGTACACCCCTGCAGGGTTAACATCATCTATTGAATAGCCGTGTCATGGTAAAGGACTTCAGGTTGCCTATAACAGTTCATAGACAAGTGGAAGTGGATACTCTAAAATGCGCAAGATAAGGCGTGAGTGCTATGGATGGCGTTCGTAGGGAGGCGGAGGCGGATCCCTAGTGGTGTATTGATATGGTGAATATGTGGACTCGTGTGCGCCACCTCAAAAGAGTTACTTGCGATGTAGTTGGGATAGCCACCGAGTCAAAGCTGGCTTGCTGCAGTCAAACTCCACCACCCCCTTTGTTGATAATGATGCATATGTAGTTAGTTCTGATGTAAGTCTTGTTGAGTACATTTGAACTCACGTTTTCCTATTTTATGTTTTTGCAGAGAGACTTTAGTCTCGCTAGTAGTTCTGCGTGGACTTCGACGTTTAGCTTGTTACCTCAGCTACGATCTTGTGCCCTCGGCAGGATCTGGTAGATAGTCAGGCTTCTAAGCCTTTTTCATTTATAGTTGTCTGTACTCAGACATGTTAAGCTTCCGCTTGTGCTTTGACTTGTATGCTCTGTATGTTGGGTCATGAGACCCATGTTTGTAATATCTCGCTCCTCGGAGCCTAATGAATAAATATTTGAGTCATAGAGTTATGTTGTGATGCCATGTTGTATTTACACATATTGAGCATATTGTGTGTATGTTTGAAATGCTTGGTATGTGTGGGATCCGACAATCTAGTTGTTTATCCTTGGCAGCCTCTCATATGGGGAAATGTAGTCTAGTGCTTCCTGGCGATAGTAGTCCGCTCTGACCCGGTTCACCGGAGTCTCGCTAGCCCAAAGACTACTGCTTTGGACACTTGATTTGGCGGGCATGTGTTTCACTTCGTTCCTATGTCCGTCCTTCGGGGAAATGTCATGCGGTGACATCCGAGTCCTGCCTAGCCTGCTTCTGACCGGGATACCGGAGTCCTGTTAGCCCAGTGCTACAGCCCGGATTCACACGTTGATGATCGACATGCTCGATGTGATTCATGTATGCCTGTCCCCATGGGTTAGCGCCGCTTTGGGTTCACGACTAGCCATGTCGGCCCGGGTTCTCTGTCATATGGATGCTAGCGACACTATCATATCGTGAGCCAAAAGGCTTAAACGGTCCGGGCCATGGTAAGGCGACACCCGTGGGAATACCGTGTGTGAGGCCGCAAAGTGATATGAGGTGTTACCGGCTAGATTGATGTGACTTGGAATCGGGTCTGACAGCGTTGGTATCGAACTTTGTTGCTGTGAGGATTACCAAGCCGAACCGGTCAAAGTTGTGTCTAGAAATGCTTTAGTTATGTAAGGGAATTGATTGTGGGAGGGAACGTAAGGCTCTTTTTACTCCTTATACCTCATGGCTTTCTGATCTGAGTCATCCTCTTCTCTTCTACGGGGATTAAGAACTAGGCTTATCATCTTTCTATCAGGATCACGTGTTACTAATCCATAGAATTTTAAGATTGTTGGTTTTAAGCCCCATTCAGTTTCTACTACTTCCGTATGTTAACTGTTGATCTCGAAACCTTGATATGATGTTGTTGAGTGGTTATGCCACCATTTTGCATGATGTCTCAAATCATTTTGAGCATTTACACCGTTATGCTTTGTCCGAGTCATCCTGTGTCTCTAAATAGTCGATGCATTTGCAAATTCTTTCTTTCCGTTCGATGTCCTTTTGGTCGAATAAGCACACTAACCGATCAATGAGGTACTCTATTGCCTAGACATATATGTTGGAGTTATAATTATGACCCTAGGTGTTTAGGAAGTCACCTAGTAATTTAGCAATGCTTTGTATCCCCAGTGTGATGATTCTGGCCATTACTCTTGAAAGCATCTTGTGATGCCATTTAGTAGTAGGTATTCTATTCCTGGGTTCTTGAACCCGAGATTCACCCTACTTACCTCCTGTTGATAGTGTCTGCTAGTTCCTTTAGGATATTAGTAACCTTGCAATAGTCCTCGAGGTCCGTGGTATTTCCTTCTTCCAAATACCATGAACCAATAAGGCAGAAGTTCTTTGAATTAAAAGATCATAATCAGAGTACTCTTGAGGAGTTCTCCATTCATAATTGTGACTCTGCCAGTTCTACCTTCTCTGCATGGGTTATCTGGAAGAAATGTTGAAATTTGCTCGACATACTAATCCATGCCTCCACAACTCAGAAAGTTATATGTTCCTTGAGTTGTTCTCTTTAGTTGTATTTTGACCCCGTCTATCAATTGATACTCAAGAGTATGCGTCGTTAGATTGTCGATGCCCATCATTCTTGTGGTTTGTCAAGCCATTCTATTTCAGAATGACTAGGAGAAACAAACTCCAGAACCTCATCCATATCTAGGATTGGGTCAAAGCAATTGTATTCTGCAGATCAAAATGCCAATCCAGCTTCTGCTCTGCTCTACCTTGGAGTATTACTCTATTTATGCCAAGAATATCATAGGAATTGCACCATCTCTTATGAATTTTGACGTAGTGATACTTCTCGCTATCATTATTCATTCCTCGGTCCCGTGTTGTTGTAACCGGAATGCCGACAAGTGAACTGTGATGTGTGAAATCTATACTCCTAGTAACTCCGTTGCTCGGTAGTTAATGGACAATATTCTCATTCTTAGCGTGTTGATTATTGAGTCATCACCCTAAGGTTGATCGTGCCACCTAGTCCATTTTCCTGGTGCACTCTTTGATCGATGAGTTAGGATTATTCAATCCCTTGCTTATTTGGTCGTATCGTCTTGCTCTGGAAAGCAAGATTGTTCTCGAGCTTAGTAACATACCGGTGGTTCGTGATATTCCGATTATCTTCTCGGAAGTATCACCAGGTTGTCACCTGACCGCTATGTTGAGTTCGTGATCAAGTTGGTTTTTCTCTAAACCAGCCATTCTCCAAGAATCTGTGTTGGATACTCCTGAGCTAGTTGGTTAAGCTAAACAACAACTTGGAGAGTTGGAAGATAAAAGCTTGCTTAACTTAGTTTGTTCCAAAGGGATATTCTTGTGTGTGTGTGTGTTGAAGAAAGATGATATCTTCACCGGTGATCCCCGTGATCAATTGTTGGATCTATTGCCTTGTCAAAACTTTGACTTGAGTATGGGCTATTGTCAAGTCAAATCAGAACCAACGATGTTCGTAATGTTGTCTTACTCGTGGTTGATCCCTCGAGCATACACCATTACATCTTTTAGTCTGACCAATGCTATCACCGTGTTCATGTGATGGTGGAAATCCAGTGATATGGAAATTCCGATGAATTGTTGTTGAGCCCATCAACAGCATCTTGTCTCCCCCATGATTCATGTTGAGCATCAACCTAGTGTTGAAAACTCTGTAAGCAATGCCTTCGTGTTCCGTTCATGAAGCCTATGCTTGGATGGAAGAAGTGACTTCCTCGAATTCATGTGATTTAGGTGTAAGTTGCCGCCATGAATTTGAGAAAGGTTTGTTTTGTTTTCTCTGGAATCATCCCAAGTTAGTCATGCACGTGCGAAGTGCCCTATGGTGTGATAGGTTGGCCGCCTCCACTCCATATGTGTTCCTAGCACACCAAGCCACTGATTGACTTGTCCAAGGAGAAGAAGTTCCTTCATAAGAGCTAATCATATGACTTATGCAAGGGCTTCGCTCTCCGCAATGATGGTTCCCAACTAGAACTTGGTAGTGTTTTAATATAAGACTACTATGTGGTCATGCTTGTCTCGGACAACGTGTTCACATGTTATGAGAACCAGCTCATGTTTTGGAGCTTGCTATCGTAGTTCACTCCCGAGAATCTCATAGCGTCATCTCGTTGGTTTGTGTTGCAAACTTTCTTTTCGGACATCTTTGAGTCTGAAGTATCCTATCACCAATCGGATCTGAATCTCAGGCAGATATGATGGTTGGAACATTCCCAACAGTTGCATTTTGTTCCTAGCTTGCACCGCCATTGTGCCAATTCCAATGGGCTGCCCTCTCAGTAATTGTTGTTTAGAATCATCTTCAAAAGTGGTCCTACCATGGGTCCCATCCATTTTCGATGATAAGCAAAATCACCATTGCGTTGTCTTCAACAAGGTAGTCCACATCATCCATTCTAGTCCGAGTATGTCATTCTTTCAAACTCTTTCAAATGATCGATTGTGATTGCCTTAGGCTGGTATAAAGAGTCTCAATGATCTCTATATCAAAAGTAATTCTTTTTGCCACTTAAGGGAATTTTTCTACGGGTCACCTTCCTTAAGATGTCTCGTTATAGTATCATGGCAACTCAACTCCTCGCTACGTGGACAACCGTTCACCACCTCCTTAAGTGTGAAATTGTTGTCTACCTAGTGAACCTTAAATCATCTGTGACACTCCATCCCTCCGTATGTATGTTTCATGTCTCATTTCGAGGGATGTTGCTATGTCTCATTCCGTGAGTTAATCTGAGTTGTTCGATCCTCGAGAAGATTGATTCTTCTAAAATTCTCCCTTTCCTCTCGTTGTCATATTGGATGAAGTTCTCAAAGCAGGGATGTCAAGATCAACGTATGCAACGAATCAACAACCTTATGAGGTGCAACTTGGATCGTGAAGATTGTGTTGGTCTTGTGCCCCTATGTCTTCTTACCTCACGTCTTGAATCTCGGGACGAGATTCTTGTTTAGTGGGAGTGAGTTGTCACAGCCCTAGAGTTTGCTTGTAACTTGTGGCATTGCATCCATGCATCATGTTTAAATTTCATGAAATTTGAAATGGGGATGATCAAACCCTAATCTTTGAAACAATGCAAATAGGTTCAACTTCAAAATATTTTCAAAGAACCCAAATTGGTTTGCAAAAATGTTCATGATTAATGGAAAAAGGTGAAAACCATATCCAGAGATGATGAATATTTTTCCAAGAAATTTTTGGTATTTGAATTAACCCATATTGTATTTGAACTGGGTCACTTAAATTCTATAAATAATTTTAAATGCTCCAACATATTCTGAAAATAGCTAAGGGTCTCTGTAATTTTTCAGTTAATGCCCAAAATTATTTTCAGGATTTATGCAAATGATTTAGTTTCTAAAACTAAATCAAAACAAAAGAAAATAGCAAAAGCAGAAAGAAATTAGAAAGGACACGAGAGAGAGAGAGTTTACTGTGCAGCCCACTGGTGGCCCACTTACCTGCCCAGCCCACCAGTGAGCCGCCACTGCCTCCCACTCAAGGCCAGGAAGGACGCGAGGTGTGTGGCCACTGTGCGCCCGGCACGCAGCCACCTCCTCCTCCTGCCTAGCTGCCCCCTTTCCTCATTTGGGCCTTTGGGCGTCGACACGTACCCTCCCCGGCCCCTCTCACTCTCTCCCGTGCCTTCTCTCCTCTGCTCTCCCTCCCTCTCGCACCCGAGCGCGCCCGACGCCGCCGTTCGCCGCCACCACGGCCATCGACCACCCTTGCCACCTTAATGAGTCCAAAGGCTCCGCCTCGGCGCCCGACCTCTCCATGGAGCTACACAACGTCGGAGCCCTGCATCGCCCGCTCACGCCGTCTTCCCCATCTCGGCCGCTCGAGATCGCCCGGCCGCTACGTCGCCGTCCGCTCCCCGAGCTCACTAGCTCGCTCCATGAGTTCCCTGTGAGCCCCTCTTTCCTCCGCCCCTCTCCCCGTCGTCTCTTGCGACCTCTACCGTGGTTCCCACCTCGGCCGGAGCCCGCCGCCGCCGCCACGAAACTCGTCGTCGCTAGCAGCCCCGCTTAGCCAAACCAAGCGTGTAGGCATGCTCCGGGCATCCCCAGGAAGCCGCGGCACGCTTCAGGTCGCTTGCTAGTGCACCGTAGCCTCACGCCTGAGCTCGCCGAGCTCCGGCCGCCGCACTTGCCATCGCCGCCGTCGCTGTAGGGCACCCCAGCTGCTGCCGCTGGCCGCAATGGATGCGCGCGAGCCTAGGTGTCTTGTAGAGCCCCTCGGCCGCTAATTTGGTCGCCGGAGGGAAAGATCTGAGCCCCTCCGCCGTCTCGGCCTCACCGGCGACTCAACGCCGGCGGGATTGACTATTTGACGAGGTTTGACCCCGTTGAGTGAGTTGACCCGGGTGGGCCAGTTTGACCCCACAGGTCTATGACAGTGGGGCCCGGCCTGTTAATTAGTTAGGATTAGTACTAATTGTTTTAGCTAAACTAATGACAGCGACACGCAGGGCCTGGTCAATTTGACACGGGCGGCGCCAGTTGACGGCGACATCACGGTGGCGTCATGCGACATCTCGATTGCGGTGTTTGTCCCCTCTCGATAGACGTGGTTCCGACGATGAGTTCGATGACACCGATGAAGAACTATATTATCTTAAGAAGTGCCAGGCAAGCAAAAACCCCTTGTTCATTCCGATATAATCCCACTCTCTCGCTCCTGCTCTATTTTACTACATTAGGACAACAACGACTCATGTGTTACTTGCTCATGTAGCTGAACCCCTTTATCCTCTGCATGACTGTCATTCCACAAGAATTAGATGAAACCCACTAGCATGAGTAGGAGTTGTTTGAGCCTGTTGTGCCTACTCATTCATGCTTGTTTGTCATGCACACTCTTGCTTAGAGTTGAGTCAGGTCTGATTCATCGGGAATGAATTGGAATGGTGTGTGAACATGTCCTACTGTGTGTGAGCTAAGTGTGTGAACACGATTTGGTAAAGGTAGCGATGAGAGGCCATGTAGGAGTACATGGTGTGTTGTCTCATTGAATCCGTCCTCAGGAACTGAGTTCTGTGTTTGTGATCCATGAAACAGTTACTACCACACATTGGGATCCTTAATTGACTCTCTCGGCTTCTTAACCACCCTTGTTCTCTGTCCAGGAGTTGCAACTAGTTTACGGTGTTTGTAGGATATGTGTTGGAGGTCGATGCGTGGCCTTGAGACCACAGGGGTGAGCTATGATGCGGTAGATACACCGTGGCCGGTGTGCCGATTCACCGTTTGGTGTCTCGGGAACCCTGCACACATCGTTCGGGGCCGTTAGTGGAAACCTCGTCCGGACTCCTGCGGATGGAACCCGAATAGGCGATAAACTGGACTAGGGACTTGAGTGTTTAGGTAGGCCGTGGCCGACACCCTCGGCTGGGCTTCCGCTTGAAGGTTGCCGAGTACATGTCGTGTAAACGGCGATAAGTGGTGAGAGCGTGTGTGAAGAAGTACACCCCTGCAGGGTTAACATCATCTATTCGAATAGCCGTGTCCGCGGTAAAGGACTTCTGGGTTGCCTATAACAGTTCATAGACAAGTGGAAGTGGATACTCTAAAATGCGCAAGATAAGGCGTGAGTGCTATGGATGGCGTTCTCGTAGGGAGACGGGAGCGGATCCCTAGTGGTGTATTGATATGGTGAATATGTGGACTCGTGTGCGCCACCTCAAAAGAGTTACTTGCAGTCGTAGTTCAGGATAGCCACGGAGTCAAAGCTGGCTTGCTGTAGTCAAACTCCACCATCCCCTTTGTTGATAATGATGCATATGTAGTTAGTTCTGATGTAAGTCTTGTTGAGTACATTTGTACTCACGTTTGCCTATTTTATGTTTTTGCAGAGAGACTTCAGTCTCGCTAGTAGTTCCGCATGGACTTCGACGTTTAGCTTGTTACCTCAGCTACGATCTTGTGCCCTCGGCAGGATCTGGTAGATAGTCAGGCTTCTAAGCCTTTTTCATTTATAGTTATGCGTACTCGGACATGTTAAGCTTCCGCTTGTGCATTGACTTGTATGCTCTGTATGTTGGGTCATGTGACCCATGTTTGTAATATCTCGCTCCTCGGAGCCTAATGAATAAATATTTGAGTCGTAGAGTTATGTTGTGATGCCATGTTGTATTTACACATATTGAACATATTGTGTGTATGTTTGAAATGCTTGGTATGTGTGGGATCCGACAATCTAGTTGTTTATCCTTGGCAGCCTCTCATATGGGGAAATGTAGTCTCGTGCTTCTGAGCGATAGTAGTCCGCTCTGACCGGTTCACCGGAGTCCTGCTAGCCCAAAGACTACTGCTTTGGACACTTGGTGGCGGCATGTGTTTCACTTTGTTCCTATGTACGTCCCTCGGGAAATGTCACGCGGTGACATCCGGAGTCCTGCCTAGCTTTGCTACAGCCCGGGATACCGGAGTCCTGTTAGCCAAGCTGGCCAATTCACACGTTGATAACCGACATGCTCGATGTGATTCATGTATGCCTGTCCCCATGGGTTAGCGCCGCTTTGGGTTAACGACTAGCCATGTCGGCCCGGGTTCTCTGTCATATGGATGCTAGCGACACTATCATATACGTGAGCCAAAAGGCGCAAACGGTCCCGGGACATGGTAAGGCGACACCCGTGGGAATACCGTGCGTGAGGCCACAAAGTGATATGAGGTGTTACCGGCTAGATCGATGTGACTTGGAATCGGGGTCCTGACATCCGTGCGGACCCATGGCTGCTCCCGGTCAGTCCAGGAGATCCAAAGCCACCGTAGTCTAAGGGCATGACTGAAACGCTCGAGGTCGAGGATCCCTAGTCCTCGCGTTGTGGGAGTGCACACCGCCGACCAATTAACCTTGCAGCTGCCACCTGTGATCTCCTCATCTTGTTTCTAGAGGAATCTACGTCGGCATTTGTCAATTTCCTTGAGTAGTTTCTTTGGCACTCGAAGGACAGACAATGTGAAAGTTGGCATAGCGCTCAGGACACATCTAACCAGGACTCGCCTGCTAGCTATGGGCAGCAGTTTTCCTTTCCAGCCCGCGAGTCGAGCTTTGATCCTATCTATGATGAACTGCAGGCTTGCTAAACGAAGTCTGGAGAGGGTGAGCGGCAACCCAAGGTATGTCGATGGGAATTGCCTTCCGGTTCCTCCAAAATTTTGTAGCACGTCCGCAAGGTCGATACTCTCACATCTAATGGGTAGTGCCACCGACTTTGAGGGGTTGATGTGTAGGCCTGTGTGTCGGTGTCAAAACCGGCGGATCTCGGGTAGGGGGTCCCGAACTATGCGTCTAGGCGGATGGTAACAGGAGACAAGGGACACAATGTTTTTACCCAGGTTCGGGCCCTCTCGATGGAGGTAAAACCCTACTCCTGCTTGATTAATATTGATGATATGGGTAGTACAAGAGTAGATCTACCACGAGATCAGAGAGGCTAAACCCTAAAAGCTAGCCTATGGTATGATTGTTGTTTTTCCTACAGACTAAAGCCCTCCGGTTTATATAGGCACCGAATAGGGTTAGGGTTACACAGAGTCGGTTACAATGGTAGGAAATCTACATATCCGTATCGCCAAGCTTGCCTTCCACGCCAAGGAAAGTCCCATCCAGACACGGGACGAAGTCTTCAATCTTGTATCTTCATAGTCCAGGAGTCTGGCCAAAGGTCATAGTCCGGCTATCCAGACACCCCCTAATCCAGGACTCCTCAAGAGCCCCCTGAACCAGGCTTCAATGACGACGTGGTCCGGCGCATATTGTCTTCGGCATTGCAAGGCGGGCTCCTCCTCCGAATACTTCATAGAAGATTTTGAACACAAGGATAGTGTCCGGCTCTTCAAAATAAGTTCCACATACCATCATAGAGAGAATAACATTTACACAAGTTCAATCTGGCGGCGTACTCGCATGACATGACATCACCTGCAGCCAAGCCTTTATTTGAATCGTTTTCTTGTCCAACCTCGGTAGCGTTTAGTGAGGCGGTTTCCTTAGCACGTCTTGTCAAAGCAGAGATCGTGTCCCTTTGTTCCGGGATTCTCATCAATACCGTGGGTAACCCAACCGCGCCATTGATTACGGCGCTTGGGAGATAAGCGAGTTTTATCAGGCCGGTGGGGACGCATAGCTTTGTCCGTCCATATAAGGGGATAAGGATCCACTTTTTCACACACGCCTTCCTTCTTTGCCTATCCATTTCCGTGCATTCAAGCTCCAGCGCCCAAGTCCGCACATCCCACCTCGACCTTCTCCAACTATGTCCGGAGCGGGAGGCAAGTGGATGGCCTCCTCCGTCACGGAGGGCACATCAAAAGCTGCGGAAGGCGGATACTTGTCCGGCGACATCGCGCATAGGCTCCCCAACGAGGGGCAGCTCATCCCCACCCCCAGGCCCCATGAGAGGGTGGTGTTCCTCCCCCACTTCCTCCACGGACTAGGGTTTCCACTTCACCCATTCGTCCGGGGGCTCATGTTCTACTACGGCCAAGATTTCCACGATCTGGCCCCGAATTTCATCCTCAACATCTCGGCGTTTATCGTCGTGTGCGAGGCCTTCCTCTGCATCCAGCCCCACTTCATCTTATGGCTGAAGACCTTCAATGTCAAGCCGAAGGTAGTGGGCGGCCATGTAGTCTTGAGGCGCCATGGTGGGCAGGATGGCCAACGTCCTATGGCTCGAGGGCTCCTTTGTGGAGACCATAAAGGGGTGGCAATCGGGGTGGTTCTATATCACCGAGCCACGCGACTCTCAATGGGCCGCGGCCCCCGAATTCCGATCTGGCTTCCCCACACGGCTCAACTCATGGAAAGAGACGGGCTTGACGTGGGGTGATTCGGAAGAGCTGGCCGGACTCCAAACCTACGTCTGAAACCTGGTGGACAAGAATCTCAAGCTTGTCAACGTAATCCAGGTGATGCTCATCCGCCGAATTCTCCCATGCCAGCAACGGGCCTTCAATTTGTGGGAGTTTGATCCGGCACATCACCGAACCTTGAACCGGCTCTTCGACACTACGTACGAAGACGCCTGGAAGGTGCTGTTCAAGGGCGCCGAAGCTCCCGCATCCGCGACGGAAGATCGCGGATTCAGCTCGCAGCATCAAGCTAGCGAGGTAAGTTATTTTACCCTTTACGGGACTCTTTTTCCATAATTTGACTCTATGCGGGATCTAAAACTCCCTCACCTTTCGACAGATCGGTTGAAGACATCCAGACAGATCGATTGTCCGGATCCCTTGCCAGTAAGACCCAGCTGACGCCCAATTGACGGGTTTGCTGGTTCCGGCACCTCACGTGGTGCCGGAAAAGAAGGCCAAGAAGAAGGCCACGGGAACTTGAAGGAGTTCCCGGCGCCAGGTGTTATCGGTCTCATCGTCCGATGACGTCGAGGCGGACTCCTCCCGCGAAGACGAGGAGGAGGAAAAAGAGGCCTCTCCCCCAGCGGGGGGAGAGAAGAAAAGGAAGGCTGCCGCCACCGGGGAGGCCGAAGGGTCCAAGAAGGGAAGGACCCTTCCTCCGGACTACACCGCCAATGCCGACGACGGCGAAGAGGGGTGGGCTCCAAGGACCAAGCCCCTGGCGAAATCATAAGTGTCCGGACACCAGAATAACTCGTGGCGTTTCATTTGTTGCACAACATCCTATAACGCCGGATATAACCATGCAGCCCGCCCAAGGATGGGCTTGACGATTCGTCGAGCGGCTCCCTGGATTCGTCGGAGGTGAATAGCACCTCACTTCCGACCGCCTCGTCTCCTCCCGCGACGCCGGAGTGGAGTCCCAAAAGGGGCCCAGCCAGGAGGAGGTGGCTATGGAGTCGCCGCAAGGCGACCTCCCGGAATCCGGGCTCAAAGGGGATAAAACCCCGAAGGGCTTCAAGTCCGGCCTGCGGCCGGGACTCCGTCTCGGAACAACCGGTGGTTCCGAGTCCGACAGCGACCCTTCGTGAAGAAGGGCAAGGCTATGACGCGGTGACCTCCATCCAACCCGGAGGCACCGGATGATTTGATGGAGGCGCTTAACGTCGCTTCCATCGACGAGGAACACCGTGACCTTTGTGATGAGTGTGGTGATCCAGAAGGATTCGATCCGCCAAGAGCGGGCTGGCTGATCTATGCTGACCTTCTAACGAGCTTTGAGGTATGTATTTAAGATATATAAAAATATTACCGCATAGAGCGGTAGCCCTCGATGCTCGGTTTGGTGTTCGGAAAGAAAAAGCCGAACCGAGGATCTAAAAAGATATCTGTGAGGAGTCTAACATAAGTATGTCAATATGGGAATGCAGGCTGCTTTCTTGACCTCTGCCGCACTGACTGCGGAGGTTGGTGCATTGAAGCAGAGCCTCGAGCAGTCCGAGAACGAGCTCAGACTTGCGAAAAAGCAGCTTGAGGACAAAGAAGGTAAGTAGTACCTTATGGGAGTATTTAAAAGATGTGTTTGCAAAAAATGACGGAAATAACATGAACATTGCAGGGGCCACGAACGAGGTGGCGACCCTGAAGGAGGCGGTGTCCCGGGCCGAAAGCAATGCGGCCACGGAGCGCACCGAGCGAGAAAAACAGGAGGCGCTGGTGGCGGAGGTGTGGCAAGAGCTCCAGGCTCTCGTGGAAAAACACGAGAGTTTGGAGCGTGACTCAAAGACTCCTGAGTCCGAGCCTCGCCACGGCCCTTGAGAGCGCCAAGGCCACTAAGGCCGAAGCCCAAAAAGTCCTCCAGGAGATTGAGGCGATGAAGAAGATAGCGGCGGGTAAGGCATTCTATATGCAAAGCAAGCATGTGAAAGTGAATTATCTATTACTTACCCGAATCCGGAGCTCTCCAGGAGCATTCGCAGATCTGCCCCGCAGTGTGGCTGATGCTGCCGCATTCTACCGAACCGAGGAGGGAAGCTCGACGGAGAAGGTGTTACAGTCTCGATATGCCGAGGCTGGACACCGGTGCCCTTAAGCGACCGGTTGAAGCAGCTGGTCGAGCTCCATAAGGTGGCCGAACAGGCCATGAGGGGCCTCATAGTTTGTGGCCTATGGAAGCCATGCACAGGAGCTACTTCGGCTGGTGAGGTGGCTGGTGGGCCTTTGTCCATGGGTTGAAGGCAAAGCGCTCCGTCTGCATCGAAGGTGCCCGTAGGGCCTTGCCCTTGCTAAGGTGCCTTTGAGGGCAAGATGGAATGAGAAGCTTGTGAAGGACGGACCACCACCGAAGAAGGAGCATCGCAAGCCTGAAATGTATTATGAGGGCGTCTGAAGGGTGCCGCCTTATAAGCGGATGAATGCTCCAAAGATATAATTTTTAGTAGACTCGCATTTGTTATCACATGACGCTAAAAACTTGTTCATATGCGCTAAGCAACACTTTTTAATTTAAAATATTACCTTACATGCGGCCGTGTATTAAATTTGAGAGATGGCGAGTCGTTGGCTTCAGCTCCCATGCCACAGTCTTTGGGGTGTTGGGATGAACTTGAGCGCTCTTGTTCCCATTCTTGGGTCCTTCGAGGGAGGCACTCAATGCAACGAACAAGGCAAGCTGGACTATAATGCTTGAACACTCTCACTTAGCCATAGAATTCTGTAATTTTAAATTTAGTGAAGCCCTGGTATTCGGAAGACCGAGTTCGGGCGCTATCCACGCCTAGGCCGGACAATGCCGACTCCTCGCTCTAAGCGGCATAAGTCTTTAGGGACTCGAAAACCTCTCGAACAGATCGGCTCTCGCCCTATCATGACGGTCAGTTTTAGCTTTCTCCACCGAGGTGCTTAACCCAGCTCAAGGGGCACAATCGCGGTGGTTCTCCCAGCTACCTTAGCCGATATAACGGAACGTAAGGTACCAAAACATGGGAGCCGCAAACCCAACTATTGACCCAAGACATGATTCGAAGCCGATGCATATAATGCTATAAGTTCGGGGTGCCGCACTTGTGAAAGTGTTCGGACTTATCACACCATGTTATGGGGTACTTAAGCCCCTGGTGTATTGCCCGTACCAAAGTGTACGGTTGCACAATGTCAAAAATGAACATATATATATATAAAGAAAAGGGAAATCAATAATAGGCAGAAGCTATATATTGTTTATTCAAAAGGGCTGTTGTAAGAGCAGAAGGATACAAATAGTGCGATAAGCAAGGGACAGGACTTTTTAACATGTCTCCCTCCAGGGGTAAGCCGCGGGATGTTGTGTAAAACAGATATATTGCTCGTAATAGAGACCACCTGGACACTCGACGTAGCTCGCTTCCTGGCTGTTGCATCGTGTGTTCGGCGATTCTAATGCCGGACCGAGCTTCGTGAGAACGGAGTCCTGAAAGTAAAAAGAAAGAGAAAAAAAGAATGACACAATCGGGAGCCCCTGGTGTTGTTGAGCAGCATTCTGGGCATGTCGTGGTCGTGCCCCTTCCCCTATGCCCATGGTATTTCCAGAGCGTAATTATGTACGCGTAATACTGGTTTCGCGATTTCGCGAGGGCTGGGGCTTGGGCCGCATTGCTATGCGTGCTCGGGACGTGCCAGGCGGTCTTGTTGTAGGTTACTCCGGGCGCGCTTGACGGTGTCCGGACGTTTAATAGCCGGACTCGAGAATTGCCTTAAGAGGCTGCTTTGCACTTCCGCCGCGAGGGCCGCCGTATGCTCCTCCGTCCGGAGAGAGCGTTCGGTGTTTCCATTGACCGTAACGACTCCTCGTGGACCTGGCATCTTGAGCTTGAGATATGCGTAGTGCGGCACCGCATTGAACTTTGCAAATGCGGTTCGTCGCAAAGCGATGCATGATAGCCGTTATGGAATGGGACTATGTCGAAGATTAACTCCTCGCTCCGGAAGTTATCCGGGATCCGAAGACCACTTCAAGTGTGGCGAGCCTATGCTGATTGGCCTCTACACGGTATGACGCCTTTGAAGGTCGTCTTCGTGGGTTTAATCCTTGATGGGTCTATGCCCATTTTGCGCATTGTATCCTCGATAAAGCGAGGTTCTTTTGCCGCCCGTCCATTAGGACTCTAGTGAGGTGAAATCCGTCAATGATTGGGTCTAGAACCAATGCGGCGAATCCGCCATGGTGGATGCTAGTGGGGTGGTCCTTCGATCAAAAGTGATCGGCGGGGAAGACCACGGGTTGAACTTTGGGGCGATCGCTCCATCGCGTATACGTCCCTTAGTGCACGCTTCCGCTCCCTTTTGGGTATGTGGGTTGCGTATATCATGTTCACCGTCTGCACTTGCGGGGGGAAGCCCTTCTGTCCTCTATTGTTCGGCGACCGGGGCTCCTCCTCGTCATCGCTATGCAGCCCCTTGTCATTGTTTTCGACATTTAACTTGCTCGCTGCTTGAACACCCAACAATCCTGTTGGTGTGATTGGTAACTTTTCGAAGTGCCATGTATCTGGCACGAGCAATCGAGTATTCGGTCCAAATTGGACGGGCCCGGAGTATTTCTTTTAAATGGCTTTTTCCGCTGACCGGGTTTAGAGCCTCTGAATCCGGCATTGACTGCCGTATCCTTAGCATTATCGCCGTTAATGTGGCGCTTGTGCTTGTTGCGACGCGACCTGCCACTGCTGTCCTTGGTATCCGAATTACGGGGCTCTTGGTCATGTTGTTACTACGAGCTAGCCAGCTGTCCTCTCCGCAAAAAGCGGGTCATGAGTGTTGTGAGGGCTGCCATGGGTTTCGGCTTTTCTGTCCTAGGTGCCGGGCAAGCCACTCGTCATGGATGTTGTGTTTGAAGGCTGCAAGGGCCTCGGCATCCGGACAATCGACGATTTGATTTTTCTTGGTTAGGAACCGTGTCCGTAATTGTGCGGCCGATTCCTCTGGCTGCTGAATTATGTGGCTTAGGTCATCGGCGTCTGGTGGTCGCACATATGTGCCCTGAAAATTGTCGAGGAATGCGGCTTCCAGGTCTTCCCAACAACCAATTGACTCTGTTGGCAAGCTGTTAAGCCAATGCCGGGCTGGTCCTTTAAGCTTGAGTGGGAGGTATTTGATGGCGTGTAGATCATCACCGCGGGCCATGTGGATGTGAAGGAGATAGTCCTCGATCCAAACCGCAGGATCTGTTGTGCCATCGTATGATTCAATGTTTACGGCTTTGAAACCCTCAGGGATTTGATGATCCATCACTTCATCTGTGAAGCATAGTGGGTGTGCGACGCCTCTGTATTGGTCTATATCACGACGCAGCTCAAATGAGCTTTGTCTACTGTGTTCGGCCCGGCCGGAGTTGCCATATCCGGCGTGACGGTTGTCGTCACGTGTTGTGGGGCTCCCACGCGATCCATAGATCGATCTTGTCTGCCTTGCCTTGTCCTCCAATATATCTTGCAGGTCTGGCGCATTTCCCCGTGACTTTGTATTTTTTGAGCGGCGACGGGGTGCGGCTTGAATTGAGGGCCGAGAGGCCTCTCTCTGTCGCTACCACGAGGTGGTCGGTCAGCCATATCATGCATCGGTGATGTAGGTTTAGGTGCTTCCTCCTCTAATCGGGGTAGCAGCTGCGTCTGGGTAGCTCTTGGAGGCGCCGAGTTCATACTCTTGACCGCAAGGACTTCAGTCCATCTGACAGCTAGCAAATCTTGGTCAGCTCTAAGTTGTTGCTGCTTTTTCTTGAGGCTGCTTGCCGTGGCCATGAGCCTGCGTTTGAAACGCTCTTGTTCGACAGGATCCTCGGGCATGACAAATTCGTCATTGTCGAGCCTTGCCTCATCTTCGGAGGGAGGCATGTAATTATCGTCCTCTACCTCTTTTTCTGCCGCTCTCTCATGAGGGCTGGCTTCTCCATCCTCCTACGCTGAATCTTGCTGGAGGGGGTTGTCTTCGACCGTCCGGGGTGTTATTATCTGTGTCCGGAATCACCATTTTTGCTGTGGCGAGATTTAGAGCGGCGTCGCTGACGCCGGCGCTTAGGCTGTTTCTTGGAGGGGTCATCCTCCATTGTTCCATCGCCATTCCCATCTTTTGGGATGTCCACCATGTATATGTCATATGACGAGGTGGCCTTTTCGGTGCCCTGTGGGCGCTGGTTCTTGGTCGTCTCCTGCATCGTCGTCCATACCGTCGATGTCTTCGGAGTCGAAGTCGAGCATGTCGGTTAAATCATCGATAGTGGCTACGAAGTGGGTGGTGGGTGGGCTTTGAATTTCTTCGTCGTCGCATCCCATCCTTCCCGACCATAATCCGGCCAGGGCTCTCCCCGATAAAGAGAGAGACTTTAGTGAATTCAGAATGTCGCCAAAGGGCGAGTCTTTGAAAGATGTCATGACAATGAATTCCATGATCGGCGCCTAATCGGATTCGATTAAGGGCGCTGGAAGGGTCGGAGTCCCAGAGGAGTCCGCGCCTTGGAGTCACGAAGCCATAAGGGCCGGTAGGTGTACGGCTCAATCGCCGTGGAGATAGCAGCCCCCAAGGCGGTGTCCAGCCACCCATACTCGATCGGCGCGGTCGGCTCCGAGCTAAAGGTCGGAGCGGACTCTGGTGCGGCCTCCAGGACACTGTCCGGCGGCAGAGATAGATCATGCCCTTCGGGAAGGTCTGGTAGCGCTTGGTATGGATCGAACCCGTCGAAGATCAAGTCTCCGCGGATGTCGGCCGTGTAGTTCAAACTTCCAAATATGACCTGATGGCCAGGGGCGTAGCTTTCAATCTGCTTCCGATGGCCAGCTTAATTGGCCCGCAATGCAAAGCCGCCGAATACGTAAGATCTGTCCGGGAAAGGTCTCACCCTCGAGCGCATCGTTGTTGATGATCGGAGGAGCCATCGGGCCTAAAGATGACGCATACAGAGGAACTCTCAATGAAAGCACCAATGTCGGTGTCAAACCGGCGGATCTCGGGTAGGGGGTCCCGAATCGCGTGCGTCTAGGCGGATGGTAACAGGAGACAAGGGACACAATGTTTTTACCTGTGTTCGGGCCCTCTGATGGAGGTAAAACCCTACTCTGCTTGATTAATATTGATGATATGGGTAGTACAAGAGTAGATCTACCACGAGATCGAGAGGCTAAACCCTAGAAGCTAGCCTATGGTATGATTGTTGTTTGTCCCACGGACTAAAACCCTCCGGTTATATAGGCACCGAATAGGGTTAGGGTTACACAGAGTCGGTTACAATGGTAGGAAATCTACATATCCGTATCGCCAAGCTTGCCTTCCACGCCAAGGAAAGTCCCATCCGGACACGGGACGAAGTCTTCAATCTTGTACCTTAATAGTCCAGGTGTCCGGCCAAAGGTCATAGTCCGGCTATCCGGGCACCCCCTAATCCAGGACTCCCTCACTATGGCTGCTCCAAACTCATGGAGAATTCCCATCAGTGCATCAATCTCCTGCCTAACTGGGTTTGTGAAGATGACAACGTCGTCGACGTACAAGCTAATTCTAAGCTTTAGCTCCCGTCCTGGCAGCGGTGCAATGATGTGTTGCTCGGCTGCAGCCTGAAGTAGGTGGTGCAGTTTGTCGATCGCAAGGATGAAAAGGAAAGGCGACAAGGGGTCACCCTGCCGTAGACCTCGCCGGTGCTGAATCTTCTTGCCGGGGATGCCATTAGAATGAAAGAAGACGAGGAAGAGGAGAGTAGCAAAGCTATCCAGTCTCTCCAACGCGCACTAAAACCTCTCTGTTGCAGCAGCTCTAGGATGTATTCCCAGGACACATTATCGAAGGCCTTTGCGATGTCCAACTTGAGAAGCAGAGCTGGTGTTTTCCGTCGATGCAGGGCCTTGATGCAGTATTGAACATACAGGAAACTATCGTGGATGCATTTCGTCCGAAGGAAGGCCGATTGTGTTGGTGAGATGAGCGTGTGGATAACACTAGCAAGCCTGAGGGAGAGCACTTTGGAGATCAGCTTCGCGATGGAGTGAATGAGACTAATCGGCCTATAATCGCTAACTGAGGCCGCTCCATCCTTCTTTGGCAGCAATGCAACGACCGCCGTGTTGAGTACTCCAAAGTTGCTGCCTACTAGGTTGTAAAACTGGTTGAACGCTGCCATGATGTCGCCTTTGATTGTTGCCCAGCATGACCTGAAGAAGATGCCGGAGAAGCCGTCCGGGCCCGGTGCTCGGTCAGCCGGCGATGCCTTGATTGCACGCCACACTTCCTCCTCTGTGAATGAGTTGTCGAGCCATCCGCCTTGCAGCCTGGCCATCGCTAGAGATCGCCAGTTGACGGTAGTGTCACGGTGTGATGTCGTGCCCAGTAGGGAGGAGAAATGATCATGGATCATGTTTTCCTTGTCCTCCTGCGAGGTGACAACTCCAGATGGTCCCTGAAGTGTGTGGATGAATGCCTTCCGCCTCCTAGCATTGATCTTCGCCTGGAAAAAGGCTGAGGGTGCATCTCCGGCGTGCAACCATGTGATCCTGGAAGTCTGGCGCTTCCTTGCGCGGCCGATTGCCGCTAGCCCTAAGATTCTGAGTTTGAGCATTTTCCGAAGATGGAACTCCGCATCAGAGAGGGCTCTAGTCTCTTGCGCTATGTCGAGGCGTAGGACTACTTCAGTTGCAATGTGCATCTAAACCTTGGCCCCTCCAAACTGTGATTTACTCCAAATTTTTAGGTCCTTTGCTACCCTTCCCATTTTCTCCTTCAGCCTTGCAAAGGCACATCTCGTTGAGGTTGGGTGGTTCCAGGCGCTTTTGACTGTCTCCTGGAAGCGCGGGAACCAGGGCCAAAAGGATTCAAATCTAACGTGGCCGGGCGGCGCGGGGCTGCAGCAGGTGCGAGGAGCAGGGGGCAGTGATCCGAACAGGATGTTGATGCCGCATGCAGAAGGTATGACGGGAAAAGCCCCTCCCATGCGATGGTACAAAAGAATTTGTCAATGCTAACTAAGGTAGGGTTTCGACGCTCATTGCTCCAGGTGAAACGACGGTTTTTGCACTTTATCTCACGTAGGCCGCCCGCGTCGATCGCTGCTCTAAATTTACCCATGATCCTACGATTGATGTTGCTGTTATTTTTGTCTCTTGCCTCGTATATAATGTTGAAGTCACCGTTGATGAGCCACGCTTGGCCTGTTGGTGGAGCAACCGTAGCTATTTCTGCGAGGAAATCATCTTTCCGATCCACATCTGAGGGCCCGTAGACCGTGGTCAGCCAGTAATCTGTGTTTGATCCTCCTGTCTGAACTTTTGTCGTGATAGAAAATTGCCCTATGGAGTTAGACTGCACGGTGACCATGCTAGAGTTCCAGAAAATGGCCGCCTCTCCTCTTGTTCCAATGGCTGGGAGGACTATGCACTGGTCAAGCCAGGTGCCTCCTACTTCTCTAGCTAAGCAGGTGGACCAGCAATCTATCTTGGTCTGTTGTATGCATAGGATCGCTAGTTTGTGTGCATGCGCGGTGTCCCGGATGACAGAGCGTCTTGCCGGTGTGTTCAGCCCCCTCACATTCCAACTCATGATCGGTATGTTGGTGTCATCCATGGGGAAACCAACAGGGGCTCTTGCTATGGTGAAGATGATCAGGGTGGTGAATGATGAGTTGCCGACGACTAACTACTGTTGGATTGTTAATGAATGAGCACACCATCTGTACATCCCGTGGTTGCCGGCGGCCTCCAATAGGCCCAAAACCCCGTCGGCTAACAGCTACCCTCCTAACTTGACTACTGATGCAATACATCATGCAGGGAACTAAACCTAACTCTACCCAGCGCACTGTTGGTCGTCGTCGGCCGATTACATGACTATGGATGTCTAACATGGGGAACGGGGCTCAAAGGCATCTCCTTGCTGGCTAGGCATGCTGGCGATCGCCTTGACCGCGCGGGCGTCGAGGCTGGTGAGCTTTGCAATGGCAGCGATGTCGTCATTCGAGAGGGGTTCGTCGAAGCGGTGAATCAGGGCTTCCGCTGCCCGTGTCGTCATCTTTTCCTTTGGCCCCAGGACACCGAGGCCCTGCACTAGCCGGAGCGTCCCCCGCTGCGAGACCGGCACCGGGGAGGGG
This sequence comes from Aegilops bicornis, assembly GCA_021605145.1. Lineage (NCBI taxonomy): Eukaryota > Viridiplantae > Streptophyta > Magnoliopsida > Poales > Poaceae > Aegilops > Aegilops bicornis. Next base: position 425,571,126 of record CM038671.1, on the reverse strand, counting down.
TTTGCAGCCTGTCGGGCGCTCTGCCTGACCGGCTTGGCATGCGGCCTGGCCTTGAGCAGGGTCTTGTCCCTTGCCGGTGGCTTCCCAACGATGCCGGCTTCGGCTTGGTGAAGAGGGGCAGCTGCGCTTCATCTTCTTCTCCTTCCCCTTGGAGCTGCATCTGCGTGACCTCGCCCAGCTGCACCTCATGCGTGTCCACTGCCAGCGGAGTGTGACGGGCCAGGGACAGGGCTGGGCCCATGTCCAAGGATTCACCACTGCCTCCGCCCTCCTCGCCGTTGAAGCAGAGCGGCTTGTCCAGCTTGGCGGCGATCACCTCGTCAATCTTCGAGGCCATGGCGTCTGGGCGGGGTGGGGAAGAGGTTTTTCTTTGCTCCTTGGAAGAACTCTTCGACCGGGTCCGCCGGCGCCTCTGACTCCCCAGTTTGGCCCGCAGCAGGCCCCTGCACCTGGGCGAGCCTGCATGGCGGGGCGAGCAGGGAGGGGCCGCCCGACAACTCTGCCACAGCCGGCCCACCGTGCTTGCTCCGGGCCGCTTCCTTGCCCCGGGCCTTGGACTGGCGAGGCTGCCCAGCCATGGTGTCCTTTCTGTTGGCGGGTTCGAGCGCAGGCTGCTTGTCAATGCACATATGCCTGGCCGCGGCGCGCCCTGGCGGTGGCGCGAGGCAGGAGTGCAGCTGCGCGGCCGATCCACGGGTGGCGCCAGTGCTAGGGCCGAGCCACGATCGCTGGCGCGCCCCCTGCGGAGGAGCGTGTCCTTCCAGCTCCTCCTCTGGTACCCAGGGTCTCCACCATCGTCGTCGCGTCGGCCATCCATGGTCGGCATGCCCCGGCAGCCCGTGGAGGCGACGTGGGGCTGAGGGCGCATGGTTGGCGCCGAGGCGAGCGCCAGCCTGCCATCCTCCACCCGCTCGGCCCAGACGCCCGGCTCGATCCTTGGGTAGGGGGCGCTCGTCGGGCTCGTCATCGTCGGAGGGGATGCCGCTCTGCGGCGAGCGGGACGAACGCGGCGAGAGCGGGGTCTAGTCTTCCACGCGGTCTAGGTGAAGAAGCAGGTCGTACTGCAGCAGCTCTGGCGGCGGCGCCACAGCACGGCTCGAGGGGGAGTAGCCCACCATCTCGTCAACGTGCCCAGCGCCCCGGGCGTGCTTCCAGATCGTGCGCTTCGTGGGGATGTAGGCAGTATCCCAGCACCAGACCCAGCACGCGAACAGCTTGTTGTCGACGCGCTCGTGAGTCCGGCTGTCGAGGAGGTCCACAATCACCTTGTCGCCGATGGCCTCCACAGCGCCCTCCGTCGTCCAAAGCTGCATGGGGAGCTTCTCGATGACGACGCGCACGTGCAGCATCCACTTGAGCCGGACGGCGTGGGCGTCCTCTCGCTAGGGCTCGAGCAGGAACGGCACGCCATCCACCGACAGCGAACCGCGCCGCACCACCAGGTCCTTGTGCGCCGGCAGGGTGAAGTAGACGAAGAAGTCCTCGGGGTCGTGGTTGGTGACGCGGAGCATGTGCGGGGGGATCTTGAGCTCGCGCTCGATTGCACGGCCGAGGGACAGCGAGCTCACCGCGTGCGCCTTGGTGCCCACCGCAGTGACCACGACTGCGTGCTGGTTCAGCAAGAAGACTTGGTGCTCCATCGCCGGCGAGGAGGCGATGACCTTGTGGCTGTTGCGGGGACGGCGGGCGTGGTTGATGAGGGCACCAGACTCCATGGCCTGGCTCGCTGGTGCAGGCGTGGGTGGAAAGGTCAGGCGCTCGCGGACCGGCCGGCGTGGGGAGCGCGGCGGGTCAGCAGTCGAGCCCTTTCCCTTGTTGTGTGGATTCTCGGAGCACTCTCGGCCGAAATGGCCCTGGCGTTTGCAGATTATGCAGCGGAGAGGATCCCTACAGTCGACTCTACGGTGGTGAGGGCTCAGGCGGCGGAAGCAGAGTCCCTTGAATCTGCTTAAAAAGGCGTCTCTGCCCGCCGAGGAGCCGTGGTTGCGGCCGTGGCGAGGTAGCTGGCTCTATGATTTCTGCCTAACACTTAATGGAACTTGGCTGGCGCGGCGGTTCTTGCGCGATTGATGGATCTCCCATCCTTCTTCAATGTCATCGGCGGACGAAGAGGGCAAAGGGTTGTCACTTACCACGATGGATTTTAGGCGGGGGCGCTCAGTTGAGGGAGCCGCGTCACCGCCCGCCGGTCCATGGCCCGCATCCTCGTCCTCCGCGCCAGATCCAAGCGGAAGACAGATCAGGCTCCGGGGATCCCGCGACGACTGGGTCAGAGGAGTAGTCGGCACCTCCGACGGACCGCTGGATTTGCAGTCGATCTCCTCCTTTTCGGGCGTTCCCCATTCAAGGTTCGCGGCGGGCGATGCCGGAGCAGGCGTAGGGGAGCGGGGCGGTGGCAGGAGTAAAGAGTAGGGGGAGGGGTTGGTGGCCGCCGCGACCGGAGTGGCCAGCGGCGCGGGCGGAGGGTGGGGAGCTCAGCTCGGCTCACGTCGCAGCTTATGTCAGGGTTTCCGTGTAGCCTCACAACGATGCATCACCGCCTTCGCCGTGTAGTCCTCCTTCGTAGATGTTGAGCCGTATTGCTGGAAAAATCAAGGCGTGTGTTCACTTGATTGTGAGTCGTTACTCATTTGTTTAAACTAGTGACTATTCATAGGCGTGAGATTATTGCTTCTAGCTCCACTTTGTCTCCTCCACCGGCAGCGGCAAGTACGGTTTTGGGGGCTGTTTGGATCATGCCCCAGTCAGCCGCGCCAAAATTGGGTAAAAATCATACGTGGATAACCCCCGCATCGCCTTGCTCGGGCGGCACGGGGGAACCTAGCGCCGCCATCGCAAGGCCCTCCTCTCCCCACTCCCCCGCATCGCCGCCGCGGAGGGCCGCCGTAGCCAGCGTGCCCTGTGGAAGGTGGCGGCGGGCGTTTTCCCCTTCCGCGGCGATGCGCGAGTGTGGCTGCGTCTTCCCGAACGCAGCGGTAGGCGGGCGTGGCGGTGGTCGCGGCGAAGCGACGGGCGCCGGGCTGGATGGCGAGGTGTCTTTGGCTGTGCGCGGCGGTGATTCACGTCGGCGGCATGGATCTGCTGCGTCGGCTGCGGGCGGCGGATGGGAGACGGCGGCGGCCTCGATGCAGGCTCGGCATGACTTGGCCGTGGGCGGCGTCGCGTCTTGTGCGGCGCTCGGTCCCGAATCGTAGCGTGGGCGCGGTTTGACGACCGGACGCGGCTAGCTGAGCGGCGTGGCGATCGGCTGGGCGTGGCGGCTGTGCTGCTCTGGAGCGCGAGGTGTGCTGCAGATGGAGGAGCTGCTCGTCTGCGCTGCTGCTCTGTTTGTGCGGCTCCGATCTGGATCTGGTGTGTGCTAGCTCTTCGATTTGGGTGCTGCACTTCGCGTTGCGGCTTTGGTGGCTGCGGTGGTGGTGGTCGCGGTGGTGCTGCGGTGGTGGATGGCGGCTATGGCCAGGGGGCGGTGCGCGTCTGCTCATGGTGGATCGTGGGATCCCGTGGCAGATTGAGGTCGGCCTCGGCAGGTGGTGGTTGATGGGCGGCGGTCGGTGGGTGCAGGTGGTCATCTCCGGGAGAAATCCTTGCTCCGGTCTTCTTCGGAGCCGGTGACGGCGGCACCCGCGGGTGCCGCGATCTTTCTTGGAAGCGTCATCGTGGAGGTGCTCCTGCTTCTCCCCACAGCTTTGGCTCCGGAGGGAAACCTCAGATCCGCTGGATCGGGCGATGGAGGCGTCTTCGCGTCTTTCTCCTCCTTGGGGGCATTGTCTCGGAGCCGGCAACGACGGGGAGACCGGTGGATGGCGGCATCTTCGCCGCATGGGTTGCGGCATCTTCGTCGCGTGGTTTGCGGCATCTTCGCCGCGTAGTTTGCTGAGGCGGCCTTTTCGGGGGCGTTGATTTCTGTTTGGCAACGATGATGTCGTCGAGAGGAACTCTGGTCGCGGCTCGGGCTTCGGTAGTCGGATCTTCCCGGCGTGTCCGATGTGCTCTTTAGGGCACGGTCGGCGCGAGTCCTGCATATTTCCCTTGTGATGATCGTCCGCCGAGTGAGCTGTCGGTTGTTCGCGCGTGTGGCCTTCTGTTGGCATGTGCCGTCATGGTTTCTGTGCAGCTGTTTGCGGGTTGGCTTTGACGATGAAGGTCTACGGTGAAGTCGGAGTCGCCCGTTCGGAGGTAGCCGGTGATGGCGATGATGCTTGCGACTGTTCGGCGGATGCCTTTTCGTCTCTGTAGCTTTGTGATCCCATGTCGGTGGCCAGATTGGCCGGTGGTACCCATTTTATGTGGGTTGGATTGTATCGGTTTTAGCCCGGTTTTCCATCAATTAACCAGGCAATTCTCACTCCTTAATTAATGAAAATGGCAAATCTTTTGCCTCGTTTCAAAAAAAAATTGGCACGCCAAAGATTTGGCGCAGGATTTTGCCGCCGAGATCTCGCCAACGCGCAGGCGTAGGAACTGAACTGGGCAACCAAAAAATTGGCGTGGTTCCTATTCTCTGGCACTGATCCAAACAGAGCCCCTGGTAGCAGTCAACGACCAAAAAATTGGTTGGGCGAGCCATGGCTGCGATCCAAACAGCCCCTTGATCTTTTCTGATGCAGCAATATTTGATGATCAGGTGCTGGCATTGTGGCCTTAGACATTCTGGTCTTGTGGACATTGCATTGCGGCTTGTTGTGAACCCTTCCAGCTGGCGCTTGCACCTGAATATGCAGAGGTTTCGCTCTTCGCCAGCTGTTTATCCGCTCGCGATGAGAGTTTTGGTGATGTTGTTTTTTGTTCGGATTGACAAATACTTGTCTAACGAGTTCACTCTTTAGTTCGTGACCATTCTTCTGTCGGTTCGGTGGTGGCTGATATTTCTCTACCGGCTCGCAGCCTCAGTTCTATGGAGTTCAAGCATGTTTGTCGGCATCTCAATGTAGTGGCTCATATGTTAGCTAAGTCTTGTAATAATCTTAGTGTTTTTGTGTTTTCATTCTGTTCCGAATTGTATCCAGGGGACTCTTTGCAATGTTGTTGCTTAGTCAATATTATGCCGATGTCAAGAAGAGTGGCCCATAGGTAAGGCGCCCGCAGCTGCTTAATGGATGATTCCCGGTCCCTCGGCTCATCCTCACGGTTTGGGTCGTCATTATGGTTTTGGTGTGGTCCACTATCTTTTGTCGGGATGTTCGTGTCGGGTTCAAAATTGTGGTGTACAAGCATGACGAGTTATTGTGTATTAGGAGGGTTTGCTGGGTTGCACGTATGCTCGTGGGGTCATGATTGATGAGTAACCCAATTATGGTCTGATTGTATAGGTTTTAGCATGGTTTTCAGTAGATTAACCGGGCAATTCTCTTCTTCTTAATTAATCGATTAGGCAATTGCCTCCGTTTCAAAAAAGAAATATTATGCCGATGTTAAAAAAATTCCACGTAAGTCTCACGTTCAGAAAAGTGAAAAGACGAGCACGCAAGTCTCCAACGGACAAGTACACTGGGGACTACTGACTGGGACAATCGCACCACGCAGGCAAGGACGCAGGAATGTCTGAACGTGCTGCGCCCATGTCGAGTCCCTGCAAACCTTACAAAGTAATCCGCAACTCGCCATCGAACACCTGCCGCTTCGCCTCCCGCGCATCACCAACGTCTTGGCTCCCCCAGAGAGGGGAAGAGACCTGGGCTTGGTAGGCACCACACACTCTTATCCACAACGGCCAGGCCGGTGTGTGTCCAAACCTTCTCCACGCGTTCCCTCCTTCCCTCCCACTCTCTTCCCCTCCGTCTCTCTGTTCCTTCCTGCCTTCCAAGAGACAATCAAGAACGCCAAGCAGCTCAAACCAAGCAATGTCTTTGGCACCTTCCATCCCTTCCATCAAGGTGAAGGTGGGACGCATCGCCCCGCCGCCTCCGTACCGGGCATGCAGGTCGTTCGCCGTGATCAGGAGCTCCAAGGCCGAGGGGCCCAGGAGACCCGCGGCGCCTCCACTGTCGCCGCCCCCGCCTATGCCTCCCAAGACGCCAGCTCTGTCCACCCCTCCGAGCCTGTCCCAGCCACCGACCCCAGTGAAGCCAGCACAGCCATCACCTCCTCCTCCCGAGACCAAACCGGTAGTGGCCACTGCCGCTGCGGCGCCACCGGTGGGAGGGGTTGTGACGTTCGAGTACCAGAGGAAGGTGGCCAAGGAACTACAGGAATACTTCAAGAAGAAGAAGCTGGAGGAGACCAACCAGGGACCCTTCTTTGGGTGGTTGGCCAAGAATGAGATTGCCAATGGAAGGTAAATGCAAGTTGCATGAAATTTAAGCATTACATGCTTTATTTATTGGATTTTCTAACTAGCAATCAGGGGATGAAACGGAATAATCAGTTCGTGAAATAGCAATATCTACTGACCTAGTAGTACGTATTAAATTGCAAATTGATGGTCCACAATAATCAGGGTGTAATAAGCTTGTACTCCCTCCGTCCCATAATATAAGAGCCTCCGTCCCATAATATAAGAGCGTTTTTGACACTATAAGAGCGAGTGTCAAAAACGCTCTTATATTATGGGACGGAGGGAGTAGCAAATAGCACACAGCATACCCTTAACAAACAACCGATCTTGTAATTAGTTCTTGGGCATGTTAATGAGTACTCAAGAATGAGATCACGGTGAAGTTGCTGCAAATTACAATGTTCTTTTCCCTCATGTACTTCCAAGTTATACAAACACATAGAAGGTGCTAGTAACTATGACAAGCATGTTGAAATGCAGGATGATGCAGATTTAATGTTAAAAGTTGTGTTAAAAAGTTTAAGATTGCTTGTTCCTGCATCGTGATTTTGGTTATAAAAACTTCTGCAGATGGGCTATGTTTGGGTTTGCAGTGGGGATGCTAACAGAGTGCATAACAGGCTCGGATTTCGTTGAGCAAATGAAGATCCTTCTCTCCAATTTTGGGATTGTGGATTTGGATTGATGGCTCATGTTTGGCGGTGTTGTTCTGTATAAGTCTGAAGTATAATCTACTCCCTCTGTCCCATAATGTAAGACGTTTTTTGACACTAGTGTAGTGTCAAAAAACGTCTTACATTATGGGACGGAGGGAGTATCTTATTTCCTCCAACGTATAGAAAGATCAATCTTGCACACTATTATATCCTTGAGTTTCATTTGTGCTGTCCTGTCAGTTTTGATGAATGTAAAATCCACTTTCCAGCTTTCTTGTTTGTTAATACTACATGAATTTACTCGAGTAATAAAATGGATATTTGACTAACGTACATGGTAAAGGGTTATCTAGAATAATTGCAGGGTTTCAATCCCAAATTAGCTTTCTGGCGAAGAACAAGTCACGTAGTTTGAGTGAGTTGAGTTAGTTGGTCCATAATATTTAACTAAGCTGGGTGACTATTTCAAAACCATATATCAAATCAATTTTCTTGTTTTTGCGATCAAAGGTATTATTACCATAGAGTATAATATCATGTCCACACCACGATGTACTGAAGGTATAGTGAGAGTTATAAACTGGTGGTTTGTGCAAAAAAGTGAACTTGGTTGCCTCGAACAAAACAAGCTATTCACACCGACTATGGATGCAAAATTGACAAATTTGACCTCAGGACGAAAGTATTTCACAAACTAAACTGTTTTTGGAAGTATTTCACACCGCTGACCCAAGGCGCTGCACTCTACTGTGCAGCGCCTTGCTGTCGGGCGCTGCATATTAAAGGTCAGCTGGGTGAAATACTTTCAAAAACAGTTTAGTTTGTGAAATACTTTCACCCTGAGGTCAAATTTATCCATTTTGCCGACTATGGATGCATCACAAATATAAAATATTACCCTTCGTGGAGTATGCTATACATGGATACTCACTGAAGAATGCCTACAGATAAGCAGAACTTCCAGATTGCTAATTCTAAGCCGCATAGGAGTTTTCACATACCACCAAACCGCATCAACTATGTCAGTATTCATGTTATAGTCAAGTAATATGCTATTTGCAAGGTTAGGGGTCTTTTTGCATCTTGGGATAGGGAGGCGGCCATAAATTCACGGTAATGGAACAGATTACATGTACCTTTGAATAGCAAAAATGACCTCAAATTCGAGATAAGTTAAAAACACCATGTACCTGGTTGAGTGGTACGACAAAGTCCAAAGAGGTTAACAATAGCTTGTCACTGTTACCACCATATAAACAAGCTACCAGTAATCCCCACAAGAACACTTTCCATCCTCAAAATGGTGGAATCGGATGGCATCCCTTAAAATGATTTGTCGGCCAATAGCGAGAGATATGTATCTAAATGCCGTGTGACAATCTCCACAAACCCGAAGGTTCTTCATGATTCTTATGGGGACACCTGAGGAGGAGCGAGTCAAAACAAAGGCAACTGCAAGCTTTTCACTATGATAATTTAGCAAGTCCTCTTTGTTCTCTTCTTCAATATCATACAGGGCAAACTCTGTCATTGGAACATAACCAGCATTCCTTATCTTCTGAATCAAAACACTCAGCTTTTCATATATTTCTTTGGTGTTCGGATGTGATCTATCTCCAGCAATAAAGGTATGAACTCCATCACCTAGGGTTACCCAACTGCGACCAGCCTCTTTTTTCACTGCTGCTCCCCGCATTGCAGCTCGGGTTTTGGCTGTATCTTCCCACCTTCCTGTTGCTGCATAAAAGTTAGATGCAAGAACATAGTTTACAGGATTTTGAGGTTCTAGTTCCAAAAGCATCCTTGAAGCTTCTAGCCCCATATCTATCTTGTCCCTGTCCTTCGATTGTCGACAAGCAACTAATACAGTCCTCCATATGAGAGTATTTGGTTTCATTGGCATTCTTCTGATGTATTCTCGTATCTTCATGAGCTTGCCAGCTCGACCAAGAAGGTCTATAACACAAGAATACTGTTCAATCTGAGGTAATATACCATGGTCCTCCATCATTTCAAAGTACTCTAGACCTCTGTCTACCAATCCAGCATGACTACAGGCAGATAGAACACTGATAAATGTGACATGGTCTGGATTTGCTCCACTTTGCTGCATTTCTTCAAATATCTCCAAAGCTTTTCTTCCAAGACCATGTCTTGCATAACCAGAAATCATAGAGTTCCATGAGAACTCATTTTTCTGACTCATGGAACTGAACACCTTTGAGGCATAGCCTATCTTTCCACACTTTGAGTACATATCAACAAGAGCACTCTCAACCACAACATCAGACTCGAGCTGTGACCTAATAGCAAAAGCGTGCATCTCCATTCCGCGCTCTAACGCTGCCACAGAGGCACATGCATTCAGTACAATGGAGAAGGTGCAGCAATCCATCACTTGGTCACTGTGCATCATAAGCCAAACACAGTCTATAGCCTCCTGCAAATGGCCATTGTAGATGTACCCTGAAATCATTGAATTCCATGAGACAGCATCCCTTCTGCCAGAAATTTCCGAAAACAGCTGCTCACAAGAATCCATGTCTCCTGACTTGGCATAACAGGACATTAGAGCATTATCAACTGCAGTATCTTCTATAGCTCCATGCTTTAGCACCACAGCATGAACCTGCTTTCCCAATTCAAGCACACACGATGGCGACAATGTAGCCAATAAGTTAACGAATGTAACTTTATTTGGGGCCAACCCACTCCTCATCATTTTGGAGAAAACTTCTACCGATTCAGCAACAGGTGCTCGCAAATTGGCGATGACACCCATGATAGAGTTCCAGGAAACTACATCATGTTCAGCCATAGAGTTGAAAACTTCCCAGCACTCAGACCTAGCTCCACATTCTCCATACATTTTAACCAGTGCATTTGAAACAGAGGTGTCTAAATCCAGTCCCCACTTTACAGCATCACAATGTACTTGCTGGCCTGCAGACAAAGTCCCAAACTTGCACATGAACTCAAGCCACTAATTGCTGCAAAGTTTGACGGACTTATAGAATCTTGTCTCATCATGCAGTACTTCATCATTGCACCTTCACAGTAACCATTCTGATCAAGAACTGAGATAATGGTGTTCCAGGAAACCCGGTCCCTTGTACAAAGCAACTGGAAAACTCTACAGGCCTTATCAATGGCACCACATTTGGCGTACATATTAACCAGACTATTACTGATAGCAATTTTCAAATCAATAAGTCCAGTTCTAAGAACATGCCCATGGAGCTCCGTACCTTTCATCAACCCATCTTCTGGTACAGAAAACTCCGCTATCGCACCGAGCAACACAACATATGTGTCTGCATTGACAACAACTGAATCCCTAGTCCCCAGGAAAATCCCCACTGCTTCTTCACTGCAGTGCTGCTTAACCAAGCCCACGATCAAACCATTCAAGGTAACTGCATTTCTCTCTTTCAAACTGAGAAAAATGTTCTTAGCTTCATCAAGCATGTCGTGTCTCGCGAATGCACTAACAAGAGCACTCCCCACATAGAGGTCACTTGAGCTGCCCGAATTGAGCACCCTTATAACACTTGCTCAAGCACTCTTGAGCTGCAGGAGGACACAGTTGTCGCAGTGATTAAGCTCCCAAAAGTATGCTCGTTTGGTCTCAACTCAATTGCTGAGTCATCACGCAGCATTGCCGTGAACAAGGTAAATGTCGAAACCACATGCCCTTTCTTAGCATAGACAGACATCAAGGCATTCCACGTGATGATGTCCCTGACTGGCGTGGAATCAAACACCTGCTGCGCTTGGATGGGCAAACCAACAGAGCAATTACCATACATCGAGATCAAGGCGTTGCACACCGTTGTATTCGATGCATACACAGTCTTTGATACCAATCCATGGACCTGCATCGCAAATCCCACCTTGTCTGGTCCAGCATCCTGGCACGCCCGGAGCACGCTCCCGAAGGTAAATGACGTGGGCCTGCTACATTCGGAGCCGACCCGCAGCATTGCGCGGAACACCCGGAAGGCCTCATCGGTGATCCCTGACAGCACGTACCCAGATACCAGGCAGGTCCAGGAAACGGCGTTCCGTTCCAGCATACAGTCGAACACCTGGCGCGCACAGGCCAGGCGCGAGCTTTTAGCATAGGAGTTAACGAGATGGTTTGAGAGGAAGAGGTCATGGGTGAGCCCTCGCTTCACGAGCTCGAGGTGGAGGCTCTCCGGTGTAGCCTCTCCGCTGCGGCGACGGAGGAGGAGGTCAGCGTGAGGGTGCACCGGCCGTGACGATCGAGGAGGAGGGGCGGGCGAATGCAGAGGTGGGAGACGGTGGGCGAGGAGGTCGCGTAGTGGCACTGGAGGTGGGAGGCGGCGAGGCGGCGGCGGGGAAGGCGATGCGGAGCTGGAGGAGGAGGAGAAGCGGAGTGTGAGGTGGGGGAACGGCGGGAGTTTGCGGTTCATATATTTGGCGTCTGTTTCCGGCAGAATTTCACGTTCTGGTAAAATGACTCCCGCTCTCACTGATTGTAGAACCGCCGGGGCCGGCGTTCTCCGAGAGCAACTCCAACTGTCCGATATTCGTTTGGGTCAAAACGGACACAAAACCTTTCCTTGGTTGCTGCATGCTCGGTCGCTCGCTCTCCTCTGCTCTGCTCCCGCTCTCCTCTCCTCTGCTCCCGCTCCCGCTCAAGAGCACCGTCGTGCGTCACTCCGACGCCGGCGTCCACCCCTCTCCCGGCGCCTGCCACTCCGGCCGCGCCGGCCACCTCCCCTCCCACCCCATGGCGTCCTGCTCGTGCCCGCAACCCGTTGCGTCCCTCCCCCCTGATGACCCACAAATATAGGGGATCTATCGTAGTCCTTTCGATAAGTAAGAATGTCGAACCCAACGAAGAGCAGAAGGAAATGATAAGCGGTTTTCAGTAAGGTTTTCTCTGCAAGCACTAAAATAATAGGTGATAGATAGTTTTGTGATAAGATAAATAGTAACGAACAAAAAGTAAATAAAGTAAATAAAGTGCAGCAAGGTGGCCCAATCCTTTATGTAGCAAAGAATAAGCCTGGACAAATTCTAATAGTGAAGAAGGAGCTCCCGAGGACACATTGGGAATTATCGTCAAGCTAGTTTTCATCACGTTCGTAAGATTCGCGTTCGGTACTTTGATAATTTGATATGTGGGTGGGCCAGCACTTGGGTACTGCCCTAACATGGACAAGCATCCCACTTATGATTAACCCCTATTGCAAGCATCCGCAACTACAAAAAGAAGTACTAAGGTAAACCTAACCACAACATTAAACATATGGGTCCATATCAACCCCTAATGAAGCAACGCATAAACTAGGGTTTAAGCTTCTGTCACTCTAGAAACCCATCATCTACTTATTACTTCTCTATGCCTTCCTCTAGGCCCAAATAATGGTGAAGTGTCATGTAGTCGACGTTCACATAACACCACTAGAGGAAAGACAACATACATCTCATCAAAATATCGAACGAATACCAAATTCACATTACTACTAATAGCAAGACTTCACCCGTGTCCTCAGGAACAAACGTAACTACTCACAAAGAATATTCATGTTCATAATCAGAGGAGTAATAATATGCATAAAGGATCTGAACATATGATCTTCCACCAAGTAAATCAATTAGCATCAACTACAAGGAGTAATCAACACTACTAGCAACCCACAGGTACCAATTTGTGGTTTTGATACAAGATTGGATACAAGAGATGAACTAGGGTTTTGAGAGGAGATGGTGCTGGTGAAAATGTTGATGGAGATTGACCCCCTCTCGCTGAGAGGATCGTTGGTGATGACGTTGGTGATGATTTCCCCCTCCCGGAGGGAAGTGTCCTAGGCGAAACAGCTCATGAGCCCTAGATTGATTCCGCTGAGTTCCGCCTCGTGGCGGCGGAGTTTCGTCCCGTAAGCTTACCCACGATTGTTTCCAGGGTAAAAGTGATGATATAGCAGAAGATGGACGCCGGAGGCCCACCAGGGGGCCTAGGAGATAGGGGGCCGCGCCCTACAGGGGGGGGGGGGCGCCATCCTGTCTCCTGGACAGGGTGTGGGCCCCTTGGCCTATTTCTTTCGCTCATAAATTCTTCTCAAATCCAAAAAGTTGTTTCGTGGAGTTTCAGGACTTTTGGAGTTGTGCAGAATAGGTTTCAACGTTTGCTCCTTTTCGGCCAGAATTCCAGTAGGCATTCCCCCTCTTCATGGTAAACCTTGTAAAATAAGAGAGAATAGCCATAAGTATTGAGATATAATGTGTAATAACAGCCCATAATGCAATAAATATTGATATAAAAGCATGATGCAAAATGGACGTATCAACTCCCCCAAGCTTAGACCTCGCTTGTCCTCAAGCGGAAGCCGAAATCGAAAAATATGTCCACATGTTTAGAGATAGAGGTGTCAATAAAAATAAAATACGGACATAAGGGCATCATGATCATTCTAATAACAGTAACATATATAGATTTTGTCATATGATTTCCTATGCTCAAGTAATAAGCAATTCACAATGTCAAGTATGGTTCAAAAACTTCATTGGGAACTAACACACTATAATCTCGATCCTTTGAAGCAATTGCAATTTATCGTAACATCAGAAAGAGTCAATAATAGAGCTTTTCAGCAAGCTCACATACTCAACTATCTCGTAGTCCCCTATAATTGTTAACACTCACGCAATACTTGTGGTTATAGAGTTCCAGCCAGACACTGAGAAAGATAGGGGCTTATTGTGTTGCCTCCCAACATATTCACCTTTAGGTGATGTCAACAATAATAGTCTATGCCAACTTACATCCAATTGGATATATGTATCATGATCTTTCAGACACGAGGAGCTTGCCAAAGGATAAAAATAAAAAGGGAAAGGTGAACATCACCTCGACTCAAACATAAAGTAAAAACATAAAGTAAAAGATAGGCCCTTCGCAGAGGGAAGCAAAAGAACGTCACTTTATATTGCCCCTTGTATGTGGACCTTTATTATGCAGTCCGTCGCTTTTATTACTTCCACAACAAGTTCATACAAAGTTTATTTTCTCTGCACTAATAAGTCATACATATTTGGAGAGAAATTTTTATTGCTTGCACCGATGAAAACTTACTTGAAGGATCTTACTCAATCCATAGGTAGGTATAGTGGACTCTCATGGCAAAACTGGGTTTAAGGATATTTGGAAGCACAAGTAGTATCTCTACTTGATGCAAGAATTTTGGCTAGCATGAGGGGGAAAGGCAAGCTCAACATGTTTGGAAGGTCAATGACAATATACTTTAACTGAGATGTCGGAAAACATAAACCATTGCGTTGTCTTCCTTGTCCAACGTCAACTCTTTTAGCATGTCATACTTAATGAGTGCTTCACAATCATAAAAGATGTCCAAGATAATATATTTATATGTGAACCCCTCTTTCCTTATCACTTCCTATTAATTGCAACGATGACCAAGGGTACGTTCATCAACTCTCAACAATTTTTATGCCTCATACTTTCTATGTGTGAAGTTATCACTATCCATAAGATCAATATGAACTCTTTTGTTCTTTCTACCTTCTCAAGATCATGGCAACATGGCAAAGCCCTTGACTCAACACTAATCTTTATTATAGATAGCACACGGACTCGCTTACATAAAGAGATCACGATGCAAAACTCAAAACTACTTGATATCAAAACTTCAATCTACTAGATCAAGATACTACTAAAAGGATCGAACTAAATAAAGCGATAAAGATAGGAGTGTGATGGTGATACGATACCGGGGCACCTCCCCCAAGCTTGGCAGTTGCCAAGGGAGTGCCCATACCCATGTGATTATTTCTTCGGAGGTGGTGAAGTAGGAGTTGTTGCATTTTTCTTCTCTAGCTTGCGTCTGAGGCTAAAATTTTCCTCCCTCAGGTCCTCATTCTCGAGCTCAAGTTTCATTATACTTTTGCATAGTGCTGCCTTGCTGTCCTGCAAAAAACGTGGTGGGATAGATTGGACCTTAGGGAGGCTTGACTTCTTGAATTCCACATGCATATCACCAGGTTGAGGTAGTGGATCGTCCTCTTCATCGGAGCTTGTATCCTCCTTCCTCTTTGGATCATAGTCTTCTTCTTCCTCTGTGGTCCAGCCATAATGTTCCACATCACCATATACTTTTGGGTTTGCAATATAATAAGCCATGTAGCTCTCTCCCTCCGAATCTTGGGACGACATCTTGTTCCAAATCTGCAGCAGGAACAGCTCGAAATGAAAACAGAGGATATTTGCGTGATACGGTGGTCAAAACCTTCGGCAATATATATAATGAATTTTTACCGACCAAAATACGTAACATACAAGAAAACGGAGTCCGGGAGGCACACGAGGTGCCCACGAGACAGGGGGCGCGCCCTACAAGGGGGGGCCTCCTCTCTCGTGGGAGCCTCGTGTCCCTTTCGGACTACTTCTTTCTTCCTGAAATTCTTAAATAATCCAAAACTGATAACAATTGCCATTAGAGTTGTTTTGGAGTCGGTTTACTTACCGTACCACGTACCTATGCCTTTTCGGGGTCTGGAACGTTCTGGAAAGTGTCTCTTATGTATTCCTCATGGGTTATGGTTTCAATAATATTAGTTTCAACATTGATAGGATTACCTGAAATATAATGTTTAATTCTTTGACCGTTTACCACCCTCGGATTTGTGCCTTCGAAGTTGTTGATTTTTATAGCACCAGAACGATAGACCTCCTCGATAATGTAGGGACCTTCCCATTTTGAGAGAAGTTTTCCTGCAAAAAATCTTAAACGAGAGTTGAACAATAACACATAATCTCCTACGTTAAACTCACGCTTTTGTATCCTCTTATCATGCAGTGATTTGACTTTTTCTTTGAAAAGCTTGGCATTCTCATATGCTTGGGTTCTCCATTCATCAAGTGAGCTAATATCAAACAACCTCTTCTCACCGGCAAGTTTGAAGTCATAATTGAGCTCTTTAATAGCCCAATATGCCTATGTTCAAGTTCAAGAGGTAAATGGCATGCTTTTCCATAAACCATCTTATATGGAGACATACCCATAGAATTTTTGTATGCAGTTCTATAGGCCCATAATGCATCATCAAGTTTTTTGGACCAATTATTTCTAGATCTATTCACAGTCTTTTGCAAAATTAATTTGAGCTCTCTATTGCTCAACTCTACTTGACCACTAGACTGCAGGTGATAAGGAGATGTGATTCTATGATTAACATCATACTTAGAAAGCATCTTACGGAAAGCACCATGAATAAAGTGTGAACCACCATCAGTCATAAGATATCTAGGGACTCCAAACCTCGGAAAAATAACTTCTTTAAGCATTTTAATAGAAGTGTTATGATCGGCACTACTAGTTGGAATAGCTTCTACCCACTTAGTAACGTAATCAACAAAGAACTAGAATATGTGTATAACCATTGGAGGCGTGAAAAGGTCCCATATAATCAAAGTCCCAAACATCAAATGGTTCAATAACAAGAGAATAATTCATAGGCATTTCTTGACGTCTACTAATGTTACCTATTCTTTGACATTCATCACAAGATAAGACAAACTTACGAGCATCTTTGAAAAGAGTAGGCCAATAAAAACCAGATTGTAGTACCTTGTGTGCAGTTCTATCTCTAGCGTGGTGTCCTCCATAGGATTCAGAGTGACACTTGCGTAGGATTTGTTCCTGTTCATGTTCAGGCACACATCATCTAATAATACCATCTACTCCTTCTTTATAAAGGTGTGGATCATCCCAGAAGTAATGTCTCAAATCATAAAAGAACTTTTTCTTTTGCTGGTATGTGAAACTAGGCGGTATATATTTAGCAACAATGTAATTAACATAGTCGATACCAAGGAGCAAAGACGAGAAGCATTGACGACCGCTAATTGTTCATCAGGAAAGCTATCATTAATAGGCAGTGGGTCATCAAGAAAATTCTCTAACCTAGACAAGTTGTCTGCAAAGGGGTTCTCAGCTCCCTTTCTGTCAATAATATGCAAGTCAAATTCTTGGAGCAAGAGAACCCATCTAATGAGTCTAGGCTTAGCATCTTTATTTTCCATAAGATATTTAATAGCAGCATGATCAGTGTGAATAGTAACTTTGGAATCAACAATATAAGGTCTAAACTTATCACATGCAAACATAACTGCTAAGAACTCTTTTTCAGTAGTAGCATAATTTCTCTGGGCAGTATCAAGAGTTTTACTAGCATACTGGATAACATTCAATTTCTTATCGACTCTGTGCCCTACAACAACACCTACAGCATAATCAGTAGCATCGCACATAATTTCAAAAGGTAAATTCCAATCAGGTGGTTGAACAATAGGTGCAGTGATCAAAGCTTTCTTAAGTGTTTCAAATGCTTCCAAACAATCATCATCAAAGACAAAAGGAATATCTTTTTGCAATAAATTAGTCAGAGGCCTAGAGTTTTAGAAAAGTCCTTAATGAACCTCCTATAAAAGCCGGCATGACCAAGGAAACTTCTTACACCTTTTATGTCCTTGGGACATGGCATATTTTCAATAGCATCAACTTTGGCTTTATCAACTTCAATACCTCTCTCGGAGATCTTGTGCCCCAAGACAATGCCTTCATTAACCATAAAGTGACACTTGTCCCAATTCAGACGAGACTAGTGTCTTCGCATCTCCGCAAAACTCGATCAAGGTTGCTCAAACAATCATCAAAAGAGGATCCATAGACGGAGAAGTCATCCATGAATACCTCACAAATCTTTTCACAAAAATCAGAAAATATAGCCATCATGCATCTTTGAAAGGTAGCATGTGCATTACATAAACCAAAAGGCATACGTCTATAAGCAAAAGTACCAAAAGGGCAAGTAAAAGTAGTTTTAGGTTGATCCTTCCCTGACACAGGTATTTGAGAGAAACCAGAATAACCATCTAGAAAGCAAAAGTGTGTGTGTTTGGATAGCCTTTCTAGCATTTGATCAATAAAAGGTAAGGGGTAATGATCTTTCTTAGTAGATTTATTTAACTTACGGAAATCAATTTACCATCCTATAGCCTATAATAATTCTTTGCGGGATCAATTCATCTTTATCATTAGGAACAACGGTAATACCTCCCTTTTTAGGGACACAATGGACATGGCTTACCCATTCACTATCAGCAACGGGATAAATAATACCTGCCTCAAGGAGCTTTAGTATCTCCTCTCTTACCACTTCCTTCATCTTGGGATTTAATCGTCTTTGAGGATCTCTAACTGGTTTGGCATCTTTCTCCACTGAAATTTTGTGTTGACATAATGTGGGACTAATGCCCTTAAGATCATCCAGAGTATATCCAATAGAAACTCTGTGCTTCTTCAGAGTTTTCAATAATCTTTCTTCTTCTTTTTCTGAAAGGTTAGCACTAATAATAACAGGATATATTTCTTTTTCATCAAGATAAGCATACTTAAGATTATCGTAAAGGTTTGAGTTCAAACACGGGATCTCCCTTGGGTGGAGGGGGATCCCCAAGAATTTCAACGGGAAGGTTATGTTTCAGCATAGGTTCTTGTTTAAGGAACACTTCATCTATTTCTTCCCTTTCCTTCATAAGCATATCGTTTTTCATGGTCTAACAAATAATGTTCTAACGGATTAGTTGGAGGAACAACAATGGAAGCGAGACCAATAATATCATCCTTACTAGGTGGTTCCCTTTCACGAGGTTGTCTACTAAACTTAGCAAAATTGAACTCATGAGACATACCATCTATGCCAACAGTGACGACCTTCCTTTTACAATTAATCTTAGCACTAGCAGTATTCAAGAAGGGTCTACCAAAAATAATGGGACAAAAATCATCTTAAGCAAGAACAAGAAAATCAGCAGGGTATTTAATCTTCCCACACAAGACTTCAACATCTCTAACAATCCCAATAGGTTTAATGGTGTCCCTATTAGCAAGCTTAATAGTAACATCAATGTCCTCCAATTCAACAGGTGCAATATCGTGCATAATTTCTTTATAAAGATCATAAGGTATCGCATTAGCACTAGCACCCATATCACATAAGCCATGATAACAATGATCTCCTATTTTAACAGAAATAACAAGCGTGCCTACAACAGTCTACGTGTCTTAGTATCGGGTCTAGCAATATTAGCAGTTTCACCCAAGAAAGAGATAACATGCCCATCTAAGTCCTCATCCAAGAGATCTTTAATCATAGCAATACCAGGTTCAACATTAATTTGCTCGGGGTGTATAGGTCCTAGTATTACTCTTACGAACAACGATGAAGCTTTAGCATGATCTTTTATCCTAACAGGAAAAGGAGGTTTTTTGACATAAGCAGTAGGAATAATAGGATCACTATATGTAATAGTCTTTTCTTCGACTATAATGGGTGCAAATACTTTCACTTCAACAGGAGGATTATATTTAAACCACTTCTCTTTAGGGAGATCAACGTGAGTAGCAAAAGTTTCACAAAAAGTAGCTACTATCTCAGAGGCAAGTCCATACTTAGAGCTAAATCCACGGAAAGCATCGGTATCCATAAAAGATTTAACACAATCGAACTTAGGTGTCATACGACTCCTTACCATTGTCGGAACCCCAATCTTCAGAGTTATGCTTAATTCTTTCCAATAAGTCCCATTTGAAATCAATAGTCTTCAACATATAGGAACCAAAGATGTGAAGTATCGAGCAAGTTGTGATTATCAAGAGAAAGCCGAGCATAAAAATTCTGAATAATCATTTCGAGAGAGCTCATGATTGGGGCATGAATATAACATTGACTTAAGCCTCCCCCAAGCTTGAGCGATGCTTTCTCCTTCATGAGGCCATAAATTATATATGTAATTACGATCACGATGAACAAGATGCATAGGATAGAACTTACGGTGAAATTCCAACTTCAATCGCTTATAATTCCAAGATCTCGTATCATCACATAGCCTGTACCATGTCATTGCATCTCCTTCAAAGATAAAGGGAAGACCTTCCTTTTGACAACATCTTCGGGAATACCGCAAGCTTAAATAATCCACAAACTTCATCCACAAAGATAAGGTGTAAATCGGGATGCAATGTTCCGTCTCACGCAAAAGGATTAGCTAGCAGTTTTTCTATCATACCCAAGGAATCTCAAAGTGAATATTTTCATAAAGTTCAAGAGGTTTAGGACCATCTCTTTGCTATTCTGGTTGGGGTGAAGATACCCCAAACTAGCCCTTCAAAGGTTTAGTTTCCATAGTGACAAGTGTCAGAAAATTTCAGCACACTATATAAATGTTTCCTTACCAAGTTCCACTCACCAAAAGCGCTACACTCCCCGACAACGGCGCCAGAAAAGAGTCTTGATAACCCACAAGTATATGGGATCTATCGTAGTCCTTTCGATAAGTAAGATGTCGAACCCAACGAGGAGCAGAAGGAAATGATAAGCGGTTTTCAGTAAGGTTTTCTCTGCAAGCACTGAAATAGTAGGTGATAGATAGTTTTGTGATAAGATAAATAGTAACGAATAAAAAGTAAATAAAGTAAATAAAGTGCAGCAAGGTGGCCCAATCCTTTATGTAGCAAAGGATAAGCCTGGACAAATTCTAATAATGAAGAAGGAGTGTCGGTGTCAAAACCGGCGGATCTCGGGTAGGGGGTCCCGAACTGTGCGTCTAGGCGGATGGTAACAGGAGACAAGGGACACGATGTTTTACCCAGGTTTGGGCCCTCTTGATGGAGGTAAAACCCTACGCCCTGCTTGATTACTATTGATGATGAGTGTTACAAGAGTGGAACTACCACGAGATCAAAGAGGCTAAACCCTAGAAGCTAGCCTATGGTATGATTGTTCTTCGTCCCCACGGACTAAAACCCTCCGGTTTATATAGACACGGATAGGGTTAGGGTTACATAGAGTCGGTTACAATGGTAGGAGATCTACATATCCGTATCGCCAAGCTTGCCTTCTACGCCAAGGAAAGTCCCATCCGGACACGGGACGAAGTCTTCAATCTTGTATCTTCATAGTCTTGGAGTCCGGCCGATGATGATAGTTCGGCTATCCGGACACCCCTAGTCCGAACTCCTCAGAGCCCTGAACCAGGCTTCAATGACGATGAGTCCGGCGCGTATATTGTCTTTGGCATTGCAAGGCGGGTTCTTCCTCCGAATAATTTATAGAAGATTGTGAACACCAGGATAGTTTCCGGCTCTGCAAAAATAAATTCCACATACCACCGTAGAGAGAATAATGTTACACAAGATCAATCTGCTGACATATTTTGTGGCGTGACGTCGCACCACTACCAAGCATTTATTCAAATTGTTTTTACTGTTCCACCTCAGCGCGTTTAGCGAAGCGGTTTCCTTGGCACGTCTTGTTGAGGCAGTAGATCGTGTTCCCCTTATTCCGGATTCCCATCAATACGGACGTGGGTAACCCAACCGTGCCATTGATTGTGGCGCTTGGGAGATAAGCGAGTTTTACCAGGCCGGTGGGGACACATGTTTTGTCCGCCCATATAAGGATAAGGATCCAGCCCTTTTACTGCGCCTTCTTCCTCCTTGGCTTATCCATCTCCGCGAACTCAAGCTCCAGCGCCCAAGTCCGCGCTTCTCACCTCAACCTTCTCCAACTATGTCCGGAGCGGGAGGCAAGTGGATGGCCTCCTCCGTTACGGAGGAGCAGATCCAGAAGCTGCACGACGCCGGATATCTGTCCAGCAACATCGCACATCGGCTCCCCGACGAGGGAGAGCTCGTTCCCAACCCCAGGCCCCATGAGAGGGTAGTATTTCTTCCCCATTTCCTCTGCGGACTGGGCTTCCCGCTTCATCCCTTTGTCCGGGGCTCATGTTCTACTACGGCCTAGATTTCCATGATCGGCCCCGAATTTTATCCTCAACATCTCGGCGTTTATCGTCGTGTGCGAGGCATTCCCACTCATCGGCCCCACTTGCCAGTGGCTCAAGACCTTGAGTGTCAAGCGAAGGTTGTGAAGGGCAGCCAAGCGGAGTGCGGAGGCGCCATGGTGGGCGTGGATGTCCCACGCTACGTGGCTGGAGGGTACTTTCGTGGAAACCATCAAGGGGTGGCAATCGGGGTGGTTCTACATCACCGAGCAGCGTGACCTGATTGGGCAGCGCCCCAATTTAGATCGGGTATTCCCACACGGCTCTCCTCTGGAAAGAGAGTGGCCGAATTTGGGGGATTCGAGGAGCTGACCGACTCCAAGCCTGTATCCAAGCTGGTGGACAAGAAGCTCAAGCTCGTCAACATAGTCCAGGTCATGCTCATCCGCGGATTCTCCGTGCAGCGATGGGGCTTTAATATGTGGGAGTTTGATCCGGCGCAGCACTAGACCTCGAGCGGATCTTCGCCACTACGCACGAAGATGTCCGGAAGGTGCTGTTCAAAGTGCGAAGCTCCGCATCCGCTACCGAATATCGCGGATTACGCCGCAGTGTCCAGCTGACGAGGTAAGTGATTTCACCACTTGTCTTCCATAGTTTGGCTCTATGCGGGATCTAAACTCCCCTTGCCTTTGATAGGAATGGCTGGCGAAGGCCGAACGGATTATCTGTCCGGCCCCATTGCCAGAGGACCCAGCGGACGCCCGCCTAACGGGGCTGCTGGCTCCGGCACCCCACGTGGTGCCGGAGAAGAAGGCCAAGAAGACGGCCACGGGGACTCGGAAGAGTTCCCGTTTTCAGGTGCTATCGGATGATGAATCCGAGGCCGACTCCTCCCACCAAGGTGAGGGGGAGAAGAAGAGCCTCTCCCCGGGGAGGAAAGAAAAGGAAGGCCTCCCCAACAAGGGAGGCCAAAGGGTCCAAGAAGGGAAAAACTCTTCCTCCGTACTGCTCCGCCAGCGCCAGTGACAACGACGAAGACTGGCATCCAAGGGCCAAGCCCCTGGTGAGATCGTAAGTATCCGGATACCCGAATAACCTCAAGGTTTTTATTTTCGCCACATAACGTCTTTCTAATGCCGCATACAACCCTGCAGTCCGCCCAAGGATGATCTTCCCGCTTGCCGGCGGGTCCTTGGGTGCGTCGGATATGGATTCCCTTCCGACTGCCTCCACCCCCCGTGCCGCGGACGACGCCGAGGTGGGATCCCAGAAAAGGACCCACCAGGAGGGGGAGGCCCCGGAGGTGTCACAGGACACCCTGCCGGATTGTGCACCGGACTCAGCCCCGGAGGCCGCAGTGGCTCCGGAGTCCGTGGGCGACCCTTCGTAAGAAGGGCAAGACCGAGACGCCGGCTGCCTCCGGCCCAACCGGAGGTGCCAGATAATTGCTGGAGGCGCCAATGGCGCCTCCATCAAGAGGAACACCGCACCGCTATGAGTGCGGTGATTCGAAGGTGCAGCTTCGCCAAGAGCGGGCTGACCGAAGCCTGCAATAGCCTTCTAACAGGCTTTGAGGTAAGAATTTCAATATATGTAAATGGTACCGCATAGACGGTAGCCCCCGATGCTCGGTTCGGTGTTCGGAAAAAAGCCGGACCGAGGATCTTTAGAAAGATAAACGCAGGAGCCATAAAAATATGTCAATATGGGATTGCGGCTGTTGCCGACCTCCGGCCAAGACCGATCATGGAGGTCAATACTTTGAATAAGAACCTCGAGCGGTCCGAGGGCAGGCTCGACCATGCCAAGAAGCAGCTCGAGGAAAAAGAAGGTGAGTAATACCTTATGAAAATTGTACCTTCTGTAAAAGGATTTGGTTGCAAGAAAAATGACAAGGATAACGTGGGTATTGTAGGGGCCACTAACGAGGTGGCGACCAGAAGGAGGCGGTGGCAGCGCCGAACGTAATGCGGCCGCAGAACGCACCGAGCGAGAGAAGCAGGAGGCGCGGTGGCGGAGGTACAGCAAGAGCTCCAGGATCTCGTGAAAAACATGAAAACTTGGAGCGTGACTCAAAGACTCGAGAGTCTGAGCTTGCAACGGCTCTTGAGAGTGCCAAAGCCGCTAAGGCCGAAGCCTACAAGGCCCTCCAGGAGATTGAGGCGGTGAAGAAAATAGCAGCGGGTAAGGCATTTTTCATGCAGAGTAAGCATGTGAGTGTTAATTACATTGCTTACCCGAATTCGGAGCTCTGTAGGCGTTCGCAGATCTTCCTTGCGGTGTCCGATGTCTGCCAGATTCTACCGGGCCGAGGAGGGAGCTCGACGGAGAAGGTCTTCGTCTCGATATGCTGAGGCCGGACATCCGGTGCCCCTTAGTGATCAGCTGGAGCAGCTGGTCGAGCTCCACAAGGCGGCCGAACAGGCCATGAAGGGCCTCATAGTTCGGCTGTGGCCTAAGGAGGCCATGCCTGGGAGCTACTTCGGCCTGGTGCGCCGGCTGGTGGATGCGTGCCCGTGGGTTGAAGTTATCAAGCATTCCGCATGTATCGAGGGTGCCCGTCGGGCCCTTGCCCGCGCAAAGGTGCACTGGGGCAAGATGGATGCCGAAGCTTGTGACGGACCCGCCACCGTGAGGGCAAGGAGCATCGCACGCCCGAGATGTATTATAAGAGTGTCTTTGAAGGGCGCCCGCACTATTGCGGGTGAGTGCTCCAAAGATGTAATATTTGAGTAGACTCGCATTTTGTTATCCCGCGCTGAAAACTTAGTTCATATGCGCTAAGCAACGCTTGTTAATTTAAAATATTACCTTACATGCGGCTGTTTATCAAGAGATGGCAAGTCGTCGGCTTCAGCCCCCATGCCACGAGTGCTGGGGTGTTCGGGATAAACTTGAGCGCTCTTGTTCCCATTTTTGGGTCCATCTAGGGAGGTGCTCAACACAACGAACAAGGCAACCGGACTTATAATGCTTGAACACTCTCACTTAGCCATATAATTCTATAATTTCAAATTTCGGCGAAGCCCCTAGTCTTCGGAAGGCCGAATTTGGGGCGCTATACACGCCTTGGCCGGACAGTATCCGGCTCCTCCTCGCCTAAGCGGCATAAGTCTTTAAGGACTCGCAGAAAACCTCTCGAACAATGACCGGTCTCGCCTCATCATGACGGACAGTTTTAGCTTTCTCCATCGAGGCGTTAACCCAGCCGAACTGGGCGGAATCGCAGTGGTTCTCCGGTGCTACCTTAGCCGATAGAACGGAACGTAAGGTACCAAAACACGGAGCCGGCAAACCCAACTATTGACCCAAGACATGATTCGGAGCCGATGCATATAGTGCTATAAGTTCGGGGTGCCGCACTTGTGAAAGTGTTCGGACTCATCACACCATAACGCGGGAAACATAAGCCCCTGGTGTATGTTAGCCGTACCAAAGTGTACGGATGCAACATGTCGTGAATGAACATATGTATGAAAAAGAAATGCAATTATAAGCAAAAAGGTGCTGCATTGTTTTATTTAATAAGTGCTTTTTAATGCGTAACGATAGTCACGATAAGCAAGGTAGGAGGCTGTTAAACATGTCCCCTTCCGTGGGTAGGCTGCAGATTGGTGTATGAAAATGCTCGTAATGGAGACCACCTGTATATTCGTTGTAGCCTTTATCCTTCCCGGCTGTTGCATCGTGAGTTCGGCAGTCTCACGGACAGGCTTCGACAAACGGAGTCCTGTGTTTAAAAAGTAAAAGGTAAAAAGAAAAGAAAAGGAACGACACACTTGAGAGCCCCTTGTGTGGTTGAGCCGCAGCCGGGTGTATTGTGGTCGTGCCCCTCCCCATGCCCATGGTATCTTCGTGAGCGTAATGGTGTCTGTGAAGGACCTGCTGACGTTCGCAGAGGCTGGGGTTGGGGCCGCATCGCTCTGGCGATGCTCGGGCGTGCAGTGGTCTTGTTGTAAGTTACTCCGGGCGGCGCTGGCTGTGTCCGACCGCTTAACGGCGGATTCGATAATTGCCTTAAGAGGCTGCATTGCACTTCGCCGCGAGAGTCATTGTATGTTCCTCCGTGCGGAGGGAACGTTCGATGTTTCCGTTGACCGTAATGACTCCTCGAGGGCCTGGCATCTTGAGCTTGAGGTACGCCAGAGTGCGGCACCGCGTTGAACTTTGCAAACGCTGCACGTCCGAGCAAGGCATGATAGCCGCCGCGAAAACGGGACTATGTCGAAGATTAACTCCTCGCTATGGAAGTTATCCGGGGATCCGAAGACCACTTCCAGTGTAATTGAGCCTGTACAATTGGCTTCTACACCTGGTATGACGCCTTTAAAGGTCGTGTTGGTAGGTTTAATCCTTGAGGGGTATATGCCCATTTTGCGACCGTATCCCGGTAAAGCAGGTTCAGCCGCCGCCGGCCCATCGGGACTCGGTTAGGTGAAATCCATCGACGATTGGGTCTAGGACGGTCTGGCGAATCCGCCGTGGCGGATGATGGTGGGGTGGTCCTTCGGTCAAAAGTGATCGGGCAGGAGGACCATGGATTGAACTTCGGGCAACCGGCTCCATCGCCAGAGACATCCTCGAGTGCACGCTTCCGCTCCCTTTTGGGTATGTGCGTTGCGTATATCATGTTCACCGTCCGCACTGTGGGGGAAACCTTACATCCTCTATTGTTCAGCGGTTGGGTCTCGTCCTCGTCATCGCTATGCAGCCCCTTGTCATTGTTTTCGGCAATTAACTTGCTCGCTGTTGAATACCCAACAGTCCCTGTTGGTGTGGTTAGCTGGCTTTTTCGGGGTGCCGTGTATCCGCACAAGCGGTCGAGTATTCGGTCCAAACCGGACGGACCCGGAGTAGTTCGTTTGAATGGCTTTTTCGCTGATCGGGTTTAGAGCCTTTGAATCCGCATTGACCGCCGTATCCTCAATATTGTCGCCTTTAGTGCGGCGTTTGTTTTGTTACGATGCGGCTCGCCGCTTTGGTCCTTGAAGTCCGGACTGCCGAATTTTTGCCGAGGTTGTTGCGGCGTGCTACCTGTCCTCACCCGCGCATGAAGCGGGTCATGAGTGATGTGAGGGCTGCCATGGATTTCGGCTTTTCCTGTCCTAGGTGCCGGGCAAGCCACTCGCTATGCGGATGTTATGCTTGAAGGCCGAGGGCTTCCGCATCCGGACGGTCGACGATTTGGTTTTTCTTGGTTAAGAACCGTGTCCGTAATTGTCCGCCGATTCGTCTGCTGCTGAATTATGTGGCTTAGGTCATCGGGCGTCGGTGGTCGCACATAAGTGCCCCGGAAGTTAACGAGGAATGCGGCTTCGGGTCCTCCCAGCTCCCAATTGACTCTGCTGGCAAGCTGTTGAGCCAATGCCGGGCTGGTCCTTTAAGCTTGAGGGGAGGTATTTGATGGCGTGAAGATCGTCACCGCAGGCCATGTGGATGTGAAGGAGATAGTCTTCGATCCAAACCGCGGGGTCTGTTGTGCCATCATAGGATTCAATATTGACGGGTTTAAACCCTTCAGGGATTTGATGATCCATTACTTCGTCCGTGAAGCATAGTGGGTATGCGGCGCCTCTGTACTGGGTGATATCACGACGGAGCTCAAAAGAGCTTGATATGTTTTGTTCGGCCCGGCCGGACTTATCGTGGTCCGGCTGACGGTTGTCGCCACGCATGCCGTGGGCGCCACGCGATCCATAGATCTATCTTGATTGTCTTGCCTTGTCCTCCAATATATCTCGCAGTCGGGCGTTCCTTTTGGCCAAGTGCTTTTTGAGCGATGTCGGAATGCGGTTCTAGTGAAGGGCCTAGAGGCCTCCTGTCGCGACCATGGGGTGGTCGGTCACCGTATTGTCTCCTGGTGATGCGGGTTCGTAAGCCTCCTCCTCTAATCGGGAGCAGCTTGCGTTTAGGGTAGCTTTGGAGGGCGTTCGAGCTCATGCTCTTTGGCCGCGAGGACTTGGTCCATTTGTCGGCTAGCAGATCTGATCACTCTAAGCTGCTGCTTTTTCTTTAGGCTGTTCGCCGTGGCCATAAGCCTGCATCTAAAACGCTCTTGTTCGACGGGATTCTCGTGCACGATTTAATTCATTGTCGTCGAGGCTTGCTTCGTCTTCGGAGGGAGGCATATAATCCTCTACCTCTTCTTCTCGCTCTCTCTTGAGGGCTGGCGTCTTCATCCTCTGCGATGGATCTTGCTGTTGTGGATTGTCTTGGCGTTGTCCGGTGTATTGTTATCTCCGGTGCGGAATCTTCATTCTTCTTGTGGCGGGATTTAGAGCGGCGCCCGACGCCGGGCGCTTGGGCTGCTTCTTGGAGGGTCATCCTCCGTTGTTCCATCGCCGTTCCCATCTTTTGGGATGTCCACCATATATATGTCCTATGACGAGGTGGCCTTCCAAAGGCCTGTAGGCGCTGGGTCGTGGTCGTCTCCGGCATCGCCGTCCATACCGTCGATGTCTTCGGAGTCGTAGTCTAGCATGTCGGTTAGATCGTCGACAGCGGCTACCAAGTGGGTGGTGGGTGGGCGTTGAATTTCTTCGTCGTCAGCATCCCAACCTTCCTGTCCGTAATCCGGCCAAGGCTCTCCGGATAAAGAGAGAGACTTTAGTGAATTCAGGATGTCGCCAAAGGGCGAGTGCTGAAAGATGTCCACGGCAGTGAACTCCATGACGGGCGCCCAATCGGATTCGATTGGCAAGGGCGTGGAGGGTTCAGAGTCCGAAGAGGAGTCCGACATCCTAGAGTCGGAGTCTTTGCAAAGGACAGGGATGGTGTTCGGCTCGATCGCCGTAGAGATTGTAGCCCCCGAGGCAGTGTCCAACCACTCGTCCTCGGTCGGGAATCCGGCTCGAATTAAGGGCGGAGCGGATCCGGTGCGGCCTCCGTGGCCTTGCTCGGCTGTAGAGCTAGATCATGCCCATCGAGACAGTGCGGAACGCTTGGTTGCGGCTCGAATCCGTCGAAGATCAAGTCTCCGCGGATATCGGCCGTATAGTTTAGACTTCCAAATCTGACCTGGTGGCGGGGGCGTAGCTTTCGATCCGCTTCCAGATGGCTGCTTAATTGGCTCATAGCAAAGTCGCCGAACACAAAGATCTGTCCGGGGAGAAAAGTCTCACCCTGGACCGCGTCGTTGTTGATGATCGGAGGAGCCATCGGGCCTATCGGTGACGACACAGAGGAACTCTCAATGAAAGCACCAATGTCGGTGTCAAAACCGGCGGATCTCGGGTAGGGGGTCCCAAACTGTGCGTCTAGGCGGATGGTAACAGGAGACAAGGGACACGATGTTTTACCCAGGTTCGGGCCCTCTTGATGGAGGTAAAACCCTACGTCCTGCTAGATTAATATTGATGATGTGTGTTAAAAGAGTGGATCTACCACGAGATCAAAGAGGCTAAACCCTAGAATCTAGCCTATGGTATGATTGTTCTTCGTCCTACGGACTAAAACCCTCCGGTTTATATAGACACCGGATAGGGTTAGGGTTACCTGAGTCGGTTACAATGGTAGGAGATCTACATATCCGTATCGCCAAGCTTGCCTTCCACGCCAAGGAAAGTCCCATCCGGACACGGGACGAAGTCTTCAATCTTGTATCTTCATAGTCTTGGAGTATGGCCGATGATGATAGTTCGGCTATCCGGACACCCCCTAGTCCAGAACTCCCTCAAGGAGCTCCCGAGGACACATTGGGAATTATCGTCAAGCTAGTTTTCATCACGTTCGTAAGATTCGCGTTCGGTACTTTGATAATTTGACATGTGGGTGGACCGGCACTTGGGTACTGCCCTAACATGGACAAGCATCCCACTTATGATTAACCCCTATTGCAAGCATCCACAACTACAAAAAGGAGAATTAAGGTAAACCTAACCACAGCATTAAACATATGGGTCCATATCAACCCCTAACGAAGCAACGCATAAACTAGGGTTTAAGCTTCTGTCACTCTAGAAACCCATCATCTACTTATTACTTCCCTATGCCTTCCTCTAGGCCCAAATAATGGTGAAGTGTCATGTAGTCGACGTTCACATAACACCACTAGAGGAAAGACAACATACATCTCATCAAAATATCGAGCGAATACCAAATTCACATGACTACTAATAGCAGGACTTCACCCATGTCCTCAGGAACAAACGTAACTACTCACAAAGCATATTCATGTTCATAGTCAGAGGAGTAATATATGCATAAAGGATCTGAACATATGATCTTCCACCAAGTAAACCAATTAGCATCAACTACAAGGAATAATCAACACTACTAGCAACCCACAGGTACCAATTTGTGGTTTTGATACAAGATTGGATACAAGAGATGAACTAGGGTTTTGAGAGGAGATGGTGCTGGTGAAAATGTTGATGGAGATTGACCCCCTCTCGATGAGAGGATCATTGGTGATGACGTTGTTGATGATTTCCCCCTCCCACAGGGAAGTGCCCCCGGTAGAACAGCTCCGCCAGAGCCCTAGATTGATTCCGCCAAGGTTCCGCCTCGTGGCGGCGGAGTTTCGTCCCGTAAGCTTGCCCGTGATTTTTTCCAGGGTAAAAGTGATGATATAGCAGAAGATGGACGCCGGAGGCTCACGGGGGCCCATGAGATAGGGGCGCAGACCTCTGAGGGGTGGGCGCCCTGCTCTCTGGGCAGTGTGGGCCCCGGCCTATTTCTTTCGCTCATAAATTCTTATCAAATCCAAAAAGTTGTTTCGTGGAGTTTCAGGACTTTTGGAGTTGTGCGAGAATAGGTTTCAACCTTTGCTCCTTTTCGGCCAGAATTCCAGTGCCGACATTCCCTCTTCATGGTAAACCTTGTAAAATAAGAGAGAATAGCCATAAGTATTGAGATATAATGTGTAATAACAGCCCATAATGCAATAAATATTGATATAAAAGCATGATGCAAAATGGACATATCACCCCCCCCCCCCGGCGAATGAGCGTCCGGTGGTCTCCGACCTCGGCCTCTCCTCCTGCTCGGCCTAGTCTGGCGGCCATGGTGGCAGACCCGACCAGGCGGAGGTGACTTCGGGTCTGAGGTTGGCGGTCGGCGTGCCGCAGCCGGAGGCCCCTTGGGTTCAGCCCCCTCCTTCCAGGCGCTCCAAGTGGCGGCGGCGCCAAGTTTCGGCGGCTCAGCCCAGGCCGTCTCGTCCTTCCCCACCCCCGCGCCGCGAGGTGTCGCCGGAGATGGAGGGCATGTGCTTCCGATGCTTCCAAGATGACCACTTTCGGCGGGACTGCACTGAGGAAGTCCTGGATTAGGGGGTCTTCGGACTGCCGGACTATATCCTTTGGCCGGACTGTTGGACTATGAAGATACAAGATTGAAGACTTCGTCCTGTGACCGGATGGCACTCTCCTTTGCATGGAAGGCAAGCTTGGCAATTCGGATCTGTAGATCTCCTCCCTTGTAACCGACTCTGTGTAACCCTAGCCCCCTTCGATGTCTATATAAACCGGAGGGTTTAGTCCGTAGAAGAACAACAATCATAATCATAGGTTAGCTTTTAGGGTTTAGCCTCTACGATCTCGTGGTAGATCAAATCTTGTAATACTCATATCATCAAGATCAATCAAGCAGGAAGTAGGGTATTACCTCCATCGAGAGGGCCCGAACCTGGGTAAACATTGTGTCCCCCGCCTCCTGTTACCATCCGCCTTAGACGCACGGTTCGGGACCCCCTACCCGAGATCCGCCGGTTTTGACACCGACATTGGTGCTTTCATTGAGAGTTCCACTGTGCCGCCACCATAAGGCTTGATGGCTCCTTCGATCATGGACAGCGATGCGATCTAGGGCGAGGTTTTTCTCCCCGGACAGATCTTCGTATTCGGTGGCTTCGCACTGCGGGCCAACTCGCTTGGCCATCTGGAGCAGATCGAGAGCTACGCCCCTAGCCGTCAGGTCAGGTTTGGAAGCTTAAACTATACTGTCAACATCCGAGGAGACTTGATCTTTGACAGATTCGAGCCCATGTCAGGTGCGCCGCACGGTCACGACGAGCATGACTTGGCTCTGCTGTCAGGCGGTGTTCGGGAGATCACACGTGTGGCTACTCCGGCCCTCAATCCGGAGCAGATTGTGCCGTCTGAGGACGAGTGGATGGACCCCGCCACGGAGGCTGCACACTCAGCGGGGATAGAGTCGAATACTAACTTCACCTCCTACGAGACATGTGTTGCCGGATCCTCAGATTCGTCCCCGGCCACGGGCACCGAACCGCTTGCGTCCGTGCCTATCGAATCCAATTGGGCACCGATCATGGAGTTTACCTCCGCGGATATTTTCCAGCACTCGCCCTTGGGTGACATGCTAGATTCATTAAGATCTCTCTCCTTGTCAGGAGACCCTCGGCCTAACTATGTCCGGCTCGAGTGGGAAGCGGACAACGAAGAAATTCATTCCCCACCCACCACCCACTTAATAGCCACTGTCGACAATTTAACCGACATGCTTGATTTCGACTCCGAAGACATCGACGGTATGGACGAGATGCAGGAGAGGAACAGGAACCACCGCCCACAGGGCGCTGGACAACCACTCCATTACACGATATATACATGGTGGATACACCCAAAGAAAACAATGACGAGGAACGGAAGGATGCAGCGAAGGATAACCCCCTTGAGAAGCAACCAAAGTGACGATGTAGGCGCCGCTCCAAATCCCGCCTCGGCAAAAACAGCGATAACAGCGCAGGAAAGAATAATACCCGGTCGATTCCAAAGGAAACGACGACCACATGGACCCAGCGACAGAGCCGGTGTTCGGGAGATCACACCTATGGCTACTCCGGCCCTCAATCCGGAGCAGATTGCGCCGTCTGAGGACGAGTGGATGGACCCCGCCACGGAGGCCGCACACTCAGCGGCGATAGAGCCGAATACTGACTTCACCTCCTACGAGACATGTGTTGCCGGATCCTCGGATTCGCCCTCGGCCACGGGCTCCGAACCGATTGCGTCTGTGCCTATCGAATCTGATTGGGCACTGATCATGGAGTTTACCTCCGCGGATATTTTCCAGCACTCGCCCTTGGGCAACATGCTAGATTCATTAAGATCTCTCTCCTTGTCAGGGGACCCTCGGCCGAACTATGTCTGGCTTGAGTGGGAAGCGGACGACGAAGAAATTCATTCCCCACCCACCACCCACTCCACTATCGACAATTTAACCGACATGCTTGATTTCGACTCCGAAGACATCGACGGTATGGACGACGATGCAGGAGAGGAACATGAACCACCGCCCACAGGGCGCTGGACAACCACTCCATTACACGATATATACATGGTGGATACACCCAAAGAAAACAATGACGAGGAACGGAAGGATGCAGCGAAGGATAACCCCCTCGAGAAGCAACCAAAGTGATGATGTAGGCGCCGCTCCAAATCCCGCCTCGGTAAAAATAGCGATAACAGCGCAGGAAAGAACAATACCCCGGTCGACTCTAAAGGAAACGACGACCACATGGACCCAGCGACAGAGCAGGATGAACCAGCAGACGGCGAACATAGTACGGAGCTGCTGTCCGATCACGGCGACACCGAGGGTAAAGCTAATCAGCCTGTCTCCGAAGAGGAGAACAGTCCGGACGACGATGCACACATCATCCCGGAAAGGTACATCACTACAAAAAAATACACTTCCGTGATAATACGTGTTTGTCACAGTAGGTCGAGTTTTTTGTCATGCATGTACATCCATGACAAATTTATGACAGAATCAAGATAGTCATACCTGTGTTGTCGTAGAAGTGGTCCATGACATTATCAAAATTATCATCACGGAAGTGTCCACTTCCATGACGATAAATCGCGTCACGTAAGTGCTTTCGTCAAGGGTGACCGACACGTGGCATCCACCGTAACGGAACGCCGTTAAGCTATCGGGTCGGGTTTTGGATCCGATAACCCGTTAACAGCCCCGACCAATGGCGATTTTCCACGTGTAAAATCATCATTAGCTGGAGGAAACACGTGTCGGCTCACCATTGGGACAGATGTCATCCACTCATTGGATAGAAGGCGCCTATGATACGTCGACACGTGGCACGGCCCAACAGAGGCCCATTCTCGTGAAAAGGCCGCCCGTTTGACTTGGTCAAAAGGTGGCGTCGCCCATGTAAAGCCTGTTAATGGCCGGATTCGCATATAGCCCATTTACGACCCGCTAACCCAAGGCCCGTTACGCCCTATCCGAATTAGGCCCAAGAGCGTCATCCGGCCACCCAATATGATTCCAAATTGCTTTTCACTTCCGGCCCATGTATGGCCCATGACGTCTTCGGCCCATATGACGCCCTATGTAACTCTTGGCCTATTAACGGCCCGTGGTGAAAGCGGCCCGTAATGAACAAAGTGTATTACTTTACACCCATTAACGGCCCGTGGTGAACCGGCCCGTAATGAACAAAGTGTATCACTTTATACCCATTAAGGGCCCGTTATTCCGTTGGGCGTTTCCAGCCCATGTTATCTTTCGGCCTTCTCGAGCCCATTTATTCTTGGGCTCATTTCCGGCGATTCGCTTACTTACGGCCCGTTCATCGCTATTTTACGCTTATGGGCCAAATTGAGCCCGTGGTTACAGTCGGCCCGCTTGTGGTCCGTTAACACGTTGGGCCGTTTTCATAGCGTCATGAAATACGGCCTATTAACGATGGCCCGTTATGGTCGGCCCATGAACGGACGATTCCAACTCTAGCCCGTTTACGGCCATAATGCGACCTGTTATTGGCCCATGTTTGGCCAATCGATCATACTGCCCGTATAAGGCCCATTGATGATACGGCCCGTAGAAGGCCCATTGTTTCTACGGCCCGTAGAAGGCCCATTGTTTCTACGGCCCGTAGAAGGCCTACTGTTTCTACGGCCCGTAGAAGGCCCATTGTTTCTACGGCCCGTAGAAGGCCCATAGTTTCTGCGGCCCATAGGTCCAAAGTGTCACTACAAAGAAATATTAGCCATGGTTATTGTGGCCTAGTTTAAAAAATAGGTTATTATGCCACTAGCAAACCGCAGAAAAAGAACTGCACTGACTACAAGCAAAAATAAACAAGACAACAAGGAAATAAATAAGCAAGCAACTTACACTAGGCTATCACGGCTATTACACATATTACATCCACTGGGCATCAAAGTTCGCCACCAGTGCAAATATAGGGAACACAATGAAAGATATAAACGCCACAAAGAAACAAGTCCAGAACTGAAACCACTTCAGAAGAGCTCAAGAAACAATATCCTGGGTACCCATAATGCTGGCAAGATGCTTAGCAAGCTTATTAACTTTCTCTTGTTTGGCGCTTAAGTCCTCCAGCGCTTGCTGTTGCACCAGAAAGTATGCATCTGAATTCTGCAGGGACTTCTCGATCCTTGACTTCTGTCACATAACATCCGATCGATGTCTTTCAACTTGAAGTTGAGACTCAAGAAGCCGAACTGATTCAGTAACGAGTTCAAGAGCTGGTGCCGTGATGGTAGCCGAACTTTCGAACACTACATCAAGACAGGACTTTGGGGTTGTCTCGGTGTCCTCAATATAGTTTTTATCAGCTTTCTTGGAGACCAACAGGATGTCTTACTATCTTGAACCTTATCGCATTACTTCCTTTACCATTGCATAACAGGTACTATTCTACAATATTTTATCAGCGTTCTAAAAGAGAAACAAACAAACACATATCAGGTTTACAATGTAGTATATGAAACTCATTTTGGTAAACCAGTTCAGTAGTAAGGTGGATAGGATAACAGCATGAAACAAACATATATCTATGTAGTATGGTCACTGTATGGTCTATATCGTTCTAGTTTATGTTGCCAAATCAAGATAGATACATTTCAAATCATATCTATTTAAGACAAAGCAGCATAGACAGAATATAAGTGTGGGAAACTACACAAAGAATAACAACACTTGTAATGTGCATGGCATGAGAACATAACTGTTTATTCAATTGAAACTGAAATCAACATAGAGCAATTTACAACAAAGAAACAGCCAAACACGTTGAAGAAACAGGTTTAAAACATACCGCTATGCGCCATTGGAGTTTCAATTGCATCCTTCAAATTTGAAATTGGTTGGTATCAAGAATACAAAGTGATGCAAGAGCAAAGTAGTATGAACCATAGCTACGGAACTGACCCGAGAACAATTCTTCTTACGCTTAAGCGTTGACTTCGGGTTCGGAGTGGTGGTCCTCGTGATTTGGGCACCGCAGCTTGCCTTACTAACCGCCGTGTTTGGGTGCTCTGTGGTGGAGACGGTGTTGTGTCAACGGAACCGGGTGTCTATCTGCTGGGTGGGGTTAGAAGGGGTGTAGCTGGTTCTCTGTCCAACTGGGTAGGGGTACAATCTGCATGAGTTTGGGTTATGTGTGGTGGGGATGATTCTTGGGCAAGTACAACCGTGGTTCTATCTGCATCGACAGGTAGCACAATCTTTTCTGAAGACCGTGTTTTTACTCCCACAGATACTGCCATCACTCCTTCCAATTGAAATGGCTGATAAACAAGAAAAGTAATTGAATGTACAGACATTGTAAGATAGTCAGGTGCAATGGATAGTAGGGAAGAAAACAGGGCATGAAATAATTCACATTTATGTTGTCTAAGCAAACAGAATAGCAGGACATAATTTCACATATATGATGGCTAATTAAACAGGATAGCATGACACAATTTCACATGTATGATGGCTAACTAAACAGGATAGAATGACATACTTCAAAATATGATGACTATGTAAACAGGATGACATGATATAACTATACGATGTGTCTATTAAAGTGGTTGTCATGCCATAAATCACAAACATGCCGTCGATGGAAACATGATGGCATGATATAATTCACGGATAGAATGACATAATTTAAAATATGATGACTATGTAAACAGGATGAGATGATATAACTATGTTATGTCTTTAGAAAATGGGTTGGCATGCCATAATTCAGATACATGTTGTCTATGTAAACATCATGGCATGACATAATTCAAATATATGATTTATATACTAAGGAAGTGAGCAGAGGGCAATTGCATATATGATGTGTCAACTAAGGAGATGGCATTCAATATTGTGTATATGATGTAAAAACTAAGCATTGCAATACAACATATGCATTATATGAGTAATATAACCCTGCCAAGTTTGAGCATACACCTCGGGGATAATAGGACTGGTCATACGCCTTCTGAATCCTCCTACGAAGAGCTATTCAGAATCAGCAAGATATCTGCTTCAGCAGTAGCATTGTCTGATCACGAAGACCTTGTTTTCACTCCAGATTTCCCCATCACCAATTCAAATGGCTGATGCACAGGAAGAGCAGTTGAATATACAAACATTGTCGATAAAAGCAATGAGAAATACAAAAAGGACGACATGATATAATTCACATATATGACGCTTGCCTAAACAACATGGCATTGCATAATTCACATACATAATGCCTTGCAACAAGATAACATTACATAATTCACATATATAATGTCTTGCAACAAGATGGCATTGGATAATTCACATATATGGTAATTAGACACTAAACAGGTGGCATTCACACAAAGCATGTCTAAACTAAGCAAATGACATAGCAATGCAAGATACCATACGCACGATATGAGTAACATAACCCTGCCCTTTAGGGCATGCACCTCAGGGGGGAAATATGACTGGTCATCTGTCTCTGAATCCTCCTCTGAGGAGCTATCGGTAACCAAAGAAGACATGCGCCGTCGAGATAGCATTGTCTACTCTAAAGACCTTGTTTCCACTCCAGATTTTTCCATGACCGTGCCAAATGGCTGATGCACAGGAAGAGTAATTGAATGTACTAAAATTGTTGACAAATTTAACACATAATAAAAAATGACGGCATGATATAACTCACATATAAGATGACTGGCTAACCAGGTTGGCATTGCAAAATTCACATATATGATGCCTGGCTAGACAAGATGGTATTGCATGATTCACATATACGATAAAGAAACTAAACATATGGCATTGACACAAAGCATGTCTAAACTAAGCAGATGACATCTTTAATGTATACGAGGGCAATGCAAGGCACCATATGAATGATATTACCAACATCAACATGCCAAGTTAGAGCGAAGACCTCATGGGGTAAATAGGAGTGGTCTTCTCCTTCTGAATCCCCCTCAGAACAGTTATCTTCCTCTTGATTACGATCCGAAATGGGTGGAGGGGGGCTGCCTTTGCGCCCACCATGGAACGGCGTCTGCATGAAATTTTATTTCCACGCAAGGCTCGTCTCTTTTGCTCTACATGATCAGTTCCATTGTGTACAATAACTGGCATGCATAGGAATAAAACATAGTGAGATTATGTAAGGAGTGCATGCACAAATCCATAGTGATGGTAGCAAATCGTGGATAGACCCAAAACCAATGATAGCGAGCGGATAATAGCTTTAGTTAAAAAATACAGATAATGGCTCCTTTAATGTTTGTTTGCACCCAACATGAAACTCATAGTAGACACCAGAGATTAACCAGATAGTAGACAGATAGTACTGATTGCTGCCCCAATATGTACCCCACAACCATTTAAAAACTCAAGTTTCAACATTATTTTGGACCTGACTCTGAGTCTAATAGGTGAACACGACAATAATGTAGCATGTCATCATATTAAGCGACGCATAACGAAGCGGACACGGAAGAGTGCGACCTCTCTTGCGGACCCGTGTAGTCCTCAAGGTCATCTGCTCGGTGATGATGGTAATGCAGTTTTGTGGCTTGGCGGCGGGAAGAAGATCTGAGGCGGCGAAAGACAGTCTGGAGAGCGGATCCCTGCTGTGGTGAACCCTTCTGTCGTTGGAGCAACTAAGCTGGGGTGGAACACAGCGCTGCAGGAGCAGGACAAACCACACAAGGTTTTCTTTGACACATATCTGTAAGAGAAGTAATTGAGTAAGGGCTTGTTTGAATTTGAGGATTCTAACAATGCAGGGATAGGAAATAGACAGGAATAGGATAGGAATGCACGTGCAAAACATAGAATTTAAAAACACAAGATTTCTGCGAATCTGGGTGTTTGATTCACAACAATTGGAAGATCATAGGATGCAAAAAAGCATGGTGAGATTAAGTCAAACCACAAGAAAATGTACGGTTATAATGCTATTATGCTACTATCTCTTAGTCTTGTGCTTGATGAATAGGAATATGAAAAGGAGGAGAAGTGGAAATTAGAATTCCTACGGTTTTTTTTCAAGGAGACACTAAAGGAACAAATCCTACAGTTTTCCTTTGCTCCATTCCTTTGCACCAAATTCATGAAAAGTAGTATCATAGGAAACTTTCCAATTCCTATGTTTTTCATTCACTTTTCCTTTCAAGCAATCGGGCGATTCTAGTAGGCAGGCTTGAGCAAGGAAAAGCCTACACTGAAAAAATGTTTTTGTGCTACTTCTATTACTTTGGACCCAGGCCACTGCCCTACTAGCTCAACTCCCAGGCCCATTGACAAATGCATAGCTCAAACGCGCAGAGATAAATAATGATGGCGTTCAAGAGAGTCCATCACGGATAGCTAAGTTGCCTGGTACCTCACTGCTTGTCATATAGTAGGATAAAATAATCGTATTTCCCGTTACTACGAAAGTGCTCGATGGACAATATATTTAACATGTAGAGTAAAAAATAGATGCAACAAGTGTACAACCTCTTTGCGAAGCCATGCCGATCTCGGCGTGATTGGGTTGGCGGTGAGGATGCTCCGGCTGACTTCTTTGTCGGAGGAGGGAAGAAGATCTTAGGCGTGCGGAGATGGAGCCCGAGGTACTGCTCCGTTGTGATGGAGGGTTTCACGTTGGAGCAGCTCCGGTGAGTTGTACGACGCCGAGGCTGAAGCAGGACAAGAGAGACAACGAACAACGTTAACCCGAGTGGAATTCTAATAGCATCTCCAATACATGACGTAAAATACATAACCACAAAGTGCTAGATGTAAAATACATCAGCCGCTCATCTCTGAACTTAAGCGTCAAACTGAACTTAAGCGTCGGCCCGAACCTAACTGTCAAAACTGAATTTTGCTGTCGAAACTGAATTTTCTTTCAAACCGAACGCACTAGCAAGGTGAGGCTACACGTCGGTCGACTGACTTTTTCATCTCTGGTCAGTCGATTTGTAGCCGTTGGATACGAAATCAATGGTCTGCGGTTCATCTTCAACCTCCACCCCGCTGAGCCTCCAGCCACCACCGGCCAAACAGCAGCCCCCCGCCGCCCATGGCCGGCGGTGCGCCGCCCCGCCCGCCCCGAAAACACTCCCCACCGCCGGTCCGCCGTTGCCCCGGCCATCCCTCTAGGTCCCCCCGTGCCGAGCTTTTTCTCCGGCGATCCCCACGCCACCATGATGACCCACAAGTATAGGGGATCTATCGTAGTCCTTCCGATAAGTAAGAGTGTCGAACTCAACGAGGAGCAGAAGGAAATGATAAGCGGTTTTTCAATGAAGGTATTCTCCGCAAATCTTGAAATAAGTGGTGACAGATAGTTTTGTGATAGGATAAGTTGTAACGAGCAACAAGTAACAAAAGTAAATAAGGTGCAACAAGGTGGCCCAATCCTTTTTGTAGCAAAGGATAAGCCTGGACAAACTCTTATAATAGGAAAAGCGCTCCCGAGGACACATGGGAATATCATCAAGCTAGTTTTCATCACGTTCATATGATTCACATTTGGTACTTTGATAATTTGATATGTGGGTGGACCGGTGCTTGGGTGCTGTTCTTACTTGAACAAGCATCCCACTTATGATTAACCTCTATTGCAAGCATCCGCAACTACAACAAAAGTATTAAGGTAAACCTAACCATAGCATGAAACATATGGATCCAAATCAGCCCCTTACGAAGCAACGCATAAACTAGGGTTTAAGCTTACGTCACTCTAACAACCCATCATCTACTTATTACTTCCCAATGCCTTCCTCTAGGCCCAAATAATGGTGAAGTGTTATGTAGTCGACGTTCACATAACACCACTAGAGGTTAGATAACATACATCTCATCAAAATATCGAACGAATACCAAATTCACATGACTACTAATAGCAAGACTTCTCCCGTGTCCTCAGGAACAAACGTAACTACTCATGAAGCATATTCATGTTCATAATCAGAGGGGTAATAATATGCATAAAGGATCCGAACATATGATCTTCCACCAAATAAACCAACTAGCATCAACTACAAAGAGTAATCAACACTACTAGCAACCTACTAGCACCAATCCCGTACTTGGAGACAAGAATTGGATACAAGAGATGAACTAGGGTTTGGAGATGAGATGGTGCTGGTGAAGATTTTGATGGAGATTGCCCTCTCCCGATGAGAGGAGCGTTGGTGATGATGATGACGATGATTTCCCCCTCCCGGAGGGAAGTGTCCCCGGCAGAACAGCTCTGCCGGAGCCCTAGATTGGTTCCGGCAAGGTTCCGCCTCGTGGCGGCGGAGTCTCGTCCCGAAAAGTTGCTTATGATTTTTTTCCCATCGAAAGACTTCATATAGGATAAGATGGACGTCGGAGAGCCACCAGGGGGCCCACGAGGTAGGGGGCGCGCCCAGGGGGAGGGGGCACGCACCCCACCCTCGTGAGCAGGGTGTGGGCCCCCTGGCCTTCATCTTCGGCGATGATTTTTCTTTATTTATTTTAAGGTATTCCGTGGAGTTTCAGGACTTTTGGAGTTGCGCAGAATAGGCCTTCAATATTTGCTCCTTTTCCAGCTGCATCTCCAAATGCCGGCATTCTCCTCTTCATGTAAACCTTGTAAAGTAAGAGAGAATAGCCATAAGTATTGTGACATAACGTGAAATAATAGCCCATAATGCGATAAATATCAATATAAAATCATGATGCAAAATGGACGTATCAACTCCCCCAAGCTTAGACCTTGCTTGTCCTCAAGCGAAAAGCCGATAACAATAAATATGTCCTCATGTTTAGAGGTAGAGGTGTCGTTAAAAATAAAATACGGACATGAAAGCATCATGATTATTCTCATAACAGCAACATAAATAGACTTGTCATATGATTACTTATGTGCAAGTGATGATCTTTTCACAAAGCCAAAGTATGAATCAGAAACCTTATTGAGCATCAACAATTTATAACCTCATCCATCAAGCAATTGCAATTTATCATAACATCGGAAAGAGTCTATGTCAGAGCTGAAAAGCAAGTCCACATACTCAACTATCACTTATTCCTTCATAATTGCTAACACTCACGCATACTTGTGGTTACAGAGTTTTAATCGGACACAGAGAAAGATAGGGGCTTATAGTTTTGCCCCACAACCTTTTACCTCAAGGGTAATGTCAACAATAATAATTCATGCTCCCGTACATCCAATTAGATATATATATATATATATATATATATATATATATATATATATATATATCATGTCATTTCAAACATGCTGAGCGTGCCAAAGGATAAAAATAAAAAGGGACAGGTGACGATCTCCGTGACTCTAGCTTAAGGGAGAGGAGAATAATAAAAGATAGGCCCTTCGCAGAGGGAAGCAGAGGTTGCCATGCGCTTTTATGGTTGTATGCACAAAATCTTAATGCAAAAGAACGTCACTTTATATTGCCCCTTGTATGTGAACCTTTATTATGCAGTCCGTCGCTTTTAATGCGTCCACAACAAGTTCGTACAAAGCTTATTTCTCTGCACTAATAAGTCATGCATATTTAGAGAGCAATTTTATTGCTTGCACCGGTGACAACTTACTTGAAGGATCTTACTCAATCCATAGGTAGATATGGTGGACTCTCATGGCTAAACTGGTTTAAGGTATTTGGAAGCACAAGTAGTATCTCTACTTGGTGCTGAGAATTTGGCTAGCATGAGGGGAAAGGCAAGCTCAACATGTTAGAGGAACCATGACAACATACTTTATCTCAGATATAAGAAAACATAACTCATTATGTTGTCTTCCTTGTCCAACATCAACTCTTTAGCATGTCATATTTTAATGAGTGCTCCCAATCATAAAAGATGTCAATGATAATATATCTATATGTGAAGCCTCTCTCTTTCCTTATTACTTCCTATTAATTGCAACAATGACCAAAGCTATATTCGCCAACTCCCAACAACTTTTAATCATCATATTCTTTCTATGTGAAGCCATTACTTTCAATAAGATCAATATGAACTCTTTGTTTGTTTTTATTCTTTTTCTTCTAATCACTCAAGATCATGGCAAAGTAATCAAGCCCTTGACTCAACACTAATCTTTATTATATATATAGCGCACAGACTCGATTGCAAAGAGGGATCATAAAGCAAAACTTCAAAACTAGATCATGCCATGACTTTATTCTACTAAATCAAGATACTACTAATAGGATCGAACAAAGAAAAACGATAAAGATAGGAGTTGTGATGGTGATACGATACCGGGGCACCTCCCCCAAGCTTGGCAGTTGCCAATGGGAGTGCCCATACCCATGTGATTATGCCTCCTTCTTTGTTGTTGGTGGTGGAGGTTTTGTTGATGATGCAAGCTTGTCGCCCACCTTCCATGGCATAGGCTCACCCTCATAGAAGGATGATCGAGTCTCCGGAATCCTCAAATCTGCAACGGAAACAACTCGAAACGAAAACAGAGGATATTTGCGTGATACGGGATTCAAAACCTTTGGGAGAATATATAATGAATTTTTACCGACCGAAATACGTATCGTGCAAGAAAACGGAGTCCGGAGGACACACGGGTGCTCACGAGGTAGGCGCGCCCGGGGGTAGGCGCGCCCTCCACCCTCGTGGAGGCCTCGTGTCCTCCCCGACTGCTACTTATTTTTCTATTTTTCTAAATATTCCAAAACGGAGAAATATTGCCTTAGAATTTGTTTTGGAGTCGGTTTACTTACCGTAACACATACCTATTCCATTTCGGAGTCTGGAACGTTCTGGAAAGTGTCCCTTATGTATTCCTCCGGGGTTACGGTTTCAATAATATTAGTTTCAACATTTATAGGATTACCTGAGAGTGTTTGATCCTTTGACCGTTTACCACCTTCGGTTTGTGCTCATGAAGTTGTTGATTTTTATGGCACCGGAACGATAGACCTCCTCGATAATGTAGGTACCTTCCCATTTAGAGAGAAGTTTTCCTGCAAAAAATCTTAAACGAGAGTTGTATAGCAATACATAATCACCTACATTAAACTCACGCTTTTGTATCCTTTTGTCATGCCATCTTTTAACTTTTTCTTTAACAACTTGGCATTTTCATAGGCTTGGGTTCTCCATTCATCAAGTGAGCTAATATCAAATAACCTCTTCTCACCGCAAGTTTGAAATCATAGTTGAGCTCTTTAATAGCCCAATATGCCTTATGTTCTAGCTCGAGAGGTAAGTGACATGCTTTTCCATAAACCATTTTATACGGAGACATACCCATAGGATTCTTATATGCAGTTCTATAGGCCCATAATGCATCATCAAGTTTCTTGGACCAATTATTTCTAGACCTATTAACAGTCTTTTGCAAAATTAATTTGAGCTCTCTATTACTCAATTCTACTTGACCACTAGACTGCGGGTGATATGGAGATGCAATTCTATGATTAACATCATATTTAGCAAGCATTTTACGGAAAGCACCACGAATAAAGTGTGAACCACCATCAGTCATTAAATATCTAGGGACTCCAAACCTCGGAAAAATAACTTCCTTAAGCATTTTAATAGAAGTGTTATGATCAGCACTACTAGTTGGAATAGCTTCTACCCACTTAGTAACGTAATCAACAGCAACTAAAATATGAGTGTATCCATTTGAGGCAGGAAAATGCCCCATATAATCAAAGCCCCAAACATCAAATGTTTCAATAACAAGTGAATAATTCATGGGCATTTCTTGACGTCTACTAATATTACCAATTCTTTGACATTCATCACAAGATAAAACAAACTTACGGGCATCCTTGACGAGAGTAGGCCAATAAAAACCAGATTGCAATACCTTATGTGCAGTTCTATCTCCAGCGTGGTGTCCTCCATAAGCTTCGGAGTGACACTTGCGTAGGATCTGTTCCTGTTCATGCTCAGGCAAACAACGTCTAATAACACCATCCACTCCTTCTTTATAAAGATGTGGGTC
Source organism: Aegilops bicornis (assembly GCA_021605145.1). Lineage (NCBI taxonomy): Eukaryota > Viridiplantae > Streptophyta > Magnoliopsida > Poales > Poaceae > Aegilops > Aegilops bicornis. The sequence goes on along the minus strand of CM038671.1, from coordinate 425,526,184 downwards.
ATCCCAAAAGTAATGTCGCAAATCATAAAAGAACTTTTTCTTTTGTTGGTATGTGAAGCTAGGTGGTATAAATTTAGCAACAATATAATTAGCATAATCAACATACCATGGAGTGCTACGAGAAGTGCTTACGACATTTAATTGTTCATCAGGAAAGCTATCATCAATAGGTAGTGGGTCATCAAGAACATTCTCTAACCTAGATAAGTTGTCTCCAACGGGGTTCTCAGCTCCTTTTCTATCAACAATATGCAAATCAAATTCTTGCAGCAAGAGAACCCATCTAATAAGCCTAGGTTTAGCATCTTTCTTTTCCATAAGATATTTAATAGCAGCATGATCAGTGTGAATAGTTACTTTAGAATCAACAATATAGGGTCTGAATTTATCACAAGCAAATACAACTGCTAAAAGTTCCTTTTCGGTAGTAGCATAATTTCTTTGAGCATTGTCTAGAGTCTTACTAGCATAATGGATAACATTTAATTTCTTATCAACTCTTTGCCCTAGAACAACACCTACAACATAATCACTAGCATCACACATAATTTCAAAGGGTAAATTCCAATCAGGTGGCTGAACAATAGGTGCATAGACTAATGCTTTCTTAAGTATTTCAAATGCTTCTACACAATCATCATCAAAGACAAATGGTACATCTTTTTGGAACAAATTAGTCAGAGGCCGAGAACTTTTTGAGAAGTCCTTAATGAACCTCCTATAAAACCCGACGTGACCAAGGAAACTTCTTATACCTTTGATGTCCTTGGGACATGGCATCTTTTCAATAGCATCAACCTTGGCTTTATCAACCTCAATACCTCTTCGTAAACTTTGTGTCCCAAGACAATACCTTCATTAACCATAAAGTGACACTTTTCCCTATTCAAGACAAGATTAGTTTCTTCACATCTCTGCAAAACTCGATCAAGATTGCTCAAGAAATCATCAAAAGAGGAACCATAGACGGAAAAGTCGTCCATGAAAACCTCACAAATCTTTTCACAAAAGTCGAGAATATAGCCATCATGCATCTTTGAAAGGTAGCAGGTGCATTACATAAACCAAAAGGCATACGTCTATAAGCAAAAGTACCAAAAGGGCATGTAAAAGTAGTCTTTGATTGATCTTTAGCAGATGCAGATATTTGAGAGAAACCAGAATAACCATCTAGAAAGCAATAATGTGTATGTTTGCATAATCTTTCTAGCATTTGGTCAATAAAAGGTAAGGGTAATGATCTTTCTTAGTAGCTTTATTTAATTTATGGAAATCAATTACCATCCTATAACCTGTGATAATTCTTTGCGGAATTAATTCATCTTTATCATTAGGGACAACCGTAATACCTCCCTTCTTAGGGACACAATGGACAGGACTTACCCACTGACTATCAACAACGGGATAAATTATACCTGCCTCCGTAAGCTTGAGTATTTCCTTTCTTACCACTTCTTTCATTTTAGGATTCAAACGTCATTGAGGATCACAAACTGGTTTGGCATCCACTTCCAAATTTATTTTATCTTTGACATAGAGTGGGACTAATGCCCTTAAGATCATCAAGAGTATATCCAATAGCGGCACGGTGCTTCTTCGAGTTTTCAATAATCTTTCTTCTTCATGCTCTGAAAGGTTAGCACTAATAATAACAGGATATATTTTCTTTTCATCAAGATAAGCATACTTAAGATTATCGTGCAACGGTTTAAGCTCAAATACGGGATCACCCTTGGGTGGAGGAGGATCCTAGGATTTCAACAGCAAATTGTGTTTCGTAATAGGTTCTTGTTTAAATAATACTTCATCTATTTCCCTTCTTTCGCTCAGAAACATATCATTTTCATGGTCTAGCAAATAGTGTTCCAAAGGATCACTAGGAGAATGCAACAATAGAAGCAGGACCAATAATTTCATCCTTACTAGGCAATTCTTCTTCACGATGTTGTTTACTAAATTTAGAGAAATTAAACTCATGAACCATATCATCCAAGCCAATAGTAACAACATTCTTTTCAAGATCTATCTTAGCATTAACAATATTCAAGAAGGGTCTACCAAATATAATGGGACAAAAGCTATCTTGTGGAGATCCAAGAACAAGAAAATCAGCAGGATATTTAGTTTTCCCACACAAGACTTCAACATCTCTAACAATTCCCACTGGTGAAATAGTATCTCTATTGGCAAGTTTAATTGTAACATCAATATCTTCTATCTCAGCGGGTGCAATTTCATGCTTAATTTCTTCATACAAGGTAATAGGTATAATGATAGCACTAGCACCCATATCACATAAGCCATGATAACAATGATCTCCTATTTTAACTTAAATAACGGGCACGCCTACCACATGTCTATGTTTATCTCTATCACAGGGTTTAGCAATTCTAGCAGTTTCACCAGAGAACTGAATGACATGCCCATCAATATTATCAGACAAGAGATCTTTAAAAATAGCAATATTAGGTTCTACTTTGACTTGCTCAGGAGGTGCATAAGTTCTAATATTGCTTTTATTTAACTTCTGATTGAAGCTTTAGCATGATCCTTTACTCTAACAGGGAAAGGTAGTTTCTCAACATAAGAGGTGGGAACAATAGGATCATTATAAGTGATAGTATTTTCTTCAACTTTAATAGGTGCAGCTACTTTTACTTCTATGGGAGGATGATATTTAAACCACTTCTCCTTAGGGAGATCAACATAAGTAGCAAAAGATTCACGAGAAAGAAGCTACTATGTCGAGTCAAGTCCATATTTAGTGCTAAACTTACGGAAAATATCGGTATCCATAAAATATTTAACACAATCAAACTTAGGTGTCATACCTGAGTCCTTACCTTCGTCGAGGTCCCAATCTTCAGAGTTGCGTTTAATTCTATCCAATAAATTCCATCTAAATTCAATAGGCTTCATCATAAAAGAGCTAGCACAAGAAGTATCGAGCATGTTTGATTATTATGAGAAAGCCGAGCATAAAAACTTTGCATAATCACTTCTCTTGCGAGCTCATGATTGGGGCATGAATATAACATTGATTTAAGCCTCCCCCAAGCTTGAGCGATGCTTTCTCCTTCGTGAGGCCAAAAATTATATATATAATTGCGATCACGATGAACAAGATGCATAGGGTAATACTTTTGATGAAATTCCAATTTCACTCTTTTGTAGTTCCATGATCTCGTATCATCACATAGCCTATACCATGTCAATGCGTCTCCCTCCAAAGATAAAGGGAAAGCCTTCTTCTTAACAACATCATCGGGTATACCTGCAAGCTTAAATAGTCCACAAATATCATCCACATAGCGTAGATGCTCGTCAGGATGCTTTGTTCCATCTCCTGTAAAAGTATTAGCCAGCAGTTTTTCCATGATACGAAGGAAATTCAAAAGGAGTTTCATTTTCAATAGGTTCAGAGGGTTGAGGAGCAACTCTTTGCTCTCTTGGAAGGGGTGAAGATACCCCGAACAAGCCCCTCATAGAATTACTTTCCATAGTAACAAGTGACAGAAAATTCCAGCACACTATATAAATTTTTCCTCATCAAATTCCACCTACCAAAGGCGCTACACTCCCCGGCAACGGAGCCAGAAAAGAGTCTTGATGACCCACAAGTATAGGGGATCTATCGTAGTCCTTTCGATAAGTAAGAGTGACGAACCCAACGAGTTGCATAAGGAAATGATAAGCGGTTTTCAACAAGGTATTCTCTGCAAGTACTGAAATAAGTGGTGACAGATAGTTTTGTGATAGGATAAATTGTAACGAGCAACAAGTAAAAAAAGTAAATAAGGTGCAGCAAGGTGGCCCAATACTTTTTGTAGCAAAGGATAAGCCTGTACAAACTCTTATAATACATAAAGCGCTCCTGAGGACACATGGGAATATCATCAAGCTAGTTTTCATCACGTTCATATGATTCGCGTTCGGTACTTGATAATTTGATATGTGGGTGGACCGGTGCTTGTGTGCTGTTCTTACTTGAACAAGCATCCCACTTATGATTAACCTCTACTGTAAGCATCCGCAACTACAACAAAAGTATTAAGGTAAACCTAACCATAGCATGAAACATATGGATCCAAATCAGCCCCTTACGAAGCAACACATAAACTAGGGTTTAAGCTTCATCACTCTAACAACCCATCATCTACTTATTACTTCCCAATGCCTTCCTCTAGGCCCAAATAATGGTGAAGTGTTATGTAGTCGACGTTCACATAACACCACTAGAGGTTAGACAACATACATCTCATCAAAATATCGAACGAATACCAAATTCACATGACTACTAATAGCAAGACTTCTCCAGTGTCCTCAGGAACAAACGTAACTACTCACGAAGCATATTCATGTTCATAATCAGAGGGGTAATAATATGCATAAAGGATCTGAACATATGATCTTCCACCAAATAAACCAACTAGCATCAACTACAAAGAGTAATCAACACTACTAGCAACCTACTAGCACCAATTCCGGACTTGGAGACAAGAATTGGATACAAGAGATGAACTAGGGTTTGGAGATGAGATGGTGCCGGTGAAGATGTTGATGGAGATTTCCCTCCCGATGAGAGGAGCGTTGGTGATGATGATGATGATGATTTCCCCCTCCGGGAAGTGTCCCCAGAACAGCTCACCGGAGCCCTAGATTGGTTCCGCCAAGGTTCTCACTGTGGCGGTGAGTCTCGTCCCGAAAGGTTGCTTATGTTTTTTTCCCATCGAAAGACTTCATATAGGAGAAGATGGACGTCGGAGAGCCACCAGGGGGCCCACGAGGTAGGGGGCGCGCCCAGGGGGAGGGGGCGCGCCCCCACCCTCGTGAGCAGGGTGTGGGCCCCCTGGCCTTCATCTTCGGCGATGATTTTTCTTTATTTATTTTAAGGTATTCCGTGGAGTTTCAGGACTTTTGGAGTTGCGCAGAATAGGCCTTCAATATTTGCTCCTTTTCCACCCTGTAATTCCAAATACCGCATTCTCCCTCTTCATGTAAACCTTGTAAAATAAGAGAGAATAGACATAAGTATTGTGACATAACGTGAAATAATAGCCCATAATGCGATAAATATCAATATAAAAGCATGATGCAAAATGGACGTATCACACCGCCCCGCCACCGCCGGCGACCATGTAGCGACCCGACCTCAGACGGTCAAGCCTCTGTGTTACTGTGCCATCCCTGGATCAGTATGCTGGCACACACAGTACATCAATGTATATATCAAAGTGCAATCACATGCATAAATAACGTAAAACTGATATATACCTCATAATACTCAGCGGAAACAATCAAACGGGTGTGGAGTCCCATCAACGCCATCGGCAGTTGAGTGTAGACCGTAACCTCAGATCGTAACTCTTACTGTCGAGGAAATATTCGCAACATGATACGTTGCAGCCGTGTAGGTCGATTACATTGAATGTACCGGCAAGATCACAACATGATTAAACAGATGGTAAAACTATACTATATGCAATTTGGCTTTGTGGCTCAGATCCGAGTTTTGTTTGCGTAAAAGCTGATTTTATTTTCCCTACATCAAAGGAATAAATGAAGTCTGTACTATGGAGTTTTCTATCATGACATGGTTCCGCCAACCGATGTCTCATAGCCCAAAATTCATCATAAGTTGCCCATAATTAAGTTATCAGTCCGGTGTTGAGAGTTAGAGATAGATCCAAGTCCAGATGCTCAAATTGTCCGTAATCGGGACACGGCTAATCGATTAGGTTATAACCCTCTGCAGAGGTTTGTACACTTTACCCGCAAGATTCGATCCCTCTTTTACGTTCTCGCACTTCGTGGTGTTTGAGAACAAGACGATCAAACATGGTCTTCGAAGAGTTCCTCGACCACCGTCCGGTACTCATCCCATCCTACCGTAGTTCTATATCTGCTAGTACCGCCCCAGCCAGAGTCACAACTAAGGTCAACCAAGCTAGAGCCCATAATGACTTGCGGTTGCAGGTAAGCTTCGGGCATGAAGTATTCTTCCGTCTCTTTGAGTCTGGGTGAAGCTTTCCGCAAGATGTCATGGCGCTTCTCGATGCATCCCGGCCAACCATTTGGTTTCTCCAGGTGCCCACAACCGCCCTTCACCCAAGAGTGTGTATTGAATTCTTGTCTCGAGTCTTGAAGTCTTGAGGCCTTGAAGATGCAGTCCTTGCAGATGCCATCATGGAGTTGTCGTCATTGACGAGAGTCCTCCTTTCTCACACCACTCCCGAACACTCATACCAAACCCCGCCTACTATAGCGTAGCATTTAAATAAAACGTCCGGGCTTGGTAACAGGGTGATGGGTTCCTACCTCATGCATACTACTCAACTACAAGGATTCAATAACACTCTTGAGGTGTGGTTGCAAGGATGCCACTAAATGCAATAAAAACATAGGTATGAAAGCAATGGTCAAAGTGAACTTGCCTGGTAATACTTGATGAAGATAACAACGTATTTGTCGAAAATGACTTGGTAGAACTAATCGTCACTCCGTTGAAAATCTATATAGTCAAACATAGCATTCACATAAGCAAACATCCTAGCAAACAATTTTAGCACTCGAAATAACAATCAAAACAGCAAGGAAAATCGATAATAAAACTCAAACAAAATCAAAAGAAACTTCAAATAAAACTACAAAGAAAAACTACTAACGAAGATCTATGACTTTGCTACAAACATCTAATATAGTTTTGCCGTAAGTAAAAACTTAACAACAATTAAAATACTAAACTAATAAATTAACAGAAAATAAAATGTAAAATAACTAATTTAACAGAAAGTATTTTTTTCCATAAAATTTTATTTGCAAAAAGAAACAAATAAAAAGCTTTTATAAAACTCTAACTATGACCTATAGAAGGTTTCATACAAAACTAAGGAAAATAATTTTTTAAGTAAAAATAAATTTTCTCCTGTTGTCTAACAGAAACACAACTAATTTTGTCAAAAGTGACAAAAAGAAATAATTTAAAACTAATAAAAACAATAAATAAAAAGCTAAAACAGAACTAATATTAAAACAGTACTGTTTTGCTAAAAACCTAATTTAAATTAACCTGAAAATAAAATACTAAATACTACTGGATAAACAAAGGTCCTAGAGACCAGGAGCAAAAAGAATTAATTAAAAATCTATTTTTAAACTCCCGGAATAAGCAAAACAAGCTTTAATTCAAATCTGATCTAACTCAATTTTATAAATCCAAACATAGACAAATAATATATTTTTGGAAACTACAAGAAAATTGTGATCTAACGCAAAAAGAATCAGCATCATTGGACTTCTAGATCAAAAGTTATAAGCTAAACAAGAACGGAACTAAATCTGTTACGGAAATAAATCTGAAAAACGAAAACGGAGTTACCTGTACGTGAGGCAGAGATGGCAGGAAGGAGACGGCGATGTGGAGGGCTGCTCCGGCGAGGTCGCCGGCGAGGGTGGGGGTCGGCGCTTGGGGAGGTGGCGCTGGGCGCCCTCAGGTGCTGCTCACTCCTGGCGTCGGGCTCCTGGGAGAGCTCCTGGTGAGCGTTTCTAGGCAGGAAAAGGAGGACGGTGGCGAGGTGGCTACGCAGGAGGAGGCGTGGTGATGGGAAAAATGGAACGAGGAGAGGGAGGGGTTTTATAGGCGGTCTCGGGAGGCGCTGGGATGGAAAGACGAGGGAGATCGGGAAGGTGGAGATTCCTGTCTCCATGGATATGGAAAGCTTCAGAACGTGAGAGGAAACAGAGGAAGGAGATGATCTCTTGTTGGGCTAGAATAGGAAAGTGCTTAATGGGCCAGCAGGTTTTTCCTAATAAAAACGATTCCATTCCTATTTTTAAAATTAGGAAACTAAAACAATAAAAAGGAAATCAAATCAATTCGAATAAAGAGTTTTATATACTAAAATTATCAGAAAAATAAAATGTAGATGATGAGCATTATTCCACGGCCAAAATAAAAACTAAAAAAATGTTTTTCAGAAAATCCCTAAAGGCTTTATTTCTTTTTGCAAATAATTTTAAATAAAAACTTTGGTTTTTCTTGGCTCAAATATTTTCAAAAATGCCCCTGATTTTGGAGGGTCATTTTCCTCCGCTCTTTCTTGCTTGCAAGAATTTATTTTCGAGGTATTTCTCGGGGAAGAAAAATAGAGAAGCAAGTGCAAATATTTGAAAGAATTAAATTGCAAAACTCCGTTCAAATTCTTTATAGTTGAAGAAGTCATGTCATCTTCTCTCATTGATTTTAATAGGATGAAATTGAATTTACGGAGAAGGGAAAGTCATTTTATTCCTCTCATTCAAAAGTTTTTGAAAAGGTTCAAATTTCACTCAAGTTTAATTCACTCAAGCAAACAAACAAACAATTCAATTAATTATATTAACATTCCAAAATTTGGGATGTTACAAACCTACCACACTTAAAATGAATCTCGCCCTCGAGATTCAAGAGGCTAGCAAGAAAAGGTTAGGGGTTGGGGTCTTCTAGCAAATGTCTTGGTCGAAAGGACAGGGTGCTACCACACTTAAAAAACAAGGTCATGGTTCCAATAAACTCAGATACTTCCTCCGGAGTGTTGACAATGTATGTCTCTTCACATATCTTACAATAGCTCCTTCATTAGCGCTCTTACGTCGAGAAGCATAGAGTTTTCCTCAAAATCTTGGGTCGGTTTATCAAAGTTGAAGTTCGTCTGAGACCGGATCTGCTTAGGCGATAGGTCTGTGTCCATTCTAGACAACTATCGAAACACTCATGGTGGTCGACCATTAATGGTTTCTCCTGCAGAGAACGGGTGCAGGTTGAACTTCACCGTATATCCCACGATTGGCAACGGTTGCCTGTAAGGGTTCCATCGTACTACCATTCTATGGTTTTATGGCTTATCGTGTCGACACTCTTCTAAGGTTTTGAGGCTCTCGATTTTCCATCAACATATGATAGTTCATGATAGAAGTCTTCGGTATGGGGCCAATCCATCCCGTGCTTGAATCATTACCACATACGTAAATATCGAATCACGTATTCTAACACTTGGGCATACTCACAAGCATTGCAGAAATTCTCTTGTTCTCGACACGGGTTCGAGTAATTCCATGGTTTCGCAAGCCAAACAAAACATCTATCGTTACTTCACCACTCTCGTGGTTTTATGCGTAACCTTCTGGGTGTGTCCTATTTCTCCGCAAATCTTGCGAGCACAAGGTTTATTTCTTGGTGTATCATTGTGCTTCCGGATAAGACGTGATCTCATCGTGGTCTTCTTGAATTCCTCCCAAGTTCTTGCTCCTTTAAATCCTTGTATGGATTGATGCATTCTCCACCAGGTTGCAGCACTTTACGTAAAATCTTGAAGAGCGTATTGGACCTCATACTTCCTTGAAACCAAATTGTTCAAGTGATTCTCCATGTTACGCATCCATAGCTCTGCCTCATTTGAGTCTTGGTCCAGAGAATATCAGTCCAACTTCATTCATCATCTATGGGGTTCAAGGGTTTTAAGGTGAGATGAGAGAGAGGTGGGGAGGATATACACACAATACAAACAATAGTTTTTTGATTAAACAAGTTTTACTTTGTGGCTGCGGAAAAACATCAAACAAATGACAGCTCACACATCGTCGCATCTAACGTAAGTGTGTAACAGTGGTTTTGGTCTTCTAAAGGTCAAATATTTCTTTAGGAACTTCAAATCTTGAGTCTTCAACTGTTGTAGCTTCTAATACATGGTGAAATCCTCTTTACTTGGAAGAGGTCATCAGTCCTCCGATATCTTTCTTGGAGTGGCTTGATTGATCCTTCATGTGGTCAAAAGGAAAAGGGTATATCCTAACTATTTTGAGGTGAGAGTGTCTATTCGATAAAATCAGAAAAGATGAGAAGTAAGAGTCTTTTGTAAATAAAGTTTTTGAGATATCCTGTCCTAAGGGCTTTTCCGGTTTCTAGGGTCACGTTCTCTGATCAACATGTGCTCGATACCATATCTGCACCGACCCGACCTCAGACGGTCAAGCCTTCGTATTCTTGTGCCATCCTCGGATCAGTATGTCGCACACACAAGACATCAATGTATATATCAAAGTGCAATCACATGCATAAATAACGTAAAACTGATATATACCTCATAATACTCAATGGAAACAATCAAACGGGTGTGGAGTCCCATCAACGCCATCGGCAGGTTGAGTGTAGACCGTAACCAGTATCGTAACTCTTACTCGTCGAGGAAATATTCGCAACATGATACGGTGCAGCCGTGTAGGTCAGTACAAAGAATGTACCGGCAAGATCACAACATGATTAAAAAGATCTTAAAACTAAACTAAATTCAATTTGGCTTTGTGGCTCAGATTCGAGTTTTGTTTGCGTAAAAGCTGATTTTATTTTCCCTACATCAAAGGAATAAATGAAGTCTGTACTATGGAGTTTTCTATCATGACATGGTTCCGCCAACCGATGTCTCATAGCCCAAAATTCATCATAAGTTGCCCATAATTAAGTTATCGATCCGGTGTTGAGAGTTCCGAGATAGATCCAAGTCCAGATGCTCAAATTGTCCGTGAATCGGGGACACGGCTAATCGATTAGGTTATAACCCTCTGCAGAGGTTTGTACACTTTACCCGCAAGATTCGATCCCTCTTTTTACGTTCTCGCACTTCGTGGTGTTTGAGAACAAGACGCATCAAACATGGTCTTCGAAGAGTTCCTCGACCACCGTCCGGTACTCATCCCATCCTACCGTAGTTCTACATCCGCTAGTACCCGCCCCACCAGAGTCACAACTAAGGTCAACCAAGCCAGAGCCCATAATGACTTGCGGTTGCAGGTAAGCTTCGGGCATGAAGTATTCTTCCGTCTCTTTGAGTGCAGGTGAAGCTTTCCGCAAGATGTCATGGCGCTTCTCCATGCATCCCGCCAACCACTGGTTTCTCCAGGTGCCCACAACCGTCCTTCACCCAAAGAGTGTGTATTGAATTCTTGTCTCGAGTCTTGAAGTCTTGAGGCCTTGAAGATGCAGTCCTTGCAGATGCCATCATGGAGTTGTCGTCATTGACGAGAGTCCTCCTTTCTCACACCACTCCCGAACACTCATACCAAACCCCGTCTACTATAGCGTAGCCTTTAAATAAAACGGCCCGGGCTTGGTAACAGGGTGATGGGTTCCTACCTCATGCATACTACTCAACTACAAGGATTAAATAACACTACTGAGGTGTGGTTGCAAGGATGCCACTAAATGCAATAAAAACATAGGTATGAAAGCAATGGTCAAAGTGAACTTGCTCGGTAATACTTGATGAAGATAACAACTGTCGAGAAAATGACTTGGTAGAACTAATCGTCACTCCGTTGAAAATCTATATAGTCAAACATAGCATTCACATAAGCAAACATCCTAGCAAACAATTTTAGCACTTCGAAATAACAATCAAAACAGCAAGGAAAATCGATAATAAAACTCAAACAAAATCAAAAGAAACTTCAAATAAAACTACAAAGAAAAACTACTAACGAAGATCTATGACTTTGCTACAAACATCTAATATAGTTTTGCCGTAAGTAAAAACTTAACAACAATTAAAATACTAAACTAATAAATTAACAGAAAATAAAATGTAAAATAACTAATTTAACAGAAAGTATTTTTTTCCATAAAATTTTATTTGCAAAAAGAAACAAATAAAAAGCTTTTATAAAACTCTAACTATGACCTATAGAAGGTTTCATACAAAACTAAGGAAAATAATTTTTTAAGTAAAAATAAATTTTCTCCTGTTGTCTAACAGAAACACAACTAATTTTGTCAAAAGTGACAAAAAGAAATAATTTAAAACTAATAAAAACAATAAATAAAAAGCTAAAACAGAACTAATATTAAAACAGTACTGTTTTGCTAAAAACCTAATTTAAATTAATCTGAAAATAAAATACTAAATACTACTGGATAAACAAAGGTCCTAGAGACCAGGAGCAAAAAGAATTAATTAAAATCTATTTTAAACTCCCGGAATAAGCAAAACAAGATTCAATTCAAATCTGATCTAACTAAATATTAATAAATCAAAAAATAGACAAATAATATATTTTTGGAAAATACAAGAAAATAGTGATCTAACGCAAAAAGAATCAGCATCATTGTACTTCTAGATCAAAAGTTATAAGCTAAACAATAACGTAACAAAATCTGTTACGGAAATAAATCTGAAAAAATAAAACGGAGTTACATGTACGTTAGGCAGAGATGGCAGTAAGGAGAGGGCGATGTGGAGGGCTGCTCAGAAGGGGGCGAGGTCGCCAAGCGAGGTGGGGGTCGGCGCTTGGGAGGTGGCGCTGGGCGCCTCAGGTGCTGCTCACTCCTGGCGTCGGGCTCTGGGAGAGCTCTGGTGAGCGTTCTAGGCAGGAAAAAGGAGGACGGTGGCGAGGTGGCTACAGCAGGAGGGGGCGTGGTGATGGGAAAAATGGAACGAGGAGAGGAGGGGTTTTATAGGCGGTCTCGGGAGGCGCTGGGATGGAAAGACGAGGGAGATCGGGAAGGTGGAGATTCCTGTCTCCATGGATATGGAAAGCTTCTGTAACGTGAGAGGAAACAGAGGAAGGAGATGATCTCTTGTTGGGCTAGAATAGGAAAGTGCTTAATGGGCCAGCAAGTTTTTCCTAATAAAAACGATTCCATTCCTATTTTTAAAATTAGGAAACTAAAACAATAAAAAGGAAATCAAATCAATTCGGAATAAAGAGTTTTTATATACTAAAATTATCAGAAAAATAAAATGTAGATGATGAGCATTATTCCACGGCCAAAATAAAAACTAAAAAAAATGTTTTTCAGAAAATCCCTAAAGGCTTTATTTCTTTTTGCAAATAATTTTTAATAAAAACTTTGGTTTTTCTTGGCTCAAATATTTTCAAAAATGCCCCTGATTTTGGAGGGTCATTTTCCTCCGCTCTTTCTTGCTTGCAAGAATTTATTTTTCGGGGTATTTCTCGGGGAAGAAAAATAGAGAAGCAAGTGCAAATATTTGAAAGAATTAAATTGCAAAACTCCGTTCAAATTCTTTATAGTTGAAGAAATCATGTCATCTTCTCTCATTGATTTTAATAGAATGAAATTGAATTTACGGAGAAGGGAAAGTCATTTTATTCCCTCTCATTCAAAAGTTTTTGAAAAGGTTCAAATTTCACTCAAGTTTAATTCACTCAAGCAAACAAACAAACAATTCAATTAATTATATTAACATTCCAAAATTTGGGATGTTACAGGATCAACGCCCCATCCCGAAACCTAAGATAGATAGTGGGGTACCTCTCCCATGAGCCCCTCCTCGCCGCGGCTGGTTCTTCCTTCACCCCGGCGAGCCCACCCTTGAAAATTGATCGACCCAAAAGTCGATTCTACCGATCAAGGGTAGCCAAATCGAGCAGCATCGCAAGCAAGAGCAAGAGCGAGAGCAAAGATGCGAGCAAGAGCAATAGCAAGAATGCATCAGGCAGGGGACCGAGAGCAAGAGCAGAGCAGCAGCGCGAGCGAGAGCTAAAGCAGCAGTAGCTCCTACTGATGTGGACGTCGCCGCCGAGGGAGCGACGCCGTGGAGGAAGTGGCCGGCAACGCCGCTGTGGATGGAGCCGGGCTGTGTCGGCTCGGGACCGAGCGCCGGCAGCACTGTGAGATCGAATCAAGAAGAAAATGCGGCAATTAGTGTACAACCTCTTTGGTGGCGCCGATTAGGCCGCAGCTTCATCCGAGGAAACGGTGATGATGATGCTCTTCCGGTGGTGCAGGTGAAGACGGCGGTGTGGGAATGGAGGTGGCGCGAAAGACGAGGGGAACGCTGTGGCAGATCCTTGGAGGTGGAGGACGGGTGGCTGAACCAATGGATGATGAGATCGACGATGGATCCTCATCCGGTACGATGGATGAGGTACGTCGAGGTGTTGCTGTGGACGATGTCGTCGGGGAAGAGGCTCCGGCTGGGTGGCGGACGGAGCAGGGTGTGGGGTTTCGTCGCGGGTTTTCGCGGCCTCAGTGTACGAATGGGTGGGCGGATGGGATGGCAGTGGGGAACCATGGCTTAGAGACGCTCTTGTCTGAAATGTGTGGTAAGTTACGAAAGTACCCCCCACCAATTTGAGGCGGTTCTTTCGGTTCAGGGGTAACACGGGCATTTTGCGTGTTGGGATTTCACAGGAGGTGGGAGTTTTCGCGCGCGTTGTAATTTCGGAATAGCAAGGCGCGGGTTGAGATGGAGGGAGTTGTCGGAGCACAACGAGACAAAGATATATCTTAAATATTTCGGGCTAACAAGGCGCGGGTTGAAGAGGCGGGAGTTTCGCAGCACTATAGACAGAGACGCTAGCTTCAATTTTCGGCATAACAAGGCGCGGCTTGAAATTTCAGAAGAACAAGCTTAACTTCTACCCAAAAAAAAGACAATTTGCACCTCAACATGCACAAAACACACACAAACACCATTTAGACTAGAGTAAGGTACACGTGCATTGCACGCATGAGATTTGGCAACCAAATTATGAATAAATACCACATTATAGCATGCAAGCTTTGAGTCATATATGCATGATGTAGATGTTCGTTTAATTCTTATAGTTCATTTCATTCAAAATCATCTAGTTTTCATAAGAAAGCTAATCTATTTTAAGATTCATGGAATTGTGCGTTGTAAGACATAAAGTAAAAACAAATAATGGCAAATCATGTAGAAAAACATTTGGGCAATTCTGATACGGAAGATTCTAGAACAAATAAGAAGTGCTTGTGTTTTGATGTTTGTGAATTATGCTTAAGTTCAACCATGGAGTCTTCTAGATTATACATGTGGCGAAATCTGGTGGAATCTAGATGATATCCAACGGCCAATAGTGCTCAAATTTGCCATCTTTGGATCATCGGATTCGCCTCATCCAACGACTATCTTTCAAAGTTAAAGTTACCCGCACACAATAAAAAAAAATATAATATATATATATAGGGGTATAGATATAGATATGTGATGCGAAAGCCGCCCATCATCTCCAATTACAATAGTGTGTCCATGCACGGATGCGACGTTGGCAAATGATGTCTGCCATCGGTATCTCAAATTCAAATCGGTCTGACCTTGTTCAATGTGCATACATTACAACATGCTCGTTTCCAAACCACACCGCGCAGATCTCCGTTATATTCATGCATGCATGGGTTTCAAACATCAGGATCTCTATTTCAAATATTTGAATTCAACTTTACATTTATTATGACCTCACCTATTCTTTTACACCCACACAGTAGTCTTCTCTTTATAATTGTACCACTAACTTTCTCTCTGGCATGCATGCACACACACTACCAGTCAGCATTATCCATCGCACGCATGCAATCTTTTTCTTCAGGTCGGTCTCCCATGAAGGCACACACTCTTGATAACCCACAAGTATAGGGGATCGCAACAGCTTTCGAGGGTAGAGTATTCAACCCAAATTTATTGATTCGACACAAGGGGAGCCAAAGAATATTCTTGAGTATTAGCAGTTGAGTTGTCAATTCAACCACACCTGGATAACTTAGTATCTGTAGCAAAGTGTTTAGTAGCAAAAGTGGTATGATAATAATAGTAACGGTAGCAAAAGTAAAGATAAATGTTTTTGGGTTTTTTGTAGTAGTTGTAACAGTAGCAACGGAAAAGTAAGTAAGCGAAGAACAATATATGAAAAGCTCGTAGGCACCGGATCAGTGATGGATAATTATGCCGGATGCGACTCCTCATGCAATAGTTATAACATAGGGTGATATAGAACTAGCTCCAATTCATCAATGTAATGTAGGCATGTATTCGTAAATAGTCATACGTGCTTATGGAAAAGAACTTGTATGACATCTTTTGTCCTACCCTCCCGTTGCAGCGGGGTCCTTACGGAAACTAAGGGATATTAAGGCCTCCTTTTAATAGAGAACCGGAACAAAGCATTAACACATAGTGAATACATGAACTCCTCAAACTACGGTCATCACCGAGAAGTGTCCCGATTATTGTCACTTCGGGGTTGTCGGATCATAACACATAATAGGTGACTATAGACTTGCAAGATAGGATCAAGAACACACATATATTCATGAAAACATAATAGGTTCAGATCTGAAATCATGGCACTAGGGCCCTAGTGACAAGCATTAAGCATAGCAAAGTCATAGCAACATCAATCTCAGAACATAGTGGATACTAGGGATCGAACCCTAACAAAACTAACTTGATTACATGGTGAATCTCATCCAACCCATCAACGTCCGGCAA
Source organism: Aegilops bicornis (assembly GCA_021605145.1). NCBI lineage: Eukaryota > Viridiplantae > Streptophyta > Magnoliopsida > Poales > Poaceae > Aegilops > Aegilops bicornis. The sequence goes on along the minus strand of CM038671.1, from coordinate 425,509,901 downwards.
GCCTACGATGGAATTACTCACGCACGGCGGTGAGCATCATGAAATTGGTGATGGAGGATGGTTGATGATGACGACGGCGATGAATCCCCCTCTCCGGAGCCCCGAACGGACTCCAGATCAGCCCTCCCGAGAGAGATTAGGGCTTGGCGGTGGCTCCGTGTCGTGAAATGCGATGAAACTTTCTCTCTTGTTTTTTTCTCCCTGAGACGGAATATATGGAGTTGGAGTTGAGGTCGGAGGAGGTCCAGGGGGCCCACGAGATAGGGGGCGTGCCCTAGGTGGGGGGGGCGCCCCCCTGTCTCGTGGACAGGCCCTGGGCCCCCTGGTGTATTTCTTTCGCCCAGTATTTTTTATAAATTCCAAAAAGTGCCTCCGTTGATTTCCATGACATTCCAAGAACTTTTATTTTCTACACATAAAACAACATCATGGTAGTTCTGCTGAAAACAGCGTCAGTCCGGGTTAGTTTCATTCAAATCATGCAAGTTAGAGTCCAAAATAAGGGCAAAAGTGTCTGGAAAAGTAGATACGTTGGAGACGTATCAACTCCCCCAAACTTAAACATTTGCTTGTCCTCAAGAATTTCAGTTGATAAACTGAAAGTGAAAAAGAAAAACTTTTACAAACTCTGTTTGCTCTTGTTATTGTAAACATGAAAAGCCAGCATTCAAGGTTCAGCAAGTATTATGAACTAACCATACTAGCAATAACACGTAGGTCTCACAATTACTCATATCAATAACATAATCAGCTAGCGAGCCATAATAATAAAACTCGGATGACAACACTTTCTCAAAATAATCATAACATGATATAACAAAATGGTATCTCGCTAGCCCTTTCTGAGACCGCAAAACATAAATGCAGAGCACCTTTAAAGATCAAGGACTGACTAAATATTGTAATTCATGGTAAAAGAGATCCAGTCAAGTCATACCCAATATAAACCAATACTAATGAATGCAAATGACATTGTGCTCTCTAGCGGGTGCTTTTTTTAATAAAAAGGATGATGACTCAACATAAAAGTAAATAGATAGGCCCTTCACAGAGGGAAGCAGGGATTTGTAGAGGTGCCAGAGCTCGATTTTAAAATAGAGATTGAATAACATTTTGAGTGGCATACTTTCGCTGTCAACATAACAACTATGAGATGGCTGTATCTTCCATACTACATGCATTATAGGCAGTTCCCAAACAGAATGGTAAAGGTTTATACTCCCCCTCCTCCACAAGCATCAATCCACGGCTTGCTTGAAACAACGAGTGCCTCCAACATTCAACGGGTCCTGTGGGGAGTTTTGTTTGCAATTATTTTGATTTAGTTTGCATAAAGCATGGACTGGGCATCCGGTGACTGCCCTTTCTCGTGAATGAGGAGCGGAGTCCACTCCTCTTGAGAATAACCCACCTAGCATGGAAGATATAGGCAGCCCTAGTTGTACATGAGCTGCTCGAGCATACGAAACAGAATTTCATTTGAAGGTTTGGAGTTTGGCACATACAAATTTACTTGGAACAGCAGGTAGATACCGCATATAGGAAGGTATAATGGACTCATATGGAACAACTTTGGGGTTTAAGGAGTTGGATGCACAAGCAGTATTCCCGCTTAGTATAGGTGAAGGCTAGCAAAAGACTGGGAAGCGACCAACTGGGAGAGCGACAACAGTCGTAAACATGCATTAAAATTAATTCACACCGAGTACAAGCATGAGTAGGATATAATCTACCATGAACTTAAATATCATGAAGGCTATGTTGATTTGATTCAACTACATGTGTGAACATGTGCCAAGTTGAGTCACTCAATTCATTCAAAGGAGGATACCATCCCATCATATCATATCATAATCATTCTAATAGCATGTTGGCACGCAAGGTAAACCATTATAACTCAAAGTTGATCAAGCATGGCACAAGTAACTATAATTTCTAAATGTCATTGCAAATATGTTTACTTCATAATAGCTGACTCAGGAACGATGAACTCATCATATTTACAAAAACAAGAGAGGTCGAGTTCATACCAGCTTTTCTCATCCCAATAAGTTCATCATGTATCGTCATTATTGCCTTTCACTCGCACGACCGAACGATGTGTATAATAATAAGAGTGCTCGTGCATTGGACTAAGCTGGAACCTGCAAGCATTGAACTCAAGAGAGAAGACAGGGTGATATGGGCTCTAAGTTAAATAAACATTCATGCATATAAGAGCCACTAAGAATTTTCAATATGGTCTTCTCGACCCCTAAAAGAAAGAAAAGAAAATAAAACTATTTACACGGGAAAGATCCCAACAAGTAAGAAGAAGAACTAGAAATATTTTTGGGTTTTCATTTTAATTCTACTACAAGCATGGAAATTAAACTAACTAATTTTTTTGGTTTTTCTTAAGGTTTATCAAACACACAAGAAGAAAACTAGAAAAACAAAATTAAACTAGCAAGGATAATACAATGAAAGAGTATGAGCACCGACGACTAGTGTGTGAACATGAATGTAAAGTCGGTGAGAAATACGTACTCCCCCAAGCTTAGGATTTTGGCCTAAGTTGGTCTAGTACCAAGGACCGCCTGGCTGATATCCATAAGTGAAGCTAGGGTTGTACTAAGATGCGGAGGCGATCGCCTCCTGAGCGGCAGCGTGTTGGCGAGCTGCCTCCATTCCTCTCTCATACTCAGTTGCTTCCATACAGTGACAACGTAGCTTCCTCTTGCCTGATAATCAAAAAGGTAGGGGGCAGGAAGAGTAATAGGGACGACGTTGCGTCTTTCATAGATTAGTCGATAATGGAGGAATTGTTCATTCCTCTCAAGAAAATGATGATGGAATATAGCTTCTTTATCCAAATAACCAGGAGGTAAAATCATATCCCCCTCTCGTGGAGCTATATTAAGAAAGTTAGCCACACGGGTTGCATAAATTCCTCCAAATAAATCTCCCTTTCTACTATTATTCTGCGACCTACGTGCAACTATTGCCCCCAAGTTATAAACTTTATAACCTGACACAACACTCTTAAGGACAACAAGATCAGGAGCACACATGTGACATACTTCATCCTTACCGTTAATGCTTCTACCAATAAAGAGAGCAAAGTAATGTATAGCAGGAAAATGAATGCTCCCTATGACAGCTTGTGCTACGTCCCTAGATTCTCCCACAGTAATACTAGCAAGAAAATCTCTAAATTCAGATTTGGGAGGATCATTAATATTACCCCATCAAGGGAGTTTGCAAGCAGTTGTGAAATCCTCTAAATCCATGGTATAAGATGTATCATAAATATCAAACATGACACTAGGAGAATTACAAGAACAGTTGTATCTAAACCTCCGCACAAAAGAATCAGTCAACTGATAGTACTGCGGACACTTATCTTGTAGGAAGTCCTCCAGCTCGGCGTTACGCACATATGCGTCAAATTCCTCCTTGAAGCCTGCTTCGACCATAAAATCATTGAATGGCCACTCACAAGCCCGTACATTTGCGCCCCTCGGCAATTCAACATCTTGCTCACGATAGCAATCCTTGGCCCTTTCTTTGCCGAGGAACCTCCTTGGTACATTCTTCTAAGCATATTTCTTTTTCTGAAATTTTCTGAAATTTTAGTAACTTCAAAATAAAAGTGCATAAGGCTAAACAAGATTGATAGCAACTACTCCTACAAGTGCCTAGAGCCTATATCATGCATTGGAATTGCTTGGGACCTCAAAAATTTAACATGCAAGCTCAAGAATATGGTCACCTATGCATCAAAAATTTGCAATGAATAAAGCACTAGAACAAAAACTAATTGGACCAATGGAGTAGTCACATACCAAGCAACAATCTCCCAAAGCAGTTTTGTGAATGGAGCTTTGAGCTAAGAGATCGAAAATCGCAGCAAGAAGAGCTAGAACTCGTGCTTGAGCTGGATGGGGATTTTTTTGGGTAGAAGATGAAGTGTGTGGGTGCTGGCATAAGTGGAGGGGGCCACCAGGGGCCCACGAGACAAGGGGCGCCCTGCTGTGGGGGCGCCTCCTCTCGTGGCCTGTTGCTTGCCCCTTTTGCAGTGTTTTCAGTGCCTAAAATCCTCAAATATTCCAGAAAAAATCATACTAGATTTGCAGGGCATTTGGAGCACTTTTATTTTCGGGCTATTTTTTAATGGACGGATAATTCAGAGAACAGACGGATAATACTATTTTTACTTTATTTATTCTAAATAATAGAAAGTAAAAAGAGGGAACAGAAGGTTGTGCCTTCTAGTTTCATCCATCTCGTGATCACCAAAATGAACCCACTAACAAGGTTGATCAAGTCTTGTTAACGAACTCATTCCGAATAACACAGAACCGGAGAAATTTCGAATAACACTAAGTTACCTCAACGGGGATATGAAAATCCCCAACAATAAGAATATCATACTTTTTCTTGACAGTAGGGAGAGGAACTTCAAAACCTCCAAGAATGATAGTTGGAACTTTTCCAATTGAATTGATGCTATGAACTTGAGATTGTTTCCTCGGAAAATGTACCGTATGCTCATTACCATTAAAACGAAAAGTGACATTGCCTTTGTTGCAATCAATAACAGCCCCTGCAGTATTAAGAAAAGGTCTACCTAGGATAATAGACATACTATCGTCTTCGGGAATATCAATAATAACAAAGTCTGTTAAAATAGTGACATTTGCAACCACAACAGGCACATCCTCACAAATACCGACAGGTATAGCAGTTGATTTATCAGCCATTTGCAAAGATATTTCAAAGAGGGTGTCAACTTATTCAATTCAAGTCTACGATATAAAGAGAGAGGCATAACACTAACACCGGCTCCAAGATCACATAAAGCAGTTCTAACATAATTTCTTTTAATAGAGCATGGTATAGTTGGTACACCCGGATCTCCAAGTTTCTTTGGTATTCCACCCTTAAAAGTGTAATTAGAAAGCATGGTGGAAATTTCAGCTTCCGGTATCTTTCTTTTATTTGTGATGATATCCTTCATATACTTAGCATAAGGGTTTACTTTAAGCATATCAGTTAAGCGCATACATAAGAAAATAGGTCTAATCATTTCAAAGAAAGCGCTCAAAATCCTCATCATCCTTGGACTTGGATGGTTTAGGAGGAAAGGGCATGGGTTTTTGAACCCATGGTTCTCTTTCTTTACCGTGCTTCCTAGCTACAAAATCTCTCTTATCATAACGTTGATTCTTTGATTGTGGGTTATCAAGATCAACAATAGGTTCAACCTCTACATCATTACCATTGCTAGGTTGAGCATCAACATGAACATTATCATTAACGTTGTCACTAGGTTCATGTTCATCACCTGATTGAGTTTCAGCATCAGAAATAGAAATATTATTGGGATTCTCAGGTGTGTCTACGACAGGTTCACTAGAAGCATGCAAAGTTCTATCGTTTTTCTTTTTCTTCTTTTTAGAAGAACTAGGTGCCTCTAAATTATTTCTCTGAGAATCTTGCTCGATTCTCTTAGGCTGGCCTTCAGGATACAAAGGTTCCTGAGTCATTCTACCAGTTCTAGTAGACACTCTAACATCAAAGTCATTTTTATTATTTAATTCATCAAGCAAATCATTTTGAGCTTTGAGTACTTGCTCAGCTTGAGTAGCAACCATAGAAGCATATGTGCTAACGCGGTGAAGTTCATCTTTAACTCTAGCTGATTATCGCCACGCGTCCTATCTCGAAAGCATTGTTCTTTAACTCTCTACCAACATAAGCATTAAAACTTTCTTGCCTAGCCATAAAGTCATCAAATTCGTCTAAGCATGGGCTATGAAATTTAGTAGAGGGTATTTCAACTTTATCATATCTATAGAGAGAATTTACCTTTACTACCTATGTCGGGTTATCAAGACAATGCGGTTCTTGAGGCGGTAAATTAAGACCATATATTTATTCAATAGGAGGTAAATTCTTAACATCTTCAGCTTTAATACCTTTTTATTTCATTGATTTCTTTGCCTCTTGCATATCTTCAGGACTGAGAAATAAAACACCTATCTTCTTCGGAGTGGGTTTAGGAATAGGCTCAGGAGTTGGCTCAATTGGTTCAGAATTACTTGTGAACCTGCCTCTGAAGAGTCCAATTATTTTCATTAGTCAACATATTATTCAATAATATTTCAGCTTCACAACCTGTTCTTTCCTGAAAACACAACCAGCACAACTATCCAAGTAGTCCTTGGAAGCATCGGTTAGTCCATTATAAAAGATATCAAGTATATCATTTTTCTTAAGAGGATGATCGTGCAAAGCATTAAGTAATCGGAGAAGCCTCCCCAAGCTTGTGGGAGACTCTCTTCTTTGATTTATGAAATTATATATTTCCAAGAAGATGCCTTGTTTCTTATGAGCAGGAAAATATTTAGCAGAGAAGTAATAAATCATATCCTGGGGACTACGCACACAACCAGGAGCAAGAGAATTATACCAAGTCTTAGCATCACCATTTAATGGGAACGGAAATATCTTAAGGATATATAAGTAGCGAGACTTCTCATCATGAGTAAATAAGGTGGCTATATCATTCAACTTGGTAAGATGTGCCACAACAGTTTCAGACTCAAGGCCATAAAAAGGATCAGATTCAACTAAAGTAATAATATCATGATCAACAGAGAATTCATAATCCTTATCAAGAATACGTATAGGAGAAGTAGCAAAAGCAGGATCGGGTTTCATTCTAGCATTAAGAGACTGCTGCTTCCATTTAGCTAATAATTTCTTAAGATCATTTCTATCATTGCAAGCAAGTATTTCAAGAGCAGCTTTTTCATTCATAACATAACCCTTAGGAACAACAGGTAAAACATAATCATTGGGGGAACCTTCATCATCACTATCATTAATAATAGGTTCTTCAATATTTTCATTCCCCCTAACTCTAGCAAGTTGTTCATCTAGAAATTCACATAATGGCAAAGTAGTATCACGCACAAAAGTAGTTTCATCATGCATAGCAGAAGTGGCATCATCAATAACATACGACATATCAGAACTCAAGGCAGTAGCAGGTTTAGGTGTCGCAAGCTTACTAATAACGGAAGGAGAATCTAGTGCAGAGCTAGATGGCAGTTCCTTACCCCCCCTCGTAGTTGAGGGCAAAATAGTAGTTCGGTCGTCTTTCAAGTTCTTCATAGTGATCAATGATATAAATCCCAAGTGACTCAGAGAATATAGCTATGCTCACCGAACGGGCGCCTTAAATTGGTCTTGATAACCCACAAGTATAGGGGATCGCAATAGCTTTTCGAGGGTAGAGTATTCAACCCAAATTTATTGATTCGACATAAGGGGAGCCAAAGAATATTCTTGAGTATTAGCAGTTGAGTTGTCAATTCAACCACACCTGGATAACTTAGTATCTGCAGCAAAGTGTTTAGTAGCAAAAGTGGTATGATAATAATAGTAACGGTAGCAAAAGTAAAGATAAATGTTTTTGGGTTTTTGTAGTAGTTGTAACAAAGATGTAGCGGAAAAGTAAGTAAGCGAAGAACAATATATGAAAAGCTCGTAGGCACCGGATCAGTGATGGATAATTATGCCGGATGCGACTCCTCATGCAATAGTTATAACATAGGGTGATATAGAACTAGCTCCAATTCATCAATGTAATGTAGGCATGTATTCCGTAAATAGTCATACGTGCTTATGGAAAAGAACTTGTATGACATCTTTTGTCCTACCCTCCCGTTGCAGCGGGGTCCTTACGGAAATTAAGGGATATTAAGGCCTCCTTTCAATAGAGAACCGGAACAAAGCATTAGCACAAACTGAATACATGAACTCCTCAAACTACGGTCATCACCGAGAAGTGTCCCGATTATTGTCACTTCGGGGTTGTCGGATCATAACACATAATAGGTGACTATAGACTTGCAAGATAGGATCAAGAACACACATATATTCATGAAAACATAATAGGTTCAGATCTGAAATCATGGCACTCGGGCCCTAGTGACAAGCATTAAGCATAGAAAAGTCATAGCAACATCGGTCTCGTAACATAGTGGATACTAGGGTCAAACCCTAACAAAACTAACTTGATTACATGGTGAATCTCATCCAACCCATCACCGTCCAGCAAGCCTACGATGGAATTACTCACGCACGGCGGTGAGCATCATGAAATTGGTGATGGAGGATGGTTGATGATGTCGACGGCGACGAATCCCCCTCTCCAGAGCCCCGAACGGACTCCAAATCAGCCCTCCCGAGAGAGATTAGGGCTTGGCGGCGGCTCCGTGTCGTGAAACGCGATGAAACTTTCTCTCTGGTTTTTTTCTCCCCGAGATGGAATATATGGAGTTGGAGTTGAGGTCGGAGGAGGTCCAGGGGGCCCACGAGATAGGGGCGCTCCTAGGGGCGCGCCTGTCTCGTGGATAGGCCCCGGCCCCTAGTGTATTTCTTTTCGCCTAGTATTTTTATAAATTCCAAAAAGTGCCTCCGTTGATTTCCGTGACATTCCGAGAACTTTTCTTTTCTACACATAAAACAACATCATGGTAGTTCTTTGAAAACAACATCGGTCAAGTTAGTTTCATTCAAATCATGCAAGTTAGAGTCCAAAACAAGGGCAAAAGTGTTTGGAAAAGTAGATACGTTGGAGACATATCACACACCCACACACATCCCCCTCTCCATCATATTGGGCATTCTTTATCTCTCACGCGTGCATGCGCAACGATCGATGTTCCTCTATGTATGTGTGTGAATAGCTAGGTCTTTCATAGTTTTCCACACAAACCGATCAATCGATATATCCAGTGAGGTCTCACCCTCTTTCCCACGTCCACATCCATCAATCTATACCTCTCTATATAGGATTAACATATATAGCTAATACACCCACATTAATTATATATCCAACGTCCCCCTCTCATCATCCATGCCTTCCGCTTCATCTCTCGGGACGTGCACAATGGTGAAGACAGGGGTGAAGGGCCCTGCCCCTAACATCACTATAAATCGAGGCTAATATGAATGTGATCATTAGAAAATTGCTGCTAAAAAGGTTTAATTTCATGAATTGACCCTCCTCGTAAAGGATTAGCAATGCTTGGCCCCCTAGCTCATTTATTTTTCATGGCTCCGCCCATCGCGTAACAACAGCGCACGTGTTCGCCCCCTCTCTCTAAATATCGATCTCGCACTTGTGCATTCCTTCATAGTCTCCATCCACTCGGCCCCTCGCACCATCTTCTAGCCCCCACCAGATTTTGCCACATGTACAATCTAGCAGACTCCATGGTTGAACTTAAGCATAATGCACAAACCTCAAAACAACAATGGTTCTCTTTTGTTCTAGAATCTTCCGTATCATAACTGCCCAAACTTTTTTTCTAGTTGAATTGCCATTATTTGTTTTTACTTTATGCTTTACAATGCACAATTCCATGAATCATAAAATAGATAAAGGGCTTCTTTGATTCAAAGGATTCTCAAAGGAATTTTGGGGGATTCTAATCATTAGGAATTTTTCCTATCTTGGTTGTTTGATTCGTAGGATTGTAAACCATAGGAATTTCTCCATATGATTCATTTGCACTAGATTTCATAGGAAACATCCCATCCAGTCAAACCTCTTTGAAAGAATTCTGCATTTTTTCTATGCACAATCAAACACTCGTACAATCCAGTAGGATTCAAGACGACATTCCACTATAATCCCATGTTTTTCCTATTCACGCGTTCTTAGCTTTTTTATAAAAACTAATTGATTTTGAATGAGATGAACTATAGAATTAAACGAAGGGCTACATCACGCATATATGACTCAGAGCTTACATGCTATAGTGTGGTATTTATTCATAATTTGGTTGCAAAATCTGATGCGTGCAATGCACGTGTACCTTACTAGTACTTCGAGTATGTGCAAAACACATAAATTAGAATACCAATGGCACGCTACACAGTGTCTCTCCTATAGTTCATGAAGCCACGTGGCACATGTGGAGGCGTTGTCGCGACCTCCTTGCGTGGATTGATCACAGTGACGTGCTGCTGGTTCCAAAAGAATGTACTCGTCCTCCCTGAGCATACTGGCGGTACATGCATGAAGCGAAGATGTGCACGCACGCCACACACGCACTCATTCCCTCGCACGCACACGCGGGTACACGGGTGGACGCACGTACCAAGATCCACCCCGTGTGATAATTTGACGCGTGTAAAGTCGTTCACTTCATTGATGGTCAGTCAATACAACGCATGCAAATTGAGTGGACGTGAGGGCGGAAGAAAGACATTATTACTCCACTGCGCGCATGAGAGTAGTTAAATCGTGGGTTGCTAGTAGTACTTCCATTGGTCTCCTTCGTATTTTGTGCCAATTTTTTACAGTAACATAATATTTACGCATTTGAGCAGTGTAGTACTTGAAATTTATGTTCCGCTAAACTCATCGGGAGCCGTTTCGGACCTCGAAACCAAAACCATCAATTAATCTTTACCTTGTTCCCATCACATTCGAAAGCCTTCTCACACCTACTAGTACGTACCAAACCTGAACGTGTTCCCACTATGCAGGTATTAGTACTACTAGTGCTAGTAATTAGGTTATAAAAGGGGAACTACCTAACCGAAAATTACTCTACCTTTCCTCCTCATAAGTGCTTCTTCTTCGTCCGTCGTTGCCATGGCCGGTGAGCAGAGCTCTAGGTCGAGAACTACTCATAACAAGGGAGTGGCAACCAAGGTTGCGGAAAAAAAAGAGGGCTCGCCGCCATGCAGAGACCTCGAAAGATCTCTCACGGGCAGGTGATGGCTCCCAGGAGCACCCTAGCCGCGGAGGCGAACATGCCGAGCCGTCGGAGCTGGAGTCGTTATCCCTCGACGGCATGCCCGATCAGCTCAATAAGCACCTCAATAAGCAGAAGGAGTTCATCCAAAGCTTGACGGAGTTGCTGAAGGAGAGCCTCGACGACATGCCCGCTGAGCTCAATCACCGGGGAGTTGACCGCTAGCTTGGTGATGCTGTCAAGAAGAGCATTGCCTCGGAGAAGAAGGCGACCGCCAAATCCTACGACTTCAGGAGGACAAGGCAAAGCTACGCCACGAGATCGACCTGTTGAAGGAGAAGAACGCCGGCTGGAAGAAGCTGCATGAGAATAGTAGTTCCTCGATGAAGATGCTGCAGGCCCTCGTCATGGAACAGAAGGAGGAGTTGGCGAAGCTCCGCATCGAGCACCCGACTGCTGTCAAGGTACGTAATGCGGCCGTGGAACAGATGATGAAGGCTCGCGTCGAGAAATCCCGCGTCATGGACAGAATGAAGAAGATGGCGGAGGAGACGCGCAAGGAGATGGAGGTCGTGGAGGCGATGAAGAAGCAGTTAAGACTCCGCGGCGAATTAGATCATTTGGGGTGATAATCTTCCTTCTTCTTTTGCTGCTGTGTTTCATCTTTTGCTTCGGGTGTTTCGCCGCACGTGTCACGTTCTCTGCGAGGCATGAATAGAACAATGGTTTTTGTTTTTTGAGGGTGAATAGAACAATGCTAACAATGAGATGACTAGAAAATTAGATCATTTTTTATCACCATATGGCACTGGGCTGCCGTGTTTCGTGCTCCTCCGTCGCAGTACTACTCTAGTGGAAAACTTGAGTATACCGCACGGTTCTTTGCTCCTCCTTGATCAGTTGGCGCATTTATACGAAAGCAAATCAAATCACAAGGCCCCGCCTTCCAAAGAGTAATGAGCCGTCAAATCACAAAGGCCCTCGCCTCGTGAAACCGACCAAGCTAGACTGCCCGCCCTCTAGCCTTTTAAAAAATGTATACTTTTGTACAGCAAGGTAGTATCGATGGATTGCGCCATGGTGCAAAACTTGAAATTAAAAAAGGTGGTACTACCTCCGTCCGGGTTTATTGGTCCCCATTATATTTCGTGCCAAATATTGACCATAGATTAAACTAACAAAATGTCTACGCATGTCACCAAACATTATATTTTTGAAAACTATGTTCAAGTACGAATCCAATGAGATAATTTTTCTTGACATGCATTAACATTTTGTTAGTTAGATCTTTAGTCAAAATTTGACACAAACTACAAAGGGGACCTATAAACCAGGACAGAGGTAGTACATATAGAGAGCGCTAAATCGCCAAATTATGCATATAGTACTATTAAAAGGCTAGTCACAATAATGGTGTCCAACACAACCCACCCTCAAATAAAACTAAGCACCCCAGAATTCTTTGACAAAACTAAGCACCCTGAAATTCTTTGACAACTAAACTGCTGGCTATATGATGTTGGCCATATATATTGTACGTATATAATGTGAAGAAACGAGTGGTAGTACTATACCAACTAAAAGATGAAATGTAAGAAATACTAGTATATACGTACTGAAGAGTTAAAGTAACAAGAAGAAACATAACATAGTTCTGCTGGGGGCTCAGCACAACACACCCCTCAAATTAAACTATGCAACTAATCTGGTAGACACTGCATTAGAAGTTTAGAACCGCCATGAGCAACGACACTGCCACCTTACTCGGAGTCCTCGTCCACGTCCTCGACTTCGTCCTTGTCCCTCTTCCTCTTGGTTGATACTTCTTTGCTTGAACCGCCAACTTGGCTGTTGCTCTTCATCCAACCCTTGTAGATATTGAAACAAAGGTAGCCATCCATTGCGCATCTTGGATGTGGTCTATATCTAGTACATTCCGCTGCCATGCATGACGATGAAACGTGTATGGAGGTTTCTCCAGTTTACCGTACGAAGGATGAACCATGGCTCCTGCCAGGGTCGGCATTGAAGGCTGACGAGAGGACACCAGCAGATTCTTTTGGAGGTCGAAGGTGTTGCCTACAACGAGGCCTATCCGACGCAGGACTTCTTTGTTGTTACCAAAGTCTACAGTAACGAATTTGACTAGGTTGCTCTCGAGGAAGTCCTTAAAATCCTGGCACTCAACGTCGGCATGGCATATGTGGTGGACCAAGCATAAGTCATGCACGCAAACCTGGATCACGGCGGACTTCTTCCTCTCTTCGTCCTTTAGATCCTTCTCTCGTCCCATGACTTTGGTGTACTCAACATCTAGCCGAGCGACCCACTCATCATCTGAGTCTTCGAACATGCGTCTGAAGCGAGAAAGGCATCCTTTCACCGTCGCGGAAGTACGGGTGTAGATGACGTCGAACTCATCACCGGTGATGGTTCTAACCTTGTACTCACCGCCGATCGGGGAGATTTGGGACGCCATGGATTTGGGAGGAGGGTTAGGATTAGTGGAACTGCCGTAATGTGAATGGACGGGACGACTAGGAGCGAACCGCCGTAGTATTAAAGAACGTGCGGGGACGAGTAGGAGCGAACTGCCAGCGTGCGAATGGAAGGGTAGTGGCTTTCCATTCTCCCATGATATGGGCTTCCGAGAGCCCTTGGATCTGAGATCGAACGGTTGCATGGCGTGATTCTAGACCTATGGGTGAATATCCTATCCTGGAGGGTTATTCTGCAAATTTTCAGCAACTTAGCATGCGACCGTTTGATCTCAGATCCAAGGGCTGCCAACAGCCCGTATCATGGTCGCGCCTACCACGACCGTCGCGTCGCTTGCGCGGTCGCGCCCTTGGAGATTTAACACGGTGCGTTAGGCTATCTGATGTTGGCATGTCATACATAGTCATCACTTAGTCACTCATACTACAACAAGGTTAGCTATAAGGTTGGCTATAAGTGTATATTTTTTTACTCCTCTCTATCTCTTTCTTCAGATTTCTCCGTCCCATAATATAAGAACGCTTTTGACACTAGTGTAGTGTCGAAAACGTTCTTATATAATGGGACACAGGAGTACTAGTATTTATTGCATTTGCCAAGGAGTGACCTCTTCCAATGAAATGGTGTTGCTAAGTTTGCTTCATTTAATTAGCTATAGACTCAAAATTGTCTTTTCACCTAGGTACACGCGCTTAGCACCGTTTCTTACTTGGGTCACCAAACTAGTCTCTCTCTTCTTGATTAACTTGCCACATCAGACTTTATGCCTATGTGGCAAGCTTAAGCACCTGTAGGAGCAAGTAAGTACAATAGTGCGCTTTACGTGGCATTTTTGCACATGTGGAGGAAAGAGAGGCAAGGAAAAAGTGGAGAAGTGGGCTCTCATGGAAGAGCCAGCCTCTACTACATGGTGGAGCATTGGGAGAGGCACCTATATGGAGGTGGTCAGGAATTGGGAGACTCACGCCGGTCGTGGCCTTGCAGCTTAAAATGATAATGGCAAGTCAAATCACGGGCCCCACCTGTCCAAAGAGTAACTCCCTGTCAAATCACACATCCCTACGTTTGCAGCAGCCTACTCCCTCGTCTTCTCGCGTCTCTATCGACCCGACTAGGCGGAACTGTCCCGCCGCCTACCGGGCAGGAAAAGCCCCACCCTCGACTTTTAAATAGTATACAGTATACTAATTTTGTATCCATGGATTGCGCCCGCGCCATGGAGCAAAGCGTCTAGAAAACGGTGGTACACATGTACGGAGTATACAGCACGCCCATTGCGTTCGCGTCGCACCCCAGACGGTCGATCGGTCTGGCACGCTGCTCTCTGAATGGAACGCGCGTCATATTGCGTTCGCACACACATGTGGGACGGCAATTGAGAACCGACCATAGGCAAACTCCCCGGAACCGCAAGTCGGGTGACTTAGTAGAAGAGGGAGACGAGCGATAGTACTAGAGAAGTGTTGTACTACGTTGGTGCCTGGACGATCCCTGCAAGACACGAAAGATCAGTTCGTCCATGCATGTGACCAGACTCCAGTAGACACGCCTGGATTGGCTATCGTCTACATATCGTGCAGGCTGTGTTGTACATGGCTGTAGTTGTGGTGAGAAATCTAAAAAAAGGTTTCTTGTCATCTCGCAAAATTAGGTGTCATGTGCTTTGGATCACTGCGAGGGTTAAACAGCGACAGTTGAGTTGGGCTAGTCATTGGGGACACATGCACAAACAGTGACTACTCGGCTGCCATCTAGGTCAAGCTGGCTATGTTAGTTAGGACATCTATCGACGAACCCCTTTTCTACGAGTTTATCTTTAATTTGAGCTTTGTTCCTCGTCTAGTTTGTCCGTCGGGATTCATGTTGTCTCCTTTGGGCAGTGAGGTTATGATTTCTTGTCATGTGGCATTTTTCGTGTTATATGTTATAATCCGCGCTTCAGATCAAAATGACGACAATCGCGCCTCGGCCACGTGCATGAAGACTTCTCGACAGTCATTGACAAGGTCAAGCCGGCTCCGGTAGACAAAACAAAACTAAGTACTACTCCACTATATAGGCAGGAGCCTCCGCGCTTGCTTGCTAGTGTTTCTCTCTTCACACTGTCTCGGCCTCTCACAATATGACAGCGGTGGCCACACTCTCTCTCTCTCTGCTCACCGCTGGTCACAGATCCAACCGGATCCTCTGCCCGAGGAAGGTGAGAAGGTGCAATGTTCACGCGGTCGTCCTCAGCGATGGCTCTTATCCACTGCTGGGCGCGTCCCGATCAACCTGCCTTGCCATTCTCTCCCAAGCACCGCTGGCGAGGGAGGGCCTCCGACCCCTTCTTCCTCACTGCCGTAGTGTGGGCAGATCCGGCCTCCCGCCGCCCACCTAGCGACATCCCGACGACTATCAGGTATAACTTCCTTCGAAACCGGCCTTGCTCTACTTCCTGAGCTCCTAACGTCGCTGCATTTGTAACTTTTACTTTTCTCGGGCCCCTCAGAGATAGGATCGATCGGTTGTTCAAAACCACCTAATTTTTTTATGTTTAAGAGGTAAAACTAGTTCATGCACTCGAATCTAGTACTACTTGGTTCAAACAAGGAAGAAAGGGGTGGGGAGGATTTGTTACCTGAATCTAGGACTTGGTCGAAAGAGGAAATAATGGGGGCAAAAGGTAGCGTAGACCTGCTATCCAACTGGTCTCTAGGTCTAATAGGGAAATAAAGGAAATGCAAAGTACAAACTCAATATAAACCCGATCTATTGGTTGAAAAAGGAAAGAAAGTGGGGACTGGGGACAAGTCAATAGAGTAAGTCCAAAGACTAGATTTGCTAGCCTCACACAAAGATAAGGTGGCTATACCGAACAAAAATGGGACCAACCCAGATATCCTGTTCTGATGTTTGTTGCCCCGAGCCACTCTTATGTAATGCCACTGGTAAAATGTAGTAGTCGCACTGTTAAAAGTAAGGACACGTTAAACCAATGTTGTTTTCAATGTAATGCCTCCAGTAATATGAATCAATGGCACTTCTTTACATGTCCTGCTAAAATTTCCCATTAAGATAAGTTGGTTCTTTTGTTAGAAATGCAACTGCCCCGGTCCGCCTACTCTCCCGTGCCCAAAGTAATGTCGTATTTAACGGTTGTCATAGTTAATCCTAATGCCCACACTAATATCTAGCAATGCCACCGCTTTAGAAATTGCTACTGTCCTTGTAGGATTGCCATTCAGATAAGGAACATGCTTCTTTTCATTTGATGCATGTTTCATCACTTGTTAGTCACCCTCCTTTCCACCTTTTTTGTGCAAACAGAGATATACATTTCACGCTCGATCTTAGTTGAACTGCATGAATGATATCCAAGTTATAGTTGAGCATTCCAAGAGCTTCACAGCCAACCTTAATGTTGCTCAATTTTATTGCAACTAATGAAGAAGAAGCTCTGTGGGTTTCGTTTTTTGATGGAAATGGAACCGGGCTGGAGCCCTTTTCTTAAATTTTTTGAAGAAGAAGCTGCTAGCTAACGGGACATTGCTTCATTTTAGGTGAACTGCACCAAAAGGTCCCATGAATTGAATCATCCATGTTGGTGACTGAAAGAGCCAGCTTCAACATCCCAGTCTAAGCACCCCCGACCTCCATCCTTGCGACGCACGGTACACCTCGTTTGCCACCTGCTCGACCCTAGTGTCACTGATAAAATGAAGTAATAATACAGTTAAAATAGAGCGAGTGTCATCTCTATCATTTCATTTCCAATGTAGATAAAGAAAGTGCTTCTCTTTGTTAAAGTATGTTTCATCAACTAGTCCCATTGTTAATGTTTAAGCATTTACGCAAACTGGGTGCTTAATTTTAGTTGATATGTACAAAATAGAGATTTGAATGTCTCAAGGCGCCTCCTTGTACTACTGCTGTACACTGATGTTCATCACTGGCAGAAGGTGTATCTGGGAGACTTGGGACGATGTCCAGTATGAGGCGTCGCAGGGCCCATCTCGCCCTCGCAGCATGGCATACTATGATACTATCGCAATATTTTCTTCTATTTATTTTGTGTGTTTCATCAACTAGTGCCACTATAATGTAATCACGCTTTTTCATTATCTGTGCAAACAACGTTATTCAGCTGCATTTTGGTGGAACTGCACAAATGTACGTATGGAACCGGCATATATGCAGAGTGCGAGGTGTGCCAAGTAAAATTACCGACACCAAGCATGCTGCATGCACGATTGGCATCCACCACCACCGGTGGGATGTGTGGCGCTCTCGTGGACGGATCTTTCTCGGCAGCAAATCCTCTAACCAAATACTAGTAGCTTATATTGGCAATTTTCTAGGGAGTACTCTTTTCTGAAAGAAGCACCAATCTATTTTTCTTTATTTGTACACCGTGTCACAACTTTGACCCAAAGGTCCAGAGCTATTTTAGGGTGATTGGTGTAGTACTCGGAGACTGATTGTAAGCATGATTTTCATTAGCTGTCACACTGATTGTAAGCATGAGCAGGTGGAAGATTAGGTTAGTGCGAAGCTTACCTTAAACCCTACCGCCGCTGTTGAAATGAGGCGAGCGTCGAGGGAACCGTGGAGGACGGTGGGGAAGCAACGTCGCGCCATCCGGCCTCCTCTTGCGGTGGGAGAACGAATACTCCTGTGGCTCCGGCTGGCTTTGCACCATCACGAACGACACACCATACTCGATCGATTCGTTATCCTCTGGGTGCTCGACCTTCCACCTGTACGCCCACCACCTCTGCTCATTGCCGCCGGGCGAATCCTCGCTTCCATCGCCCATAGGAGATACTTGATGAACTCGGAGGATCGCTGGCGTGATCGCCGCCAAGGAGTACATGTACATCGCCGCCCTCATCGCCGTCGTCCTCGCTCTTTCGCATGCATTGCCACATGGCCCGTGATCGTCCTTGAAATCTCCCACTCATTGTCAAACCAACTAAGGATCTCCTTCAACCTGGCTAACTTTGCACAGTGGCCGCCACGGCGATCTGCCTGATCTTCTTGCATCCTCTCCATAGATGTCCTTCCGAGTGGTCCGGTGCTAGCTTTGGAAGATGGGAGGAGAGACGATGGTCTTGCAATAGAGAAGAGGGAGAGGAGAGGAGGTGGTTTTGGAATGGAGATGATGGAGAGGAGAGGAGGTGGTTTTGCAATGGAGAGAAGATCATAAGAGGGAGAGGCGAGACGATGGTTTTGGAATGGAGATGATGGAGAGGAGAGGAGGTGGTTTTGGAATGGAGATGATGGAGAGGAGAGGAGGTGGTTTTGCAATGGAGAAGATCAGAACAGGGAGAGGCGAGACGGTGGTTTTGGAATGGAGATGATGGAGAGGAGAGGAGGTGGTTTTGCAATGGAGAAGAGGGAGAGGTGCGTGCGGCAGCGATTTAGGATTGGGCGAGAGGGTCATGCTGTGATCGGATCAAAATCAAAATCAATTTACCCTTCAATTAAGAAAGCGACCCCACATTAACTAGTCTCCCTTTTATTCTGGGTCATAATTGACCATGATTTTCGCATATAAAATATATGTTATACGTTGCAAAAATAATATAATTTGAAAGTACATTCAGATCTGAACCAAACGATACAACTTTTGGTGACATGCATTCATATTTTGCTTGTCAAATACAAGACGTGGTCAAACTTTGACCCAAAATCATAAAACAACAAAAAAATACTTCCAAGACCAGCGCCGCTCTTCCGCTCTTCTCCTCTTAAACCATCGCCGCTCCTCTCCTATTCCAATCTAAATCCAGCGCCGCTCCTCTCCTCTTCCATTTCAAAACCACCGCCCCTCCTCTCCTGTTCCAGGCCAAAACCAGCGTCGCTCCTCTCCCGTTCTAATCCAAAACCAGCGCCACTCCTCTCCTCTTCCATTCAAAAACCACCGCGTAGTGAAGGTCTTTGTGGAGAAGTAGATCGATGGAGGAGTACAACCGATACGTGAGGATCGCAGACGCGACACTGTGAAGCTAGCTAGGATGTTGGAGATACAGTCTTGATTTGACAACAAGGACCAACTAGCAGCGACGACGACATCCATGGCCAAATATCTGCAACAGAGCGAGAAGGCGGCGATACTCCCGGAGGGAGTCGCGCCAGAGTACATAGAGCTGCTCCTCTAGGCCATGGAGCAAACAGATTCACCGAATCCGATCGTGAGGGAGCGGTGGTGGGAGTATCGATCCCAGATGGAGCATCCACCAAAGATTGAAGGATCGAGCATCTACAGGGTGCCGTTTGTGAGGGTGTCCTGCCAGAGCGAGCCGGTGGAGTCTTCGTCGGCCGAACCCAACTGCAAGAGGAGAAAAGCAGTTGGCCCGACGACGCTTCCCCGCCATTGTCTCCCTCGCCATTCACATCCTCTCACGGGGCGGCTGTCTGCCGTCAAGGAATAGGAGGGGGCTGCCCCCCCCCCCAGCCGAATAGTCGGGCAGGTTGTGAATTGTCAGGAGGATCTTAGGGTTGTCAGTATTTGCAGGTTGTGAATTGTGTTTTGTGTTGTGTATTTTAAGAGTACTTTCAGATATGAATGTCTTCTGAATTTCAGATTTGCAGTATTGAGCATATGAAGAATTTTATGAATTCTAGAGATCTATTTTTAGCACTTAAAAAATGTAGTTTCATAGGAGTATAAAAGTGCAGAGCGAGAAGAAGCGCAAGTTTCAGTTTCCAGATAAGAAACCGAAAGTTCAGCCAGATAAGAAATCGCAACTTTCGTGAGGCGTAGCATTTATATTAACACGGCCTTTTCAAACAGGGTTAACATCATGTTGGAAGTTTTATTCATGGTCGAAAATGGAACTACCAGCCGATTAACATCATGCTGATCAAGATTCATGCATAGCACATCTTCATATGATGCAGTCAAAATGCCCACACAATGTCGAGTGTGCGAAACACAGAGAAAACGAGGGACGAAGTTTTGGCAAGTGTTGGACGTGGTTTTGGGCTGCCCTGTCTAGGCTTTCATTTTTAACATGCACATCCCACGACCTCGGATGGGAGGGCCTGTTTGTATTTTCTTAGGGCCGTCATGTATCGACCGGCCTATGGACCTCCCATCGAAGGTTTTATTTTTGGCAGCCCAATTTATGTATTTTTTTGAAGAAAACGCAAAGGTCTGTTCTATTTTTCTATATAAGAATATGAACGCCAGGTACAACTTATGTTTCCCTTCTAACTATATTACATATATTTAAATTATTTTATATGTTATTATATATTATTTTTATTGTCATCATATATTTAACAGATACTTACATATGTAAGAAAACAATATCCCACATCTTATTAACTTATAAAAATAATTTCTTAACAAATAAAATTCTGGATTGTTTTGGCACGAAAATCCTAGTGATTGTGTACAAAAGCTTGGTAACATTTAAGGACGAATGTAATAATATCACTTATTATTTAAATATATTTATAACAAAATGCTCAGCCGTTTTTTTATTTTTTGATAACATTGCTGGCCCAACCCAGCATTATAATTAGAATAAGCCCAGCAGAATCGTGTATTTCGAGAAAGTGCAAATGGCCTGTAATTTTTTAGGAAATAAAATAAACGGGCCGCATGGATGCTACATTAATTGTTCACCCAGCCCAGCTAATGGCTGTAATTCAAAAAAAAAGATCAAATTGACTGTAAATTCTACCGTGCAAAAAAAAGACTGTAAATTCTGAAAAAATGGGTTGAATACGTGCCACATTTTTGGAGGCTGAAATGTGGGCCAATAGGTCAAAGCCAACGCAAGTCGTTGTCAATTTAGTCAACAAATGATTCTGACATGTTAGCCGTTGGATTTACATCCAACGACCGGCATCCATCTTCAATCTCTTGTCTTCTTCTCCAGCGCCGCCGGGACAACCTCTCGCCTCCTGCTGCTAGTAGCTCTGCTTAGCACGCTTTGCTATGAAGCGCTGCTCCACCGTTGGCCAGACCATCTCTCCACCCCTCCACACCTCCTGTTCTTCTCCACCGACTGCCGAACCACACTGCACTAGAACCAGTTAACCCTCGTACACCTCTCCGTCTGCGACTCTACTCCCGCGTCTTCCCATCTCCGGCTCGTTGGATTGAACGAGATTCAAGCAGGAGAAATGGTGGGATTTGCCAGCAAACTCGATTATCGAATATATAAGGAAAGGGGCGATGGTTTGGCACCAGATATCCGGGAACAGCAAGCCCTACTTCCTTCACTGGGACACTGGCACCAAACAAAAACAAAACTAGACTGCCCCTCAATGTGGAAATGTCCGATCTTATTCCAAAATAGAAGGTCTTCATGAAGGTCTGTCTGGGCCTCGCCGTCGTCCACCACCTTGGATGCGCTCGGCGCGGCGTGGTCAACGTGGTCAACGAACGACACCATCGGAAGTAGACTGTGTGTGGAGAGGCTGACAGCTGGGTCCACGGCCGCACACAAGTAAATGCCTCCTTATTACGCGCAAAATAATGATTCCTCCACCTGACATCTGGGACCCACCGGAAGGGCCTCCATATTTCACGAATAAAATATGCCCCCCGCTGACTTGTCGGACCCACCAGCTATCTTCGCACGCAAGGAAGTGCCTCCTTATTATGCACGAAAAAATGAATACTCCCCACCCGGTGGAACCCAGCATACTGGGAGGCTGACTTGTGGGCCTACCAAGTTGACGGGGACGGAGGGCTTTGTCAACTTAGTCAATATGAACGATTCTAGCTCCGGTTACCGTATGATGTTCATACAACGGTTGTAGTGCTTCTTCAACCTCTGGTCTTCTTGCTCCAGCCGCCCAAACCAGCGCCGGTCGTGTCGCGTGCTCCTGCCTCCCGTGGCCGGCTGTGATGCCGCGGAGGCCTCACCGCCCCCTACTACTCCCACCGATGGCCAGGCCATCCCTCTACTCACCCACACCCCCTGTTATTCTGGCGACAACAGCCTCACACCGGCGAACCAGTGA
Organism: Aegilops bicornis; assembly: GCA_021605145.1. Lineage (NCBI taxonomy): Eukaryota > Viridiplantae > Streptophyta > Magnoliopsida > Poales > Poaceae > Aegilops > Aegilops bicornis. Next base: position 425,487,669 of record CM038671.1, on the reverse strand, counting down.
ACCCTCGTACTCCTCTTCGGCGTGGGCATCCACTGCTGCGTCTTCCCGGCTCCGAAGTCGCCCCTTCCTAGGCCTCGCCCGTCATCCACCGCCGTGGTGCTCTCGACGCAGGCGTGGTCAACATGGTCAAGGAACGACTTCCATCGACGTGGATCAGACGTGGAGAGGCCGATACCGGGTCCATGGCCGCAGCAAGGAAGTGCCTCCTTATTACGAGGAAAATAATGATTCCTCCGCCTGACAGCGGGGACCCACCGGACGGGCCACCGTATTTCACGAAAAAAAGTTTCCCCCTGACTGCTGGGACCCACCAGCTACATCTTCGCACGCAAGGAAGTGCGTCCGAGCAAAAAAAAAAACGATTCGCCCCACGACTCTGGGACCCACGGCTACATCTTCGCGCAAGGAAGTGCGTCCGGGCAAAAAATGATTCGCCCCCATCGGCTGCTGGGACCCACCGGCTACATCTTCGCACGCAAAGGAAGTGCGTCCGGGCAAAAAAAAAACGATTCGCCCCTCTGACTGCTGGGACCCACCAGCCACATTTTCGCACGCAAGGAACTGCAGGGACAGTCGGGACCCACCTGGTCGAAGCGTACGTAGCGTTGTCATTCTGGTCGCGAACATGTATGTACATATGTACTGGTCGATGTAGAGGTGCGCACGTGTCGTAGTAGAGGCGCGTATGTGTCGTAGTAGAGGCGCGCACATAGCATGTACACGTACGTACAGCGGCCAGGGTGCAAGAAAGAAAATACGGCCACGTACGTACATACAGGCGGGGTCTCGAATGCCTACTCGCGCATACGTACATGGCTGGGTCGGAACGAAGAAACAAAGTCATCGTCGTGTTCATGGGCAGGCAACAAAATGCGTCGTGTTCATGGGGAGGCAACGGAATGCGTCGTATTCATCGGGAGGCAACGGAACGTGTGGGAGCCAACCGGCTTGGATGGAACAGGCGATGGAAACGAGGCCTGGCGTACCGCAAAACGGAGGAAACGGCCTTGTGTTCGACCGGCCAGGTTCGGAACAGGGTCCTATTGATCGGGAGGGGTGTGGCGTACCGCAAAACGGAGGAAACGGACCTCCTATGGTCAAACGGGGTCTGTTGATCGGGAGGTGTGGCGTACCACAAAAGCAGGCAAACGGACCTCCTACGGTCGAAACGGGGTCCTGTTGATTGGGAGGTGTGGCGTACCGCAAAACGGACGAAACGGACTTGTGTTGGAGCGCTACGGTCGAAACGGCGGTCCTGTTCATCGGGAGGGGTGTGGCGTACCGCAAAACGGGACTCCACGGGATACTGTTCATCTCCACCGTCGACCTCCTCCAGCCTCCACGGGCTACCGTCGACCTCCTCCAGTCTCCATGGGCTCCTGTTCATCCAGCCTCCACCGCGCGCTACTCCACCGGCTACTATTCAACCACCCCTCCACCGTCTACTATTCATCCAGACCTCCACACCACGGGGTCCTGTTCAACCACCCCTCCACGGCCACCCCTCCACCGTCTACTGCTCATCCAGCCCTCCACACCATGGGGCCCTGTTCATCCAGAGGCAACGCCACCGCTTCATTGTTCATCCAACCCCCCATAGCGCCCACTATTCATCCAATCGATCGGCTTGATTAGCGGCGATAGCGAAGAATCGCTCCATCGAGTTGATTAACAGCCATCGATCGATCGCTTCGGGTTGATAACATGTAGCATGCAGAGCAATCGCCGGGTTCGATTAGAGCCCAACGCCTCGCTTTCGAGTTCGATTAGAGCCAACGTCTACGCACAGCAGCGTCGTGTATGAGAGAAACGCGCATCGCTCGGCCCCCGACCTCCCACCGTAACCGGCAACTCCCCGAAATTTTCCTCCCCCTCGCTTCTACCACGGTTTTTTTCGTCATGGACGGCCCAAAGAATGTCATGCAGCTGCGTCTCCGGCCCGCCCAGGACGAAAATCCCATTTTTTCCGTCATGATTTTTGTCATAGAAGTAGGAGCCCACCACATCTATGATGACACTGGGTTTTGTCACAATTATCGTCATAGAAGTGTCATATGTATGGCAGAAAAAAATTTCGTTCGGCCCAAAATGTCACGGATGTGTCTTTTTTTTGCAGTGCATGGAGCAAGAGAACCTCCATAGAAGGCTTATTGCCACCGCAAGGAGTCTAAAGAAGCAGAAGCAAAGGCTTAAGGCCGCACAAAACACACTCAACAGTAGATGGAACAAAGTGCTTGACACTAAAGAAAAGTACGGTGGCAGTCACCACACAAAGAGCTATCCAAAGCGCAAGCTGCTGCCCGAATTCGATGACGAGGCTTTAGAGCCTACACAACCGAAAAATAAAACAGCCGATCAACCGGATCGACCACCCCGTGGCCGCGATAGGGCGGCTAACTATGTCGCACATAAGCCAGCACACGATTTACGTGAGGACTTGCACCAAAAAGCCGGTATGACCAGGTCCATCTATGGATCTAGGAAGCGCGCTCCGGCACGGAATCAAAACCGAACACTACAACCGTCAGAATGCCATGACACATCCAAATACAGGGGCGCCGCGCACCCCCTATGCTTCACCGATGAGGTGCTTTGGACCATGAATTTCGGAGGGATTCAAACCCGTGAACATAGAGGCATATGATGAGCAGCGGACCACGGGTCTGGATTGAGGACTTTATCCTTCATATCCACATGGCTCGCAGAGATGATCTCCACGCCATCAAATACTTGCCCCTCAAGTTGAAAGGACTAGCTCGGCACTGGCTGAAGAGCCTCCCTGAAAACTCAATTGGAAGTTGGGAAGAACTAGAGGATGCTTTTAGGGCTAATTTTCAAGGGACCTACGTCCGACCTCCGGATGCAGACGATTTAAGTCATATAATTCAACAGCCCGGAGAGTCAGCCCGAAAGCTTTGGAACAGATTCCTCACTAAGAAGAATCAAATTGTCGACTGCCCGGACGCCGAAGCCTTAGCGGCTTTCAAACATAGCGTTCGGGACGAATGGCTTGCCAGACACCTCGGCCAAGAAAAACCGAGGACAATGGCAGCCCTAACAAGCCTTATGACCCGCTTTTGCGCGGGCGAAGATAGTTGGCTGGCCCGTAGCGGCACCAGCGACCCAAGCACATCCGAAGTCAGGGATGGCAATGGAAAACCACGACGCAATAAAAGCAAGCGTCGAAATAATGAAGACAGCCCAGACAACATGGCGGTAAACGCCGGATTCAGGGGCTCTTGACCCGGTCAACGGAAAAAGCCATTCAATGGCAGCAGAGATGGACCGTCCAGCCTAAACAAGATTCTAGACAGATTATGTCAGATTCATGGCACCTCCGACAAACCTGCAAATCACACCAATAGAGAATGCTGGGTCTTCAAGCAGGCCGGCAAGCTAAACGCCGAACACAAGGGGAGGGAGACACCAAGTGAAGACGAGGATGAGCCTCACCAGCAAAACACTGGGGGACAGAAAAAATTCCCACCAGAGGTCAAAACAGTGAACATGATTCACGTAACCAAGAGGAGGAGCAAACACACACTCCGAGACGTATGCACCGTGGAGCCTGTCACCCCCAAGTTCAACCCTTGGTCGGCCTGCCCGATCACTTTTGATCACAGGGATCACCCGACTAGTATCCGGCACGGAGGATCGGCTGCCTTGGTACTAGACCCAATAATTGACGGATACCATCTCACCCGAGTCCTTATGGACGGCGGCAGTAGTCTTAATCTGATATATCAGGACACAATCCGCAAAATGGGGATAGACCCGACAAGAATCAGCCAAAGCAATACTACCTTTAAAGGGGTAATACCAGACCCACAGGCCCGCTGCACGGGCTCTCTAGTACTAGACGTTGTCTTCGGTTCTCCCGACAACTTCCGAAGTGAAAAGTTAACCTTCGACATCGCTCCATTCCGAAGCAGCTATCAAGCACTACTCAGAAGAACGACCTTCGCTTGTTTTAATACAATACCGCATTACGCTTATCTTATGCTTAAGATGCCCGGTCCACGTGGCATCATCATAGTTAGCGGAAACACAGAGCATTCCTTACGTGCGGAAGAATGTGTGGTGGCTTTAGCAGCCAAACACTGAACGACCTCTCCAACCAGAATAAATGATCGGTCGTCAAGACCGCGGATATGGCTAGACGAGTCCGGCGCACCACTAGCTATAACAGCTCGGATAAACCCGAGATTGGGTCGACGAATATAGCCCCATAGATGGTGCTAGGGGATTCCCGCACATAAAAAGAACTACAGTTCGGCTTGACCTTATTTAGATTGAATTTTAATGGTTTATTAAGAATAACCAATTTTTCGCACGAAGACTTTCACCTGGGTTTTTCTCCTTTTCAGATGATAATCGTGCTACACCCTTCCAGGATACGGCTGCGCGGAGACACGGTAGCAGACGGCCACGCTCAAAGGTTTCTTTTAGATTAGGACCCGTGTAAACCTTTCTTCTTGTCTCTTGTTGCTTCACACCCTCCGGATACTCAACACAACCGAGAGGGATGCTGGCGTTATTGGCATTTCGCCACGCCAGACTAATGCACGTACCTAGAAATTCAGGGTTCATCATCAAGGGCGTTATTCAGCCCGGTATATGTTGTAAAGTCCGAATACCTTAGGGAGTGTTCGGCATCGCGAATTTGGCCTTATATGCATCAGCTTCGAATCATGTCTTTGGTCAATAGTTGGGTTTGCACGGCTCCCGTGTTTTGCTACCTTACGTTCCGCTCTATCGGCTAAGGTGGCACCGGGAGAACTACTGCGATTGTGCCCTGGTTCATCTGGACGAGCACCTCAGTAGAGAAAGCCAAAAACTGACTATCATGATAAAGTGCGAGACTGGTCAACCACTCGATGACTCAGCGGAATCTTCGTGATTCCTCCATATTAATGAAGGGCCGGTTTCCTGGCCATGTATGTACGCGCCCCATATTCGGATGAGCGCGGAAGTACCAGGGGCTATATAGTAGCCCCACCGTCAAACTCCTATGGCTAAGTGAAAGTGTTAAAGCTATATAGTCCGATTGCCTTGTTCGCCGCGCCATCACCTCCTTAATGGACCAAGACGTTGGATCAAGTGTGAATACACGCTTTTCCGAACACCCCCGGATTACATGCGTGGGGGCTGAAGCCGACGACTGCAAACTTTCAGGTTATATACATACATAAACGGCTGCACAGGAGGCATCATAATACTTTCAGGCAAAAGTATAAACACAACCTTTATAATCCAAATAGCATTGTTTTTAGAATTGGGATACATGTCACTCGAACATGATACTCCTCGAGCACCGAGCCTCTATTAAACGAGCACCTTCTAGGACTTCTTCAAAATAGTGCTCCGCCGAGATCTGGCCTATGGCCGGATCCTGGGTTGCAATAGAGGTGGCCTCCATCTCTGCCCAGTATGTCTTAACACGGGCAAGCGCCATCCGCGCACCCTCTATGCACGCCGACCTCTTTACAGCGTTGATATGCGGCACAACACCAAGGAATCGTTGCACTAAACCAAAATAACTATTCGGCCTTGGTCCTTCTGGCCAAAGATGATCCACGACAGACCTCATGGCAAGTCTGGACAATCTATGGAGTTCAGCCCACTCGGCCATTTGCTCATTTAACAGCAGCGGGCACGTTGGAGCACTAAACTGTGACCAGAACAACTTTTCCACTTCGTGATCTTTTTAATCTTTGAAAAACTCAGTCGCATCAGCAGCACTCGTTGCCATGTCCAAGTACGCGTCTGCAGCACTCCATAATTGATCCAGAGGGGCATACTTCGGACCTCCGAACTTCGTCCGCAACAAAAAGGGCTTCCCAGCCATGATATCTCTGGCTTGACGAAGCTCCTCCTTCGCCGCTCTGATTTTGGAGCGGGATTCCTTGGCTGCTACCATGGCTTTCTTCAGGTCCGCCACTTTTTCTTGGCTTTCCTTTTCAAGAAGCTCATACCGGTCGGCGGCATCCTTCAGCTCAATAGCCATCGTGTCTATTTTATCTTCGCTCTGGCGATGAGCAGCCTGTTCGGCTCTTAACTCTTCGACCACCTTTAGGGCGGCCGCATCACTTCTCCTGGCTTGTTCTTTGGCTCGGGCAAGATCCACCCGAAGGGTCTCCAAGACGGCAACTCCATCTGCAGTCACAACATATTATAGATATTAGCATCATGCTCCTCTTAATATCTACTGACCACCGGAGAATACATACCATGTGCCTCGTCAAGCCGCTTGTTCACAAGCACGATGTCGGCATCTGCCGCATCAAGTTGCCGCCTCAGTTTGGCAAACTCACCAGTCCGGCCAGCCACCGGACCCTCAACCGCCTGCACATGAAAGCAGCATGATCATTACCTGGGACTATGATCCTCTGTTTGCCGCCTTTGGATAGCAACCAGAGTCTTAGGGGCTACTATCTGCATAGGGCACACCTAGCGTGTGTGGTACAGTCAAAAATATATATTACTTTGCGTACCTGAAAGCCTCTAAGCAGGCTCATAAAAACTTCATGCAACCCACTTTTGGCGGATGAAATCCTCTCAACCACCGTACCCATTAAAGTACGATGCGCCTCTGAATAGCCGCTTGCTCCAGAAGACCCATCAGTGCGTCCGGTCGTGCACCGGACAGTCCCGGACTCTTTCTGTTGCTCTCCTTATGAGCCGAATACTCCGGACTTCGGGTGGCCGAAGGGTTACCTTCTGGCCTTGGTGGATCAGGAGAAATCCTCCGTGACGACACCTCAGGGCCATCTGCCTCATGAGGCGGGGAGGTACGGGGAGGCGTTTCGCTCTCCATCATCTCCGGAAGAAGATCCCCCGAAGACAAACTCTGTCGAGAAGGGCTACGATCCGCACTGCAAGACATACGTCTCGGTTATTGTCCTCGGAGATGAAGCAGGATATATTTACTATAAAGTACTCTTGTTGACTTACAACTCGGTGGAGGGCTGATCCCCTTGCGGGCACTGTGCCGTAAGGATGCCCTCCGGGGCAGGGCCCCTGGCGAAGGTTTCTTCCCTGGTTTGGAAACCCTTGTTCCAAAGTCTTCAGGGGCGGTCCTTTTCCTTCCTTGGGGAGAGGGAATTTTAGATTCTTCTCCCCGATTATCCTCCTTCGCGGTGACGCTAATTCCCCCGGTTTGGATGAGTAATGCGTGAGGCCCACTTTCGGCTTCTTTATTCCTCCCTTTATCTTCCCCTGATGGCGCTTGATAAGGTGCAAGCTCAAGCATCCTGGCTAGTACAGGATCCGATGAGCCTTCGGGAAGGGGGGCCGAACACCTGATTATCTTCTGCTTTTTTATCCAGTCCTGGTCAAAGAGCGATGTTAGGACAAATGAAAAAACAGCGTGTTCGGCCGTAGAATTACTTACGTGGGTATATGGATGGTTGAAGTTTAGACCCGCATCCTCGGTGGTGCCGGATACTTTATTCGTGATCCGAAGAACAATCCATACATCCCTTCAAGCGTCACGCCGAGGATTTGCTGAATAGTTCGCGGTCCTTCCGGGTTGAACTCCCACATATGGAGAGGTCGACATGTCACCCGACGAACTAGCATGACTTGCATTACCTTGACAAGGCTGACATCTCTCTTGAGGAGATCTCGGATGCGACTCTGCAATGTCGGCACGTCATTAACTGGCCCTCAGTTCAGCCCCTTGTTGACCCATGACGCCAGTTGTGGCGGGGGGCCCAAACGGAAGGCGGAGGCAGCTACCCACTTAGTACTTCGGGGAGCTGTGATGTAAAACCACTCCCGCTGCCATAAGTCGGACATCTCCGGGAAGGAACCCTTTGGCCATGGAGCATCGGCGCCTTTGCTTATTATGGCACCTCCACATTCTACGTGTCGCCCATCGATCATCTTCGGCTTCACATTAAAGGTCTTGAGCCATAAGCCGAAGTGTGGGGTGATGCGGAGGAAGGCCTCACACCTGACGATGAGCAGCGAGATGTGAAGGATGGAATCCGGAGCCAGATCATGGAAATCGAGCCCGTAATAGAACATAAGCCCTCTAACAAAGGGATCAATGCTAAAGCCTAGCCCTCGGAGGAAGTGGGAAATGAATACAACACTCTCGTTGGGTTCGGGAGTGGGGATGACCTGCCCTTGAGCAGGCAGCCTGTGCGAGATTTCGGTGGTCAGGTACCTGGCTTCTCTTAGCTTCTTGATGGCCTCCTCTGTGTCCACCGGCCTTGAAGGTTGGATCCGGACATGATTGAAGGTCCGAAGCGCTTAGCCCGAGCCTTGGGTGTTGGAATCCGAGGTGGGGGAAGGGAAGGATCGAGCGCGAGAAGAAAAGGACAGGCCTTGGCCCCTTTATAAAGAGGGTGAATATCAAGCGTCCTCCGCGTGGCCGTTTGGAACTTGCCTAAAATCGAGGAGTCATACCAGCAGACACGGTTGGGTTACCCATACCCGTATTGGTGAGAATCCCGTGATAACGGGAACACAATCTCTGCTTCGACAAGATGTGCCAATAAAACCGCCTCGCAACAGGTGCAGTGCAGGATGGGATAAACGGTTCATAATGACCAAACCACGGCAGGACGTCACGTTATGAACAGTTGTCAGCAGATTAGATTCGTGGAAATATTATACTCCCTATGGTGGTACGTGGAATTTGTTTTGCAGAGCCGGACACGGTCCTTGTGTTCAAAATCTTCTATGGAGTATTCGGAGGAGGAACCCGCCTTGCAATGCCGAAGACAATCTGTGCGTCGGACTCATCGTCATTGAAGCCTAGTTCAGGGGCTACTGAGGGAGTCCTGGATTAGGGGGTCCTCGGACTGCCGTACTATATCCTTTGGCCGGACTGTTGGACTATGAAGATACAAGATTGAAGACTTCGTCCCGTGACCGGATGGGACTCTCCTTGGCGTGGAAGGCAAGCTTGGCAATTCGGATTTGTAGATCTCCTCCCTTGTAACCGACTCTGTGTAACCCTAGCCCCCTCTGGTGTCCATATAAATCGGAGGGTTTAGTCCGTAGAAGAAGAACAATCATAATCATAGGCTAGCTTTTAGGGTTTAGCCTCTACGATCTCGTGGTAGATCAACTCTTGTAATACTCATATCATCAAGATCAATCAAGTAAAAAGTAGGGTATTACCTCCATTGAGAGGGCCTGAACTTGGGTAAACATTGTGTCCCCCGCCTCCTGTTACCATCGCCTTAGACGCACAGTTCGGGACCCCCTACCCGAGATCCGCCGGTTTTGACATCGACATGCACCAACAAGGTCATTTGCATCAGGTGCGGGAACCCGGGCCACGAAGCCCGCAACTGCCCCGAGCCCTGCAGTCCTTCGCCCCCGGAGGTGCTGCATCGTCGCGTCGTGGCCAAGGTGGCGCGCCGTGGTGCAGGTGATGTGTCCGTCCGGGGCTCGACGGCGGCGCTAGGTGGTGTCGGAGCCAACTCCAGCAGGGGTGCTGTGGCGCCTCTGCCCCCGCCACCGTCCCGCGCCGCCACGGATCGTGCTGTCTGGCCTCTCTTGCCGGCGCCGCATCTGGTTCTCCCTTTCGACCCAGCGTTCGATTCCTCGGAGGTGTGCATCGTGAGGCGCTCGCAGTCCATGGACGAGATGGAGAGGAGACTGCATCTGTCTATGGTGGCCTACCCCGCCGGAGCCAGGTCGGACATCCCCCCGGAGTTCGTTGTCGAGGCGCTCCGTGTGGAAATGGGCATCGACTCCCGGTGGGTCTCGGTCCATCGTCATCGGCCGAAGGACTTCCTCATCCTCTTCGCGCGGCCGGAGCACAGGAACAGGATGGCCTTGGTCCCGTCAGTGGACCACCGTGGGGTCTGGCTATTCTTCTATCAGTGGAACAGGCAGGCACAAGCGGTGCATGTGGTGTTTCGCCACAAGGTGCTGCTGGAGCTCGAGGGCATTCCGCCCCACGCATGGGAGAGGGAGGTGGCGGAGCGTTTGCTGGGATCGTCTTGCCTGGTATACTCGATCGCGCCGGAGACGAGTTCCAGAGGAAACCTCGCCTCCTTCAAGCTCTCGGCCTGGACCGCGGACCCCGAGGCAATCCCCACCCTCTGCTGGCTTGCTGTGCCGGAGCCAGGGCCGCAGCAACAGATGTTTCAGTCGGCGCTCCTTTAATACAAGGTTCCCATTCATCTGGACGAGGTGAAGGATTTTGCGGAGGCTGAGGAGCCGTGGTTCTTGGGCGGTTCTTCTGACAGTGGCCAGAGTGGCATTCCTGAGGAGGACACACAGGAGGCACTGGCAGTTCAGCGTCCGCGACACCAGGGGGCCTGGCGCCGCGGGTGGCGATGGTTCTGTGGCCGCCGGTGAGGGCGCTAGTGGCGGTGGGGCTGGCCGGAGTTCGGGCAGGTAGGACTGGCGCCTTCCTCCCATGGCCTCGCCGCCGTTGGTCCTCGTTCGTCAGCGGACCCCAGTACGCAACTGGATCACGGTCAGGCCCTCCGCTTTTGACCGGTTGACTTCCCAGAGGCCAGCTGTCACGCAATTGGAGCCATTGGTGAGGCATGTGGCCGGGCCCAGCGAATCACCTGTTGTCGCTCCTGTCAGGGATAGGGTGGTATCGAAAGGCGTATCGGTCCCGCCCAATCAGGAGCCGATCATTTCAAATTAGGAGAGGGAGACGCTGCCCCCGAGTAGGATCCTGGCCTCTGCTATCATGGTGCCTTCGCCGCCACGCAGCCCGAGGCCTCGCTTGGATGAGGACACGCAGCAGTTGCACCCGACTCCTGTGGGCCTGGACTCGTCCCCTCGCCAGCGGGAGGCAGCTGCGGACCCCACCACCTCGGGATCACCCCTGGCAGCCAATGTGGTGCTTCTGGAGCAGGACAGGGCCCCACCCATTCTGTTGCTGCAAGACAAGACACAGGAGACGTCAGGGGCCCCACCCAACCAGGTATCCGGTGGGCCTGGCTAACGAGACTGGGGTTGCGACCCAGCTGGTGGGGTCCCTGGAAGGGATCCCGAAGCCCGATGGGCGGTGCAAGAGGCAGAACCAGGCCAAGCCATTGGCCCTGTGGAGGAGAGCGACCACACCCCTGTTGCTGATTCCTCGCATGGGGCCCTGCGCGCAAGCCCCAAGCCGGCGTCCACTCATTCTCTTATGCTGGTGGATCCCACCTCAATTATGGTGCATCCCATGCACATAGAAGCAGATGTGAGTGCAACAGTGGACTCTGCTGGGATGACTTCTCAAGAAGCTGTGGCGTTCGATGTCATGAAGACTTTCTGCACCAACATTATTCAGAGGCTCTCCCCACCACTAATTCGTGAAATACAAGCATCGCAACTGAGGCCTGAAGCCGAACCTTTCACACCCAGGCGCACAACAAGGGCCACGAGACGTGCGGTGCAATCCTCCTCCAATGCTACGCCGGCCGAAAACATGCTACTCCAAGCGCTGGGTCTGGCGGCAGAGGACTTCCAGGCGGATGAGGCAATCATGCAGGATCTCAGGCAGCTCTTCGACTCACCACTCAGGGAGCAGCATGTCCGTGTGATTGCGGCCATCTTCGGCAAATTCCTCCCCCCAAGAGGCGACTTGGAAAGGGCCAACTCCACGATCGTTCTCTCCCGTTGAGCCGCGGGGTCGGGTGTAGTGGTGTCCGGTGCCCTCTCCTCCCCATGGATTACAACCCGGATATGCTCTCACTACAAAAAAAAAGACACATCCGTGACATTTTGGGCCGAACGAAATTTTTTTCTATCATACATATGACACTTCTATGAAGATAATTGTGACAAAACCCGGTATCATCATAGATGTGGTGGGCTCCTACTTCTATGACAAACAATCATGACAGAAAATGGGCTTTTCGTCCTGGGCGGGCCGGAGACGCAGCTGCATGACATTCTTTGGGCCATCCATGATGGAAAAAAACCGTGGTAGAAGCGAGGGCGAGGAAAATTTCGACGAGTTCCCGGTTACGGTGGGAGGTCGGGGGCCGAGCGATGCGCGTTTCTCTCGTACACGTACGCGCGTGTGTGCGGGGCGTTGGCTGAACCCGAGCGATTGCACTGCAGGCTACGCGTTACTGAACCCGAGCGATCGATCGATGGCTGTTAACTGAACCCGATCAAGCGATTCCTTCGCTACTGCTGCTAACTGAAGCCGATCGATGCTGCCTAGTGGTGGCGTTGCCTCTGGATGAACATGACCCCGTGGTGTGGTGGAGGGCTGGATGAGCGATGAGACGGTGGAGGGTGCCCGTGGAGGGTGGATGAACAGGACCCGTGGTGTGGAGGGCTGGATGAGCGATGAAGCGGTGGAGGGGTGCCCGTGGAGGGGTGGATGAACAGGACCCGTGGTGTGGAGGGCTGGATGAGCGATGAAGCGGTGGAGGGTGCCCGTGGAGGGGTGGTTGAACAGGACCACGTGGTGTGGAGGGTTGGATGAGCAGTGAAGGCGGTGGAGGGGTGGTTGAGCGATGGCGGTGGAGTAAGCGCGCGGTGGAGGCTGGATGAACAGGAGCCCGTGGAGGCTGGAGGAGGTCGACGGTGGAGATGAACAGTATCCCGTGGAGTCCCGTTTTGCGGTACGCCACACCCCTCCCGATGAACAGTACCCCTGTTTCGACCTTAGCACTCCAACACAAGTTCGTTTTGTCCGTTTTGCGGTACGCCACACCCCTCCCGATCAACAGGACCCCCGTTTCGACCGTAGGAGGTCTGTTTCCTCCGTTTTGCGGTACGCCAGACCCCTCCCGATGAACAAGATCCGTTTGAATGTGGCGGTCGAACACAAGGCTGTTTCCTCCGTTATGCGACGCCGATCCCTCGTTTCCATCGCCTGTTCTGTCCAATCCCTCCAGATGAACACGGCCACGCATTCCGTTCCGACCCAGCCGGTTGGCTCCCACGCGTTCCGTTGCCTCCCGATGAATACGATGCATTCCGTTGCCTCCCCATGAACACGACACATCCCGTTGCCTCCCCATGAACACGACGACGACGTTGTTTCTCCATTCCGACCCAGCCATGTACACGGGCCCTGGCCGTACGTATGCGCGAGTAGGCGTTCGAGACCCCACCCGTATGTACACATACGTGGCTGTATTTTTTTCTTGCACCCTGGCCGCCTCTACGACGACATGTGCGCGCCTCTACATCCACCAGTATATATGTACGTACACGTTCGCGACCAGAATGACAATGCTACGTACGCTTCGTCCAGGTGGGTCCAGACTGGCAGGCACTTCCTTGCGTGCGAAGATGTAGCTGGTGGGTCCCAGCAGTCAGGGGGCAAATCGTTTTGTTTTTTTTTGCCCAGACGCACTTCCTTCCGTGCGAAGGTGTAGCTGGTGGGTCCCAGCAGCCAGGGGGAAACGTTTTTTTTCACGAAATACGGTGGCCCGTCTGGTGGGTCCTCGCTGTCAAGTGGAGGAATAATTATTTTGCACGTAATAAGGAGGCACTTCCTTGCTGCGGCCGTGGACCCGGTATCGGCCTCTCCACGTCTGATCCACGTCCGATGGAAGCTGTTCCTTGACCATGTTGACCACGCCGTGCCGAGAGCACCAGGCGGTGGATGGGCGGCAATGGCGTAGGAAGGGGACGGCGCGATGGGAAGACGCGGCGATGGATGCCTGGCGTAGAGGAGTATGAGGGTTCAACTGGTTCGCTGCGGTGTGAGGCTGCCGTCGCAGTAGAATAACAGGGGTGTGGGTGAGTAGAGGGATGGCCTGGCCAATGGTGGGAGTAGTAGAGGCGGTGAGGCCTCCGCCGCCATAACCCGGTCACGGGAGGCAGGAGCACGAGGCACGACCGGCGCTGGTTTGGGCAGCTGGAGCAAGAAGACCAGAGGTTGAAGAAGCACTACGGCCGTTGGATGGACATCGTACGGTCACTGGAGCTAGAATCATGCATATTGACTAAGTTGACAAAGCCCTCCGTCTCCGTCAACTTAGTAGGCCCACAAGTCAGCCTGCCACTATACTGGGTCCCAGCTAACAGGGGGAGTATTCATTTTTTTGTGCGTAATAAGGAGGCACTTCCTTGCGTGCGAAGATATAGCTGGTGGGACCGAGCTGTCAGCGGTGGTAACGTTTTTTTCACGAAATACAGAGGCCCTGGTCAGGTGGAGGAATCATTATTTTGCGCGTTATAAGGAGGCATTTCCTTGCGTGCGGCCGTGGACCAAGCTGTCGGCCTCTCCACGTACAGTCCACTTTAGATGCATGTCGGTCGTTGACCATGTTGACCAGGCCGCACCGAGAGCACCAGGGCGGTGGATGACGGCGAGGCCTAGGAAGGGAATGACACGGAGGCAGGGAAGACTCGACAGTTGTTTCCCACACGGAGGGGAATACGACTGTACGAGGGTTTATTGGTTCGTCTGCCGTCGCCGGAGAATAACAGCAGGTGTGGGTGAGTAAAGGGATGGCTAGGCCAGCGATGGGAGTACGGTGGGGCGGTGAGGCTTGCGCGGCAGCACAGCCGGCCGCGAGGAGGAGGGAGCAGGCAGTCCCGCCGGCGCTTGTTTGAGCGGCTGGAGCAGGAAGAGCAGAGATTGAAGAAGCACGATGGCCGTTGGATGGACATCCAACAATCCTTTGCAATCGTCAACCTTTTTAGGAAAGCCTCAAATCTGTGGAAAACAACATACAACCCATCTGCCATTATTTCTAATAATTTTCAGCTCATTTGCTAATTCTTAAGGTTTTTTTAGAGCCCATATTCTTTTTGTTAGCATTACAGCCCATATTGTGGCCACGGTTAAAAAATTATACGAAATTTGCATATTTCGGTGCGGTCCGAACTGTTTTTAATCCCGAAATTTTGACTCACATTCAAACTGATTTTAAAAATAAATGTATATCAATATAAAATCCAACAAATTCTACACGCATAAAAATTAATGTAATTTAAAATCTTGAAATAAAAAAAGATATTTGAAACTAATTGCCGGTTTGATGTGTTTTAAAAATGTACAAACCATTTCTCATTACTGATGGGCCATTTTCTCGGCCAGCCGAATGAAAGCTCTCATAGTATTGAAAGATTTGAAGCCCAACAGGCGACAAAGCGACTTACTTGGCAAATCACAAAAAACTGGGTTGTAGCCATGGACCCACTGTCACCTCTCCACGTCTGATACTCTTCCGATGGAAGTCGTTCCTTGACCACGTTGACCACGCCGCGCGGAGAGCACCACGGCGGTGGACGGCGGCGAGGCCTAGGAAGGCGACGACGCGGAGCCGGGGAAGATGCAGCAGTGGAAGCCCACGCGGAGAGGAGTACGAGGGTTCACTGGTTCGGCTGCGTGTGAGGCTGCCGCCGCAGGCTGGCCAGCGGTGGGAATAGTAGGGCGGTGAGGCCTCCGGCGGCCTGACCGACCACGGGAGGCAGGAGCATGCGGCACGACCGGCGCCGCTTTGGGCGGCTGGAGCAAGAAGACCAGAGGTTGAAGAAGCACTACGGCCGTTGGATGGACATCATACGGTCGCTGGAGCTAGAGTCGTTCATATTGACTAAGTTGACAAAGCCCTCCGTCCGCGTCAACTTAGTTGTCCCACAAGTCATCCTCCCACTATGGTGGGTCCCAGCTAGCAGGGGGGTATTCATTTTTTTGTGCATAATAAGGAGGCACTTGCGTGAGAAGATATAGCTGGTGGGTCCGACATGTGAGCGGGGGGAATGTTTTTTTCGTGAAATACAGAGGCCCTTCCGGTGGGTCCCAGCTGTCAGGTGGAGGAATCATTATTTCTTGGCAGACAGTCCACGGCCGATGGATGTCGTTTGTTGACCAAGTTGACCAGGCCGCGCCGAGAGCACCATGGCGGTGGACGACGGTGAGGCCTAGGAAGGGAACGACACGGAGCCGGGGAAGACTCGACAATGGTTGCCCACGCGGTGGGGAGTCTGAGGTTCTTGGTCCGTTGCCGTCGCCGGAAAATACCAGGAGGTGTGGGTGAGTAGAGGAATGGCCTGGCCAGCAATGAAGTAGGGTGGGGCGGTGCGGCCTGTGCGGTAGCACAGCCGGCCATGGGAGGCGGGAGCAGGCAGTCCCACCAGAGCTGGTTTGGGCGGCTGGAACAAGAAGATCAGATATTGAAGAAGCAGCACGACCGTTGGATTAACATCCAACGGTCGTTGCTGCTAGAGTCGTTAGTGGACTAAGTTGACAAAGCCAAAGTACACCTCAACCAAGTAGACCCACAAGTCAGCCTCAAAATCTGTCCCCAAGCGACATACTGACCCGAAATTTCTAGCCAGATTCAAATTAATTTTAAATCTAAATATACCTTAATTTAAATTCAATGAAATTTTACCCGCACAAAAACAATGAAATTTAAAATATCAAAATCCGAAAGAAAACAATATTTTGGAACTAATTGCCTGTTTGCTGGAATTTTTCATTTTACAGCCCAATTATTATTACTTATAGCCCATTTCTTATTACTTATAGACCATTTTCTGGGCAAAATGCATCCCTCCTCGTCTTGAAAGATTTCCGGCCCAGCAGGGCATAGAAAAGCAAGTAGGCCTACGTTGGTTATTCTGCAAAAAACAAAATGGCTGGCTAGCCATTTTCAGAAAGGAAAAATCAAACTGGGCTGGTCATGTGCTAAACATATGAAATAAAAGCCTGGGCTAGATGGGCCATGGGTCCCGCACAACCCAGTTGATACCCTTCTCCGTCCCGAAAAAACAAAATTACTACAGGCGTGCTCTTGGGTCCCTCTTGTCATCCTCACCATGTACAGTCATCTCCTTATTCCTCTCGTTTGTTGACCATGTTGACAACACGGAGGGCGGCACCCAAGCAGCGAACCAAGGCGGAGGGCGATGGTGAGGTCTCGACGGAATGAGCGAGGCAGGGAAGATCACAGCCCGGCCGTGGGAGGCGGGAGCAGGCGGTCCCGCCGGCGCTGGTTTGGCTTTGGCGGCTTGAGGAAGAAGAGACTGAAGAAACGCGATAGACGTTGAATGTCAATCCATCGGTCAAGGTTGTCACAATCGTTTGTTGACTAAGCGGACAACAAGTAGCATACTTTTTTATATATAGGAAGAAAATAGTGAGGAAAATGCGTTCGTCTGCCGTCCTCCTCACAGGGAACGTTCGCCACATAATTGACTAGCACCCTTGGTTTTCAACCGAGAGGTCTTGGGTTCGACTCCCAGGAACTCTCAATTTTGTCCTCCTTCCTTCCTTGCAAAAAAAGGGAAAGAAAATCAAAGACTTGGGAAGGCGTACAAAACAAGCTAGTGTACAAGTAAAGAGACGTTGTCGAGTTTTAGAAAAAAGAAAGACGTGCTCCTGTAGCTGGTTCGAATCCAAACCTAGACTATGACTATATATGGTGCTATGCTACTCTGCAAGTAATGAAACTGACATATCCAACGTTCGCTTCTCCTCTTCTCTACTTACTCTGCCTAGCATCAGAAGCTCTGGCCGCAACAACCATGTCCGCTGGCTGCTCATCCACCTGCTCTTCAGCGAGTAACAACCAGATATGCGCCAAGTCGCCACCCGCATTACCATCGCCTGTGGGTCTCATCACACCTCGCCGACAGCGCCGCATCGCAGCCGATTGCTCATCGCATAACCCGCTGCCGTTGGTGTGGTGCCACTCTCTGCAAATCACGCAGAGAGTCATCCGTCGCATCTCAACCACAATCCGCAACCACAGCGAGTCTTCTACAAATGCCCGAATCATGGGGTAATAATATGTTTAAGTGTTGTTCTGCTGCTTTCAGTTGCTGATTTTTCTAATAGTTTGGTTGATGATATTCCAATTTGATTCATGCAGAAAAGGGAAGATTCGTATGATTTGTATTTCTGGGAAGTTGCTGATGTGGGGGAATGCAACTACGCTGATTATTTGGTTAGCCGAGGAATCCCAATACCAGCAGGTTGGGGTGTTGGACAAATGGCGAAGGAGCAGCGGAAGAAGAAGATCTGAGCAGAAGGTTAAAGATGCAGGTCCTACGATCATGGCCAAGCGGCAATTGTTTGAACGGCCTTGACAGCAATGAGGAGATGAAAGAGCTTGTGAAGATAATGGGCAAAATAGATGTGCTCTGTAGGATGATTGTCTCTTTATTTGCAGTGTATGTAGCACTCGTGATGTATTCAGTGACTACGACATGATTACTTTGCTGAAACTAGTAATGAATGAAACCTGTGTAGCAGGCTGGGCGTAGTGTTGTGAACAGCTAATGATTTCTATTAACAGAAATCAGGGGGTACCCCTTTTTCTCATATAAATAAATAAATAGCAGAGGCCCTATCGGGTCAGCTTTGTTCTCATTCGAAGACGTCGAGCAAATTGCAGTCCAACAACAAACTATGTCATCAAATTCAAGTTTCACAACCAAATATGAGTACAACTAAACAACAATGTCATCATGTTTTAGTTGTCATACAATCACCAAACACAAATCAGCATACATAACAAGTGATGTTCTCACAAAAATACTAAACAACATGTTCATCAGGTTTCGGTTGTCATAGCAAACACAATTTCACATAGTAGATAAAAACGCGTCTTACGGCTGTGCAAATACGACAAAAGCAATGTAATCATCATCCGCAGCAGCAAGCATCAACATCTTCGCCATGTGAATCGATGCGAATTGTAATTCCCCACGGTGTCATCTTCTTCTTCGTCCTCAACGTCCTCGAGCGTTGGCTTCTTCTTGATCAACTCTTGCATGTCCCCACCTGACGAGGCAATCTTTTCGCAAGGCGTCATTGACGTGATGGTTCTCAAAGATATTAGGAACATATGTGTTATCTTGTACATCAGGAGCAGTGTAAGTATCATCTTGTTGTGCAACTTCATTAAACGAATTCCTCTGCTCAAACCTTTGCAATACTCTCCAGTCATCGCTACGTGCAAATATGTCTTCCAAGAAAAAAATATGTGTTGCTTGATTTGCCAAAATAAAAGGCTCGTTGGTCTGGTACGCTGCCTTGACATTGATGGATTTGAAATAATCATCAACTACGGGTTTTGCGATCACGGAAAACAGGTTATACCAACGACAACACAACAGAACCACACACCGATGATCCTCAAATCGGAGATATACTGCAAGCTGAACAATATACATTATGTTAGCATACATTTCAGTTATCTCTTTGTCATACGTATCCGTGCTCATGATGGCACTATTTTGTGTCTTCCTGCCTTCGTCTCGTGCAAGGGTGTTGAAGCGCACATCTCCAACAACGCAAGATTCATAATGTCTTACCAGTGTATCAGGACCCACTGCTAGTGAGTAAAAGGCATCATCAACTGCCTGCCCATCCTCCCGCATCTTCTTAACCTATGGTTAGAAAATAGACAAGATGATCATCTTATGTACTCAATATATTAAAAAAACTGACAGTGCACTTCAGAAGCTTACATGGTTCTTGAACCATTTCTCAAATCCTGCCATAACCAGTTTGTCAATGTTTCTTGGATTTTGCGGCAGTAACTCCCCTTTGTAGATGCTGCACAGCATAGTAATCGCGTCAAACATCTAAATATATAAGAATGTGCTGCAAGTTTAGTAGATTACGATGTGTAAGCTGCAAGATCGCACTTACTTGATATAAGGTAGTATCTCGTGACAGTTATTCAACACATACCAAACCATTTTGTCCAAATCTTTAGGTTTGTCCTCTTGTCGACTCTTCCACGTAACTTTCGAGCAGAATAATCGAAAACATTGAGCCCGGATTGTCTTCACCCACCTCTTTGCTAAGCTGATCAATTTGTTTCAATGTATTTTGAGCAGAATGTCAACGCTTCTGTAGCAATGTAGGCCTCTGCAATGGAACCCTCGGGTCTAGCTCTGTTCCTAACATAGCCATTGAAAGTGCCTAGCCGCCTTTCAATAGGGTACATCCAGCCATACTGTACTGGACCTCTAAGTAGTGCCTCATCAGGTAGATGAACAGCCAAATACACCATCACATCAAAGAAGGCTGGAGGATATATCTTCTCAAGGTCGCATAGGATAGTTGGTATCTTGTCTCTAAGATGCTCCAAAGCATCTATCCTGATATTCCTACTACAGAGTTCCACGAAGAATTGTCCCAACTCGCAAGCTGCTGCATATAAGTCGTATGCCCAATCCTCTAAGGATAACAGGTAAAACCCTTTGAAGTAGGATGTGGCATTCATGAATTTTCAACCCTTGTACCTTGTTTCCATCTGCACTGACTCTCCTTTCAGGGTTGAAAGCAAATCCATGTGGGAATCTCACATGTGACAGTACCTCGCAGAATTCTTTTCTTTTTACCGTGTCCAAGACGTACATAGCTGGTGCCATATCCCGTGGTTTACCTTCATCTTGCACCTTCAAATCCTTTCGATACCCAGTGTGTCAAATCAATCCTAGATTTTAAGGTATCTTTCGTATTGCCTTCAATATTAAGAAGTGTGCCGATAATGCTGTCACATATATTTTTCTCGATGTGCATCACATCAAGATTATGCCGCAGATCCAAATCTTTCCAATACTCCAAGTCCCACAAAGTGGACCTGCGGGTAAACACGCTTCCTTTTCTCGCTACCATTACCAGGATGGTTTCTTGGTGTAATATGCCTGACCTTCTCTAATTCCACTTGCAACTCATCGGCGGTGAGCCTCTTTGGCGCATCACGATTTTCATGCTTTGCATTGAACACATGCCTTCGGTATTTTCTAGGATGCGGCTTGTCCTTGGCAAGGAAACGGCGATGTCCAATGTAACATATCTTGCTAAGTATTGTGTATGACAGCGGATTCCTGTCACAGCGAACACATGCATTGTAACCATGTGTCATTCGCCCTGACATAGTGCCCAAAGCCGGATAATCATGGATGCACCAAATTATAACAGCACGCAGAAAGAAATCAGCTAGTGGGCTGCTATATAGGTCTTGAGTGAGAACACCCTTCCATAGCTGTTGAAGTTCCTCCACAAGAGGCTCCATGAACAAATGAAAATCCTTTCCAGGACTTTTTGGACCTGGGATGAGCAAGGCCATCATGTAGTTTGATTCTTTGGTGCAGACATTTGGAGGCATCCTCTTCACGACATTAGAATGCCACAGTACATCCTCTCTTGTTTCAGCATCATGAAACAACCTCTGCAATCTTGGTGTAATTGGAAAATGTCTCAGAACATTATGAGGAATCCTCTTCACGACATTGCCATCTTTCCATCTTGATGATTTGCGTTTCGGGCATTCACTTAAGTTGGCACAATCCTTCCAGAACAGAACACAATTATTCTTACAAACATGGATCATATCATATCCAATTCCAACTGCACGAAGGAAATTCTTCATTTCTTGTAGGTGTGTAGCAGCTCAGACGCTTGTCTGGGAAAGATTCGCGAGAAAGCATCCAACATCGCATCGAATGATTTGTTGGTCATCCGCTCAGATGTCTTCACCTGAAGAAAGGTGACCATAGCTGAGAATACTGACAGCTTATTTCCTGGGGTGACAGCAACGTTGCATTGTCCCAACATGTGGGCCCACCATTTTTCTTCTGCAAGTGAAAGTTCACGGAATGCACAAGCATTTCGTAGCATTGTTTCAATGTTGGTCAAAATCACTGGCTCCGCCACCACCACCACCTCCTCCTCTTCCACCTGAGCATCAGGCAAATCAAGATGGTGATCTGCTGCTTCCACGTAGTCAATAACATTGACGTTCATAGCTTCACCATGATGAACCCACCTAGTATATGTGACCGACATCCTATACAAGTGTAGATGATTTTGCACAGGTTGATCGGGGTCTTGTAACTGAATTCATACAACTGCTACACGGGCAGAGCACATCTGATTTCGGACCACCGTACTAAGCTCTGATAAAGTTCATGAAGTTTTCAACCCCCTCAACATATGCAAGAATCTTCGAGCAGAAGTTATCCAAGTCATGTCCACTGTTAGACATACACATTAGTTCTTCTATTAGATATTACAGGGAAAACATATATGCTTTTTTATGAAGTCCAAATTAGGTGCCAAAAAAAACCTAGGTTGATGTCTAAAGCTATGGCAAGATATTTGGACGAGCAGATCTAAGTAACGAAATATATGTAAAGCTAATTCAGCAAACATATTTGAGTGCCAAATTATGGCAGGTTGTTTCAGCAGTCAATGAGGCCAAGCACATAGCCATCGAACTATTGAAGGCCATCGCAGCAACAAAGATCGAGTATAAAACGGTGTAGAGCTATTTCACCTAACAGATTGGCTACTAGACCATGGCAATCTACATCACAATAAATATATGGCAGGATATTTTAGCAACTAATCGGCCTTGGCATGCCATCTCAGCTAAGAAGATTGAGTGCAGAAAGGGGCAAGGAAGCTTCTTAAGCAGAGCATATTGACAGTAAACTAGTTTGGCAAACAGTGAGATTAAAAGCGTCTATCAGCTAACATTCAGCACTACACCAACATGAACGGGGCCTCAGTCTAGAATGCGCGTACCGTGGGAGAAGCTGACCGCCGTGCGTCTCCACACGAACGTCGCCAGGCCGGTGGCGGCGCCGACCGTCGCGCCCACAAGAACGTAGCTGCAGGTGGCGGTAGCGGCTAGAGGACGATACCACGAGATCGCATTGTGGAGCGAGAGGATCGCCGTACCACGGCGCCGACGTATCGGCGCGACGGGGAGGGCGGCTTTGGCGAAGCGAATGGAGTGGAGGGGGACAGGGGGAAGGGGGGTTTGGGGAATATTATTGTCTAGTTGGCCGAAGGGCGGTTCAATCGGATTTGGGGGGGATTTTTGGGTGTGGGGGGGGGGGGGGGGGAGGATTTCCGCGCGGGGGGCGGGGGGAGTTTGGCGCATGGTCGGTTTCACCAAGTGCAGTCCCACGGGTCAGTGAAGAGGCAAGCGAAGCGCTTTCCGCTTTCACGTGAGCCGTGTGCAGGACCGAACGTGTGTGGGGTGCAATGCGACGGCAATGACGAAGTCTTTGTGAGTGTACCGCCTTTTTTCCTTTTAAACTATGTGCTTTGCCCCCTCAAAAAAAATTTGTTGCTTCGCGCGATCCATCGATACTACTACTAGTAATCCGGTAATCCCGACTAAAACGGCGCGACCGGGTCTTTTCCCGCGCGATATGCTGGGATGTTGGCTTAGTTGAGTTTTTAGGACAAGTAATGCTACACCTACGTAATCCCAGTTACGTAATTGACGTAATGTGAAACGTGTGAGCTGTTGATTGTAGATTGGGGGGAGGGAGGGGCCCACCACCATGAAAATCAGGGGAGGAGAGAGAGAGGCAATTTACGTTAACCCTTTCGTAGGTTCCCATAGATGTAGAAAGATGTGAAATGCGTGAATGTGTAGTGGACGTACTATTGGAGTGCCTAAGATAATTTGTGTATGTATAGACCCTATGTGTTTATTTTACTTCGCATGTTAGATTTGTCTTGGTTCAATAAAAAGCAGAGTTGGTGATGATGGTGTGCCTGTCATCCTGCAATATAGGCCATCCGATCTATATCTAACGGATAGGAAGGAAACTATGACAATTTACCCGCACTCCTCTCCACATTTGCAGATAAGGCTTTCCCTCGTTCATCCTTCTCTCCCACAAGATCTTGATCTTCCATGCAACGCACGGGCATCTTGCTAGTACTCCTACAATATGTATATTATTGTGAAAGTTCATATACACCGGCCGAGATTAATGCAAACACGACAGATTTTCATTACATTTCGAACTTTTATAGGACAAAAAAATAAAAGAAACCCGACACTAAACCTATTCTATGGCGGTGACCGACGTCCTCCATCTGTGATCTCCATGTACGGGGGCGGGGTTCAAGACCCATGAAGTGAAGGTGCGGTCTCCGGCGAGGAAAAGTAGAACACGGGAGACGGACCGGCCAGTTGGCACACCATGCCCTGCCGCCTCCCATGCCCTACTCATCCTCGGAGGAGTCCCCGACCTCGGCGGTGCCGGATGTTGGACGGCGGCAAGTAGGACGGGTGGCTGACGGTGCTCCCGTCGTCGACCGCCAGCGTGGCCATTCCTTATGCGGCGACTTGAGCGAGGGCGGCGACCTCGAGCTCCATCCCCGAAGACAAGCTCTCCCGCAGAGCGTTCGCACTTGCGATCATGGCGGATGTGGTTCCAGGTAGGAGGACGATGCACTCTGGTGTGGAGGTTAGCTGGGCGTTGCCGCTTTAAGTAGCGCATTCCGGTGGAGCCAAGCGTCCTGGTGCGTCATTATGTCACCGGAGTTGGTTCCTCGGGCACCGAGCCTCTTAACGACGGCATACAGACGGACGGCATGAATGCGGGCAGCTGGCGCCGGCTGGGAACGCATCGCGCGATAGCGTGATGGACGAGGGTTTTTGGTGTGCCAGGGTAGTCAGCTGCGGTCGTGGCAACGTTGGAGATGCCCTTTGCTCACATGCGATCAACGCATGTCATTGAAAAGCAAGACGACCCGGCATGGTCTCAGGTCCAGAGGATGCAGTTGGCCGCGCTACACCACTCCACGAATGCGTCGCGGCGCCCCGTGCATCCTCGACAAGCCGGGTGTTGGGGTGTGTTTGGATTGTGGCCAAAGTGCACCTTACC
Organism: Aegilops bicornis; assembly: GCA_021605145.1. Classification (NCBI taxonomy): domain Eukaryota; kingdom Viridiplantae; phylum Streptophyta; class Magnoliopsida; order Poales; family Poaceae; genus Aegilops; species Aegilops bicornis. The sequence goes on along the minus strand of CM038671.1, from coordinate 425,463,120 downwards.
AAAATTTTGGTCATGACCCAAAGATTGGTCTTTGTTTGGATGATTGCCATTTTTTTGGCATGCCAACGAACTCTAGCCAACTCTAGTTCATTTTTCCTGCCAATGTCGGCCAAATCATGGGCAACCAATACCTCAACCAAAATTTTGGTCATGACCCAAAGATTGGTCTTTGTTTGGATGGTTGCCATTTCTTTGGCATGCCAATGAACTCTAGCCAACTCTAGTTCATTTTTCTTGCCAATGTCTGCCAAATCATGGGCAACCAATACCTCTACCAAAATTTTGGCTACCCAATGCTTTGATGGGGCAACCTTGGGCACAAACCAAACATACCGTTGGTCGTGCCACAGCACTAACGCCACCCTCGGCATTACATCGAAACCGACCGTGTCTAGCGACGATATAAGCGTGTCGCTCACCGTGGTCGCCGTGTCTGTGAGGGCGTGGCCGAGCTGCGCCCCATTATTGGCCCGAACGCCCCACATGAACGGTTGTCGGTGGCGAGGAGGTCGTGGGCCAGCTCCTCCATTGGACTAGTCTGCGCTACGTTGTCTCGACGGGTGTGCCCCACATGTCTGTTTCCTTGTTTTCCCGGCCATATTCGAAAGGCCGATTGTTCGCATTGCGCATTAGGCCTTTCACTATGTAGGCCAAGCGAGACAACTTATTGTTTATTTGAGCCGTTCAAGTATAATCATGTGGCGTTTGCTTATTTCTCATTCCTCTCCAACCCTCTTCTCCATCGATCATGTCACCCTCCAGTCGAATCCATCCTCCCGCATGCCTCATTTGAACATTCCGCCGAGTGTCATTCGCATGTACCCACCCTAGTCCTCTTTCAATAGATCTCCGGACCCCGAGATGAAATCGAGAGGGAACGAGTGGGGGCACGTGATACCTAAGGCGGATTCAAAATTTTGAACCGGTGATCATAACATCCGCAAATCATATATAAAGGGTATTCAATGTTCGTTTCGTTTTTGAACGTACAATATACTCCCTCCTATCCTTTCTAGTTTACATATAAGTTTTATGTGTAGTCAAAGTATCTCTACTTTGATAAAAAAGGTATCAACATTCAACAACGCCCAATCAATATTGTTAGAGTAAATGACGTACTCCTAGATTTGTACTCGAGATGGTTTCCAATTTGACTATTGACAAGATTAATAATACATGAGATGTATAATGTGAAAATTATATCATTGGAAACTCCTTTCACATACGATTTTGATCGTATGCTTTGTGTAAGTTGCATGTCATATATTATTACTCTAACATTTGGTCAAAGTTAGCCTCGAAAAACGCATTGACCCTATATGCTTTGTGTAAATTGCATGTCATATATTATTACTCTAACATTTGTGTAAGTTGCATGTCATATATTATTACTCTAACATTTGGTCAAAGTAGTATAGTGGAAGTGGATCCTCGGCGTAGGTATCCCTGCCTTACCCTCCCTTTCGGTCACTTCTTGGCGGACCCCATGCTTGCTAGGCCCCGCATGTCGGTTACTCAATGGGTTCGCCACGCCGTGGATCCTCATCCGTAGTATACTCCCTCTGTTTTATTTACTCCGCATAAAGCGGAGGGAGTGGTGGTATAATAAATGACGCGGGCGGGGAGGGAGGGACGTCGGTTTGCTCTCAACTGCGGTCCCACAAGCGAGCGAAAAACGCAAGACGTAGCACGTTCCATTCGGTGAGCGACGTGAGGGTCCAGCGTGCGGGCTACAACGCTAACGCCGATAAGAGCGATTTATAGTCAAAACCGATTGACCGGTCGTCACGGAACCACTATTCACACCGTAACCTTCATCGCCGTCCCCACGCCAGCCACTGCCCTAAAACCACACCAAATCTCCAGCCCATCCCCCCACCTTTCGATCCCCTAGCCCGCATCAAGCGTCCCCTAGTTCGTCGGAAAGCCATGGTGCGCCGCAAGATCACTTACTACAAGATGCTGACGCCAGAGCGCCGCGCAGAAATCGCGGTGGCGGTCGGCACCACAGACCTCCGTTCCCAAGCTCGCTTTGCGGTGGGCCAATCCCCGAGTTCTCTGGAGCCAAGATACGAGGAGGAGGAAGCTGATCCAATGTTTGGCGGAGGTCGCGGCGCAGAAGGCCCCCGATGGGTATGAGACGATGGACGTCGACTTCGTGCCGGCGTCCGAGTCCCCCATGGTGCAGGCGGACCAGCGGTTCAACATGGCGATACTAAAGGAGGACCGGGAGGCAGAGGCTCAACTCGACGCGGAGCGTGCGCATGCCGCTGCCATCGAGGCTCTCTTGCAGGCGGAACCGGATGTCGTGGATGTGAACCGGGCGGCGGAGGCTCAACTTGAGGCGGAGCGCTCGGATGCCGCTGCCATCGAGGCCCTCCTGCAGGCGGAACCGGACGTCCTGGACTTGAACCAGGCAGCAGAGGCTCGACTCGACGCAGAGCGCGCGGATGCCGCTCTCATCGACGCCCTCCTGCAGGAGGAACCGGACGTCCTAGACTTGAACCGGGCGGCGGAGGCTCGACTCGATGTGGAGCGCGCGGATGCCGCTGCCATCGAGGCCCTCCTGCAGGCGGAACCGGACGTCCTCGACTTGAACTGGGCTGTGCTCTCGTCCGTGCAGAGCGCCCTCACGCTCCGCTTGAACGAGTAGCTGGAGGCCGAGGACAACCACGGTGCGGAGACACGCGTCGGTAGCGACGGCTGGTTCGCGCCGGTAGCCAAAGACGACGAGGCCATCTCTTTCCGCGAGCAGTGATAGTTTTTCTTTATGTTGTTGTTTTCATGGATCTTTTGCTGTGTAAAAACATACATTTGTTATACAAGTCTCCTGACTTGGGTCAGTGTACCATTTCAGGCGGTTGGATGAATATCCTACGTCTCCTGACCCTTCTTTCCTTCTTCCCCACCTCTTCTTCTTCCCCAATAGACCACCGCACGGGCCGTATGGATACTCCCCAACATGCGGTTGGATAAACATACTCTATGAACGAAAATTATGTGTCAGCGATAGGATGGCTGAGTTTGGTTTGTTCACATGCGACAAGACGTGTCAGTGAGGGTGCGTTCCCGTGGTTGGGTTTTGCGGCGTGCAGGAAGCGGTATGTGAGGGTGCGGTGCGACCGCGGCGTGCATGAGCGACCGTGTGAGGGTGCGGTGCGACCCATGGCGTGCAAGGAAGCGACCGTGTGAGGGTGCGACCCGTGACAACCGTGCGCAAGTGTACCTCCTTCTCATTTTGAAAACTTGCAAGCTTGGCAAAAATGTGTGGCGAAGTTTGGCAATGCAAGGCCTAGACCCAAACAGGATAAGTACGTACGTACTAGGAGTACTAGTGTTAAAAAAGAAAGGCGGGTTTCCTTCGCGGGATTTAATCGATACAAATCCTCGTTTCACGTGTCAATTAATGCGTATTTTTTTCTCCAAAGACCAAAGAGCTAACCACCTCAGTCCTCATCGCTTGATTAATGCAGCGCCATGCAAACCAACCTTCTCACTTCCGCATGCATGCAGGAGATATTAATGTCCTTGGTTGCTAACCCCATCAATTTTGCCTAGATTAGTGTTAGTGGCCCTTTGCAAATTGTAATTTTGATATACTGGCCTTGTGTAGAAAAAAATGGAGGTAGTAACTATATTTGACTTCCTTCCCCATTGCGGTGACATTGATGATATCTTTGTTTTGGTGGTTTGGCGAAGTGCGTTCGACGGAGAACACCATTGAGGGAGACCACGGTAAGTCGTTCACAAGTGCCGCCTGCAAGCCAAGACAACCGCCTTATTTGCATCCAGGAAGTCCTTTACTAGTACTACTAGGAGTACTAGTGCGGTGAGATGGCTTCTCGAAGAAGACGATGGAGAAGCGGAGTCAGAGAAGAGTGAAATGATAGTTGCTTCGTCCGTGCTTTGTGATTTGATGCCTCACTGCTTTGTGATTTGTGATAGAAGGGACAGGGAGTAGAATCTGTGCTCTATATTGTACTACATGCGTCCAAGCATGGGAGAAAGAGGAGAGACGTTGCATTTTTCTATTCCTTCAATCAATCAATCAGGGAGCTTTGGTTCCATCTTTTTGGCTTTGGCAACACCGTCCACAATGGTTCCCACGATGCCAAAAGCTATTTTCACATTTGGCTACACATTGTGGATGCCCTTAACCATACCACTTGGTTTTTCTCCTGTGTGCTATCTATACAAATCTCAATTATATTGATCTAAAAAATTATAGAATCGAGATTAGTAAAAAGGAGGTGATTTTGCCGCGCGGATGGCGGGGGAGGTTTCTTATTTGAGCAATGCCACATCAATGTAATGGTTTATGTAAAGTTATGAACTGATGTGATGTGGGACTATTTGATTGGATTAAAGGAGAGGATTAGGCCCACCCCACCTGAAAATTAGGTGGGCATATATAGATTAGATCGAAAGTATACGTAGCAGCTACGTAGCCCTTTGTAAGTCTAGGATTAGGCTTCTTATTTTCGGAGGACGTTGTCCTGGCGGTTTGCTAACATGTGGTCCCACGTGTCAGTGCTTTACCAAGCCAATCCGCGTCCCACATGAGGCAGAACAACGGTAGAAGCAACACGTGGTTAAGTTGAAGAAGATGAGGGAGAAGCGGATTCAGCAACGAGTGAAATGATGGTTGCTTCGTCCCTCCAACTTAATCAAGGGAAAGGTGCAGCTTTATGATTTGACGCCTCATTGCTCATTACTATGCCGGGCGCCATGGTAGGGTGCTCCACCTGGCTGCTTTCTGCCTTGTATTCGGTATGGCACGTGGACCCGGTAGCTTGATGTCCCACATGTCGGCGAAAGGGACTAGAAGATTTATGAAAGCGAGCGCTCCACTCTTACAACGGAGGAGTAGGCGACACGACGGCCCAGTGAACTGTCACTTGTACTGTATAGTACTATAGTTTTTTCATTTCGTACGAACCATCGATACAAACCCGATTAAACAGGAAAGGGCGGGATTTTTCCCGCGCGGTAGATGATACTGGCCATACATTTCAAAGACAATTTTAATGTATGCAAATTGAATAATTATAAGTAATAATATGATATCTAGTAAAACTAACAACACATATGATTTATTGTGTTAGAGTGTAGTAGTAGTGCTGTATTGCATAGTTGTTAGATGTAACATGCGAGAACGTGTAGAGATGTAGTTTTGGAGGCCTACAGAGAGAAAGCATAATACGGTCACCGAACTTCAGAATAAGCTGATTACGGTCACTATATACGTTTTGCGGTGATTATACGGTCACTTGCTCACAGTTCAGCATCGGATTGCACTCTGTTGACCGACCAAATAGTATTTGTGGCGCCATGTTGACTAGTTAAATTGACCACGTTCCTTGTGGTACCACCTGTCAGTTTGCATAGGCAAAAGGTCAGATAAACACAAATTTACGCAGGCGCGACAAGGCTCCAACCCGTGCGCGGGAATCACCTGGTTGTGCATGTGTCTGTTAGAGCCTGATGTGTGCGGATGCACGTGTAGGTTGAGCACTTGAGCGTGAGAGTGTGTGTTGGTCGTGTGGTGTACTGGTGTGTGCATGCATGCGTGCGTGTGTGCGTGTGAGTGTTGCGTGCATGCGTGTGAGTGTTGCGTGCGTGCGTGGCTGAGTGTGTACGTGTGAGTGTTGCGTGCGTGCGTGGGTGCATGTGTTTGTGTGAGTGTTGCGTGGATGCAGTTCGTGTGCATGCGTGCGTGTGTGTATAATCACCACACCAGCTCCTATGTGTTAAAATAGACGGCTAAGCATACCAATACAAGGCCACCTTGTCCGCTGTGCCCGCGGTCATGACTTCGAACCACCGTCGAAATATTTTTTTTGTCGTTAGTTTTCATTCTTACTAGCAAGATGCCCGTGCGTTGCACGTAACATCAAGATGCATTTGTATGACTTGTTTATCTTTTGAGAGAAAAGGATGAACGAGGGAAGGCCTTATTTGCAAATGTGGAGAGGTGTGTGGGTACCTTTTTGCAAAATTGCCATAGTTTCTTTCCTATCCTTCAGATATAAATCGGACGGCCTATATTGCAGGATGGCAGGCACACCATCATCACCAACTCTGTTTTTTATAAGAGTGTATGTATTTTATAAGAGTGTAGATGTAGAGTAGATACAAGTCGACAGGTGGGCACGATGGTAGTGAGATAATGTGATGCAACACTAGAGGTGCCACGTGGAGCGTTTAATTGGTCAACTAGTCATGTCATGAGCAAATACAGAGTTGTATGGTGAGCCCGTGATCGTATAATAACCACTAAACGTAAATGGTGACCGTAATGAGTGGATTCTCAAGTCCAATGTACGATCGTGCTTTCGCTTCAAATACAATGGTCGTCATTGCATATATCGCGAGAGAAAGATGAAACATGCGTGAATTTTCTGGGGGCTTACTTTTAGAGGACCTGGAGATAGTTTTGTGTGCATACATGAAAGGGGCGTACATGGGGGCATGCGATGGAGAGAGAGATGCTCTTCGTTTCTCTTTATTATGACTAACTTTGTATATAGTATAAAAATATACAAATTCATAGTGCGGAATAAATATCATTGTGGGCACCATGCAATGCAAATTAGCGTCTGTACTCCTCCATATAACTTTGTAATGTTGTATATATGTAGAAACTCTAAAATAATTTTTTGGCTACACTTTATTCAAAAGGAATGTTGTATGCGAAATAAACGTGAAGAGAGGGCTTTTTAGATCAATGGGGTACGTGATGTAACATGTGTGAATGTGTTGTTGATGCATTTTTGGTGGGGCCTAGAGAGGTATGTGTGTGTATTACGTATTCGAGAGAGTCATGGATAGAGGGGCCGACGGGGGCGTGGGAGAGATAGCACGAGAAATAAGAGTGGTCTAGAGAGAGATAGAGACGGATATGACGTCATGACAAGAGATTCCATTCCCTTGAGTGTGTATATGCAAGGGGGGAGGGAATAGAGGCACTAGGAGAAATTTTCTGTGTGTGTGGTGTTTGTGTTGGTATGTGTGGGTGTGAGAAGATAATGAGACGTGGGGGCAGAGGGTGTGTCTCCGCGTGAGGTCCGGTGGGTCGAGGTGAGGCCCTTCGTTCGGTCCCGTCCTGCGCCACATTGGTCGGCCCGTGACGCATTTAGGAAGACCCATGGATGACTAGTCGTACAAGACAAAGATAGCAGAATTGTGAAGGACTCTGTGTCCACTGACAAAGCCGGCTAGGATTTGTAACCCTAGGTTCTCGGACTAAGGTAACCCCTTTATCTCTCGATATTACTATTCATCCAACCTAACTTTAAGGGGCATCCTCTGAGAATGCTCGCTAGAATCATACTGCCGATTAGGAAGATAGGTGTGAGACAATGCGTGAGAGACAGGCGTAAAGATAATGTGCGTACATGAGACACGTAGGCAGGTCCATGTATATAGAAAGGGTCGATGAGGATTGTGCATGTGTATGTTTGCGAGAGGAAGAGTGCTTGTGATAAAGGTTAGTGAAAACAGTTGTAAATGGTTACGAGAGGGAGGGAGGGTTATATCTAGAGCATGTGTGCGAGAAAGACACCCCGGGAGAGTGTGTGAGCATGTGTGAGAGACCACCGATGGAGAGTGAAACTACATGTAAAAGACTGCTCTACACATTGATTAAAGATATAAATTGTATCCAAATATTAGGATGGGATCATGATATTTGCAATTCAGCGTAAGGAGCGGTCATTGATCCATCGTACATCTCGATTCTATCGAATTTGAGCATGTCTATGTTATTATTCGACACAATTGATCCACATAGTTAGTATTTTGAACTCTGCATAATGCATCGCTTTAGCAATCGAATATAAACGTGAGTATAGTTCATGTTGTGTGTGTAAAGCACATTATACATATGAAAGTTACACAATGGACATTATAAATAGCTACTACCTATGAACTAGCATACATTTGAATTCAACTTAAGGTGGTTTAAAAAATCGAATTCAACATGAAGTCCATTCAATTATTTGAATTTGATATCATGGCATTTGTAAACCATACCTAAATTATGGGGGCACCAATCTTTGCTCTGATTTTGTACATAATAGCATATGTAGTCGTGTACAAAATAGATTCAAATTTAGCTCCTCCATTCCAAAATAATCGTAGTTATAGGATTTTCAAGTGTCAAAATTTCAAAAAGAAGCGGATAATTTAATGAGGTTTTCAAACATACAAGGTCAAATATAACGTTGTCTATTTAGGTCAATCCTCATAGTTCAAGAGTACTCTAAACCGTGTGAGACCAATGTTTGGTAGTACAAGGAAATTACTTTTCTAATAACTCCGACCCGTGAAACCTACTGGCCCGACGTCCAAAGGTCTAAACTGGGGTAGGTTTGTAGCTTCATCTAGACGTCACGCAACCGCATCCGAAAAACATTCATACACAATGGCCGCCTAAGCACACATTCACGCGGCCGAAATCGCTCCCGCCCACTATTTGGGACACAGGATTACCATCCTACCCCGACCCATGATGAGCCTAAAATTTAAGAGGAGGCAAAGTTTGTACTTTCCCAAATTTCAAACAAGCGCCCCATCTTCCGCTCAAAAGAGCCAAAACAAGCGCGTCCCAGATCGAAACATGGTTCCCCCCACCCGTCCGATTCCCCATTCGTACTCCATGGGCGCCAAAACTACCTCTCCACTAGCCGCGAAACCCTGGCGTCCTCCATCCGCCACCCCATCCCACCCATCAACCGCCGCCCTCCTCCATCACGCCGGAGCCGATACCCCGACGTCATCATCCACTGCAACCTCAACCGCAACGCCCTCCACGGCTAGTAGGTCAAGCCGAGGCCGAGCCGTCTGCACCGAGCCGTTCAACCACGCCGTCCTGCGCCTCACCGCTGCCGCCCAATCTCGCCACCCTCCACCGCGCGGAGCTGTTCTCGCACGCCTTCCTTCGCCGCCTCGGATCTGCTTCCCCTCCGCCGACATACGGCCACGACAACACAGTCAACAATTTGGCCATGGGTTCGTCCAAGCCTGCACCCTCCAGAACATCGATTTCCCCGATAAAAAGAAGAAAATCAGCGCGACATGTGGAGAGAACATCGGTTTCCCGGTAAAAAGAAGAAGATCGGCGCGACATGTGGAGGTGACCACACCGGCAACCGAAAAAGGTACTCCTCTTCCCTTATTCGTGCAAATCTTACGTTTCTGCTTGCACGGTATTCATCCCACGTAAGACACTAGTTGATCGCTTCTTCTTGATACTAGATGTTCCTAGTAACTCGTGATGCACAAGGTTTCTCCTCATATACTATTTCACCTTAGCTAGAGGTCCGTCGCCCCCTGAATTTCAATTTCTGGCCAGTTGATTCCAAATTAACGGAAGCATTCCCCGGCGTAACAGGCGCTAGTACGCCTATTACATCCGGGAAGCAGCACCTTGGTGTTTATCTTAGGGACGTGTGCGGCCTAGATGTCGGAGTAAATGACCACGGGTAGCCTAGCCGGCTCCCCCTGGGACTTCTGAAAAAATTACAAGCCAATCAAGCCATCCAACATCCAAGACGCAGGGCCGCCATCCCCCGGCCGGCTGCCCCTTAGGCCGGCTGTCAGGAGGCGGCCTGGTCCCAAAACCTACAGGAAGAAGGCCACAAGAGGGTCGGCTTCCAAGGAGCCGGCTGCCAAAGGGCCGACTCCACAAAGCCGGCCTCCTAGCAAGCGGCCAAGGCCGCACCCTCAGAATCTGCACCCACATAACGGTGATGAGACGGGGCGTGGCTACAGTGAAGCCTGCCACCCCGCATCCGTGCGCAGCGTGGCTACAAAGATCTGTGACGAGGTGGCCATCACCCGTCCGGCTGGCATCATGTTACCATGTTGACCATGACATCACCCACGACAGTTGTCAAGACGACCAGCAGAGCGGGGCCCTTCCGGTCAGAGAGATGCCCGAAGGCGGCTCGGCCTCCCCCAGTCGGCCTGAGATATGGCCGGCTTCCCATAGCCGGCTTGTTCCCTCCCTCGAAGGAAGCGCCTCATTAAGGAGACAAGACGAGGTGAGACTACAGTGATCGCCGCCAAGGCGGCGGCACTGTAGCCATGCTTACCCCGACAAAGCCCTCACATCGCCGATTGAGGCAACAAGAATCAGCCCCGACAAGGCCCTCGGTGGGGCCAGCTTGTCGACCAAGAAGCCCGGCGGGACCACGGTCGGCGGGCCCTGCCAGCGGAGAAGCCGGCGAGCAAAGACACTGACGGCTAGGGGCCGCGCTACCGGGATTACCATTGTACCCACGGTGGGTAGGCCTATATAACCCCAGGCACCCATGCAAAGGGTTGATCTCTTAGAGTTTCAGACACCACATAGAGGGAAGAGGAGAGCTAGCCGTGCCCTTCTTCTTCCTCTCACGAACAGCTCAAGGAGCCTCTTGTAGCCACTCGTTCATCTAGTGATCATGCGGAGACCCCGCAGAGCAGCAGTAGGGGTGTTATCTCCACGGAGAGCCCCGAAGCTGGGTAAGATTCGCCGGCATGCATGTCTTTGCCTCATCCCGTTTCCAGGCACCAGCGACGTCTTATTGGTTCCCACAATGATAAGCCACCCGTTGGCATATGTCACACCTACCACCCGACATTTGGCGCCCACCGTGGGGCCAGGTGCACCGTCGTCCCGAGACCTGTTCTGGACAGGAACCCTCTTCCTCCCCCGCGGGCGTAGCCAGCCCGGCACGCCCGATGGCGCTTGCCCCAACGAGCTGCAAGGCGTCGGCCGACGCTGGGGCGAGCTGCCTCGCCGACCTTCTTGGCGAGGCTCAGATCTCCGACGAGCCCGCATCCGACGCGGGCACAGGCTGCCTCGAGAGCCACCTCGTCAGCCTCCTCGACCAACTCCACGTCTCCAGCGAGCCTGCTGTGGATTTGGAGTCGGTTGGCTCCACCGACCCAGTGCTTGTCGACTCCGACACAGCATCGCTCGATGCTTTCCCCACCAACGTTGTGATCTTCAATGACCCGCTCCCCCAAGCCGACAGCTGTGGCAGTGCCATCACCGAGGTGCTGGTCATTAGTCACAGTGGCCCCTCTGGCGAGAATGCCCACGACGCCCTGCAAGCGGCGCTGCACGACCTGTCCGCCCCTCTCCCGGCCGACGCCAACGCCGAGGCACTGGAGGAGCGCCGTCTCGCCCTCCACGCGGAGGGCCAGAGGATAACTTCCATGAGACGCCTCACTGAGGCCCACCAGCGCGAAGTCGACCGCGCCGCCTTTGGCACGCCGCCTCCCGACGGGCCAAGCCGAATCGGTGTCGTCAAGAAACGCGGCGCAGTCATCGCCGACATGCTGGGAGTGGACCGCCCAGTGTACGCGACGCCCCTCGAGAACCTACGCGCCGCCCAGGCGGCCGTAGAAGAGCTGAACGGACTAGGGCCCGATGAGCTCCCCCATATGGCTAGGCGCATCCAGCAACTGATTGGCGCGGCCGCAGAGCGGCATGAAGACAACGCTCATGCTGAAAGCCCTCCCCCACGCCGAGAGCACGGCGTGACATCACGCACGCCGACTGCGGGCAACGCCCGCGCACGGCGAGAAAAGGAGCCGGCTGCCAGCCGCAGCCGAACCCGGATCTCCATCGAGCGCGACGCAGAAGGTCGTCCTCGAGCCGTGGAGCGGCGAGGCAACCCACCCCATCCTCCGCCTCTCGGGGAAAGATATCCCACCCCGCCGCCTGTCACGCATCCGACTCTCAGCGGCCGACTAGGCCGCCGCAAAGGGCTCGGCGAAAACGACGCCCGCCACCGGATCGACTGCCTAGCGCGATCCCTGGCATTGGAATAAGAAGACGATGTCGGTCCGCCTTTGCTTGCCCCCGTGATCCGCTGACGAGCCCTTCCCTAAAGGGTTCTCGCTCCCAAGAGACACGCCTAAGTACAACGGCTCCGTGAAGCCGAGGATTGGCCGATCGACTACTCCACCACAGTCAGCATAGCTTAACGACAACAAAGCGTTGTCCGTGAAATATGTGCCCCTCATGCTTCGTGGCACGGCACGAACTCCGCTCAACAGCCTCTCAAGCCGTATAACATCAACAGCTGGCTAGACTTCACCAAGCCTTCATCCGCAACTTCACCAAAGACTTCCTACAAGCGGGCTCCCAAGCCCAGACAACTCTCTTTGTGCGTACAAGGACCCACCGAGTCGACTCGCGACTACCTCACACGTTGGGCCGAGCTCCGCAATTCCTGCGAGGGGGTGCACGAGGTTCAAGCCATAGAGTACTTCACCGCCGGGTGCCGAGAGGGCACCCTCCTCAAGCACAAGCTTCTCTACGATGAGCCGACTACCCTCGACGAGCTACTAGTCATAGCAGACATAAGCACGCCACCGACTCCTCGATGAAGACCGAGCTCCGGTGGACGCCCGGAAGGTACTCAAACCGTTTCAAAACGCCGGGCCGGCGACTCCACCGACGTCCATACCAGAATGACAACAAGCGCAAGGGCCCAATGTCGCCTCCAACCCGGTCGGCAGTGGCCACCGTCGAAGACGAGCAACCCGAGGGGCGGCCCGCGCCCAAGAAGCCGAAGGGCGGCAGGCCGACTTGGCAGCCGGCTTTCTCCTACGAGCAAGCCCTCGACGCCCCTTGCAAGTTCCACAGCGGCGCGAAGCCGTCCAACCATACGACCCAGAAATGCCACTGGCTCACCCGAATCACCAAAGGCGAAGGGTTGGTGCCGCCTCCGCCAGCTGGACAGCCGCCTCCGGCTCCCCAACAGCCGGCCGCTCGACCAGCAGTCGGGACCATCCAAGACGAGTTCCCCAATGAGCATGCCGCCTACGTCGTCTTCACAAGCCAGCCTGAAGACCGGTGCAGCCGGCGCCGACAGCACCAAGAAGTCAACGCGGTTGCCTCCAACAACCCCGAGTACATGCACTAGTCAGAAAGGCCAATCAGCTGGAGCCGGGCCGACCACCCAGAGGTGATGCCGTCCCCGGGCTCTTATGCATTGGTTTTGGAGGCAACCCTAGCAACGGACATGCTTGCTGCCCGATTCTCCAGCCAGACCGATAGATGGCGGAGCAGCATAAACATCCTTAACCGAGACACAATGGAGAAGCTAAACATCAATGCCAAGCACCTCAAGCCAATCCGGACCGTGTTCAATGGCATTGTAACCGTCCTTACCAGCTCACCAATCGACAAGATCAAGATAGATGTTCTCTTTGGAGACAAGGATCATTTCCGCCGAGAAGCAATCTGGTTTGAAGTGGTGGACCTTGAGAGCCTCTATCATGCACTGCTTGGCCGACCTGCTCTGGCCAAGTTCATGGCTGTACCCCACTACGCCTACCTCAAGATGAAGATGCCAAGTACCAAGGGCATCATCACCATAGCCGGCGATTACAAGAAATCCTCCAAGTGCGCTGCAGCCAGCAGCCGGCTGGCCGAGTCCCTTGTGATTGCTGAAGAGAAGAAGATATTGGACCGAGTCGTGGCCATGGCCGGCAAGCAGCCAACTTTGTCCCCCGACCCCAAGGAATATGATGCCCAAGGTTATTTCCAGCTGGCCAAAGAAACAAAGAAGATACCTCTGGACCCAGAGCACCCGGAAAGGTTTGCCGTCATTGGGGCAAACCTGGACAGCAAATAGGAAGGCGAGCTCGTCGATTTCCTCCATGAGAATCGGGACATCTTTGCATGGTCCCCCAAGGACATGTCGGATGTTCCGAAGGAATTCGCCGAGCACAAGCTACACGTCCGAGCGGACGCAAAGCCAGTCAAGCAGCCCCTCTGCCGGCTGTCAGAGGAGAAGAGAAGGATTGTAGGAGAAGAGATAGCCCGGCTCTTGGCAGCCGGCTTCATAATGGAGGTGTTCTTTCCGGAATGGCTTGCCAACCCGGTCCTCGTGCTGAAAAAGAATAACAAGTGGCGCATGTGTATAGACTACACAAGCCTCAAGAAAGCCTGCCCCAAAGATCCCTTCGCCTTGCCAAGGATTGATCAAGTGATAGACTCCACAGCCGGATGCGAGCTGCTGAGTTTCTTGGATGCCTACTCAGGCTACCACCAGATAAGTTGGACCCGTCGATCGCTGAAGACCGCCTTCATCACGCCCATTCGAGCTTTACATTACGACTATGACATTCGGCTTGAGAAATGCCGGTGCCACTTTTCAGCGTTGCATGCAGAAATGCCTCCTCAAGCAACTCGGCAGAAATGCCCACGTCTATGTAGATGATATCATGGTGAAGACGGAGAAGCGCGGCACTTTGTTAGAAGACCTCAAGGAAACATTTGAGAACATGCGTTGGTTTCAGATCAAGCTCAACCCCGAGAAATGTGTGTTCGGAGTGCCAGTCGGCCAGCTTCTAGGCTTCCTGGTCTCCGAACGCGACATTGAATGCAACCCAGTAAAGATCAAAGCCATTGAGAGAATTGAGATTCCCACCAAGCTGCGAGACGTCCAGAAGTTTACCGGGTGCCTCCCCGAACTGCTTCATCGGCCGGCTTGGAGAAAAGGCTCTCCCCCTCTACCGACTCATGAAGAAAACCACTCACTTCGAGTGGAATGACCAAGCCGACCAAGATTTTCATGAGCTAAAGAAGATGCTTGCCGTGCTGCCTGTCTTGGCGGTGTCGACTGAGAAAGAGCCCATGCTCCTTTATATTGCCGCCACCAGCCGGGTGGTCAGCACCGTCATCGTGGTCCAGCACCCAGAAGAAGGCCGAGCTCAGCCAGTCCAGAGACCGGTGTATTACTTAAGAGAAGTACTGTCCACCTCGAAGAAGAACTACCCGCATTACCAGAAGATGTGCTATGGCGTGTACTTCGCCGCCAAGAAGCTGAAGCCCTACTTTCAAGAGCACCCAATCAAGGTCGTATGCACCGCCCGGCCGCCGAGATCATACTCAGCGGGACGATGTCGGCGGGTGGCAAAATGGGCCATTGAGCTGGCCCCTTACACGATCTTCTACCAGCCTCGCACCGCCATCAAGTCCCAAGCATTGGCCGACTTCCTCATCGACTGGGTCGAGACCCAGTACCTGCCGCCGGCTCCCGACTCCACTCATTGGCGGATGCACTTCGACGGGTCCAAGATGCGCACCGGCTTGGGAGCCGGCATCATCCTCACCTCTCCCAAAGGCGAAAAACTCAGATACACATTGCAAATTAACTTTGCCGCCTCCAACAATGTGGCCGAGTACGAGGCACTCATACACGGGCTCACAGCTAGCCAAAGAGCTCGGCATCCGCCGGATCACGTGCTATGGCGACTTCGGATTTGGTGGTCCAAAGTCATCTGGCGACCGGGATGCCAAGGACGCAAACATGGCAACCTACCGCTTCCTCGTTCAGCAAATAAGCGGGTACTTTGAAGGATGCGAGTTTCTCCATGTGCCACGGGGCCGACAACGAGCAAGCAGATGCCCTGGCACGAATAGGCTCAACTCGACAAGCTATACCAACCGGCGTCTCTCTCCAACGCCTCCTCAAGCCGTCTATCAAGCCATCTCCAGAATCCGACTCCATCTTCGTGCCGCCTAACCCCGACGCAGCCGGATCCGGCTTGGGGAGCCAAGCAGGCGGCCCGGGGACTTCGATAGGCGGCTCGGGGACTGCCATAGTCGCACCCAGCCCGGGGACTTCAGAACCCGGCCCGGGGACTACGGTAGTCGGCCCGGGGACTGCATCAACACCACAGGCGGTGGCCAACTCCAGCTCTTCATCACCCAGCCCACCCGCCCTGGTTGCAGTAGCCGTGTTGGCTATAGAAGAAGTCACAGCTCCATCATGGGCTCAGCCCATCCTTAACTTCCTGGTAAACATAGAACTGCCGGCTGACGAGATTGCGGCAAGACAAGTCCAACACCGAGCCGGAGCATATACAATTGCTAACAGAGAGCTCGTCAGACGCAGTGTCACTGGAGTCTTCCAGCGCTGCGTCGAGCCAGAGAAGGGCATATCAATCCTCAAGGACATTCACCAAGGCGAATGCGGCCACCACGTAGCCTCAAGATCCTCGTTGCCAAAGCTTTCCGCCATGGATTCTTTTGGCCGATCGCTTTGGACGACACCAAGGATTTGGTCAAACATTACAAAGGGTGCCAAGTCTTCATCTCCAAGCACCACCTGCCGGCTTCGGCACTCAAGACCATTCCCCTCACCTGGCCTTTTGCCGTCTGGGGACTGGACATGGTGGGCCCATTCAAGACGGCGCGCGGCGGCATGACACACTTGCTTGTTGCCGTGGATAAATTTACCAAGTGGATCAAAGCAAAGCCGATTAATAAGCTGAACGGGCCGACTGCCGTGACATTCATCGCAGACATTACAACTTGGTACGGCGTGCCACACAGCATCATCACCGACAACGACACGAATTTTGCCAAGGGATCATTGGCACGTTTCTGCGCAACGCAGGGCATCCGACTGGACCTAGCGTCCGTTGCCCACCCGCAGTCAAACGGTCAAGTTGAGCGAACCAACGGCCTCATCCTTTCCGGCATCAAGCCCCGATCGTCGTAAGCATCGAGCGTTCGCCGGCTGTTGGCTCGACGAGCTGTCCGGTCAGTCCTTCTCGAGTCTGCGCACTACACCGAACAAGTCAACCGGCTTCACCCCTTTCTTCCTTGTATACGGTGCCGAGGCTGTCATCCCAACTGACATCGAGTTCGACTCGCCTCGGGTGACCATGTACACGGAAGCAGAGGCCAAAGAAGCACGAGAAGACAGCGTCGACCTGCTGGAAGAAAGCCGGCTGTTAGCCCTCAGCCGGTATGCCATCTACCAAAGAGGGTTTGGCGCCACCACAGCCGAAAGGTCAAGCCAAGATCCTTCCAAGAGGGTGACCTTGTGCTCCGGCTGATCCAGTGAACAGCCGGCCAGCACAAGCTCTCGGCCCCTTGGGAAGGCCCCTTCGTCATCAGCAGAGCATTGGGAAACGACTCCTACTACCTGATCGACGCGCAGAAGCCGAAGGCACGAAAGAGAGATGATTCCGGCAAGGAGTCGGAACGACCATGGAACGCCAACCTCCTCCGAAGATTTCTGCTTGAAATGCAGTATGTATCACGCTACCTTTTGTACTAAGTATGAGACAATGGGCCCCCGAGGAGCACTCGGGGACTGCCACCTTTTATCTATGAATGACGAGTATCATGCTTATGATTTTGTCATTACACTCTTCCTCCTCGTCCGGCACCGGGTTCGACTAGTCGGCCCGGGGACTGGCTGCCTTGAGTTATATTCAAGTTCCACCTGAAGTCAGACAAGTAGTGTGCCGGCACCCGAGCCCTCTCTTGTCAAAAGTCGCAGCTCGAAGAACCGACTGTCCGGCTGGCAAGAGTCAATGGCAGGAAAGGATGCCCACACGAAAAATGGCTAAGGACAAATGAACTCGTATAACAAAAGCCGGCTTCCTCCCACCGCCGACCGGCTACCACAGTAGCCGGCCGGCCGGCTTCCCATTCCACCTTGCCACAATCCAAGAAAGCTAAAGTACTTGCCTTCCCACAAATAGCCAAGTTCCTCCCCAAACCACAGATCGCAAGCAGCCGCTCGGTACAGAAGGCGGCGACCAAGGGAAGGCGGCAAAGGAAACAGCCTAAGGATAAAAAGCAAATTCGAATGGAAGCCAAACACATGCATAATTATATTTACACAAAAGCCTTCAAAAGGCCGGCATTCAACAAAGTTTGAATACACCCCCAGTGGGTGGAACTGCGCAAATTTAATAAAAGTTGTTCAAGGAGCAACAACAGGAAAGCAAGAACGGTAGATCAGGCCAAGGGAGCGACAGGCGAGTCGGGCAGGTCGGCAGAGGCGGCAGTGCTGGCCGGAGGAGTGGCCGGTTGACGAGTCTCGGCCTGATCATCACCCCTGGCAGGCGGTGCGCTAGCGTGCGCCTCGTTGCTGGAGGCACGATCAGGCTGAATCTGGCTGGTCGCTTCGCCGTCGGGCACGACGTCTTCGCCACCCTCCTCTTCTTCGTCTTCGCCTTCGTCGCTGGAAGCAATCTCCTCCGCCGAGTCCTCACCTTCCGCCGGGTTCAGCCCGAACCACTCCTCCGGCCGGGCGACGCCGTTGTCATTCACTTCAGGAGCAAAAATGATGGTGTCAGTATACTCGGCGATAGCCGAGGCGTGCTGGATGATAGCCGGCCGCACCGCCACCAGCTCCTCGCCGCCTCCGCCTCCAATCGCCATTGGCGCAAGCTCAGCCCGAGATACCAGAGCCCGAACGAACTTGGCGCCTACCGCACCGGACCGGCAGCGGAGGCCTTCCAGCCTCGGCTGCCAACCGCAACCTCCGGCAGTCGGCAGTCCGACTGGGGGTACGGGGAATCACCTCGCCAGGCCAGAGAGCGGTCAGCACTTGCGCCCCGGCACGCTGAAGCCGGCGGAGCATTCGGTGAGCCGGCTGCAGCCGGGCCTGGATCGCCAAGAGCTGCTCCTCAAGCGTCCGGCTGGCATCTGGCGCGATCTCAACCCCTGCTTGTCGGCGTGCCTCGCGGTGGGCCTCGATGGCTTGGCTGGCAGCGACGGAGTAACCGGGAAAGTAATCTGCGTAAAGAGCAAAGAAACAGCACAAAAACCAGAAGATGAACAAGAGGGCAAGGAGCAAGCAAAGGGGTGAAAAGGAAGGCGGCTTACCATCAATCAGATCCTCAATCCGTCCATAGCCCTCACTCAGCGCTTGCCTCGCTTCAGCCCAGCCCGCCGCCTCGGTCTCGAACTCGGCCTTAAGGGCGGCCTCGCTGTCCTGCGCCTCCTTCAGGGCCGCCTTATGGCTCTCCTCCTGGTCGGCCAGTCTCTTGGCCAGGCGGTCGCGTTCCTGGGCCAAGGCGCCGCACTCAGCCTCCTTGGCGCGAAGGGCGGACTGGGCCCCGCCTAGCTGCTCCCTCAAGTCAGCACTAGCCTCTGCAAGCGTGGAGAAAAAGGAAAAATCAATAAGGACGAAGTCGTCGGGGAAGATCCGACCCGATTGCTCAGCAATCGGCCCGAATCTCGGGGACTACACCCAGCAGGTACTGACGCCTCACATGAGATAAAAGAAACAAAGCACTCACTCCGGCTATTAGTCGGTCGGCCTTTTGGCTCATCTCCACGGGCACAGGAGTTGAAGGCAGCCGCACGGAGATTGTGATACTCCTGAAAATCAGACTGAGTGCGAATAAGAATAAGATGGCCGCCAAGGCCTGCTAAAAAGTTCCAAGCCGCCTGCCCAGCAGCCGACTCGAAACTCGGGGATTACACCCGGTGGGTACCGACGCCGCCTTACGGAAGAAATCAAAAAAGAAATCGACCAAGGCTAGAAGACTCACCCGGATGACCGCGCGCGTAGCGAGAAACTCATGGGTGTACCGTTGCAGGGAAGCGGCCTGGGTCTGAAGCCGTCGTCGGACCTCCTACGCCGCCATGTTCACCTCGGTCGTTCCACCGCTGGGCGTCCACTCTGACGTGCTCGTGCTGGCCGCCTCCAGGTCTTGAGCCGTCGAGCTGGCGCCCGCAGCTATTTGTGGCTCCGGCGCTGAGGACGCCTCTCCCGCGCACCGGCAAGGCGGCGACTGCACCACAAGATCCGCCCCCACTGCTGACTCACCCCGGCCGGCTGCTCAGGCGCCGTAGCAGGTTGGCCGCCTTGGCCCGCTCTAGTCGGTGCCGGCTGTGGCACCTCCCCCAGGATCGTCATGTCATCCTCCCTCCTCTCCATCACCGGCTGGTCGCGGTCGGCTTCCTCCGGCGGAGGCACGGGGATGTTGGGAGCCATGGCGCAAAGAGGAATGACGAGCTGCGGAGGCTGATTGCGCAGAGCCTCCACCTCCCTATCTGCGGCCGCGGCTTCCGCCTGGGCCTTGGCCGTCGCGTCGGCTTGTGCCTCGGCCGACTTCTCCGCCGCCTCCTGGACTGGCCTCCGCTCCGCCGCCTCCCGCTCCTCCCGCGCCTCTCGCGTGTTCCGCTCCGTTGCCTCCATGAGGTCGGCACGGGGATCCACGCGGCGGGAGATCGAAGACCCTCCTGTCGGTCCGACTATGGAGGCGGCGTCAACCCGTTCAAGGGAAAGCGGCGCCTGCTTCAAAGAATCAAGAAGACGGCTTAGATGAGCCTCAACCAAAGAAGACAACAAAAATGTACGAGACATCCAACACTTACGCCGAGACCGCCTGTGGCTGCTTCACCACCTTGCGGAAGCGGGCCACTTTCACGGCCGCCGCCTCGCTTGGTCGCCGCCATGAGCGCTTAGGTTTTTCGCCGCTGCCGAAGAGACCCGCCCGCCCGACGCTTTTGGCGCTTACCACCGAGCAGCTGGCGCGGCAGAAGGTCCTGTGCCTTGGCGATCGGTCGCCGGCTGGCAGCGTGGGATCGCCTTGGCTTCGTCATCATCCGGCCAGTCCCCGAAGCCGGCCGTGAGCTCGGGGCCGCCTGCCTCTCCTCCGGCTCTGTCTATTGCGTCGTCCATGGTGGTCGCCCCTAGATCTGGGTCGTCGGGGTCGTCCATCGTGCGGTCGGCCATAACCGGCGCTCGCCTGCGGCCCAGCGCCCGGTCGAAGAAGGGGGTTCTGCTCAAAGACAAGCCGACTAGTCAAGAGTCGGCCGTCGCGAAGCCGGCAACAAAAGAAGAAGAAAGTAAAGAAAACTCACCACAGGCGGGGGCTCAGCTCGAGAATACGGCGCCTTGACATACTGCCACTCCTCAGTGAGCTTGCAGTTGGAGATGTAATTCACCATGTAAGATACCTCGCCACGAGGCATCTCTCTGGTGCTCAGCCGGCATGGGTCGAAGCGGCCGCTCATCTGGAAGATCATGCGCGCCGGGCTTTGAGCGGGAGCACCCGGCGCCCACGGCGGCAGCGACCAGGTCGGCCCCACCAAGCCCTTCGATTGGATCATCACCCGAGCCGGGTGACGGCGCGCATCTGCCAGGAGAGTGACCGGCTCGGAAGGACCAAGACGACCGCCTCAGCGGCGGGCCGCCACGAAGCCGGCAGATTCAAGTAGTCGCCTATGCAGGCGACGTTCTTCACGTAGAAGTATGATTTACGCGAGCTTCACCGATCGGATCAGCGGGATAGGCGGAAAGGGGTTGTTGTCGGCTGTCCTCCGCTTGGCGATGAAGGCGCCACGGGCGAGCACACCAAGGAGACGGTGCCGAGCTTACCTTTGGAAGAACTCCCCAAAGAGCTCAAGGGTGGGGAGGACTCCAAGAAAACCCTCGCACAGGGTGATTTAAGGCTCGACAACAAAGATCACCGTGTTGGGGGTGAGGTGATGCGGCTGGAGATGATAGAACTTCGAGGAAGGAGCGGAAGAACCTGGCCCCGGCGGCCGAGGTCACAGCAGCAAAGGCGAAGGAAGATAACCCGCTCGCCCTCCTCCGGTGCCGGCGAAACCTCCGCCTCTAGCGCGAGGCGGGTCTTCACGAGGTCCTCGCCCGGCAACCGCCGCGTCTTGCAAAGCCAATCGATGTGGTCTTCATGGACGTTGGAGCCATCCCACGAGCTAGACAGCGCCATGGGAGCAAGAGTAAATGAGAGAGGCACGGCGGCGGAGAGAGCACAACCACGCTAAGGAGGAACCGCGGCAAGCCAAGAGGGTTGGCGGCGAGCGGGCGGCAGTGGTGAGAGGCTGCGGGCGGAAGAAAGGAGAAGGAGGTAGAAAGAAGGGTGGAGCGAGGCGGCGTGCGGCGTCTGCTGCTCCCCTCCTCCCCTACTTGGGCTCGGCGGCCGGAGCCGAGGAGGCAAGGCGTGGGGGAACGTCGGATTAACTGCGCCCACTCCCCCCACGTCCCGCGATTATTGCGCCCTAAAGGCATGCTGAAACCGCCGCGGGAAGGCGAGCTGTCCGTTCGGGCCGCAGAGGATCCGCACTTGGGCCGAGGCCTAGGAATGTTGGGCCACGGCCCACGGCGTCCCGTCAGCAGCGTGTCAGGCAGGCCTTTCGCCACGTGGCGCCTGGTGGCGCCTTGGTCAACGCGTGATTCGGCGCGCGTTCTCACCTTCTGGCTGCAGAACTTCCCGAAGACGGCACACCCGCTCAAGTCCGGCTCCTAGCTGCCGACTCCTTAGGATAGGAAGCTGATCGAGCTTCTCGTCCTCCTTTCAGCCTCGAAGCTCAGTCAGCTTCGGGGACTACTGTCGGAGTAAATGACCACGGGTAGCCTAGCCGGCTCACCCTGGGACTTCTGAAAAAAATACAAGCCAATCAAGCCATCCAACATCCAAGACGCAGGGCCGCCTTCCCCCGGCCGGCTGCCCCTTAGGGCCGGTTGTCAGAGGCAGCCCGCCCCAAAACCTCTGGGAAGAAGGCCACAAGAGGGCCGGCTTCCAAGGAGCTGGCTGCCAAAGGCCGACTCCACAAAGCCAGCCTCCAAAGCGTGCCAAGGCCGCACCTCGAAATCTGCACCCACATAACGGTGATGACGGGCGTGGCTGCAAGTGAAGCTCGCCACCCCGCATCCCGGAGCGCTGCAGGCTACAAAGCCGTGCACGAGGCGGCCATCACCCGTCCGGCGCGACACTGTTACCATGTTGACCATGACATCACCCACGACAGGCTGTCAGTACGACCCGCAGGCGGCGGGGCCCTCCGGTCAGAGAGATGCACGAAGGCGGCTCGGCCTCCCCCAGTCGGCCTGAGATATGGCCGGCTTCCCATAGCCGGCTTGTTCCCTCCCTCGAAGGAAGCGCCTCATTAAGGAGACAAGACGAGGTGAGACTACAGTGATCGCCGCCAAGGCGGCGGCACTGTAGCCATGCTTACCCCGACAAAGCCCTCGTCATCAGGATTGAGGCAACAAGACCGACCCGACAAGGCCCTCGGGTGGGGCCAGCTTTGTCGACCAAGAAGCCAGTGGCGGGACCCACTAGTCGGCGGGCCCCAGCTGCCGGGCGGAGAAGCCAAGTAGCGAAGACACTGATGGCTAGGCCCGCGCCACCGGATTACTATTGTACCCACAGGGTAGGCCTATATAAACCCCCCAAGGCACCCATGCAAAGGGTTGATCTCTTAGAGTTTCAGACACCACATAGAGGGAAGAGGAGAGCTAGCCGTGCCCTTCTTCTTCCTCTCACCGAACAGCTCAAGGAGCCTCTTGTAGCCACTCGTTCATCTAGTGATCATGCGGAGACCCCGCAGAGCAGCAGTAGGGGTGTTATCTGCACGGAGAGCCCCGAAGCTGGGTAAGATTCGCCGGCGTGCATGTCTTCCCTCATCCCGTTTCCAGGCACCGGCGACGTCTTATTGGCTCCCACAATTATAAGCCACCCGTTGGCATATGTCGCACCTACCACCCGACACTAGAGCTACTGGTGTCTGATCTGGAGATCGGCCAGGATTAAAGGGATGGCATGGGGGCGCTGCCAAGAACGGCGGTGGTGTGAGGTCGATGGGAGGGCGGGGCGACGGAGGCACGGGTCTGGGCCGGTGGTCGCTGGCGGTTCAAGAAAGATCGTCAACAAAGGATCGGCGGGAGGTAGACGAAGGCCATCTGCCTGTTCCTTATAGATCGTGACGGTTCATTAAAAAAATCGATCGACCTATTTATTTTCAAATGATCGTTATCTTAGATATGACCACATGTGGTGGTGTCTTTGAGGAGTACCTGCATTTCCGTGCTCATATATTACAAAATCATACGGAGTAGAATCTAATTTTGTTTGCCATGCAATGTTGTAGTGCTATCATATGTCTCCTGTCATTTATTTTTCAGCCACCGCTATCTCGCTACTTTTTACAAAGGCACTAGTTCTCGCACACACTTCACCCATACTCTCACCGTTGTGTTTTTATGTAAGGGTATTTCAGACCACTGCCTTGACAGTAAAAAGAGAAGAGAGAAGTCGCTCCAGCGTGGTATGCGGCTAGGCCAGACACGTTTCAAGGCTTTAAAGGGTGTAGTGTCAGCAGATGGAGACGGGGAACGTAGCTCTAGAGTTGATGAACCACCATCCCAGGTGCTTGCTTTAACTTCGTGGTGTCATATGTGGTTGCATGTTCCATATGGTGTCTAGATTGTATTCGAAAGGCCAAAGTCGGTAAGATAAGGAAATATATTTTTTTTACATGAACCACCATCCCGTGAGCACCAGAAGACAAATAGCTAGTCGTATTGGCCGAGCCATGAAAAGCTCAAAGAAAGATAGGCATCACCGAAGCCAACTAAAAAGCTGCGATGGTGGCGAAGCAGCCCACCTCCCACCGTGCTCTCGTGTCCTAGATGATCATGCTCATCACTCCACCGGATGTCTAGCTTGTATTGCTTCCAATTTGGTTAAATTGCATCCGCTTAGCTTACACATTATACCTTTGAATATGACATGCCATTCAGCTTCTGGTACATCCTAGGACATCTGTGTATTAACCCTGTTCTTACATCAAACTAATGTTCTTGTGTATCCCTCATCAATCACTTATGACGAGGCAGGCAGGCAAGGGGACTACTCCTCATTTAAAGAATGCAGCATCAGCCTCCCGACATGATTGTCAAGAAACAGAAATGCTAGATGAAGATAGTGAACGTAGCTCTGTAGTTGATTACTGCATTTCCCCTACACTAGCATCGCAGGTGTTTGCTCTAACTTGGCAGCGTGATATGTGGTTGCATGTTGCATATGGTGTCTAGATTGAAATTCTTCCAATCTGGTTAAACTGTATGTGCTAGTCTGCTTAGCTTATACATTATACCTGTTAATGTGACATGCCTTCCTGTATTTAGTACATAGTACATCTGTCTATTAAGCATGTCCTTACATAAAACTATTGTTTTTTTGTATCCCGCATCAATCAACATGACGAGACACCTTTAGTATATGCAGTGCGATATTAGTTGCATCTTTCATATGATTTATAGCATGCGCAGCTTCTAATTTGTTGAAATTCCATTTATGATGGGACGCTTTTAACTTGGCGAGTCATATTGGTTGCATCTTTCATGTGGTGTCTAGCTTGCATTGCTTCTTATTTGCTGGAATGGTTTACGCTTAGTTTACACAAACAGTTGTGAACATGCCATGTCGTCTGTTTTTCGTACATATTCCATCCCGGTATCATGTGTTTGCCTTACATCAAAGTAGTGATTGTCAAGATTATCATGCATGAATGAGTTACAAGAGAGAATTTTATTGCTTTTTCTTGTCGGTTTTACTTGACAATTCAAAATCAATAAAGCGGAAGGAAGTTAGCAAGGCATTGGATAAAGGTGCTCCTTCTGAACGGAGGGCCTCTACAGTTTCTACTCCTCCACACCCCCAAGATGATTTCCAAGACAACACATGCATAGACACTCAACAAAGCTGTGTTTATGATGAGCACGTCTCCCTAGTGCGGCATCACCTGTACTCCCTCTAACTTGGCAATTTATATGTGGTTGCATGTTATGTGTGATGTCTAGCTTGTATTGCTTCTAATTTTGTTGAATTCCATCTGCTTACTTTACACATTATACTTGAATAAGACACGTGTTCCTGCTTTCTAGAACATACAATATCTGTCTATCACACCATGTTCTTACATCAAATTACTCTTGTTGTGTAACCTGCAACAATCACTTATCATAAGACACGTTTGACTTCGGTGTGATATAGGTTACATCTCACATTCTTTTCTAGCTTGTACTACTAATTTGTTGAAATGGCACTTATGACGAGACAGTTTTAACTTGGTAGAGTGATATTTGTTGCATCTTTCATATGGTGTCTAGCTTTCATTGTTTCTAATTTGTTGAAACGCCTTATCCTTAGTTTACACATCATAAGCTGTGAATATGCAATGCCGTGAATATGCCATGGCACTAATGACAAGAGACCTCTAACATGGTAGTGTGATGTTGTTTGCATCTTGCATATGATTTATTTCTTGTACTGCTTCACATTTGTTTAAACGCCATTTATGATGAGACACTGTTAACTTGGCAGAGCGATATTGTAGCATATTTC
This sequence comes from Aegilops bicornis, assembly GCA_021605145.1. Taxonomy (NCBI): domain Eukaryota; kingdom Viridiplantae; phylum Streptophyta; class Magnoliopsida; order Poales; family Poaceae; genus Aegilops; species Aegilops bicornis. The sequence goes on along the minus strand of CM038671.1, from coordinate 425,437,200 downwards.
ATATGGTGTCTACCTTCCATTGCATTGCTTCTAATTTGGTGAAATGTCTTCTTCTTAGTTTACACATCATAGTTACAAGTTATCTCTTCCGTCCTGTTTTTCATACATATTACATCCTCCTATCATGTGGTTGTCTAACATCAAAGTTCGGTTCGTCTGCATCATGCATCAATTTGTTCTGAAGAACTAAATTGTTATTCGTTTTTCTTGCCGGCTTGACTTAACATGGCACAGAGAAATAAGAAGAAACACACAATGGCAGGGAATGAGAAGCGGATGAATCCTGCAGATTCTCGCCGGGTAATCGATGGTGCAATAGAAGGTCAAAGTCCAGCGGAAAATTCTACAAACACGACATCCCATGCTACACGAGTTACAAAAAAAGCCAAACAGAAACAAATAGCTGCCACCAAACAAGCAGAGACAACCCTAGTTCTTGCAACACCTACCACAGTACTACCAGCTGCGACGTACTCATGCGCCAACTGAGCTAGCAACACGTTCCCAAGCTCCCTTGCCACCTGACACTACTTCCCAAGTACTCGTGACACAAGATGAGTTGGCAATATCAGATGAACCTTGTGAGCTTCAACAACAAGAAGGTAGTTGATGGAGTCAAGTTACAGTTGCATGCTTCTTAATATGCAGTCTCACAGTTTGATGTACACTAACACTTCCTATGTTTGTTGTTGGACTAGCACCTAGGCGCAAGAGGAAACAAACATCAGGGATAATTCTCGATAGGTTAACTAAATCTAGAGGAGGAAGAATGGAGATCCGTTTTGAGGCAGGTTTAAAAAGGCCACGTGATGCTACAGAGTCAGCCAAGTTAGTATCGAGAGGAGCGGTTGTCGTTAGGTGTCATGTACGTATCCTCCCAACATGGATTCAAGACAGGAATGGCAAAGACGAAACCCAGTTCAACACCTTCCTCGACCATTTATCCGTAAGTATGGTTATGTATGGAAACTAGTAATATCGTCTTGCTCTGTCCAATACTTTCTAGGTTGTTGATCTTGAGACTCCCATAATTTTCAACAGATGAGGTTCAAGTTGGATAGCCAAGATGATGCAACTGACAAGCTTGCACCCTTGTTTTCAAGTCCGCTCGCAACATTATCGTGATAACTTGAGGAAAACTCACTTTGAAGGCAAGGCTAATAAAGTGAACTTGCCCAAACATCTCCAGTGAAAAATATATCTGATGAAGATGGAGAGGCCTCGTTAAACACCGGTCCGATCCAAGTATCGTGTACATTATATATATGTCATCAGATCACATGTTGAAGTCCTATTTACGCATGTGCCACACAAATCTATCTTCTTGTAGGTGAACTGTTCAAAGAACAAGGTCAACTGTACAAAAGTGAAATTCCAACAGACGACAGGATCTCGTAGCTATATTGCACACTGCGAGGCTCTTGTAATTAGCTGCTATTTCACTCTTTTCGCTGTACCATATTATCAGATCTATATTGACTTGTTCCAAATGCAGAGGAAAGCCCGCAAGGACCAAAAAGTACCTGAACCAAATGTTGTGGAAATCTTCAAGGACCTGCTACACCAAAGAAGAAGAAGGGCATGACTACACGAGTCAAAGCCATTGTTGTAAGTCCTTAATCCTCATGCCTTTAACTACTACTTACTCTGACTTGTGCCTTGAACTGCATGGTTTGCAACCAATGTCTATTACTCTTTTCAATTTTATACACAATTGTCTTAGCATATCATTGCACCTTACAAGGTTTAAAAGAGACGAGTGATGTTCCTTTGATCTTGACCCGTAATCTAGTTTACGTCTTTGGACTTGCCTGCATAACGTTACAATTGTACAATTGCCTGTTTATGCGTTCTCGGTTGTTTTGTGATATGAATGATGTCATACTATGCTTACCGTATTATAAACTTCGTCTCTTTATCCTTAGCCCTCAATACAATGTGAAGAAATAGACAATACATTAGCGATGGTACATGGTCATATGTTTGGAACCTGGTTTTATTATGTAGTTTGCAATAAAATACAACTAATATTTTACATGGGTCCACCAGAATAAGTTCTGTATATAGACCAAAGCTATTTTGTTTGGTTTTGCTGCCTCCTTAATATCTTACGCTCGGTACTACTAATGTAAAACCTCAACTTTTCGGTGAGCTATCGAAAAAATGGTGGAACCGCCACCTTTCCTCGAAGGTGACGAGGCAACTATAACCGCAATGTCAGCTCTTCTTTGCCTGGTCAAGACTGTCCACTAACAGTGCCAAAAGCACGTTCTTGCGTAATACTGGGTTGGTTGTTAAGGCAATATCGCCCAAACTGCCTCAGGATCAAGATATGCAAGCTCAAAGCAATGTTGTATCTGCGCTCTAGACACAAGTCCATTCCCTAACAGAGACCCTTTGTGAAACAAGGAGAAACATTTCTCAATGTCGTCAAGATATGCATGGTTTTGAAACCAGACTATCAGACATTTTCTATGTTGTTCAGAGTCTAGGGAAATGAAGGCGAGGGTTATGGTGCTCCATCGGACAATACAACATGAAAACGTAACGGTCGGGTCAAATGAATCGAGCTTTTGAACTTACGGTGGTGCATTTATTCCGCTAGACTATTAAGTTTTATGCCAATCTTCCTTTTGTTATATAGTTGTAATTTGTTTTGGTGCGATACAAAATTTATTCTTAACGTGCAACCACCGGCTGAAGAAAACAGCAAGCCATTTTTGTATAGTGTAGGGTGTTCCCTATATTTGCATTGGTGGCGACCTTTGATGCGAGTGGATCTAATCTGTGCAATCGCCTTAATAGCCTAGCGTTAGTTTCGGCCTTATTTATTTCCTAGTCTTTTTTTTCCCTGGTTTGCTAGTGGCCGCAACTACCATGGGCCATATATGGGCCGTAGGATCCATGGGTCTCCTACGGGCCGTCGATAAATGGGCCTGTAATCGGTGGGCCTCGGGCCGTCGGATAAATGGGACTACATGGGCCATAATCGGGCGTAATTGGTATCGGCCCAGCACGGTAACAGACCGTTAACATGCCGTAGGACAGCAAAGGCTTAATTCTGTCACAGGCATAATGGGTCGTTAATGGGCCAGAATATAGGATGGGCTGGAAACGGCGCAACGGGTTAACATGCCAGAAACGGGCCGACTCTGGCCATGGGCCGAATTTGGCCCATTAGAGTAACAGGCCAGTAACGGGCCGACTCTTGCCATGGGCCGAATTTGGCCCATTAGGGGAAACGGCCAGTAACGGGCCGACTCTTGCCATGGGCCGAATTTGGTCCATTAGGGGAACAGGCCAGTAACGGGCCGAAAGTAATCGAGGGCCGAAAGTAATCGAGGGCCGAAAAGGATCCCAAGAACGTATGGGCCGTCAATAGGCCGAAAGCTAACATGGGCTGGAAACGGCCCATGTAAATCACGGGCCGTTAACGGGTATAAAGAAAATTACTGTTCATTATGGGCTAGAGTCACCGTGGGCCCGTAAAGGGCCGAAAGATACGAATGCCTCATATGGGCCGAAAGACGTCGTGGGCCATACATGGGCCGAAAGTGAAATGGGTTGGTGTTATATTCAATGGCCCACATGACGTTGTTGGGCCGATTTCCTTTAGGGCCTAACAGGCCGTGAGTTAACGGGCCATAAAATGGGCTATTTGCGAAGAGACCGTTAACAGGCTTTTCATGGGCCAGCCCGTTAACTTTTGACCAAGTCAAACGGGCCGGCTTTGAAAGCTAAATGGGCCACTATTGGGCCGTGCCACGTTTCGACATATCATAGGCGCCTATCTGACCCACTGACGATCTGACACGTGTTTCGTTCGGCCAATAAGAATTTTACACATGGAAATTTCCCATTGGTCGGGGCTGTTAACGGGTTATCGGATCCAAAACCCGACCCGATAGCTTAACGGCGTTCCGTTATGGTGGATGCCACGTGTCGGTCAACCTTGACGAAAGCACTTCTGTGACGCGTGATTTATCGTCATGGAAGTGGACACTTCCGTGATGATAATTTTGGCAATGTCATGGAACACTTCTACGACAACACATGTATGACTATCTTGATTCTGTCATAAATTTGTCATGGATGTACATGCATGACAGAAAACGTGACCTACTGTGACAAACACGTATCATCACGGAAGTGTATTTTTTTTGTAGTGTCTGCTGGAACGTGCGGGGATTGAACGATCCCTCGAAGAAGAAGGCTGTGCGAGAGTTTGTGGCAGAAGCTAACGTGAGCCTAGTCTGCCTGCAAAAAACTAGGATGAATGTAATGAACCAATATGATGTGATGCAGTGTGTTGGGCCATCTTTTGATTGTTTTTAGTACCTCCTGGCATCGGAGACTTGTGGTGGGATCCTACTTGCTTAGGATACCACCACTCTTGTGGTGGATAATGTGGTGCTGGACTCGCACAACATCACCGGGAGGGTGACCACCAAGGAGGACAGCACCTGGTGGCTCACGGGAGTGTACGGCCCCTAGAGCAATGATGATAAATTTCTCTTCCTTAATGAGTTGTGTGCACAGCGCGCCCTGTGCCCAGGCAAATGGATTCTTATGGGTGACTCTAACATGATCCTTCGAGCTAGCGAGAAGAGCAACACGAATCTCAACAGAAACACCATGAAATACTTCAGGAGATTTGTGGATGACATGGAGTTAAAGGAGATCTACATGCATGGCAGGAGCTTCACTTGGTCCAACGAGAGAGACACACCAACCATGACCAAAATTGACCGCGTCCTGGTGTCGGTGGATTGGGAACTAAACTACACTGACTGCCTTCTGCAAGCTTTCTCGTCTGGTGTTTCGGACCACGCCCCGCTGCATCTCTCCACGAGCGCCATGGGCTCCCCTAAGCGCAGATTCCGATTCGAGATGTTCTTGACCAAGTTGGAAGGCTTTGAGTAGGCCATCCGGGACGGATGCAACTGTGACGCTCACATTGTTGACCCTTTCAAGAGGCTCGACGCCCTTTTCAGAAACTCGTCAAGGGCACTGCAAGCTTGGGGACAGAGGAAGGTGGGGAACGTCAAGGTGTCCATGGCGGTTGCTAACTGGGTGATCTTCAAACTCGATCAGGCGCAGGAAGCCAGGCAGTTGTCTCCCGAGGAACTTTGGCTCCATCGCACGCTGAATGGAGCACTGCTAGGTTTGGCCTCCCTAGAAAGAACTATCCAACGGCACAGCTCGAGGATTCGCTTGCTCCAGGCAGGTGATGCAAATTCCAAACTGTTTCAAGCGATGGCCAATGTCAAGAGATGCAAAAACTTCATCCCCTACATCAAGCTTCACGATGAGATCATATCATATCAGATGAGGAAGGAGGACGCTATCACTGCTGCTTATGAGCGCATCCTCGGACAGGACAAGGTGCGAGACTTCACCCTCAACCTGCAGTTCCTGGGCATGGATTCGGTTAATCTTCACGAGCTGGACCAGATGTTCACGGAAGAGGAGGTGTGGGAGGCGATCAAAGAGATGCCCCCTGATCATGCGCCGGGGCCCGATGGGTTCATCGGGGCTTTTTACCACAAAGACTGGCCCATTATCAAGGGTGACATCATGGCAGGTATTCACAAGCTATATGTGGGCGACGGCCGAGGGTTTGGCAAGCTGAACAAAGCCCTAATCGTGCTCATTCCCAAGAAACCTGGCGCCGAGGAGATTGGCGACTACCATCCCATCAGTTTGCCACACAGCTTTGCCAAGCTCTTCGCGAAGCTACTGGCCATTAGAGCGCGTCACAGAATGAAGGAGATCATCACGGTTAACCAGTCGGCCTTCATATTGGGGAGGAGCATTCACGACAATTTCCTCCTAGTGTGGCAAGTGGCGTGCAAGATACACTCAAGGAAAGAGAAAGGTGTGTTCCTCAAGCTTGATATCTCTCGAGCGTTTGACTCCCTGTCTTGGCCGTTTCTCTTCCAAGTCCTCCCACAAAAAGGCTTTGGCTCTGCCTAGATCAGATGGGTTGTGATCCTACTTCAAACGGCCTCCACTAGGGTGTTGGTGAATGGCTCTTCAGGCAGAAGTTCCGCACATGCGTGTGGTCTACACCAGGGGGATTCCGTTTCCCCCCTCCTGTTCGTCATCGTGATGGAAGCTTTGTCGGTGCTTTTCACTAAGGGATTGCAAGAAGGGGCGATCAGCTCTTTTACTGGGATAACTGCTACCCAAAGACTGTCTATCTACAAGGACGATGTCGCCCTCTTCATCAAGCTGACTGCTAGAGACCTCACATTTGTTCACACGGTTCTGGAGATCTTTGAAGAGGCCGTTGGCTTGCGTGTAAATTACAGAAAGTCCTCGGGAATCCTCATCAATGGCTCAGAGATCGACTGTAACAGGGTTGCTGGTATATTGCACTGCGCCATAGGCTCCTTCCCCTGCAAGTACTTGGGTTCCCAGATAGCCATCTCCAAACTGAATAAGACTGACTGGCAGCCACTTCTTGATCAAGTCAAACACTTCGTCCCAGCATGGCAACATGGACTCATTCAGCGACCAGGCAGACCCATTCTCGTTAAATCTGTGATCGCGGCCCGGTCCATCCATCAACTCATGATCTTACAAACGCCGAAGTGTGTTTTCGAGGATATTGATAGCTGGCTACGCTCCTTCTTCTAGGCTGGCAAAGACAAATCTCACGGAGGATGTGCGGTGGCTCGAACTCCATATGCCGCCTCATCGCTTCGGAGGGCTCGAGTGCGAATTTGCGATTCTGAGCCATTGCCCTCAGGGTCAGATGAGAATGGCTGCGCCGCACCAACGATGAAAGACATTGGCAAGGACTGAACTTCAAGATGGATGAGGCTGCCAGGCAAGTGTTCGACAACTTACTTGCTATTTCGGTTGGTGATGGCAAGAAGATTCTCTTCTGGAAAGATAGATGGATCAACGGCCGCACGGCCGCGGAAATCACCCCGGCCACCGTTAGCGCAGTGCCCAAGTGCACCAAAAATCGCCATACGTTATTTCAGGCGCTTGGCACTAACCGCTGGGAGCTGGACATAGCCACGGGCCTGAACTTCACGATGCAGCTGCATCTCTACCTCCTACGGCACGCGGTGGCTATGGTGAACAGGGTTGAGGGCTGGCCGGACAGCTTCTCCTGGCCCAGCGATGTTTCTGGCATCTACACGGCGAGGTCAACCTACAAGCAGTTGTCGCTGGGGCACACATACTTTCGGCCTGCCAATTTCATTTGTAAGTGTTGGGCGCCGCTCAAGTGCAAAATTTTCATGTGCCTTGCTGCCCAATACCGAGTCTGGACGAGCGACCATCGTGCGAGGCATGGACTCCAAGAGCAAACCTCGCCTTGTTTCACCTGCTTGCAAGCGGAGGACAACGTGGACCACATCGTTCTGCAATGCAGCTTTGCGAGGGAAGTGTGGCACCGGATCCTTGGGCACTTCTGCTTGAACATCAACATACCATCTACGGAAGACACAATGATAGACTGGTGGGAGCAGGCCAGGAGCGCGGTGCAGCCCACTCGCCGGCGTGGTTTTGACTCTCTTTTTACTCTTGTCGCTTGGTCCCTCTGGAAGCAACAAACGCAGCCTTGAGCCTTGGGCGAATTCAACAGCACCTAAACCCTGTAGAGCTTAGAAAGAGAGTAGTGGAGGAGACTGACGATTGGATTACGGTCGGAGCAGGTGGTCTAGATCGACTAGCGAGAGAGTGAACTTTTGTTGCTTCTGTTGGTGTAAGCATGGGTGTTTGAATCGGCGCTTTGTGCGCATCGCGATCCAATCATTCTTGTAATTAAATTTCTCTCCTTCTATAAAGCTCAGGTATGCCATTGGCATACTCTAGAAAAAACGGACACAAAAGTCGATCCAACACGCCGACCCAACTGTATCAATGTTCATTTTTTTGTCCATGTGCCACTCATGTCAGGCCTGAATTTAGGCGCGTTTGCGTCGGCACGGACACGCAGCGAACGTGCGCCACGCCCGACCTTGTCATCCCCCTAGCCCGCCAGTCGGTGGCATATTGGGCATTCCTCCTTCCTCCCATCGACGGCCAGCATATCTGGTCGCCCCACCCGTCGCCGCCGCCACCCAGTTTTAGTGCCCAGGTCGGATGCTCGCACTCACATACCTCCCCTAGAAACACGCCACCCCCGACGGCCCCATACTCCGGCGTTTGGTGGGCCATTTTCGCCACTATCGCAGCACCCTGACATCAACGCCACCGCCCCCTCGCCTCCCCTGTCTGTAGCACACAAGCATGGCTACATCACTTGTCGGACGCCACCTGTTCTCGGAGAGGCACGAGGCTCTACACCGGTCGGCTTCTTCCACGATGCCCACAAGGTTTTTGATGGTTTGCCCACAAGGTACAAATGGACTCGGCGACGAGTACTTTTTCCATAGTTTTATTTGTGATTCGGATGATTCTTCGTTCGATGATGAGGAGATTGCGACTGCTGCTTTGGTTGTCCATGACCATATTAGTAGGCAGCGGCCGATGTTTAGGGGCTCGATCCCGAGGCATGCTCCAGCGTTGAATCGCAACCGAGAGAGGGTCATTGCCTACTCTTGCAGAACTACTTCGAGTCCCTTAACCCGCTCTTCAATCACCACCTATTTCGGCATCATTTTCGAATGGCTAGACATGTGTTCAATCGTATCTGGGAGGGGTTGGTGGCGTACGATAACTATGTCAAGTGCAAGGAGGATGATCTAGGAAAGATTGGCTTCCCCTCTTATCAAAAATGCACTGCAGCTATTCGGATGCTTGCATATAGAGTACCCAGTGATCTCATTGATGAGTATGTCTGAATGAGCGAGTCCACGTGCCTAGACTCCATGTACAAGTTCTACAAGGCTGTGGCAGCAGGGTTTGACCCAGAGTACTCGAGAGAGCCAATTGTTGCAAATACAACCCGGTTGTGGGCGATCAATGCGAGTAGGGCTTTCTAGAGATGCTTGGTAGTATAGATTATATGCACTGGAAGTGGAAGAACTGCCCTGTCCATACTTGGACGATGAGGATGTAGTCAAAAATCCATCGCAAGATCTGTAGTGTCGTCGTACTTGTCGCAGTTTGTGAAGTTTAAATTCACAGAAACGAGTGAGAAACAATATGATCAGAGAAATAGGGCGAGCACATAGTATATGGACCCTCAACTACTAACCGGAGAGCGTCGATTGTGCTCCGCGCGTCGTTTATACCAACAACTTCATCGTACTTGGTGAAGGCTGGTTGGCACCTGTCCTTGGCCTGCTCACGCAGTTGAGCCACCTGCTTAACCGACATCTCGTAGTGGCGCGGGGAACGTGAGATATGGTAAGTGTACTGTGAATTACCACGAGCGTTCTAAGCTCGATACCCAAAAGTCAGGGATTCATCTAGTGCAAAGGGGAATACTTAGTACATCAGACCCCTCCGTTGGAAAATTCTTGCTTGAACAGGCCCCTTCAAACTTGCAAAATTTTCATAAAATATTATTTGACCATATCTAGCACATTTGCCAGCATGGGAACGATATGCTTCATAAGTTCTTCCCTTTGTGACCAGGAATGTTGCCAAATTTATATAGATGCCCCATCTATTAGGAAACGTAGCATGTAATTTCAAAAAAATAATCCTACGCTCACGCAAGATCTATCTAGGAGATGCATAGCAACGAGAGGGTGAAAGTGTGTCCACGTACCCTCGTAGATCAAAAGTGGAAGAGTTTGACAACGCGGTTGATGTAGTCGAACTTCTTCTCGTTCCGACCGATCAAGCACCGAACGTACGACACCTCCGAGTTCTGCACACGTTTAGCTCGATGACGTCCCTCGAACTCTTGATCTAGCAAAGTGTCGAGGAAGTAGATGAGTTCCGTCAGCGCGACAGCGTGGTAACGGAGATGGTGAAGTGATCTGCGCAGGGCTTCGCCTAAGCACTACGAAGATATGACCGGAGGCGTAAACTGTGGAGGGGGGCGCCGCACACGGCTAACAATTGTTGGTGTGTGTTCTAGGTGCCTCCCCCCCCCTCATATATATAGGTGGGAGGGAGAGGGAGCAGCCAAGGGAGGTGCCCCAAGTAGGAGGAATCCTACTTGGAGTCCCTCCCAAGCCCCCCCTGCCTGCCATATATAACCGAGGTGGAAGGAAAGAGGGGGGGAGAGGGAAGGAAGTAGGAATCCTAATCCACACTTTCCTTGCCCTCCCCTCTTTCCTTGTCCTCCTCATAGGGCTGGCCTCTATAGGGGCGCACCAGAGCTGGTGTGTTCCCTCACTTGGCCCCCATATCTTTGCCGGGGGTGGCCGAAACTCCTTTCCGGTGACCCGATAAGTACCTGGTACCCTCCAGAACACTTCTGGTGTCCGAATACCATCATCCTATATATCAGTCTTTACCTCTCGACCATTTCAAGACTCCTCGTCATGTCCATGATCTCATCCGGGACTCTGAACAACATTCGGTCACCAAATCACATAACTCATATAATACTAAATCGTCATCGAACATTAAGCGTGCGGACCCTACGGGTTCGAGAACTATGTAGACATGACCAAGACACCTCTCCGGTCAATAACCAATAGCGGAACCTGGGTGCTCATATTGGCTCCTATATATTCTACGAAGATCTTTATCAGTCGAACCGTTATGACAACATACGTAATTCCCTTTGTCAATCGATATGTTACTTGCCCGAGACTCGATCGTCGGTATCTTCATACCTAGTTTAATCTCGTTACCAGCAAGTCTCTTTACTCGTTCCGTAATACATCACCTCATGACTAACTCCTTAGTCGTTTGCTTGCAAGCTTATGATGTGTATTACCGAGAGGGCCCAGAGATACCTCTCTGATACTCAGAGTGACAAATCCTAATCTCGATTCATGCCAACCCTACAAAACACCTTCGGAGATACCTGTAGAGCATCTTTATAATCACCCAGTTACGTTGTGATGTTTGATAGCACACAAGGCAATCCGCCGGTATCTGGGAGTTGCATGATCTCATAGTCAAAGGAATATGTATTTGACATACATGAAAGCAGTAGCAATAAACTGAACGATCAATATGCTAAGCTAATGGATGGGTCTTGTCCATCACATTATTCCCTTAATGATGTGATCCCGTTCATCAAGTGACAACATATGTCTATGGTTAGAAAACTTAACCATCTTTGATTAACGAGCTAGTCTAGTAGAGGCTTACTAGGGACACAGTGTTTTGCCTATGTATCCGCACATGTATCAAGTTTCCGGTTAATACAATTCTAGCATGAATAATAAACATTTATCATGATATAAGGAAATATAAAATAACAACTTTATTATTGCCTCTAGGGCATATTTCCTTCAGTCTCCCACTTGCACTAGAGTCATTAATCTAGTTCACATCGCCATGTGATTAAACACCAATAGTTGACATCCTTATGTGATTAACACCCATAGTTCACATCTCCATGTGACCAACACCCGTAGGGTTTACTAGAGTCAATAATCTAGTTCACATTGCTATGTGATTAACACCCAAAGAGTACTAATGGTGTGATCATGTTTTGCTTGTGAGAGAAGTTTAGCCAATGGGTCTGCCACATTCAGATCCGTATGTATTTTGCAAAATTTTATGCCTACAATGCTCTACATGGAGCTACTCTAGCTAATTGCTCCTACGTTCAATACGTATCTAGATTGATACTTATAGTCATCTAGATCTGTGTCAAAGCTTGCATCGATGTAACTCTTTACGATGAACTCTTTATCACCTCCATAACCGAGAAATATTTCCTTAGTCCTCTTTAAGGTAACTAAGGATAATTTTGACCGCTTGATACGTCCATTTTGCATCATGTTTTCCTACTGTTATTATGATGTTTTTATGCATAATAATGCTTTTTGGAGTAATTCTAATGCCTTTTCTCTCATAATATGCAAGGTACACACAAAGAGGGAGAATTCCGGCAGCTGGAAATATGGACCTGGAAAAGCTATGTTAGGCTACCTATTCTGCACAACTCCAAACAAGCTGAAACTTTGCGGAGACTTTTTATGGAATATATGAAGAATAATGGAGCAAATAAGTACCAGAGGGGGCTCACCAGGTGGGCACAACCCACCTGGGCGCGCCAGGGAGCCCAGGCGCGCCATGGTGGGTTGTGCTCACCCAGGCCCACCTCCGGTGCCCATCTTCTGGTATATAGGTCATTTTCACCTAGAAAAATAAGGAAAGGACTTTCGGGATGGAGCACCGCCGTCTCGAGGCGGAACTTGGGCAGGAGCACTTTTGCCCTCCGGTGAGCTTGATTCATGAGGGAACTTCCTCCCAGGAGGAAATCATCGCCATCATCATCACCAACCACTCTCCGATCTTGGGGAGGAAAATCTTCGTCAACATCTTCAACAACACCATCTCATCTCAAACCCTAGTTCATCTCTTGTGTTCAATCTTGTTACCGGAACTATAGATTGGTGCTTGTGGGTGACTAGTAGTGTTGATTACATCTTGTAGTTGATTACTATATGGTTTATTAGGTGGAAGATTATATGTTCAGATCCAATATGCTATTTAATACCCCTGTGATCTTCAGCATGTTTATCATTTGTGAGTAGTTACTTTTGTTCTTGAGGTCACGAGAGAAATCATGTTGCAAGTAATCATGTGAACTTGATATGTGTTCGATATTTTGATAGTATGTATGTTGTGATTCCCTTAGTGGTGTCATGTGAACGTCGACTACATGACATTTCACCATATTTGGGCCTAAGGGGATGCACTGTGGAGTATTTATTACATGATGGGTTGCGAGAGTGCCAGAAGCTTAAACCCAAGTTTATGCGCTATTCTGTAAGGGACCGATTGGATCCAAAAGTTTAATGCTATGGTTAGAATTTATTCTTAATACTTTTCTTGTGGTTGCGGATGCTTGCGAGAGGGTAAGTCATACGTAGGAGGTTTGTTCAAGTAAGAACAGCACCTAAGCACAGGTCCACCCACATATCAAATTATCAAAGTAGCGAACACGAATCAAACCAACATGATGAAAGTGGCTAGATGAAATTCCTGTGTACCCTCAAGAACGTTTTGCCTATTATAAGAGACTGTTTTGGCCTGTCCTTTGCCTCAAAAGGATTGGGCTACCTTTGTCGGATCACGGGTTCCGGCAAAACCCTTAAGGTTCAAACTCTGGGGTGCGCGCGAAGTTCTTTCTCTCCTACCGATCTACACCCTAGCTCGCTAAGATCTCGCGGACGAACTCAACGAACTAGCAACACAGAAAGACACGAGATTTATACTGGTTCTGGCCACCGTCTTGATGTAATACCCTACTCCAGTGTGGTGGTGGTGGATTGCCTCTTGGGCTGATGATGAACAATACAAGGGGAAGGACAGCCTCCTGAGGTTGAGGTGTTCTTGTGCTCGACGAAATCGTGTGGGTGAGGTGCCTCTGAATGAGTTCCAGTTGCCCCCTTTGGTGGTGGCTAGTTCTGCTTATATAGGCCCTGGTCCTCTCCCCAAATATTGAGCGGGAAGGGAGCCAACAATGGCAGCCAATTTGAAAGGGGACAACTAGTACAAGCTATCCTAACAAAAGCGGTCTTCGCCTGCGAAAGGCTCTGGTGATGACGCCGTCTTGGTCTCGCTGCATTGATATGGAGACCTTTTCCTGATGCCTCGGTACTCCGCGCCTGCGCTGGCCTCCCTAGCACCAAAAAGGAAACAAGGATGCTGCACGCGCTGGCGCCCGCCTGGTGTCGATCGTCATGGCTCACGTCACAAGAGCCTCGCGAGGTTTGCCCCGCCTTGATATCTCCGCTCCTCGCGAGCCTGCATGGAGAGGCCGCTCCTGAGGAGGTCCTGTGTCGCCCGCCTCACGAGGCTTGGCCCCTCGCGAGGGTCTTGAATGCCTTGTTGATGAAGATGGGCCGTATAGGCCTGCTCACATAGCCACGCCATGGGCCGTAGGCAGGCAAGTCTGGGGACCCCCGTTCCCAGAACGCCGACAGTAGCCCCCGGGCCCAAGGTGCGCTCGGGCTTGGCTTCGCGGCGAAGCCAAGGGCGGCTAAGCAGCGTGGCGCCCTAAAGCCTGCGGCCTTGGTTGACGCGTGGCGGTTGATTGGACGTGGGTGTCTCCGCTTCCCCACGCTGCCTCGACAACTGCCCGACTTGACAAGTCCCTGTGACATGCAAGGAAAACCATCATTACCTGTGATCATGGGAGGCGCCGGTTGGCCTTCTTTCGCTATAAATGGGGAGGGCGGAGTCCCCGTCGCCCATCTCTTCCTTGCTTGCTTGCTCCTTCCCTCCTTGCTCCTCTGCTTGCAACAATGGCGCCCATCCGAAGGTTTTCCGCGGACGAGAAAGGAAAGGCCACCCGTGATGATCCGGGGCCGCTTCCGCTGAAGAAGAGGCCGGTCCATCGTCGCGATGAAGCAGCGATGCAGGTGGTGATGAGGCCTTGGTGCGAGCGGCCTCCTCCAGGGTATCCGCTACCCTTGTACGCCCGAGCCAAGGGCTCGGGAGGGCGGAGCAACGAGCGGCGCCGCCCGTGCCGCGCCCGTGGTCGCCGCGCGACGGTGATGCGTGCCATTGCTCCTGGAATCCATGCCGCGGATTCCTCGCGCGAGCTTGTGCTATGGGCGAAGATGCCCCCAAGCTCTTGGATCCGCATCCCGCGGTTCTTCTCCAACGTGATGCTGCCGAGGGGGCCTCTCGAGCTCTGGCTGCAGCATGCCGACTGCAATGCTTCAGCAACTGGAGCAGAGATTGAAGCGGTCTCCACCGGCAAGATCTTCATGACCTGCGGCCGGGGCGAGGTTGCGCGGGTTTGCCATGCGGTAGGTGCCCTCACGATCCACTTTGAGTACGACGGCGCCACCACGCTCTTCTTCAAGGTCTTCGACGCAGAGGGCCGCCGCCTAGAGTGTTGCCCTGGAGGGGAGCGCCAGGCTGACGCGCGCTCCGCTCGTGGCTACTCCAGCAGCAGCAGCCCCTGGGAGTCTAGCGATTCTCCTGAGCTTTACGAGACTCCGGAGACGAGCGATGATAGCTACGTGCCCCCGAGCTCTCGTCGGGCTTGAAGCAGGGCCGCGACGTCCAGCAGCAGCCGCCGCTGATCTGGATGGGGTCGGCGCCGGCCTCCCGTGGCCCACTGTTGACGACGGCGTCCGCCACAGGAGGGTGTGGATAGGATTCCTGTTAGTTCTCATTTTTGTTCCCTGTGAAGAATCATGAAGTACCCCGTGGGGGTGTGTAAAGGGTCTGTAATGTCTTTTGCCTATATATTCCCTGTTATGAAAATTTGGGAACACATGTTCTGTTAAGGCTCGGTCTCCCCTTTCCATCCTCGCGATAGCTTGTTGCTCTACGCTGACAGGTCCCGGTCCCCAGGCAGGCTGCAGCCTGCCGGTATGCTGTGTCACGTGCCGTGATCATGGCCAGGAGGTGAGCGGCCCGAGGTCTAGTAAGAGCCCCTGAGGCGCGATGCTCAGGAGGTCCCTTTAGCGCTCAAGCAGCCATGGCAAGGCAAGAAAGGGAGGCGACGTGGCCGCAACAGGGATTCGGCGAGCACAAGCACCTAGGCCCTAACAACTAGCCAATCTGAACGCGAGACTTATCTTGCCAATTCCGAGTCGATTCCTTGTGGCGCGCTAGGCCTGCATGCAACCATCCGCAGCGTAGCTAGGTGAGGCCCGTATAGGCCCCCTTCCAATGCTTTCCTTCGTGCTCTACGTCCTCAGGTCCCGGCTCTCGAGCGAGCTCAGCCGCCACTGGTATGCCAGATCGCGATGCCGTGGACAAGGCCAGGGGGTGAGGGCTGGAGAGCTAGTAAGAGCTCCTGGGTTGCGATGCTCAGGAGCCCTCTTTTTAACGTGCAAGCGAATCGCATGGGAGAGGAAGGAGCCCGCGGTACCGCCCGCTGTTATCCTCGGGAGGTTCCTGCAGGTCATCACAAGGAGAAACACGGTTTGCCGTTATGGTTGCCGGCCTGCCGCTGGTTGCTCCATGAGGAGATGAAAGCACTGAGGGTCTGATGAGGTGACGTGCGCGGGGTGTGCCGCGAGCCAGAGCTCGACCGCTCAGGTTTGTCAACGTGGCAGGGACGGACCCATGCACCAGCACCGTGCCTGGGTGAGGATGCTCCGTGGGAGGCGATGACCGAGCAGGATAATCATAGGAAGACTAAGCATGGAAGGCAAATCAGCTTGGGTAAATGCAGAAAGATACATGCCACTGGGTCAGGCCCAAGCGGCTTGGGGACGATGCAGCCCGAGGGGCGCCCCCAGCAAGGTAAGCTAAAGACATGAGAAAAGGATACACGCCACAGGGACGGACCCACGTGACCTGGGAATAATGCAGCCCGAGGGGCGCTCCCAGCTAAACGAACTTGGAAAACGTCACCTGGTTCTGTTGATGAAGGAGAGTTGGGGCAGCCGAAGGTACGCGGCAAAGGAATGGCTTCTCACGAGCCACAGGGGCCCTGAGCCTCGGGAGGCTCTGGGGCTCAGGTGGTTCCCTGAGGACCGTCTCCATCTCTGCCAGGACAGCGTGGTGCCTGGCCTCCTGAGCCGCCAGGACTCGCCGCAGGTTGTGCTGATAGGCTGACGACAGCCGAAGGGCATGCAGACGTAGTTGTGTGGTGGACCCTCGCAACGGCCCACGCGCGATGGCCAGAAAGGCTCCTGAGATGCGGCCCTGTTGAGCCCTAGAACATCGATGCAGACGCGTAGCCCGGCATCCTCGCCTGGATGGGGAGTTGCGCCTCGTGAGCGGCGGTCGCCGCGCATGGCCATTGTGTCTTGCAGTTCCTGAGTGGTCTTGGTGATGAACTCCTGAGTGGTGGGAAGTCCTTGCCCTATGTTCTCCTGAGGGAAACGTGCCGCGAAGCACGCCTCCAAGTGGTGCCCAAGCGCCTCCCTCGTGATGTTGGCAAGGTTTGAGGCCCTCCAGAAGAGAGCCCCGGAGCCCTGCCCGAGGAGGGCGCCGGGCGCGCCTTCTTATGCGATGGAGGGAGGCACCCCTAGAGCGGGCGCTGATCCTAACGAGGCTCCAGCTGCGTCGCCATCCTCCGGAGGTCCGGCACGGCGCAGCTGCTTCTTCTTCTTGGGGATGGCCTCAGGAGGGCCCTCGCCTTTGCTGTCGGGGTCGTCGATTGCTGCATCTTGGAAGGCACGCTCGAGGGAGCATACCACATCTCTTTCTTTGCATGGGACCGTGATGATTCCGCCGCTTCCTGACATCTTGAGGACATTGTAACCGTGGTGTGTCACCGCCATGAACTTGGCCAGGGCCGGATACCAGAGGATGGTGTTGTATGGCAGACGGATGTGCGCGAAGTCGAAGTCGATGAGCTCAGTGCGGTAGTTCTTGCGTTCTCCAAAGGTGTCAGGAAGGCAGACCTTCCCTATCAGTGTGGTGGAATCGTAGTTCACTCCTGAGAAAGGTTTGGTAGGCTGAAGCTGCTCATATGACACTTGGAGGTTGTCAAACGTGTCGACGGATAGGACGTTGAGCCCTACGCCGCCGTCGATGAGGGTCTTGGTAACTTGCACGTTGCTGATGACTGGGGAGCACAGCATCGGGAGGGCGCCAGCGGTGGCTGTGCACTTGAGCTGGTCTGCCGAGTTGAAGGTGCTGGCGCACTGGGACCACCTGAGCGGGCGCGTGGCCTCGAGCTTGGGGAGGACTACATTCACTTGATGATCAAACTGTCTGAAGATGCGCTGCGAGGCTGGGGCCTGGGCTCCGCCCATGATGCAGGAGATAGCGCGCGGCTCCTGGAAGCCCCCAGCCCCCTCGTCCTGATGGTGGTCGTCGTTCCTTCTTGGCGGTGGCGGCAGCGGGGGAAGGTCGGCGTTGCCCTGAGGACGGTCCTCACGAGGCTGGTCTCTCCAGGCGCCCTCGCGAGGATTATCCTACCAGCGGTCCTCACGAGGCCTGTCGCGCCACTCCTGGTGCGGGCCACGGTCGTCCTAGCGTCCGCCTCCACGTCCTCCTCCATGGCCGTAGCCCCGGTCGCTGCGCTCGGGGCGCCGACCGAAGCGTCCTTCGCGAATGGCTCTGAACTCTTGATAGTCGCTGGTGTTGTGGGTGTTCAGGTTGTGGAAGGCGCAGAACGGTTGGCTGTTCTTGGGCGACTCAGGCTGGTCCCTGCCTCGCTTGGTGTCCGGCTCCGTCGCGAGCACAACTGCTTCCTTGCGCTTCACGTCCTTGGCCTTGGCCTTCTTCTCCTCTGCACCCGCAGCTGGCAGCTCGAGGAGGGAAAGGCACCCCTCCTCGGCTCTTGTGCACTTGGTTCCCAAGTTGAACAGCTCCTGAGATGTGCACAGCTCCTCGTGGATAGCGAGCTCTTCCTTCATCTTGATGTCGCGGACACCATCAGAGAATGCGGAGATGATGGCCTCATCCGTGACCTTGGGGATCTTGAGGCGGGTGATGTTGAAGCGCTGGATGTACTTCTGGAGGGTCTCTCCTGGTTGTTGCTTGATGCGGCACAGGTCACCAGCGGCCGGCGGGCGGTCGCGAGTGCCCTGGAAGTTGGCGACAAATCAGTCGCGCATCTCTTCCCAGGAGGAGATCGAGCCTTGCGGCAGGTTCAGGAGCGAGGAGCGGGCACCATCCTCGAGAGCCATAGGAAACCAGTTCGCCATGACTTTCTCGTCGCCGTTGGCCGCTTCGATGATCAGCTCATAGAGCTGCAGGAACTCTGCGGGGTCGAGGGTGCCATCATAGCGAGGAGGCAGATTCGGCTTGAACTTGCCCGGCCAGGCGATGCTACGCAGCTCGGGGGTGAAGGCGCGGCAGCTGGCCGTGGTCGTCGGGGCCCATCTCGGAGGTGGAGCTTGGTCTTGATGAGGCCCGCGTGCCGCCACCGCGGGTAGCGCGCGGTCTTGGCGAGGTGGCGCGGGGAGCGCAGGTGCAGCTTCTCGCGGCCGAGGAATTTCTTGGCAGCTTCTCTCTTCGCACGCGGGCACCGGGCGTGGTGGATCGCTCGATGGGGCCACGCGCCTTGGCGCCAAGGCACCGTCTTGGGGAAGAGGTGGTGGAGGCGCTCCATGAGCCACGTCGCCCGTGGCTGGCGGAGGGCGAGGCAGAGAGAGGGACGGCACCGGGGAGCCCCTGCGGCATGGACGAGCTCGGCGACGCGGTCGAGCAAGTCCTCGTAGAGGTCATCAATCGGGTGGTAGCGCAGGAGCTCGTTCGCCATGAGGAGCACGGCCTGCGCGTCCATGGGAGCACGACGTGCGTGGGACGAGGAACCGGCCGGGTTCAGCGATGGAGTGGCGGTGCGGCCGTCTGCTACCTCTTGAGCACTGTGTTGGTTTTCCCTTGAAGAGGAAAGGGTGATGCAGCAAAGTAGCGTAAGTATTTCCCTCTGTTTTTGAGAACCAAGGTATCAATCCAGTAGGAGGCTATGTGCGAGTCCCTCGCACCTACACAAAACTAATAAATCCTCGCAACCAACACGATAAGGGTTTGTCAATCCCTTCACGGTCACTTACGAGAGTGAGATCTGGTAGATATGATAGGATAATATTTTTGATATTTTTGTGATAAAGATGCAAAGTAAAATAAAACCAAAGTAAAAAAGCAAAGGAAATAACTAAGTCTTGGAAGATTAATATGATGAAGATAAACCCGGGGGCCATAGGTTTCACTAGTGGCTTCTCTTAAAAGCATAAGTACTTTACGGTGGGTGAACGAATTACTGTTGAGCAATTGACATAATTGAGCATAGTTATGAGAATATCTAGGTATGATCATGTATATAGGCATCACGTCCGAGACAAGTAGACCGACTCACCTGCATCTACTACTATTACTCCACTCATCGACCGCTATGCAGCATGCATCTAGAGTATTAAGTTCATGAAAACAGAGTAACGCCTTAAGCAAGATGACATGATGTAGAGGGATAAATTCATGCAATATGGTAAAAACCCCATCTTGTTATCCTCGATGGCAACAATACAATACGTGCCTTGCTGCCCCTCATCACTTTGGGAAAGGACACCGCAAGATTGAACCCAAAGCTAAGCACTTCTCCCATTGCAAGAAAGATCAATCTAGTAGGCCGAACCAAACTGATAATTCGGAGAGACTTGCAAAGATAACCAATCATACATAAAAGAATTCAGAGAAGATTCAAATATTGTTCATAGATAATTTTGATCATAAACCCACAATTCATCGGTCTCAACAAACACACATGAGAAAAGAAGATTACATCGAATAGATCTCCACGAGAGGGGAGAACATTGTATTGAGATCCAAAAAGAGAAGAAGCCATCTAGCTAATAACTATGGACCCGAAGGTCTGAGGTAAACTACTCACACTTCATCGGAGAGGCTATGGTGATGATGTATAAGCCCTCCGTGATGGATGCCCCCTCCGGCGGAGCTTCGGAACAGGCGCCAAGATGGGTTCTCTTGGGTACAGAAGGTTGCGGCGGTGGAATTAGGTCTTTCGCTCCGTATCTGATCGTTTGGGGGTACGTAGGTATATATAGGAGGAAGGAGTACGTTGGTAGAGCAATAGGGGGCCCTCGAGGGTGGAGGGCACGCCCTGGGGGGGTGGGCGCGCCCCCCTACCCCATGGCCTCCTCTTTTGTTTCTTGACGTAGGGTCCAAGTCTCCTGGATCATAATCTTCCTAAAAATCACGTTCCCGAAGGTTTCATTCCATTTGGACTCCGTTTGATATTCCTTTTCTGCGGAACTCTGAAATAGGCAAAAAACAACAATTCTGGGCTGGGCCTCCGGTTAATAGGTTACTCCCAAAAATAATATAAAAGTGAATAATAAAGCCCAATAATGTCCAAAACAGTAGATAATATAGCATGGAGCAATCAAAAATTATAGATACGTTGGAGACGTATCACCGTCCTGCTGCACCAATGGGTGCAGTGAGGACGCTTGCTGCTCGTTCCCCGCCGGGCCAGTGGCGGCGTTGGCAGCACGCGACGGGGAACGACGAGGTGGCCTGCCGACGGGAGCCGTCTGAGCAACGCGGGCGGTGAGGGCAGCCCGGCGCTCAGCTCAAGCGCGACGAGCGTCCGCCACGGAGCAACGGAGCGACGGAGCACCGGCACACCCCTACCTAGCGCGCCAAATGTCAGATCACGGGTTCTGGCAAAACCCTTAAGGTTCGAACTCTGGGGTACGCGCGAAGTTCTTTCCCTCCTACCGATCTACACCCTAGCTCGCTAAGATCTCGCGGACGAACTCGATGAACTAGCAACACTGAAAGACACGAGATTTATACTGGTTCGGGCCACCGTCTTGGTGTAATACCCTACTCCAGTGTGGTGGTGGTGGATTGCCTCTTGGGCTGATGATGAACAATACAAGGGGAAGGATAACCTCCTGAGGTTGAGGTGTTCTTGTGCTCGACGAACTCGTGTGGGTGAGGTGCCTCTGAATGAGTTCCAGTTGCCCCCTTTGGTGGTGGCTAGTTCTACTTATATAGGCCCTGGTCCTCTCCCCAAATATTGAGCGGGAAGGGAGCCAACAATGGCGCCCAATTTGAAAGGGGACAACTAGTACAAGCTATCCTGACAAAAGCGGTCTTCGCATGCGAAAGGCTCTGGTGATGACGCCGTCTTGGGCTCCACGGTGACCTCCATCCTGCTGGCCTGCTGATCTTGGTCTCGTTGCACTTATATGGAAACCTTTGCCTGATGCCTCGGTACTCCGCGCCTGCGCTGGCCTCCCTAGCACCAAAAAGGAAACAAGGACGCTGTGCGCGTTGGCGCCCGCCTGACGCCCGCCTGGTGTCAATCGTCATGGCTCACGTCACAAGAGCCTCGCGAGGTTTGCCCCGCCTTGACATCTTCGCTCCTCGTGAGCCTGCCTAGAGAGGCCGCTCCTGAGGAGGTCCTGTGTCGCCCGCCTCGCGAGGGTCTCGAATGCCTTGTTGATGAAGATGGGCCATACAGGCCTGCTCGCATAGCCACGCCGTGGCCGCAGGCAGGCAAGTCTGGGGACCCCTGTTCCCAGAACACCAACAACCTTGCTGCACTTTTGTTACTACTATCGTTACTTGCTCGTTACAAATTATCTTGCTATAAAACTACTCTGTTACTTACAATTTCAGCACTTGCAGATATTACCTTGCTGAAAACCACTTGTCATTTCCTTCTACTCCTCATTGGGTTCGACACTCTTACTTATTGAACAGAGCTACAATTGATCCCCTATACTTGTGGGTCATCGAGGCTATTTTCTGGTGCCGTTTTCAGGGAGTGAAGTGCCTTTGGTAAGGAAACATTTATATAGTGTGCTGAAATTTACTGCCACTTGTTACTATGGAAAACAATCCTTTGAGGGGTTTGTTTGGAGTATCTTCACCTCGACCAGAACCACAATTAGCTACCCCTCAACCTACTTCACCTACTAAAAATATTGAATATGAAATTCCTTCGGGTATGATAGAACAACTGCTAGTCAATCCTTATGCAGGAGATGGAACTGAACATCCTGATATGCACTTGATACATGTGTAACAAATTTGTGGATTGTTTAAGCTTGCAGGTTTACCCGGAGATGAAGTTAAGAAGAAGGTTTTCCCTTTATCTTTGAAGGGAAAAAGTATTGGCATGGTATAGGCTATGCGATGATATTGGGTCTTGGAATTGGAATCGATTGAAATTGGAGTTCCACCAAAAAATTTATCCTATGCATCTAGTTCATCGTGATCGGAATTACATATATAATTTTTGGCCTCATGAAGGAGAAAGTATCGCTCTAGCTTGGGGGAGGCTGAAGTCAATGTTATATTCATGCCCCAACCATGATCTCTCAAGAGAAATTATTATCTAGAATTTTTATGCTCGGCTTTCTCATAATGATCGATGCATGCTTGATACTTCTTGTGCTGGTTCTTTTATGAAGAAGACTATTGAATTCCGGTGGGATCTTTTGGAAAGATTTAAACGCAATTCTGAAGATTGGGAACCCGACGAAGGTAAAGAGTCAGGTATTAAGCTTAAGTATGATTGTGTTAAATCTTTTATGAACACATATGCTTTTCAAAAGTTTGGCACTAAATATGGACTTGACTCTAAGATGGTAGCCTCCTTTTGTGAATCATTTGCTACTCATGTTGATCTCCCTAAAGAGAAGTGTTTTAAATATCACCCACCTATTAAAGAAAAATTAAAGAACCGGTACTAGCTAAAGAATAAACTATACTTTATAATGTTGATCCAGTTGTTCCTACTCCTTATATTGATAAACCACCTTTCCCTGTTAAGATAAAGGAACATGCTAAAGTTTCAACTGTGGTCAACAGAAGTTATATTAGAACACCTAAACCTGATGAACAAATTAAATTAGAACCTAGTGTTGCTATGGTTAAGGATCTGCGTGAAGAAAATGTAGATGGGCAGGTTATTTACTTCTATCTGCTAGAATTGCCAAACCTGATAAAAGGGATAAACATAGACCTGTTGTTGGCATGCCCGTTATCTCAGTTAAAATAGGATATCACTGTTTCATGGTTTATGTGACATAGGTGCTAGCGTGAGTGCTATTCCTTATTCCTTATATCAAGAAATTATGAATGACATAGCACCCGCAGAGATAGAAGACATAGATGTTACTATTAAACTTGCTAATAGAGACACTATATCACCAATTGGGATTGTTAGAGATGTTGAAGTCTTGTGTGGGAAAATAAAATACCCTACTGATTTTCCTTGGTAGACTTTTGTCCAATTATCTTTGGTAGACCTTTCTTGAACACCGTTAATTCTTAAATAGACTGTGAGAAACAAACTGTCGGTGTTAGTTTTGGTGATGAGTCTCATGAGTTTAATTTTTCCAAGTTTAGTAGAAAGCTTCATGAAAAATAATTGCCTAGTAAGGATGAAATAATTGGTCTTGCTTCTATTGTTGTGACTCCTACTGATCCACTAGAACAATATCTGCTAGACCATGAAAATGATTTACATATGCATGAAATAAATGAAATAGATAATATTTTCTTTGAACAACGTCCTCTGCTTAAACACAATTTGCCTATTGAAACTCTAAGAGGTCCTCCTCCACCTAAAGATGATCCTGTGTTTGAATTAAAACAATTGCCAAACACTTTGAAATATTCTTACCTTGATGAAAAGAAGATATATCCTGTTATTATCAGCGCTAACCTTTCAGAACATGAAGAAGAAAGATTATTGGAAGTTCTAAGGAAGCACCGAGCTGCTATTGGATATACTCTTGATGATTTAAAGGGCATTAGCCCCACTCTATGTCAGCACAAGATTAATATGGAACCTGATGCTAAACTCGTTGTTGATCACGAGCGTCGGTTAAATCCAAAAATGAAGGAAGTGGTAAGAACGGAAATCTTAAAACTTCTGGAAGCAGGTATAATCTATTCTATAGATGATAGTAGATGGGTAAGTCATGTTCATTGTGTCCCTAAGAAAGGAGGTATTACTGTTGTTCCTAATGATAAGAATGAACTTATTCCACAAAGAATTGTTACATGCTATAGAATGGTAATTGCTTTTAGAAAATTAAAGAAAGAAACTAGAAAAGATCATTACCCTCTGCCTTTTATTGATCAAATGTTAGAAAGATTATCTAAGCACACACATTTTTGCTTTCTGGATGGATATTCTAGTTTTTCACAAATACATGTTTCTCAACCTGATCAAGAAAAGACCACTTTCACTTGTCCCTTTGGAACTTATGCTTATAGACGTATGCCTTTTGGTTTATGCAATGCACCTGCTACCTTTCAAAGATGTATGACTGCTATATTCTCTGATTTTTGCGAAAAGATAGTGAGGTTTTCATGGATGACTTCTCCGTTTATGGGAAGTCTTTTGATGATTATTTAAGCAATCTTGGCCGAGTTTTGCAGAGATGTGAGCAAACAAATCTTGTCTTGAATTGGGAGAAGTGCCACTTTATGGTTAATGAAGGTATTGTTTTGGGCCATAAAATTTCTAAAAGAGGTATTGAAGTGGACAAAGCTAAGGTTGATGCAATTGAGAAAATGCCATGTCCTAAAGATATCAAAGGTATTCGTAGTTCCCTAGGTCATGTTGTTTTCTATAGGAGATTTATCAAAGACTTTTCTAAAATTTCTAGGCCTCTTACAAACCTTTTGCAAAAGGATGTTCCTTTTGTTTTTTATGATGATTGTTTAGAAGCCTTCGAAACACTCAAGAAAGCCTTAATTTTTGCACCTATTGTTCAACCACCTGATTGGAACTTGCCTTTTGAAATTATGGGTGATGCTAGTGATTATGCTGGTGGTGCTGTTCTAGGACAAAGAGTTGATAACAAACTGAATGTTATTCATTATGCTAGTAAAACTCTAGACAGTGCTCAACATAATTATGCTACTACTGAAAAAGAATTCCTAGCAATGGTGTTTTCTTGTGATAAATTTAGATCTTACATTGTTGATTCAAAAGTAATTGTTCACCCCGATCATGCTGCTATAAAATATCTTATGGAAAAGAAAGATGCTAAACCTAGACTTATTCGATGGGTTCTCTTGCTACAAGAATTTGATTTACATATCAGTGGTAGAAAAGAGCTGAGAACCCCGTAGCTGATAACTTGTCTAGGCTGGACAATGTGCTTGATGACCCACTACCTATTGATGATAGTTTCCCTGATGAGCAGTTAGCTGCAATAAATGTTTCCCATAATACTCCTTGGTATGCTGACTATCATAATTACATTGTTGCTAAATATTTTACCACCTAGCTTTGCATACCAACAAAACAAAAAAAATCTATGATTTAAGACATTACTTTTGGGATGACCCACATCTTTATAAAGAAGGAGTAGATGGTATATTAGACGTTGTGTACCTGAGCATGAACAGGGACAAATCCTACAG
Source organism: Aegilops bicornis (assembly GCA_021605145.1). Lineage (NCBI taxonomy): Eukaryota > Viridiplantae > Streptophyta > Magnoliopsida > Poales > Poaceae > Aegilops > Aegilops bicornis. The sequence goes on along the minus strand of CM038671.1, from coordinate 425,411,364 downwards.
AAATGTCACTCCGAAGCTTATGGAGGGCATCATGCTGGATATAGAACTGCTCACAAGGTATTGCAATCTAGATTCTATTGGCCTACTCTCTTCAAGGATGCCCGTAAGTTCGTCTTATCTTGTGATGAATGCCAAAGAATAGGTAATATCGGTAAGAGTCAAGAAATGCCTATGAATTATTCACTTGTTGTTGAACCATTTGATGTTTGGGGATTTGATTACATGGGACCTTTTCCTTCCTCTAATGGGTATACACATATTTTGGTTGTTGTTGATTATGTTACTAAATGGGTAGAACCTATTCCAACCAGTAGTGCTGATCACAACACCTCAATTAAAATGCTTAAGGAAGTTATTTTCCCAAGGTTTGGAGTCCCTAGATATTTAACGACCGATGGTGGTTCACACTTTATTCATGGTGCTTTCCGTAAAATGCTTGCCAAGTATGATGTTAACCATAGAATTGCATCACCTTATCATCCTCCGTCTAGTGGTCAAGTTGAACTTAGCAATAGAGAAATAAAATTAATCTTGCAAAAGACTATCAATAGGTCCCTAAATAATTGGTCTAAGAATTTAGATGATGCACTTTGGGCTTATAGAACAGCATATAAAAACCCTATGGGTATGTCTCCCTATAAAATGGCTGATGGAAAAGCTTGTCATTTGCCTCTTGAGTTAGAACATAAAGCATAATAGGCAATCAAAGAACTCAACTATGATTTCAAACTTGCCGGTGAAAAGAGGTTATTTGATATTAGCTCTTTAGATGAATGGAGAACCCAAGCTTATGAAAATGCCAAGTTATTTAAAGAGAAAGTAAAAAGATGGCATGATAAAATAATCCAAAAGTGTGAGTTTAAAGTTGGAGAATTTGTTCTTTTGTACAACTCTCGTTTTAGATTCTTTGCAGGAAAACTCCTCTCAAAACGGGAAGGACTGAGGGAGTCCTGGATTAGGGGGTCTCCGGACAGCCGGACTATATCCTTTGGCCGGACTGTTGGACTATGAAGATACAAGATTGAAGACTTCGTCCCATGTCCGGATGGGACTCTCCTTGGCGTGGAAGGCAAGCTTGGCGATACGGATATGTAGATCTCCTCCCTTGTAACCGACTCTGCGTAACCCTAGCCCCCTCCAGTGTCTATATAAACCGGAGGGTTTAGTCCATAGGACAAGAACAATCATACCATAGGCTAGCTTCTAGGGTTTAGCCTCTACGATCTCGTGGTAGACCAACTCTTGTAATACTCATATCATCAAGATCAATCAAGCAGGAAGTAGGGTATTACCTCCATCGAGAGGGCCCGAACCTGGGTAAACTTGTGTCCCCCGCCTCCTGTTACCATCCGCCTTAGACGCACAGTTCGGGAGCCCCTACCCGAGATCCACCGATTTTGACACCGACATTGGTCCTTTCATTGAGAGTTCCACTGTGCCGTCACCATAAGGAAGGATCCCTTGTCTCGTTGTCAAGGACAACGTCACCTCTGGGGGAGCCCTGGCTGTCGGCCAAACTCTCCAGCTAGGCGGCTTCATCATGACCGCCCGTTCGGCTGCTGCACCGATGATGACTTCTCGGGTCATCAAAAACATCCTCCACATCGGCTCGGAACTTGCCGAGCAGATGAATCCAATGGAGCTCTCTTCCTTAAATGAGCTCTTGGATCACATCTCCGTTTTGGGAGTCGCTACGGACTATGATCCGATCGGCCTTAAACCCGACCAAAGGGATATTAACTCTCCGCCGGTCACCCATCAGATAGCGGTGGTGGAGGAACAATGCGGCGATTCTTCCTCTGTCTTGAGGACAAACTATGTCCGGATTCCCGAGCTCTCCGAGCCGGATACCCGTCTACGGGAGGACATTGCCCAAACCCTGAACCTAGAATCAGGCAGCGGGCCAGACCTATTGGGCAACGTCACGGAGCCCGAACTTCCAAGATCGGAAACTCCTCCGCCCCTGGGTCCCAGAAGGTTCGGAGTTAAATCCACCCACCCACCCAGGCATAAACAATCTTTCCCACATCAGACAAGAGCCCCAGGAGACAGTACATCACTATTGGGCCAGATTCCTCCTTGTATTGAACAAGGTCAAGGACTGTCGCGAGGAAGATGCAATTTCATTCTTTTGCAATAATTGCACGGACAAAGGAATCCTCAACGCCATAAGTCGCCGTGACATAACACGTCTCGCAGACTTGGCGGCCATAGTACGGAAGTACTGTGCGATGGAAAGCGTCTGGAAAACCCAAACAAAATTTTGGGATAATCCGGCTCTGACAGAACCCCCGGTCCGAATTAAAAGGGTGCACTCTCATAAGTCGCCTGATTCAATCCCAAATAAGCAAAATCCCACTACAGGGCGTGGAACCGTATTGGAGGGATGGCTTAACGGGCCCTGCAAAATCCATAGTACAGCGGATACCATACCAACACACACCCTGAGAGCATGTTGGGTACTCCGGCAGTTGGCCAAGAGCGGTGAGGATCTCCTCATTCAAAACACCACAGAGCACCATCCCGTGGATAACAATACAGTATTGACAGCCTTCGAGACATTCACCTCAAATAATAGGCGCAAGCGAGCACTCCGCAGCCTTGCCGAAGTCTGCCACATGGCAGCAATAAATCCATGGAGCGACACGGCTATCACCTTCAATGCCAGTGACGAACCTAAATTCCGAACAGCCCGAGCACTAGCCGCCTTGGTCGTCAGTCCAATTGTGGATGGCTTTCGGCTTACTAAAGTACTCATGGACGGTGGCAGCGGATTAAACCTCATTTATGAGCAGACACTCCAGAAAATGGAAATGGACAAAAACCGCATTGAGCAAAGCAGCACGACCTTTAGAGGAATTATCCCCAGTCGGGAGGCACGTTGCGCTGGGAAAATCACACTAGATGTGTTATTCGGCACTCCGGAGAATTACAGGTCCGAAGAAATTAGATTCCAAGTGGCCCCATTCACTAGCGGATACCACGCCCTTCTAGGGCGGGAGGCATTCATGATCTTCCAAGCCATACCCCATTACGGGTACACGAAGCTCAAAATGCCTGGGCCCAATGGAATCATCACTCTAGCTAGTGATCCGGACATAGCGCTCCGTGCCGAAAACAAAACAGCCGCACTAGCCCTCGAGGCATTATCCGAAGCCCTTGCGGCGGAGGAATTAACTGCGCTGCGCTCCACGGTGGATAGGGACGACGTGATACTTGACAAGAGATCCAAGTCCACCTCTTTTAAACCAGCGGACGAAATAGTCAAATTCCAAGTCCACCCAACGTACCCTACAAAAACTGCATCCATCGGGGCCAATTTAAACCCCGCTATAGACACCGCACTACGGGAGTTCCTGAGCGAGAATTGGGACATATTCGCCTGGCATCCTTCAGACATGCCAGGAATCCCACGCAGGCTGGCCGAGCATAGCCTTAACATTCTAAAGGGATTCAAGCCGGTCAAGCAGACTCTTCGGCGTTTCTCTGAGCCTAAGCGACAAGCCATGGGAGAGGAACTAGCCAAGTTATTGGAGGCCGGATTCATCATAGAAATAAAACATCCGGACTGGCTAGCAAACCTGGTGATGGTGCCAAAGAAGGATAAATCCTGGCGCCTATGTGTCGATTTCAAGGACCTCAACAAGGCTTGCCCAAAGGATCCTTTCCCCCTCCCTCGCATCGATCAAATCATCGACGTTACCGCAGGATACGACTCATTCTGCTCCCTCGACGCATACTCCGGCTACCACCAAATTAAGATGGCGGAGTCCGACCAAGCCGCAACGGCATTTATCACGCCATACGGCCCCTTCTGTTTCAACACAATGCCCTTCGGGCTCAAAACGCCGTATAGCGTATCAACACATGATTCGCATATGTCCGGAAAAGCAGATTGGCAAAGCGGTGGAGGCATACGTGACGATGTGGTCGTTAAAACCGCATATCGTCGACTCCTTAATAGATGACTTGAGGCTCACGTTCGACAATCTCCGAACATATGACATCAAGCTCAATCCGGAAAAATGCGTTTTCGGCGTGCCTGCCGGAAAGCTCCTGGGCTTCATCGTCTCCAGTAGAGGAATTGAAGCAAATCTGGCTAAAATCCAAGCCCTGTCACAGTTGGCTATCCCAACTGACCTCAAACAAATCCAGAAATTAACTGGATGTGTGGCAGCCTTAAGCCGCTTTATCTCCCGATTAGGAGAAAATGCACTACCCCTTTATCGCCTTCTTCGGTGCACCGAACACTTTGAGTGGACGAATGCTGCCACGGCCGGATTGGAAGAATAAAATCCATCCTGGCCACCAACCCAATCTTGGCCGCGCCAAATGTCGGCGAACCAATGCTGTTATATATAGCGGCAACTCACCAAGTTGTAAGCACGCAGATTCGTCGTCGAACGAGAGACGGACGGACATAAATTCCCACTTCAAAAGCCGGTATACTATGTATCCACTGTCCTCACTCCATGCAAATCACGGTACCCACGTTATCAAAAGATAGCATACGCGGTATTTATGGCGTCCCGGAAGTTACGACACTACTTTCAAGAGTGTTCAATTACGGTGGCCTCAGAAGTACCACTCAACGACATAATAAACAACCGTGATGCCACGGGCCGGATTGACAAATGGGCCATTGAGCTCCTCCCGTTTGACATAACATATAGACCTCGGCGAGCTATTAAGTCGCAAGTACTGGCCAACTTCGTCGCCGAATGGACAGAAGCCAAACTCCCTAAAGAGTACGACGCGTACTCCAATTGGATCATGCACTTCGACGGCTCTAAAATGCTGGCTGGTCTAGGGGCTGGCGTCGTCCTGATGTCCCCCACCGGAGATACAGTCCAATACGTACTCCAAATACGTACCTGAGACTCCAACAACGCAGCCAAATACGAGGCCTGTTACATGGTCTTCGGATGGCAGTTTCCATGGGCATCCGACGCGCTGGAGGTGCGTAGGGACTCGAACCTCGCAATATCCCAAATAAATGGAGACTTCGATGCCAAGGATCCGAAAATGGCGGCTTATCGCAACACCGTCCTCAAGATGTCAGCTCGGTTCGAGGGGCTCGAATTCCACCATGTGGCTCGGGAAAACGATCAGGCGGCGGATATCCTCGCCCATATCAGCTCTAAGAGCGACCCTGTCCCACCTAACATCTTCTTGGAAAGGCTGTTTAAGCCATCCTGGTATGGGAAGGGGACACCGGTAACAATAGTCCGGACCCGGCCGCAACACCAGATACCGAACACTCTGACACAATCGGAGGCTCTACCACCGAAATAACACCTTCAGCCCATGTAATAATGGCCATCATCGCCCGTGGGATGTAATCCATTCCTGGCCTACCTAACGGTGCAGGAACTTCCGAGGACCAAAATGAGGCACGCTGCATAGTGCGGCGATCTAAAGCCTAGAAGGTCCATGAGGGAGAGCTTTATAAGAAATGCACTACCGGAGTCCTTCAAAGGTGCATCTCCGAAGAGGAAGGGAGGAAGCTCTTGGCAGAAATCCATGCTGGACTCGGCGGCCACCACGTCGCAGCCCGGGCCCTTGTAAGCAAGGCCTTTCGTACAGGTTTCTATTGGCCGACGGCCCGGTCAGATGCACAGGACTTGGTCCAACGTCATTGCCGACCGCCAGCTTTTTGCAAACCAAAGCCACATGCCCCACCGCTTCCAAACAATCCCCATTACGGCCCTTTGCGGTCTGGGGGCTTGATATGATCGGACCCCTTAAAGGGGGAACCCATAAGAAAAAATACTTACTGGTCATGGTGGATAAATTCACCAAATGGATAGAAGCCAAACCCGTTAAAACGGCCAAATCCGGATGGGTGATAGACTTCATATCTGGGGTCGTACACCGTTATGGCGTCCCCCACAGCATCATCGCTGACAATGGCACGAACTTTACAGCCGACAAGGTAAAACTTTGGTGCAGCAACATGGGCATCAAGCTCGATTATGCTTCTGTCTATCACCCGCAAACTAACGGTTCGAGCAAGCAAATGGTCTTATCATGAGCGGCATCAAACCCAGATTAGTGTGGTCCTTAAAGGAGTCTAACATGCACTGGGTAGAGGAGCTCGACTCCGTACTATGGGGGCTGCGGACCACGCTGAATCGCACTACCAGATACACACCATTCTTTATGGTGTACGGCGCAGAGGCGGTTCTGCCCTGCGACATAATTCATGACTCACCTCGAGTGCGCATGTATGAAGAAAAAGAGGCCGAGCTTGATCGGCAGGACAGTTTGGACGCCCTGGAGGAGGAGCGCGACGTGGCTAAAGCCCGTTCCGCATTCTATCAGCAATAGGCTCGAAGGTACCAAAGCAGAGAAGTACGGGCCAAAACTTATAACGTTGGCGAACTAGTTCTACGCCTGCCGGAGAAGAAAAAGAACAAGCTTAAGCCCAAATGGGAAGGTCCCTTCATTATTGACCAAGTTCTGGCCGGCGGAGCGTACCGTCTGCGGGATGCATCGGACAATCGACTCGAGCCAAACCCATGGAACCCAGCCATACTCCGAAGATTCTACGCCTAGTGCTGGACTCTATGTCCGTCTCCTTACCCCTGTCCATTTTTCGCATATACGTTATCTGTCTTTTCTCTGTTTCTTTCTTCTTTTTCCTTCTCCTCAAGGCCTTAAAAGGGCAACTTCTGTCTTCACTACACAATATCAACGTGCTAACCGCGCTCATTATACCTGGGGGCTTCTTATACAGAAGCTTAATATAACTATTTTTCTGGGCTTCATGCCCCGCACATGTGTTATTCTTCCGCATGTACCTTTTCTCGCCATTATATGCATCAATATGACTTAAGTTTTGGCCAAGTTGGGTTGCCTGGCTCTTGTATTTATGCCCTACGTTCCCGTTAATTCGGATAGGGCATAAAGGGAGCACCTCTGTGATTGTTACTGCCGGGTCAGCCGGATGTGTACCTCAGACTGGGTGAAGCCGAAAGCTAGCATTCTTAAGGGAATATTCGATCGGTGAATAAAAGATTACTTTTATTTATTCTACTACATGCCCCCAGATGTTTTTTGCCTGTGTCTCTTTTCGCAGTCCGGACATGCACATTAGGGCATGCGTACCCAGGGAAAGGAACCCTTAACGGAACTATTCTCCATGGAAGATGTTTCTTACTATCCATGTAATATAACATAGCTAGTTGGGTACTTATGCATTTCAAGCACTTATGACCCCTACGCCTGGTTTCCATGCATACCCTGGTTTTTACATAACTGAGCGGGTATTCGGATACACTCTGGACTATCGGGTCCCGAGGTCGAAGCGAAAAGGTCTGCCATGACAAATGGTTTACAATCCGGCTAGAGACGTTACACATGTCACTTAAATTACACAGTCACTTAGACTGACTGAATTCTTCTTCTATCCCATCCAACAGGCTGTCTAGCCTACAATCCTGTTGGGAATACTTTGCGGGTAATTCTACTTGGTCATACACGGTGACCGACGGGGATCTCTTTCCCATCAGGCCCCACAGGTCTGACCTCGGCCATGTGGTTTGGGTCAGCCTTGGTATATCGCGTCTTCACCATGGCCCAGGCCTCCCTTGCACCTTGTCGGCAGGCTGATATCTTCCATAATCGGAAGTGCTGTCGCGCTCCCTTGAGCTTCTCTATAAGCTCCCTCATGCCTCCTGGTGGGGAGGCGGACAACCACAAGGCTTGGGCAATACCCTGCATCACCTGTCGGACTCGTTCGTGCAGTTGTGAGAGCTCTGGAAGAAGATCACCCGCAGACCCAGGCATCTCCTCCGCGGGACGACTTGTCAGCATACCTACAGACATAACTCTGTTAGCCGGCTTCTTTGCCGAACTCTTCAAAAGTTCGTTCAAGCACTTATTGAAAATGTCGCGTCGAAGCCGCTTATTCTCCTTCATGGAGTCTACAAACTGGGCTCGACCATCTTTCAGTTCCACGTCCAGCTAAATATTGGCCTCTTGGAGATCATTTTTCTCCCGAATGACGCGCGTAAGCACGCGCTCGCCAGCATTTAGCTGTCGATTAGCATGTTGCGCATCCCCCGGCGCGGCCTCCGGATTCACTCCGGAGTCATCTGCAATATTTATTGTTAGATTTTCATGCATGCCGCATACTATATGGTACCTGTCATTCTTCGAAACAAGTGTTACCAGAGGGGGCCTTCTCGGACTCCTTCAATGCGGCAACTGCGGCCCGCAGCTGGGCCTTGCATTCCACTAGCTCTTGAGACAATTGAGTATTCCTCTCTGTAAGAACCTGCACAAATAATGATCTTTAAATCAGTTGTGTCAACTGTTTCAAGTCTCAGGGGCTACTGATATATATATATATATATATATATATATATATATATATATATAATCATCAAATTTTCTTACCCGTATATCCTTTACATACTGGTCCGTGGCTCTGGCAAGACCATTTTGAGCAGCACGGACGTACGCGCTTCCCGAGTTGAAGGCATCGAACGCCTCTTGGGAGAAACAAGCGTCACGGAGTACGGCCCGGCGACGCCTCTGATTCATGGCGCTCTCCACTTCGGAATTTGTAGCGGATATTTTATCTGCATCCTCTGTAGGAGGAGCATCTGGTGCGTGCCCCGTGTTAGCTTCCGCCTCTGTGTCCAGCCCTGGAGCCCGACTGGTGGAGGCGTGATTGGCAACCTCTCCGGATATAGTCCGGCGAGCATTTTTCCTTCTAGGAAACACGGGTGTTATTATGTTTTATAAAAGACGACAACCACGGAGCGAGGTTTTTGTATCATGCCTATGCGCCGACATCTCAGTCTGGACCGCCTTCCTTTTTAGCCTACCCGGCTTCGGTGCCCCTTGTTGGTGAGTCACTGCGGGTTCAGCATGGCATCCCGAGGGCCTTGCCTGTAAAACACCATACGTGTACGGTAGGTGAAGTGCATAAAGGGGATCCTTACCGGAAGTCGAGACTCTGGTTCTACTTACATGCGATGCGGGGAGTAGCCCAGGATAGTCAGCTATAATGGCTACCATGGCAGCATCACAGCTTAATTGATAGAATATCATGTCGATCAGCTCCACAAATATGTCCGGATCCTCTTCGAGGCCGGGGTCGAGGGCCCGGTCAGGGTCCTCCGGTTGTGGAGGCGGGTTGTTGACCTCCCTTACAGCTTTTCGCAGTTCCTGCCATAAAACGGCAGGGTAAATAAATATGACGATGAATGCGGGAAGGATGGGAGTAAAGAGTGACAACTCACCCAACTTGGAGGATCCATCCTGTGGCTTAATACGGATGAACTCCTCTTCCTCTCCTTTATACAAATCGGACATAATTTTTGCCAGAGCAGCAACTGAGTCCGGTCCCTTACGCCCGCAGCAGGTGGCATCATCTTCCTCGTTAAAGTGCCACATGGGGTGCCCTCGATATTGAAGTGGCCGCACCCCCCCCCCCCCGCATTATGCATATTGACATTACCTCGGTTATTGTCAGTCCTGATTGAGCCAACACCTTTATCCGGCCCATCATGTAAAGGACTTCTCTGTTATCTTCCTCCTAAGGGCTCCGTGGGCGCCAGCTTCGGCGTTTCACCAAAGGGGCATTGTCGAACTCGGGAAGACCAATCCGAATAGGATTTGGAAGGGGGACGTCCTCCATATAAAACCACTCCGAAGGCCAGTCTTCAGACGTCTTCTTCAGGGTACCGGACATGTATCCGGTCCCGGCGATGCACCATATTTCGGCTCCACCCACTTGATATATTGACCCCCTCTGTGTATGGGGCACCAGGCAGAATAGCTTCTTCCACAGCGCGAAATGAGCTTCGCAACCCAGAAACAACTCACAAAGGGCTACATAACCGGCGATGTGTAATATGGAAGCAGGGGTGAAGTTATGCAACTGGAGGTCAGAAACTCCGAGGAGCCCTCGGAGGAACAGATGGATTAAATCCAAGTCCCTTAATAAATAGGGACGAGGCATACCCGCTCCCCTTGGAGGGTTGGGAAAGCTCTCCGCTTGCTCCCGCCATTATAGGTGGCGAGCCGGCTCGAGCAGGGACCATATACGCTGGAGGGAGATATCCCTGGGTCTGTAACTCCACTAATTGGTTGTGCGGGATGGAACACTTCTTCCAATCTCCGGGCTTAGGGCTATGGGAGCGAGAGGAGGAGTTGCGATGGCCGGCCATGCTGGAATGGATTTTTTCAAGCGCGCTCCGATGGATACTCGCTGTGGAAGGATGATGTGATTTGCATCTAAGAATCCACGTCTCTTTAATAGACAATTTACTCACATAGCTAGGGGGGCAAATGTAAAAATGTCCTGGCTTCTCGCATTCGCTCGACACGTGGAGGATAGCCATTATTGGACGTGGAAGCCAAGAAGTGCAACATTTATGGGAAGTCGGACACTACTCAGTAGGTATTCAAGATTTGGAGAGGAACCTGCCTTGCAATGCCGAAGACAATCTGCGTGCCGGACTCATCATCATTGAAGCCTGGTTCGGGGGCTACTGAGGGAGTCCTGGATTAGGGGGTCTCCGGACAGCCGGACTATATCCTTTGGCCAGACTGTTGGACTATGAAGATACAAGATTGAAGACTTCATCCCGTGTCCAGATGGGACTCTCCTTGGCCTGGAAGGCAAGCTTGGCGATACAGATATGTAGATCTCCTCCCTTGTAACCGACTATGTGTAACCCTAGCCCCCTCTGGTGTCTATATAAACCGGAGGGTTTAGTCCGTAGGACAAGAACAATCATACCATAGGCTAGCTTCTAGGGTTTAGCCTCTATGATCTCGTGGTAGATCAACTCTTGTAATACTCATATCATCAAGATCAATCAAGCAGGAACTAGGGTATTAACTCCATCGAGAGGGCCCGAACATGGGTAAACATTGTGTCCCCCGCCTCCTATTACCATCCGCCTTAGACGCACAGTTCGGGACCCCCTACTCGAGATCCGCCGGTTTTGACACCGACAAGGACCCTATGTTATCGAGGAGGTTTATTGATCTGGAGCTATCAAAATAAATAATGCCGAAGGTACTAACCTGAAGGTTGTTAATGGGCAACGAATAAAACATTATATCTCAGGTACGCCCATTAATGTTGAAAGTAATATTATCCAAACTTCAACACCGGATGAACACATAAAAGAGTCCTTTCGGAACACTTTAGAATCGTGAAAATAAGGAGGTACGTGATACGGTAAGTAAACGGACTCCGAAAAATCTGCAAAAATATTTTTTGTCAGTTTGGAATATTTAGAAAATTAGGAAAATAAGAAACAACCAGGAAGCATAACCTGGTGGGCACAAGACACCAGGGCGCGCTTGGCTTGCCAGGTGCGCCCAGGTGGGTTGTGCCCACCTCAGGTACCTTTCGGATTCCATTTTTCTACAGTTTGCTTGTCTCCCAAGATAAAAACTCTTTGTATACCCCCGAACCTATTGATCACCATATCACGGAGAAATCTTCTGTTTTCTTTTCCTTGTTGTTTCCTGTCAGATCACGTCTACCATGGCCACTTCAAGCTCCTCCAAGGACTAGTTCTTCAAGAACGTCATCAACCCATATTTGCGGGAGGTGATGCAGCACCCTCAAGTCATCCAGATGCATGAGGGGGTGTGATACGTCTCCAACGTATCTATAATTTATGAAGTATCCATGCTATTATATTATCTATCTTGGATGTTTTATATGTTATTTTATATGATTTTTGGGACTAACCTATTAACCTAGAGCCCGGTGCCAGTTTCTGTTTTTTCGTTGTTTTTGAGTTTTGTAGAAAAGGAATATCAAACGGAGCCCAAATGACCTGAAAATTTACGGTGATTTTTTATGGACCAGAAGAAGCCCCAGAAGCAAGAGAGTTGGGCCAGAAGATCCACGAGGCCTCCACAAGGTCGGGCGGGCACGCCCTACCCCCCGGGAGGGTGCTCCGACCTTGTGGGCGCCTCGTGGGCCCCCTTGACGTGAGACCGACGCCAAAAATTCCTATAAATACCAAAACCCTCAGAAATAAACCTAGATCAGAAGTTCCACCGCCGTAAGCCTCTGTAGCCACGAAAAAACAATCTAGGCCCTCTTTGGCACCCTGCCAGAGGGGGCCAACATCACCGGAGGCCATGGAGGAGGAAACCGGAGTGGTCACCATCGCCATGGAGGCCAAGGACCAAAGGGAGAACCTTTCCCCATATAAGGAGGAGGCCATGGATGAGGAAGCACAAAGGGGAGAACCGCTCTCCCTCTCTCTTGGTGGCACCGGAGTGCCATGGGGGGAACCATCGCTGCGGTGATCGTCTTCATCAACATCACCTTCATCATCACCATCATCATCTCTTTTATGCGGTCCACTCTCCCGCACCCTGCTGTAATCCCCTACTTGAACATGGTGCTTTATGCCACATATTATGATCCAATGAGGTGTTGCCATCCTATGATGTTTTGAGTAGATATCTTTGATCTTTTGGGTTGATTGATGATATAGATTGGTTTGAGTTGTATGTTTTACTTCGGTGTTGTCCTATGGTGCCTTCCGTGCCGCGCACACGTGAAGGATTCCTGCTGGGGGGTGTTGCAATATGTTCATGATTCGCTTATAGTGGGTTGCTAGAGTGACAGAATCTTAAACCCTAGTAAGGGGTTGTTGCATATGGGATAAAGGGGACTTGATGCTTTAATGCTATGTTGGGTTTTACCTTAATGATCTTTAGTAGTTGCAAATGCTTGCTAGAGTTCCAATCATAAGTGCATATGATCCGAGAAGAGAAAGTATGTTAGCTTATGCCTCTCCCTCTTATAAAATTGCAATGACGACTACCGATCTTGTTAACAATTGCCTAGGACAATTCCGCACACTGATCCATCATTATTCCACACTCATTATTTATAATATATAGTAATATATTCTAACTTTATGATAACAGAACCTACTTTTATATTTTAGTTCTCCGATATCGTACAAAGTTATCCTCTTCTTACCCACAACGTAATTTTATTCTCATTTCTAGTTGGAAGCAAACGTTTAGTGTAAGTAGAGTCGTATCAGTGCAGATAGGACTTGAGAGAATATTCATCTTACCTTTAGCTCCTTGTGGGTTCGACACTCCATACTTATCACTTCCACCTTTGGAAAGTGCTACGATGATTCCTTGCACTTGAGGATTATCAAGCTCTTTTCTGGCGCCGTTGCCGGGGAGCAATAGCGTGGGGTTGATATTTTCGTGTATGCTTGTTTGCTTTCTTCACTAAGTAGATTTTGTTTTCCCTTTTTATTTTCTTTAGTTGTGGTTGAAACAAACAAAATAATTACAAAATTAAAATACAAAAAAAAATTACTTGCCTCTTATGCCTAAAAACTTTTTCAAAAAGAGAAGTGATTGGAAGGTTATGCATTGGAGAAGTGAGGGTCGACCTTGAACACTTGTGTTCATGCTCATGGAAAAAATGTAGAATTTTTCATGTAAGTTTATCAAAAATAAGTATCTCCTTGTATATATTCATTGTATTATAAAAATAATGTGCCAAGGTTTGGTCTTAGAATGTTTAAATTGCTTGTTTGGTGTGTGCGGCAGAAAAACAGAAACTTTGGCTATAGTGTTTGAATTCTTATTTTTTACTAGAGCATGATAAAATCTTGAAATTTTTATACATTACTGCCCTGCAAATTGTTTAGATTGTCCTATTTTTTTAGAATTTTTGAAGTTACAAAAGTATACAAAAGATCCAGATTGCTACAGACTGTCCTGTTCTTAACATATTTTGTTTTCTATGTGTTGTTCGCTTATTTTGATGAATCTATGGGTTGTATCGGGGGGTATGAAGTATGAACCATGGTGAAGTTGGAATACATTAGATATAATGCTAATATGAAATTGGAATGAGTTTAGAACAGTACCTAGAGGTAGTGATTTGCTTTATTATACTAACGAATCTCACAAAGTTTTTGTTGAGTTTTGTGTGGATGAAGTGTTCGAAGAACGAGGAGTTACCGATATGAGAAGAATAAGGAGAGGAAAGAGTTCAAGCTTGGGTATGCCCAATTCACCCCAAGTAAATATTTCAAGGATACTCAAGCATCTAAGCTTGGGGATGCCCCGGTTGGCATCCCATCTTTATTCTTCAACAATTATCGGTATACCTCGGTTTTTGTTTTGTTCACATGATTAGCGTCTTTTGTGTTTGTTTCCCTCTTATTTTCCTCTATGCACCATGCTAGTATGAGATAATCCTCCGTTGATTTATAGAATGCTTCATGTGCTTCACTTAAATCTTTTGAGTATGACTTTATGGAATCCTTCGTGTGCTTCACTTATATATTTTGAGCTTGGATATTGGTTGATCTATATTAATTGTAGAATGCTCTATGACTTCACTTATATCTTTTGGAGTATGAATAATACTATCATTGAAAGTGGATTTGGAAGAGTGTAAACTTTAGATAATAATTATCCCACCATTTTGGAGGATGTTGAATCTTATTATGATAAAAGTGGATTTGGAGAGGACATGGCTTTATTTAGTAATTATTCCACTATCTTGGAAGAGGTTTCAATTGATTTTGATGAGAATAAAGTTGCTATCTATGATGATTATTGTGATGACATGTATGCTATAAAGAGTAAATGATAACCATGAAACTTGTCATCTTGATTTTAATTTTCAAACCCATAATAGTTATTTTGTTGAGTTTGCTCCCACTATTATGAATAAGAAGAATTTTGCTTATGAGGAGAGTAATAAATTTTCTATGCTTGTGGATCATGAACAGAATGCTCTATGTGATGGTTATATTGTTGAATTCATTCATGATGCTACTGAAAATTATTATGAGGGAGGAATATATGCTTGTAGGAACTGCAATAATATCAAGTTTCCTCTCTATGTGTTGAAAGTTTTGAAGTCATGTTTGTTTTGCCTTCCTATGCTAGTTGATTCTTGTTCCCATAAGTTGTTTGCTCACAAAATCCCTATGCATAGGAAGTGGGTTAGACTTAGATGTGCCAGTCATATTCTTCGTGATGCTCCCATTAAGTTTCAATTCTTATCTTTTATGTGAGCATCATTGAAATCATCATGCCTAGCTAAAAAGGCATTAAAGAAAAGCACTTGTTGGGAGCCAACGCAATACTCTTACCTTCTTTTATGTGTTCACATGATTAAGATACTATAGTAATCATGTTTTATAGCTTTTGTTTCAATAAAGTGCCAAGTAAAGCCTTTGTGGTAGTGTGGATGATAGTTGACTTGATTCTGTGCAAAAACAGAAACTTTTGTGCCCAGTCACAGAATTATTTAAAATTACTGGAGTGTTGAAAATTCTGATTTTTTACACAAGATTGATATACAAATTGCCTAGGTTTTCCTAATGTTTCAGAATTTTTGGAGTAGCAGAAGTATGGTTGTTGTTCAGATCATTACAAACTGTTCTGTTTCTGGCAGATTCTGTTTTCAATGCATAGTTTGCTTGTTTTCTAGTTTCTATGGCTTATATTGCTTAATATAAATTGTAGAAATGATATGGTACAGTAGGCATTGTGTGAAAACAATTATGAATCTTGTCTTTGACGGTACCAAAGTGAATGATTTACTCTTTATCATACTAACCCATCTCACGGAGTTCCGTGAAGTTTTGTGTGATTGAAGTTTTCAAGTTTTTGGTGAGATATCGATACGAGGAGAATAAGGAGTGGAAAGACCCTAAGATTGGGGATGCCCAAGGCACCCCAAGGTAATATTCAAGGAAGACTCAAGCGCCTAACCTTGGGGATGCCCCGGAAGGCATCCCCTCTTTCGTCCTCAAAACCATCGGTATACCTTACTCGAAGCTATATTTTTATTCTCACATGATATGTGTTTTTCCTGGAGCATATTTTCATTTTACTTGCTATTTGAATAAAATCATTGGATCTGAAATCTTGAATGAGAGAGTGCTCTCCCATGGCTAGTTAATTATTTGACTACTCAGTGTTCTTCACTTATATCTTTTTGGAGTAGTTTGTCATTTACTCACGTGCTTCACTTATATCCTATAAGTAAATGGTTGAATGAATTGAATATCATAGATTTGAAATTATATATGCTTCATATGCTTATCCCATGGAGAGTAGTGACTTCACTTATAAGAAGTATAGGTGGTAAAATTTATTGAAAGCTAGCAAACTCAACATTAGTCACTTGAACAATTCATGAAAGAATATCGAAGGAACAGAGATTTCACATAGAAATACACTATCTTGGACATATTTTGTAATTGTGAGCACTCTATGACATGCTAAAAAGTTGATGTTGGACAAGGAAGACAACATAATGGGTTATGTTTTCTTATATCCAAATAGAAGTTATATTGTCATGGATCCTCCAACATGTTGAGCTTGCCTTTCCCTCTCTTTCTAGACAAAATTTTTGCACCAAGTCGAGATACTACTTGTGCTTCCAAACATCGCTTAAACCAGTTTTGCCATGAGAGTCCACCATACCTACCTATGGATTGAGTAAGATCCTTCAAGTAAGTTTTCATTGGTGCAAGCAATAAAAATTGCTCTCTAAATATGTACGATCTATTACTGTGAAGAAAATAAGCTTTATATGAACTTTTGATATGGAAGAAATAAAAGTGACGGACTGCATAATAAAGCTATTTATCACAAGCGGCAATATATATATATTCTTTTGCATTAAATTTTGTGCATCCAACCATAAAAGTGCAGGACAACCTCTGCTTCCATTTGTGAAGGGCCTATCTTTTACTTTTATCTTCTACCCTTACACAAGAGTCATGGTGATCATCACCTTTCCTTTTTACACTTTTTCCTTTGGCAAGCACTATGTGTTGGAGAAATCCGGATATAGGTTTTCATAAATTATTATTGTTGACATTACCCTTGAGGTAAAAGGTTGGGAGGTGAAACTATAATCCCCTATCTTTCTCTGTGCCCGATTGAAACTTTGTACCCATAAATATCGCGTGAGTGTTAGCAATTGTGGAAGACTATATGATAGTTGAGTATGTGGGTTTTGCTAAATCAAAGCTCTTACATAGACCCTTCCTGAAAATAAGATGAATTGTAATTGTTTGATGACTAAGAACATGGTTTGTTAGTTTTTAAGAAACTTCATGGTCTATACTTTAACTTGTGAATAGCTTGCCACTTGATCATGAGAAGTTTTATGAGATGAGCTACTGTTTATGATATATAATGATGCTAGAAAAAGTGTTTGGAACTATCATTGATCAAACTTGCGCACTTGCTAGCATTCACACTTCATAAATTATTTCTTTTATAATTTACCTACTCGAGGACAAGCAGGAATTAAGCTTGGGGATGCTGATACGTCTCCGACGTATCTATAATTTATGAAGTATTCATGTTATTATATTATCTATCTTGGATGTTTAATATGTATTTATATGCTATTTTATATGATTTTTGGGACTAACCTAATAACCTAGAGCCCAGTGCCAGTTTTTGTTTTTTTCCTTGTTTTTGAGTTTTGCAGAAAAGGAATATCAAATGGAGTCCAAATGACCTGAAAAATTTACGGTGGTTTTTTATGGACCAGAAGAAGCCCCCGAAGCAAAAGAGTTGGGCCAGAAGAGCCACGAGGCCTCCACAAGGTCGGGGGGCACGCCCTACACTCCCCCCGGGAGGGTGCTCCGACCATGTGGGCACCTCGTGGACTCCCTTGACGTGATGCCGACGCCAAAAATTCCTATAAATACCAAAACCCTCAAAAATAAACCTAGATCGGGAGTTCCGCCGCCGTAAGCCTCTGTAGCGAAGAAATCAATCTAGGCCCTCTCTGGCACCCTGCCAGAGGGGGCCAACATCACCGGAGGCCATGGAGGAGGAAGCTGGAGGGGCCACCATCGCCATGGGGGCCAAGGACCAGAGGGAGAACCTTTCCCCATATAAGGGGAAGGCCATGGAGGAGGAAGCACAAAGGGGAGAACCACTCCCCCTCTCTCTTGGTGGCACCGGAGTGCCATCGGGGAACCATCACTGTGGTGATCGTCTTCATCAACATCACCTTCATCATCACCATCATCATCTCTTTTACGCGGTCCACTCTCCCGCACCCCGCTGTAATCCCCTACTTGAACATGGTGCTTTATACCACATATTATGATCCGATGTGTTGCCATCCTATGATGTTTTGAGTAGATTTCTTTTGTGTTTTGGGTTGATTGATGATATAGATTGGTTTGAGTTGTATGTTTTACTTTGGTGTTGTCCTATGGTGCCTTCCGTGCCGCGCACACGTGAAGGATTCACACTTTAGGGTGTTGCAATACGTTCATGATTCGCTTATAGTGGGTTGCTAGAGTGACAGAAGCTTAAATCCGAGTAAGGGGTTGTTGTGAATGGGATAAAGGGGACTGGATGCTTTAATGCTATGGTTGGGTTTTACCTTAATGATCTTTAGTAGTTGCGGAGGCTTGCTAGAGTTCCAACCATAAGTGCATATGATGCGAGAAGAGAAAGTATGTTAGCTTATGCCTCTCCCTCTTATAAAATTGCAATGACGACTACTGATCTTGTTAACAATTGCCTAGGACAATTCCGCACACCGATCCATCATTATTCCACACTCGGTATTTATAATATATAGTAATCTATTCTAACTTTATGATAACAACACCTACTTTTATATTTTAGTTCTCCGATATCATGCAAATTATCCTATTCTTACCCACAACGTAGTTTTATTTCTCGTTTCTAGTTGGAAGCAAACGTTTGGTGTACGTAGAGTCGTATCAGTGGCAGATAGGACTTGAGAGAATATTGATCTTACCTTCAGCTCCTTGTGGGTTCGACACTCCATGCTTATCACTTCCACCTTTGGAAAGTGCTACGATGATTCCTTGCACTTGAGGATTATAAGGGTGCTTCACATCCGCGATGTGCAGGGTTCCAAGGGGACGGGAACCGTGGAGGCCAGGCTTGAAGCTATGGAGCAGGAGGTCTTCCGGTGCAAGGGGATGGTGGAGCGTGGACTCAATGCCAATCACCTCATGATCATGGACCTTACCCGTGATCTCAAGGTGGATGGCAACTCCATGAAGGACATCGTCTTCACCCTCAACGAGCAAATCAACTTCCTCCAAAGCCAGATCTACGATCTCCAAAACCAAGTCTTTGAATATGAGGCAAGGTTTAAAGGTATGAGTTTGGCTACCGGTTACAGGACCCGTGAGACTCACTCCTCCTGTTATGATGGTGGACCTCTGCCATGGAAACCCGAGGACAAGATCTCTACTTCATCACCATCACCACCTTCTTCATCACCAAAAGAAAATTGAGTATCGGGTATGGGAACTCCCCTTGGCTTCCGCCAAGCTTGGGGGAGGTTCCCGGGTATCGTATCATCCCCACTATCTTTTGCCTTTACTTATTTTAGTCCGATCTTTTGCTTTAGATGAATAAAAGTTTAGTTTGATCCTTTCTTTTCAAGAATTTGCTTAGTGATCTATCCTTGTAATCGTGTGCAAGATATATAATAAAGTTAGTTTGAGTTTTGCTTTCCTTACTTTCATGTTCAATAAAAAGAATGGAAATAAATAAAAGGAAAGGAAATAAATCAAAAAGATCATATGCTAATCTTATGGTAGGTGATGACACCACATAAGGAAAAGTATAAGTAGAAAAATTTATTAGAGATTGACAAACATAGCATTAGTCAATGATGCAACTCATGAAAGAATTAATAAGGGAAGAGAAGATTCACATATAAATACACTATCCTAGAAATCTTTTGTGATTTTGAGCCCCCATCAAAATATTATATACCAAAATTGTTGATGTTGGACAAGGAAGACAACGTAATGATTTATGTTCGTTCATATTCACATAGAAGTTATATTCTTATAGATCCTTTAACATGTGGTGCTTGCTCCCTATCTTATCTAGCTAAAAAATCCGCACCAAGTAGAGATACTACTTGTGCATCCAAAAAACCATTAAACCCAAATCATTTTCAAGAGTCCACCATAGCTACCTAGGGATTGAGCAAGATCCCTCAAGTAAGTTGTCATCGGTCCAATAGGGAAATAAAAATTGCTTCTGTAAGTGTGAGATCATTTAGTGTAAGAGAAAATTGAGCGTTGTACGAACTTGTGATGGTGAAGAAGAAAAGAGACAGACTGCATAATAAAGGTTGCCATCACAAGGGGCAATACAACGTGACGTTCTTTTGCACTAAGGGGTTGAGCATACAAACAGCGCATGGAAACCTCTGCTTCCCTCTGCGAAGGGCCTATCTTTTACCTTTATGTATTTACTTTTATGCAATGAGTCAAAGTTTTTATCTCTATTCCTTTTTATTTTCTCCTTTGGCAAGCATCATGTGGTGAGGAAAGATCTAGGCATATGTCCAGTTGAATATGGGTAGCATGAGTTATTATTGTTGACATCACCCTTGAGGTGAATACGTTGGGAGGCGAAACTATAAGCCCCTATCTTTCTATGTGTCCAGTTGAAATGTTCTGCTCATGTGTATGCGGTGAGTGTTAGCAATCATAGAAGACTATATGATGGTTGAGTATGTGGACTTGCCTAAAGGCTCTGATACGTGGACCCTGCCTAAAAAGATGATGAATTTTAGTTGCAAAGTTGACCGAGAACATGGTTTGTTGGTTTCTAATAGAGTTTATGCTTTATACTTCGATAGTGTGATGAATTGCCACTTATTCATGAGAAGTCTATGATGAAAGTTCTATGATAAGAGTACTATGTTTAAGTTTGTTGCTGTTATAATAATCAACATGATACTTATATGTCCGTATTTTGTTTTTATCGACACCTCTCTCTTTAAGCATGTGGATATGTTTTTCGATTTCAGTTTTTGCTTGAGGACAAGCGAGATCTAAGCTTGAGGGAGTTGATACGTCCATTTTGCATCATGTTTTCCCACTGTTATTTTTGATGTTTCATGCATAATAATGATTTTTGGAGTAACTCTAATGCCTTTTCTCTCATAATATGCAAGGTACACACAAAGAGGGAGAATTCCGGCAGCTGAAATATGGACCTGGAAAAGCTACGTCAAGCTAATACCTATTTGCACAACTCCAAACAAGCTGAAACTTTACAGAGAACTTTTATGGAATATATGAAGAATATTGGAGCAAGTAAGTACCAGAGGGGGCCCACCAGGTGGGCACAACTCACCTGGGTGCGCCAGGGAGCCCAGGCGCGCCCTGGTGGGTTGTGCTCACCCAGGCCCACCTCCGGTGCCCATCTTCTGGTATATAGGTCATTTTGACCTAGAAAAAAATAAGGAGAGGACTTTTGGGACGGAGCGCCGCAATCTCGAGGCGGAACTTGGGCAGGAGAACTTTTGCCCTCCGGCGGAGCGATTCTGCCAGGGGAACTGTACGTCTCCAACGTATCTATAATTTTTGATTGTTCCATGCTATTATATTATCTGTTTTGGATGTTTTATATGCATTAATATGCTATTTTATATGATTTTTGGGACTAACCTATTAACCTAGAGCCCAATGCCAGTTCCTGTTTTTTCCTTGTTTTAGAGTTTCGAAGAAAAGGAATACCAAACAGAGTCCAAACGGAATGAAACTTTCGCGATGATTTTTCTTGGACCAGAAGACATCCAGAGGTCTTGGAGTGCATGTCAGGAAAGCCACGAGGCGGCCACAAGGTCGAGAGGCATGCCCAGGGGGGTAGGGCGCGCCCCCACCCTTGTGGGCCCCTCGTGACTCCACCGACCTATTTGTTCCGCCTATATATTCTCAAATATCCCAAAAACTTCCAGGGGAGCCACGAAAACCACTTCTCCACCGCCGCAACCTTCTGTACCCGTGAGATCCCATCTAGGGGCCTTTTCCGGCGTCTTGCCGGAGGGGGTTGATCACGGAGGGCTTCTACATCAACACCATTGCCTCTCTGATGAAGCGTGAGTAGTTTACCACAGACCTACGGGTACAGAGCTAGTAGCTAGATGGCTTATTCTCTCTCTTTGATTCTCAATACAAAGTTCTCCTCGATGTTCTTGGAGATCTATTTGATGTAATACTCTTTTGCGGTGTGTTTTCCGAGATCTGATGAATTGTGGATTTATGACCAGCTTATCTATGAATATTATTTGAATCTCCTTTGACTTCTTTTATGCATGATTTGATATCTTTGCAGGTCTCTTCGAACTATCGATTTGTTTTGGCCAACTAGATTGGTTTTTCTTACAATGAGAGAAGTGCTTAGATTTGGGTTCAATCTTGCGGTGCTCAATCCTAGTGACAGAAGGGGAACCGACACATATTGTATTGTTGCCATCGAGGATAAAAAGATGGTGTTTTCATCATATTGCTTGAGTTAATTCCTCTACATCATGCCATCTTTCTTAATGTGTTACTCCGTTCTTTATGAACTTAATACTCTAGATGCATGCTGGATAGCGGTCTATGTGTGGAGTAATAGTAGTAGATGCAGGCAGGAGCCGGTCTACTTGATACGGACGTGATGCCTATATTCATGATCATTGCCTTAGATATCGTCATAACTTTGCGCTTTTCTATCAATTGCTTGGCAGTAATTTGTTCACCCATCATAATAATTTCTATCTTGAGAGAAGCCTCTAGTGAAACCTATGTCCCCCGGATCGACTTTCCATCATATAAGTTTCCGATCTACAATTTTAGTTTCCTATTTACTTTCTTTGCAATCTTTTACTTTCCGTTCCATAAACCGAAAATACCAAAACTATTACTTTAATGTTTATCCATCTATATCAGATCTCACTTTGCAAATAACTGTGAAGGGATTGACAACCCCTTTGTCGCGTTGGGTGCAAGTTGGTGTTTGTTTGTGCAGGTATTCGGTGGCTTGCACATTGTCTCCTACTAGATTCATACCTTGGTTCTCAAAACTGAGGGAAATACTTACTCTACTATGCTACATCACCCTTTCCTCTTCAAGGGAAAAACCAACGCAAGCTCAAGAGGTAGCAGGAACTTCCCTCCCGGAGGGGGAAATCATCGTGATCATCATCACCAACCACTCTCCCATCTTGGGGAGGGCAATATTCATCAACATCTTCAACAACACCATCTCATCTCAAACCCTAGTTCATCTCTTGTGTTCAATCTTGTTACCGGAACTATAGATTGGTGCTTGTGGGTGACTAGTAGTGTTGATTACATCTTGTAGTTGATTACTATATGGTTTATTTGGTGGAAGATTATATGTTCAGATCCAATATGCTATTTAATACCCTCTGATCTTGAGCATGATTATCATTTGTGAGTAGTTACTTTTGTTCTTGAGGTCACGGGAGAAATCATGTTGCAAGTAATCATGTGAACTTGATGTGTGTTCGATATTTTGATAGTATGTATGTTGTAATTCCATTAGTGGTGTCATGTGAATGTCGACTACATGACACTTCACCATATTTGGGCCTAAGGGAATGCATTGTGGAGTAGTAACTAGCTGATGGGTTGCGAGAGTGACAGAAGCTTAAACCCTAGATTATGCGCTATTCGTAAGGGACCAATTGGATCCGAAAGTTTAATGCTATGGTTAGAATTTATTCTTAATACTTCTCTCGTAGTTGCGGATGCTTGCGAGAGGGTTAATCATAAGTAGGAGGTTTCTTCAAGTAAGAACAACACCTAAGTACCGGTCCACCCACATATCAAATTATCAAAGTAGCAAACACGAATCGAACCAACATGATGAAAGTGACTAGATGAAATTCCTGTGTACCTTGAAGAACGCTTTGCTTATTATAAGATACTGTTTTGGCATGTCCTTTGCCTCAAAAGTATCGGGCTACCTTGCTATACTTTTGTTACTACTATCGTTACTTTATCGTTACAAATTATCTTGCTATAAAACTACTCCGTTACTTACAATTTCAGCACTTGCAGACATTACCTTGCTGAAAACCACTTGTCATTTCCTTCTGGTCCTCGTTGGGTTCGACACTCTTACTTATCGAAAAGAGCTACTGTAAGGGCGTATTTCTCCCTAAGTGATTTTGGTGATTGATGACAATGCTTTTGCAGACTAATCGTGTGCATTGAACATTTCAGATATCTCATGTCTAGGCACAAGACGATTCGGTGCCCCTCGGAGCCTATCGAAGACGACATTTCTCTATGTTTCTTTTCGGTGGATTTGAGTCGTAGGAAAGCCATACTATTAAGAGGGGGTCCGCTTTGGTAAGGTTAGGGTGGAATCATCACGTACACATCTATTCCTTTGCACCACCTTTCCTTTGCTTCTTCGGAGCACCAGTTGTTCTCCTTGTCGTTGCGAAGATGAAGGCATCCTAGTGCTCTTGATGCATGCGGCGTGCGGTAATCTTGCTCAAGGGAGCGATACTACAACTGGCCACGGTAGTACATACGAGGTAGCGATAGTACCGCAAGTGCGGTAGTACCGCTGCTAGCATGCGGTAGTACCGTGGCCTCTGGCCCAGTACCGTGGCATGAGCAGATGTAGGGGAGGGAAGTAATTTTTTGCACTGACCAAAACTCAGCGGAAGTAGCCACGGATGTAATTTTATTAGTCCGTGCCTTCCCAGCCCAGGATGTGCTCTGCCTTGCGGTAGTACCGCAAGGGCGCGTGGTAGTACCGCTCCGGCGGTTCTACTGCTCGTTGCCTTGTGCAACAGAGCCTCACAGCTCTGCCCATGAAGCGGTAGTATCAATCTCCTCAGTAGTACCGCAAGCCGGTCTTGATAATCTTTGCTTGGAGATGCGGTAGTACCGCATGTCGCGGGCTGAGTAGGTGGATAACAGTTGGATTTGTCCTCTCACTATTTAGGGGGGGAGTCTTCTTCCCCAAGTTGACTACCTCTTCCCTCCCCAAGCTCCATTGTTGCTCAAAGCTCCATTCTCGCCCGATCTCTCTCCCTAGCCAATCAAACTTGTTGATTTTCTAGGGATTGGTTGAGAAGGCCCCGATCTACACTTCCACCAAGAGAAATTTGATTCCCCCCACTAATCCCTTGCTGATCTTGTTACTCTTGGGTGTTTGAGCACCCTAGAAGGTTGAGGT
This sequence comes from Aegilops bicornis, assembly GCA_021605145.1. Lineage (NCBI taxonomy): Eukaryota > Viridiplantae > Streptophyta > Magnoliopsida > Poales > Poaceae > Aegilops > Aegilops bicornis. The sequence goes on along the minus strand of CM038671.1, from coordinate 425,386,341 downwards.
CACCATGGAGCCATATTCCATTGTGGTGAAGCTTCGTGGTGTCGTTGGGAGCCTCCAATTAAGTTGTGGAGATTGCCCCCAACCTTGTTTATAAAGGTCCAGTCGCTGCCTCCAAGGGCACCAATAGTGGAATCATGGCATCTCGCATTGTGTGAGGGCGTGAGGAGAATACGGTGGCCCTAGTGGCTTCTTGGGGAGCGTTGTGCCTCCACACCGCTCCAATGGAGACGTACTTCCCCTCAAAGGGAAGGAACTTCGGTAACACATCCTCGTCTCCTCCGGCTCCACTCTTGGTTATGTAGCGACCCGACCTCAGACGGTCAAGCCTACGTATTCTTGTGCCATCCTCGGATCGATATCTTTGGCACCTACAGTTCATCAATGTATATATCAAAGTGCAATCACATGTATAAATAACGTAAAATGATATATACCTCATAATACTCAATGAAACAATCAAACGGGTGTGGAGTCCCATCAACGCCATCGGTAGGTTGAGTGTAGACCGTAACCCTGTATCGTAACTCTTACTCGTCGAGGAAATATATGCAACATGATACGTTGCAGCCGTGTAGGTCAGTACATTGAATGTACCGGCAAGATCACAATATGAGAAAACAGATGATAAAACTATACTATATGCAATATGGCTTTATGGCTCTGTATCTGAGTTTTGTTTGCATAAAAGCTGATTTTATTTTACCTACATCAAAGGAATAAATTGAGTCTGTACTATGGAGTTTTCTATCATGACATGGTTCCGCCAACCGATGTCTCATAGCCCAAAGTCATCATAAGTTGCCCACAATTAAGTTATCAATCCGGTGTTGAGAGTTCCGAGATAGATCCAAGTCCAGATGCTCAAATTGTCCGTAATCGGGACACGGCTAATCGATTAGGTTTATAACCCTCTGCAGAGGTTTGTACACTTTACCCGCAAGATTCGATCCCTCTCTTTACGTTCTCGCACTTGAGTGTTTGAGAACAAGATGACCGAAACATGGTCTTCCAAAGAGTTCCTCGACCCTTTGTCCGTACTCATCCCATCCTACCGTAGTTCTACATCCGCTAGTACCGTCCCAGCCAGAGTCACAACTAAGGTCAACCAAGCGAGCCCATAATGACTTGCGGTTGCATGTAAGCTTCCGGGCATGAAGTATTCTTCCGTCTCTTTGAGTCTGGGTGAAGCTTTCCGCAAGATGTCATGGCGCTTCTCCATGCATCCCGCCAACCACTGGTTTCTCCAGGTGCCCGTCGGCAAATCCTTCACCCAAAGAGTGTGTATTGAATTCTGTCTCGAGTCTTGAAGTCTTGAGGTCTTGAAGATGCAGTCCTTGCAGATTCCATCATGGAGTTGTCGTCATTGACGTAGAATCCTCCATTCTCACACCACTCCCGAGTACTCATACCAAAACCCCGTCTACTATAGCGTAGCATTAAAATAAAATATCGTCCGGGCTTGGTAGCAGGGGTGGGTTCCTACCTCATGCATACTACTCAACTACAAGAATTTCAATAACACTACCGAGGGGTGGTTGCAAAGATGCCACTAAATGCAATAAAACATAGGTATGAAAACATGGTCAAAGTGAACTTGCTCGGTTGACGATCTTCGAAAAACTAGGGTTTCGTAGTAGCAATCTTCGCACTCCGGAAATTCTACCGAGGCAAACAATAGCTATAATAAGCACATAGCATAACATCACTTAACACAATAACATAACAATAGCAACATAACACAACAAAACAACCAAACCAAATCCAAAAGAAAAACTCAAATAAAAGGCCACTCAAATTTTTCCCTACTTCAAACAATAACAAAAATAGTTTTATATAATAAAAATTTCTTAATATAACCTAATCATGGTTTTAGGTTAACTTAACAGAAAAGGTTTCACTAAGCAACTAGGAGCAAAAAGAATTAATTAAAAAGCTATTATAAAACTCATTTTAGGCCTAATCCAATTTCTATTAAGAAAATAATTTAAAACTTTTATTAATTATAAATAAAAGTTCATCTACTAGAATGACAGAAACTATCCTAGAATAACTAATCACAAGTTAAAAATAAATTAATTTACTAATTAATTAATTAGGAAAACAGGAACTAGTCAATTAATTAGGATTAATAGGATTCTGCCTAGAATTAATTATTTATTAATCCTAAAATACCAAAGTTAAATTCTAGGGTTTGGCAATGTCAAAATAAAGTGGTGACAAAAGAATCATGCAAAAATAATTTTTCTAACTAAAGTTATAGCAGATTTGCTATTCTGGCTAAAACAATATTAAAGCATTTTTAATTATTTTAACATAACTAAATATATATTTTTCAGAAACTACATAAAATTTGCAATCCAACAAAAAAAGAATCATCAAAAAATATTAAACAGAATAAAAGATATACATTTTTGAAAACAGAAACTATTCGGCTAAAACAGAAAATCAAAATAAAAGAAAAAGGCCTAATGGGCCTATCTTTATACAATCGTTAGATAGCCTAAACGGGCTCTAGGGTTTAAACTAAACGAACCGGGCCTAACAAAAAACCTAAACTAAAAACTAAACCGAAAGGACCGGCGGTTTTATAAATAAAACCTACCCCTTGGGGCTCTAATCTTAGCCGTCTAAGATGGATCGGACGGTGGAGGGAGATGCCGGTGACTTCATCGGACTCGACGGCTGACGGCGGCGGGCGTAGAGTGCGTCAGGCGTCCGGGCGTCAAGGCGAGCTCCAGCGACTTCGTCGGGAGACGCGCACGAGCACGGGGGAGGGTTCGGTGGTGTTGGGGAGGGTCGGGGTGGACCAGGGCGTCGGCGGCGGCAACAATGGCGGCGGTGCGGGCTTCGGGCTCCGGCGAGCACGAGCGGGAGGGAGAGGAGGTGCGGCGAGGGGGCGAGGGGGGAAACGGGGTGCGGGGAGGGCGGCTTTTATAGCCAGGGGTCGTCGGGGTAGGAAGGGGATCGGGGCGATCGGGCGATCGGGATCCGGATCTTTCGGGATCCGGCGATCTCCGGCGAGGTCGGCGTGGCGTGGGGCGGGGGAAGAAGATGGGGGCGGGGCCCGCCTGGCAGTGGGGGAGAGGGGGCGCGGTCTCGGTCGGTCGACCGAGCCGGAGAGGTTTCGGGCGAGGGGAGGAGTCGGTCGGCTCGCTGGCTCGCTGGGCTGGCCAGTTGGGCCGCCTGGTGGGCCGGCTGATGGGGGGGCTTCGGCGCTGGCTGGGCCAGGGGGCCTGGCTGGCGCCTGGGGAGTTTTTCTTTATTATTTTTTTTAAATAAAACTAAAACAGAAATAAAACAGAATCTATAAATATTTTATATAGGGTATATATATACCAAAATGATCAGGGGAATATTCCCTATCATTTGAACATTTTTCCAAAAACAAAATCCAAACTTTTTAAAACTCCATTTTTTCAAATTCAAATAAAATTCAGATTTGAATCCAAATCTTTTGGCAATGTTTTCCTCTGATATTTTTGGAGTGTCATGTTTGCTCCTCTCATACTTTTGATCAAGTATTTATCGTGCATAGTTTTTGAAATGTTTCCCACATGCCAAAGTTTGAAATTCAAATTCAAAACTCAAAATTTGAAAGAGGGTTTCAAAGCACTTTCAAATGATTTTCAACTTGATTCTTTATAACTTCCAACTCCTATTTCATATAATTGAAGAAGTCATTTTATCTTCCCTCATGAAAATCATTGAGTTGCATAAAGCTTTGGATTTTGAAATCTTCCCAAATGAATTTAAAATCTCTTCCAAAACCCTATTCATTTCAAAATGGAAGAAGTCATGTCATCTTCACTCTAGGTTTTGGTGTTGCAATGAACTTGAGTTCAATTGGGATCCAAAATGCAAAATGGAAAGTTTGGGAAAGTCATTTCATTCCCTCTCATTCAACTTTCAAAAGTTTCAATTTCCACTCAATTCCATTCAATCAATCACCAAACAATCAGACAACAACCATAGTTATTTATTTATTATAACATTCCAAAATTTTGGGATGTTACAAACCTACCACACTTAAAATGAATCTCGTCCTCGAGATTCGGAGAGGCTAGCAAGAAACAGGTTAGGGGTTGGGGTCTTCTAGCAAATGTCTTGGTCAGAAAGGTCAGGGGTGCTACCACACTTAAAAACAAGGTCATGGTTCCAATAAACTCAGATACTTCCTCTGGAGGGCTGACAACGTATGTCTCTTCACATATCTTACAATAGCTCCTTCATTAAAGCTCTTACGCTTGAAGTATAGGGTGTTCCTCAAAATCTTGGGTCGGTTCGTCAAAGTTGAAGTTCGTCCGAGACTGGATCTTCTTAGCTGATGGGTCTGGCGCCAATTCTAAACAAATATCGGTATCTTATGGTGGTCAACGATTTATGGTTTCCCCTGCAGAAAACGGGTCTGGGTTGAACCTCACCGTATAACCTACGTTTGGCAACAACTGCCATGTATATGGGTTTATCATCATACCACTCTAAGGCTTAAGCAAGGCTTCAACGAGCGTCGTCACTTTACTATGGGTAAGTCTCTCAGATTTACCATTCCAAATAGCAGGAGCGAAAGATACGAGTAAGTCGGTATGGTGATCAATCCATTCCGCACCCAGATCATTACCCTGTATAAGGTTTAGCGAATCTCGTATTCTAACACTCGGTCATACTCACAGGCATTGCAGAATGTCTCTTGTTCTCGAACTGGGTTCGAGTAAATCCATGGTTTCTGCAAGCTGAACAAACATCTATCGTTACTTCACCACTCTCGTGTTTTGCGTAACCTCCTACGTAAACGTATGCTTTGATTGGACTGCCGATTCTTCCAATTTATTCCTTCATCAAGGTTACAACGGTTCCTTCTCGAAATCCTGGGCCTGTGGGTTATGGCCCACTTCAACACTAGTGCAGCTTTAACTCATCCTTGGAGTAACTCTCTTGTTACACCTCCTTAAATCCAGTAGTACTCTGTTTCTTCGTACCATCATATCAAAAGCAAAATTCCAACTTTTTTTCCTTCGAACTATAGTCCGTGGAATATATATTTTCTTATCCATTAGTCTAGTCTTCTTCATGTGGTACTACCACCCTAAAAATGAAATTCACAAATCCATCCATAGACCATATTTTTCTCATATCCTCGAAAATGGTCAAAATCCGTGTTCATAGAGTAACAACTCATACAATTAAACATATGAAAACATGTCACCTTAACTTTATTGATTTCATGAATCCATTACAAACTCGAGTACCCATTACATAACTCAACTCATTGAGCTCATGAAAGTGAAATTGCTTTCTACTACTCTCATTATCCATATCAAAATTCCAACTACTCAACTCCAGTTTTCATCTTGTCGGGACATTTAATAGCATAATGTCCTGCCTCCTTGCAAATGAAAACAAATGACTTCCGACATGTCTCGGGCTTCTTTGTGATTATGCGGGCTCCTTGGATTCTTGGCTTCTTTTTCTGGCATTTACTAGCGAAATGACCTAAATCCTTGCACCTGTAACAAGTGATATGACTTAGGTCCTTCTCTTGCAAAAATTGTGTTGTTCTCGGGTTGCCTTCTTTTCTCTTCCCGAATTCTCTGTAATGATCAGAGTTTCTATCTCCAGAGGGTCAAACTTCACTTCATTGCCGGGAAATATCCTGGATACTCCTTTCTTTCCTTGGTGCAATCTGTGAAAAATGTCCTTCTTCTCCACATGAATAGCGTGCATTGAGTAAAATCTGTCGAGACCTTCTCCCTCCGTGTCTTCAACACTTTCATTCATTCTTGGTTCTTCTAGATCTTCCTTGAGGGCTTCTTTCATTCCATCTTCCCGCTTGAATAGTTTGTTGCACCATGGAGTAAATGTGACACTGCACCGGGTAGTGGGTGGTTCCTTCACACAGGAAGCAAGTCACACAGCTAGTTGGGCATTCCTCACTGGGTGTTTCTCCTCACAATGAGGGCATCCATCTTTGTGTTCCTCACAGGTGTGTCCTATTTCTCCATAAATCTTGCAGGCACAAGGTTTTCTTCTTGGTGTATCATTGTGCTTCCGGATAAGACGTGATCTCATCGTGGTCTTCTTGAATTCCTCCCAAGTTCTTGCTCTTTTAAATCCTTGTATGGATTGATGCATTCTCCACTGTGTTGCAGCACTTTACGTAAAAAATCAAGAGCGTATTGGACCTCATACTTCCTTGAAACCAAATAGTTCGAAGTGATTCTCCATGTTCTGCATCCATAGCTCGCCTCCTACCGAAGTCTTGATCCAGAATATCAGTCCAACTTCATTCATCATCTATGGGGTTCAAGGGTTTTAAGGTGAGATGAGAGAGAGGTGGGGAGGGATATGCACACAATACAAACAATAGTTTTTTTTTGATGAAACAAGTTTTACTTTGTGGCTGTCGGAAAACATCAAACAAATGACAGCTCACACATCGTCGCATCTAACGTAAGTGGGTAACAGGGGTTTGGTCTTCTAAAGGTCAAATATTTCTTCAGAACTTCAAATCTTGAGTCTTCAACTGTTGTAGCTTCTAATACATGGTGAAATCCTCTTTACTTGGAAGAGGTCATCAGTCCTCCGATATCTTTCTTGGACTGGCTTCAGTTGATCCTTCATGTGGTCAAAAGGGAAAAGGGTATATCCTAACTATTTTGAGGTGAGAGTGTCTATTCGATAAAATCAGAAAAGATGAGAAGTAAGAGTCTTTTTGTAAATAAAGTTTTGAGATATCCTGTCCTAAGGGCTTTCCGATTTCTAGGGTCACGTCCCCACAGTCAACATGTGCTCGATACCATCTGCAGAGCGACCCGACCTCAGACGGTCAAGCCTACGTATTCTTTATGCCATCCTCGGATCAAGATCTTTGGCACACACAGTTCATCAATGTATATATCAAAGTGCAATCACATGTATAAATAACGTAAAATGATATATACCTCATAATACTCAGCGGAAACAATCAAACGGGTGTGGAGTCCCATCAACGCCATCGGCAGGTTGAGTGTAGACCGTAACCCCGTATCGTAACTCTTACTCGTCGAGGAAATATCTGCAACATGATACGTTGCAGCCGTGTAGGTCAGTACATTGAATGTACCGGCAAGATCACAATAAGAGAAAAGCAGATGATAAAACTATACTATATGCAATATGGCTTTATGGCTCAGATTCGAGTTTTGTTTGCATAAAAGCTGATTTTATTTTACCTACATCAAAGGAATAAATTGAGTCTGTACTATGGAGTTTTCTATCATGACATGGTTCCGCCAACCGATGTCTCATAGCCCAAAGTCATCATAAGTTGCCCACAATTAAGTTATCAATCCGGTGTTGAGAGTTCCGAGATAGATCCAAGTCCAGATGCTCAAATTGTCCGTGAATCGGGACACGGCTAATCGATTAGGTTTATAACCCTCTGCAGAGGTTTGTACACTTTACCCGCAAGATTCGATCCCTCTCTTTACGTTCTCGCACTTCGTGAGTGTTTGAGAACAAGATGACCGAAACATGGTCTTCCAAAGAGTTCCTCGACCACCGTCCGGTACTCATCCCATCCTACCGTAGTTCTACATCTGCTAGTACCGGCCCCACCAGAGTCACAACTAAGGTCAACCAAGCCGAGCCCATAATGACTTGCGGTTGCAGGTAAGCTTAGGGCATGAAGTATTCTTCCGTCTCTTTGAGTCTGGGTGAAGCTTTCCAAGATGTCATGGCGCTTCTCCATGCATCGGCCAACCACTGGTTTCTCCAGGTGCCCGTCAACCGCCCTTCACCCAAAGAGTGTGTATTGAATTCTGTCTCGAGTCTTGAAGTCTTGAGGTCTTGAAGATGCAATCCTTGCAGATTCCATCATGGAGTTGTCGTCATTGACGTAGAATCCTCCATTCTCACACCACTCCAGTACTCATACCAAAACCCGTCTACTATAGCGTAGCATTAAAATAAAATATCGCCCCGGCTTGGTAGCAAGGGGTGGGTTCCTACCTCATGCATACTACTCAACTACAAGAATTTCAATAACACTACTGAGGGGTGGTTGCAAAGATGCCACTAAATGCAATAAAACATAGGTATGAAAGCATGGTCAAAGTGAACTTGCCTGGTTGACGATCTTCGAAAAACTAGGGTTTCGTAGTAGCAATCTTCGCACTCCGGAAATTCTACCGAGGCAAACAATAGCTATAATAAGCACATAGCATAACATCACTTAACACAATAACATAACAATAGCAACATAACACAACAAAACAACCAAACCAAATCCAAAAGAAAAACTCAAATAAAGGCCACTCAAAGTTTTCCCTACTTCAAACAATAACAAAAATAGTTTTATATAATAAAAATTTCTTAATATAACCTAATCATGGTTTTAGGTTAACTTAACGAGAAAAGGTTTCACTAAGCAACTAGGAGCAAAAAGAATTAATTAAAAAGCTATTATAAAACTCATTTAGGCCTAATCCAATTTCTATTAAGAAAAATAATTTAAAACTTTTATTAATTATAAATAAAAGTTCATCTACTAGAATGTCAGAAACTATCCTAGAATAACTAATCACAAGTTAAAAATAAATTAATTTACTAATTAATTAATTAGGAAAACAGGAACTAGTCAATTAATTAGGATTAATAGGATTCTGCCTAGAATTAATTATTTATTAATCCTAAAATACCAAAGTTAAATTCTAGGGTTTGGCAATGTCAAAATAAAGTGGTGACAAAAGAATCATGCAAAAATAATTTTTCTAACTAAAGTTATAGCAGATTTGCTATTCTGGCTAAAACAATATTAAAGCATTTTTAATTATTTTTAACATAACTAAATATATATTTTTCAGAAACTACATAAAATTTGCAATCCAACAAAAAAAGAATCATCAAAAAATATTAAACAGAATAAAAGATATACATTTTTGAAAACAGAAACTATTCGGCTAAAACAGAAAATCAAAATAAAAAGAAAAAGGCCTAATGGGCCTATACTGTGCCCTGTGCGTTAGATAGCCTAAACGGGCTCTAGGGTTTAAACTAAACGAACCGGGCCTAACAAAAAAACCTAAACTAAAAACTAAACCGAAAAGGACCGGCCGGTTTTATAAATAAAACCTACCCCTTCGGGGGCTCTAATCTTAGCCGTCTAAGATGGATCGGACGGTGGAGGGAGATGCCGGTGACTTACCGGACTCCGGCGACGGCGGCGGCGGCGGCGAGAGTGCGTCAGGCGTCAAGCGGCGGCGAGCTCAGCGACTTCGTCGGGAAGACGCGCACGAGCACGAGGGAGGGTTCGGTGGTGTTGGGGAGGGTCGGGGTGGACCAGGGCGTCGGCGGCGGCAACAATGGCGGCGGTGCGGGCTTCGGGCTCCGGCGAGCACGAGCGGGAGGGAGAGGAGGTGCGGCGAGGGGGCGAGGGGAAACGGGTGCGGGAGGCGGCTTTTATAGCCAGGGGTCGAAGTCGGAGGGATCGGGGCGATCGGGATCCCGGATCTTCGGGATCCGCGATCTCCCATGAGTCGGCGTGGCGTGGGGCGGGGAAGAAGATGGGGCGGGGCCCGCTGGCAAGTGGGGAGAGAGGCGCGGTCTCGGTCGGTCGACCGAGCCGGAGAGGTTTCAGGCGAGGAGGAGTCGGTCGGCTCGGCTGGCTCATTGGGCTGGCAAGGGCGCTGGTGGGCCGGTGATGGGGGCTTGTATTTGGGTGGGCAGGGCTGGCTGGCGCTGGGGAGTTTTCTTTATTATTTTTTTTTAAAATAAAACTAAAACAGAAATAAAACAGAATCTATAAATATTTTATATAGGGTATATATATACAAAAATGATCAGGGGAATATTCCCTATCATTTGAACATTTTTCCAAAGACAAAATCCAAACTTTTTAAAACTCCATTTTTTTCAAATTCAAATAAAATTCAGATTTGAATCCAAATCTTTTGGCAATGTTTTCCTCTGATATTTTTGGAGTGTCATGTTTGCTCCTCTCATACTTTTGATCAAGTATTTATCAGGCATAGTTTTTGAAATGTTTCCCACATGCCAAAGTTTGAAATTCAAATTCAAAACTCAAAATTTGAAAGAGGGTTTCAAAGCACTTTCAAATGATTTTCAACTTGATTCTTTATAACTTCCAACTCCTATTTCATATAATTGAAGAAGTCATTTTATCTTCCCTCATGAAAATCATTGAGTTGCATAAAGCTTTGGATTTTGAAATCTTCCCAAATGAATTTAAAATCTCTTCCAAAACCCTATTCATTTCAAAATGGAAGAAGTCATGTCATCTTCACTCTAGGTTTTGGTGTTGCAATGAACTTGAGTTCAATTGGGATCCAAAAATGCAAAATGGAAAGTTTGGGAAAGTCATTTCATTCCCTCTCATTCAACTTTCAAAAGTTTCAATTTCCACTCAATTCCATTCAATCAATCAGTCAAACAATCAGACAACAACCATAGTTATTTATTTATTATAACATTCCAAAATTTTGGGATGTTACAGGTTATCTCTTACCTTTACTTGTGAAAGTTTGTATTGTGTTGTATCTCTTGCTTGCATGTGTGCTTGTGTGCTTGTTGTTGTTGCATCACATAGGTTGCTCACCTAGTTGCATATCTAGACAACCTACTTTGATGCAAAGTTTAAATTGGTAAAGAAAAGCTAAAATTTGTTAGTTGCCTATTCACCCCCCCCCCCCCGGTCTAGTCAACTATGTTGATCCTTTCAATTGGTATTAGAGCCTCGTCTCTTTATTAAGGACTTTGTCGTCCGAAGAGTATGGTTGACACCATAGACGGTGGGGTGGAGCACTCAGGTGTGAATCCGTTCTCGTCTACGGCCGATGGGGGAACCGCGGTCTCTCGTGAGGAGTTCAATGTGGATTTGGACACATTGAAAACCTCCATGACAACCGAGGTTGAAAGCATGTTCAACAAGTTCTTGGAAGGCCTTAAATTATCCACCGCACTAATGAAAGTGGGTGATCCCGCTAACAAGGTGACGGATGCTAACTCCGACAAGGGGGAAGCTACTAGTGACAAAGTTCCCTTATCTAGTGGTAGAAATGGAAGTGGCATCTTTGCCCATGTTGAACCTCCACTTACTTATGGAGGACCGGTTCCCTCCACTCATTTGAATCATGTTGGTCCTCCTCCTAAGATTATGAAAAATGAGGATTTTGACTCTTGGGTCTATCGCTTTAAACGTCATTTAAATCATGTTAATACTAATCTTTGGAGAATCATTGAGCAAGGTTTCTATCCGCATGACCCAAGCAACTTCACGCCTGGAGAAGCCGCGGATCATCAATTCAACGAGAATGCTCTCTTCATCATCCAAGATGCAATTCCATCCAAAGATATTTTGCATCTCCGGCCTTTCACCGTGGCAAAGGAAGCATGGCACCATGTTGTTTCCATTTACATGGGAAGCGCAAGCATTCAACGCTCCAACTATGAAGTAGCGAGATGAAGCCAATGAATTTGCAATGAATGAAGATGAAGAACCTCGTGAGCTTTACTAGAGATTAACAACTCTCGCGGTCTCACTCCGAGATCATGGGAGCAAGGATACGGATGACAATTGGATCAAGCGCAAGTTTCTCAAGGCCGTGATGCCTTACCATAAGGCCATGTCCTCCGTCATCCGTCAAAGGCTGGACTTCCACACCTTGTCCTCAAGTGAAGTGTTCGATGAGTTTGTGGCAATGAGGATCTTGGACAAGACCGCCGACAATGCGGCGTTGCGTTCTCAAAGACCAAAGAAGCCCAACCTTGCCTTGAAGGCCAAGGCTAGTGTGGAAGAAGAGGATGAAGAGGAAGAAGAGGAGAGTAACCCCTAAGATACAAAATATGCTTATCATGAGCACATGGCTCTCGCTTCAAGGCAATTTTGGAGCAAGAAGAACTCAAGGCCCAACTTCAACAAGAACAACTGAAGTGGCACAAGGACAAGCAACGTGTGAGGACTTGCTATAATTGTGGCAATGTGAGCCACTTTAAGAGTACAATGAGGATGATGATGATGATGAAGACGGTGAGTCGGTTGCCATGGCCTCCGTTGCCATTGCGACAACTCCACGGGTCTCCCTCTTCGACTCACACAATGAGAACACCACCGCCAAGTGCCTCATGGCTAAATCCACCAACAAGGTAACCTCCAACATCAAAACTACCATCATTACTAATCCTTCTTCGATGGATTGCATTGATGAAAGTGAGGGGTCTAATGAGGAGGAAAATGAAATTGAGTCTTTTATGAGTAAGCTCAAGGGTAAGTCCAAGAAGCACTTTGTTGCTCTCTTGGAACAACTTGGTGAAGCCAATGATATAATCGAGGCTCACAAAGAAACCATATCTAAGATGGAGGGGCATAGTCATGACTATGCCGATGAGATATCAGATCTATCTAATGCGCTTGAGGAGGAGCGTGGTCGTCGTTTGGCTCTTGAGGAGTCACACAACGATGATCATGCTAAAATTAAGAAAGATCTTGATCATGCTCTTGTTGTATCTCGTGTGCCCAATTCCGAGAAGGCTAAACTTGGTGTTGTTCTTTCTAGACTCAAGGAGGAGTTTGATATACTTGACAAGGCTCACAAGGCCTTGAAGGGTACTCGTGGTAGCCTTAAAGAGTCTCATGATTAACTCCAAGTGAAGTTAACCAAGGAGAAAGCCACTTTTCCTCATATGGTGTTAATTGATAATGCAAATGCTACTAACCCTTGTTGTGAGCATGTGCATCTTGTGGAGGAAAATTGCAAAGTTGAAGGAACAACTTGAGAAAGGCCTTGTGTATTGTATACAAGGTGAGAAGAACCTCAGTGACCTTTTGAGAAATCAAAAGGAAGTTGTGGCCAAGGAGGGAATTGGGTTCGGACCCAAGTCCAAGAACAAGAAGAAGAATGACAAGACCAAACGACCTCCTCCTCTCAAGCAAACTTTTTTGAAGGAGGGAGAGGGTGCTTCTAAGGAGAAGAAGAACAATGTGAAGGGTGGTGGTGCCAAGAAGGGCAATTCCACCCCTTCCAACAAAGCCGACGACTTTAACCCTTCCTATGTGTTATGTGATAACCCACAAGTATAGGAGATCAATTGTAGCATGTTTCGATAAGTAAGAGTGTCGAACCCAACGAGGAGCTAAAGGTAGAACAAATATTCCCTCAAGTTCTATCGACCACTCATACAACTCTGCACGCTTAACGTTCGCTTTACCTAGAACAAGTATTAAACTAGAAGTACTTTATAGGTGTAACGGGATAGGTTTGCAAGAATATAAAGAGCACGTAAATAAAAACTAGGGCCTGTTTTAAGTAAAGAAGCAATAAAGTTAGTATAGCGAGTGTGGAAAAGTGGTGGTAGGAGTTGCTAAATTGTCCCTAAGCAATTGACTACTTTACTAGATCGATAGCAAGTTTTATGTGGGAGAGGCCACCGCTAGCATGTCATCCCTGACTTGGAATTATATGCACTTATGATTGGAACTATTAGCAAGCATCCGCAACTACTAACGTTCATTAAGGTAAAACCCAACTGTCGGTGTCAAAACCGGCGGATCTCGGGTAGGGGGTCCCGAACTGTGCGTCTAGGCGGATGGTAACATGAGACAAGGGACACGATGTTTTTACCCAGGTTCGGGCCCTCTCGATGGAGGTAATACCCTACTCTGCTTGATTAATATTGATGATATGGGTAGTACAAGAGTAGATCTACCACGAGATCAAGGAGGCTAAACCCTAGAAGCTAGCCTATGGTATGATTGTTGTTCTGTCCTACGGACTAAAACCCTCCGGTTTATATAGACACCGGATAGGTCAGGGTTACACAGAGTCGGTTACAATGGTAGGAGATCTACATATCCATATCGCCAAGCTTGCCTTCCACGCCAATTGAAGTCCCATCCGGACACGGGACGAAGTCTTCAATCTTGTATCTTCATAGTCCTGGAGTCCGGCCGTGACGATAGTCCGGCTATCCGGACACCCCCTAGTCCGGGACTCCCTTAGTAGCCCCTGAACCTGGCTTCAATGACGATGAGTCCGGCGTGTTGATTGTCTTCGGCATTGCGAGGCGGGTTCCTCCTCCGAATACTTTATAGAAGGTTTTGAACACAAGGATAGTGTCCGCTCGCAAAACAAGTTCCACATAACACCATAGAGAGAATAATTTTTGCACAGATCTGCTGACGTATTCCGTGGCGTGACATCACACCACGGCCAGGCCTTTATATGAATCGTTTTTTATTGTTCCACCTCAGCATGTTTAGCGAGGCGGTTTCCTTGGCACGTCTTATCAAAGCATAGATCGTGCCCCCTTATTCCGGGATTCTCATCAATACGGACGTGGGTAACCCAACCGTGCCCGTTGGCCTGCCTTCTCTATCAAAGGCGAGTCCTAATCGACCACGGGTTGGGCTCTTGGTATTCAACCTCTTTATAATGAGACCAAGGCCCTCTTCTTTTTACACCCTCCATCGAAGTTCGCCTCGCCCGAGTTCCAACACCCAAAGCTTGATTCAGCGCCGGACTTTCGACGATGTCCGGATCCGACCAAAGACGGCCGATGGATGTCTTCCTCCGTCACAGAAGAAGATGTGCTAAAGCTGCGCGACGCCAGGTATCTAACCGGCGAGATCTCGCACAGGCTGCCTGCTCCAGGGCAGGTCATTCCCACTCCTAAGCCCGGCAAGAGCGTGGTGTTCGTGTCCCACTTCCTTTGGGGTTTAGGCTTCCCGTCAGATCCCTTTGTGCGGGGGCTCATGTTTTATTATGGGCTTGATTTCCATGACTTGAATCCGGAGTCCATCCTCCATATCTCGTCATTCATTGTCGTATGTGAGGCCTTCCTCCATATTACCCCCCACTTTGGATTGTGGCTCAAGACCTTCAAGGTGGAGCCAAAGATGATCGAGGGGCAACAAGCAGAGTGCGGAGGGGCGGTCATAAGCAAATGTGCTGATGCTCCATGGCCCGAGGGCTCTTTCCAAGAGGAGCTTGGTTTGTGGCAACAGGAGTGGTTTTATATCACCGCTCCCAGGGGCGCCAAATGGGCGGCGCTCCCCACCTTCCGCTCAGGTCCACCACAGCGGCTGGCATCATGGGTCAACAAGGGGCTCGACTGGGGGCCGTCCAAGGACGTTCCCTTGCTGCAGGGCCGTATTCGAGACCTCCAGGAAAGAGGGATCAATCTAGTCGCAGTGGCGCAGGTTATGGTGATCCGCGCCTTCAACCTGCAAACGTCGCCCCCTCACTGTGGGAATTCAACTGGAGGGACCACAAGCTCTCCAAAATTTTATGGGCACGACGCCCGTGGAGATGTATAAATTGTTCTTCGGGTCACAAGAGAAGTGTCCGGACTTGACCGAGGATGCAAGACTAAGCTGCAATCGCCCAGATACTCAAGTAAGTAGTCCGGTAACCGGACAAACTGTTCATTCATTTATTATATATATATACACCCTTTAAAGGAGCCGTTTCTTGAACAGGAGTGGATAGCCAAGGCAAAGTTAATAAGGTGTCCGGCTCCCCTCCCCGAGATCACGCCGGATCCCAAGCTGACCAAGATGTTGAAGGTCGCGCCTTTTGAAGAAGGCGGAGGAGGGAGCGGGGAAGCAACTGCCTTTACGAAGGAGGCTATCAAGGAAGGGGGGATGAAAAGTCCCGTCTTTCGAGGAGAGAAGAGGACTGCTTCGGAAGATCCGGAGGTCAAGGCCTCAAAGAGGGGAAAGGAATCTTCGGCAGAGAGTCCGGCGCTGGGAAGTAACCCAGCCGCATTATTCCCCCGAGGGGATTAGCTCTCCAATGAGCCGTAAGTAAAAAGAAGGGGTCTTGTAAATAAGGAGCATCCCTGTATTTATTTATGAAGATAACCGAAATTGTACCTTGTAGTTCGGACCTCAGCCCTTCTCAGCAGAGCTCGTCTTCGGGGGATCTTCTTTCGGAGATGATGGAGAGCGAAACGCCTCCACTGTCGCACCCTCATATGAAGCGGACGACCCGGAGGTGTCGTCGCAGAGGGTTCCCCCAAGTCCGGCGGGGCCAGAAGGTCCGGCGCCAAGTGGTGTGCGGTCGGAGGAGCTGAAGGATCTGCTCGGGCGATCGGCCATCTCAGAAGATCACCGTGCTCTAATGGGTACGGTGATTGAAAGAATTGCATCCGTGGAGAGCGGATTGCATGAAGCCGTCAGAAGCTTACTGACGGGGTTAGAGGTACGCAAAAATGATGTACCTTCGGCGCTTATGCATATAAAATGCGCCTGTATAGATAGTAGCCCACGAGACTCGGTATGCTGTCAAAATTGACAACGTGCGGGGATCAAATTCTCGGTTATAACATATCGCCACTCCTAAACAGTAGTGAGGCGTCCGAGGCCAGCCGGATCGATGAATATGCCGAACTAAAGCGGCAACTTGACGAAGCGGATGCGACATCGCGCTGGTCAATAAACGGTTTGACGAGTCACAAGGTATGCGACCTCTATGCGGACACCTTGTAAGGGAGCTTGACGCCCATGTCTTACTATTCGTATGCTTAATGCAGATGGTGCCGCTGCCGTGGAGGTGCTGCGGGCAGAACTCGTCCGAGCGAAAGAGCAAGCCAGAATTAGTAATGCGGCCGCTTTAGCGGCCGAAGAGCTAGAAGCTGAACGGGCTGCTCACTGCCGAAGCAAAGAGGAGATGGCCGATATGGCCAAAAAGTTAAGGAATACTACCGATCGCTGCGAGGTTCTTGAAAAAGAACATCAAGCGGAACAAGAGGGCCTAAAGAAGGCCGCCGCCGAATCCAAGAATGCCCAATCGGCTTTGAGAGCTGCCAAGGAGGAGCTGAGTCAGGCCGGGGCAATTGCGGCTGGAAAACCGTTTACGCTGGAGGAAATATACAGATCCAAAGTGTGCTCAGTTGGATAAGTGGTGGAGTTCGGAGGATGCTTATCTGGACTTGGCGGCGAAGCGCCATGACGCTGTTGAGCACTTCCGGGGCCGGAAAGGGCCTGAAGGGAAGAGCTATATTGGTCGCAATTCCATAGTCCGGAGCGTCCTCTACCGCTGACCGATCGGTTGGCCGAATGGGCCGAGCTGAACGGTTGTCCGGATTTGCCATGAAGCATGTCTTAACTCACTTGTGGCCGGGCGGACCCCAGCCGAAGAGCTATTTTGGTTTAGTGCAGCAGTTTCTTGGTGCGGTACCGCGTGTCGATGCAATGGAGCGATCGGCGTGTATTGAGGGAGCGCGGGTGGCTCTTGCCCGTGTCAAGACATACTGGGCAGAGATGAAGGCCACTGACGTTGCATCCCAAGATTCGGACAGAAGCCGAATACCTGCCGAGCACTACTTTGAAGAAGTCATGCCGGGCGCTTCGTTTAATAGAGACGCAAAGGCTCGAAGGATATTATGTTTAGATGACATGTATGATTTGTGAAAACAATGTTTCAATGTAATATAAGAGCTTTTTATACTTGTGCGTTCAAGTAGCAAACTACTCCCTGTGCAGCCGTTTATGTATATGTATATATAACTTTGAAAGATGGCAGTCCTTGGCTTCAGCCCCACGCACATAGTGCGGGGTGTTTGCAAAGAAAGCGCTTTTTCACACTTAATCCAACGTCTTGGTCCTGTTAAGGAGGTGATGGCGTAGCAAACCAGTGCAACCGGACTATAATGCTTTATCACTTTCACTTAGCCATAGGAGTTCGAGGGTGGGGCTACTATATAGCCCACAGGGCACCGCACTCTCCCGAATTAAAGTGCGTATGTGCACGACCGAAAACCGGTCCTTCGTTAACGCGGAGGAATCCTAAAAATTCTGTGAGTCATCGAGTGGTTGACCAGTCTCTCGCTATATCATGACGGTCAGTTTTCGGCTTTCTCTCGAGGTGCTCGCCCGGCGAGCAAGGGGCAAAATCGCGATATTTCTCCTGGTGCCATGTTAGCCGTGAAAGCGGAACGTAAGGCAGCAAAACACAGGAGCCGGGCAACCCAACATTTGACCAAAGACATGATTCAGAGCTGAGGCATATAAGGCCTAACTCGAGACGCCGAATACTCCCTAAGGTATTCGGTCTTTTATGAAAATGGGCAGAATAATGCCCTAAGCCCCTTGTGTCCAGGTACGCGCAAAAATTCTGGTGCGGCCAATGCCAAGGAACCAGCCTCCTCCTCGGTTATATTAAGGAACCGGGGGAATGTATATCAACAAGAGGCGGTGAAAAAAGGTTTACGCAGGTCTTAATCTGAAAAGAATCCTTGCAACGGGTCCCTCTGCGTCTGCGCTGTGTCTCCGTTGTGCCGTATCCTGGACGGGTGTAGCATGTTGTTCATCTGTAAAAGAGAGGAACTTAGTTTGAAAGAAAAAGGATCGTGCGAAAGATGTACTTAATATTAAATAAACAGAGTACGGTTCGGAGAATTGGATAAAATTGAGCTCTATTATCTCTTGTTATACATGCATGCAGCCCCTCGTATGGGGGTATGCCGCTAGTAGGCGCCAGACTCGTCTAGCCGTGTCCGGGGTTTGAATGACCAATTTCAGGTTCTTTGCCTAGCAGAGCCGGATAGGCTGTGGGGCTGTCAATGCAGTCTCCCATTCTTCCGTGCTCGAGTAACACTTAATACTTCCTTTTAACGAGATGATGCCGCGTGGACCGGCATTTTAAGTGTTAGAGATGCATAATGCGGTATTGCGTTAAAAGCGGTAAAGCTTCGCGTCCCAATAGTGCTTGATGGCTACTTTTAAACAGGGTGATATGGAAGAGTAACCTTTCGCGACGGAAGTTGTCGGATGAACCAAACACAACTTCTAGCAGTATGGAGCCCGTACAAAGGGCATATCGGCCTTTCATTACTCCTTTAAAGGAGGTGTTACTACGGCGAATTTTGGTTGGGTTTATCCCCATCCTGCGGATTGTGTCATGATATATCAGGTTTATGTCACTGCCGCCATCCATGAGGACATGTGTAAATTGGAATCCGTCGATTATAGGATCCAATATCAAGGCAGTCCATCCTGCGTTCCGGATATTTTCAGAATAGTCCTGATGGTCGAAGGTGATTGGTTTTGACAACCAGTGTGCGGCGCGCCCTTTAGTGGGCGCCGCTCTGTTTTTCCCTTTGATCACGTGAAGTGAGTTTACTGTTTTGACCTCCTGTGGGAAAGTTTTTTGTTTTCCGAGGCTCTGCTTGTGGTGCTCGTCGTCATCTTCACTTGGTGTGTCGAGCCCCTTGTGTTCGGCGTTCGATCTGCGGACTGTTTGAAGACCCAACAATTTCGTGGGTATGGTTAGTAGGCCTCCCAGAGTACTGTGGATTTGACATATCTTGTCCAAGATTTTGTTGAAGTTGGATAGCTCATCGCTATTGTCCTTAAGGGCAGTTTTTGTTGTTCTGCCATGAGCTTTTGAATCGGCGTTGATCGATGTGCTCTTTGGACTGTTCCTTTTAATCCGGCGCTGGTCCTTGTTGGCGAAGTGGTTTCTATTTCCATCCCTGATTTGGATGTATTTGGGTCATTGGTGCTACATCTTGCTAGCCAGCTATCCTCTCCCGCACAAAAGCGGGTCATGAGGCTTGTTAATGCGGCCATTGGTCTTGGCTTTTCTTGGCCGAGGTGTCTGGCGAGCCATTCGTCTCGGACGTTGTGTTTGAAAGCTGCTAGGGCTTCGGCGTCCGGACAGTCGACTATTTGGTTCTTTTTAGTAAGGAACCTGTTCGAATTCTGGGCTGACTGGCTGTTGAGTTATGTGACTTAGATAAATGCGCATCCGGAGGGCGGACATAAGTCCCCGAAAATTTGCCGAAATGCATCCTCGAGTTCTTCCCAGCTTCCAATGGTATTTTCGAGGAGACTCTTAAGCCAATGCCGAGCTGGCCCTTTGAGTTTAAGGGGTAAGTATTTTATGGCGTGGAGATCATCTCCTCTAGCCATGTGTATGTGGAGGATGTAATCCTCAATCCAGACTCTGTGGTGCATTGTTACGTCGTATGCCTCTATGTTTACGGGTTTGAATCCTGCTGGTAATTCATGATCCAGCACCTCGTCGGTGAAACATAGGGGTGTGCGGCGCCCCTATTTTTGGGTGTGCCGTGATCTTCGGAATTTTGGCGTATTGCATTGCTTTGACGAGCATGCTTTCTTGGCCCATAGATGGACCTAACTGGGCCATCCTTTTGATGTGAATCCTTAAGCGGATCGCATATTGGCTTGTGTGCGGCACCATTCGCTGCTCTCTTTTTGCCGTGAGGTCGCCCATTCGACCGGGTGGCCTTCTTGCTTTTTAATTGTGGGGGCTCTAAGGCCTCCTCGTCGAATTCGGGCAGTAGCTTTCTTTTGGGTAGCTCTTTGTTCGGTTGTCGCCCGTACTTATTTGCGGTCTTGAATACTTTGCTCCATCCGATCCTGAGTGCATCTTCCGCTGTTTTGAGCTTCCGCTTCCGCTTTTTCGTGCTACGCCTTGATGGCTTACGAGCCTTTTCTGGAGGTCATTTTGCTCTAATGGTTTGTCCAGCGTGAGATCGTCCGGACTGTTGTCTTCGCCGGGGACAGATTATTTATCCAAGTTGTCTTGTTCGGACGATTGCTTGATAGCTTGTTCGTTGTCCACCGGTTCGCCCTGCTCTATGGCTGGGTCTTTGTTGAGGCGGGACTTTGTTCGGCGTTTACGTTGCCGTTTTGACTGCTTTTCGAGGGATTTATCCTTCGTAGCGTCCCGTTGTTCCTCGTCTTCATTTCCTTTAGGTGTATCCACCATGTATACATCATGAGATGAGGTTGTCCAACATCCTATAGGTGCTGGTTCATTGTTGTCTCCTACATCGTCGTCCATACCGTCGATGTCTTCGGAGTCGAAATTGAGCACGTCGTGTAAGCTTTCGACAGTGGCTATGAAGTGGGTGGTGGGTGGGCATTGAATTTCTTCATCGTCCACATCCCAACCTTCCTGACCGTAGTCCGGCCAGGGCTCTCCGGATAAAGAGAGAGACTTTAGTGAATTCAGGATGTCGCCAAAGGGCGAGTGCTGAAAGATGTCCGCGGCCGTGAACTCCATAACGGGCGTCCAATCGGATTCGATTGGCAAGGGCGCGGAGGGTTCGGAGTCCGGAGAGGAGTCCGGCACCGGAGTCAAGGTCTTCGCAAAGCGATGGGATGGAGTTCGGCTCGATCGTCAGATAGATTGTAGCCCCGAGGCGGTGTCCAACCACTCGTCCTCGATCGGGAATCCGGCCCCGGATTAAGGGTCGGAGCGGATCTCGTGCGGCCTCACGGCCTTTATTCGCTGCAGAGCTAGATCATGCCCATCGAGACAAGGCGGCGCTTGGCTGCGGCTCGAATCCGTCGAAGATCAAGTCTCCGCGGATGTCGGCCGTATAGTTTAAACTTCCAAATCTGACACGATGGCGGGGCGTAGCTTCGATCTGCTCCAGATGGCCAGCGAATTGGCCCGCATGCAAAGCCGCCCGAACACGAAGATCTGTCCGGGAGAAAAGTCTCACCACTGGACCGCGTCGTTGTTGATGATAGAAGGAGCCATCGGGCCTATCGGTGACGACACAGAGGAACTCTCAATGAAAGCACCAATGTCGGTGTCAAAACCGGCGGATCTCGGGTAGGGGGTCCCGAACTGTGCGTCTAGGCGGATGGTAACAGGGGACAAGGGACACGATGTTTTTACCCAGGTTCAGGCCCTCTCGATGGAGGTAATACCCTACTCCTGCTTGATTAGTATTGATGATATGGGTAGTACAAGAGTAGATCTACCACGAGATCAAGGAGGCTAAACCCTAGAAGCTAGCCTATGGTATGATTGTTGTTCGTCCTACGGACTAAAACCCTCCGGTTTATATAGACAACAGATAGGTTAGGGTTACACAGAGTCGGTTACAATGGTAGGAGATCTACATATCCGTATCGCCAAGCTTGCCTTCCATGCCAAGGAAAGTCCCATCCAGACACAGGACGAAGTCTTCAATCTTGTATCTTCATAGTCTTGGAGTCCGGCCGTGACGATAGTCCGCTATCCGGACACCCCTAGTCCGAGACTCCTCACCAACCATAGCATTAAGATATATTGGTCCCCTTCAATCCCGTATGCATCAATTTCTATGCTAGGTTGAAGCTTACATCACTCTTGCCCTCCAATACATAGTCCTATCAACATACAACTAACCCTATGGTGTGATCCACGCGCGCTCTCATATGATGGGCACCAAAGGACAGCAACATAACCACAAGCAAATTAAACCAATTGTAACACCCCCAGTGCCATGCTACAGTAATTCCCTGTTAATGGTGCCAGGTGACCATGCTTACTGAGCTATTTAACACTTGATGAAAAATCAAAGTCAAATTCAAATTCAAATTATGAGTGAAATTCAAAATTTCTCAAACATGCAAACTAAAATGTTCATTAAATAGAAAATAATCCATAACTAATTATCTTCAGAAAAACAATATCACCTAAATTCATTATGTGACTCTAACAACATGAAACAACATCAAAATAGAAATTTAAAGTGCCATATCATTTATTAAAAATTCAAATGAAATCATTTTGGCTCCAAACCATTTTTTTGCAGTGGTAAATATTGCACTATTCTTTACAGGAGCATTATTCTGCCAGGTCTCTCTCAGTATATCAGGCAAGCTGCCAACAGTTATGGACCTTGGAGGAATGCTTATGGGTTTCATGGAGATGCTACCATCACTATAAATCATGACCCTCTTGTTGTGTCTATGAATGGTAATATTCTTATAGTTCAGACAACAACCAACACCACTGCAACTCCAACCTCTGTGGTCATAACTGAGATTAGTCAGGACCAGGGCTCTGAAACTAACCCGTCTTCAGATACGACTGTCATTTCGGGGAATGTCATACAAGACAACTACAATGCTGGGATCGTCCAAGGTGGAGCAAATTGTACTGCAAACAGCAACCTGATGGCTGACTCTCATGCTGCTGCTGGCATCCTGGTGGCCCTGCAAGATGAGCATACCTTGGATGAGGTGGCACCAAATCAGTCCTCCCCACTGAGTCATCCTCCTGTGATTACTCGTGGACGCCGTAATAAGCAACCTGTACCCATCACAACAACTGAAGTCAGGCGCAGCTCTCGTATCAACAAATACAATGGGTTCAAGGCCTCACAGATCTCTGACACCAAGGCAACTACTTCCAAAGTGCTCCCTCGAGTGACTTCGGCCGCTGCTCCCTTACAGATAGGATCCTCTGCAGAGCAAGTTCAAGCTGACAATGTTCCTCCTCCTACTCCTTTAGTGGTTATGCAGGCAATTGGAGTCCAGCGCTGTGCGGTTCCAGAGGAAGAGCTGACTGAAGAAGCTCTTTTGGTGGCCCCTACTGACAACATTTTCAACAACTCTGCTGCTCCTGAAGATGAAGCTGGCATGGATGATGCCTCATCCTCTGACTAATTTCTGGCTTTAGCATTTATGTCTCTTTTGCGTAGTTGGAATGTCCTTTGTTGGAACATTCGGGGTTTAAATTCAGATGTGAAACAATTAGCTCTCTCCAACGCTATTGCTACTGGTGGCTGTGCTATCGTTTGCTTGCAAGAAACTAAAATGCCTAGCATTGATCTTGCTTTTATTAAGTCATGCTGTCCTAGACGCTTTGATAAATTTGCTTATAGCCCTTCATCTGGTGCATCCAGAGGTATTCTCACGATTTGGAACTCGACTCTTTTTACTGGCACGGTTGTATCCATTGAAGAATTTGCACTCACAATTAAATTTCAGTCCACTCAATCAGCACAGTACTGGACTTTAATTAATATATATGGGCCTTGTACTGGGGATGAACGGAAACGTTACACTGATTGGCTCTATAATGTTCACATTCCTACTGATGAAGATTGGTTACTTCTTGGAGACTTTAATTACATCAGGGCTCCTGACAATAGAAATAAACCAGGGGGAGACACTAATGATATGGCAACTTTCAGTGATATCATTCGTACACTGAATCTTATTGAACTTTCGATAAAAGGCCGCTCCTTCACTTGGAGCAATATGCAGAAGGAGCCGTTACTAGAACAGCTAGACTGGTTTCTCACATCTATCCACTGGACAACTGCCTACCCTAATACCCTGGTAAACCACTAGGTAAGCCTACGTCTGATCATACACCTTGTGTGGTTACCATTGAAACCAAAATTCCACGGTCCAAATTGTTCCGGTTTGAAGCTTATTGGGTTTTGCATCCGGGATTCTTGGAGGTTGTCCAAAAAGCTTGGGCAAAACTAGTTAAGTCATCCAATGCAGCAACAATTTTATGCAGAAAATTTAAACACCTGAGACATGAGCTCAAAATCTGGAGCAAGAATATTTCCAAACTGTCCATTGCCATTGCTAACTCAAACAAGACACTTAAGGAACTTTATGATATTGAAGACAAAATGATTCTTACCCTGCCGGAGAGAAATTTCAGGAATATTATTAAGAGGCATCTTCTTCGGCTCCTTGATTATCAGCGACAGTACTGGAAGAAACATTGCACCATCAGATGGGTGAAATTTGGGGACGAAAACTCAAAGTTTTTCCAAGCTCTTTCCATAGAACGATTCAGAAAGAACAATATCTCATCTCTGTTGGCGCCAGATGGCACATGTGTGGAAGATCACATTGGCAAAGAATCTCTGCTTTTTAATGCTTACAAGGAGAGACTTGGAACTGCTGCACAACCTCAGATGAGGTTTGATCTGCCAACTCTCATAGAACCAACCCCAGGCCTTGCCTCACTTACAGTGCCATTCACCACTGATGAAATTGACGCTGTGATCAAAGACATGCCCAGTGATCGTGCACCCGGCCCGGATGGTTTTAGCGGTATTTTCCTCAAGACTTGCTGGCATATAATCAAACAAGACATGTATGAGCTTTGCAACCAATTTTATGAGAGAAACCTAAACTTGGAAAGTATCAATGAGGGCCTCATTACTCTAATTCCAAAAACCAGCTCGCCTGAGACTGTGAACGATTACAGACCGATCACATTACTTAACTGCTGCCTTAAAATGATCACCAAGCTGCTTGCCAATCACCTTCAGAAAATGGTGCTACAAGTGGTGCATCGCAACCAATATGGCTTTCTGAAAGGTCGTTCCATACAGGGCTGTCTTGCTTGGGAATTTCAGTATATACATCTCTGTCAAAAATCAAAGCGTGAGATCGTGCTGCTAAAATTAGATTTTGCTAAGGCCTTCGACACTATTGAGCATACTGCAATGCTTGACATAATGAAGCACATGGGATTCAATGACCGCTGGCTCTCCTGGATTAGATGTCTGTTTTCCTCGGGTAAATCCTCCATTCTTCTCAATGGGGTACCTGGACGTACATTTCACTGCAACAAGGGGGTGCGTCAGGGCGACCCACTCTCGCCGCTCATTTTTGTCCTTGTTGTGGATTTACTTCAGGCGGCAATCAACAAAGCTTTTAGGCAAGGCCTTCTCCGGCTGACTTTCCCGTGCCCTGGACGGATGGACTATCCGGTGATTCAGTATGCCGACGATACGATTCTTCTCCTACCTGCATGTACCACACAAGCTCAAACACTCAAGACCATTCTCAATGATTATGCCAGCTCCATTGGTCTCACAATCAACTTCCACAAGTCCACCTTGATCCCTATAAACACGAGCTTGGAGCAAAGTAAAGTCATCGCAGATATATTTGGATGCTCAATTGGGACAATGCCTTTCACATACTTGGGATTACCACTTGGTACAACCAAACCGACCATACAAGATCTCATGCTACTTGTCTGTCGAATTGAAAGAAGTCTCACCTCCACAATGTCCATGATGTCCTATGGTGGGAAGCTATCCTTGCTTAACTCTATGGTAACGTCTCTTCTTATCTATGCAATGTGCACTCTCAAGTTTATGCCTAAGCTCATAGAGATGCTAGATCGAATCCATAGAAGATGTCTCTGGAGGAAACAAACAGATGAGGGCGAACGTTCAAACTCTCTGGCCGCATGGAGCATGGTTTGCATGTCTAAGCAAAGCGGTGGCTTAGATGTTCTAGACCTCAAGACACAAAATGAAGCTCTGTTGCTCAAATTTCTTCACAAATTCTATAATAAGAAGGATAGCCCTTCGGTTAAGCTGACTTGGGACACGCTTTACGATCAAAAAATTCCCCATGCATCCAATTCTGAAGGTTCATTCTGGTGGCGAGACATTCTTAAGCTCACACCGATTTACAGAGGGATCACCAAAGTTAACGTGGTTTGTGGTACGACAACACTGTTCTGGAAAGACATGTGGCTAGATGATCTTCTGATGAATACACACCCAAGAGCTTTTTCATTCGCAACATCTGAAGATATCTCTTTTCGCGACTTCCTGAGCTGCACTAGCCTTCAAGAAACGTTCCACCTACCACTGTCACCCCAAGCTTTCAAGGAAATCAAGGCATTACAAGTTGTTACTACACACATGCAACCTATGTCCTCCGTACATGATGTCTGGCATTATATTTGGGGTGATGCAGAATACACCTCCAAGCAGTTCTACAAGTTTTTCTTCCGTGAGACACGTGCACACATAGCTTTCACTTGGCTATGGAAATCAAAGAATACCATGAAGATTAAAGTGTTTGGATGGCTCTTGATGCATGACTGACTAAACACCCATAATATGCTCAAGCGGAGACATTACAACGTGGGAGATGATGATCATGACTGTCCACTATGTGACTCGCATGTTGAAGAAACCATCAATCACATGATTTTTGACTGCTCATTCAGCGTTCAATGCTGGAACATCTTGTCTATCTCCTGGACGTTGGACAACTGTCGGCTACACAAGATTGAAACTGCAAAACTTACTTGGGATAGGCCAATGTTCATGGAGGTTTTTCTAGTTGCTGCATGGAGCATTTGGAAGGAGAGGAACAACAAAGTTTTCAGAAATATTGCACCAACTATCAACTCATGGAAGGATAGATTTGCCACTGATTTCTCTCTCCTCACCCATAGAGTGAGGGATAAAAACAAGGAGTTCATTACCTCCTTCCTAGATAATCTGTAATTTTCTTTAAATTCCCTTAGGTACACTCTACTGGAGTTTTTGGCTTTGTATTTTACTTGTACAGTTGACACACTGATTCTTTAATTTAATTACAGTAGGAGCCTCTCCTACTGTTTTCAAGGCTCAAAAAAAAATATTGCACTATAATTGTTGAGCTAAGTCACATATTTTACAAAACTCTAATGGTGGCTAAGCAATTTGCAAAACAGAAATCAAAAAAAGAAAAGAAAAGGAAAGCAGAGGGAAGAGAGAGAAAGCCCCTACCCCACTGGGCCAAACGGCCCAGCTGGCCGTCGGCCCACGCCAGCCAGCCCACTCCCCCTCCCCTGTCGTCTTCCCCTTTCTCCTGTTCGACCGACCCGCTCGAGCGGTCGCTGTCGAACCCGCTCGTCGCCATGCGCCTCACCGAAGAGGGGATAAGGATCCCCTCCCTCCCTGTCGCCTCGATCCCCTCTCCCCCCACTTGCACCTCTCCTCCCCCAGATCCACCTCTCCCTCTGCTTCGTTTTGGAGAGGAGACCGACGCGGTCTCCGCCGTTCTCCGTCGTCACCACGGCCACAGCCACCGCCTCGCTCCGCCGTCTTGTCGTGAAGCTCCGCTGGGGTTGACTCCGTCGTCTGGTGCCCTCAGGTGGAGCTGGGAAGCACCGCTGACGTCGCACGACCTCGCCCCCTTTCGCCTCTGTCGCCGGCGAGATCCCTCGATTTCGGCTACCCCTGCAGCTACTAACCCGTCAACGGTTTGTCTTGCGCCGCACGGTGAGCTCCCCTGCTTCCCCTCCTTCTCCATTTGCTCGCACGCGCCGCCCAACCGGACTCCTGCTATTGCCGTGCTTCAGTTGCCGCAGATGAGCTCGACGTCGTAGCTTTCCTCGTGGTCATGGCCGTCTGAGCACACCGTTGTGCTCGGGGCACCCCAATGGTGCGGCCGATGCTTTAGATCGCTCGCACGCGCGCTAGGTCTTTGATTCCGCCAAGCCACCGTAGGTCACTGCCGCCGGCGACACTGCAGCTCCCTACTCCGGCCATCTCTGGTCGGTCCAGAGGCACCGATCAATGCGCGGCAGCCTCAGCTTTCGAACGCAAGTAGAACCGCGTGTTTTGGTGCACCAGGGCAAAAACCCGAGCTGCTCCAGCGTTCGGCCGCCACGTTTTGGCTCGCCGGAGCCATCTCCGGTGCGTCTCCAGCTGATGCCGACGTGGCTTAGTGGGCCTCGTCCCTGGGTCACTGACCCATGGGCCCCAGGGGCCCGGCCGGCCTGTTGACCCGGTCCACCATGCTGACTGGACCGGCCCATGCAACTGACAGATGGGGCCCACACCCCTAATTAACAAAGTTAATTAAACTTAACTAGTTAACCTAATTATCCACTGACAAGTGGGGCCTAATTGCTAATTAACCTCATCTTAGTTTAGATAAATTCTGTTAAGGCCTCTGTCTATGACAGGTGGGACCCACTGGTCAGTTTGACCAGTCAGTGGGTCAGTTTACTGCTTACATCACCCTGACATCATGCTGACGTCATATTCCATTTCTAGAAATTGCTGTTAACTTATATAAATCCAGAAAGTGCTAGAAACTTTGAAAATTCATAGAAAATAAACCGTAGCTCGGATGAAAAAGTTATATAGATGAAAGTTGCTTAGAAAAATCCAACGAACCCAAATACGCTAAACACATACCTATCAGATGCCTCTAACTATCTGAACATGGAACATTCCCCCTCCAGTCATCTGTCTGACACAGGTCCGGAACAGGGAAAACATTCCCAGTTGGATTCCCCCCTTCACTAGCCATACGTTAGGTCACACCTAGCACATCATATTGCCACGTTATGCTTTGTGATGCTATGTTTGCTTTATATTTACTGTTTCTTCCCCCTCTTCTCTCCGGTAGACCCCGAGATTGATGTTGCCCCTGTGTTCGACTACGTCGACGACGACCCTTCTTCCCTTTCAGCGGAGCTTCCAGGCAAGCCCCCCCCCTTTGATCATCCTGATATCGCCCATTCCATTCTCTCATGCTTGCATTAGATTTTGCTATTGTTATTGTTTGCTCCTATTCTGATGCATAGCCTGCTTTTATAACCTGCTCATTGTTACCTACCTACTTATCCTAAACTGCTTAGTATAGGTTGGTTAGTGATCCATCAGTGACCACCACCTTGTCCTTGTTGCCCCTGCTTCATCATTGAAGACCCGATCAACGGGATCGAAGACCAGGCCCGACACCGCACATCACTTTCCCTTAGTTGCTCGACACTCTTTGGGTTACTATCAAGTGCCGAGGGTGAGACCTCTACAGCACTTCTGATGTTAACCCTGTAGTGTAGCTATTCGGTCATGGTCATCGGGGGTGATTCCGCCTTAACCACTTCCGATACGAATCTGTCATGCAACTCCTCAAGTGTGAACCTCGGGGGTGGTTCCTCTTACGTTCACCTTGATGATTACATCGAGTGGAATTCACTGGGGGTGATTCCTTGGGTTTTCCCCTTGATGTTTGGACACACGGATACTTGGACTTTACAACTGTTACTTGTAAAGGCGGGTCGACTCTGAGGGGTACCCGCGAGTGATGTGGAGACGGGTTGACCTGGAGGGTGCCCGCGAGATAATTACGAGGTGTGGTCGGGCATTCCTAGCCCTTGCCGCAAGTCCTCGAGACGGGGCAACAGGGTCACATCTTTCGTGAGTCTCTGCTTGTTACCGCGTGCTCCTAATCCACTACGATTTGGATATTTGATCCGAGGGGCCTCTGGCCTGATAGCACTAACCATCACGTGGGCATTTTATGGGCGTTCTGCATCGTATGCATCAGCCGAAGCTTATTAGATGTCAGCAACTGAGCGGCGCGCGCCGGGTTGGACTGGTAAGTTCCTGCCTTTTTTAAGGAGGTAGCTAGGTCAGCTCACCGGCCGCCCACGCAACATGTAGGAGTTCCCGGGGAGATGACCCATGACCCCTGGGGGCATAGGTTTAGTCTGGCATGCAAACCTCTCTATTAAACCTAGGTCCGGTTGCGGCGTATTGTTTGGCCGAGGCCGGGCATGACCGAGGAAATTGTGTCCGGCCGGAGTTAATCGAGCGTGGTGGGTAAGTTGGTGCACCCTTGCAGGGAAGAAAACGTCTATCGATAGCCTGTCCTATGGTAACGGACACTTGGAGTTGTATCCTGATCGATACAACTAGAAGTGGATACTTGAGATGAGACTTGGATATGAGGTGATATATGGATAGTATGGCTCTGGGATTGCTTTCTCGCAGGGAGGCGAGAAAGGATCTCTGGCCGAGGTTGATAACAATTCTACTACTACTTTACTTTATGCTACTGTTATGTCTCTTCTGATGCTGCAAGATGCTTGGTGCTGCTTGAAGATGCTAGTCTTTGATAGGCTAGGCTTTCCCCTTCTCTTCTGGCATTCTGCAGTCCAGTCCACAGATACAATCCTTTTCATTGATACCGATGCATATGTAGTGTAGATCCTTACTTGCGAGTACTTTGGATGAGTACTCACGGTTTATTTGCTCCCCCTTTTCCCCCTTTCTTCTTCTTTCCGGTTGATGCAACGGATGTCGGAGCCAGAGCAGATGCCACCGCCGATGCTTACTACTACGTGGAGGCCGCAGCGACTAGGAGTAGTTAGGAGGCTCCCAGGCAGGAGGCCTTGCCTTTTCGATCGATGTTGCTTTTGTGCTAGCCTTCTTAAGGCAAACTTGTTTAACTTCTGTCTGTACTCAGATATTGTTGCTTCCGCTGACTCTTGTGTATTCGAGCTCTCGAGGCCCCTGGCTTCTAATATAAAGCTTGTATTATTTTAATTTGTGTCTAGAGTTGTGTTGTGATATCTTCCCGTGAGTCCTTAATCTTGATCGTACACATTTGCGTGTATGATTAGTGTATGATTGAATCGAGGGCGTCACACCAATCATAACAATTCACCAATTACCGATAGGACAATGAAAATCTACTCAGACATCATAGGATGGCAACACATCATTGGATAATAATATGAAGCATAAAGCACCATGTTCAAGTAGAGGGTACATCGGGTTGCGGGAGAGTGGACTGATGTAGATAGATGGGGGAAGGTGATGGAGATGTTGGTGAAGATGACAGAGGTGTTGGTGTAGATTGTGGTGACGATGATGGCCCCGGTGGCGTTCCGGCGCCACCGGAAGAGAGGGGGAGAGAGCCCCCTTCTTCTTCTTCTTCCTTGACCTTCTCCCTAGATGGGAGAAGGGTTTCCCCTCTGGTCCTTGGCTTCCATGGCATGGGAGGGGCGAGAGCCCCTCCGAGATTGGATTTGTCTCTCTGTCTCTCTCTGTTTCTGCGTTCTTCTGCGTTCCAGATTCTGCCCTTTCACCGTTTCTTATATTCCCGGAGATCCATAACTCCGATTGGGCTGAAATTTGGACACGATTTTTATTCGGATATTGGCTTTCTTGCGGTGAAAGAAGGGCACCAACTGCCTTACGGGGTGGCCAAAAGGGTCAGGGGCACGCCCACCCCCTGGGGCGCACCCCCTGCCTCATGGCCCCCTCGGGCATTATCTCGCATTGATTCTTCTTCCCAAAAATCACATATATTCCAAAAAAAATCTCCGTCAGTTTTTATCCCGTTTGGACTCAGTTTGATGGATTTTCCGCGAAACAAAAAGCATGCAACAAACAGGAACTGGCACTGAGCATTGGATCAATATGTTAGTCCCAAAAATAGTATAAAAAGTTGCCAAAATTATATGAAAGTTGTATAATATTGTCATGGAACAATCAAAAATTATGATACGACGGAGATGTATCAGCATCCCCAAGCTTAATTCCTGCTCGTCCTCGAGTAGGTAAATGATTAAAAAGATAATTTTTGATGTGGAATGCTACCTAGCATAATCTTGATCATGTAATCTAATCATGGCATGAATATTAAGACACGAGCAATTCAAAGCAATAGTCTATCATTTGACATTAAGACAATAATACTTCAAGCATACTAACAAAGTAATTATGTCTTCTCAAAATAACATAGCCAAAGAAAGCTCATCCCTGCAAAATCATATAGATTGGCTATGCTTCATATTCGTCACACAAAATGCTCCCATCATGCACAACCTCGGAATGACAAGCCAAGCAATTGTTTCATACTTTTGTATTTTCAAACTTTTTCAACCTTCACGCAATATATGAGCGCGAGCCATGGACATAACACTATAGGTGGAATATAATATGATGATGGAGGTTGTGTGGAGAAGACAAAAAAGGAAGAAAGTCTCACATCGACGCGGCTAATCAATGGGCTATGGAGATGTCCATCAATTGCTGTCAATGCGAGGAGTAGCGATTGCCATGCAACGTATGCACTAAGATCTATAAGTGTATGAAAGCTCAAACTGGAAACTAAGTGGGTGTGCATCCAACTTGCTTACTCATGAAGACCTCGGGCATTTGAGGAAGCCCATCATCGGAATATACAAGCCATGTTCTATACTGAAAGTTCCCACTAGTATATGAAAGTGATAACTCAAGAGACTCTCTATATGAAGAACATGATGCTACTCTGAAGCACAAGTGTGGTAAAAGGATAGTAACATTGCCCCTTCTCTCTTTTTCTCTCATTATTTTGTATTTTTGGTGGGCTTCTTTGGCCTCTCTTTTATTAAGTCCGGAGTCTCATCCCGACTTGTGAGGGAATCATAGCTTCCATCATCCTTTCCTCGCTGGGGCAATGCTCTAATAATGATGATCATCACACTTTTATTTACTTACAACTCGATATCTAGAACAATATGACTATATATGAATGCCTCCGGCGGTGTACCGGGATGTGCAATGATCTAGCGTAGCAAAATATAAAAAAATGGACAAGCCATGAAAATACCATGATAGCTATCTTACAATCATGCAAAGCAATATGACAATGAATGCTCAAGTCATGTATATAATGATGATGGAAGTTGCATGGCAATATATCTCGGAATGGCTATGGAAATGCCATGATAGGTAGGTATGGTGGCTGTTTTGAGGAAGATATAAGGAGGCTTATGTGTGATAGAGCATGTCGTATCACGGGGTTTGGATGCACCGGCGAAGTTTACACCAACTCTCGAGGTGAGAAAGGGCAATGCAGTGCATCAAGAGGCTAGCAATGATGGAAGGGTGAGAGTGCGTATAATCCATGGACTCAACATTACTCATAAAGAACTCACATACTTATTGAAAAAATCTACAAGTCATCAAAACCAAGCACTACGCGCATGCTCCTAGGGGGATAGATTGGTAGGAAAATACCATTGCTCGTCCCCGACCGCCACTCATAAGGAAGACAATCAAAGAAACGCCTCATGCTTCAAATTTGTTACACGAGGTTACCATACGTGCATGCTACGGGACTTGCAAACCTCAACACAAGTATTTCTCAAATCTCAATTACCCACTAGCATGACTCTAATGTCACCATATTTATATCGCAAAGCTATTGCAAGGAATCAAACATATCATATTCAGTGATCTACAAGTTTTATGTAGGACTTAATGACTAACCATGTGAATGACCTATTCCTGTCATCTCTCTAAATAGATATAAGTGAAGCAAGAGAGTTTAATTCTTTCTACAAAAGATGTGCCCACACTCTAACAAATATAAGTGAAGCAAAAGAGCATTCTACAAATGGCGGTTTTCTACGTGAAGAGAAACAGGCAATACAAACTTCAAATGATATAAGTGAAGCACATGAAGCGTTCTTTAAAGCCATACTCAAAAGATATAAGTGAAGTGCAAAGAGCATTCTATAAATCAACCATGGACTATATCATACCAGCATGGTGCATCAAACAAAAGTGAAAACTAAATCAAAAGACGCTCCAAGATTCGCACATACCGCATGAACGAAACGAATCCGAAAACATACCGATACTTGTTGAAGAAAGATGGGATGCCTTTAGGGGCATCCCCAAGCTTAGACGCTTGAGTCTCCTTAAATATTTACTTGGTGTGCCTTGGGAATCCCCAAGCTTGAGCTCTTGTCTCTCCTCCTTCTCCTCACATCGAGACATCCTCGATATTCGAACACTTCATCCACACAAAACTCAACAGAAAGTTCGGTAAGATCTGTTAGTATAATAAAGCAAATCACTACTCTAAGTACTGTTGCAAACCAATTAATATTTTGTTTTTGCATTTTAGCTACCGTAATATAACTTTTCCATGGCTTAATCCACTGATTGAAATTGATAGTTTCATCAAAACAAGCAAACTATGCATCAAAAACGGAATCTGTCTTAAACAGGACAGTCTGTAGTAATATGAACATTCACCATACTTCTGCACTCCAAAATTCTTAAAAAATAGGAAAAATAAACAATTTGTATAGAAAAACAGTGCAAAAAGTTTCAGAACCGTTTGACGTTCCAATAAAAATGTAAAATCGTGCACTACAGCCAAAGTTTATGTTTTGCACCGCACAAACCAACAAGCAATGTAAACATCCTAAAGGCAAATATTGGCACATTATTTTTGTTTTTAAACTTTATAAAAGCACACAACAGATATAAATGACTCTCTAAAACTTTCGGGTTGTCTCCCTGGCAGCGCTTTCTTTAAAGCCATTAAGCTAGGCATATAGTGCTCAAGTAATGGATCCACCCGGATCCCAAGGTATATCAAAGACAATTTATTTAAAAATGATTTGTAATTTATTAGTGAGCAAAAAGTAACATATATCATGCAATAATGAAGTCTAACTCTCTTCCTATGCATCGGCATGTCATAAAAGAATAATTCATGCACACATAGTAAAGGCCAATGCATAGTATAAACAGTTTCTTGCAATTTTATCTTATTGGAAACATGGAGAGGTGAAGATGTAGTTCCTCTCTCATAATAATTGCAAGTAGGAGCAACAAGCACATGCATATTATATCTATCAAAATCATCATGTGTAGTAGTAAAACGCAACCCATCAATATAATCCTTAATAAGGGTAAACTTCTCCGATATAGTGTAGTCGGGAGAATTCAAAAAGATAATAGGATTATCATGCGTGGGTGCAATAGCAACAATTTCATGTTTAACATAAGGAACTATAGCAAGTTCATCTCCATAAGGATAATTCATATTGGCATCTTGGCCACAAGCATAGCAAGCATCATCAAAAAGGGATATTTCAAAAGAATCAACGGGATTATAACAATCATCATAGCAATCATCCTTCGGTAAGCACGAAGGGAAATTAAACAATGTATGAGTTGAAGAGTTACTCTCATTAGAAAGTGGGCACGGGTAGCAAATCCGCTCTTCCTCCTTTTGTTCTTCGCTCTCCTCATCATCTTTTTCATCCAATGAGCCCACAGTTTCATCAATTCCTTCTTCCATAGACTCCTGCAAAATATTAGTCTCTTCTTGCACAGTGGAGGAGTCCTCAATATATGGTTTAACATAGGCATTAGAAGCATAATTATCATAACAATATTTAAGTATGGCAAAATTTTCAGATTTGTAAAGAGTAGCATCATACTTTCCAATCAAAGAAGCAATTTCATAAGCACCCTTAAAAGCAACAAATTCTTCAATTTGTTGAACATCATAGTAATTATAAACACCCTTAGCATACGAAGATACGATTCCATTATAACTAAACTCACATTGGTAGGGAAGGTGTTTCTTAGGGTCTTCAGAACAACAAGTAAAATCATATATTTCACATAAATTCCAAGCATAGCATTGCAAACGATGAATTTGATCCAGTAAAAGTTTCCCTTTTTGAGATAAGCGGCGTCGCACATAACAAGCATGCTCATCTAAAGATTTTCCCTCAACTAAGCTAGTTGGGTGTAGCGATCTGACCCAAAATCGGTCAAGTCTCTGTGTAGCTGTACCATCCCAAGATCATCTTTGCTTTACGGTACATTGATGAAAAGAATCAAAGTTCAATCACACCTGAATTTATTACGATTCTCATATCGAGTCTTTATTACAATAGAATAAAATCGGCGAAGGCCAACTCATGAGAAATAAACTAAATAAAGCCGCGAGGCGAAGCGAGATAATAGCGAGTCCATCCGACTCCATAGGGCAATCGCCAAGCGTGGATCGTAGCCTCACTCCTGATCGGAAAACTCCTATGCAACATAAGATGTTGCAGCCGTGTAGGTCAGCATTTTGAATATGCCGGCAAGTCAAAGAGAGAACAACAATAAAAATTACTAACACTATATGCAATTTGGCTGTGGGGCTCTAAGTTTCATTGTTTTTGAAAAAGCCGCTTTTTCCCTACAACAAGGACTTGTTTGCAAATACTACAAAATGTTGGTAGTTATTGAGATGGTTCCACCAACCAATGTCTCATTCCCAATTATTAAATAACCCCCTCAATTAATTTATTAAGTTCGGTGTTGAGATATCCGAAATACCCCAAGTTCCAGAGGCTCAAATTGTCCGTAACCGGGGACACGGCTAACAGATTAGATCTTCACTCTGCAGAGGTTTGCGCACTTTACCCGCAAGAATCGTTCCCTCCTTTTAGTCTTCGCACTTCCTGGTGTTTGAAGACGGACGAGCAAACAGGGTCTTAGAAGAGTTCCTCCGGTCCACCGTCGGTGCCCATCCAATCCTACCGTTCTTCTACATCTCGTAGCACCGTCCGCCAGAGTCACGCCTAGGGTCGACCAAGCGAGCCCATAATGGCTTGCGGCTGCAGGTAAGCTTCGGTTAATGGGTATCCATCCGTCTCTTCGTGGCTGGGTGAAGCTTTCCGCAAGATGTCATGGCGCTTCTCCATGCATCCCGCCATCCTCTGGTTTCTCCAGGTGCCCACAACCGTCCTCCACCCAAGAGTGAATTTTGAAGTTCATCTTGAGCTTGAAGTCATGGGGTTGTCATCATCTTGACTCTCACATCTCCCTTATGAATCACTCAACCAACCCGTCTACGAGCATAGCAAAATTAAACTACTTCATCCCGGCCATGGTAACAAGGGGAATTGGTTTCATCCTACCTCATGATACTACTCAAGAACATAACTTAAAATTCTCCTACTGCATGCATGGTGGGGAGGTATAATTCTAATGCAATAAAATCATAGGTATTGTAAAAGAAAACATGATCAAATGACTTGTTGGCCGACGGTCTTGAAAGCTAGGGACTCGTGATATAGGCTTCAGACTCAGGAAATTCTACCGAAGCAAACAATAATCATATAAGCATACAAACATACAATCACTTAACATAACAGCATGCTAACATAAAACACACAAAACAATCGAACCAACACCAAAGAAAACTCGAAGAAATCCAAGCCAACAACTAACAAGAAAATAAAATAAACTTTTTATTTTCTGTAAATAAAAGTTCAAGTTCTAAAACTACAGAAACTAATCTAAAATAAACTATAACATAGGTAAAATAAAAATTATTTACTAAATAAAACAATAGGAAAACAGTAGCTAGTTAAATAAACAAGAAACAGATGATTTCGACTAAAACTATTTTTTTTTATATCAAAGATACCCAAATAAATTCCTATTGCTAGGCAAAGTCAAAACAAAGCAGTGACAAAAAGAATCACTAAAATAAAATAATCCTAACTCATTTTATAGCAGAAATACTAATCTGTCTAAAACTAAAATAAAACAATTTCTAATAATTTAAACATGGCCAAACATATTTTCTACAGAAACTACAACAAATTTGCAAACTAACAAAAAAGAATCAACTAAAAATATTAAGTAACCTAAAAGATATGGATTTTACAAAACTGAAACTATTCTGTTAAACCACAAACGAAAAAAAATAACTAAAAGAAAAACTAGCGCTAATGGGCCTATCTAACGCTCAGGCGTCATATAACTAAAGCGTGCCTGCGGTTAACAGAAAATAAGCGGATCGGGCCGGTCCAACTAAACCGCTAACTAAACCAAAATAAACCGTAACTAAACCGGTCTAATCTAAATAAACCTAACCCTTCGTGTGATCTAATCTAGGCCCTAGGTTTTAGATCGTACGGTGGTGGGCGGTTCCGGCGGCTTACCGCGGTGGCGACGACGGCGATGGACGACGGCGGCTCGGGCGGCGACAGCGCGGTGGCTCCGGTGGTCGGGGGCGACGGCGGAGACGTCCGGCGGTGCGGGCGGCTCGAGGAGGTCGGGTGGAGTCCTTGGAGCTCGGGGTCGGAGAAGCCTGGGGCGGCAATGGCACAAGGGCGCGCTCATGGCGGCGATTGCGAGGGGAGAGGGTTTTGAGCGCCAAGTAGGGGGCGGAACGGGGTGAGGGTCGGTATATATAGGGGTCGGCTTGGAGGAGGCGACTCGGGGAGGCGATCCCGGGATCTCGGGGATTCCGGTGGCGGCGGCGGTGGTTGGCGTGGCGAGGCGTGGGCGAGGGGAAAGAAGAAGGAGTGGGGTCGGCACGTCAGCGAGAGAGAGAGGAGGGTTCGGGCGACCGAGGGGAGGGGGTTGGGCGCGGCTCGGGCAGGCCGGCGTGGTGGGCTGCGCTGGTGGGCTGCCTCGGGCTAGGCTGGCTATTGGCTGGGCGCCTGGGGTTTTTCTTTTTCCTTTTTTTTTGAATTAGGGAGGGGAGGGAATATATATAATATATATATTTTTATATAGTACATATATATATATATATATATATCAAAATAATCAGGGGAATTTACCCTACAACTTGGACATTTTTCCAGGGACAAAACTCAAACTTTAAAAAAACATTTTCTAGAAATCCCAAATAAAATCAGATTTGAATTCAAACTTTTTGGCAACATTTTTCATCTGACATTTTTGGAGTGTCATGTTTACTCCTCTCATACTTTTTCTCAAGTATATGTCAGGCATTGTTTTGAAATAAATTTCAACTGCCAATTTGAATTCAAATTCCACAAACTCAAAAGCCTCTGAAATAAATCAAATGTCACTCAATTCAAACAATAATGCATAGATGCTTAGCTATAATTGTAAAACATTCCAAATGGGAAATTTGGGATGTTACAAACCTACCCACCTTAAGATGAATCTAGCCCTCGAGATTCGGGTTGGCTAGCAAATAGGTGCGGTGGTCTCGGCGGAGGTCTTCTTCTCGCTCCCGGTGGCTTCCTCCTCGGAATGATAACTCCACGGCACCTTGCAAAACTTGATGATCTTGCTGCGGGTGACTCTGTTCATGATCTCGAGAATTCGGACGGGTTTCTCCTCATAAGTCAGATCCTTTGTCGAGCTGTATGGCCTCTAGGGGCACTGTATCTCTTAACGGAATATCGGCCATCTCGGCATGGCATTTCTTCAGCTGAGAAACATGGAAGACATCGTGAACTCTGGACAATCCTTCCGGCAATTCCAACTTGTAAGCAACTTCTCCACGACGTTCGAGGATTTTGTAGGGGCCAATGAACCGGGGTGCTAACTTTCCTTTAACACCGAACCTCTTGATTCCACGAAGTGGGGACACACGAAGATATGCCCGGTCTCCCGCTTCGTATGTTACTTCCTTGCGTTTACTGTCGGCATAACTCTTATGCCTCGACTGAGCTACCTTGAGCCTATCTCGAATCAGCTTGACTTTCTCTTCGGAATCTCTCGATAAGATCGGGACCGAAAAGTTTCGATCTCCAACACCATCCCACAAAGAATGGTGTTACGCACCTCCTTCCGTATAGAGCTTGAAAGGGGCCATCTTGGATCGGGTGCGATAACTGTTATTTTACGAGAACTCCGCGTATGGCAAATTATCATCCCAGCTAGACCCATAGTCTAGCGCACAAGCTCTCAACATGTCCTCAAGGATCTGGTTGACTCTCTCGGTCTGTCCATCTGTCTGCGGATGAAAAGCATTACTGAACTACAGTCTCGTACACATAGTTTCATGCTACTGATTCCAAAACTTTGAGGTAAATTGTGTTCCTCTATCTGACACGATACTCCTCGGAACTCCATGCAGACATACGATCCTGGACATGTATATCTTGGCTAACTTAGCGCTGGTATAGGTAGTCTTCACGGGAATGAAATGAGCTACCTTGGTCAATCGATCAACCACTACCCAGATGGAATCATAACCTGAACGGGTCCTGGGTAATCCTGTGATAAAATCCATTCCAAGTTTTTCCCATTTCCACTGGGGAATCGGCAAGGGTTGAAGTAACCCTACTGGCTTCTGATGTTCCGCCTTTACTCGCTGGCAGACATCGCATATTGCTACGTATTCAGCAATATCCTTCTTCATACCTGTCCACCAGAAACTTTCCTTCAAATCCAGATACATCTTGGTGTTACCAGGGTGAATCGAGTACGGTGAATCATGAGCCTCCTGAAGAATTAGCTTCCTGAGTTCGGGATCATTGGGTACATAAATACGATCCTCGTACCATATAGCTCCGTATTCATCCTTACGAAACCCTTTAACTTTTCCTTCATTCATCCTTTTCTTTATCTCATCAATTTCCTTGTCCGACTTACGGGCTTCACGAATTCTTTCGGCCAAAGTGGACTGAACTTCCAGAGCTGCAACATATCCTCTCGGAACTATCTCGATTCGGAGATCTACGAGGCCATCGACTAACTCACAGGGTAATCCTCCGCTATGAGAGTATTCACATAACTCTTACGGCTCAAAGCATCTGCTACAACATTAGCCTTTCACGGGTGGTAATGCAATCTCATGTCATAGTCCTTGATTAACTCTAGCCATCTCCTCTGCTCGAGGTTCAACTCTTTCTGCGTGAAAATATACTTCAAGCTCTTATGATCTGTGTAAACATCACAACTATTTCCGATAAGGAAATGTCTCTGTGTCTTGAGTGCATGCACTACGGCTGCTAACTCCAAATCATGTGTGGCGTAGTTCATCTCGTGAGGTCGTAGCTATGCGGAGGTATAAGCTACAACTTTTCCTTCCTGCATGAGTACTCCTCCGAGTCCACTGGCGAGAAGCGCCACAATATACCGTAATCCTTGTGTATGTCCGGCAGAATCAGCATTGGGGCTGTAACCAAACGCTTTCTTCAATTCACGAAACGGCTTCACAATCCTCGGTCCAAATGTACTTGGCGTCCTTCTTCAACATTTCAGTCATGGGCTTGGCAATCTTCGAGAAATTCTCAATAAACCTCCGATAATATCCTGCGAGTCCGAGAAAACTGCGGATCTCCTTGATCGAGGTGGGTGACCGCCAATCGGTGGTGATACAACCTTGGTGGGTCAACTGCTATTCCTTCTCCTGAAATAACATGTCCGAGGAATCCGACTTCCTTCAGCCAAAATTCACATTTGCTGAACTTGGCATACAATCGATGTTCTCGGAGTTTCTCGAACTAGACGCAAATGTTCCTTATGCTCTTCCTCGCTCTTGGAGAAAATCAGTATATCATCGATGAACACCACGACAAACTTGTCCAGATATTCCACAAATACCTTGTTCATCAAATTCATGAAGTATGCAGGGCATTAGTCAATCCGAATGACATGACGGTATACTCATATAAACCATACCGTGGTAAATGCTGTTTTGGGTATATCCGCTTTCACGGATCTTCAATCGATGATACCACGATGAAGATCGATCTTGGAGAATACCTTGGCCCCAACTAGCTGATCAAATAGATCATTAATCATCGACAGAGGGTACTTGTTCTTGATGGTCACGCTGCTCAACGAACGATAATCCACAACCATTCTCGTGGTTCCATCCTTCTTCTCTACCAAAAGAACTGGGCTCCCCGGTGACGAAGCTTGGCGAATATATCCCTTCTCCAATAGCTCATTAATTTGCTTTTTGATCTCTTCCAATTCGTTCGGCGCATCCGATAGGGTCTCTTGGATATTGGGGCTGTGCCGGGCAATAACTCAATCAGAAATTTAATGTCTCCGTCCGTGGCATTCTGGTAATTCCTCCGGAAACACATCGGGAAATCTTGCACTCATCGGCACTTCCTCTGAACAACTCCGTGAGGGAATTCACTGATTCTTCATCGGGATACGCCTGGATACATACTTGATCCTCTTACGCTCCGGAGTGGTGAGCGAGAATCGTCTTCTGACCACGATCTATGTTTCCTTCAAACTTCGTCAACCAATCCATGCCTAGGATTACATCCAAGGTCTGGTTTTCCAATACTATGAGGTCTGCGGGAAATTTATGGTTTCCAATGTTGAGGGTTGCATGACAGCCTAAGCCTGCCATCATTTCTCCTCCTGCGGAACTGCCGTGAAGAGGGCTTCTAAGGGTTCTAGTGGGCAACCCGTACTTTTCCACAACTACCCTTTATATAAATGAATGAGTTGCACATAAATCAAAGAGTACCAATACTGGATGTGAATTTAATAAAAACTTACCAACCACAGTGTCTGGCTGATCATAGACATCCTCCACGTCAATGTGGTTCACCTGAGCACGAGGAAAAGGGTTGGGCTTCTTTGCTGAGCTTCCATTGCCGTTTCCATTCCTCTGCTTGGCCTCCGTGCAGTCGGAGGCATAATGCCCTGTTTTACGGCACTTGAAACAGTGATGTGACTCGAGATCCTTCGATCCGGCGTGACGATGCTGGTTACCATTGTCGTTTCCATTGCCTGACTTGTTGTCGTGGTTGCGGTTGTTCCCATTCCCTCCATGGTTATGTCCTCCATGGGTGTGATGAGTATGTCCTCCCGAGTATGGGGCATAACGGGCTTCTGCTGAGCTCGAGTTGTACTTCCCCGCCATACTTCCGCTTATGCTATCAATCTGCTCTGCTTGCCTTGAGTATGGTGGCCTTGTTTACCAGCTCACGGTAGTTGTTGAAAGTAGCCACCATTAGCTGCATTCCCAGCTCGTCATTGAGTCCCTCGAGAAACTTTTTCCTCGCTTATGCGGCATCTGTGGCCACATCATCCGGGGCATAGCGAGCTAACTTGCTGAACTCATCCACGCATCGCCCCACAAGACGGTTCCCCTGGCGTAAGTTGCGGAACTCACGCTTCTTGGACTCATGGCTCCAGTGAGACATGAGCGGTGCGGAAGGCTGCTGGAACTGATCCCACGTGATGGTGGCGATGGGATAAGTGGCGGTGTAGTTCTCCCACCAAGAGGCTGCAGGTCCATCAAGGCGATGTCGTGCAAAGCGCACCTTTTCTGCATCTGTGCATCCAGCAGTGGCTAACTCCCTTCCGACCTTGCGGAGCCAATCATCGGCCACAATCGGCTCAGTGCTGCTAGAGAACACCGGCGGATTCAGCCTTAGGAAGCGGGTCAAGTTGTCAACAGGGGGTGGTGGCGGTGGATTGTTGTTGTTGTTGTTGTTGTTGTTGTTGTTGTTGTTGTTGTTGTTGTTGTTGTTGTTGTTGTTGTTGTTGTTGTTGTTGTTGTTGTTGTTGTTGTTGTTGTTGCAGTTACGGTTGGATGAGCATCTGCATGAGGGCATTACGCTGCTTTGGATCACCGGGTGAGCTCCGCGGAAAGTTGAAACCGGGGTCACGTCTCGGAGGCATCTGGTGTTTTGGAGTGGATGAGAAAATTAGAATAGAACAAGGGTCTAATGAGAAAATATCACTACCCATATGAATGCACAATCATAACCACACCAATCATTTATTCAATCATCTCAAACATGGTTCAATCTCGGATTACAAAATCTCACGACAAATCGAAATTAACGGCCTAACTGATCGACGAAAAAATAAAATAACATGGCGTTCGACTAAATGTCTTCATCAATTATCCTTGCGTCCTCTGGTGCGGCGTCCTCCGGTGTGGCGTCCTCTGGTGCGGCGCCTCCTCTTGCGGCTTTCTTCGGTGGAGCTCTCTTCATAATCCTGGTCATTGCTCACGAGGGTCCGTCATCTCCACTCGGAAAAAGGTCTTCTCCCAGGTCCATCTTCTCCTCTAATGCGGCAACATCAATCTTCAGCTTGTCGACTCTCTCCATGAAATCCTTGATTTCTTCTTCATGGTCAAGGAAGTTCGCGTGTGCCTTCTCCTCCAGTTCCAGTTCACGGAACAACAGCCTCCTGTGTACCTTCGAGTTACGGCGAGTCTGGATTTCCCGTTTCCT
Source organism: Aegilops bicornis (assembly GCA_021605145.1). Taxonomy (NCBI): domain Eukaryota; kingdom Viridiplantae; phylum Streptophyta; class Magnoliopsida; order Poales; family Poaceae; genus Aegilops; species Aegilops bicornis. The sequence goes on along the minus strand of CM038671.1, from coordinate 425,342,299 downwards.
GAGGAGACTCTCCAAGTCTTGGACATAAGAGAGAATGGAGTCGTCCTCTACGGTACGGATGATATCTCCATTCCTAGCTCTGCGAGAAATCATGGCGAGGTCTGATGGGTCGAGCTCGGCCCTGTACTCTTCTCGGAGATGTCCAAGTGCACGATAAATTGCCATGTCTCTTCCGAGGATCCAACTGAAATCGGTAAACTCAAAGTCAATGGACTCTGAATGTCCTCCGAAGGTCCTCCCTGGAATGTGCACCTTAATCCTCAGAAGGGTATCCGTCGGAAGTGCATTGGTAGGCTTCCCGATGATTGAGGGCAGAGCAATCTTCAGCTTCTTCACGATCTGAACCAGCTGCTTGCCGAGAGGCATCGCCTCATCTGGCTGGCAAAACTCCGGTAGCAGAACTGGGGTGAACTCGGCGGCCATCTAGAATGTTGAAAATCGGAGAGAAGTCAGAAATGAACAGGGGAGAATTATGGAATGATAAGGACATAAAATAAATAGTCTCTTCCTATGGCTTTCCGATCCTAGGGGTTACATCCTACGGTCAGCGTGTGCTCTGATACCATATCTGTAGTGACCTGACCCAAAATCGGTCAAGTCTCTGTGTAGCTGTACCATCCCAAGATCATGCTGGCACACACAGTACATTGATGAAAAGAATCAAAGTTCAATCACACCTGAATTTATTACACGATTCTCATATCGAGTCTTTATTACAATAGAATAAATTCGGCCGAAGGCCAACTCATGAGAAATAAACTAAATAAAGCCGGCGTGAAGCGAGATAATAGCGAGTCCATCCGACTCCATAGGGCAATCGCCAAGCGTGGATCGTAGCCTCACTCCCCGATCGGAAAACTCCTATGCAACATAAGATGTTGCAGCCGTAGGTCAGCATTTTGAATATGCCGCAAGTCAAAGAGAGAACAACAATAAAATTACTAACACTATATGCAATTTGGCTGTGGGGCTCTAAGTTTCATTGTTTTGCTTGAAAAAGCCGCTTTTCCCTACAACAAGGACTTGTTTGCAAATACTACAAAATGTTGGTAGTTATTGAGATGGTTCCACCAACCAATGTCTCATTCCCAATTATTAAATAACCCCCTCAATTAATTTATTAAGTTCGGTGTTGAGATATCCGAAATACCCCAAGTTCGAGGCTCAAATTGTCCGTAATCGGGGACACGGCTAATGATTAGATCTTCACTCTGCAGAGGTTTGCGCACTTTACCCGCAAGAATCGTTCCCTCCTTTTAGTCTTCGCACTTCCTGGTGTTTGAAGACGGGACGAACGAAACAGGGTCTTCCGAAGAGTTCCTCTGGTCCACTGTCGGTGCCCATCCAATCCTACCGTTCTTCTACATCTCGTAGCACCGTCCGGCCAGAGTCACGCCTAGGGTCGACCAAGCCAGAGCCCATAATGGCTTGCGGCTGCACAGGTAAGCTTCCGGTTAATGGGTATCCATCCGTCTCTTCGTGGCTGGGTGAAGCTTTCCGCAAGATGTCATGGCGCTTCTCCATGCATCCCGGCCATCCTCTGGTTTCTCCAGGGTGCCCGTCAACCGTCCTCCACCCAGTAGTGAATTTTGAAGTTCATCTTGAGCTTGAAGTCATGGGGTTGTCATCATCTTGACTCTCACATCTCCCTTATGAATCACTCAACCAACCCCGCTTCACTGAGCATAGCAAAATTAAACTACTTCATCCCGGCCATGGTAACAAGGGGAATTGGTTTCATCCTACCTCATGATACTACTCAAGAACATAACTTAAAATTCTCCTACTGCATGCATGGTGGGGAGGTATAATTCTAATGCAATAAAATCATAGGTATTGTAAAAGAAAACATGATCAAATGACTTGCACTGGTGACGGTCTTGAAAGCTAGGGACTCGTGATAGCAGGCTTCAGCACTCCGGAAATTCTACCAAGCAAACAATAATCATATAAGCATACAAACATACAATCACTTAACATAACAGCATGCTAACATAAAACACACAAAACAATCGAACCAACACCAAAGAACACTCAAGAAATCCAAGCCAACAACTAACAAGAAAATAAAATAAACTTTTATTTTCTGTAAATAAAAGTTCAAGTTCTAAAACTACAGAAACTAATCTAAAATAAACTATAACATAGGTAAAATAAAAATTATTTACTAAATAAAACAATAGGAAAACAGTAGCTAGTTAAATAAACAAGAAACAGATGATTTCGACTAAAACTACTTTTTTTTATATCAAAAATACCCAAATAAATTCCTACTGCTAGGCAAAGTCAAAACAAAGCAGTGACAAAAAGAATCACTAAAATAAAATAATCCTAACTCATTTTATAGCAGAAATAATAATCTGTCTAAAACTAAAATAAAACAATTTCTAATAATTTAAACATGGCCAAACATATTTTCTACAGAAACTACAACAAATTTGCAAACTAACAAAAAAAGAATCAACTAAAAATATTAAGTAATCTAAAAGATATGGATTTTACAAAACTGAAACTATTCTGTTAAACCACAAACGAAAAAAAATAACTAAAAGAAAAACTAGCGCTAATGGGCCTATCTAACGCTCAGGCGTCATATAACTAAAGCGTGCCCGCGGTTAACAGAAAATAAACGGATCGGGCCGGTCCAACTAAACCGCTAACTAAACCAAAATAAACCGTAACTAAACCGGTCTAATCTAAATAAACCTAACCCTTCGTGTGATCTAATCTAGGCCCTAGGTTTTAGATCGTACGGTGGTGGGCGGTTCCGGCGGCTTACCGCGGTGGCGACGACGGCGACGGACGACGGCGGCTCGGGCGGCGACGGCGCGGTGGCTCCGGTGGTCGGGGACGACGGCGGAGACGTCCGGCGGGTGCGGCGGCTCGAGGGGAGGTCGGGGTGGAGTCCTTGGAGCTCGGGGGGGGGGGGGTCGGAGAAGCTCGGTGGGGCGGCAATGGCGCGGCGGGGGCGCTCGGCTCCGGCGAGCGATTGCGGCGAGGGGAGAGGGTTTCGGGCGCGGCGAGGGGGCGGAACGGGGTGAGGGGGTCGGTATTTATAGTGGGGTGGTCGGCTTGGAGGAGGGGCGACCGGGAGGCAATCCCGGATCTCCGGGATTCGGCCAAGGGCGGTGGTTGGCGTGGCGGCGTGGGCGAGGGGAAAGAAGAAGGAGTGGGGTCGGCACGTCAGCGAGAGAGAGAGGAGGGGGTTCGGTCGGGCGACCGAGGGGGAGGGGTTTCGGGCGCGGCGGCTCGGGGCAGGCCGGCTCGGGCGCTTGCTGGGCTGCGCCTGGTGGGCTGCCTCGGCGCTGGCTGGGCCGGTTGGCCTGGCTGGCGCCTGGGGTTTTTCTTTTTCCTTTTTTTTGAATTAGGGAGGGGAGGGAATATATATAATATATACATATATTTATATAGGACATATATATATATCAAAATAATCAGGGGAATTTACCCTGCAACTTGGACATTTTTCCAGGGACAAAACTCAAACTTTTAAAAAAACATTTTCTAGAAATCCCAAATAAAATCAGATTTGAATTCAAACTTTTTGGCAACATTTTTCATCTGACATTTTTGGAGTGTCATGTTTACTCCTCTCATACTTTTTCTCAAGTATTTGTCAGGCATTGTTTTGAAATAAATTTCAACTGCCAATTTGAATTCAAATTCACAAACTCAAAAGCCTCTGAAATAAATCAAATGTCACTCAATTCAAACAATAATGCATAGATGCTTAGCTATAATTGTAAAACATTCCAAATGGGAAATTTGGGATGTTACATTGGGGTTTCAGCACGAGCACATAGGGATCGAAGTTGATCCAAGTAAAAAGCTTCAGGAGTGTGATAGATTTTGAGTGGTTCTTCAACCATTGGTGTAGTAGGTACAACTATTTTTTTGGTATTTTGCGTTTCCTACACATAACTAAAGATAGAAAACAAGAGCACAAAATAAAAACTACTTAGTGATAAAGCAAACAAGCACACATGAGAATATTCACCCCACGCTATAACCCCCCGGCAACGGCGCCAAAAAAAGGTCTTGATAACCCACAAGTATAGGGGATCAACTGTAGCCTGTTTCGATAAGTAAGAGTGTCGAACCCAACGAGGAGCTAAAGGTAGAACAAATATTCCCTCAAGTTCTATCGACCACCGATACAACTCTACGCACGCTTAACGGTAACTGGATAGGTTTGCTAGAATATAAAGAGCACGTAAATAAAAACTAGGGGCTGTTTTAAATAAAGAAGCAATAAAGTTAGTATAGCGAGTGTGGAAAAGTGGTGGTAGGAGTTGCAAAATTGTCCCTAAGCAATTGACTACTTTACTAGACCGATAGCAAGTTTTATGTGGGAGAGGCCACGCTAACATGTCATCCCCGACTTGAAATTCTATGCACTTATGATTGGAACTATTAGCAAGCATCCGCAACTACTAACGTTCATTAAGGTAAAACCCAACCATAGCATTAAGATATATTGGTCCCCTTCAATCACGTATGCATCAATTTCTATGCTAGGTTGAAGCTTACATCACTCTTGCCCTCCAATACATAGTACTATCAACATACAACTACCCCTATGGTGTGATCCACGCGCGCTCTCATATGATGGGCACCAAAGGACAGCAACATAACCACAAGCAAATTAAACCAATCATAGCAATTCACCAATTATCGATAGGACAACGAAAATCTACTCAGACATCATAGGGTGGCAACACATCATTGGATAATAATATGAAGCATGAAGCACCATGTTCAAGTAGAGGGTACAGCGGGTTGCGGGAGAGTGGACCGCTGTAGATAGATGGGGGAAGGTGATGGAGATGTTGGTGAAGATGACGGAGGTGTTGGTGTAGATTGCGGTGACGATGATGGCCCCGACGGCGTTCCGGCGCCACTGGAAGAGAGGGGGAGAGAGCCCCCTTCCTCTTCTTCTTCCTTGACCTTCTCCCTAGATGGGAGAAGGGTTTCCCCTCTGGTCCTTGGCTTCCATAGCATGGGAGGGGCAAGAGTCCCCCCAAGATTGGATCTGTCTCTCTGTCTCTCTCTGTTTCTGCGTTCTTCCGCGTTCCAGATTATGCCCTTTCTCCGTTTCTTATATTACCAGAGATCCGTAAATCCGATTGGGCTAAAATTTGGACACGATTTTTATTCGGATATTGGCTTTCTTGCGGCGAAAGAAGGGAACCAACCGCCTTATGGGGTGGCCACGAGGGTCAGGGGCGCGCCCCCTGCCTCGTGGGCCCCTCGTGCATCGTCTCGCGTTGATTCTTCCCAAAAGTCACATATATTCCAAATAAAATCTCCGTCAGTTTTTATCCCGTTTGGACTCCGTTTGATATGGATTTTCTAAGAAACAAAAAACATGCAACAAACAGGAACTGCATCGGGCCTTTGGATCAATATGTTAGTCCCAAAAATAGTATAAAAAGTTGCCAAAATTATATGAAAGTCGTATAATATTGGCATGGAACAATAAAAAATTATAGATACGACGGAGACGTATCCTTATGCCGTGCTAGTGATGGGCATGTTTATGCTAAATTTGTTGGTTCTCCTTATGAGTACATTGAATGGTCTATTTGGGTTTCTAAGACCCTTGTTACTAACATCAAAGGACCCATTACAAGATGGGTACCTAAAACCAAGCATTGATCTCTTGTAGGTGTTTGCTTCTAGTGGGGATCATGGTTGCTCGATAGTGGAGCAACAAATCATATGACCGGAAGCAAGGACTTGGTGGTGGACGTGCACAAGATTTCATCTATGCCCACCAATGTCGAGTGGGGTGATGCCTCGTCTTCTAAGGTATTGGGACTTGGCAAGGTTGTCATTTCTCATGATCTCACGATCGAGAAAGGCATGCTTGTTGAGTCCCTTGCATACAATTTACTTTCCGTTCGTCAAGTTGCACTCATGGGCTTTGCCATTTTCTTTGATATTGATACCGTGGCCCTCTTGTGGAGCAAGGCTCTTAAAGTAGACTTTGTTGGGCATGTCAAGAATGGTCTCTATGTGATTAACTTTTCAGAGCGATCCACTAAGACCGCGACATGCCTAATGGCTAAAGTTGATGTGGGATGGCTTTGGCATCGCCATTTAGCCCATGTCAATATGAGATCTTTGCAAAGTCTTCTCAAGGGGGACCATGTCCGTGGACTAACAAATGTTAGTTTTGCCAAAGATCGTGCTTGCAGTGCTTGTATTGAAGGAAAGCTACATGAGAAGGCTCACCCTCCCACGACTATCATCTACTCGAAGAGGCCCTTGGAGCTCCTTCACTTGGATATCATTGGACCTCCATCCTTTGATAGTCTTGGGGGTAGAAAGTATTGCTTGGTGATTGTGAATGATTATTCAAGATACACTGGGGTATAGTTCTTCAAGAGGAAGAGTGAGACCCAACAAACCGTCATTGACTTTGCAAATAAAGCTCAACGCCAACATAATGCAAAGATCTTGATGATAAGAAGTGACAACAGCACCGAGTTCAAGAACTACACCTTGGATGAGTTTCTTAGTGATGAGGGGATCAAGAATCAATATTCCGCACCTTACACCCCTCAACAAAATGGTGTAGCGGAGAGGAAGAACCGGACGTTGATGGATGCAGCAAGGACCATGATGGCGGAGTTCAAGTCTCCATACAACTTTTGGGCCGAAGCCATCAACACTGCTTGTCATGCATCCAATCGGCTCTATCTCCGCAAAGGCTTGAACAAGACTCCATATGAGATACTCACCGTAACAAGTCCAACCTCAAGTACTTCCGGTGTTCGGTGTAAGTGTTTCATTCTCAAGAAAGGTGTTCGTTTGTCTAAATTTGAGGCTAGAGCTCATGAGGGCATATTTGTTGGTTATGCTACAAACTCTCATGCTTACCGTGTCCTCAATAAGTCCACGGGACTTATTGAGGAGACTTGTAACGTGGAGTTTGATGAGAATAACGGCTCCCAAGTGGAGCAAAGTGGTACTTGTGATGTAGGTGATGAAATTCCTCCCCAAGCCATAAAAAGAATGGGTGTTGGTCATATCCTACCCATTGAGGAACCCCTTGTGGCCAAAGGAGAAGGACAATGTTCCAATCAAGTGGAACCATCACCAACCCAAGACCCACACGCTTCCGAAGAACAAAGTGAAGGCCCTCAACAAAATGAACAAGATCAAGGGCAAGATCAACCACAAGATGGTGGTGAACCACAAAGTGATGCCCAAGGTCAAGTTCTCACCACCGAGCAAGTTCAAGATCAAGAGCAAGCTCAAGATCAAGAACAAGCTCAAGACGATGTTCAAGATGATCAAGTTTCCGCTCCTCAACTCATTCCCGAGGAGGAATTGGAGCGCCGTGCCGCTAAGACTGCATCCAAGCTCACTACCAAAGATCATATCATGAAGAATGTGTTTGGAAGCTTAAGAAAAGGGGTAAGCACTCGTAGAAAATTAGAAAACTATTGTGAACATCACGCGTTTGTTTATTGTGTTGAACCCCAAAAGGTCTATGAGGTGCTCGAGGATCCGGATTGGCTTAATGCCATGCATGAAGAACTCAATAACTTCGAGCACAACAAGGTGTGGAGATTGGTGCCAAGGCCAACGGGGAACCATAATGTCATTGGAACCAAGTGGATATTCAAGAACGAGCAAGACGCTCATGGAATTATCGTTCGCAACAAGGCTCATTTGGTAGCACAAGGCTACTCCCAAGTCGAGGGTATTGACTACGGTGAAACCTTTGCTCCCGTTGCTCGCCTTGAATCTATTCGTTTGTTGATTGCTTATGATTCTCATCATAACTTCAAGTTGCAACAAATGGATGTGAAGAGTGCTTTTCTTAATGGTCCTATTAATGAGTTGGTGTATGTCAAACAACCCCCCGGGTTCGAGGATCCCTATTTCTCCGATCATGTGTACCAACTCAATAAGGCACTCTATGGCCTTAAACAAGCCCCCCGTGCGTGGCATGACCACCTTACCAAGTTGTTGCAAGATCGTGGGTTTGAAATTGGGAAAATCAACCCCACTCTTTTTACTAAGAAGGTCAAAGAGGAGTTGTTTGTGTGCAAACTATATGTTGATGATATTATCTTTGGTTCCCCTACCAAGCTTTCAATGAGGAATTTGCTGCTCTCATGACCTCAAAGTTCAAGATGTCCATGATGGGAGAGTTGAAGTTCTTTCTCGGGTTCGAATTTAAGCAAAGAAGAGAAGGAACGTTCATCAACCAAGCCAAATACACTCAAGACATGCTCAAGAGATTCAAGCTAAGTGATGTCAAGCCGGCTTCCACTCCAATGCCCATCAAATGCCAACTTGACATAGATCCCAATGGTAAAGCGGTGGATCAAAAGGTATATCGCCCCATGATTGGCTCCTTGCTTTACCTTTGTGCATCTAGACCGGATATCATGTTGAGCGTGGGAATTTGTGTCACAGCCCTAGAAATCTTCTTGTAATTAGTGGCATTGCATCCATGCATCTTTTCCAATTTTAATTAATCTTGAAATGGGGATGCTTAAACCCTAGCACCAAGTGAATTCAACTAGGGTCAAAATAAAATCTTTTCCATTAAACTCAAATTGCCCTCTAAAAATGTTCAACATTTCTGGTTTGAGGTGGAAGCATCTACCAAAAATGGTTTACATTTTTGCAGGACATATTTGGGCTCTGAATTAAATCATATAGTATTTGCATTTGGGCATATAAATGCTATTAAATATTTTAAATGCCCAAATAATTCTGGTTTTAAGTGAGGGCTGTTAGGAATAATCCCAACAGAGCCCACAATTATTTTCAGGATTTCTGGAAACGTTATAGTATTTTTAATAAAGCCCAACAGTTGCAGAAAATTAGAAAACAGAAAACAATTTAGAAAGAGAGAGAGAGAGCGAGAAAGGCCAGAGGCCACTTACCTGGCTGGCCCGGCCCATCTGGCATGTGCCAATCATCACCTACCTCTGCCAGTAGGCAGAGGAGGGACACCATGATGCCGCCGCGCTCGCCACGCCACCACCCCGCCGCTCGCTGCCGCCAAGGCCATTCGATGCCTCGAAGCGCCTCTCTGGCCGCTGACCCCATGGACACCTCACACGCGCCCCTGCCTCTCTCCCTCGCTCTCTCCCACGATGGCCGACGCTGCCGTAGCCGCACCGTCGCCATAGTCGTGCCCTCCGTCGTCTCCGTGCCACGCCACCGTGTCCAGGAGCTCTGCCGCCCTCCTCTCCGTCGACCAGACTAAGCCCCGAGCGCTCGCTCGCCCTGGAGTTACCGCCTCGTCCTCGTCTTCGCTGATCGCCGCCGGAGATCCCTTTCGCCGTCACCACTGCTTCAGCTCGTCCCCGACCTCGCCGTCTAGCTCGTCGCAACCGCTGTGAGCTTAGCTACATTCCCATCCTCTCCATTCTTGCTGTCGTCCCCTGCATCGACTGCACAAAGCTCAACCGCACGCGCCGCCGCCCGCGTCGTCGCCGGTCATGCTTCAGTGACCATATGGTCCCGGGCTTGTGTCCAACGCACTCCCCGCAACGCGTAGGAGCCGTAGATGCTAGCGCCGCCCCGCCTAGGCCACTGCAGCAACGAGCCCGAGCTCACCCGAGCTCCGGCGACCGCCAAGGTCGTCGCCGACGTCATTCTCGGCCTCCCCGAGCTCCACTTCCACCCCCAAACGACGCGGCTCGCTTTCAGCTCCCCGTAGATGGTCTCGGCCGCCCGTTTGGTCGCCGGAGACGCAAACCCGAGCCCTCCACCGCGTCTGGCCTCGCCGGTGTCATGTCGCCGGTGGGTTTGACCCCGCTGACCGTTGACCGTGGGGCCCAGTTTGACTTCCTGGGTCACCGACGTGTGGGCCCCAGGCCACTAATGAACCAGGATTAGAATTAACTTAAATTAGTTAAACTAATGACTCTGACACGCGGGACCCACAGGTTAGAGTTGACCTGGACCGTGCCTTTGACCTGTTTACATCACCCTGACGTCATGCTGACGCAATAATTATTTACTGGAATTATTCTTATACAGGAAATTCCAGAAAATAATGCAAACTTCTGAAAATCATAGAAAATCAACCGCAACTCCAAATGCAAAGATTTATATATGAAAAATGATCAGAAAAATCCAATCTATCCATCTATACCATTTGCATGCATGTTAGAGAACTTTATCCCTGCTGTTCAAGTGAAACAAGTTAATGCACCTTTATGACTTCATAAAATGGGTTTGCATTTGAATCTTTGGTTCAAATGGACTCCTCTCAATCTGATCTAGCTTGCATTAGCCCAAAACACATTCATAATGCCATGTCATAGCATGCATCATATTGTGCATTGCATTGATCGTGTTTCTTCTCTTGTTTGCGGTGTTGTTCCCCCTCGGTAGATGTTGTCCCGACGCCGTGATCGTTGACACTGATGAAGACTCAATGCTATCTTCAGAAGTGCCAGGCAAGCAAAACCCCCTTGTTCATTCTGATACAATCCCACTCTCTTGCTCCTGCTCTCTTTTCTTTGCATTAGGACAACAACGATTCATCCGTTGTTTGTTGTGTAGTTGAACCCCTTTATCCTCTGCATGACATGTCATTGCCACAAGAAATAGATGAAACCCACTAGCATGAGTAGGAGTTGTTTGAGCCCTGATGTGCCTACTCATTCAGGCTTGTTTGTCGTGCCTGCTATTGCTTAGAGTTGTGTCAGGTCTGATTCATCGGGGATGAATCGGAGGTGTGTGAACATGTCCTACTATTGAGAGCTAAGTGTGTGAACACGATTTGGTAAAGGTAGCGGTGAGAGGCCATGTAGGAGTACATGGTGGGTTGTCTCATTGCAGCCGCCCTCGTGAACTGAGTTACGTGTTTGTGATCCATGAAATAGTTACTACCATGCATTGGGCCCGAAACCAATGGACCCTCTCGACTTATTAACCGCCCTTGCCCTCCGTCCGGGGAGTTGCAACTAGTTTACGGTGTTTGTAGGATATGTGTTGGAGGCCGTATGAAGGCTGACCCTAGGGGTGGGCTATGATGTCTGTAGATACAAGTGGGCGGTGTACCGAGCACCCGTTTGGTGTCTCGGGAACCCCGCACACATCGTTTGGGGCTGTGAGCGAAACCCGGCCGGATCTCCTCATGGATGGAACCCGAATAGGCGATAAACCTGTACTAGAGACTTGTGTGGTTAGTCGGTCGTGGCCGACTCCTCGCCAAAGCTTCCGCTTGAAGGTTGCCGAGATACACGACGTGTACATGGTGGTAAGTGGCGAGAGCGTGTGTGAAGAAGTACACCCCTGCAGGGTTATAAATGATCTATTCGAATAGCCGCGTCCATGGTAAAGGACTTATGGGTTGCCTATAACAGTTCATAGACAAGTGGAAGTGGATACTCAAAAACTTGCAAGATAAGCGTGAGTGCTATGGATGGCGTTCTCGTAGGGAGACGGAAGCGGATCCATAGTGGTGTATTGATATGGTGAATATGTGGACTCGTGTGCGCCACCTCAAAAGAGTTACTTGCAGTCGTAGTTCAGGATAGCCACCGAGTCAAAGCTGGCCTGCTGCAGTTAAACCCCACCACCCCTTTGTTGATAATGATGCATATGTAGTTAGTTCTGATGTAATTCTTGCTGGGTACATTTGTACTCACGTTTGCCTATTTTATGTTTTGCAGAGAGATGTCAGTCTCGCTAGTAGTTCCGTGTGGACTTCGACGTTTAGCTTGATACCTCAGCTACGATCTTGTTCCCTCGGCAGGACCTGGTAGTTAGTCAGGCTTATCAGCCTTTTTCATTTGTAGATGTCTGTACTCAGACATGTTAAGATTCCGCATGTGCTTTGACTTGTATGCTCTGAATGTTGGGTCATGAGACCCATGTTTGTAATATCTCGCTCCTCGGAGCCTAATGAATAAAGTCGTAGAGTTATGTTGTGATGCCACGTTGTATTTACACATATCGAGCATATTGTGTGTATGTTTGAAATGCTTGGTATGTGTGGGATCCGACAATCTAGTTGTTTATCCTTGGCAGCCTCTCTTATGGGGAAATGTAGTCTAGTGCTTCCTTGATCCATAGTAGTCCGCTACAGCCGGTTCACCGGAGTCCCGCTAGCCCAAAGCACTACCGCCAGGACACTTGATCTGGCGGCATGTGTTTCACTTCGTTCATGTATACGTCCCTTCAGGAAATGTCACGCGGTGACATCCGAGTGATGCCTAGCACACTTTCTGACCCGGGTTCCCGAGTCTGTTAGCCTAGTGCTACGACCCGGATTCACACGCCGACCCGACATGCTCGATGTGATTCATGTATGCCTGTCCCCATGGGTTAGTGCCGCTTTGGGTTCACGACTAGCCATGTCGGCCCGGGTTCTCTGTCATATGGATGCTAGCGACACTATCATATACGTGAGCCAAAAGGCGCAAACGGTCCCGGGCCATGGTAAGGCGTCACCCGTGGGAATACCGTGCGTGAGGCCGCAAAGTGATATGAGGTGTTACCGGCTAGATCGATGTGACTTGGAATCGAGGTCTGACAGCTTTTGGTATCGAGCTTTGTTGCTCAGAGGATTACCAAGCCAAACCGGTGAAGTTGAGTCTAGAAATGCTTTAGTTATGTAAGGGAATTGATTGTGGAAGGGAACGTAAGGCTCTTTTTACTCCTTATACCTCATGGCCTTCTGATCTGAGTCAACCTCTTCTTTTCTACGGGGATTAAGAACTAGGCCTTCCCATCTATCTATCAGGATGACGTGTTACTAACCCATAGACTTTTAAGATTGTTGGTTTTAAGCCCCAGCTCAGTTTCTACTACTTCCGTGTGTTCATAGTTGATCTCAGAACCCTGATACTGTGATGTTGAGTGGTCATGCCACTATTTTTCAGGATGTCTCAAATCATTTTGAGCATTTACAGCCGTTATGCTGTCGGAGTTATCCCAGGTTTCTAAATAGTCTGATGCATTTGTAAATCCTTTCTTTCCGTTCCCAATGTCCTTTTTGGTCAGAATAAGCACACTAACCGGTGCTTTGAGGTAATTTATTGCCTTGACATATATGTTGGAGCTATTATTATGAACCTAGGTGTTTTAGGGAGTCACCTAGTAACCTAGCCATGTTTTGTGTTCCCGGTGTGATGATTCTAGCCATTACTCTCGAAAGCATCCCGTGATGCCATTTAGTTAGTAGGTATTCTATTCCTGGGTTCTTGACCCAAGATTCACTCTACTTACCTCATGTTGATAGTGTTGCTAGTTCCTTTAGGATATTAGTAACTTTGCGATAGTCCTCGAGGTCTGTGGTATTTCCTTCTTCCAATACCATGAACTATTTATGGCAGAAGTTCCTCGTTGAACCGAAAGATCACAACCAGAGTGCTCTTAAAGAGTTCTCAATTCTATGTTGATACTCTGCCAGCTCTACCTTTCTGCATGGGTTATCTGGAAGAAACCTGTTGAACTTGGTTCGACATATTAATCTATGCATCCACAACTTAGAAAATTATATGTTCCTTGAGTTGTTCCTCTTCAGTTGTATCCCGACCATCCTCTATCAGTTGATAACCAAGAGTATGTGTGCATTTGTGTTCGTCGATGCCCTTTTATTCTTGTGGTCCGTAAAGCCATTCTATTCCGGAATGACTAGGAGAAACAAACTCCAGTACCTCATCCATATCTAGGATTGGGTCAAAGTAGTTGTATTCCGCAGATCAAAATGCCAATCCAACTTTTGCTCGTTTCTACCTTGGAGTGTTACCATCTTTATGTCAAGAGTGTCATGAGAATTGCACCACCTCTAATGAATTCTTGACGCAGTGATACTTCTCACCATCATTATTCATTCCTCGGTCCCGTGTTGTTGTAACTGGAATGCCGACAAGTGAATTGTGGTGTGTGAAATCGATATGCCTAGCAACCCCCTTGCTTGGTAGTTAATGGACAATATTCTCATTCTTAGCATGTTGATCATTGAATCATCATCCTAAGATTGATCGTGCTACCTAGTCCTTATTTCTGGTGCACTCTTCGATCAATGAGTTAGGATTGTGCCAATCCCTCGCTCTTTTGATCATATCGTCTTGCCCTGAAAAGCAAGATTATTCTCGAGCTTAGTAGCATATTGGTGGTTCGTGATTTTCCGAATATCTTCTCGGAAGTATTACCTGGTTGTCACCTGACCGCTATGTTGAGTTCGTGATCAAGTTGGTTTTCTTGTGACCACCCTTTCTCCAAGAATCTGTGTCGGATACCCTGAGCTAGTTGGTTAAGCTAAACAACAACTTGGAGAGTTGGAAGATAAAAGCTTACCTGACTTAGTTCATCTCCAAGGGATATCCTGGTGTGTGTGTGTGTGTGTGTGTTGAAGAAAGATGATATCTCCATCGGTTGGTCCTCGCGATCAGTTGTTGGATCTATTGCCTTGTCAAAACTTTGACTTGAGTATGGGCCATCGTCAAGTCAAATCAGAACCAACGATGTTCGTAATGTTGTCTTACTCGTGGTTGATCCCTCGAGCATACACCATTACATCTTTTGGTCTGACCAATGCTATCACCGTGTTCACATGATGGTGGAAGTCCGGTGATATGGAAATTCCGATGAGTTGCTGTTGAGCCCATCAGCAGCATTTTGTCTCCCCCATGATTCATGTTGAACATCAACCTAGTGTTGGAAACTTTGTAAGCAACGCCTTCATGTTTTGCTCATGAAGCTTATGCTTGGATGGAAGAAGTGACTTCCTCTAGTTCATGTGCATTTGAAGCAAGTTGCCGCCGTGAGTTCGAGAAAGATTGTTTTTGTTCCTCGGGAATCAAATCAGTCATGCATACGTGCGAAGTATTCTATGGTTTGGTAGATTAATTACCTCCACTCCATTCGTATTCCTAGCACACCAAGCCACTGACTGATTTGCTCAAGGAGAAGGAGTCCCTTCATAAGAGCTAATCCGGACTTATGAATAGATTTCAATATCCTCGATGATGGTTCCCCCACCTGAACTTGGTAGTGTTTAATATAAGACTACTACGTGGCCATGCTTGTCTGGGATAGCGTGTTCACATGTTTGTAGCAGAACCCACTCATGTTTTGGAGCTTACTACCATAGTCCATATCCCGAGAATCTCGCAACATCATCTCGTCGATTTGTGTTGCACCCTTTCCTTTTCAGACATGCTGAGTCTGGAGTATCCTATTACCAACCGGATCTGAATCTCAGGCAGATATGATGGTTGGAACATTCCCAACAGTTGCATTTTGTTCCCAGCTTGCACCGCCATTGTTCCAATTCCCATGGGCTGCCCTCTCAGTAATTGTTGTTTAGGATCATCTTCAAAAGCGGTCCTACCATGGGTCCCATCCATTTTCGATGATAAGCAAAAGTCATCCATTGCGTTTTCTTCAACAAGGTAGTCCACATCATCCATCCTAGTTCGAGTATGTCATTTCTTCGAGCTCTTTCAAACGATCAATCGTAAATTGCCTTAAGCTGGTATGAAGACTTCCAATGATCTATGGATCAAAAGTAATTCTTTTTGCCACTTAAGGGAGCAGTTCAACAAGTCACCTTTTCCAAGGTGCCCCGTTACGGGATCATGGCAATTATTTCCTCGCCACCTTGACACCATCCACCATCTTTCTAAGCGTGCAATTGTTGCCCACCAAATCAAACCCCGTCGTTTGTTCTTCCATCCCTCTCAATGTGTTTTGTGTCTCAACTCGAGATGTTTCAACATCTCATTTTGCGAGTTGAGATTGTATAGTTCGATCTTCGAGAAGATCAATCCTAGTATAGTTTCTTTCTGTCGTCATCGCATGGATGAAGATCTCAAAAGCGGGGATGTCAAGATCAACATATTCAATGAAGCAACAACCTTATGAGGTGCCACCTGGATCGTGAAGATTGTGTTGGTCTTGTACCCCCTCTGTCTTCTTACCTCACGTCTTGAATCTCGGGACGAGATTCTTGTTTAGTGGGGGTGAATTGTCACAGCCCTAGAAATCTTCTTGTAATTAGTGGCATTGCATCCATGCATCTTTTCCAATTTTAATTAATCTTGAAATGGGGATGCTTAAACCCTAGCACCAAGTGAATTCAACTAGGGTCAAAATAAAATCTTTTTCACTAAACTCAAAATGCCCTCTGAAATGTTCAACATTTCTGGTTTGAGGTGGAAGCATCAACCAAAAATGGTTTACATTTTTGCAGGACATATTTGGGCTCTGAATATATAGTATTTGCATTTGGGCATATAAATGCTATTAAATATTTTAAATGCCCAAATAATTCTGGTTTTAAGTGAGGGCTGTTAGGAATAATCCCAACAGAGCCCACAATTATTTTCAGGATTTCTGGAAACGTTATAGTATTTTTAATAAAGCCCAACAGTTGCAGAAAATTAGAAAACAGAAAACAATTTAGAAAGAGAGAGAGAGAGAAAGGCCAGAGGCCACTTACCTGGCTGGCCCGGCCCATCTGGCCTGTGCCAGTCATCACCTACATCTGCCAAGAGGGCGAGGAGGGACACCGCGATGCCGCCGCACAGACGCCACCACCTGCACTGCTGCCGTCGCCCGCGCCAGCGCGACGCCTCAAAGCGCCTCTGCGGCACCGCCCCGACCCCGTGGACACCTCACACGCGCCCCTACCTCTCTCCCTCGCTCTCTCCCAAGATGGTCGACGCTGCCGTAGCCGCACCGTCGCCATAGCCGTGCACTCCGTCGTCTCCGTGCCACGCCACCATGTCCAGGAGCTCCGCCGCCCTCCTCTCCATCGAGCAGACCGAGCCCCGAGCGCTCGCTCGCCCTGGAGTTACCGCCTCGTCCTCGTCTTCGCTGATCGCCGCCGGAGATCCCTTTCGCCGTCACCATCGCTTCAGCTCGTCCCGACCTCGCCCGTCTAGCTCGCCGCAACCGCTGTGAGCTTAGCTACATTCCCATCCTCTCCGTTCTTGCTGCCGTCCCCTGCATCGACCGTGACGAAGCTCAACAAAGACGCTGCTTGCCGCCCGCGTCGTCGCCGGTCATGCTCCGGTGACCATATGGTCCCGGGCTTGTGTCCAATGCACTCCCCGCAACGCGTAGGAGCCGTAGATGCCAGTGCCGCCCCGCCTAGGCCACTGCAGCAACGAGCCCGAGCTCACCCGAGCTCCGGCGACCGCCAAGGTCGTCGCCGGCGTCATTCCCGGCCTCCCCGAGCTCCACTTCCACCCCCAAACGACGAGGCTCGCTTCCAGCTCCCCGTAGATGGTCTCGGCCGCCCGTTTGGTCGCCGAAGACGCAAACCCGAGCCCTCCACCGCGTCTGGCCTCGCCGGCATCATGTCGTTGGTGGGTTTGACCCCGCTGACCGTTGACCGGTGGGCCCAGTTTGACTTCCTGGGTCACCGAAGTGTGGGCCCCAGGCCACTAATAAACCAGGATTAGAATTAACTTAAATTAGTTAAACTAATGACCCTGACACGCGGGACCCACAGGTTAGAGTTGACCTGGACCGTGCCTTTCACCTGTTTACGTCACCCTGGCGTCATGCTGACGCAATAATTATTTACTGGAATTTTTCTTATATAGGAAATTCCAGAAAATAATGCAAACTTCTAAAAATCATAGAAAATTAACCGCAACTCCAAATGCAAATATTTATATATGAAAAATGATCAGAAAAATCCAATCTATCCATCTGTACCATTTGCATGCATGTTAGGACACTTTAACCCTGTTGTTCAAGTGAAACAAGTTAATGCACCTTTATGACTTCATAAAATGGGTTTGCATTTGAATCTTTGGTTCAAATGGACTCCTCTCAATCTGATCTAGCTTGCATTAGCCCAAAACACATTCATAATGTCATGTCATAGCATGCATCATATTGTGCATTGCATTGATCGTGTTTCTTCTCTGTTTGCCGGTGTTGTTCCCCCTCGGTAGATGTTGTCCCGACGCCGTGATCGTTGACACTGATGAAGACTCAATGCTATCTTCAGAAGTGCCAGGCAAGCAAAACCCCCTTGTTCATTCCGATACAATCCCACTCTCTCGCTCCTGCTTCTTTTTATCGCACTAGGACAACAACGATTCATCCGTTGTTTGCTGCGATAATTGAACCCCTTTATCCTCTCGCATGACCTGTCATTGCCACGATAAATAGATGAAACCCACTAGCATGAGTAGGAGTTGTTTGAGCCACGATGTGCCTACTCATTCATGCTTGTTTGTCATGCCTGCTATTGCTTAGAGTTGTGTCGGTATGATTCATCGGGATGAATCGGAGGTGTGTGAACATGTCCTACTATTGAGAGCTAAGTGTGTGAACACGATTTGGTAAAGGTAGCGGTGAGAGGCCATGTAGGAGTACATGGTGGGTTGTCTCATTGCAGCCGTCCTCGTGAACTCGAGTTACGTGTTTGTGATCCATGAAACAGTTACTACCACGCATTGGGCCCAAACCAATGGTCCCACTCGACTTATTAACTGCCCTTGCCCTCTGTCCGGGAGTTGCAACTAGTTTACGGTGTTTGTAGGATATGTGTTGGAGGCCGTGTGTGGCCGACACTAGGGGTGGGCTATGATGCGGTAGATACACCGTGGCCCGGTGTACCGAGCGCCAGTTTGGTGTCTCGGGAACCCTGCACACATCGTTTGGGGCTGTGAGCGAAACCCCGGCCGAATCTCCTCGCGGATGGAACCCGAATAGGCGATAAACTTGGACTAGAGACTTGTGTGGTTAGTCAGGTCGTGGCCGATCGCCTCGCCAAAGCTTCCGCTTGAAGGTTGCCGAGATACACGACGTGTACATGGTGGTAAGTGGCGAGAGCGTGTGTGAAGAAGTACACCCCTGCAGGGTTATAAATGATCTATTCGAATAGCCGCGTCCACGGTAAAGGACTTCTAGGTTGCCTATAACAGTTCATAGACAAGTGGAAGTGGATACTCAAAAACTCGCAAGATAAGCGTGAGTGCTATGGATGGCATTCTCGTAGGGAGACGGGAGCGGATCCATAGTGGTGTACTGATATGGTGAATATGTGGACTCGTGTGCGCCACCTCAAAAGAGTTACTTGCAAATCGTAGTTCAGGGATAGCCACCGAGTCAAAGCTGGCTGCTGCGGTTAAACCCCACCACCCCTTTGTTGATAATGATGCATATGTAGTTAGTTACGATGTAAGTCTTCTTTGGGTACATTTGTACTCACGTTTGCCTATTTTATGTTTTGCAGAGAGATGTCAGTCTCGCTAGTAGTTCCGCGTGGACTTCGACGTTTAGATACCTCAGCTACGATCTTGTGCCCTCGGCAGGATCTGGTAGTTAGTCAGGCTTATCAGCCTTTTTCATTTGTAGATGTACGTACTCGGACATGTTAAGCTTCCGCATGTGCTTTGACTTGTATGCTCACGAATGTTGGGTCATGAGACCCATGTTTGTAATATCTCGCTCCTCGGAGCCTAATGAATAAATACTTGAGTCGTAGAGTTATGTTGTGATGCCACGTTGTATTTACACATATTGAGCATATTGTGTGTATGTTTGAAATGCTTGGTATGTGTGGGATCCGACAATCTAGTTGTTTATCCTTGGCATCCTCTCTTATGGGGAAATGTAGTCTAGTGCTTCCTTGAGCCATAGTAGTCCGCTACAGCCCGGTTCACGGAGTCCTGCTAGCCCAAAGACTACCGCTTCAGGACACTTGACTGGCCGGCATGTGTTTCACTTCGTTCTCGTGGTTCGTCCTTCGGGGAAATGTCACGCGGTGACATCTGGAGTCCTGCCTAGCCTGCTACAGCCCGGTTTCCCGGAGTCTTGTTAGCCCAGTGCTACAGCCCGGATTCACACGCTGCTGACCGACATGCTCGATGTGATTCATGTATGCCTGTCCCCATGGGTTAGTGCCGCTTTGGGTTCACGACTAAACATGTTGGCCCGGGTTCTCTGTCATATGGATGCTAGCGACACTATCATATACGTGAGCCAAAAGGCGCAAACGGTCCCGGGCCATGGTAAGGCGACACCCGTGGGAATACCGTGCGTGAGGCCGCAAAGTGATATGAGGTGTTACCGACTAGATCGATGTGACTTGGAATCGGGGTCCTGACAATTTGTGCACGGTTTCAAGCCGCACCTAAGGAAGCCACTTTGTGGCGGTCAAGCGAATCTTTCGATATTTGGCTTATGGTACCCAAGAGGAGCTAACTTCAACCTTGTGGGCTTTTCGGACTCGGATTGGGCGGGAGACAAAGTGGATAGGAAGTCAACTTCTGGAGGGTGCCAATTCCTTGGTTGCTCTTTGGTGAGTTGGTCTTCTAAGAAGCAAAGTTGTGTGTCTCTCTCGTCCATCGAAGCGGAGTATGTGGCCGCTAGTAGTTGTTGTGCACAACTTCTATGGATGAGGCAAACTTTAAAGGATTACAGTGTCATTTGTGACAAAAAGCCTCTTTGGTGTGACAATGAAAGTGCCATCAAGATTTCTCTCAACCCGGTGCAACACTTCAAGACGAAGCATATTGAGATTCGGTACCACTTCATCTGGGATCACATTAGGCGAGGGGAGATCAAGCTCAACTATGTCAACACTCATGATAACCTTGCAGATATCTTCACGAAGCCCTTGGATGAAGCAAGATTTCGCGAGTTAAGGCATGAGCTAAATATCATTGATTCGAGCAATGTGGCTTGAACCCTTGCACACCCCACCATACTCATCTTAATGTCTTGTTTAGGTGTAGGCATGGACATAGGGGGAGTATTGGTCTCTCAATAAACTCACCCTACCTCCATTATGCATAAATTGATCAACTCTTTCACATTAGCTATTTTTTATGGTACTTGTGCTTCAAAGACAAGTTTTGGTCATGGGGCCAAGGATAATTCTTTGCGGTGCCATACCAATTGACTCAAACATAGGTGGCTACGGCCACCGCCCTCTCTCTAGAGAGGTTGCGTTTCGTGTTTGGTCCTTGTTGTCTTTTGTCTTTTTCTTCGAGTCGAGCTTGTGTTTGAGTTGCCTCGTGTGTTTGCTCTGTTGTGTGTCCGGTTGCTTGAAGGTTGCATTGCAAAGGCCGTGTTCTTCTCTTTTTGCAAAACTTGCACTTTCTTGGGGTTACGTAGTACCGTGGCAAGCCACCGTACTACCGCAGTAGGTGGGTTGCTCTGTGCGTGCACAGCTGCATCCTAGGCACGGTACTATCGCTTCCATCGTGGCAGTAATTTTTTACTGCCGCTAGAAGAGCGGTACTACCGCCCAGCGAGCGGTACTTTCGCCCGGGCGGTGCTACCGCAAGGACCTGCGGTACTACTGCGCCGTCGCAAGCGGGTGGGGGTTAAGAGCAGGGTAGGGGGAGCTCCAACTCCCCCATACCCATTCATCTCTTTTCCCCACCTCGTCTCTCTCTCTCCTGCCCAAGAACGGTGCCGGAGGACCTCATCGAATCTCCTTCTCTGGCAGCTCTCCTTGCATTCCGACCGGTGGGATCGTTCACCACCTCGTCCTCTTGCCATGGACCCCGGTATCTTCGCAAGTCCTTCCCTTTTTGTTCCGTTCTTGTGCTTCTAGGTCTTGGGGAGGTGCATGTGTAGTTCGTGTGATTTTTGGCTAAATATTTGCAAGAGGGGATTGTAGGAGAGTGCTAGTGCGGTAGGCATGCTATTTGGAGTGATGCAACAGTATAGTTTGATCAATGGTAGTATGAATTAATTTTTGCGGATGTTTATAGATCCGGATCTTCATGGGGATTTCAAATCCACGCGGTACTACCGCTCCTCCTGGAGCGGTACTACCGCATGCTCGCCCACGAACTGTCCCCGTGCGGTACTACCGCTCCGCTGGAGCGGTACTACCGCCCAAGGCGCGGAAGTTAAAAATTTACTTCCGCTCCAGGCGCGGTACTAGCGTGCCACCCTGGCACAGTACTACCTCGGCTAGAGCGGATGTAATTTTTTACATCCATAAGTCGGTCCGGTACTACCTAGAGTTGCAAACTATGCTGTTTTTTCCTTCCAAATTTCATGCTTACTTGATTCTTTTGGCTTCGGCCCTCGTCTTTGCAATAATCCTTCTCGGTTTTTCTCGTGTTTGTGTTGTGTGTCATAGGTGGTGTCTCCAGTTCCAATGCCCGTCGCTCGAATCCCAGCCGTGACACGGGCTCGAAGCGCCTGTGCAACCAAGAGGAGGCTCCAGTGCCCCCCCCCCCCCTAACGCAGAACCAAGTCCACAGCTACCAAGACCAAGGAGCCAACTCTTGGCATGGATGATATGCCTCAAGGGGAGTTTCTGATTCAAAGGAAGATCAACCCCTACGTCAACCCTAGAGAGATCACAAGGGGAAATGATTTGTTTTGGACCAAGCAGCAGAATCTCATCTTCCTGGATGTAATCAAGGCCAAGCAGAACACCTATGTGCCAGTGCAATGGATTGACATGCATCATATGAAGAAGGAGAGCAACCGGGAGTACTTTGGTGAACCTCTGGACTTAGTGGAGCATTTTGGCATTGAGGACCTTCTCACGTTCCACATGGACTGAGGGAGTCCTGGATTAGGGGGTATCCGGGCAGCCGGACTATATCCTTTGGCCGGACTGTTGGACTATGAAGATACAAGATTGAAGACTTCATCCCGTGTCCGGATGGTACTCTCCTTGGCGTGGAAGGCAAGCTTGGCAATATGGATATGTAGATCTCCTTCCTTGTAACCGACTCTGTGTAACCCTAGCCCCCTCTGGTGTCTATATAAACCGGAGGGTTTAGTCCATAAGACCAAGAACAACAATCATACCATAGGCTAGCTTCTAGGGTTTAGCCTCTTCGCTCTCGTGGGACATCAACTCTTGTAATACTCATATCATCAAGATCAATCAAGCAGGAGTAGGGTTTTACCTCCATCGAGAGGGCCCGAACCTGGGTAAAAACATCGTGTCCCCTGTCTCCTGTTACCATCCGCCTAGACGCACAGTTCGGGACCCCCTACCCGAGATCCGCCGGTTTTGACACCGACATTGGTGCTTTCATTGAGAGTTCCTCTGTGCGTCATCGTCGAGCTCGATGGCTCCTTCGATCATCGATAGCAATGCAGTCCAGGTGGTGAGACTTTTCTCCTGGACAGATCTTTTGTATTCGGCGGCTTCAAGACCGTGGCCAACTTCGCTGGCCACCGGAGCAGATCGAGAGTTATGCCCCGCCACCGTGTCAGGTTTGGAAGCTTAAACTACACGGCCGACATCCGCGGAGACTTGATCTTCGACGGATTCAAGCCCCTGCCGAGTGCGCCGGACGGTCACGATGAGCATGATTTAGCTCTGCCATCGGACAGTGTTCAGGAGATCGCACTTGCAACCACTCCGACCCTCAATTCGGAGCCAATTGCGCCATCCATGGATGGGTGGATAGACCCCGCCATGGAGGTCGCACTCTCAGCGGCGATCGAGCCGAGTATCGACCTTACCCTTCACGAGAGCCGTGACTCCAAACTGCCGGATTCTTCTCCGGCCACGGACTCCGAACTGCCTGCGCCCGTGCCTGTCGAATCCGACTGGGCGCCGATCATGGAGTTCACCTCCGCGGATATTTTTCAGCACTCGCCCTTCGGCGACATACTGAACTCATTAAGGTCTCTCCCCTGTCAGGAGAATCCTGGCCGAACTATGTCCGGCAGGATTGGGATGCGGATGACGAACAAATTCGCCACCCACCCACCACACACTTAGTAGCCACTATCGACGATTTGACCGACATGCTCGACTCCAAAGACATCGATGGTATGGACGACGATGCAGGAGACGAACAGGAACCACTGCCCACAGGGCACTGGACAGCCACCTCATCATATGATATATATATATGGTGGACACGCCCAAAGAAGGCAATGGCGACGGGACAGCGGAGGATGACCCCTCCAAGAAGCAACCCAAGCGCTGACGTCAGCGGCGCCGCTCTAAGTCTCGCCAAAGCAAAAGCGGTGATACCGGCACATGAGATAATAGCACTCCGGACAGTGCTGAAGATGACGACAATCCCCTCCAGCAAGACTTAGAGCAGGAGGATGGAGAAGCCAGCCCTCCTGAGAGAGCGGCAGATGGACAGGCAGAGGATGATAATTACATGCCTCCCTCCGAAGACGAGGCAAGCCTCGACGATGACGAATTTGTCGTGCCTGAGGATCCCATTGAACAGGAGCGCTTCAAGCACCGGCTTATAGCCACGGCAAATAGCCTTAAGAAAAAGCAGCAGTAACTTCGAGCTGATCAAGATTTGCTAGCTGACAGATGGACTGAAGTCCTGGCGGCCGAGGAATATGAACTCGAACGCCCCTCCAAGAGTTACCCAAAGCACAGGTTGCTACCCCGATTAGAGGAGGAAGCATTAAAGCCTACATCTCCAGCGTACGACGCGGCTGATCGGCCACCTCGTGGCCGCAACAGAGAGGCATTTCAGCCAAAAGCTCAGCCCGCACCCCAACGCCACTCAAATAAAAATGTCAAGGCACGAGGAAATAAGCTAGACCTGCGAGACGTATTGGAGGACAAAGCAAAACATGCAAGATCGATATACGGATCAAGGGGGCGCGCTGTTACGTGAGACGATAATCATCATGCTGGATACAGTAAAAGCAAATCCAGCTGGGCCGAACACAGCAGACAAGACTCATTTGAGCTGCGTCGTGATATAGCCCAATACAGAGGCGCCACACACCCCCTATGCTTCACAGATGAAGTAATGGATCACCAAATCCCAGAGGGTTTCAAACCCGTAAATATTGAATCATACGATGATACAACAGATCCTGCGGTATGGATCGAGGACTTCCTCCTGCACATCCACACGGCCCGCGGTGATGATCTATACGCCATCAAATACCTCCCACTGAAACTCAAAGGACCAGCTCGGCATTGGCTGAACAACTTGCCAGCAGAATCCATTGGCTGTTGGGAAGATCTGGAAGCCGCATTCCTCGACAACTTCGTGGCACTTATGTGCGACCACCAGATGCCGATGACTTGAGCCACATAATTCAACAGCCAAAGGAATCGGCCAGGCAATTCTGGACACGGTTCCTAACCAAGAAAAATCAAATCGTAGACTGTCCGGATGCAGAGGCCCTAGCAACTTTTAAGCATAACATCCGTGACGAGTGGCTCGTCCGGCACCTTGGCCAGGAAAAGCCGAAATCTATGGCAACCCTCATGACACTCATGACCCGCTTTTGCGCGGGAGAAGACAGCTAGCTGGCTCGCAGCAATAACATATCAAAGAACCCTGGTACTTCGGATACCAAGGATAGCAACGGCAGGTCACGTCGCAACGAAAACAAGCGCCCAATCAACAGCGACAATACCGAAGATAAGGCAGTCAATGCCGGATTCGGAGGCTCTAAACCCGGTCAGCGGAAAAAGCCATTCAAAAGAAGTACTCCGGGCCCGTCCAGTTTGGACCGTATACTCGATCGCTCGTGTCAAATACACGACACCCCCGACAAGCCAGCCAACCACACCAACAGGGATTGTTGGGTGTTCAAGCAAGCCGACAAGTTAAATGCCAAAAACAAGGATAAGGCGCTACATAGCGATGACGAGGAGGATCCCCGGCCGCCGAACACCGGTGGACAGAAGAGGTTCCCCCCACAAGTGCGGACGGTGAACATGATATACGCAACCCACATCCCCAAGAGGGAGCGGAAGCGTGTGCTAAGGGACGTATATGCGTTGGAGCCAGTCGCCCCAAAGTTCAACCCATGGTCCTCCTGTCCAATCACCTTCGATCGCAGGGACCACCCCACTAGTATCAGTCATGGCGGATTCGGCCAAGATCGTCCTAGACCCAATCATCGACGGATTTCACCTCACTCGAGTCCTTATGGACGGCGGCAGCAGCCTGAACCTACTTTATCAGGACACAGTGCGCAGAATGGGTATAGACCCCTCAAGGATCAAACCCACAAAACGACCTTTAAAGGCGTCATACCAGGTGTAGAGGCCCATTGCACAGGCTTAGTCACACTGGAAGTGGTCTTCGGATCCCCGGATAATTTCCAAAGCGAAGAGTTAATCTTCGATATAGTCCCGTTCCGCAGTGGCTATCATGCACTGCTCGGACGAACCGCATTCGCAAGATTCAATGCTGAACCGCATTATGCATACCTCAAGCTCAAGATGCCAGGACCTCGGGGGGTCATCACAGTCAATGGAAACACAGAGCACTCTCTTCGAACGGAGGAGCACACTGCGGCCCTCGCAGCAAAAGCGCAAAGCAGCCTCGCAAGGCAATTCACCAGTTCGGTGATCAAACACCGGGACGCCGTCAAGCGCGCCCAGAGTAATCCGCAACAAGACCGCCTGGCACGTTCCGAGCTCGCATAGCAATGCGGCCCCCACCCCAGCCCCAGCCAAACGGCAAAATCCGTGCCACGCGTACATAATTATGCATTGAAAATACCATGGGCATAGGTGGGGGGGCACGACTACGGCACGCTCCAGAAATGCGGCTCTACCGCACTAGGGGCTTCCCGCTTTGTTGTTTTATCTCTCTTTCAGGAGTCTACTCTCTGGAAACCCTGTCCGGCAGCACAATTGCCGGACACACGATACAACAACCAGGAAGGCAGAAAGCTACGTTGCACCATGGAACTCCCAGGTGGTCTCTGATAACGAGCGAAATACCTGCTTTAAATACCATTCCGCAGCTTGCCCTTGGAGGGGACATGTCAAATAGTCCTGTTTTTTGCTTATCGCACTACTTGTATCATTCTGCTTCAATGCACCTTTTTGAATAAACAATGCATAGCACTAGTCTATTACTGCATTCCTTATTCTTTCTTTTATAAATAAATATATATATATGTTCATTCATGACATTCAGCACCCATACACTCTGGTACGGCCAATACGCCAGGGGCTTAAGCGTACCCCATAATACGACGTGAGAAGTCCGAAAACTTCCGACAGTGCGGCACCCGAACTTATAGCATTATATGCATCAGCTCCGAATCATGTCTTGGGTCAATAGTTGGGTTTGCCCGGCTCCCATGTTTTGTTACCTTACGTTCCGCTATATCGGCTAAGGTAGCACTGGGAGAACTACTGCGATTGTGCCCCGGTTCATCTGGGCAAGCGCCTCAGTAGAGAAAGCTAAAACTGACTGTCATGATAAGGCGAGAGTTGGTCGCTGTTCGAGAGGTCTCGAGTCCCTAAAGACTTATGCTGCTTAGAGCGAGGAGTCGCCTTTGTCCGGCTTAGGCGTGTATAGCGCCCCGAATTCGGCCTTCCGAATACCAGGGGCTTCGCCAAAATTTAAAATTATAGAATTCTCTGGCTAAGTGAGAGTGATAAAGCATTATAGTCCGATTTCCTTGTTCGTTGCGCTGAGCACCTCCCTCGAAGCACCCAGGAATGGGAAAAAGAGTGCTCAGATTTATCCCGAACACCCCAGCACTCGTGGCATGGGGGCAGAAGCCGACGACTCGCCATCTCTCAGATTTGATAAACAGCCGCACAGAAGGTAATATTTTAAATTCAAACAAGCGTTGCATAGCGCATATGAACAAGTTTTCATAATACAGGATCACACGAGCAAGTTCACTCAAAAATTACATCTTTGGAACACTCATCCGCCATAAAGCGGGCACCCTTCAGGACGCCCTCATAATACATTTCAGGGTGGCGATGCCCCTTGCCCTGTGGCGGCCCCTCCTTCACCAGCTTCTCAGCGTCCATCTTGGCCCAGTGTACTTTAACACGGGCAAGCGCCCTGCGGGCACCCTCGATGCAGACAGACCGCTTGATGACTTCTAACTGAGGGCAGACATCCATAAGCCGCCTCACCAGGCCAAAGTAGCTCCCGGGCATGGCATCTCCAGGCCATAGCCGGACTATAAGACCCTTCATGGCCTGTTCGGCCGCCTTATGGAGCTCGACCAATTGCTTCAGTTGGTCGCTTAAGGGCACTGGGTGTTCGGCCTCAGTATACTGATACCAGAACACCTTCTCCGTCGAGCTCCCCTCCTCGGCTCGGTAGTACTTTGCGGCATCCGACACGCTGTGGGGCAAATCTGCGAATGCTCCTGGAGAGCTTTGGACTCGGGTAAGTAACAAGTAATTTACTCTCACATGCTTGCTTTGCATAATGAATGCCTTACCTGCCGCTATCTTCTTCATCGCCTCAATTTCCTGGAGGGCCTTTTGGGCTTCACCCTTGGCATGCTTTGTGCTCTCGAGGGGCGCGACAAGCTCGGACTCTCGCGTCTTCGAGTCAAGCTCCAAAGTCTCGTGCTTCTTCACGAGAGCCTGGAGCTCTTGCTGCACCTCGCCCACCTGTGCCTCGTGCTTCTCCCGCTCGGTGCGCTCCGTGGCCGCTTTGTTTTCAGCCTCGTACAGGGCTTGCTTCAGGGCCGCCACTTCGGTCGTGGCCCCTGGCACATTCATGATGATCCTATCGTTTTTCAACCACATCTTTTTTTAATATACATATAGACAAGGTATTACTTACCTTTGTTCTCCTCGAGCTGCCTCTTGGCAAGGCCGAGCTCTTTCTCGGACCGCTCGAGGTTACGCTTGATCTGGCGACCTCCATGATCGGTCTTGGCGGCAGAGGTCAAGAAATAAGCTTGCATACGCATATATAGACATACTTGTATTAGACTCCTGCAGATATTATTCGATCCTCTATTCGGCTTTTCTTTGTGAACACCAAACAGAGCATCAGGGGCTACTGTCTATGCGGTAATATTTTCCTATATTCTAAATACTTACCTCAAAGCTTTGTTAGAAGGCTGGCACGAGCTTCGATCGATCCGCTCTTGGCGGACTGAACCTTCTTGATCACCAAACTCGTAATAGTGCGGTGCTCCTCGTTGATGGAAGCGCCGCTAAGAACTTCCAGCAAATTGTCCGGTGCCTCCGGATGGACGGAAGTCACCGGCGCGGTGTTCGGCTGAGGGCCGAACTTGGAGCCCTTGGGAGCCTTGCTCCCTTTGTGCCTAGAGTCTGGAAGGTCGCCTTGAGGCACCTCCAGGACTACCTCCCCTCGACTTGGTGCCTTTTAAGACAACACCTCGGCGTTGTCCGTGGGGTGAGGGATGGAGGCGGTCGGAAGCGAACCGCTATTCATATTCGACGAATCCAAGGAACCGCTCGACAATGGTACGTCGATGCGGGCTCGGGGCGGACTGCATGGTCATATTCGGCGTTAGGAGAAGCAGTGCAATAAAAGTATGCTATGAGTTACTCTGGTATCTGAATACTTACGACTTCGCCAGGGGCTTGGCCCTGAGTGACCACTCGTCTCCGCTGTCGGCGGCGGTGGTAGAATAGTCCGAAAGGAGAGTCCTTCCCTTGTTGGACCCTCCGGCCTCCCCGGTTGGGGCGGCCTTCCTTTTCTTTTCTCCCCCGGCTAGAGGGGGAGAACCTTCCTCTTCCTACTCCTCGTTCTCGCGGGAGGAGTTCGTCTCGGAGTCATCGGACGATGAGTCTGATACCACCTGGCGCCCGGAACTCTTTCGGGTTCCCGTGGCCTTCTTCTTGGCCTTCTTCTCCGGCACCACGTAAGGTGTTGGAACCATCATCTCCGTTAAGCGAGCGTCCGCTGGGTCTTCGGGCAGAGGGGCTGGGCAGTTGATCTGTTCAGCCATCTCTAGCCATTCCTGTCAAAGGTATGGGAGCTTAGATCCCGCATATGATTATACTGGGAAAAATAAATACCCTGTAATTAATAAAAGAGCTTACCGCGCCGGCTTGGCGCTGCGCGCTGAGCCCGCGATCCTCGGTGAGGGGTGGGGGAACCTCGGCACTCTTGAACAGCACCCTCCAGACGTCCTTGTGCATCGTGTCGAAGAGCTCGCTCAGAGTCTGGTGCTGGGCCGGGTCGAACTCCCACAAATTGAACGCCCGTTGTTGACACGGGAGGATCCGGCGGATGAGCATGACCTGGACTATGTTGACAAGCTTGAGCTTCATGTTTATCATATTTTGGATGCACGTCTGGAGTCCGGTCAGCTCTACCGGATTACCCTAGGGCAGGCCCTTCTCTTTCCAGGAGGTGAGCCGCGTGGGGATTCCGGATCGGAATTCGGGGGCCGCCGCCCATTTGGTGTCGCGCGGCTCGGTGATGTAGAACCACCCCGATTGCCACTTCTTTATGGTCTCCACATAGGAGCCCTCCAGCCATGTGACGTTGGGCATTTTGCCGACCATGGTGCCTCCGCACTCCGCTTGCTGGCCGCCCACCACCTTCGGTTTGACATTGAAGCTCTTCAGCCATAAGCCGGAGTGGGGCTTGATGCGGAGGAAGGCCTCACACACGACGATAAACGCCGAGATGTTGAGGATGAAGTTTGGGGCCAGATCGTGAAAATCCAGGCCGTAGTAGAACATGAGCCCACGGACGAATGGGTGAATGGGAAATCCCAGTCCGTGGAGGAAGTGGGTAAGGAATACTACCCTCTCATGGGGCCTTGGGGTGGGGATGGTCTGCCCCACATCTGGGAGCCAATGTGTGATATCCTCGGACAGGTATCCGGCTCCCCTCAGCTTTTTGACGTCTCCCTCCATGACGGAGGAGACCATCCACTTGCCTCCCGCTCCGGACATGTTTGGAGAGGTTTGAGGAGAAGGATGCGGACTTGGGCGCTGGAGCTCGAGTGCACGAGAATGGATGAGCAAGGAGGAAGAAGGCGTGGGTGGAAAAAGGTGAAGCCTTATCCCTATATAAGGGCGGGCGAAACTATGCGTCCCCACCAGCCTGGTAAAACTCGCTTATCTCCCAAGCGCCATAATCAATGGCGCGGTTGGGTTACCCACGTCCGTATTGATGGGAATCCCGCAATAAGGGGACATGATCTCTGCTTCGACAAGATGTGCCAAGGAAACCGCCTCGCGAAACACGCCGAGGTTGGTTGTAAAAAACGATTCGAATAGTGACTTGGCTGTTGTGTGATGACACACTGTGAAATACGTCAGCAGATTAGATTTGTGGAAATATTATTCTCTCTACGGTGGTATGTGGAACTTGTTTTGCAGAGCCGGACACGATCCTCGTGTTCAAAATCTTCTATGAAGTATTCGAAGGAGGAACCCGCCTTGCAATGCCAAAGACAATCTGCGCGCCGGACTCATCGTCATTGAAGCCTGGTTCAGGGACTACTGAGGGAGTCCTGGATTAGGGGGTATCCGGGTAGCCGGACTGTTGGACTATGAAGATACAAGATTGAAGACTTCGTCCCGTGTCCGGATGGGACTCTCCTTGGCGTGGAAGGCAAGCTTGGAAATACGGATATGTAGATATCCTTCCTTGTAACCGACTTTGTGTAACCCTAGCCCCCTCTGGTGTCTATATAAACCGGATGGTTTAGTCCGTAGGACCAAGAACAACAATCATACCATAGGCTAGCTTCTAGGGTTTAGCCTTTTCGATCTCGTGGTAGATCAACTCTTGTAATACTCATATCATCAAGATCAATCAAGCAGGAGTAGGGTTTTACCTCCATCGAGAGGGCCCGAACCTGGGGAAAAACATCGTGTCCCCAGTCTCCTGTTACCATCCGCCTAGACGCACAGTTCGGGACCCCCTACCCGAGATCCTCCGGTTTTGACACCGACATGGACTTTGATCTGGAGGTTGTGGGTCAGTTCTTTGCTTCTGTCCACTTCCACACCGATGAGGAGCGGACCATGACGTGGATGACCAATGGGAAGAGGATGATTGCTAAGTGGAAGGAGTTCATGGAGTTGCTTCATGTTCGTGATGAGGGGCTAAATGTCCCCGTTGGTGTCCGTCCGCATGCCAACCCAGAGTCGGCTAACAAGAACAAGCTTCAACCTTATCTTGTTAAGAAGTTAGCCAATGACAGGGAGACTTGGGTGTTGAATCCATTCCTTGATATCA
The DNA here is from genome assembly GCA_021605145.1 of Aegilops bicornis. NCBI lineage: Eukaryota > Viridiplantae > Streptophyta > Magnoliopsida > Poales > Poaceae > Aegilops > Aegilops bicornis. The sequence continues at coordinate 425,310,458 of CM038671.1, read as the reverse complement.
TGCACCAGATCTTCCGCAACACATGCTTTCCTTGCATTGGTGACAAGGATAAGGTGCACGCTTATCTTGTGGACATGATGCTCATGTGTGAGAAGGCGTGTCTCCAACAGACGGCACCCCTTGATGTCTCACACATCATGTGGTGTGAGCTGCAGTTTGCGGTGTTCAACCGTAAGGTACCCATATATGGACCTTACCTGTTTCTCTTGATCTCGAAGACGTGGGAGCAGCTCTATCCCAATGACGAGTTTCTTGCCCCCAACTGGATTCGTCATGAGCCCATCAAGCTTGCGCATCAAGAGCAAGTGGGCTAACACCACTACCCGGGCTGAGGCAGAGGCTGCTAGGATGGAGGTGGATGAGGATGAGCTCGAGGAGGAGGGGTGGATGAGTACAGTTCTGATGGATACACTCCTTCCTCTTCTGAGCCCACTTGGGCTAAGAGGCTCAAGAACAAGATGAAGGCTCTGTTCTGCATGCAGGCCAAGGGACAGTACAAGTCCCATGTTGCTCAGAAGAGAGTCGCCGGCGCGACAAGAGGATCTTGAGGACGTTCGGCGAGCATGTGTCGAGCGGATCCGAGAGGGTCATCACTCTTGAGGCTGTCTGGATGGCGAAGCAGGGCTACCAGTGGACTGAGTCAGAGGAGGAGACCATTCCCGCTGCTGTGACCGACGAGGAGCGTGATGAGTGATCACTGCAGCTGAGCTACCACCTGTGTCATAGGTGCCCTCTCTGCCTTTTTGGTGTCTCGATGCCAAAGGGGGAGAGAGTGTAGGATTTGCGGGTCTTGTGTCGTGTCTTGTTTTGCTTTGTCGCTTTGCTTTCATTATGTTGAACCTCGTTTGCTTTGGCTAGCTGGTTTGTGGTTGTGTTCGTGTGAGACTATCATATGGTGTAAGACATATGTCCTCAGCTTATATTACTATCTTATCATATTGTTTAGTATGTTTAGTAGATTGTGAGCCTATTATGCCTTGTGCCCTTGTTCACATGCTCATTTCTATACCTTGCCATGCTCATTGTCATTCATATTGTTGCAAGGATTGCCTTGTTTATAAAATATAGGGGGAGTGTTGATCCTAGTATGTGTGTCGTGCAGTCCAAAGCATTTCTCTAGAGAGCACACATCTAGGGGGAGCCCGTCTATATGTTATAGATTTTGGGTTTGCTTATGTTTCATTTTATATCTCTATTTGCGAATCCCGTATTGTCATCAATCCACCAAAAAAGGGGGAGACTGTAAGGGCATATTTCTCCCTAAGTGGTTTTGGTGATTGATGACAATGCTTTTGCGGACTGATACGTCTCCAATGTATCTATAATTTTTGATAGTTCCATGCTGTTATATTATCAATCTTGGACGTTTTACAATCATTTATAGTCATTTTATATCATTATTTGGTACTAACCTATTGACATAGTGCCAAGTGCCAGTTGTTGTTTTTTCCATGTTTTTTAGACCACAGAAAATCAATATCAGACGGAGTCCAAATTCCTCGAAACTTTACGGAGAATTTTTATGGGCGGAAGGAACACAACGGGCCCCTGGCTGCGCTGAGGGTGCCCGAGGGCACAACCCACTGGCCTTTGGTAGGCGCGCATACGGTGGGTTGTGCCCACCTTGGGTGCCCCGGACCGCCTCTTTGCTCTATAAATACCCCAATATTCCGTAAACCCTAGAACAATTGTGAAATATTCATCCGGCCGTAGAGAGTCCGAACCACGGATCCAATCTAGACACCATCTCGGATGGGGTTCACCACCTCCATTGGCGCCTCTCCCATGATGCGTGAGTAGTTCTTTGTAGACCTTCGGGTCCGTAGTTAGTAGCTAGATGGCTTCGTCTCTCTCTCTCTCTCTCTCTCTCTCTCTCTCTCTCTCTCTCGCTGGATTCTCAATACAATGGTCTCTTGGAGATCCATATGATGTAACTCTTTTGCGGTGTGTTTGTTGGGATCGATGAACTTTGAGTTTATGATCAGATCTATCTTTTTATATCCATGAAAGTATTTGAGTTTCTTTGATATCTTTTATGCATGACCTCTTATAGCCTCGTATTTCTTATCAAATATTTGGGTTTTGTTTGGCCAACTTGATCTATTTATCTTGCAATAGGAAGAGGTGCCCGGTAGTGGGTTCGATCTTACGGTGCTTGATCCGAGTGACAAAAAGGGAAACAACACGTATGTATCGTTGCTACCAAGGATAAAACGATGGGGTCTATCTCTACATCACTACAAAAAAAAGACACATCCGTGACATTTTGGGCCGAACGAAAAAAAATTCTGTCATACATATGACACTTCTATGACTATAAGTGTGACAAACCCCGGTATCATCATAGATGTGGTGGGCTCCTACTTCTATGACAAAAAATCATGACAGAAAATGGGCTTTTAGTCCTGGGCGGGCCGGAGACGCAGCTGCATGACATTCTTTGGGCCATCCATGACGGAAAAACCGTGGTAGAAGTGAGGGGGAGGAAAATTTCGGGGAGTTCCCGGTTACGGTGGGAGGTCGGGGGCCGAGCGATGCGTGTTTATCTCGTACACGTACGTGTGTGTGTGCAAGACGTTGGCTCTAACTGAACCTGAGCGAGGCGTTGGGCTCTAACTCAACCCAAGAAATTGCACTGCAGGCTACGCGTTACTGAACCCGAGTGATCCATCGATGGTTGTTAACTGAACCCGATCGAGCGATTCCTTCGCTACTGCTGCTAACTGAAGCCGATCGATGTTGCCTCTGGGATGAATAGTGAGCGTTGCGGGGGGTTTTGGATGAACAGTGAGCGGCGGCGTTGCCTCTGGATGAACAGGACCCCATGGTGTGGAGGGTTGGATGAACAGTAGACGGTGCAGGGGTGCCCGTGGAGGGGTGGTTGAACAGGACCCCGTGGTGTGGAGGGCTGGATGAACAGTAGATGGTGGAGGGGTGCCCGTGGAGGGGTGGTTGAGCGATGGCCGGTGGAGTAGCGCGGTGGAGGCTGGATGAACAGGAGCCTGTGGAGGCTGGAGGAGGTCGACGGTAGGCCGTGGAGGCTGGAGGAGGTCGACGGTGGAGATGAACAGTATCTCGTGGAGTCCCGTTTTGCGGTACGCCACACCCCTCCCGATGAACAGGACCCTCGTTTCGACCGTAGGAGGTCTGTTCCGTCCGTTTTGCGGTATGCCACACCCCTCCCGATCAACAGGACCCCCGTTTCGACCGTAGGAGGTCCGTTTCATCCGTTTTGCGGTATGCCACACCCCACCCGATCAACAGGACCCTCGTTTTGACCGTAGGAGGTCCGTTTCGTCCGTTTTGCGGTACGCCACACCCCTCCCGATCAACAGAACCCCCGTTTCGACCGTAGGAGGTCCGTTTCCTCCGTTTTGCGGTACGCCACACCCCTCCCAATCAACAGGACCCCCGTTTCGACCGTAGGAGGTCCGTTTCCTCCGTTTTGCGGTACACCACACTCCTCCAGATCAACATGACCCCCATTTTGACCGTAGGAGGTCCGTTTCCTCGGTTTTGCGGTACGCCACACCCCTCCCCATGAACACGACGCATTCCGTTACCTCCCCATGAACACGACGCATTCCGTTGCCTCCCCATGAACACGACGACGACGATGTTTCTCCGTTCCGACCCAGCCATGTACACGAGCCCTCGCCGTACGTATGCGCGAGTAGGCGTTCGGAACCCTACCTGTATGTATGTACGTGGCCCGTATTTTCTTTCTTGCACCCTGGCCGTTGTACGTACGTGTACATGCTACGTGTGCGCCTCTACTACGACACGTACGCGCCTCTACTACGACACGTGCACGCCTCTACATCGACCAATATATATGCATGCGTACCGTTCGCGACGAGAATGACAATGCTACGTGCGCTTCGACCGAGATGGGTCCCGGTATCGAGCACTTCCTTGCCTGTGAAGATGTAACTGGTGGGTCCCAGCAGTCAGTGGGGCGACTCGTTTTGGTTATGATTTGACCGGACGCACTTCCTGGTGTGCGAAGAAGTAGCTGGTGGGTCCCGGTGATCGAAGCGAATCATTTTTTTGCCCGGACGCACTTCCTTGCGTGCGAAGGTGTAGCTGGTGGGTCCCAGCAGGCAGGGGGGATACGTTTATTTCGTGAAACACGGTGGCCCATCCGGTGGGTCCCTGCTGTCAGGTGGAGGAATCATTATTTTCCGCGTAATAAGGAGGAACTTCCTTGCTGCCGCCATGGACCCGGTATCGACCTCTCCACGTCTGATCCACGTCCGATGGAAGTCGTTCCTTGACCATGTTGACCACGGCGCGCCGAGAGCACCAGGGCGGTGGACGACAGGGAGGCCTAGGAAGGGGACGACGCGGAGCCGGTGAAGACGCGGCAGTGGATGCCCACGTGGAGGGGAGTATGAGGGTTCACTCATTCGGTTGCGATGTGAGGCTGCCGTCGCCGCAGGGCCTGGCCAGCGGTGGGAATAGTAGGGGACGGTGAGGCCTCCGCGGCAGCACAGCCGGCCATGGGAGGCAGGAGCAGGCGGCACGACCGGCGCTGCTTTGGGCGGCTGGAGCAAGAAGACCAGAGGTTGAAGAAGCACTATGACCGTTGGATGGACATCGTACAGTCACTAGAGCTAGAATCGTTCATATTGACTAAGTTGACAAAGCCCTCCGTCCCCGTCAACTTAGTAGGCCCACAAGTCAGCCTCCCACCAAGGTGGGTCCCAGCTAGCAGGGTGAGTATTCATTTTTTTTGCGTAATAAGGAGGCACTTCCGGTGGGTCCGAGCTGACAGCGGGGGGAACGTTTTTTTCGTGAAATACGGTGGCCCATCTGGTGGGTCCCAGCAGTCAGGGGGGAAACGTTTTTTTCGCGAAATAAGGTGGCCCGTCCGGTGGGTCCCCGCTGTCAGGTGGAGGAATAATTATTTTGCGCATAATAAGGAGGCACTTCCTTGCGGCTGCCGTGGACCCAGCTGTCAGACTCTCCACGTACAGTACTCTTCCGATGGAAGTCTGTCGTTGACCACGTTGACCACGCGCGCCGAGAGCACCGGGGCGGTGGACGACGGCGAGGCCTAGGAAGGGGACGATGCAGAGCCGGGGAAGACGCAGCAGTGGAAGCCCGCGCGGAGAGGAGTGCGAGGGTTCACTGGTTCGACTGCGGTGTGAGGCTGCCGTCGCCACAGAATAACAGGGGGTGTGTGTGAGTGGAGGGATGGCCTGGCCAGCGGCGGGAGTAGTATGGGGGCGGTGAGGCCTCCGCGGCAGCACAGTCGGCCACGGGAGGCAGGAGCAGGTGGCACGACCGGCGCTTCTTTGGTCGGCTGGACCAAGAAGACCAGAGGTTGAAGAAGTACTACGGCCGTTGGATGGACATCCTACGGTCACTGAAGCTAGAATAGTTTATATTGACTAAGTTGACAAAGCCCTTGGTACGCTCCAACTTAGTAGGCCCACAGGCCAGCCTCCGAATCGGTGCGCCCCAGATGTCAGGGGGAGGAATCATTTTTTGGGCGGCCGAAGCTAAGAATATCCGAGATTGAAGAAGAAGCACGACATCCGTTCCACTGCTGCTAGAACCGTGTGTTGACTATAATAAGTTGACAAAGCCTTGCATACGCGTCAACTTATTTTTTTTAGGGAACGCGTCACTTAGTAGGCCCGCAAGTGTGTGGCAGAGAACTTATAGCCCATTTGCGTTTTGTAAGAATGTACAGCCCATTTTTGAATTCTAATGGAATTTACAACAGCCCATTTACAGTTTGTTAAAAGTACAGCAAATTTTCTAGCTAGGACAATGATTAATAATTTCAACCAAACGTTGAAGACAGAATTCAATAAAATTTCCCACATTTTGATGGGATCCGAAATATTTTTATCCCCAACGAAACATTGCGCGCGCAACAATGAAAATTTAAGATTTTCAAAATCCATAAATAATATTTTACAAACTAATTTCGTGTTTGGTGCATTTTTTTATAGTTACTGTCCAGTTTTTATAATTACATCCCATTTATTATTTTTTAAAGCCCATTTTCCTGTTAAGCGTAATGCATCTGTAACATCCCAAAATTCTAAATTTTGGAATGTTATAATCAATAGATAGGTTTGATTGATTGTTTGATTGATTGAGTGAAATTCGAAACTTTTCGAAAGTTAAATGAGAGGGAATAAAAGGACTTTCCCAAACTTTCATTTTCTTTTCTGATCTTCATGAATTCAAATTCTTTTCAAATGCAAAACCCTTGAACGAAGATGATATGACTTCTTCCATTTAATTAAATGAAAGGGTATTTGAAAATATTTGAATTTCATTTAAATATTTTGATTCATAAACTTCTTGCAACTCAATGATTTTCATGAGAGAAGATAATTTGTCTTCTTCAAATTATATGAAATATGAGTTGGGAGTTTTCAAAGAATTAAATTCAAAGTTCTTTTGAATTTATTTTCAATTTGGCGTTATTTGAGTTTTATTCAAATTATTTTTCTCCAAAAATAAAATACATGGAAAATAGGGTAACATGATTCCCTACAATAGAAAATGGGAGAGAAATAAAATTGAATTAATTCTGGTATTTTTAAAATGATTTTTATTGGATTTTATTAGAGCAGGAGCACTGTTTGAATTATTAGAATTTATGTGTATTTTATTTAATGCTATAAAAATGTTCATGTGGTAGAAAATCTTTTTCTGAAAAATTTGATATATTATATGCCTATAGTATATTTTTATTTTGGTGGTTTATTCTATTTTGTTTTCTGGAAATGTTTTCTTTAAAAAAGGAGTTTCTCCGCCGACTGGGCCGCCGCCTCCCTCCCAAGCCCACCGACCATGCCAGGCCAGGCCACCCGGCCCAACCCAGCAGCGGCCAGCGCCAACCAGCCCATGACCCAGCGCCCAGCTAGCTCGTCCTCGAGCTCGGGACAAAGTCCCGAGCCGCCTATCGCTGCATGCCGTCCGGCATCCCCTTTGCCCCTCCTCCACGCCTTGCACCTCCTCCCCTCCTCCTATAAATCCGCCACTCCGGGCCCCGCCTCCTCTCCTCTTTTCCCTTGCTGCCACATCTCACCGAGCCGGGAACCCTTGGCCGCCGTTGGTTGTCAACCACCGCCGCCGCACCACCTCGCCCCTCGCCGCGCCTTCCCGCCGCCACTTGGAGCATTGTGAACCCGCCGCCCGAGGCGAAGCCGCCGTTGCCGTCGTTCACCTCGACGCCGGAGCCGCCGCTGCCATCCGCCGCCGGCGACTCCAACCGCCGCGGTAACCACCGCCCCTCCTCGTCCGTCCGATCTGGATCTAAGGATCCAGATCCATTTGTTTTTTTTTCTCTCTAAGCGTTTTTTTATTTAGAGAGCGTTCGTTAGCTTAGGCCCTGGAGCGAACGGCGTTCGGTAGCGAACGTTCGTTCGGTATAGTTTTTCTTTTTATTTTTAGTTTTTCCGCCAGGGACCCGTTTGTGAATATTTTTCTTCACAGATTAGTCCCTGTACTTCAATCGGTCATAACTTTTTAGTCGTTAGTCCAAATTCAACGAAACCAACGCCCACCTCTTTGTTATGAACTCCTCTATCCAGTAATCCAACTCAAACTTGTTTTTGAAAGTTCAAAATTTGAATTAGATCAGATTTGAATTTGAACTTCGTTTGATCATAACTTGAGTTTCGTAACTCCGATTTAGTTGATTCTTTTTGCAAATCGAAGCTCTTGACCTAAACTTTCTGATAAGGCCAAATTCACATAATTTTGGTACTGTTAGAAATTGTTTTATGTTGCAAGAGTTATTTGCTTGGTTTTGATGTTTTCCGAATTGTTTCTTCGTTCTTTCCGATCTTTTGAGTGATTGCTTATGTGTGGCTACTATTGCTTGATTACGATAGATTTACCGGAGTGTGACGAGTAGAGCTATCAAGAGTTTTGAGTGCGAATCATCTTCACCAACCTTGCAGGCAAGTAACACTTTGATCATACTCTTCTCATACCCAGTTTTTATGCATTAGATCTATCCTCAAACATTGCATGATTATGATCTAATTAAATTGTGGGTTTTGGGAAGTAGATTGAGGTAGTACCTATTACCTGTTTTATTATCTAACCCTTGGGAGTTACTTCTATGTTTGCTTATTATGCCATGCTATGCTAGTAGATGTGGATTGGGTGAGTGTATTCCATGACAGATGTGAGATTGTTATTTAATGGTTTATTTAAGGTGGCAACTTAAACACACATCTGGGTGGACTGAGGCACCTGGTTTCTATCAGGACTTACTGTATTTCTTCGGACCGCCACCCAGGCTCAAAGGGATCATGAGATTATTCAAACTAGAAACTTCCGTGTGTAGCCACAAGCCATTATCGGCTCTGGCATAGTTGATTAAGTTGTGCGAACTCTTACGAGTAGACTAGCAGATGTAGGGGTTGTAGGTTGATGCAGTCCTGCCCACATGTAAGGTGCTAAGCGCTTACGAAAGACTATGTCTCGGTCATCCGTTTCTCAAACACCATGTAGTGCGAGAAATCAAGCAGAGGCGATCGAGTCTTGTGGGGAAAAGTCATAAACCTCTGCAGAGTGTATAAACTAATCATGGTTAGCCGTGTCCCGATTCTACGGACATCTTGAGTATCTAGTACTTGGATATCATGTGAATCTCATCATGTTACTCTAATAAATATTGTTGGGTTGTTAACGAGTACTTTTAATTGGGATTGAGGATGTTGTCAACCATTCTCAATGTTCAACAACCACCATGATAGTTAAATAAATTTATTCCTTTGCAGTAGGGAAAAATTGGCTTTTCGCAAAACCTTATAACCACAAAGCTTTTCCACCAGCCATATATGCATGTAGTATATGTTTATTCCTTCATTACTCTCTATGTGTTACTTTGCCAGCATATTCCATGTGCTGACCCATTTTCGAGCTGCAATTTTTCATGTTGCAGACTTTTCAGACGACAAGTGATACGTTAGGGTTATGATTTCTACACTCAACTTTGCCGTTGGTGTTGATGGGAATCCACAACCTTGTTGCTTCCGCTATATTTGGATTGAGGTAATAGTATTTACGTTACTTTATACATGTGGTTTACCTCTGTTATAAATCCTCGAGTACTGTGTGTGTCAGCATACCGATCCAGGGATGACACTTAAGCATAGAGACTTGATCCATTCGGGTCGGGTCGCTACAGCATCCCTCCTAGGAAAGATTTGCAGCCCAGCGGGGCGGAGAATAACAAGTTGACCTTGCCTGGGTATTCCTCAAAAAGACGTATAGCTGGGCTAACCATTTTCATCTTGAAAAAATTAGTATCTGGGCTGGATATATGGCTTGCGCTAGACGGGCCTGACACCTTGATAATACCCTGCTCTCCTCACGAACAACAACGAAATCATCGCCAAGAAAAACTTCTGCGGTGCTCACGCCTCAAAAACACAAATCTTGCTCGAGCTACTTGGTCCCGGTGTCGGCCGCACCTTGTGCAATTCTCTCGTTTATATTGACTACATAGGTTGATAATGGTATGGGACCGTGATGTCAGGAAACCAGGAGAAAGCAAAAATATATAGTTGTACATAATAAGGAGGCACTTGCATACGTACGGCTATGGCCCTAGTGGGTCCCTAGTGTCATCCAGTCAAAATAAAGTCATCTCCTGAATCCTCATGTTCGTTGACGATGTTAACAATGCTCGGCGCCACGGCGAGCGCAACAACTCGAAGGACAACGGCCTACGGATGGTCTGATACAACGCCCGCTGCTCATTCAGGAAGCCAGGATCATCGGACACCTATGAGCACCTTCGAGAAACTGAGACGGCATGAAACGGTAAGGTCGTGCTTGGGAGCTCTGGTTTATCTCGAACCTGTATTAACATACAAGTGTAATTTAGTCGTCATCGGAAACAACGCGTAAAATACAGGCGTAATGAAACCGAGGGCCCGAGGTCTGTAAGTAAAACCGGCGGAGTTCTGGCGTGTAATTTGAGAGACCAGTGTATATTTTACGAGCACTGCTATATGGACGACATTACCAGACGATACATGCATGACGTGCGTATCATGCCATCCATGGGCAAGGCTGAAACAGCAGCTAACGGCTGGATTAGCAATCGTTCGAGTGTCGTTCATCGTTTTTATCGTGTGTGAAGTACTTCCGATATTTTACTAGTCGAAATCGACCAACCAAGCGCCTTCGCCCGAGACCATCTGCTTTAATTTACAAGCGTCGGTTTACAAGCGGTTTTGGTTGGAAAACGATGGTCCAATCACGGCCTAATATCATGAGTTGGTCGGAAGATCATATGGTTTCACGTCTAACCTACCCGACTTGTCGTATAGGCTATGAATGAAACATCAGACAATGAACTTCTTAAGCACGGAAACAACAGAAGAGGATGATCTTCTTAACAAGCAAATCACTGGCATTAAATCAACATGCAAAACAATACGAAGCATTATTCTCAGGAGGCACGGTGAACAGCTCGTGATGCCGCATGCCAAAACATTCAAGCTCAACTTTGCAATCAAACACAAGGTCTGGCATTACATAGACAATATTCAGAACAAACTCTTAACACGGGAATATCTCGTGAGTAACTATTTACTTCTAAACTGAACACAGGAATAGGAAAAAACACTCGACGTTGCTCACAGCAAGGGCGTCCCACTCAAAAATATCAAATGCATGTCTTCTGGCTAACATCAGTGAGGAAATTTTGACAAGGTTTCCAATTCCAATATATTAAACTAACGTCTTCTTGCTAACATCAATTATTAAACTTTGACAAGCTTTTCCCATTCAAAATATGTAATGCCTATGATCGTGGAGTCCTGTCGTAGCTTCTTGTACTTGTTTGGGCACTTTTTTCCCAGGGCACTCCACGTGTTGTTAAATTGCCAATGGTCTCTGCAGACTAGTCATGGCACCGGTGTCTAATAATACTCTGTAAAGCTTCTCTGGCATTCCTTCTGTAATGTAGTGCAAACAGTGGATCGCTTCTTTACGCAAAGTGGAGCGACCAAGCTGGACCCGATAATGCAACAGTTTGCCTTGGACACATTGGCTCCTTTTGTGTAGTTCAACTAAAATCGAAGTCGGAATAAAACCGAGCTTTAATTTTGATATCCTGTAAGCAACAATAGGTATAAGGGAAACAATTATCGAGAAATAACGGTTGATGACTTGTACTCCTAGAAGAAAAGCATCTCTTGATCTACTTTATCTTAATGGGAAACAAAGCAGGAGAGTAGCAATTCTCCATCAGTGTGATTCATTCATATTGACTGAGACATTATCTTAACAATGCCTTGTTTCAACATGTATAAAGATCAACAAAGCAGAAAAGTACCATTCCTAAAACAATGCAACTGATTCATTTTAACAGAGACATTATCTTAACAATACTTTGGTTAAACATGTAGAAAGAACTACAAAGCAGGAGAGTACCATTCCTAACAACTTTTGCAGTTTTGAACTAAGATTGATGAGTTAATTAATTACGAGAGTGGCATTGCTTAATTTTACCAAAGCAGCATTAGATTAACGAAAAGCATAAGCAGTTCGAGGGAGAGTGGGCGCAACAACGATATGTGCTTCCATCTACTTATAAAGGGGTGATGCAGAGTTTGTTGTAACAAAGCAACAAGCATCATGTGCAGGTTGGTCCCATTTTGCTCACTACTTAATGGGAAAAGACAGCAATACAATAGCTTCAATTCAACATTTATTTAAGACAGTACCAATACAAGTAGCACAACATCTCAAAGCACACTGCACAATCATGTGGATGAAGGCATGTACTGACCTTTCATGAGACGAACAAGATAAAATACGAATCTGCCAACACGAAGAGGAAATCCAATCTCGTTTTGTGCAGTTGCACTAAAATCATCGATCAATTTAACAGTGGCATTGCTTCAATTTTCCGGCGGCATTCTTAGATTAACAACAGCAAAATAGCTATATGGAACATGCCAGCACCATGTGCATCCACACATATAAATGGGTGATGCAGAGTATGTAATAAGCGACATATATGCGCTGGTCCCATATTTGTTCTCTTTGAACCTTCTTCCTATGTGAGGGCAGCAAATCTAGTCCTGCACAAACTACCCGACCCCCCAGTTTCTTTCCCTTTTCAACAAAGATGTGTGTACTGGGTTACCCCCTTTTTACCTTTTCGACCTACAAAGCGGCTGGATAGCCAGTCTATATTACTTTTTGCCCCTCCTTTCCTCATTGAACCACGTCCTAGATTCTTGCTTCAGCCCACCGCACCCTTCTTTCCTCTTTGAACCAAGACCTAGATTCGACTACAGGTCGAAAAAGATCCACATGCAGCTAGAGCAGCAGCGGTTTCAAAGAAACTTATACCTTAGGGTCTCGGGGATGTGGCAAAGGCGTCTTGGCGGGAGGCCGGATCTGCCCACACTATGTCTGCGGCAGCGAGGAAGAAGGGGTCCGTGGCCCTCCCGCACAGGCGCTGGGTGAAAGAGAACAGCACGGCCTGCAGTGGATTGCCTCCCTCGCCGAAGGCGATAGAGTGAACGTTGCACCTCCCCTTCCCGGTGCGACGGGATACGGACGCCTCCTTCACCAGATGTGAGGGGGGAGAGAGGGACAAGAGGCCAACGCAGTCTTGTTTAGATCTGGTGAAGAGAGGGTAAGAGACTGTGAATATAGCAAACCCTAGCAAATGAACACTGAGCCTCTAGCGTGTAACATATATGTAGTGCGGCGAGCGTGTGGAGAGTGCAAACCCTAGTGAACAAGCGTTGAGGCTGCCGCTTATATATATACTACTGTAGTATGGACTGAGCTCCGGTGCCTTCACTTTTTGCTTTTGGTTGTATGACGGTAAGCCAGCCACATTTTGGGCCCACCTGTCATAAATCCAAAGGCAGGTGCACTAAGTCAATGAAGTTGCGTCCATATAGTACTCTCGTGTATACGACTAATATATAGTGGAGTGGTTTTCTTATTCTCTCCATAACAATCGTTTTAAATTGTTTAAGTACAAACGAAACTCTTTATTTAATGTACAGTGAAGAAAACTAGCACTACTTCCGATGAACTAACGATCCACGCCCACGCGTCCTCGTTGCACTTCCTGTCCTTCACGTGTGGTACACTACCCTCCCTTAAGTGAACAACCACACATGCGCCAAATTATCGGAAACGTGTGAGAGTGTGTACAAATAAAGAATTGTAATTTCAATTATCGGAAAGGTTTGAGAGTACAAAGTTTGACTTCAGTCAAATCTAATATGCGGAGTAAATAAAAATGGAGGGCTACTACGTCCATCCGGGTTTTTAGTCCACACCATTTTTTAAATCAAAGTTAATAGTTGGACAATTATAGGGGAGCTGGAGACAAAGTGGTGAGAAGGCTTAGAAATCAATACAAAACTTATGCTCTTGGTACCAACGTCGATCCTTCTTCGAGGAAACATTTGGTTCATAGCCAATTGTGTGATAAAATTGCACCAACGTGAAAGATGACTGCGTCTCCAACGCAACCAAGGTGAACTGACGAAGGATATCATCTTTGTGCGTAACAATCAAAGAGCACTGATGGAAGACAGCTTGTTTTCCGTTGAAAATCGATCAGCTTCACCGGTAAGCGCAACCATGAGGCGCAACCATGAGCATCGATAGGTCATCGTGGTGATGCATCATCCATTTGGCATCAAGTTTGGGTGAGGCACCTATGAAGTTCGACAAATCCTCACTGTGGTCAGTTTCTTCTCAGTAATCAAGCTCGAGGAAGGAAGAACCATGTGGAAGAGGATAGTGTGGCGAAACAACAATGGCCATCCAATTTTGTGCAGTTCCACTAAAATTGAGGAAGACATGCCTGGGTATGGAGACACGCATCGCTGTTTCCAAAAATATAAAAAAGGGTTAGCAACAACATCTCAATTGTCAACAAGAATTAATGAAAAGTACACCAACAAACAGAAGCATCATAATTATCTTGATGGGAACTAAACCAGGATACCCAAGAAAAAAAGCATTTCTTCATTTAACCAGTGATAGTACTACCACCATATGGACAATGACCGCACAACCACCATGTACTTTTTCTCGAAACAACTCTGTTTGTGGTCTATTTTTTTCCTAGTTTTTTTTTGTTTCTTGTTGCTACATTATATACTTGTGGGAGCTTAGATGTGATATCCTTAAATAACATCTAGATGTGAATTAGACAAACTGATTTTCTAACGTACCAAGAAAGAAAACTCGATCAAAAACACGCCCCCGCTTCCAGGTCGCGAGAGTCGTCGCGCACACACACATAGACATAGACATGCATATATGTGTTTACGTAAAATTCCATTTCCATCTCCATCTCCAATCATATTTGTCCAACTGGCACATTATTTACGTTGTTAATTATATACGCAGCAATATTAACGTACAACATCTCTTGTTTGCGGACGTCCGGACCCGCTGCCACGGCGGTCTGACCAACCGAACCTCTTCATCACCCGCTGCGTGCTTCACCTTTCGAAAGCGGTCGATTACGCATTCATGCCCGGCCAGAGCGTACGCGACCTCTCACTGGCGTCGGCATTGAAGCGGCGCGCCGACCTAGAGAGCATCGCCTGCGCCGCTCTCGGGTGCACGCGGCTGCTCCGCGTTCAAAGGTCGCAATAGCCAGCTACAACATGCATGTAAAAAGTTCTTGGGAGTCCGTGCTACAGTTAGCTGCCCTCCCCCAACTCGTAAATCTCTTCTAGTAGTGCTAGTACTCCATGGCGCAATCCATCGACAAGCAGGTGGGAAAGTTATCGTATACTCGGTTTGCGGTGAGTGGCATGCCGAGCGACCGTGTGGGGTCAAGCCGTGGAGGAGGGTGAGACACGAACACGACAGACGTGATTTAAACGTTGGTTTTGCTCGATGGCGCGATCCAACGAAACGAAACTTTGGTTTCTCTCCGTTTCCATTTTTTCTCCGAAAAAACGGAAACTTTCCACTCCATTTTCATTCCTATTCCAAGGTTGCCCCATTACAACATTCCATCAAATACAAAGTAAAACTAACACGCATGCTGATGCATCTCAATGATTCACAGATCATAGCCAATATTTACTTCACAACTAAAGAAAAAAGTTGTGAGAGCGTGTATGAAAGAAAAAACTACTGATGGGGTCACTACGACTTAAACCCTAAACCCTAAACATGATTTAGTTTCCTGGCCAAGTAGAACTTGTCGAAGGAAAGATGGCTGGCACCCTCGGGTCATACGATGTTTTTGTGCAGTTCCACTAAAATCGACCTGAGCATCCCTGATGGCAAAGATATTAAAGAAGTGTGATTAGAATAATAGTGCTGGCACTAGTTCATGAGACATAAACTCATCACAAGTAGAAGCTGGTAGAAGTAGAGAAAGATTGACATGGAGATGGAGCTACGGCAGTGGAGCAAGCCGGCTCCAAAAGGAAGATGGACTACACAGGACGTGTTTGTAGCTAGAAGGACGGTTGGGACGCAGCATCGGCCCATACCGCGGTGACCCCTGATTGGGACGCACCGAGTGTGGGTTTTCTCCCTCGCCGATGTCGATCGCGTCTACGCAGAACATTGCTCCCTTCCCCCAGCTGCGGGATCAGGCCCGTCGTTCTATGCTTGTGAAGAGAGCAACCCAAGCAAGCAGGATTGTAGCTTAGGCTCCTGCTAGTGTATATATAGTGGTTTTCTTTTTCTCTCCATATAAACCATTTTATATTGTGTACGTGTCATTCAAGAGTGAAATGATGGTTGCTTCTTCCGACTAACTTACTGTGTGATTTGACTGCTCCTTAGTGGCCCCTACACGTACTCCCCCTACGTGTATGCAACAGTCCACACGTACACATGGACGCAAAACGCCATGACGCCCTAATGCATGCATGTCCGAGCACACGATTTAAACACACACGGTCATGCTCAAGTGCTCAACCTACACGTGCATGCACACACATACTCAGTCAGGTTGAGCTAGTGACCTTATAAACACCGGAAAATATATATATTGAGTGCAATGAGCGTATTATGAAGTCCACTGACCATATTTTTACAAATATACAGTGACAGATAGTGTATTTATCTCGTTTGAAATTAAGCCATATTAACCGGAGAGGAGGCGGTATGGACTAGCATTACTTTGCTGTGTCCCGTCAACTTGCGAAACGAGGAGAAGGTTGCGAGACGGGAGAAGCTTGCGGCGTGGTGGCTCACAAGACAAGGAGAAACTTTTGACTAATGCAAGCTCTCCCTCGCTCGAGGCGGTGGATGTGCAACGATTAATTCGGTGTCGATTGCGTAAGCTTACACTATACTACTAGTGCTATTATTGTTCGACTTCCCGAAAAGGCGAACAGCCAAGTGCAAAGTTTACTAGTACTACTACTATAGTCTATAAAGGTACGTACTATACTAGTACTATGAACCGGATGGAGGATCTGCACTCTTATTATAATTTTAAAATGTGATAAAGCAATCTTCAACACATTTGGTTCTCTTCGAGGGTTCTCGCATGTGATATTGGAAGTTGATTGCATGGAACACTCGCCACAATTCTCGCTTAATTTTGGCTCATATCCTGTTACAAATAGTAGCGCTAGGTAATATTTCCTCTTTTTTTTGTTATTCGGCATGTAAACAGGTCAGCAAACCTTGCGGCGCATCTTCGTGCGAACCATGCTTGCTGCACTTTGAATGTGGCCGAGAGCTGGCTTGATGAAACACATCGCTACCTACTTTTTTTTTGCGGGGTACCTCGCTTCCTAGTGATCAGTGTCTTGGCTGATCGTCCTAAGAATGCTTATATATGAATAAAGCTCTCTCATTTACCCGCAAAAAAGATTAAGCCATATTAACCGGAAAGGAGGGAGTATGGACTAGCACTACTTTTTGGTGTGTCCCATCAACTTCATGAGCGAGGAGAAGCTTGCGGGACAAGGTGAAGCTCGCCACGCCTTTTGACTAATGCAACCTACCCTCGGTGGACATGCATCAGTCCATTCGGTGTCCAGTTGTCGAGGCATACAATCGTAGTACCCAACATGCGGAGTACCATCATTGTTCGACTTCATGAAGAGGTGAAGAGCCAAGCGCAGTAGTACGAGTAGTACTACTACTAGAACCGCATGGTGGAGCGTCTGTACTCTTATTTTTTATCTCTGATAAAGTACACGTTTATTCCGGAGAAAGGCGGAAAACGGAAGCCCAACATGTAATGAATGATATCGATCAACCAACCATGCTCGAATATATCTTGGCCTCCGTGCGAGCCCGTCTGTGTGTTCTCGCTCCTCGTCTCTCTCAAGGAAGGCGGGTTGGCTCTTTGCCGTCAATTGAGATCGGTTTGCTCACACTCCTGTCCCACATGTCAGTGATATGCCAAGAGGAGGTGCGTTGACCGATTGGCCATCTGGCGATACTTGGTTTTGCACCTTCATACTACTCCTTCCTCCGTCCACAGTTTACGAGGTGCGCTTCATTATGATGCATTTCTCTCAATGCATTTCCACCACCAGAGAGACTTTAGACGCGTTTGGTTTAATGCTCAATTAATTAGGGCATGGTAACCGCAATCAAGTCCACAATTTTCTCTCCATATACTGTACTACTACGGAGTGTAGTAAGTGCATGCATGTGTGTACTCGGGGTGGAAGCACTGCATGCATGTGTGTACGCATTATTCCCTCTAGTAAGGCTGGTCACAACGGGCAGGAACTTAGGAGTAACATCACACACTCCAATACAAGTTTGCTTATGTGGCACATATTTAATGAAGAGAGAAGTGCTTGTGGTAACTAGCTAAGTTACCGGAACATCACACACTCCAAGAAACAATGAGTCTATATCCTAATAAATACATCGTTGCATGACACTGCATACATGTTCCTACCCGCTATGGAGGTAGTAACATAGTCTAGGAAACTGTGTAGGTTACTAGCTTATGTTCCTGCCCATTGTGACCAGCCTAATAGACGCCGTGCTATAACTACCAATGCTATTTTTTAGGCCTATCGCTAGTCGCCTTGGTCCCACAGATTTTTTTCTTTTTTCTATAACATGCTGTATAAATAGTGACGGATGGAGTAGTATGAGCGGATTCAAAGAAGAGCATATTGATGGTTTCTTCTTCAGAGCAACTTACAGTGGGAAAGGTGGGGCTTATGATTTGACTGCTCATTACTCACTATTAATGCGGCGCAACGACCGGGCTGAGTCTCCCATGCGGTTGTGCACTACCCCCTCGGTTCTTAAATATACTCCGTAGTATTTGTCTTTCTAGAGATTTCAACAAGTGACTACTCAAATATTTGTCTTTTTAGAGATTTCAAATGGGTGGCACATACAGATGTATATAGACATATTTTAGAGTGTAGATTCACTCATTTTGCTCCGTATGTAGTCACTCGTTGAAATCTCTAGAAAGACGAATAGAATATTTAGGAACGGAGGGAGTACATATACGAAGCAAAATGAGTGAATCTACACTCTAAAATATGCCCGTTTGAAATTTGTAAAAGACAAATATTTAGGAACGAAGGAGTATAATTTTGTGCATGGCACATGGACCCGGATGATGAAGAGGCTTCTGGCAATGCTATCAAGCTTCCATCATTTGTTTACATAATTGACGTACTATACAAATAATTTTCTAGCGACATGAAATTGTACAATGGTGTGAGCTTTCAGCTTTTGTTTTGCGTGTCTTGCCATCGATGCTCTTTCGTAAACAATAAAAACTAACTTCCTTGCTAATGCATGTCAATTATTAGCAGATCGAGCTAATAATTACATCACAACCGAAGACAGAGTTGTGAGAAGGTGTTAAATTAAAGTTGATCCATGCTTTCATTGGCACAACGTCCATGACTCTGTCTAAATCAACAAGGCATGTTGGGAAAAAAGTAGCTGTCTGGAGCATGCAACATTCCGATCATTTTGTGTAGTTCCACTAAAATAGAGTTGAGCGTCCCTGTTCCAAAGATGTTAAGTGTGATTACGATAATAGAGGACTGTTGATGAAACAATAAACACACAAATAGAAGCCGGTCACCTTTGCAGTCTCTCTTAAGACTAACTAGTTGGAGAAGATTAGGCTCGGAGATTGATGAGGAGGATAGATAAACCAATCTCCCTTTGTGCAGTCACACTGAAATGTAGAGACGTTGCCGTGTGAAATTTTAGTACAACTGCACAAAACACTCTTAAGAAAAAAGTGATTTGTGCAGTTCACCAAAAGGTCGCAATAGCAACGAGGTGAAATGGATAGCCCTGTTTGCAAAAAAGAGGTAGAAAGGAAACAATTACTGGCCAATAACAGTTGATGACACATGCGACGACAAAAAGAAGCATATTCCTTGTCCTAAGGGAAGATAACAACATGGTTATGTTTGTCTAAAACGGTGTGAGGACGAGAATGCAATATGGAAAGTACGCCCGAGCGAGCTACGTTTTGGGCAAAGAACTATGGAAGATCCACATGCAGCGATGTGGGAAGACGGGCAGTGGAGCAAGGCCGGAGAGGATACCTGGAGGTCGTCGGGATGTAACTAGGTGAGCGGCGGCGGGTGGAATCTGCGAGCAGGTGGCGTGAGCCTGCCAGCGCGGAGCTTGGTCGAGAGAACGGCGTGTACCGCAGATCGGGGCGTCTTGCCTCGGCGCCGTCGAGCAGAAAGCGATGCACTTCCTCCCTTTCCCTCGGCGACGGGATGCGGCGGATCGGTGACCAACGGTGAGAGAGAGAGGCCACCGCACTCCCTTTCCCCCGTCGGACGGGATGCGGCCGGATCAGTGACCAACGGTGAGAGAGAGAGGCCACCGCAGCCTTGTGTGAGATACACTGAAGAGCGACAAACCAGGCAGGCAGGCTCCATTGTATATAGTGAGCGGACTACCTTTTTCTCCATAATAATCGTTTTATATTATGTGTACGTGCCATTGAGCGCTATAACTTTATTTAAAAATAACGCGGCAACGCGTCAAGTCGAACTTTGTTTCATGCACGCGTGGTACACGACCTCCCTAGGTAAACAACCGCTTCTGAGCGTTCAAATTAGCACGTGGGCTGCCATTTTAAAAGAAATGAGCTCCACCGTGTACCAGCTGGTGTGGCTGGGCACGAAGCGTGAAATGCGTTCATGGTGCACCTATTCTCTTCTTGTATACGTACACCACCTATGTGGGGTTGTGTGAGAGAGATACAAAACTAGAGAGATATAGTGTGTGGGTTCTTGAGAGTTTTTTGGAGGGGGGGGTCAATCAAAAAATATAACATATGCAATGTGTGTGAAATAGAGTCCTGGATATAGCATATATATAGAGGGGGCGATCCATGAGAAGAGAGTAGAGGTATCATCGGCTTGAGGTGTCCATAGAATCGAAGAGAGGGATGATGTGTGTGTGTGTGTGTGCCCACGTCAAAGATATAGAGTGGCTGGCCTACTGGAACGTGAGATGGGACATGTGCAGTTTGTCTCTATGGCATGGATACCTACCTGCAGCGCTCGACTATCAGTGTGTGGTGGGGGAAGAGGGAGGCCCAATTAAGTATAGTGGTACAATGGTTGGTATATGTGTGGAGGAGGAGGGAGGCCTACCTCATGTATTAAGGAGATCGATCTGCCTCATGTATTAAGGGAGATCGATCGGCATCCATGCATATGTGCAGGAGATGAATAAGGTTGGGAGAGAGACAGAGCTAGAGTGTTGGAGGGGTGGTAGTGGAGTTGCTTCTAAAAATGGTGGGATAGGCTTGCTAGACAAGCGGAGGGAACGCCTGCATAATATTAATAAGAGAGGAGATGGCTGCTTGTTGTGCGTACGCGTGCGTGTGAGAGACGGGTCAGGAGGCATGCACGAATGATGATGGGGGACGATGTGGCTGTGGTAAGCAGACATAACTACATAGGAAGATCAATCGCCCTTTGTTAGAGAAAGGAGATACATAACTTGTGAGGTACGTCGATCGATGGGGGGGGGGGGTAGTTAAAGTCGATCTAGGTATATGTTGGGAGATCAATCGGTATACATGCATGTGTGTGTTAGAAGAAAATGAGGCACGAGGAGAAGGATAGAGAGAGGGGGATGCATGTAGGAGGTGGTACAAGAGGCATACTATATCGAGGGGGGAGGAGTGTGCGAGTACGAGAACGATGAAAAGAGTGGTGGGAGTGAGGCATGGACGGTGACAAGAGAAGAGGGGAAGCTTGTGTTTGTGCTAGGCACACCTGGCTAGAGAGGCATATCGATTGATGTGTGCCGTAAAGAAGGAGCTGGGGCGCCTACACACACCATGGGTGAAACGACACAAGTGAAAAGATGAATTTGCATGATGGAGCTAGAGAATCTTTGAGGGAGGGTGAGAGGGATGCGGGCGTGTGCATGCACAAGAGAAAGTTAGTGCTAGCTACAAAGATAAGAGGGTTGTGTGGGTGTAAAAGACGAATAGAGATCATATATACTTCATTTAAAAAGCGAATTCGGATATTTGAAGAATTTATCATAGTGTTTCAAACCGACGCATGTGCGAATATATATAACGGTGATACACATGGTGTGGTTATGAACATGTTATACTACATTTAATATTTTATCTCTACTCTTATAAAAAAACGGAGTTGTTGATGATGGTGTGCCTGCCATCCTGCATTATAGGCCGTCCGATTTATATCTGGCGGATAGCAAGGAAACTATGATGGTTGAAGTTGGCAACAATCATGATTGTAGATTCTTATTGAAATAGAGAAACGAATTCAAATTTAGTTCGAATTGCAGCTGTAGTATAGACATTTGGAATGCACTAAAATGTTGGTATGAGTAGGTTACATGCATTATCTGACAAGCAAAAAAATTAATCGGACATAACATGGATTCATACTCCCTCCTTCCATCTATATAGGGCGTAATGAGATTTTTAAGACCGCATTTGACTATTGACAAGATTAATAGTACATGACATGCACAATGTGGAAAATATATCATTGAAAGAACCTTTCACGGACGAATTTAACGGTGTGCTTTGTGTAAGTTGCATGTCATATATCATTGCTCTAATATTTGGTCAAAGTTAGCATCGAAAAACACATTAGGCCCTATATAGATGGATGGAGGAGTAGATTTGAATAACATTTGTATAGTAAAACGGGGCAAGACTCTCTCTTTGTGTGGTGTGAATAGTTTTATTTTTTTCGTTTTATTTTTGGTTGAGGGAAGTGCGAATTGATTTGGTACGTACAAGTACAATATTACTACATGTTAGGCTTGTCCCTAAAATTCAACCCGTGTCTTGTTATATCCCGAAAATTCAGATATCGTGCTCCCAAAACTAGCGGCTTCACAACCCGCGCCTTGCTATCCCGAAATTACAACGCGCGCGAAAACTCCCTCCAGCTGCCAAATCCCGACATGCGAAATCCCCCTTCTAACCCTGAGCCGAAAGGGCCACTAGTTCAAATCGGTGGGGGTACTTTTGTAACACACCCTACATTTTGGACAGGCGCGTCCCTAAGTCATGGTTCCCCCTCCCATCGCCCCTTTTCGCCATTCGAAATCCCAGGCCGCCATAACCTCTCCGCTCCAGCCGCGAAACCCCACCCTCCTCCATCCGCCACGTCACTGATGCCCAGCCGGAGCCTCTTCCCCGACGATGTCATCCACCGCAACAGCTCAACGTCCCTCGTCCACCTCCCCGGATGAGGATCCGTCGTCCATCTCGTTGTCCCGCCGGTTCAGCCACCCCGTCCTCCACCTCCAAGGAGCTGCTCCAACGATCGCCTCGTCTATCGCGGCTGCTCCATCCCCACAGCGCCACCTTAACCTGCTCCACCGGAACCGCAACATCCTCACCGACTCCTCGGACGAAGCTGAGGCCTATTCGGCGCCACCAAAGAGGTTGTACACTCATCGCATCACACCTTCTCCTTAACTCGACCTCCCGGCGCCGACGGTGCTCCATCCCGCACCCCCATGGAGCGGCTACCTTGAAGCCGGCGCCGCGGGCGACATCTCCACGGCGGCTCTCCCCCAGTGCGAGGCCCCTTCGGCGGCGGCGTCCATACCAGCCGGATCTGCTGCTGCTGCTCCGGCTCTCACTCGCTCGCTCGTGCTGCTGCTGCTGCTGCTCCGGCTCTCGCTCGATCGCTCGCTCGCCCAGCTGCTGCTGCTGCTCTCCCCCTCGCTCGTGCTGCTGCTCTGCTCCGATTAAGCCACACTTGATCGAATCAATTTTGGGTCGATCGATATTCAGGGGTTGGGGGGCTCATGGAGTTAAGGAAGAACCACCGGCGGGGGGACGGGGCTCATCGGAGAGGTACCCCACTATCTATCTTAGGGTTCAGGGTGGGGGGCGGGGGGCCTAGAGGGCTGGCCGGGGCGGCGGTGGCGAGTTGTTTCGGGGCGGCGAGGCGGCGCTGGGGCCGGCGGTTCGGCCGGTGGTGGCTGGTGGCTCAAGGAGGTGCAGGTTGAAGATGAACTGCAGGCCCTCCCTAAACTACATGGCAAGTGCCTCTCTGCTACCATTGCATTCAGTTTCGACAGTAGCATTCAGATTCCACAGTAAATTTCAGTTTCGACAGTTAAGTTCAGAGTCAACAATTTGTACCTCATCTGTTGTAGTCAGGTGGTTTTTGGTGATGTTAATTTTACATCCATTTTACATCATCTATTGGAGATTCTATTAGAATCCCACTTGAGATTGACGATGTATGTCTTGTGCTTGCTTGACCTTGACGTCTTCTACGGCTCACGGAGCTGCTCCAACGACAGAACGATCCATCACAACAGAGCGGTGCCACGACGCCATCTATGATTCCTCAGATCTTCCTCCACACCTCCGGCGACCACCTCTGCCTCAACTGCTTCAGCGACCAACCCAATGATGCTGAGGTCGAAACGGCTATGGCAAAGAGGTTGTACACTTCTTGCATCACTTATTACTATACATTCACGTCGATCCATTAGGGCTATTTTGGTTCAACCGAAAAACGCCGATCCACTGGTTGTTACCATCACTCTAAATTTCTGCATGCTCTCCTTACATAATCTCACCATATTTTTTTCGTATGCATGTCAGATATTGTACACAGTCATGTTGAACATGTAGAGAAAAATAGAAGAGTTTTGCGCGGCAATACAATGTCATGCAGACATCGCTCCATGATGGGTTCAGTGGCAAACCCTCCCCACCCCTCTCCAGATTGTAATCCAGAGGAAGATATCTGTTACGAGGCAGATTCGAGGCCGTGACCACTCCTATTTACCCCCCCAGGTGTTTGCTCTACCTTGGCATGATGATGTTAGTCATATCATTCATATGTTGCCTTGCAGTGCCTACTTTTGACATCATATATGTCACTGCTTAGATTTAGACATGTTCGTAATGCCACCTGTTTAGTTTCTATATCATATATGGGAATTATGGGTCTCATGTCTTTTAGCCAGCCATAATATATGTGAAATGTGCAATGCCCTGTTTAACCAGGCATCATATATTTGAATGATATCTTGCCCATCCTTTTCTTCATTACATTTCCATTTGTCAAAAATGTTTGTACATTAAACTACTCTTCCTGTGAATCAGCCATTTGGGTGGGAGATGGAAAAATCTGGAGCGAAAACAAGGCCTTCAGAGCAGACAGTGCTACATGTTGAAGCAGATTTCTTGTTGGATCCCAATAGCTCCTCAGAGATGGATTCAGAGACAGATGACCAGTCATATTCCCCCACTGAGGTGTATGCTCTAACTTGGCACGGTTATACTGCTCATATCATGCATACGATGTCTTGCATTTCATAGTTTAGACATCATATACACAATATTCAACACCATGTTCTTAGTTCGGACATCATATCGAATGCCCTCTCGTTTAGCATATAAATCACATATGTGAATTAAATGATGCGATCTGATTACTTAGATAACATGTAGGTGAATTATGTCATGCGATCCTGTTTAGTTATTCATCATATCTTTGAATTATGTTATGCTATGCTATCCAGTTTAGATAGACATCATATATGTGAAATTATGTCATGCTATCCGTTTTAGTTAAACAATATACATGTCAACTATTTCATGCCCTCTTTTTTCCACACTATCTATTGCATCTGTCTCTCATACAACGTCCGTACATTCAACTATGTTTCCTGTTTATCAGCCATTTGAATTGGAGCAGGTGATGCCAGTATCTAGCAAACTAAAAACACGGTCTTAAAATAAAACAGTGCTACCTCTTGGTGGAGATAGCACCCCGCTTTTACATGCACAAGAACCAACCCTACCACACATAACCCAAACTCTTGCAGATTGTACCCCTACTACGATGGATAGAGAACCAGCTTCACCCAATCTAACCCCAACCCCAGCCGATAGTAAGCCAGTTCCTGTTGACACAGCACCATATCCACCACAGAGCTCCCAAACAAGAGCAGTTAGTAAGGCAGCTCCGATTGCCCAAAGGGCCAGTACTATCACGGCGAACCCCAACTCCACCAGTTAGTACACCTATTCCTCGTGGAGGAAGCACAACCAGACTAGTCGTAGTTTAGCATCTATCGCATTTGATGTTGTTAAATCGTATGTGCATATCTTCCCATCTTGGAAATATTATCACGAAGATGAAGGAAAATGCCGATTCAGGTGTGTTTGTCTAGGAGTTATGTGTAAGTAATGTTATTCATGGCAATTACTTTGCTTCGTCCCATACATCTTACCTCCATGATGTTATAATATAGCAAATTTTCCCATTTTTCTCTATAGAGAAGGACCGATTTGGAAACTCGGGATGAGGTAACCTGTGCTAATACCTCTGCTATCTTCAAGAATGCTTGGTGGCAGTATCGGAATTACCTGAAGAAAATGTACTTCACCGGCAAAGAAACTAATCAAATTCCCTTATGTTCTCCTGAGACACATTTATCGGACGATGCCTGGGAACGTCTTGTTCTGTACTGGTCCCAAACCAAGAATGTGGTAAGGTCTATGAGCTCATTTTCTATTTTTAAGTATTATATTCTTGCGTCTTACTGTACTCTGTTCATGTAGAACAAGTGCCTAAACATGAAGAACAACTGTTCTAATTTAAGATTCCATTGCTATAATAGTTCAAAAAAGCGCTAGGCGTTAATTGTGCGTTTTGCCACCGCCTTTGCGCTTCTTGACCAAAGTGCATGCTTATGCTTGTGATTATGCATAGATTATGTGTAGTTAAGCGCAATGCGTTTTGCCAACGCCTAGAGCCTAGGCGCGCTTAAGCGCTCGCTTAGGCGCGCCTTTTTTAACTATGATTGCTTTGCTCTTGTATCACTGTATTTACTCATACAAACTTATTTTTAAATTGAAGGATCCAATCGAAACTCCAATGGCACAGCTGGTATGTTCACGCATGTTTCTTTAACAGGTTTGCTCTTATCAATAGCTCTGTTGATTTCAATTTCAATTGTGTATATGATTGACTTTCATATCATGCACATTACTAGCATCACAACAGAGCCAATAGTGTTGTTGTACATGTAGACCCGTGGTACCCATCTGAAATCTTGTTGTGCCGTGTAGTTTCCCATGCTTTGTATTCTTTCCTTTGCTGCTTTGTCTTGAACTGATATGATTTGAACCGTGTCTCTATTTTGATTTGGCAAGACAATGTAGTGACCATAGGACATAGATATATGTTTGTTTGATGCTTTTATTATGTACTAGTA
This sequence comes from Aegilops bicornis, assembly GCA_021605145.1. Taxonomy (NCBI): domain Eukaryota; kingdom Viridiplantae; phylum Streptophyta; class Magnoliopsida; order Poales; family Poaceae; genus Aegilops; species Aegilops bicornis. The sequence continues at coordinate 425,283,770 of CM038671.1, read as the reverse complement.
CTTGGCAATAGAAGACTTGGTAGTTTAATCTTGTCCACCTTACTAATGAACTGGTTCACCGAAATAAATTTCATATACTAGTACATGCTAAACTTGTTATGTGTCTGCTTGTTTCTTCTTTTAGAATCTTGTGAGAATATTGGGGAAGAGTGCCTTATTAAGCAATGGTATAGGAAGTAATGCGAGATAAGGTTCAGGATAGTGACACATCCTTGTTGGTCTCCAACAAAGCTGATAAAACAGCTAAGGAAGACTATCTTGAAGACAATGAGACAACCCCAAAGTCCTGTCTTGGTTTAGTGTTCGAAAGCATCGCCACTACCGCTTGCACAAGCTATTCAAACTCACCGTCTGAATCAGTTCGGTTTCTTGAGTCTCAACTACAAGCTGAAAGACATCGATCGGTTGTGTTGCGACAAGAAGCGGAAGGACTGCGAAGTCCTGGAGCATTCGGATGCATACTTTACGGTGCAATGACAAGCGTTGGAGGATTTTAGCGCCAAGCAGGACAAAGCTAATCAGCTTGCTAAGCTTATTGCCCGACATGGTGGATACCGGGATAACGTTTCTTGAGCTCTTAAAGTTGTTTGATTATGCTCTTGTTTCTTTGCCGCGTTTATTTACCTTTGGTGGCCAATTTTGACGGCCGATGTATGTAATGTGCTGCTTTGTTCCCTATATTTGCACCTTTGGTGGCGAACTTGGATGCCTTTGGATGTAATATGTGTAATAGAGGTAATAGGCTAGCGTTAATTGCTTGCTTATTTATTTCCTTATTGTCTTGTTTAGTTGTTTGCTTGTAGTCACTGCAGTTCTTTTTCTGTTTTTTTCTAGTGGCACAATAGCCTATTTTTGGTAACTAGGCCAAAATAATCATGGCAACACACTGCAATTTGTTGTAACCATGGGCCTCCTGCAGTCGTATGATCCATGGGCCTTCGTCCGTCAGAGGATCCATCGGCCTTCTATATGAGCCTTAGGGTCCATGGGCCTTCTACGGGCCATAGGGTCCATGGGCCTTCTACGGGCCGTACGATCCATGGGCCTTCTACGGGCCATACTATCCATGGGCCTCATACGGGCCGTAGGATCCATGGGCCTTCTACGGGGCGTATCATCATTTCGCCAATCATGGGTCGTACTATTCGTGGACCATAATGGGCCATTAATAGGCCGTATTTGATAACTCTATGAAAACAGCCCAACGGTTTTTTTACATGAAAACGGCCCAACGTATAAACGGTCTGCAAACGGGCCGACTGTAACAATGGGCTGAATTTGGCCCACAAGCAGAAGATGACAGTAACGGGCCGTATGTAACAGAATGCTGCAAATGAGCCCAAGAATCAATGGGCCCTGAGAAGGCTGAAAGATAACTTGTTTGAAACGGCCCAATGGAATAATGGGCCGTTAATGGGTATAAAGTGATACCTTTGTTCATTACGGGCCAGTTTCACCACGGGCTGTTACCGGGCCAAGAGTTACAAAGGTCCTCATATGGGCCGAAAGAAGTCATGGGCCACACATGGGCCGGAAGTTAAAACGGGTTGAATCATATTGGACGGCCCAGATGACGCTACCGGGCCTAATTCGGATAGGGCGTAACGGGCCCTGGGTTAGCGGGCTGTAAATGGGCTATATGCGAATAGGCCGTTAACTGGCTTTCCGTGGGCCGGCCCGCCACCTTTTGACCAAGTCAAACGGGCCGGCCTTTTCATAGGAATGGGCCTCTGTTGGGCCATGCCACGTGTCACCGTATCATAGGCGCCTTTGGTCCAATGAGAGGATGACATCTGTCCCAACGGTGAGCCGACACGTGTTTCCTCCAGCCAATGATGATTTTACACGTGGAAAATTCCCATTGGTCGGGGCTGCGATAGCTTAACGGCGTTCCGTTACGGTGCATGCCACGTGTCGGTCACCCTTGACGAAAGCACTTCTGTGACGCGCGATTTATCGTCATGGAAGTGGACACTTTCGTGATGATAATTTTGGTAATGTCATGGAACACTTCTCTGACGACACGGTATGACTATCTTGATTCTGTCATAAAATCGTCATGGATGTACATGCATGACAAAAAACGCGACCTACTGTGACAAACACGTATCATCACGGAAGTGAATTTTTTTGTAGTGCATAGATAGATCTTGTCTACATCATGTGATCGCTCTTATTGCATTACTCCGTTTCTCCATGAACTTAATACACTAGATGCATGCTGGATAGCAGTCGATGTGTGGAGTAATAGTAGTAGATGCAGGCAGGAGTCGGTCTACTAATCTTGGACGTGATGCCTATATAATGATCATTGCCTGGATATCGTCATAATTATTTGATGTTCTATCAATTTCTCAACAGTAATTTGTTCACCCACCGTTTGCTATTTTTCTCGAGAGAAGCCACTAGTGAAACCTACGGCCCCCGGGTCTTCCTTTTCATATATTTGCCTTTGCGATCTACTTTTTCCTTGCATTTATTTTCAGATCTATTAAACCAAAAATACAAAAATACTTTGCTGCACTTTTATTTATTTGCGATCTATTTATTCAATCTATTACAATTTTCTCCCGTCCACGCACCAATTTCTGGCGCCGTTACCCGTAAGGGATTGACAACCCCTTTAACACGTCGCATTGCGAGTGGTTGTTATTTGTGTGCAGGGGTTGTTTATGTTGTGTTGCTTGGTTCTCCTATTGGTTCAATAACCTTGGTTTCATATCTGAGGGAAATACCTACCGCATTTGTCTTTGCATCATCCCTTCCTCTTTGGGGAAATACCGACGTAGCTTCAAGCGACATCAAAGGGAATTTCTGGCACCGTTGCCGAGGAGGATCTTCAACATATACCAGGTTCCTAATAAAAAATCTCATCTCCTCGCAATTTACATTATTTGCCATTTTCCTCTTGTTTTCCTCTCCCCCACTACACAAAAATTTACCGTTTTATTCGCCTCTCTTTTTCGTTCGTCGTTTTCTTGTCGGATCTATCCTTTCTTGCAATCATGAGTGACTTCGGTATGGCACCAACAGATGATGGCCTAACTCCTAAGATAGGACGTACGAGAAACATGGATGCTAAAACTTTTATCTTGGGGCAAGGGAACGTTATGGGAAAAGAACGTGTCCAAGAATTTTTCAATTGTGTGGGAAATTTGAGTCTTGATGATGCTCCTATACTTAAAACTACTAGATCTTATGCGGATGCTATTTTAGCACTAGTTATGAAACTTGAGAGTAAATTTATTCATACCCATCCAACTTTCCAAAGATTTTTTTTAGCTTCCCGATATAAAGAATCCTAGGGCTAAAAAGTTGGCCACTCTCGTTCTTATGAATGAGTTTGACTACATAATATAGGAAGCTAGGGAAATCTTTGACTTTTATGGTATGAATCGTGAAAAACCTGTGATAGATGAAATTCTTTACAATAGAGACTATGCTTTAAGACATTTTCTTGGGGATAATAAAATCTTTGATGAGAATCTTAAAAAGGAAGTCCCTGTTTTAGATATAATCCAGCAGGTTTTCAATAATGTTAATCAACATTATTCTTGGATTGTTGCGGGGAATCAAAAAGATTATGATGAACACAAACTTAGGAACACTAAGGTTTCCATGGATAATATGTTTTATGTTGCGCTCACAAAACCCCATGATGGAAATACCTCTAAGAAAGTTAAGAAGAAAGATGACAAAACTTAGATCCTTGCTTTATGCCTAGCTAAGGGCGTAAAACTATAGCGCTTATTGGGAGGCAACCCAATGAATAAATTTTATTTTTGATTTTTCCTTTCTGTTCTTGAGTGTTAGCACACTTATGCTACTGTTATGATTGTGTTTTTTGTGTTTTATTTAGTGTGTGTGCCAAGTAGAACCGATAGGATCTTCTTGGGTGATAGTTATTTGATCTTGCTGAAAAAGACATAAACTTTGCGCTCACGAAAATAATTCTAATTTTTTATCAGAAAGTGATTTTGCCCTGATTCTTTTTGCAGAATATTAATATATAAATTTCTCAGGTCGTCCTATTTTTTTAGAATTTTTGGAGTTCCATAAGTTTTCGTTTAAGTCAGATTGCTACAAACTGCTCTGTTTTGACAGGTTCTGTTTTCTTTGTGTTGTGTGGTTGGCTCTATAGTTTTCTTTGATGAGTTTTTGCCCTAAAAAAGTTGGAATACATTAAATATAATACAAAAAAATATGAATTGGTTTGATAAAGTACTTATAGTAGTGGTTTATTTTCTTACACTAACAGATCTCACAGATGTTTTGTTGAGTTTTGTCTGATTGAAGTTTTCAAGTTTTGGGTTATCTTACGATGGATGAAGGAAGGATAGAAGAGCCTAAGCTTGGGGATGCCCCGGCATCCCAAGCTATTATCCAAAAATGAGCAACCAACTAAGCTTGGGGATGCCCCCGAGTGGCATCCCCTCTTTCTTCCAACAACTATCGGTATTTTACTTGAAACTATATTTTTATTCGTCACATGATATGTGTTTTGCTTGGAGCGTCTTGTATGATATGAGTCTTTTCTTGTTTTATTTTGTGTTTTAAGTCATAAATCCTTGCTGGACACACCTATTTGAGAGAGCCAAAATTATGTCATGACTTGTTAGAATTGCTCTCTATGCTTCACTTAAATTTTTATGAGCAATGGACTTACTCTAGTGCTTCACTTATATCTTTTTGAGCACGGTGTGCTTTATTATTTTTGAAGAAATGCTCTCTTGCTTCACTTAGATTTATTTGAGAGTTAGTAAAATTTTCAAGAAGTTCTATCTTGCTTCACTTAAATTAATTTGAGAGAAAGAAAGAAAAAAGACTTATGCTCATGATCTTCACTTATATTTGTTTGAGCTTATGAAAAGCAACACATGAAAATTAGTCCCAAAGTGATAGATATCCAAGAAGGATATAATAAAAACTTTCATGAAGATCATTGGACAAAATAAACTTGATTCTTAGTAATAGTTTTGAGATATGATGGTGTAATATGTGAGTTATGTTGGTGAGTAATTATGCTTTAGTAAGAATATTGGTGTTAAGGTTTGTGATTCCCTATGCAAGTACGAAAGTCAACGGTCATGCAATGAAATTATACCCTACTTGCGGTGCATTATTCGGTGTTATTTATGCTTAATGCTTGCTTATGAGATTATTCATTTCTTGTTTGGTCGCTTCCCAATCTTTTGCTAGCCTTCATTTTGCACTAAGTATGACCTCTACTTGTGCATCCAAAACCCTTAAACCAGTTTTGCCACATGAGTCCACTATATCTACCTATATGCGGTATTCTTTTGCCGTTCTAAGAAAAATTTGTATGTGCCATCTCTAATTTTCAAAATAAACTTCTCTTTTGTGTGTTTGTTTAGCTCATGAGCGGTGAAGGGTAGCTAATATTTTCCATGCTAGATGTGTTATTCTCAAGATGAGTGTTTATTCACTTGTCATTGCACGAGAGTAAGGCAAAGGTATTAGGGATGCCCAGTCCCGAAATGCAAAAAAATGAATTTACTTTATGTTGTCAAATAATAAATTCCTTGGAAAGTGTTGGTATGGAGGGCACCTGTGGATACGGTTAGCCATGGAAAGTGAAAGTATGGTGGAAAAAGGAATAAACTTTATTTTCTGTTTGGGAACCGCCTATGGCATATCTAGCATGTAAAGTGTTTAGAACTCTAAGTCGTTTTCGTTGGTGGGATGGATACACCTCCCAAAATGTTTTTATCTCTAAGTTTTTCGCTTTGAGCTCTCGCACCTCTACAAATCCCTACTTCCCTCTGCGAAGGAATTTTCTTTTACTTTATGCAATTTTCATTTTGAGTCTCCATCTTCTCTTATAAAAGCACCAACTAGGAGGCAATATGGTCGTACTTAAGTATGGGTGTAGCTAATATTCGAGTGTGTTTCATGAATGGATCAATGTTTGAGCATGATGGGCTAGGGATAACTTATTTTAGCGTCGATATTTTGAAAGACATGGTTGCTTGTTGATATGCTTGAGTATCTAAATTATCATGTCAAAACTAGACTATTGCTTTGAACAACTAAAAGTCCAAATGTCCATGCTATAAAGAAAAGAAATATGATATGACATGTTAGGCAGCATTCCACATCAAAAATTATGTTTTTATCAACTCCAGGACGAGTAGGAGTTAAGCTTGGGGATGCTGATACGTCTCCAACATATCTATAATTTTTTATTGTTCCATGTTGTTATATTATCAATCTTGGATGTTTTACAATCATTTTATATCATTTTTTGGTACTAACCAATTGACATAGTGCCAAGTGCCAGTTGTTGTTTTTCCATGTTTTTTACATCGCAGAAAATCAATATCAGACGGAGTCCAAATGCCCTGACACTTTACAAAGAATTTTTATGGGCCAGAAGGAACACAATGGGCCCTGGCTGCGCCTGGGGGGTTCCCGAGGGGGGTACAGCCCACCAGGGCGCGCCAGGAGGCCCAGGCGCGCCCTGGTGGGTTGTGCCCACCTCGGGTGCCCCCCGGAATGCCTCTTTGCTCTATAAATACCCCAATATTCTAGAAACCCTAGAACAATCGACGAAATATTCATCCAGCCGCCGCAGAGTCCAGAACCAGATGCAATCTAGACACAATCTCGGATGGGGTTCACCACCTCCATTGGTGCCTCTCCAATGATGCGTGAGTAGTTCTTTGTAGACCTTCGGGTCCGTAGTTAGTATCTAGATGGCTTCCTCTCTCTCGCTGGATTCTCAATACAATGGTCTCTTGGAGATCCATATGATGTAACTCTTTTGCGGTGTGTTTGTTGGAACCGATGAACTTTGAGTTTATGATCAGATCTATCTTTTTATATCCATGAAAGTATTTGAGTTTCTTTGATCTCTTTTATGCATGATCTCTTATAGCCTCGTACTTCTTCTCCGATATTTGTGTTTTGTTTGGACAACTTAATCTATTTATCTTGCAATGGGAAGAGGTGCCCGGTAGTGGGTTCGATCTTACGGGGCTTGATCCCAGTGACAAAAAGGGAAACAACACGTATGTATCATTGCTACTAAGGATAAAACGATGGGGTCTATCTCTACATAGATAAATCTTGTCTACATCATGTGATCGTTCTTATTGCATTACTCCATTTCTCCATGAACTTAATACACTAGATGCATGCTGGATAGCGGTCGATGTGTGGAGTAATAGTAGTAGATGCAGGCAGGAGTCGGTCTACTAATCTTGGACGTGATGCCTATATAATGATCATTGTCTGGATATCGTCATAATTATTTTATGTTCTATCAATTTCCCAATAGTAATTTGTTCACTCACCGTTTGCTGTTTTTCTCGAGAGAAGCCACTAGTGAAACCTACGGCCCCCGGGTCTTCTTTCTCATATATTTTCCTTTGCGATATACTTTTTCCTTGCATTTATTTTCAGATCTATTAAACCAAAAATACAAAAATACTTTGCTGCACTTTTATTTATTTGCGATCTATTTATTCAATCTATTACAATTTTCTCCCGTCCACGCGCCAATTTTTGGCGCCGTTACCCGAAAGGGATTGACAACCCCTTTAACACGTCAGATTGCAAGTGGTTGTTATTTGTGTGCAGGGGCTGTTTACGTTGTGTTGCTTGGTTCTCCTACTAGTTCTATAACCTCGGTTTCATATCTGAGGGAAATAGCTACCGCCGTTGTCCTGCATCATCCCTTCCTCTTTGGGGAAATACCGATGTAGCTTCAAGCGACATCACGGACTAATCGTGTGCATTGAGCATTTCGGATATCTCATGTCTAGGCACAAGACGATTCGGTGCCCATCAGAGCCTATTGAAGACGACGTTTCTCTATGTTTCTTTTCGGTGGATTTGAGTCGTAGGAAAGCCGTACTATTAAGAGGGGTCCGCTTTGGAAAGGTTAGGGTGGAATCATCACGTACACATCTATTCATTTGCACCACATTTCCTTTGCTTCTTTGAAGCACCAGTTGTTCCCCTTGTCGCTGCGAAGATGAAGGCATCCTAGTGCTACTGGTATGTGGCGTGCGGTAGTACTACTCAAGGGAGCAGTAGTACCGCAGCTGGCCACGGTAGTACCGCCGTGAGGTAGCGGTAGTACCGCAAGTGCGGTAGTGCCACTCCTAGCATGTGGTAGTACTGTGGCCTCTGGCCCAGTACCATGGCATGAGCGGATGTAGGGGCGGAAGTAATTTTTACTTCCGCACCCTACACGGTAGTACCACTCCTTGTGAGCTGTAGTACCGTGCCGGATTTTTGCACTGACCAAAACTCAGCGGAAGTAGCCACGGATGTAATTTTATTAGTCCGTGCCTTCCCATCCCAGGATGTGCTCTGCCTTGCGGTAGTACCGCTCCGGAGGTTCTACCGCTCGTTGCCTTGTGCAACAGAGCCTCACCTGGCTCCTGCCACGCGGGCGGTAGTACCGCACCTCCCAGCGGTAGTACAGTATGCCAGTGTGGTAGTACCACTTGGAGATGCAGTAGTACCGCATGTCGCGGGCTGAGTAGGTGGCTAACGGTTGGATTTGTCCTCTCACTATATAAGCGGGGTCTTCTTCCCCAAGTCGACTACCTCTTCCCTCCCCAAGCTCCATTGTTGCTCAAAGCTCCATTCTCGCCCGATCTCTCTCCCTAGCCAATCAAACTTGTTGATTTTCTAGGGATTGGTTGAGAAGGCCCCTATCTACACTTCCACCAAGAGAAATTTGATTCCCCCCACTAATCCCTTGCAGATATTGTTACTCTTTGGTGTCTGAGCTTGCTAGACGGTTGAAGTCACCACAGAGCCATATTCCATTGTGGTGAAGCTTCGTGGTGTCGTTGGGAGCCTCCAATTAAGTTGTGGGGATTGCCCCAACCTTGTTTGTAAAGGTTCGATCACCGCCTCCAAGGGCACCAATAGTGGAATCACGGCTTCTCGCATTGTGTGAGGGCGTGAGGAGAATACGGTGGCCCTAGTGGCTTCTTGGGGAGCATTGTGCCTCCACAACGCTCCAACGGAGACGTACTTCCCCTCAAAGGGAAGGAACTTCGGTAACACATCCTCGTATCCTCCGGCTCCACTCTTGGTTATCTCTTACCTTTAGTTGTGCAAGTTTATATTGTGTTGTATCTCTTGCTTGCTTGTGTGCTTGTGTGCTTGTTGTTGTTGCATCATATACGTTGCTCACCTAGTTGCATATCTAGACAACCTACTTTTATGCAAAGTTTAAATTGGTAAAGAAAAGGTAAAAATTGTTAGTTGCCTATTCACCCCCCCCCTCTAATCAACTATATCAATCCTTTCAGCTACAAATTGATCCCCTATACTTGTGGGTCATCACCGTTGTCCAGTGATCTAGTCCTAGATCACTATTGTACCCCCTCGCCAAACTCATGGCAAGGTACACAATAGATTTGGTACACAACATGGCATACTTTATAGAACCTATGGCTGAGGCATAGGGAATGACTTTCGTTCTCTCTTTTATCTTTTGTCGTGGTCGGGTTTTGAGTCTTTACTCAACTTCACACCTTACAATACAGGCAAGAACTCCTTCTTTGCCTGATCCATTTTGATCTCCTTCAAAATCTTGTCAAGGTATATACTCATTGAAAGTCTTATCAAGCGTCTTGTTCTATCTCTATAGATCTTGATGCCCAATATGTAGAAGCTTCACCGTGGTCTTTCATTGAAAAAATCTTATTCAAGTATCCTTTTATGCTATCCAGAAATTATATATCATTCCCGATCAACAATATGTCATCCACATATAATATCAGAAATGCTATGGAGCTCCCACCCACTTTCTTGTAAATACAGACTTCACCATAAGTCTGTATAAAACCATATGCTTTGATCACCTTATCAAAGCGTATATTCCAACTCTGAGATGCTTGCACCAGTCCATAGATGGATGCCTGGAGTTTGCACACTTTTTTAGCACCTTTAGAATCGACAAAAACTTTTGGTTGTATCATATACAACTGTTCTTCAAGAAATCCATTAAGGAATGCAGATCTTATATCCATTTGCCAGACTTCATAAAATGTGGCAATTGCTAACATGATTCGGACAGACTTAAGCATCGCTACGAGTGAGAAAATCTCATCGTAGTCAACACCTTGAACTTGTTGGAAAAAAATTGCGACAAGTCGAGCTTTGTAGATAGTAACACTACCATTAGTGTTCGTCTTCCTCTTGAAGATCCATTTATTCTTAATGGCTTGCCGATCATCGGGCAAATCCACCAAAGTCCACACTTTGTTCTCATACATGGATCCTATCTCAGATTTCATGGCCTCAAGCCATCTGTCAAAATCTGGGCTCATTATAGCTTCTTCATAGTTCGTAGGTTCGTCATGGTCTAGTAACATGACTTCCAGAATAGGGTTACCGTACCACTCTGGTGCGGAACGTGCTCTGGTTGACCTACGAGGTTCAGTAGTAACTTGATCTGAAGTTTCATTATCATTATCATTAGCTTCCTCTCTAGTTGGTGTAGGCATCATGGGAACGGATTTTTGTGATGAGCTACTTTCCAATTCGAGAGAAGGTACAGTTACCTCATCAAGTTCTACTTTCCTCCCACTCACTTCTTTCGAGAGAAACTCCTTCTCTAGAAAGGATCCATTCTTAGCAACAAAGATCTTGCCTTCGGATCTGTGGTAGAACGTGTACCCAACAGTTTCTTTTGGGTATCCTATGAAGACACACTTCTCCGATTTGGGTTTGAGCTTATCAGGCTGAAGCTTCACTGGTACAGCGACGTGTTATACAAACGGTTTTTAACCCCTTTCCACGACGGCGTTTGGAACCATCACCAAGTGAGTGTGGGCGATAGGGGGGTCCTTCCCACACGACCCAGAAACCGTCAGGAATAGGCCCTCCTGGCACACAGGCTCGGGCAAAATGAGCTCGTGTGCGATCTGGCGGGGCATCGAAACCCAATTGTTTATGTTCATATGTACATCCCACATGGTGAATCCCAGAAAACCATTTCCGTTCGTATGTATATCACACACAGTTTTTTGTGTGGAAATGTTTGTGCAAGGTGGCCTAACGCAAACAGTTCTCTGCCGGAAGCCGTGTGTGATTGTTAGTTGATCAAACACGCCTACTTTCTAGAAACCGTGCGGGTTGTTTGAGTTCATCGCCCACGGTGTTGTCTGAGTAACCGTCTGCAATAGAAAACCCCAATAAGCAGGGTAATTAGCCTATTATTGATAATCCATGTACTAATCAAATTGATATTTCTTATAAAACACACGGATATTTCATATCCATTATAACAAGAACCAGGATTTCATAACGAATTACACGGATAGCTTGATGCCTTGATTACGCCATTACACAACAGCACCAAGTTTCACATGCAACATCAAAAACCTTGCATCATACACGGTAAATAGATAGATGAATCTCATCTGGGAAACTGCAAAAGCGGAAGGCAAATATTGAGCCTTCAGTGATGTTGAATGTCCTTGCAACTTTAGGCCAGTGGCTATGGATAATTGCCCGCCCAACCTTTGTCCTCTTTAGCAAGACTTCAATATTGCACCATGGGTGTTGAATGAATACCTTCCTCGCATCTTGACCATGCAGGTGGTTTGAGAGGTAATCATCGGTGAACTGCTTTGAAAAGTACTGGAAAAAAAAGATATGCATAAATCGTTGTTATAAATTTTGAAATGGCGCAAGGGGTAAAAACAAAGTAAAAGAGTTAGTACCATCCTATAGTTGACTGATGTCTTCTTCATTGTGCAAACAAAGATCTTGCTGTTATTCGTCGCAAGTTCATCCTAACAATCTTTCTGAGTTTCTTGACATGACTGATATTCATGGACATCTCATTTCCCCATATGCAAAATGGGTCGAACAGTGGGTCTAAGCCTCTGACAGTAGGACCTACATGTGCAAGACCAAACTGAAAAAAACCTAAATATTAGAATGATTCCTGCAACGGCACAATAATGTGCTATTAGCCAAAGGACCATGCTTGAACAAACCTCGATGGTAAACCGCAGTGTCTCCCATTGTTTCCCTGCAACACACATAAGGAAGATCTTGATTAGGTTAACTGAGAGTTGCCATACTATCAGTAGAATATGTATTGAGTACAGCCAAATTCGATTTATTTCACATGCATAACAATACAAAATTGTACCCACAACAAATGAAAATCAAATTGCAGAACTGAACCAAACAGTTAAATGGACAGCAGACCAAATGAACCAAAATAGTTAACTGAGCACAACATTGCAGAACAGAAACATGTACTAGAAGATAAGGCAGTTAACAAAACAAAGAATGCTTGAGAACAGTACTACGAAATGTCGCAATTGTTGAACCAAACTGTTAACTGAACATTACATTTCAGAGGACCAAAGTATTAACTGAACATTACATTTCAGAGGACAAAACTGCTAACTGAACATCAGATTGCATATTAACATTACAAAGGACAAATCACTAGAAGGCACTAGCGGTGGCCTCGAGAAAACAACACAAACCGTATTTTAAAGTAGACAACCGCGTGGCGGTGTCGACGGTGGCCTTGAAGACGAGGTGATCCTCCAAGATTGGCGGTCGGCATGCATGGAAGCCATAGCGACCTCGTGCGCGCGTGCGGCCGAATTGTACTGAGCTCCACATTATACTACGTGCAAAATGGTTGTGGGCGGCGCTTAATTGGAAGAGGGGGACAGTGATTTCGACGGAAGGTGTACCGCCGTCGGTCGGGGCATCTGGGACGGGAAAGGAGGAGGATGGTGTGGGTGGGGTGTGGATTACCTGACCATATTAACGAGGCCGCGCAGCAAGAAGAAGGGTTGGCGGCGAGGAGGCGGCGCTGCAAGAAGAAGGGTCGCCGGCGAGGAGGCGACGCTGCAAGAAGAAGGGTAGCCGGCGAGGAGGGGGCGCTACAAGAAGAAGGGTCGCCGGCGAGGAGGCTGAGCTGCCAGTAAGCAACAGTGAAGGTTTGAACTTGGAAAGCAAAGAGGAACAGTGGAAATGCAACTTTTGGTGGGAGGGAGGGGCCGGGGAGATAGATATTTCTGCGGTGGCAAAAAAAATTCGCTCGGTGCCTCGAGAAACTGGCGCGCAAGTGTGGTTCAAGCGGGGACGGTGGATTGTAGACGACAAATCTTCCTGCGTAAGCCAGACAAGACGGTGCGCCAAGATATTTTATATCGCATCCCACACGATTCTTTCTAGTAAACTGTTTGTGGTATACCTGATTTTTTCATTATGTTTTGAAAGACAAAATGGTGTTACGGAGGGAAAGGATGGTGTTTGAATTGCTAGTACATTTACGTACAGTGAACATGCAACTAGTACATGAGTGTCATGTTTAAATATGGAATTATTCCAGGTTCGTTTGGCATTTTTATGATTAATTGAGTTTCTCGGCATTTAATGTGCGTAATTCAAATTTGAACTACAAGCACATGCTCCATTGCACCAAAGTTTGTTGAAAAATCACGTGTGTGTCTTTGGGTGAATTAATAGGTCCCATGCAAGAAATGTGAATGAAATTCAAGCATCTGGGCGTCGTGGCTCGGCCAGAAAGATTGAGAAACTTGGTTTTTTAATTCATGTAAATCCAAAACATGCCTGAAAATAATGAAACTTGGCATGGTGTCATGACATGGCACCAACACGCCGCGGTAATTTTATTGGCCGAATTGGGATAGGCTTTGGTATAAGCTTTTTGCAAACTGGAGCTTCTCTCAAGAAGGCTTGTGGTTCCGAGAGGGAACGTGTCACCTCCGTGTGCGAAACGACATACATACACTGCCTTCTCCCGCCTTAATTTTTTTACACAGGCAGACTAGACCAAATAGAAGTATCGTGCTAAATTTTGGAATTATTCCGGGTTCGTTTGGCCTTTTTTATACATTAATTGAATTTCTAGGCATTTATTGTGCACAATTCAAATTTTAACTACAAGCACATGCTCCAGTGCACCAAAGTTGGTTGAAAAATCACATGTGTGTCTGAGGGAGTCCTGGACTAGGGGGTGTCCGGATAGCCGAACTATCATCTTTGGCCGGACTCCTAGATTATGAAGATACAAGATTGAAGACTTCGTCCCGTGTCCGGATGGGACTTTCCTTGGCGTGGAAGGCAAGCTTGGCGATACGGATATGTAGATCTCCTACCATTGTAACCGACTGGTAACCCTAACCCTATCCGGTGTCTATATAAACCGGAGGGTTTTAGTCCGTGGGATCGAACAACAATCATACCATAGGCTAGCTTCTAGGGTTTAGCCTCTACGATCTCGTGGTGGATCTACTCTTCTACTACCCATATCATCAATATTAATCAAGCGGGAGTAGGGTATTACCTCCATCGAGAGGGCCCGAACCTGGGTAAAAACATCGTGTCCCTTGTCTCCTGTTACCATCCACCTAGACGCACGATTCGGGACCCCCTACCGAGATCCGCCGGTTTTGACACCGACATTGGTGCTTTCATTGGGAGTTCCTCCGTCGTCACCTATAGGCCCGATGGCTCCTTCGATCATCAACAACGACGCAGTCCAGGTGAGACTTTTCTCCCGGACAGATCTTCAGATTTGGCGGCTTTGCTGCGGGCAATTCACTTGGCCATCTGGAGCAGATCGAAAGCTACGCCCCTGGCCATCAGGTCAGATTTGGGAGTTTGAACTACACGGCCGACATCCGCGAGGACTTGATCTTGGACGGATTCGAGCCACAGCCAGATGGGCACGATCTAGCTCTGCCGCCGAACAGTGTCCTGGAGGCCGCACCAGCGTCCGCTCCGACCCTTAGCTCGGAGCCGACTCCCCCGATCGAGGACGAGTGGTTGGACACCGCCTCGGGCTACGATCTCAACGGCGATTGAGCCGAACTCCATCCCTGTCGCTGCGAAGACCGTGATTTCAAAGGCGCGGACTCCTCTCCGGACTCCGAACCCTCCATACCGCCAATCGAATACGATTGGGCACGATCATGGAATTCACCGCGGACATCTTTCAAAGACTCAACCTTTGGCGATATCTTGAATTCACTAAAGTCTCCCTCTTTATCAGAGAGCCTGGCGGACTACGATCGGAAGGTTGGGATGCGGACGACGAAGAAATTCAACACCCACCCACCACCCACTTTGTAGCCACCGCCGATGATTTAACCGACATGCACGACTTGACCAAGACATCGACGGTATGGACGACGATGTCGGAGGCGACCAAGACCCAGCGCCTACATGGCACTTTGGAAGGCCACCTCGTCATATGACATATACATGGTGGACATCCCAAAAGATGGGAATGGCGATGGAACGGGCGGAGGATGACCCTCCAAGAAACAGCCCAAGCGTCGGCGTCAGCAGCGCCGCTCTAAATCCCGCCACAGCAAAAACGGTGATTTCGGCACGGGAGATAATAACACCCTGGACAGTGCCGAAGACAACCCCCTCCAGCAGGATTCAGCGCAGGAGGAGGGAGAAGCAAGTCCGCATGACAGTGCGGCAGAAAGAGAGGTAGAGGACGATAATTATGCGCCCCCCTCCGAAGACGAGGCAAGCCTCGACGACGACGAATTTGTCGTGCCTGAGGATTCCGCCGAACAGGAGCGTTTCAAACCCGTAAACATCGAATCATACGATGGCACAACAGATCCTGCGGTTTGGATCGAGGACTACCTCCTCCATATTCACATGGCCCGCGGCGATGATCTACACGCCATCAAATACCTCCCACTCAAGCTTAAAGGACCAGCTCGGCACTGGCTCAACAGCTTGCCATCAGAATCAATTGGTTGTTGGGAGGACCTGGAAGCCGCATTCCTTGATAACTTCCAGGGCACATATGTGCGACCACCAGATGCCGATGACCTTAGCCATATAATTCAGCAGCCAGAAGAATCGGCCAGACAATTCTGGACGCGGTTCCTAACAAAGAAAAATCAGATTGTAGACTATCCGGATGCAGAGGCGCTAGCAGCCTTCAAACACAACATCCGCGACGAGTGGCTAGCCCGGCACCTAGGACAGGAAAAGCCGAAATTCATGGCAGCCCTCACCACACTCATGACCCGCTTTTGCGTGGGAGAGGACAGGTGGCTAGCTCGAAGCAACAACCTGGCCAAACACCCTGGTAGTTCGGATACCAAGGACAGCAATGGCAGGTCGCGTCACAACAAGAACAAGCGCCGCATTAACGGCGATAATGCTGAAGATACGGCAGTCAATGCCGGATTCAGAGGCTCTAAACCCGGTCGTGGAAGAAGCCATTCAAAAGAAATACCCGTGGCCCGTCCAACTTGGACCGAATACTCGATCGCTTGTGCCATATACATGGCACCCCCGAAAAACCAGCCAACCACACCAACAGGGATTGTTGGGTGTTCAAGCAAGCAGGCAAGTTAAGTGCTGAACTCAATGACAAGGGGCTGCATAGCGACGACGAGGAAGAGCCCCGGCCGCCGAACAATAAAGGATGAAGGGCTTTCCCACACAAGTGCGGACGGTGAACATGATATACGCAACCCACATACCCAAAAGGGAGCGGAAGCGTGCACTAAGGGACGTATATGCGATGGAGCGGTCGCCCAAGTTCAACCCATGTTCCTCCTGCCCGATCACATTCAATCAAGGGACCACCCCACTAGCATCCGTCCACGGCGGTTTCGCCGCATTGGTTCTTGACCCAATTATCGATGGATTTCACCTCACTAGAGTCACGATGGACGGTGGTAGCAGCTGAACCTGCTTTATCAGGATACAAGGCGCCAAAATGGGCATAGACCCCTCAAGGATTAAACCCACAAAGACGAACTTTAAAGGCGTCATACCGGGTGTAGAGGCCAATTATGCAGGCTCGGTTACACTCGAAGTGGTCTTCGGATCCCGGATAACTTCCGAAATGAATAGTTAATCTTGACATAGTCCCGTTCGCGGCGGCTATCACGCCTTTGCCGGACGAACCGCATTCGCCAAAATTCAGTGCGGTGCCGCACCACGCATACCTCAAGCTCAAGATGCGGGCCCTCGAGGAGTAATCACGGTCAATGGAAACACGAACGCTCTCTCCGAACGGAGGAGCACACGGCGGCCTCGCGGGCGGAGGTGCAAAGAAGCCTCTCACAGCAATTCTCGAGTCCGGCCATTAAGCGTCCGGACAACATCAAACGCGCCGAGTAACCTACAACAAGACCGCCTGGCACGATCCGGAAACGCACGCGTAGCAATCCGCCCCAACCCGGCCCTCGCGAAATTGCGAAGCGATTACTCTGGCGTACATAACTACGCTCTGGAGATACCATGGGCATAAGGGGAGGGGCACGACCACGGCACGCCCAGAACGCGGCTCAACCGCACCAGGGGCTCCCGATTGTGTCATTCTTTTTCTTTTTTCTGTTTTCTTACTTTCAGGACTCCATTTTCCAGAAGTCCTGTCCGGCACTAGAATTGCGGAACTCACGATGCAACAGCCAGGGAAGTAGAAAGCTACGTTGAGCGTCCAGGTGGTCTCTATTACGAGCACTATACCTGTTTTACATACCATCCCGCAGCTTACCCCTGGAGGGGGACATGTTAAATAGTCCCATCCCTTGCTTATCGCACTATTTTATCGTTCTGCTTTCATTGTAGTGCCTTTTTGAATAAACAATACATAGCTTTTGCCTATTATTGCACTCCTTTCTTTATCTATATATATGTTCATTTCATGACATGTTGCACCCGTACACTTTGGTACGGCCAATACACCAGGGGCTTAAGTACCCCAAAATTATGGTGTGATAAGTCCGAACACTTTCACAAGTGCGGCACCCCGAACTTATAGCATTATATGCATCGGCTCCGAATCATGTCTTGGGTCAATAGTTGGGTTTGCCCGGCTCCTATATTTTGGTACCTTACGTTCCGTTATATCGGCTAAGGTAGCACTGGGAGAACCACTGCGATTGTGCCCCGGTTGAGCTGGGTTGAGCACCTCAGTGGAGAAAGCTAAAACTGACCGTCATGATAGGGCAAGAGCCAGTCGCTGTTCGAGAGGTTTTTTCGGGTCCCTAAAGACTTATGCCGCTTAGAGCGAGGAACCGGCATTGTCCGGCCAAGGCGTGGATAGCGCCTCGAACTCGGTCTTCCGAATACCAGGGGCTTCGCCGAAATTTAAAATTATAGAATTCTATGGCTAAGTGAGAGTGTTCAAGCACTATAAGTCCGGTTGCCTTGTTCGCTATGCGTTGAGCGCCTCCTCAATGGACCCAAGAATGGGAACAAGAGCGCTCAAGTTTATCCCGAACACCCCAAAGCACTCGTGGCATGGGGGTTGAAGCCAACGACTTGCCATCTCTCAAATTTGAAAACGGCCGCCTGAAGGTAATATTTTAAATTAACAAGCGTTGCTTAGTGCATATGAACAAGTTTTCAGCGACAGGATAACAAATGCGAGTCTATTCAAAAATTACATCTTTGGAGCACTCATCCGCTTATCTGGCGGGCACCCTTCAGACGCCCTCATAGTACATTTCGGGCTTGCGATGATCCTTGCCCTTCGGTGGCCCGTCCGTCACAAGCTTCTCCGCATCCAGCTTGCCCCAGTGCACTTTAGCACAGGCAAGGGCCCGACGGGCACCTTCAATACAGAAGGAGCACTTGATGACTTCAATCCATGGACACGCGTCCACCAGCTGCTCCACTAACCCGAAGTAGCTCCCAGGCATGGCTTCCAAAGGCCACAACCGAACTATGAGGCCCTTCATGGCCTGTTCGGCGACCTTGTGGAGCTCGACCAGCTTCACTGGTCGCTTCAGGGCACCGGACGCTCGGCCTCAAAGATAATCGAGACCAGAACACCTTCTCCGTCGAGCTCCCCTCCTTGGCGCGGTAGAACGCAGCGACATCGAGACACTACTGGGGCAGATCTATGAATGCTCCTGGAGAGCTCCGAATCCGGGTAAGTAATAGGTAATTCACTTTCACGTGCTTGCTTTGCATAAAGAATGCCTTACCCGCCGCTATCTTCTTTAATGATTGAATTTCTTGGAGGGCTTTTTGGGCTTCGGCCTTAGCGGCTTTGGCACTCTCAAGAGTCGAGGCGAGCTCGGACTCTCAAGTCTTCGAGTCACGCTCCAAACTCTCGTGTTTTTCCATAAGAGCCTGGAGCTCTTGCCGCACCTCTGCCACCCGCTCCTCCTGCTTCTCTCGCTCGGTGCGCTCCGCGGCCGCTTTGTTTTCGGCCGCGGACACCGCCTCCTTCAGGGTCGCCACCTCGCTCGTGGCCCCTGCAGCACCCATGTTATTCCTGTTATCTTTTGCAACCAAATCCTTTCTATAAGGTATTTCTTTAATAAGGTATTACTTACCTTCCTTGTCCTCGAGCTGCTTCTTGGCAAGGCCGAGCTCGTTCTCGGACCGCTCGAGGCTCTGCTTCAATGCATTGACCTCCGCAGTCAGTGCGGCAGAGGTCAACAGCGCAGCCTGCATTCCCATATTGACATACTTATGTTAGACTCATGTGTATATCTTTTTAGATCCTTAGTCCGGCTTTTCTTTCTCAACACCGAACTAAGCATCGAGAACTCTTGTCTATGTGGTAATATTTTTACATATTCTAAACTTACCTCAAAGCCTGTTAGAAGGCTGATGCAGGCTACCAGCCCGCTCTTGGCGGATCGAACTTCTGGATCACCACACTCCTTGATGCGGTGCTCCTCCTCGATGGAGGCGCTGTTAAGCGCCTCCAGTAAGCTATCCGGTGCCTCCGGTTGGACGGAGGACACCGGCGTCTTACCCTTCCTACGAAGGGACCGCTTGCCGGACTTCGGAACCGCTGAAGGTTCTGGTATGGAGTCCGGACAAGGGTCGGGCTTAGAGCCCCTGGGGGTCTCGCTCCCCTCGTGCCTGGAGTCCGAGAGGCTGCCTTGCGGCGCCTACTGCGCCACCTCCTCTTGACCAGGCCCCCCTTGGGGCCCCACCTCAGTGTCGTCCGCAGCGTGAGGTGAGGAGGCAGCCGGAAGTGAAGTACTCTCCATTTCCGACGAACTCAGGGACCCGCTCGACGAAGCGGCGAACTCGTCCTTGGGCGGGCTGCATGATTGTTCGGCATTAGAGAACACTATGCAATGAAAAAAGCCATGGGTACCCGGACACTTACGATCTCGCCAGGTGCTTGGCCCTTGTTGGCCACTCCTCCTCGTTGTTGTCGGCGTTGGTGGAGAAGTCCGGAGGAAGGGTCCTTCCCTTCTTGGACCCTCCGGCCTCCCCAGTTGAGGCGGCCTACCTTTTCTTCTCTCCCCCCGCTGGGAGAGAGGCTTCTTTTTCCTCCTCCTCTTCCTCAGAGGAGGATTCCTCCTCAGGGTTGTCGGGCGATGAGTCCGACAGCCCCTGGCATTGGGAGCTCCTTTGAGTTCCCGTGGCCTCCTTCTTGGCCTTCTTCTCCGGCACCACATGGGTGCGGAGCCAGCTCCGTCAATCAAGGCGTCCGGCTGGTCTTCGACAAAGGGTCAGACGGTTAATCTGTCCGGATGTCTTCAGCCAGTCTGTCAAAGGTTAGGAAGTTTTAGATCCCACATAGAGTCAATCTATGAAAAACAAGAGTCCCATAAAGGGTAAAATAACTTACCTCACCGGCTTGACGGCTGCGAGCTGAATCCGCGATCTTCGGTGGCGGATATGGGAGCCTCGGCACTTTGAACAACACCTTCGGGCATCTTTATGCGTAGTGTCGAAGAGCCTTTTCAGAGTTGGGTGTTGTGCCGGATCGAACTCCCACAATTTGAAGGCCCGTTGTTGGCATGGGAGAATCCGGCGGATGAGCATCACCTGGATTACGTTGACAAGCCTGAGATTCTTGTCCACTAGGTTTCGGACACAGGTTTGGAGTCCGGATAGCTCGTCTGAATTCCCCCACGTCAGTCCCGTCTCTTTCCATGATGAGAGCCGTGTGGGGAAGCCAGATCGGAATTCGGGGGCCGCCGCCCATTGAGAGTCGCGTGGCTCGGTGATGTAGAACCACCCGATTGCCACCCCTTTATGGTCTCCACAAAGGCCCTCGAGCCATAGGACTTTGGCCATCTTGCCAACCAAGGCGCCTCCGCACTCCGCTTGGCGGCCGCCCACTACCTTCGGCTTGACATTGAAGATCTTCAGCCATAAGCCGAAGTGGAGCTGGATGCAGAGGAAGGCCTCGCACACGATGATAAACGCCGAGATGTTGAGGATGAAATTAGGGGCCAGATCGTGGAAGTCCAGGCCGTAGTAGAACATGAGCCCCCGGACAAATGGGTGAAGTGGAAAACCTAGTCCGCGGAGGAAGTGGGGGAGAAACACCACCCTCTCATGGGGCACAGGGGTTGGAATGAGCTGCACCGCGTCGGGCAGCCGGTGGCGATGTTGCTTGGACAAGTATCCGCCTCCGCAGCTGATGTGCCCCTCCGTGACGGAGGAGTTCATCCACCGCCTCCCGCTCCGGACATAGTTGGAGAAGGTTGAGGTGGGATGTGCGGACTTGGGCGCTGGAGCTCGAGTCTTGGCGAAATGGATGAGCAAAGGAGGAAGAAGGCGTGGGTGAAAAGGTGGATCCTTATCCTTATATGGACGGACGAAGCTATGCGTCCCCGCCATGACTGGTAAAACTCGCTTATCTCCCAAGCGTCGTAATCAATGGCGCGGATGGGTTACCCACGTCCGTATTGATGGGAATCCCGGAATAAGGGGGCACGATCTCCGCTTTGATAAGACATGCCAAGGAAACCGCCTCGCTAAACGCGCTGAGGTGGGATAGTAAAAAATGATTCGAATAAAGTCCTGGCCGTTGTGTGACGTCACGCCGCGGAATACGTCAGCAGATCTGTGCAAAAATTATTCTCTCTACGGTGGTATGTGGAACTTGTTTTGCAGAGCCAGACACTATCCTTGTGTTCCAAACCTTCTATGAAGTATTCGGAGGAGTAACCCGCCTTGCAATGCCGAAGACAATATGCATGTCGGACTTGTCATCATTGAAGCCTGGTTCAGGGGCTACTGAGGGAGTCCTGGACTAGGGGGTGTCCGGATAGCCGAACTATCATCTTTGGCCGGACTCCTAGACTATGAAGATACAAGATTGAAGACTTCGTCCCGTGTCCGGATGGGACTTTCCTTGGCGTGGAAGGCAAGCTTGGCGTCTGGATATGTAGATCTCCTACCATTGTAACCGACTACGTGTAACCCTAACCCTATCCGTGTCTATATAAACCGGAGGGTTTTAGTCCGTAGAGACGAACAACAATCATACCATAGGCTAGCTTCTAGGGTTTAGCCTCTCTAATCTCGTGGTAGATCTACTCTTGTACTACCCATATCATCAATATTAATCAAGCAGGAGTAGGGTATTACCTCCATCGAGAGGGCCCGAACCTGGGTAAAAACATCGTGTCCCTTGTCTCCTGTTACCATCCGCCTAGACGCACAGTTCGGGACCCCCTACCCGAGATCCGCCGGTTTTGACACCGACAGTGTCCTTGGGTGAATTTCTAGGTCCCATGCAAGAAATGGGAATGAAATTCAAACATCTGGGCGTCGTGGCTCGGTCGGAAAGATTGAGAAACTTGGTTTTTTAATTCATGTAAATCCATAACACGCCTGAAAATCATGAAACTTGGCATGGTGTCATGACATGGCACCAACATGCTGCGGCAAATTTTTTGGACAAATTGGGACAAGCTTTGGTATAAGCTTCTTGCAAACCGGAGCTTCTCTCAAGAAGGCTTGTGGTTCCGAGAGGGAACGTTTCACCTCCGTGTGCGAAACGACATACGTACACTGCCTTCTCCTGCCTTTATTTTTTTTTACCTCCGTGTGCGAAACGACATACGTACACTGCCTTCTCATGCCTTTATTTTTTTTTAAAAGGCATATTAGACCAAATAGAAGTATCGTGCTAAATTTGGAATTATTTCGGATTTGTTTGGACTTTTTTATACATTAATTGAATTTCTGGGCATTTAATGTGCATAATTCAAATTTGAACTACAAGCACATGCTCGAGTGCACCAAAGTTGGTTGAAAAATCACATGTGTGTCCTTGGGTGAATTTCTAGGTCCCATGCAAGAAAAGGGAATGAATTTCAAATATCTGGGCGTCGTGGCTCGGCCGGAAATATTGAGAAACTTAGTTTTTTAATTCATGTAAATCCAAAACACGCCTGAAAATAATGAAACTTGGCATGGTGTCATGACATGGCACCAACATGTTGCGGTAATTTTTTTGGCCGAATTGGGACAAGATTTGGTATACATTTCTCGCAAATCGGAGCTTCTCTCAAGAAGGCTCGTGGTTCCAAGAGGGAACGTGTCACCTCTGTGTGCGAAACGACATACGTACACTGCCTTCTCCCGCCACGACAAAAAAAAAGACACATCCGTGACATTTTGGGCCGAACGAAAAAAAATTATGTCATACATATGACACTTCTATGACGATAATTGTGACAAAACCCGGTATCATCATAGATGTGGTGGGCTCCTACTTCAATGACAAAAAATCATGACAGAAAATGGGCTTTTCGTCCTGGGCGGGCCGGAGACGCAGCTGCATGACATTCTTTGGGCCGTCCATGACGGAAAAAACCGTGGTAGAAGCGAGGGGGAGGAAAATTTCGGGGAGTTGCCGGTTACGGTGGGAGGTCGGGGGCCGAGCGATGCGCATTTCTCTCGTACTGCGTCTGGCGTGTGTGCGGCGTTGGCTCTAATCGAACCCGGCGAGGCGTTGGGTTCTAATCAACCAGCGATTGCTGCGAACTCTGGCGTTATCGAACCCGAGCGATCGATCGATGGCTGTTAAGCGAACCGATGGAGTGATTCGCCGCTCGCTGCTAAGCGAAGCCAATCGATCTGCCTCACGGGATGAAGAGTGGCGTTGCGGGGTTTGGATGAGCGAGGAGCGGTGGCGTTGCCTCTGGATGAACAGGACCCGTGGTGTGGAGGGCTGGATGAGCGATGAAGACGGTGGAGGGGTGGCCCTGGAGGGGTGGTTGAACAGGACCCCGTGGTGTGGAGGGCTGGATAAATAGTAGACGGTGGAGGGGTGCCCGTGGAGGGGTGGTTGAACAGTAGCCGGTGGAGAAGCGCGTGGTGGAGGCTGGATGAACAGGAGCCCGTGGAGGCTGTAGGAGGTCGACGGTAGCTCGTGGAGGCTCGAGGAGGTCGACGGTGGAGATGAACAGTATCCCGTGGAGTCCTGTTTTGCGGTACGCCACACCCCTCCCGATGAAAAGGACCCTCGTTTCGACCGTAGGAGGTCCGTTTGTCCGTTTTGTGATACGCCACACCCCTCCCGATCAACAGGACCCCCGTTTCGACCGTAGGAGGTCCGTTTCCTCCGTTTTGCGGTACGCCACACCCCTCCCGATCAACAGGACCCCCGTTTCAACCGTAGGAGGTCCGTTTCCTCCGTTTTGCGGTACGCCAGACCCCTCCCAATCAACAGGACCCCGTTTCGAACGTGGCCGGTCGAACACAAGGTCATTTCCTCCGTTGTGCGGTACGCCAGGCCTCGTTTCCATCGCATGTTCCGTCCAAGCCCTCCCGATGAACACGACCACGCATTCCGTTCCGACCCAGCCGGTTGGCTCCCTATGAACACAACGATGATGTTGTTTCTCCGTTTCGATCCAGCCATGTACGTATGCGCGAGTAGGCGTTCGAGACCCTGCCCGTATGTATGTACATGGCCGTATTTTCTTTCTTGCACCCTCGCCGCTGTACGTATGTGTACATGCTACGTGCGTGACTCTACTACGACACGTGCGCGCCTCTACATCGACCAGCATATATGTACGTACATGTTCGCGATCAGAATGACAACGCTACGTACGCTTCAACCAGGTGGGTCCCGGCTGTCAGGCACTTCCTTGCCTGCGAAGATGTAGCTGGTGGGTCCCAGCGGTCGAGGTGGTGTTTGTTTTTTGCGGACGCACTTCCTTGCGTGCGAAGATGTAGCTGGTGGGTCCCGGCGATGGGGAAATGTTTTTTCACGAAATACGGTGGCCCGTCCGGTGGGTCCCTATTTGTCGGTGGAGGAAAATATATTTTGCGGCGTAATAAGGAGGCACTTCCTTGCGGCCGCCGTGGACCCAGTATCGGCCTCTCCACGCCTGATACTCTTCGATGGAATTCGGTCGTTGACCACATTGACCAAGCTGCGCCGAGAGCACCACGGCGGTGGACTGACGGCGAGGCCTAGGAAGGGGACGACGGAGCCGGGAAGACGCAGCGGTGGATGCCCACGAAGAGGAGTACGAGGGTAAGGCTGTCGCATTGAGAATAACAGGTGTGTGGGTGAGTAGAGGGATGGCACGGCCAGGTGTGGGAGTAGTAGGGGTGGTGAGGCCTCCGCCGCATCGCAGCCCGGCCACGGGAGGCAGGAGCACGAGGCACGACCGGCGCTATTTGGTTTGGTAATTTGAGCAAGAAGACCAGAGGTTGAAGAAGCACTACGGCCGTTGGATGGACATCGACGGTCCTTTGGAGCTAGAATCATGCATATTGACTAAGTTGACAAATCCCTCCGTCCCCGTCAACTTAGTAGGCCCTAAGTCTGCATGGCACTATCTTTGGGTCCCAGCTAACAGGCGGAGTATTCATTTTTTTTGTGCGTAATAAGGAGGCACTTCCTTGCGTGCGAAGATATAGCTGGTGGGTCCGAGCTATCAGCGGTGGTAACGTTTTTTTCACGAAATACAGATGCCCTTTCGGTGGGTCCCTGATGTCAGGTGGAGGAATCATTATTTTGCGCGTAATAAGGAGGCATTTCCTTGCGTGCGGCCGTGGACCTAGCTGTCGGCCTCTCCACGTATAGTCCACTTCAGATGCATGTCGGTTGTTGACCACATTGACCTGTCCGCGCCGAGAGCACCAGGGCGGTGGACGATGGCGAGGCCTAGGAAGGGAACGACACGGAGGCGAGGAAGACTTCGGCGATTGTTTCCCACGGAGGAAATGCACGACTATCTGAGGTTTCTTGATTAATCTGCCGTCGCCGGAGAATAACGGCAGTGTGGGTGAGTAGAGGGATGGCTAGGCCAGCGATGGGAATGCGGTGGGGCGGTGAGGCTGCGTGGCAGCAGAGCCGGGCGGGGAGGAGGAAGCGAGCAGTCCATGGCGCTTGTTTGAGCGGCCGAGCAGGAAGAGCAGAGATTGAAGAAGCACAGCGGCCATTCGATGGCCATCCAACGATCCTTGCTTAAATCAACCTTTTTAGGAAAGCCTCAAATATGTGGAAAACAGCATACAGCCCATCTGCCATTATTTCTAATAATTTACAGCCCATTTGCTAATTCTTAAGGTTTTTGGGGCCCATATTCTTTTGTTAGCATTACATTATATTGTGGCCACGGTTAAAAAATTATACGAAATTTTGCATATTTTGGTGCGGTCCGAACTGTTTTTAATCCCGAAATTTCCACTCACATTCAAACTGATTTTAAAAATAAATGTATATCAATATAGAATCCAACAAATTCTCCACGCATAAAAATTAATGTAATTTAAAATCTCGAAATGAAAAAAAAAGATATTTGAAACTAATTGCTGGTTTGATGTGTTTTAAAAATGTACAGCCCATTTCTCATTACTGATGGGCCATTTTCTCAGCCAGACGAATGAAAGCTCTCCTCGTCTTGAAAGATTTGCAGCCCAACAGGCCTGACAAAGCGACTTACTTGGCAAATCACAAAAAAACTGGGCTGTGGCCGTGGACCCAGCTGTCAGCCTCTCCACGTGCAGTACTCTTCCGATGGAAGCCGTTCCTTGACCACGTTGACCACGCCGCACGGAGAGCACCACGGCGGTGGACGACGGTGAGGCCTAGGAAGGGACGACGCAGGCCGGGAAGACGTGGCGGTGGAAGCCAGCGGAGAGAAGTCTGAGGTTCACCGGTTTGGGCTGTGGTGTGAGGTTGCCGTCGCGCGAGGCTGGCCGGTGGGAATAGTAGGGGGCGGTGAGGCCTCCGTGGAAGCACAGCCGGCCACGGGAGGCAGGAGCATGAGGCACGACCGGCGCTGGTTTGGGCGGCTAGAGCAAGAAGACCAGAGGTTGAAGAAGCACTACGGCCGTTGGATGGACATCGTACGGTCACTAGAGCTAGAATCGTTCATATTGACTAAGTTGACAAAGCCCTCGTCCCCGTCAACTTAGTAGGCCCTCAAGTCAGCCTCCCACCAAGGTGGGTCCCAGCTAGCAGGGGGAGTATTCACTTTTTTTGTGCGTAATAAGGAGGCACTTCCAGTGGGTCCGAGCTGACAATGGGGGGAACGTTTTTTCACGAAATCGGTGGCCCGTCGGGTGGGTCCCGTGATCGGGCAAACGTTTTTTTCACAAAATACGGTGGCCCGTCTAGTGGGTCCCCACCGCCGCTTGGAGGAATCATTATTTTCCAGCGTAATAAGGAGGCACTTACTTGCTGCGGCCGTGGACCCGGTGAGATTCTCCACGTCTGGTATACTTCCGATGGAAGTCGTTCCTTGACCACGTTGACCTCGCCCGCGTTCCGTTGCATGCATGCGTCCATGGGCATGATGTGTCCCCACCGTCGACCTCTCACGTGCGGTCATCTTCCGATGACTCGGTTGTTGACCACGTTGACCACACCGTGCGGCGCGCAATTTGGAACAACACGGAGATGGGGAAGGCAGGCGGTGGAGTCACCAGATGGAGAGGAGGGAAACTTTACTAGTTGGTCTTGGCGGCGGCACAACCTCGGTGCATACGGAGACAGGAGCAAGAACGAGAGGTTGAAGAAGGAGCACGGCTGTTGGATTAACATCCAACGGTCCAGCTGCTAGAATCATTTGTTGATTAAGTTGACAAAGTCGTGCGTACACGTCCGCTTAGTAGGCCCACAAGTCAGTCGCCAAATCTGACGGGTCCTAACTGTCAATGGGATGAATAATTTTTTTCAAACTGGTTTGGCTTTGGCGGCTCGAGGAAGAAGAGACTGAAGAAACGCAACAGACGTTGAATGTCAATCCAACTGTCAAGGTTGGCACAATCATTTTTTGACTAAGCGGACACCAAGTAGCATACTTTTATATATATATAGGAAGAAAACTGTGAGGAAAATGCGTTCGTCTACCGTCCTCCTCACAGGGAACGTTCGCCACATAAGTGACTAGCACCCTTGGTTTTCAACCGAGAGGTCTTGGGTTCGAGTCCCAGGAACTCTCAATTTTGTCCTCCTTCCTTCCTCGCAAAAAAAAAGAAAGAAAATCAAAGACTTGGGAAGGCATCTGAGAACAAGCTAGTGTACCCGTAAAGAGGCGTTGCGAGTTTTAGAAAAAAGAAAGTCGTGCTCCACATGGTGGTTCGAATCCAAACCTAGACTATGACTATATATGGTGCTATGCTACTCGCAAGTAATGAAACCGACATATCCAACGTTCGCTTCTCCTCTTCTCTACTTACTCGCCTAGCATCAAAAGCTCTGGCATGACAACCATGTCCGCTGGCTACTCGTCCACCTGCTCTTCAGCAGGCACCAACCAGATATGCGCCAAGTCGCCACCCGTACCATCGCTTGTGGGTCTCATCACACCCCCGCCGGCACGCGCACCATAGCCGATTACTCATCCCAACCCGCTGCCGTTGGTGTGGTGCCTTCTGCGAGATCACCTTGAAGTCATCCGTCGGCGTCTCAACCACAATCCGCAACCTGGCCGAGTCTTCTACAAATGCGAATCATGGGGTAATAATATGTTTAAGTGGTGTTCTGCTGCTTTCGGTTGCTGATTTTTTTAATAGTTTGGTTGATGATCTTCCAATTTGATTCGATGCGAAAAGGGAAGATTCGTGTGATTTGTATTTACGGGAAGTTCTTGATGTGGGGGAATGCAACCACGCTGATTATTTGGTTAGCCGAGGAATCCCAATACCAGCAGGTTGGGGTGTTGGACAAATGGCGGAAGGAACGGCGGAAGAGGAAGATCACGAGAAGCGAGAAGGTTAAAGATGCACGATCCCTACGATCATGGCCAAGCAACATTGTTGAACGGCCTTGACAAAGCAATGAGGAGATGAAAGAGCTTGTGAAGATAATGGGCAAAATCGATGTGCTCAGAGGATGATTGTCTCTTTATTTGCGGTGTATGTAGCACTTTCGTGATGTATTCGATTAGCTACGACATGAGCACTTTCTTTGAAACTAGTAATGAATGAAACACATGTAGCAGGCTGGGCATAGTGTTGTGAACATCTAATGATTTCTATTAACTTGAAATCAGGGTATCCTTTTGCTCATATAAATAAATAAATAGCAGAGGCCCTGTCGGGCCAGCTTTGTTCTCATTCGAAGACGTCGAGCAAATTGCAGTCCAACAGCAAACTATGTCATCAAATTCAAGTTACACAACCAAATATGAGTACAAGTAAACAACAATGTCATCATGTTTTAGTTGTCATACAATCACCAAACACAAATCAGCATACATAACAAGTGATGTTCTCACAGCAAAATACTAAACAACATGTTCATCGGGTTTCAGTTGTCATAGCAAACACAATTTCACATAGTAGATAAAAATGTCTTCGGCGAGGCAAATACGACAAAAGCAATGTAATCATCATCCGCGCGACAGCGTCAACATCTTCGCCATTTGTATCAGTCTGAATCATAATTCCCCACAGTGTCATCTTCTTCTTCGTCCTCAACGTCCTCGAACGTTGGCTTCTTCTTGATCAACTCTTGTATGTCCATAGCACGACAGGCAATCTTTTCGCCGGCGTCATTGACATGATGGTTCTCAAAGATATTAGGAACATCTGTGTTATCTTGTACATCAGGAGCAGTGTAAGCATCATCTTGTTGTGCAACTTCATTAAACGAATTCCTCTGCTCAAACCTTTGCAATACTCTCCATACATCGCTACGTGCAAATGTGTCTTCCAAGAAAAATATCTGTGTTGCTTGATTTTCCAAAATAAAAGGCTCGTTGGTGCAGTACGCCGCCTTGACATTGATGGATTTGAAATAATCATCAGCTCTGGGTTTTGCGATCACGGAAAACAGGTTATACCAACGACAAAGACAACAGTGAACCACACACCGATGATCCTCGAATCGGAGATATCTGCAAGCTGAACAATATGCATTATGTTAGCATACATTTCAGTTGTCTCTTTGTCATACGTATCCGTGCTCATGATGGCACTGTTTTGTGTCTTCCTGCCTTCGTCTCGTGCAAGGGCGTTGTAGTGCACATCTCCAACAACGCAAGATTCATAATGTCTTACCCGAGTATCAGGACCCGTTGCTAGTGAGTGAAGGGCATCATCAACTGCCTGCCCATCCTCCTGCATCTTCTTAACCTATGGTTAGAAAATAGACAAGCTGATCATCTTATGTACTCAATATATCAAAAAAACTGACAGTTCACTTCAAAAGCTTACATGGTTCTTGAACCATTTCGCAAATCCTGCCATAACCAGTTTGTCAATGTTTCTTGGATTTTGCGGCAGTAACTCCTCTTTGTATATGCTGCACAACATAGTGATCGCGTCAAACATCTAAATATATAAGAATGTGCTACAAGTTTAGTAGATTACGATGTATAAGCGGCGATCTTGCACTTACTTGATATAAGGTAGTATCTCGGGATGCTTATTCAACACATACCAAACCATTTTGTCCAAATCTTTAGGTTTGTCCTCTTGTCGACTCTTCCTCGTAACTTTCGAGCGGAATAATCGAAAACATTGAGCCTGTGATTGTCTTCACCCACCTCTTTGCTAAGCTGATCACTGTTTCAATGTATTTTGAGCGAGAATGTCAACGCTTATGTAGCAATGTAGGCCTCTGCAATGGAACCCTCGGTATAGCTCTGTGTTCCTAACATAGCCCTTGAAAGTGCCTAGCCGCCTTTCAGTAGGGTACATCCAGCCATATTGTACTGGACCTCTAAGTAGTGCCTCATCAGGTAGATGAACAGCCAAATGCACCATCACATCAAAGAAGGTTGGAGGATATATCTTCTCAAGGTCGCATAGGATAGTTGGTATCTTGTCTCTAAGACGCTCCAAAGCATCTATCCTGATATTTCTACTGCAAAGTTCCCTGAAGAATTGTCCCAACTCTGCAACTGCTCTGTATAAGTCAGGGCGGCCCAATCCTCTAAGGATAACAGGTAAAACCCTTTGAAGTAGGACGTGGCAGTCATGAGTTGTTTCAGGGTTGGAAGCAAATCCATGTGGGAATTCACACGTGACATGACCTCGCAGAATTCTTTTCTTTTTACATTGTCCAAGACGTACACAGCTGGTGCCATATCCCGTGGTTTACCTTCATCTTGCACCTGTAAATCCTTTCTGATACCCAGGTGTGTCAAATCAATCCTAGATTTTAAGGTATTTTCGTCTTGCCTTCAATGTTAAGAAGTGTGCCGATAATGCTGTCACATATATTTTTCTCGATGTGCATCACATCAAGATTATGCCGCAGATCCAAATCTTTCCAATACTCCAAGTCCCACAAAGTGGACCTGCGGGTAAACAATAATCTCTCTTCTACCGTGCCATGCTTCCTTTTCCCGCTACCATTAGCAGGATGGTTTCCTGGTGTAATATGCCTGACCTTCTCTAATTCCACTTGCAACTAATCGGCGGTGAGCCTCTTTGGCGCATCATGGTTTTCATGCTTTGCATTGAACCCATGTCTTCGGTATTTTCAAGGATGCGACTTGTCCTTGGCAAGGAAACAGTGGTGTCCAATGTAACAGATCTTGCTAAGTATTGCGATGACAATGATTCCTGTCACAATGAGCACATGCATTGTAACCTGTGTCGCTCATACGACATAGTGCCCAAAGCTGGATAATCATGGATGCACCAAATTACAACAGCACACAGAAAGAAATCAGCTGGTGGGCTGCTATATAGGTCTCGAGTGAGAACACCCTTCCATAGCTGTTGAAGTTCCTCCACAAGAGGCTCCATGAACAAATCAAAATCCTGTCCAGGAATTTTTGGACATGGATGAGCAAGGCCATCATGTAGTTTGATTCTTTGGTGCAGACATTTGGAGGCATGTTGTAAGGGATAACAAGCACTGGCCACATGCTATATGTGGCGCTCTGGTGGCCAAATGGGTTAAATCTATCTGAAGCTAAGCCAAGTCTAATGTTTCTCGGGTCAGCAGCAAACTCTTTGTGTTTATCATTGAAGCTTTTCCACTCACTACCATGAGATGGATGGCTCATTACATTCTGATCTCTGTACTCCTGGTTCCTAGAATGCCACAGTATATCCTCTCTTGTTTCAGCATCATGAAACAACCTCTGCAATCTTGGTGTAATTGGAAAATGTCTCAGAACATTATGAGGAATCCTCTTCACAGCATCGCCATCTTTCCATCTTGATGATTTGCATTTCGGGCATTCACTTAAGTTGGCATAATCCTTCCGGAACAGAACACAATTATTCTTACAAACATGGATCATATCATATCCAATTCCAATTGCACGAAGGAAATTCTTCATTTTACTGTATGTGTGTGTGGCAGCTCGACGATTGTCAGGAAAGATTTGCGGAAAGCAGCCAACATCGCATCGAATGATTTGTTGGTCATCCGCTCAGATGTCTTCACCTGAAGAAAGGTGACCATAGCTGAGAATACTGACAGCTTATTTCCTGGGGTGACAGCAACATTGCATTGTTCCAACATGCGGGCCCACCTTTTTCTTCTGCAGGTGAAAGTTCATGGAATGCACGAGCATTTTGTAGCATTGTTTCAATGTTGGTCGAACTCACTGGCTCCGCCACCACCACCTCCTCCTCCTCCTCCACCTGAGCATCAGGCAGATCAAGATGGTGATATGCTGCTTCCACGTAGTCAATAACATTGACGTTCACAGCTTCACCATGATGAACCCACCTAGTATATGTGACCGACATCCCATACAAGTGTAGATGATTTTGCACAGTTGACTGGGATCTTCTAACTGAATTCATACAACTGCTACACGGGCAGAGCACATCTAATTTCGGACCACCGTACTCAGCTCTGATAAAGTTCATGAAGTTTTCAACCCCCTCGACATATGCAGCGGAGAATCTTGAGCGAAGTTATCCAAGTCCTGTCCATCTGTAAGACATACAAATTAGTTCTTCTACTAGATATTACAGGAAAAACATATATGCTTTTTTATGAAGTCGGAAAAAAAAAATACCTAGGTCGATGTCTAAAGCTATGGCAAGATATTTGGACGAGCAGATCTAAGTAACGAAATATATGTAAAGCTAATTCAGCAAACAGATTTGAGTGCTAAATTATGGCAGGTTGTTTCAGCAGTCAATGAGGCCGAGCACATAGCCATCGAACTATCGAAGGCCATCGCAGCAACAAAGATCGAGTATAAAACGGTGTAGAGCTATTTCACCTAACAGATTGGCTACTAGACCATGGCAATCTACGTCACAATAAATATATGGCAGGATATTTTAGCAACTAATCGGCCTTGGCATGCCATCTCAGCTAAGCAGATTGAGTGCGAGCAGGGCAAGGAAGCTTCTTAAGCGAGCATATTGACGATAAACTACTTGACAAACAGTGAGATTAACAACGTCTATCGGCTAACATTCAGCGCTACACCGACATGAACGGGGCCTCGGTCTAGAATGCGCGTGCCGTGGGAGATCTTGTCGTATCGTGCGTCTCCACATGAACGTCGCCCGGTGATGGCGGCTGACCGCCGTGCGCCTCCACAAGAACGTAGCGAGAGGTGGCGGCGCGACTAGAGGACGGCAGTCTACGAGAGCGTACTGTGGAAGCGAGAGGTCGCCGTGCGTCCCCTCGATGAACCGCGGCGCCGACATATCGGCACGGCGGGGAGGGCGGCTTTGGCGGAGCGAATGGAGTGGAGGGGGGACGGGGAGGGGTTTGGGGAATATTTGGCGAAGGCGGTTGAATCAGATTTGGGGAATTTTTTGTGTGGGGGAGGATTTTCGCGGTGGTGGGCGGGTGGAGTTTTGCATTGTCGGTTTCTCCAAGTGCAGTCCCACGTGTCAGTGAAGAGGCAAGCCGAAGCGCGTTCCGTTTGCGTGAGCCATGTGCAGGACCGAACGTGTGTGGGGTGCAATGCGACCGCGACAGGAGTGCTGTGAGTGTACCGCCTTTTTTCCTTTCAAACTAATCCATGTGTCCCATAATATAAGAACGTTTTTGACACTACACTAGTATCAAAAATGTTCTTATATTATGGGACGGAGGGAGTAGGTGCTTTGCCCCCTCAAAAAAAATCGTTGCTTCGCGCGATCCATCGATACTACTACTAGTAATCCGGTAATCCCGACTAAAACGGCGCGGCCGGGTCTTTTCCCGCATGATATGCTGGGAGGTTGGCTTAGTTGGGTTTTTTAGATTTGTCTCGATTCAATAAAAAGCAGAGTTGGTGATGATGGTGTGCCTGTCATCCTGCAATATAGTTCGTCCGATCTATATCTAACGGATAGGAAGGAAACTATGACAATTTACTCGCACTCCTCTCCACATTTGCAGATAAGGCTTTCCCTCGTTCATCCTTTTCTCCCACAAGATCTTGATCTTCTGTACAACGCACGGTTCATATACACCGGCCGAGATTAATGCAAACACGGCAGATTTTCATTGCATTCCGAACTTTTATTTGACAGAAAAATAAAGGAATTGCATAGGATTTTTGGAGGATTTGAACCCTTAGGAATTTTTCCTGTGATGCTCGTTTGATTCGTAGGATTGGCATCCTTAGGTATTTTTCCATAGGATCCATTTGTACTACATTTTGGAGGAAAATTTCCATCCACTCAAACCTCTTTGTAGAATTCCTTTGTTTTTCCTGCGCTATCAAACATTCTTTGAGATCCTGTAGGATACTATGGGACATGTCATCCTATTCCAGCATTTTTCCTATTCCTTCATTTTGACAATCCTGCGAATCAAAGAGGCCCTAAACGTATTCTACGGCGGTGACCGACGTCCTCCATCTGCGATATCTATGTACGGGGGCGGGGTTCAAGACCCGTGAAGTGAAGATGCGGTCTCCAGCGAGGAAGAGTAGAACACGGGATACGGACCGGCCAGTCGGCACACCATGCCCTGCCGCCTCCCATGCCCTACTCATCCTCGGACGAGTCCCCGACCTCGGCGGTGCCGGACGTTGGACGGCGGCAAGTAGGACGTGTGGCTGACGGTGCTCCCATCGTCGGTCACCAGTGTGGCCACCGCTTGTGCGGTTGCGTCCGTGTCCGGCTACGCCGCTATTGCATCGTGAGAGGCGACTTGAGCGAGGGCGGCGACCTCGAGCTTCATCCCCGAAGACAAGCTCTCCCGCAGAGCATTCGCACTTGTGGTCATGGCGGATGTGGTGCCAGGTAGGAGGATGATGCGCTATGGTGTGGAGGTTAGCTGGGCGTTGCCGCTTTAAGTAGCGCATTCCAGTGAGGCCAAGCGTCCGGGTGCGTCATTAAGTCGCCGGAGTTGGTTCCTCGGGCACCGAGCCTCTTAACGACGACATACGAACGGACGGCATGAATGTGGGCAGCTGGCGCCGGCTGGGAATGCACCGCGCGATGGCGCGAGGGACGAGGGCTTTGGTGTGCCAGGGTAGTCAGTTGCGGTCGTGGCAACGTTGGAGATGCATTTTGCTCAAATGCGATTCCCGCATGTCATTGAAAAAGCAAGACGACCCGGCATGGTCTCAGGTCTAGAGGATGCAGTTGGCCGCGCTACACCACTCCGCGGACGCGTCGCGGTGCCCCATGCATGCTCGACGAGCCGGGTGTTGGGGTGTGTTTGGATTGTGGCCAAAGTGCACCTTACCAAAATTTTGGTCATGACCCAAAGATTGGTCTTTGTTTGGATGGTTGCCATTTCTTTGGCATGCCAATGAACTCTAGCCAACTCTAGTTCATTTTTCTTGCCAATGTCGGCCAAATCATGGGCAACCAATACCTCAACCAAAATTTTGGCTACCCAATGCTTTGATGGGGCAACCTTGGGCACAAACCAAACATACCGTTGGTCGTGCCACAGCACTAACGCCACCCTCGGCACCTGGAAACCGGCCGTGTCTAGTGACGATATGAGTGTGTAAGCTCACCGCTGATCGCCGTGTCCAGAGGCGATCTTTGGAGCTGCGCCCTGTTGTTGGCCCCAACGACCCACATGAACGGTTGTCGGTGGCGAGGAGGTCGTGGGCCAGCTCCTCCATTGGACTAGTCTGCGCTACGTCGTCCCGACGGGTGTGCCCCACATGTCGGTTTCCCTGTTTTCCCGGCCATATTCGAGTGTCAATGCTCCGCGTTGCGCATTAGGCCTTTCACTACGTAGGCCAAGTGAGACAACTTATTGTTTATTTGAGCCATTCAAGTGTAATCATGTGGCGTTTGCTTATTTCTCATTCCTCTCCAACCCTCTTCTCCATCGATCATGTCTCCCTCCAGTCGAGTCCATCCTCCCGCATGCCTCATTTGAACATTCCGCCGAGTATCATTCGCATGTACCCACCCTAGTCCTCTTTCAATAGATCTCAGGACCCGAGATGAAATCGAGAGGGAGCAGTGGTTGCACGTGATACCTAAGGCGGATTCAAAATTTTGAACCGGTGATCATAGCATCCGCAAATCATATATAAAGGGTATTCAATGTTCGTTTCGTTTTTGAACGTACAATATACTCCCTCCTATCCTTTATAGTTTACATATAAGTTTTATGTGTAGTCAAAGTATCTCTACTATGATCAAAAAGGTATCAACATTCAACAATGCCCAATCAATATTGTTAGATTAAATGACGTACTCCTAGATTTGTACTCGAGATGGTTTCCAATTTGACTATTGACAAGATTAATAGTACATGAGATGTATAATGTGAAAATTATATCATTGGAAAGTCCTTTCACATACGAAATTGACTGTATGCTTTGTGTAAGTTGCATGTCATATATTATTACTCTAACATTTGGTCAAAGTTAGCCTCGAAAAACGCATTAGACCCTGTATGCTTTGGAATGCTTTGTGTAAGTTGCATGTCATATATTATTACTCTAACATTTGTGTAAGTTGCATGTCATATATTATTACTCTAACATTGCTCAAAGTAGTATAGTGGAAGTGGATCCTCTGACGTAGGTATCCCTGCCTTACCCTCCCTTTCGCTCACTTACTGGCGGACCCCATGCTTGTTAGGCCCCACATGTCAGTTACTCAATGGGTTCAGCCACGTCAGGGGATCCTCATCCGTAGTATACTCCCTCTGTTTTTATTTACTCCGCATAAAACGGAGGGAGTGGTGGTATAATAAATGACGCGGGCGGGGGAGGGACGTCGGTTTACTATCAGCTGCGGTCCCTGGCGAGCAAAAAGCATAAGATGAAGCACGTTCCATTCGGTGAGCGGCGTGGAGGGTCCAGCGTGCGGGCTGCAACGCTAACGCGACAAGAGCGATGTATGATCAAAACCGATTGACGGTCGTCACCGGAACCACTATCCACACGGAATCTTCGCCGCTCGGCTCACGCCAGCCATCGCCCTAAAACCACACCAAATCTCCAGCCCATTCCCCACCTTCGATCCCTAGCCCGAATCAAGCGTCCCTAGTTCGGCCGGAAAGCCATAGTGCGCCGCAGAAGATCACTTACTACAAGATGCTGACGACGGAGCGCCGCGCAAAAATCGCGGCGGCGGTCGGCGCCACAGACCTCCGTTCCCAAGCTTGCGTTGTGGCGAGCCAATCCCCGAGTTCTCTGGAGCCAAGCTACGAGGAGGAGGAAGCCGATCCAATGTTCACTGCGGAGGTCGCGACGCAGAAGGCCCCCGATGGGTATGAGACGATGGGCGTCGACTTACGTCTTGCGTCCGAGTCCCCCATGGTGCAGGCGGACCAGCGGTTCAACATGGCGATACTAAAGGAGGACCGGGAGGCAGAGGCTCAACTCGACGCGGAGCACGCGCATGCCGCTGCCATTGAGGCTCTCCTGCAGGCGGAACCGGATGTCGTGGATGTGAACCGGGTGGCGGAGGCTCAACTTGAGGCGGAGCGCCAGCGGATGCTGCCGTTATCGAGGCCCTCCTGCAGCGGAACCGGACGCCCCGGACATGAACTGGGCGGCGAGGCTCGACTTCGATGCGAGCGCGCGGATGCCGCTCTCATTGGCGCCGCCCTCTGCGGCGGAACCGGACGTCTGGACTTGAACCAGGTGGCGGAGGCTCGACTCGGCGTGGAAGCGCGCGGATGCCGTTGCCATCGAGGCCCTCCTGCGGCGTAACGGACGTCCTCGACTTGAACCGGGCTGTGCTCTCGTCCGTGCAGAGCGCCCAGACGCTTCTGCTTGAACGCAGTAGCCGGAGGCCGAGGACAACCACGGTGCGGAGACACACGCCGGGCAGCGACGGTTGGTTCAGACTGGCAGCCAAAGACGACGAGGTCGTCTCTTTCCGCGAGTAGTGATAGTTTTTCTTTATGTTGTTGTTTTTATGGATCTTTTGCTGTGTAAAAACATACTATATTAGTTATGCAAGTCGCCTGACTTGGGTCAGTCTACCATTTCAGGCGGTTGGATGAATATCCTACGTCTCCTAACCCTTCTTTCCTTCTTCCTCACCTCTTCTTCTTCCCATGCAGACCACCGCATACGGGCAGACGGATACTCCCCAACATGCGGTTGGATAAACATACTCTATGAACGAAAATTATGTGGCAGCGATAGAATGGCTGAGTTTGGTTTGTTCACATTCAACAACACGTGTCAGTGAGGGTGCGTTCCCTTGGTTGGGTTTGCGGCGTGCGAGGAAGCTTGTCTGCGAGTGCGGTGCGACCATGGCGTCTTGAGGAGCGACCGTGTGAGGGTGTGGTGCGACCGCGATAGCCGTGCGCAAGTGTACCTCCTTCTCATTTTGAAAACTTTAGGCAAGCTTGGCAAAAATGTGTGGCCAAGGTAGGCAATGCAAGGCCTAGACCCAAACAGGATAAGTACGTACGTACTAGGAGTACTTCCTCCGTCTTGGTTTATTGGTCCTCATTATATTCTGTGCTAAATTTTGACTACAAATTTAACTAAAAAATGTTCATGCATGTTATAAAAAATTATATCATTGAAAACTACATTCAAATACGAATCTAATGATGCACTTTTTTTTGACATGCATTAACATTTTATAATTTAAATTTATAGTCAAAATTTGACACGGAATACAATGAGGACCAATAAACCAGGACGGAGGTAGTACTAGTGTTAAAAAAGAAAGGCGGGGTTTTCCTTCACGGGATTTAATCGATACAAATCCTCGTTTGACGTGTCAATTAATGCGTATTTTTTTCTTGAAAGACCAAAGAGCTAACCATCTCACTCCTCATCGCTTAATCATGCAGCGCCATGCAAACCAACCTTCTCACTTCCGCATGCATGCAGGGGATATTCATGTCCTTGGTTGCTAAACCCATCAATTTTGCCTCGATTAGTGTTAGTGGCCCTTTGCAAATTGTAATTTTGATATATTGGCCTTGTGTACAAAAAAATGGAGGTAGTAACTATATTTGACTTCCTTCCCCGTTGCGGTGACGTCGATGATTTTTTTTTGTGGTTTGACGAAGTGCGTTCGACGGAGAACACCATTGAGGGAGACCACGGTAAGTCGTTCGCAAGTGCCGCCTGCAAGCCGAGACAACCGCCTTATTTGCATCCAGGAAGTCCTTTACTAGTAGTAGTACTACTAGGAGTACTAATCTTGGTGAGATGGTTTCTCGAAGAAGAGCGATGGAGAAGCGGAGTCGTGAAGAGTGAAATGATGGTTGCTTCGTCCGTGCTTTGTGATTTGATGCCTCCTTTGCTTTGTGATTTGTGATAGAAGGGACAGGGGAGTAGACTCTATGCTCTATACTATACTACATGCGTCCAAGCATGGGAGAAAGAGGAGAGACGTTGCATTTTTCTATTCCTTCAATGAATCAATCAAGGAGCTTCGGTTCCATCTTTTTGGCTTTGGCAACACCGTCCACAATGGTTCCCACGATGCCAAAAGCTATTTTCACATTTGGCTACACATTGTGGATGCCCTTAACCGTACCACTTGGTTTTGCTCCTGTGTGTTATCTATACAAATCTCAATTATATTGATCTAAAAAATTATAGGATCAAGATTAGTAAAAACGAGGTGATTTTGCCGCGCGGATGGTGGAGGAGGTTTCTTATTTTTGGAGGACATTGTCCTGGCGGTTTGCTAACATGCGGTCCCACGTGTCAGTGCTTTACCAAGCCGATCCTTGTCCCACATGAGGCAGAACAACGGCAGAAGCAAAACGTGGTTAAGTTGAAGAAGATGAGGAGAAGGCGATTCAAAGAAGCAGTGAAATGATGGTTGCTTCGTCCTCCAACTTCTCTTTTAGCATTATTACTTCGTCCCTCCAACTTAAGCTGCGGAAAGGTGTAGCTTTGTGATTTGACGCCTCATTGCTCATTACTACGCCGGCGCCATGACTGGGGTGCTTCACCCGGCTGCTCTCCTTTGTATTCGATGGCACGTGGACCCGGTAGCTTGATGTCCCACATGTCGTGAAAGGGACTAGAAGATTTATGAAAGCGGCGCTCCACTCTTCTGACGGAGGAGTAGGCGACCTGACGGCCCGATGAACTGTCACTTGTCTTGTATAGTACTATAGTTTTCTTTGTTCATACGATCCATCGATACAACCCCGATTAAACAAGAAACGGCGGGATTTTTCCCGCGCGGTAGATGATACTGGCCATACATTTCAAAGGCAATTTTAATGTGTGCAAACTGAATAATTATAAGTAACAATATGATATCTAGTAAAACTAAAAACACATATGATTTATTGTGTTAGAGTGTAGTAGTAGTGTTGTATTGCATAGTTGTTAGATGTAACATGCGAGCGTGTAGAGATGTAGTTTTGGAGGGCCTCTGAGAGAGAAAAGCGTAATACGGACACCGAACTTCAGAATAAGCTGATTACGGTCACTATATACGTTTTGCGGTGATTATCCGGTCACTTGCTCATAGTTCAGCATCGGATTGCACTCTGTTGACCGGGCAAATAGTCTGCGTGGCGCCATGTTGACTAGTTAAATTAACCACGTTCCTTGTGGGTCCCACCTGTCAGTTCGCATAGGGAAAAGGTTAGATAAACACAAATTTACGCAGGCGCCACAAGGCTCCAACCCGTGCGCGGGAATCACCTGGTTGTGTATGTATGCATTAGGGCCTGATGTATGCGCATGCACGTATAGGTTGAGCACTTGAGCGTGAGAGTGTGTGTTGGTCGTGTGGTGTACTGGTGTGTGCATGCATGCGTGCGTGTGTGCGTGTGAGTGTTGCGTGTGTGCGTGGTTGCGTGTGTACGTGTGAGTGTTGCGTGCGTGCGTGGTTGCATGTGTTTGTGTGAGTGTTGCGTGGATGCAGTTCGTGTGCATGCGTGCGTGTGTGTATAATCACAACACCAGCTCCTGTGTGTTAAAACAGACGGCTCAGCATACCAATACAAGGCCACCTTGTCCGTTGTGCCTGCGGTCATGACTTCGAACCACCGTCAAAATATTTTTTGTCGTTTGTTTTCATTCTTACTAGCAAGATGCCCGTGCGTTGCACGTAACATCAAGATGCATTTGTATGACTTGTTTATCTTGTAGATAAAAGGATGAACGAGGGATGGCCTTATTTGCAAATGTGGAGAGGTGTGTGGGTACCTTTTTGCAAAATTTCCATAGTTTCTTTCCTATCCGTAGATATAAATCAGACGGCCTATATTGTAGGATGGCAGGCACACCATCATCGCCAACTCTGTTTTTTATAAGAGTGTATTTTATGTATTTTATAAGAGTGTAGATGTAGAGTAGATACAAAGTCGACAGGTGGGCACGATGGTAGTGAGATATGAAGGAAATATGCCCTAGAGGCAATAATAAAGTTATTATTTATTTCCTTACATCATGATAAATGTTTATTATTCATGCTAGAATTGTATTAACCGGAAACATAATACATGTGTGAATATATAGACAAACAGAGTCACTAGTATGCCTCTACTTGACTAGCTCGTTAATCGAAGATGGTTATGTTTCCTAACCATAGACATGAGTTGTCATTTGATTAACGGGATCACATCATTAGGAGAATGATCTGATTGACATGACCCATTCCGTTAGCCTAGCACTTGATCGTTTAGTATGTTGCTATTGCTTTCTTCATGACTTATACATGTTCTGTAACTATGAGATTATGCAACTCCGTTTACGGAGGAACACTTTGGTGCTACCAAAGCGTCCTGGCGTAAGCTGGGTGATTATAAAGAATTACTACAGGTGTCTCCACAGGTACATGTTGTGTTGGCGTATTTCGAGATTAGGTTTTGTCACTCCGATTGTCGGAGAGGTATCTCTGGGCCCTCTCGGTAATGCACATCATTATAAGCCTTGCAAGCAATGTGACCAATGAGTTGGTTACGGGATGATGCATTCTGAGCGAGTAAAGAGACTTGCGGTGGCGAGATTGAACTAGGTATTGGATACCGGCGATCGAATCTCGGGCAAGTAACATACCGATGACAAAGGGAACAACGTATGTTGTTATGCGGTTTGACCGATAAAGATCTTCGTAGAATATGTAGGAGCCAATATGGGCATCCAGGTCCCGCTTATTGGTTATTGACGAGAATAGTTCTAGGTCATGTCTACATAGTTCTCGAACCCGTGAGGTCCATGCACGCTTAAGGTTTCGATGGCGGTTATATTATGAGTTTATGAGTTTTGATGTACCGAAGGAGTTCGGAGTCCCGGATGAGATCGGGGACATGACGAGGAGTCTCGAAATGGTCGAGACGTAAAGATCGATATATTGGACGACTATATTCGGAGTTCGGAAAGGTTCGAATGATTCGGGTATTTTGAATCTACCGGGAGTTACAGGAATTCGCCGGGGAGAAGTATTGGGCCTTATTGGGCCTGCGGGAAAGAGAGGGGCTGCCTAGGGCAGGCCGCGCCCCATGGCCTAGTCCGGTGGACTAGGGGAGAACCCGCACCCCTCCTTCCTTCCCTTCTCTCTTCCCTTCCTTGTCTCCTACTCCTAATACATGGAAGGACTCCCTAGTTGGACTAGGAAGGGGAATCCTACTCCGGTGGGAGTAGGACTCCCCTTGGTGCGCCTCCTCCTAGGCCGGCCACCCCTCCTTGCTCCTTTATATCTGAGGCGGGGGGCACCCCATGACACACAAGTTGATCTACGGATCGTTCCTTATCCGTGTGCGGTGCCCCCCTCCACCATATTCCACTTCGGTCATATCGTCGCGGAGCTTAGGCGAAGCCCTGCAGCGGAGAAGTCATATCGTTGCGGAGCTTAGGCGAAGCCCTGCGTCAGTG
Source organism: Aegilops bicornis (assembly GCA_021605145.1). NCBI lineage: Eukaryota > Viridiplantae > Streptophyta > Magnoliopsida > Poales > Poaceae > Aegilops > Aegilops bicornis. Next base: position 425,240,436 of record CM038671.1, on the reverse strand, counting down.
GAGCATCATCATCGTCCTGCCACGCGTCGTCTTGTGGAACTCATCCCGACACTTTGCTTTGGATCGGAGTTCGGGGATCGTCATCGAGCTGAGCGTGTGCAGAACTCGGAGGTGCCGTACGTTCGGTACTTGGATCGGTCGGATCGTGAAGGCGTCACGACTACATCAACAGCGTTGTTATAACGCTTCGCTTACGGTCTCACGAGTGCGTGGACATACACTCTCCCTCTCGTTGCTATGCATCACCATGATCTTGCGTGTGCGTAGGGAAATTTTTGAAATTACTACGTTCCCCAGCGGTGGCATCCGAGCCTAGGTTTTTATGGTTTGATGTTTTGCACGAGTAGAACACAAGTGAGTTGTGGGCGATACAAGTCATACTGCCTACCCGGCATGTCATACTTTGGTTCAGCGGTATTGTGAGATGAAGCGGCCGGACCGACATTACGCCAGACGCTTACGCGAGACCGGTTTCACCGCACTGAGCACTCGTGCTTAAAGGTGGCTGGCGGTGTCTGTCTCTCTCTCACTTTAGTTGAACCGAGTGTGACTACGCCCGGTCCTTCTGAAGGTTAAAAGCGGAGTCTATTTGACAAACTATCGTTGTGGTTTTGATGCGTAGGTGAGAACGGTTCTTGCTAAGCCCGTAGCAGCCACGTAAAATTTGCAACAACAAAGTAGAGGCGTCTAACTTGTTTTTGCAGGGCATGTTGTGATGTGATATGGTCAAGACGTGATGAGATATAAGTTGTTGTATAAGATGATCATGTTTTGTTGAAGTTATCGGCAATCGGCGAAGCCCTATGGTTGTCTCTTTGTTGCATAAGATGCAAGTGCCAAATAATTGCTTTACTTTATCGCTGTCACGATAGCAATAGTTGCAAGAGCAATAGTTGGCGAGACAACCATGTGATGACACATTGATATAGATCAAGATGATGAAGATCATGGTGTCGTGCGGTGACGATAGAGATCATGACGATACTTTGGAGATGGAGATCAAAGCGCAAGATGATCATGGCCATATCATGTCACATATTTTGATTGCATGTGATGTTTATCTATTATACATCTTATTCTTGCTTTGATTGTGGTAGCATTTTAAGATGATCTCTCACTAATTATCAAGAAGTGTTCTCCACAGTATGCACCGTTGCCAAAGTTAAATGCGTGCCCGGACACCACGTGATGATCGGGTGTGATAAGCTCTCGTCCATCTACAACGGGTGCAAGCCAGTTTTGCACACGCGGAATACTCGAGTTAAACTTGGACGAGCCTAGCATATGCGAGATATGGCCTCGAGCACGGAGACCGAAAGGTCGGCGTGAATCATATAGTAGATATGATCAACATAGTGATGTTCACCATTGAAAACTACTCCATCTCACGTGATGATCGGTTATGGTTTAGTTGATTTGGATCACGTGATCACTTAGATGACTAGAGAGATGTACATCTAAGTGGGAGTTCTTAAGTAATATGATTAATTGAACTTAAATTTATCATGAACTTAGTCTGGTAGTATTTTGCAAATTATGTTGTAGATCAATAGCTCGCGTTGTTGCTTTCATATGTTTATTTTCATATGTTCCTAGAGAAAATTGTGTTGAAAAATGTTAGTAGCAATGATGCGGATTGGATCCGCGATCCGAGGTTTATCCTCAATCTTTGCCTGGAAAGAATTATGTCCTTAATGCACCGCTAGGTGACGGACCTATTGCGGGGAAGCGGATGCAGACGTTATGAGCGTTTGGCTAGCTCAATATGATGACTACTTGATAGTTTAGTGCACCATACTTAGCGGCTTAGAATCGGGACTTCAAAGATGTTTTGAGCGTCATGGACCATATGAGATGTTCCAGGAATTGAAGTTAGTATTTCAAGCAAATACCGAGTTGAGAGATATGAAGTCTCCAACAAGTTCTATAGCTAAAAGATGGAGGAGAATCGCTCAACTAGTGAGCATGTGCTCAGATTATGCGAATACTTCAATCGCTTGAATCAAGTGGGAGTTAATCTTCCGGATAAGATAGTGATTGACGAAATTCTCTAGTCACCATCACTAAGTTACTAGAACTTCGTGATGAACTATAGTATGCAGGGGATGACGAAAGCGATTCCCGAGCTCTTCGTGATGTTGAAATCAACGAAGGTAGAAATCAAGAAAGAGCATCAAGTGTTGATGATTGACAAGACCACTAGTCTCAAGGAAAAGGGCAAAGGAAGAAGGGAACTTCAAAAGGAGCGGCAAGCAAGTTGCTTTGCTCGAGTGAAGAAGCCCAAGTCTGGACCTAAGCACGAGACTAAGTACTTTTGCTGCAATGGAACTGGTCACTTTGGAAGCGGAACTACCCCTGAATATTTGGTGGATAAGAAGGATGGCAAAGTGAACAAAGGTATATTTGATATACTGATTATTGATGTGTATTTTACTAGTGTTCATAGCAACCCCTCGGTATTTGATCTGGTATAGTTGCTAAGAGTAGTAACTTGAAACGGGAGTTCTGAGAATGAAGCGAAACTAGTTGAAGGGGAAGTGGCGATGAGTGTTGGAAGTAGTTCGAGGATTGATATGATCATCATCGCACACTCCTATACTTTCGGGATTAGTGTGGAACCTAAATAAGTGTTATTTGGTGTTGAGCATAAATATGATTTGATCATGTTTATTGCAATACGGTTATTCATTTAAGTAAGAGAATAAATTGTTATTCTGTTTACATGAATAAAACCTTATATGGTTACACACCTAATGAAAATGGTTCATTGGATCTCGATCATAGTGATACACATATTCATAATATTGAAACCAAAAGATGCAAAGTTAATAATGATAGTGCAACTTATTTGTGGCACTGCCGTTTAGGTCATATTGGTGTAAAGCGCTTGAAAAAAACTCCATGCTGATGGACTTTTGGAATAACTTGATTATGAATCATTTGATGCTTGCGAACCGTGCCTTTTGGGCAAGATGACTAAAACTCCGTTCTCGGAACAATGGAACAAGCTCTTGACTTATTGGAAATAATACATACCGATGTATGCGATTCAATGAGTGTTGATGCTCGTGGCAAGTATCGTTATTTTCGACCTTCACAAAATGATTTGAGCAGATATGGGTATATCTACTTGATGAAACATAAGTCTGAAATAATTGAAAAGTTCAAAGAATTTCAGAGTGAAGTGGAAAATCGTCGTAACAAGAAAATAAAGTTTACTGCGATCTGATCGTGGAGATAAATATTTGAGATTCTGAGTTTGGTCTTCATTTGAAACAATGTGAAATAGTTTCACAACTCACGCAATATGGAACACCACAACATAATGGTGTGTCCGAAAGTCGTAACCGCACTTTATTGGATATGGTGCGATCTATGATGTCTCTTATAAATTTACCACTATCGCTTTTGAGGTTATGCATTAGAGACAGCTGCATTCACGTTTAATAGGGCACCGTCTAAATCCGTTGAGGCGACACCGTATGAACTATGGTTTAACAGTAAACCTAAGGTACCGTTTCTTAAAGTTTGGAAGTTGTGATGCTTATGTGAAAAATTTTCATCTGATAAGCTCAAACCCAAATCGGAGAAGTGCGTCTTCATAGAATACCCAAAGGAAATTGTTGGGTATACCTTCTATCACAGATCCGAAGGCAAAACATTCGTTGCTTATAAATGGATCCTTTCTAGAGAAGGAGTTTCTCTCGAAAGAAGTGAGTGGGAGGAAAGTGGAGCTTGATAAGGTAATTTGTACCTTCTCCCGAATTGGAAAGTATTTCATCACGGAAATCAGTTCCAGTGATTCCTACACCAATTAGTGAGGAAGCTAATGATGATGATCATGTAACTTCAGATCAAGTCACTACCGAATCCCGTAGGTAAACCAGAGTGAGATCCGCACCAAAGTGGTACGGCAATCCTGTTACGGAAGTCATGCTACTAGATCATGGCGAACCTACAAACTATGAAGAAGCGATGGTGAGCCCAGATTCCGCTAAATGGCTAGAAGCCATGAAATGCGAGATGGGATCCATGTATGAAAACAAAGTGTGGACTTTGGTTGACTTGCCCGAGGGTCGGCAAGCAATAGAAAATAAATGGATCTTCAAGAGGAAGGCGGACGTTGATAGTAGTGTTACTATCTACAAAGCTCGACTTGTCGCAAAAGGTTTTTGACAAGTTCAAGGTGTTAACTACAATGAGATTTTCTCAAGCATGGCGATGCTTAAGTCTGTACGAATCATGTTAGCAATTGCCACAATTTATGAAATTTGGCAAATGGATGTAAAACTGCATTCTGAATGGGTTTACGGAGGAAGAGTTGTATATGATGCAACGAGAAGGTTTTATCGATCCAAAGGAGCTAACAAAGTGTGCAAGCTCCAGCGATCCATCTATGGACTGGTGCAAGCATCTCGGAGTTGGAATATACGCTTTGATAAGTTGATCAAAGCATATAGTTTATCTGAGACTTCTGTTGAAGCCTGTATTTACTAGAAAGTGAGTGGGAGCACTATGACATTTCGATAAGTATATGTGAATGACATATTGTAGACCGGAAATAATGTATAATTATTACGCAAAGCATAAAGGAGTGTTTGAAAGGAGTTTTTCAAACAAAGACCTCAGTGAAGCTGCTTACATATTGAGCATCAAGATCTATAGAGATAGATCAAGGCGCTTGATAAGTTTTTCAATGAGTACATACCTTGACAAGATTTTGAAGTAGTTCAAAATGGAACGATCAAAGAAAGAGTTCTTGCCTGTGTTACAAGGTGTCAAATTGAGTAAGACTCAAAACCCGACCACGGCGAAGATAGAAAGAGAATGAAAGTCATTCCCTATGCCTTGGCCATAGGTTCTATAAAGTATGCCATGTTGTGTACGGATCTATTGTATACCCTACACTTTGAGTTTGGCAAGGAGTACAATAGTGATCTAGGAGTAGATCATCGGACGGTCAAAATTATCCTTAGTGGAATTAGGATATGTTTCTAGATTATTGTAGTGACAAAAGGTTAGTCGTAAAGGGTTACGTCGATGCAAGTTTTGACACCGATCTGGATGACTCTAAGTCTCGATCTAGATACATATTGAAAGTGGGAGCAATTAGCTAGAATAGCTCCTTGCGAACATTGTTGACATAGAAATTGCATAAAATACTTACGGATCTGAATGTGACGAGACCCGTTGACTAAAAATATCTCACAAGCAAAACATGATCACACCTTAGTACTCTTTGGGTGTTAATCACATAGCGATGTGAACTAGATTCTTGACTCTAGTAAACCCTTTGGGTGTTGATCACATATCGATGTGAACTATGGGTGCTAATCACATGGTGATGTGAACTATTCTTTGTTAAATCACATGGCGATGTGAACTAGATTATTGACTCTAGTGCAAGTGGGAGACTGAAGGAAATATGCCCTAGAGGCAATAATAAAGTTATTATTTATTTCCTTACATCATGATAAATGTTTATTATTCATGCTAGAATTGTATTAACGGAAACATAATACATGTGTGAATATATAGACAAGCAGTGTCACTAGTATGCCTCTACTTGACTAGCTCGTTAATCGAAGATGGTTATGTTTCCTAACCATAGACATGAGTTGTCATTTGATTAACGGGATCACATCATTAGGAGAATGATCTGATTGACATGACCCATTCCGTTAGCCTAGCACTTGATCGTTTAGTATGTTGCTATTGCTTTCTTCATGACTTATACATGTTCTGTAACTATGAGATTATGCAACTCCGTTTACGGAGGAACACTTTGGGTGCTACCAAACGTCACAACGTAACCGGGTGATTATAAAGGAGTACTACAGGTGTTTCCAAAGGTACATGTTGGGTTGGCGTATTTCGAGATTAGGTTTTGTCACTCCGATTGTCGGAGAGGTATCTCTGGGCCCTCTCGGTAATGCACATCATTATAAGCCTTGCAAGCAATGTGACCAATGAGTTGGTTACGGGATGATGCATTACTGAGCGAGTAAAGAGACTTGCGGTGACGAGATTGAACTAGGTATTGGATACCGACGATCGAATCTCGGGCAAGTAACATACCGATGACAAAGGGAACAACGATGTTGTTATGCGGTTTGACCGATAAAGATCTTCGTAGAATATGTAGGAGCCAATATGGGCATCCAGGTCCGCTATTGGTTATTGACCGAGAATAGTTCTAGGTCATGTCTACATAGTTCTCGAACCCGTAGGGTCCGCACGCTTAGGGTTTCGATGACAGTTATATGATGAGTTTAGGAGTTTTGATGTACGAAGGAGTTCGGAGTCCCGGATGAGATCGGGGACATGACGAGGAGTCTCGAAATGGTCGAGATGTAAAGATCGATATATCGGACGACTATATTCGGAGTTCGGAAAGGTTCGAATGATTCTGGTATTTTTCGGAGTACCGGGAGTTACGAGGAATTCGCCGGGAGAAGTATTGGGCCTTATTGGGCCCTGCAGAAAGAGATAGGGGCTGCCTAGGGCAGGCCGCGCGCCCCCCATGGCCTAGTCCGGGTGGACTAGGGGAGGCCGCACCCCTCCTTCCTTCCTTCTCTCTTCCCCTTCCTTGTCTCCTACTCCTAATACATGGAAGGACTCCTAGTTGGACTAGGAAAGGGAATCCTACTCCGGTGGGAGTAGGACTCCCCTTGGTGCGCCTCCTCCTAGGCCGCCACCCCTCCTTGCTCCTTTATATCACAGGGCAGGGGGCACCCCATGACACACAAGTTGATCTACGGATCGTTCCTTAGTCGTGTGCGGTGCCCTCCACCATATTCCACTTCGGTCATATCGTCGCGGAGCTTAGGCGAAGCCTGCGCGGAGAGGTCATATCGTCATGGAGCTTAGGCGAAGCCCTGCGTCGGTGGAGTATCATCATCGTCACCACGCCGTCGTCTTGTGGAACTCATCCCGACACTTTGCCGGATCGAGTCCGGGATCGTCATCGAGCTGAGCGTGCGAGAACTCGGAGGTGCCGTCGTTCGGTACTTGGATCGGTCGGATCGTGAAGGCGTGCGACTACATCAACCGCGTTGTTATAACGCTTCGCCACGGTCTCACGAGTGCGTGGACATACACTCTCCCCTCTCGTTGCTATGCATCACCATGATCTTGCGTGTGCGTAGGAAATTTTTTGAAATTACTACGTTCCCCAACAAGATAATGTGATGCAACACTAGAGGTGCCACGTGGAGCGTTTAACTGGTCAACTAGTCATGTCATGAGCAAATACAGAGTTGTACGGTGAGCCCGTGACTGTATAATAACCACTAAACGTAAACGGTGACCGTAATGAGTGGGTTATGAAGTCCAATGTATGTATCATGCTTGCGCTTCAAATACAATGATCGTCATTGCATATATCGCTAGAGAAAGATGAAACACGCGTGAATTTTCTGGGGGCTTACTTTTAGAGGACCTGGAGATAGTTTTGTGTGCATACATGAAAGGGGCGTACAGGGGGGGTATGCGATGGAGAGAGAAATGCTCTTCGTTTCTCTTTATCATGACTAACTTTGTATATATTATAAAAATATACAAATTCACAGTGCAGAATAAATATCATTGTGGGCACCATGCAATGCAAATTAGCGTTCGTACTCCTCCATATAACTTTGTAATGTTGTATATATGTAGAAACTCTAAAATAATTTTTTGGCCACACTTTATTCAAAAGGAATGTTGTATGCGAAATAAACACGAAGAGAGGGATTTTTAGATCAATGGGGTACGTGATGTAACATGTGTGAATGTGTAGTTGATGCATTTGGCGGGGCCTAGAGAGGTGTGTGTGTGTGTATTACGTATTCGAGAGAGGCATGGATAGAGGGGCGACGTGGGGGGCGTGGGAGAGATAGCACGAGAAATGAGAGTGGTCTAGAGAGAGAGACGAATATGACATCACGACAAGAGATTCCATTCCCTTGAGTGTGTATATGCAAGGGGGAGGAATAGAGGCACCAGGAGAAATTTTACGTGTGTGTGGTGTTTGTGTTGGTATGTGTGGGTGTGAGAAGATAATGAGGCGTGGGGGCAGAGGGTGTGTCACCACGTGAGGTCCGATGGGTCGAGGTGAGGCCCTTCGTTCGGTTCCGTCTGCGCCACATTGGTCGGCCCATGACACATTTAGGAAGACCCATGGATGACTAGTCGTACAAGACAAAGATAGCAGAATTGTGAAGGACTCTGTGTCCACCGACAAAGCCGGCTAGGATTTGTAACCCTAGGTTCTCGGACTAAGGTAACCCTTTATCTACGATATTACTATTCATCCAACCTAACTTTAAGGGGCATCCTCTGAGTGCTCTGCTAGAATCATACTCGTCGATTAGGAAGAGAGGTGTGAGACAATGCGTGAGAGACAGACGTAAAGATAATGTGTGTACATGAGACACGTAGGCAGGTCCATGTATATAGAAAGGGTCGATGAGGATTGTGCGTGTATATGTTTGCGAGAGGAAGAGTGCTTGTGATAAAGGTTAGTGAAAACAGTTGTAAATGGTTACGAGAGGGAGGGAGGATTATATCTAGAGCATGTGTGCGAGAAAGACACCTCGGGAGAGAGTGTGTGAGCATGTATGAGAGACCACCGATGGAGAGTGAAACTACACATAAAAGACTGCTCTACACATTGATTAAAGATATAAATTGTATCCAAATATTAGGATGGGATCATGATATTTGCAATTCGCGTAAGGAGGCGGTCATTGATCCATCGAGCATCTAGATTCTATCGAATTTGAGCATGTCTATGTTATTATTCGACACAATTGATCCACATAGTTAGTATTTTGAACTCCAGACAATGCATCGCTTTAGCAATCGAATATAAATGTGAGTATAGTTCATGTTGTGTGTGTAAAGCACATTATACATACAAATGTTACACAATGGACATTATAGATAGCTACCTATGAACTAGCATACATTTGAATTCAACTTAAGGTGGTTTAAAAAAAATTGAATTCAACATGACAATTCAATTATTTGAATTTGATATCATGGCACTTGTAAACCATACCTAAATTATGGGGGCACCAATCTTTACTCTGATTTTGTACATAATAGCATATGTAGTCGTGTACAAAATAGATTCAAATTTAGCTCCTCCATTCCAAAATAATCGTAGTTATAGGATTTTCAAGTGTCAAAATTTCAAAATGAAGCGGATAATTTAATGAGGTTTTCAAACATACAAGGTCAAATATAACGTTGTCTATTTAGGTCAATCCTCATAGTTCAAGAGTACTCTAAACGTGAATGCTTGTGTTTCAAAATTTGAGCGAAGCGCCAAAAGAGCCTCTACTACTTGAAACCGCGTGAGACCAATGTTTGGTAGTACAAGGAAATTATTTTTCTAATAACTCCGACCCGTGAAACCTATCGGCCCGACGTCCAAAGATCTAAACCGGGGTAGGTTTGTAGCTTCATCTAGACGCCACGCAACCGCCTCCGAAAAACATTCATACACAATGGCCGCCTAAGCACACATGCTGTGTGGCCGAAATCGCCTCCGCCCACTATTTGGGACACCTAGGATTACCATCCTACCCCGACCCATGATAGCTCCGAAATTTAAGAGGGGGCAAAGCTTGGACTTTCCCCAAATTTCAAACAAGCGCGTCCCATCTTCTGTTCAAAAAAGCCAAAAACAAGCGCGTCCCAGACCAAAACATGGTTCCCCCCCACCTGTCCGATTCCCCATTCATACTCCGTGGGCGCAAAAACTACCTCTCCACCAGCAGCGAAACCCCGGCGTCCTCCGTCCGCCACCCCATCCCACCCATCAACCGCCGCCCTCCTCCATCATGCCGGAGCCGATACCCCGACATCATCGTCCACCGCAACATCAACCGCAACGCCCTCCATAGCTAGTAGTTGAAGCCGAGGTCGAGCCGTCCGTACCCGAGCCAGTTCAACCACGCCGTCCTGCGCCTCACCGCTGCCGCTCCAACTTCGCCACCCTCCACCGCGCCGGAGCTGTTCCTGCTACGCCGTCCTTTGCCGCCTCGGATCTGCTTCCCCTCCGCCGACATACGGCCATGGCAACACAGTCAACAATTTGGCCATGGGTTCGTCCAAGCCTGCACCCTCCAGAACATCGGTTTCCCCGATAAAAAGAAGAAGATCGCTGCGACATGTGGAGGTGACCACACCGGCAACCGAAGAAGGTACTCCTCTTCCCTTATTCGTGCAAATCTTACGTCTCTGCTTGCACGGTATTCATCCCATAGAAGACACTAGTTTAACGCTTCTTCTTGATACTAGATGTTCCTAGTAACTCGCGATGCACAAGGTTTCTCCTCATATACTATTTCACCTAATCTAGAGGTCCGTCGCCCCCCTGAATTTCAATTTCTGGCCAGTTGATTCCCAATTAACGGAAGCATTCCCCAGCGTAATAGGCGCTAGTACGACTATTACGCCGGGGAAGCAACGCCTTGGTGTTTATCTTAGGGGCGTGTGCGGCCTAGAGCTACTGGCGCCCGATCTGGAGGTCGGCCGGGATTAAAGGGATGGCCTGGGGGCGCTGCCAAGCACGGCGGTGGTGTGAGGTCGATGGGAGGGCGGGGCGGCGGAGGCAGGGGTCTGGGCCGGTGGTCGCTGGCGGTTCGAGAAAGATTGTCAACGGTGACTGGCGAGAGGTAGACGAAGGCCATCTGCCCATTCCTTATAGATTGGACGGTTCATTAAAAAAATCGACTGACCTATTTATTTTCAGTCGACTGTTATCTTAGATATGACCACATGTGGTGGTGTCTGGAGGAGTACTGCATTTCTGTGCTCATATATTACAAAAGCATACTGGAGTAGAATCTAATTTTGTTTGCCATGCAATGTTGTAGAGCTATCATATGTCTCCTGTCATTTATTTTTCAGCCACCTGCTATCTGCTACTTTTACAGTGCACTAGTTCTGCACACACTTCACCCATACTCTCACTATTGTGTTTTTATGCAAGGGTATTTCAGAGTCTGCCGAAAGAGAAGCAAGAAAGAAAAGAGACAAGTCGTGCCAGCTTTTTACGTGGCTAGGCACGGCACGTTACAGCGCTATAAAGGGTGCAGTGTCGGCAGATGGAGACGGTAAACGTTGCTCTGGAGTTGATGACCTCGCTCGCAATGAACCACCATCCCAGGTGCTTGCTTTAACTTCGCGGTGTCATATGTGGTTGCATGTTCCATATGGTGTCTAGCTTGTATTCGAAAGGCCGAAGTCGGTCTTTATTAAGATAAGGAAAGATATTTTTTACATGAACCACCATCCTGTGAGCACCAGAAGACAAATAGCTAGTCGAGCCTTGGCCGAGCCAAAGGACAAGCCCAAAGAAAGTCGGGCATCATCTGGAAGCCAACTAAAAAGCCGTGATGGTGGCGAAGCAGCCCACCTCCCACCGGGCTCTCGGGTCCTAGAAGATCATGTTCACCACTCCAAATGGATGTCTAGCTTGTATTGCTTCCAATTTGGTTAAAGCGCATCCGCTTAGCTTACACATTATACCTTTGAATATGACATGCCTTTCTGTTTTTGGTACATACTGGTACATCTGTGTATTAACCATGTTATTACATCAAACTAATGTTCTTGTGTATCCCTCATCAATCACTTATGACGAGGCAGGCAAGCAAGGGGACTACTCCTCATTTGAAGAATGCAGCGTCAGCCTCCCGACATGATTCTCAAGAAACAAAAATGGTAGATGAAGATAGTGAACGTAGCTCTGTAGTTGATTACAGCATTTCCCCTACACTAGCATCGCATGTGCTTGCTCTAACTTGGTAGCGTGATATGTGGTTGCATGTTGCATATGGTGTCTAGATTGTAATTCTTCCAATCTGGTTAAACTGCATGTGCTAGTCTGCTTAGCTTATAGTACATTATACCTGTTAATTGACATGCCTTCCTGTATTTAGTACATAGTACATCTGTCTATTAAGCATGTCCTTACATAAAACTATTGTTTTTTTTGTATCCCGCATCAATCAATATGACGAGACACCTTTAGTATATGCAGTGCGATATTAGTTGCATCTTTCATATGATTTATAGCATGCGCCGCTTCTAATTTGTTGAAATTCCATTTATGATGGGACGCTTTTAACTTGGCGAGTCATATTGGTTGCATCTTTCATGTGGTGTCTAGCTTGCATTGCTTCTTATTTGCTGGAATGGTTTACCTTAGTTTACACAAACAGTTGTGAACATGCCATGCCGTCCTGTTTTTCGTACATATTACATACTGGTATCATGTGTTTGCCTTACATCAAAGTAGTGATTGTCGATTATCATGCATGAATGAGTTCTGAAGAGGGAATTTTATTGCTTTTTCTTGTCGGTTTTACTTTACAATTCAAAATCAATAAAGTGGAAGGAAGTTAGCAAGGCAGCGGATAAAGGTTCTACTTCCGAACGGAGTGCATCTGATTTCTACTCCTCCACACCCCAAGATATTTCCAAGACAACACATGCATAGACACTCAACAAAGCTGTGTTTATGATGAGCACGTCTCCCTAGTGCAGCATCACCGGTGCTCCCTCTAACTTGGCACTATTATATGTGGTTGCATGTTATGTGTGATGTCTAGCTTGTATTGCTTCTAATTTTGTTGAATTCCATCCGCTTACTTTACACATTATACTTGAATAAGGCACGTGTTCCTGCTTTCTAGAACATACAATATCTATCTATCACACCATGTCCTTACATCAAATTACTCTTTGTTGTGTAACCTGCAACAATCACTTATCATAAGACACGTTTGACTTCGGAGTGTGATATAGGTTACATCTCACATTCTTTTCTAGCTTGTACTACTAATTTGTTGAAATGGCACTTATGACGAGATGGTTTTAACTCGGTAGAGTGATATTCGTTGCATCGTTCATATGGTGTCTAGCTTTCATTGCTTCTAATTTGTTGAAATGCCTTCTCCTTAGTTTACACATCATAAGCTATGAATATGCAATGGCACTAATGACGAGAGACCTCTAACATGGTAGTGTGATGTTGTTTGCATCTTGCATATGATTTATTTCTTGTCTTTGCTTCACATTTGTTTAAACGCCATTTATGATGAGACACTTTATTAACTTGGCGGAAGCGATATTTGTAGCATCTTTCATATGGTGTCTACCTTCCATTGCATTGCTTCTAATTTGGTGAAATGTCTTCTTCTTAGTTTACACATCATAGTTACGGTTATCTCTTACATCACATTTTTCATACATATTACATCCTCCTATCATGTGGTTGTCTAACATCAAAGTTCGGTTAAATGCGCATCACGCATCAATTTGTTATGAAGAACTAAATTGTTATTCGTTTTTCTTGTCGGCTTGACTTAACATGGCACAGAGAAAGAGGAAGAAACATAGAATGGCAGGGAATGAGAAGCGGATGAATCCTGCAGATTCTGCTGGTACTGATGGTGCAATAGAAGGTCAAAGTCCAGTGAAAAATTCTACAAACACGGCATCCCATGCTACACGAGTTGCAAAAAAGCCAAACAGCGAAACAAATAGCTGCCACCAAACAAGCGAGAGACAGCCCTAGTTCTTGCAACACCTACCACAAGGTACTACTAGTTGCACGAGTTACTCGTAAGGCCAATCGAAGCTAGCAGACGTTCCCAAGCTCCCTTGCCACCGACACTACTTCCCAAGCACTCTTGACACAAGACGAGTTGGCAATATCAGATGAACCTTGTGAGCTTCAACGGCAAGAAGGTAGTTCTTTGAGTCAAATTCTGATTGCATGCTTCTTTATATGTAGTCTCACAGTTTGATGTACACTAACACTTCATATGTTCGTTGTTGGACTAGCACCTAGGCGAGAGGAAACAAACATCGGGGATAATGCTCGATAGGTTAACTAAATCTAGAGGAGGAAGAATGGAGATCCGTTTTGAGGCAGGTTTAAAAAGGCCACGTGATGCTGCTGAGTCGCCCAAGTTAGTATCGAGAGGCAACGGTTGCCGTTAGGTGTCATGTACGTATCCTCCCAACATGGATTCAAAGACAGAATAACAAAGAAGAAACCCGATTCAACACCTTCCTCGACCATTTATCTGTAAGTATGGTTATGTATGGAAACTAGTAATATCGTCTTGCTCATCCCATACTTTCTAGGTTGGCGATAATGAGACTCCCATAATTTTCAACAGATGAGGTTCAAGTTGGATAGCCAAGATGATGCAACCCGGACAAGCTTGCATCCATGTTTTCAAGTCTGCTCTCTGACGATGTCGGTATAACTTGAGGAAAACTCACTTTGAAGGCAAGGCTAACATTGAACTTTCCCAAACATCTCGATGGAAAATATATCGGATGAAGACCGGAGGGCCTTGTTAAACACCGGTGCGATCCAAGTATCAGGTACATTATATATATGTGATCAGATCACATGTTGAAGTCCTATTTACGCATGTGCCACACAAATCTATCTTCTTGTAGGTGAACTGTTCAAAGAACAAGGCCAATTGTACGAAAGTGAAATTCCAATAGACGACAGGATCTTGTAGCTATATTGCACACTGTGATGCTCTTGTAATTAGATGTTGTTTCACTCTTTTCGCTGTACAATATTATCAGATCTATATTGACTTGTTCGAAATGCAGAGGAAAGCCCGCATGGACCAAAAAGTACCTGAACCAAATGTTGTGGAAATCTTCAACGTTGTCACACCAAAGAAGAAGAAGGGCATGACTACACAATCAAAAGTCGTTGTTGTAAGTCCTTAATCCTCATTCCTTTTAACTACTACTTACTCGACTTGTGCCTTGAACGCATGGTTTGCAACCAATGTCTATTACTCTTTTCAATTTTATACACAATTGTCTTAGCGTATCATTGCACCTTACAAGGTTTAAAAGAGAGGAGTGATGTTCCTTTGATCTTGACCCGTAATCTAGTTCCGTGCTGGACTTGCCCACACAATGTTACAATTGCATGTTTGTCTGTTCACAGTTGTTTTGTGATATGAATGATGTCATACTATGCTTACCGTATAATAAACTTCGTCTCTTTATCCTTAGCCCTCAATACAATGTGAAGAAATAGACAATACATTAGCGATGGTACATGGCCATATGTTTGGAACCTGGTTTTATTATGTACTTTGCAATAAAATACAACTAATATTTTACATGGGTTCACCCGAATAAGTTCTGTATATAGACCAAAGCTACTTTGTTTGGTTTTGCTGCCTCCTTAATATCTTACATTACGGTACTACTAATGTAAAACCTCAACTTTTCAGCGAGCTATGGAAAAATGGTGGAACCGCCACATTACGAAGGTGGCGAGGCAACTATAACCGCAATGTCGACTCTTGATGTAGTGGGTCGGTACTGTCCACTAACGGTGCCAAAAGCACGTTCTGCGTAATCTTGGGTTGGTTGTTAAGGCAATATCGTCCAAAGCGCCTCATGATCAAGATATGCAAGCTCAAAGCAATGTTGTATCTGCGCTCGGACACAAGTCCATTCCCTAACAGAGGCCCTTTGTGAAACAAGGAGAAACATTGCTCAATGTCGTCAAGATATGCATGGTTTTGAAACGGACTATCGGACATTTGCTATGTTGTTTAGGAGCCTAGAGGAAATGAAGGCGAGGGTTATGGTGCTCCATCGGACAATACAACATGAAAACGTAACAGTCAGGTCAAATGAACCGAGCTTCTGAACTTCTGGTGGTGCATTTATCTGCTAGACTGTTAAGTTTTATGCCAACCTTCCTTTTGTTATATAGTTGTAGTTTGTTTTGGTTCGATACAAAATTTATTCTTAACGTGCAGCCACCTTTGAAGAAAACGACAAGCCATTTTTTGTATAGTGTACGGTGTTCCCTATATTTGCACCGGTGGCGATCTTTGATGCTTAGTGGATGTAATCTGTGCAATCGCCTTAATAGCCTAGCGTTAGTTTCGCCTTATTTATTTCCTAGCCTTCTATTTTCCCTGGTTTGCTAGTGGCCGCAACTACCATGGGCCATATCCTTGCTGTAGGATCCTTGTGTCTCCTACGGGCCATCTATAAATGGGCATGTAATCGGTGGGACTCGGGCAGTCGATAAATGGGCCTGTAATCGGTGGGCCTCGGGCCTTCGGATAAATGGGTCTACATGGGCCGTGTCGGGCGTGGTGGTTCGGCGGCCACGGTAACGGGCCGTTAACAGTTGTAGGACTGCAAAGGCTTAATTACATCACGGACATAACGGGTCGTTAATGGGCGAGAATATAGGACGGCTGGAAAGCGGCATAGCGGGTTAACAGGCCGTAAACGGGCCGACTCTTGCCATGGGCGAATTTGGCCCATTAGGGTATGAGCCAAGAACGGGCCGACTCTTGCCATGGGCCAAATTTGGCCCATTTGGGGAACATGCGATGTGGACCGACTCTTGCCATGTGCCGAAGTTTGGCCCATTAGGGAACATGCGATGTGGTAAGTAATCGAGGGTCGAAAAGGAGCCCAAGAACGTATGGGCCGTCAATAGGCCGAAGCTAACACGGGCCGAAACAAGACATGTAAATCACGGGCCGTTAACGGGTACAAAGAAAAGTATCTTGTTCATTATGGGCTAGAGTCGCCGTGGGCTGTAAAGGGCGAAAGATCTGAAAGGCCTCATATGGGCGAAAGGCGTCGTGGGCCATACATGGGCGAAAGTGAAATGGGCTAGTGTTATTTTTGACGGCCCACATGACGTTGTTGGGCGATTTCCTTTAGGGCCTAATGGGTCGTGAGTTAACGTAGTAAAATGGGCTATTTGCAAAGAGACCGTTAACGAGCTTTTCATGGGCGACCCGTTAACTTTTGACCAAGTCAAACGGGCGGCTTTGTAAGCTAAATGGGCGATGGTGGGCCGTGGCACGTGTCGACATATCATAGGCGCCTATCTCGACAAAGCGATTTAGCCGACCGTGTTTCGTCCGCCAATAAGAATTTTACATGTGGAAATTTCCCATTGGTCGGGGCTGTTAACGGGTTATCGGATCCAAAACACGACCTGATAGCTTAATGGCATTCCGTTACGGTGGATGCCACGTGTCGGTCACCCTTGACGAAAGCACTTCTGTGACGCGCGATTTATCATCATGGAAGTGGACACTTCTGTCAAGATAATTTTGGTAATGTCATGGAACACTTCTCTGACAAAGACGGTATGACTATCTTGATTCTGTCATAAATTTGTCATGGATGTACATGCATGACAAAAAACGCGACCTACTGTGACAAACACGTATCATCACGGAAGTGTATTTTTTTTGTAGTGCGCCTTAATTTTCTTACACAGGCAGATTAGACCAAATAGAAGTATCGTGCTAAATTTTGGAATTATTCCGGATTCGTTTGGCCTTTTATATATATTAATTAATTTTCTGGGCATTTAATGTGCATAATTCAAATTTGAACTGCAAGCACATGCTCCAGTGCACCAAAGTTGGTTGAAAAATCACATGTGTGTCCTTGGGTGAATTTCTAGGTCACATGCAAGAAATGAGAATGAAATTCAAACATCTGGGCGTCGTGGCTCGGCCGAAAGATTGAGAAACTTCGTTTTTTAATTCATGTAAATCCAAAACACGCCTGAAAATCATGAAACTTGGCATGGTGTCATGACATGGCACCAACATGCTGTGGTAATTTTCTGTCCGATTTGCGAAGGCGCACACATTAACAATCAACAAAGTCATTTTGGAACAAGTGCTATCACGTTACAAATCGGAAGCACAAGTATTATTGAAACCGTGGGTGTTCTACTTACCAATTACGTGCTGCCACGCGTCCCTTTTTTTATTGGCTAGGAGGTGCCGTGCGGGGTAGCTATTTGAGTACAGGAGGTGTGAGATCAGACCCCTGTGCGTGCTCATCGGGAGGAGAGCCCTTTGACCTCTATCCGCCAGGCACCTCCCTCCCAACGTCTCCATTAATGGCGCCCGATCCCCTGTTTCACGGCGTGGCTATGTCTCACTAGACTGAGATTTAATAGAGAAAAATGAAAATCTGAAAAGAAAGTTTTGCACGGATCTTGATGTAAGATCCGATGGACCTATATAGCATCGACTGTGACTTATAGCAAGCATGATGAATATAAGGAGGATGACAGCGGATAATAATTGTCTTACATATTTAGGAACATAATTAAAAAAAGCCACATGCGGCAACATCCGAAATACACAAGGGCAAAAGAAGAAGGAAGACAACGCCTGATCTCTACTTTCTTGATGCGTTGCTGCAGGCCGCGGGAACTAGTCTCTGCGGCGAGCGGCGATGAGCTCTTTCTTGTCCTCAAGGTGCTGCTTGAGAGCATCCACGGATTCCTCCACCAGCCTTATGCGCTCGATGCGCAGCAGGGCATTCTCGTCCATAAGTTTCTCGACGATGACGTTGTCGGTGTCAAAACCCGCGGATCACGGGTAGGGGGTCCCGAACTGTGCGTCTAAGGCGGATGGTAACAGGAGGCGGGGGACACAATGTTTACCCAGGTTCGGGCCCTCTCGATGGAGGTAATACCCTACTTCCTGCTTGATTGATCTTGATGATATGAGTATTACAAGAGTTGATCTACCACGAGATCGTAGAGGCTAAACCCTAGAAGCTAGCCTATGGTATGATTGTTGTTGTCCTACGGACTAAACCCTCTGGTTTATATAGACACCGGAGGGGGGCTAGGGTTACACAGAGTCGGTTACAAGGGAGGAGACCTTCGTGCCCGTATTGCCAAGCTTGCCTTCCACGCCAAGGAGAGTTCCATCCGGACACAGGATGAAGTCTTCAATCTTATATATTCATAGTCCAACAGTTCGGCCAAAGGATATAGTCCGGCTGTCCGAGGACCCCCTAATCCAGGACTCCCTCAGTAGCCCCCGAACCAGGCTTCAATGGCGATGAGTCCAGCGCGCTGATTGTCTTCGGCATTGCAAGGCGGGTTCTTCTCCAAATTCTAAATACTTGTTTGAGTAGTGTCCGGCTTCCCATAAATGTTGCACTCCTTGGCTTCTGCGCCTAATAATGGATATTCTCCACACGTCGAGCGAATGCGAGAAGTCGGGGCATTTTTACAGTTGCCGCCCTAGCCCTGTGGGTAAATCGCCTATTTAAAGATACGGGCATTCTTAGATCCAGATCACACCATCCTCCCACAGCGAGTATCCATCGGAGCGCGGCCGGAAAAAATCCATTCCAACATGGTCGGTCGTCGCAGCTCCTCCTCTCGCTCCTGTAGCCCTGAGCCCGGCAATTGGAAGAAGTGTTCCGTCCCCCACAGACAATTAGTGGAGTTGCAGACCCAGTGATTTCTCCCTCCAGCGTATATGGTCCCCGTTCGAGCCGGGCTCGCCACCTATAACGGCAGGGAGCAAGCGGAGATCTTTCCCAGCCCATCCATGGGGGAGCGGGTATGCCTCGTCCCTTACTTATTAAGAGGGCTTGGATTTCCAATTCATCCGTTCCTCTGCGGGCTCCTGGAGTTCTACGGCCTCCAGCTGCATAATTTCACTCTCGCCTCCATACTACACATTACTGGATATATCGCCCTCTACGAGCTGTTTCTGGGCTACGAAGCTCATTTCGAGTTATGGAAGAGGTTATTCTGCCTCGTACCCCATACACACGAGGGGTCACTGTACCAAGTGGGCGGAGCCGAAATATGGCGCATCGCCGGGACCGGATACCTATCCGGTACTCCGAATAAGACATCCGAGGACTGGCCTTCGGAGTGGTTTTATATGGAGGACGTCCCCCTTCCGGACCCTATTCGAATGGGCCTCCCTGAGTTCGACAACGCTCCCTGAAGAAATGCCGCAATTGGCGCCTGCTACCTCTTGAGCACTGCGTTGGATTTCCCCGAAGAGGAGAGGATGATGCAGCAAAGTAGCGTAAGTATTTCCCTCAGTTTTTGAGAACCAAGGTATCAATCCAGTAGGAGGCCACGCACAAAGTCCCTCGTACCTGCACAAAACGATAGCTCCTCGCAACCAACGCGATTAGGGGTTGTCAATCCCTTCACGATCACTTACGAGAGTGAGATCTGATAGAGATGATAAATAACATTTTTGGTATTTTTGGTATAGAGATGCAAAGTGAAAGGTAAAAGGCAAAGTAAAAACAAAGCAAGTATTAAAGTGATGGAGATTGATATGATGAGAATAGACCCGGGCCATAGGTTTCACTAGTGGCTTCTCTCAAGAGCATAAGTATTCTACGGTGGGTGAACAAATTACTGTTGAGCAATTGATGAAATTGAGCATAGTAATGAGTATATCTAGGTATGATCATGTATATAGGCATCACGTCCGAGACAAGTAGACCGAAGCGATTCTGCATCTACTACTATTACTCCACTCATCGACCGCTATCCAAAGATGCATCTAGAGTATTAAGTTAAAACAGAGTAACGCCTTAAGCAAGATGACATGATGTAGAGGAATAAATTCATGCAATATGATAAATACCCCATCTTGTTATCCTCGATGGCAACAATACAATACGTGCCTTGCAACCCTTTCGGTCACTGGGTAAGGACACCGCAAGATTGAACCCAAAGCTAAAGACTTCTCCCATTGCAAGAACTACCAATCTAGTTGGCCAAACCAAACGGATAATTCAAAGAGACTTGCAAAGATAACCAATCATACATAAAAGAATTCAGAGAAGATTCAAATATTATTCATAGAAAATCTGGATCATAAACCCACAATTCATCGGTCTCAACAAACACACCAAAAAAGAAGATTACATTGAATAGATCTCCACGAGAGAGAGGAGAACATTGTATTGAGATCCAAAAGAGAGAAGAAGCCATCTAGCTACTAGCTATGGACCCAAAGGTCTGAAGTAAACTACTCACACTTCATCGGAGGGGCTATGGTGCTGATGTAGAAGCCCTCCGTGGTGGATGCCCCCTCCGGCGGAGCTCCGGAATAGGCCCCAAGACGGGATCTCGTGGATACAGGAAGTTGCGGCGGTGGAATTAGGTTTTTGGCTCCTATTCTGATCGTTTGGGGGTACGCAGGTATATATAGGAGGAAGGAGTACGTCGGTGGAGCAACAGGGGGCCCACGAGGCAGGGGGCGCGCCCTAGGGGGGGCACCCCCACCCTCGTGACCGCCTCTTTTGTTCCTTGGCGTAGGGTCCAAGTCTCCTGGATCACGTTCGGTGAGAAAATCACGTTCCCGGAGGTTTCATTCCGTTTGGACTCCGTTTGATATTCTGTTTCTTCGAAACACTGAAATAGGCAGAAAAAACAGCAATTCTGGGCTGGGCTTCCGGTTAATAGGTTAGTCCCAAAAATAATATAAAAGTGGAAAATAAAGCCCAATATAGTCCAAAACAGTAGATAATGTAGCATGGAGCAATCAAAATTATAGATACGTTGGAGACGTATCAGGCATCCCCAAGCTTAATTCCTGCTCGTCCTCGAGTAGGTAAATGATAAAAAGAGAATTTTTTATGCGGAGTGATACTTTCACATAATTTCAATGTAAATCTTCTTAATTGTGGTATGAATATTCAGATCTGAAAGATTCAAGACAAAAGTTCATATTGACATAAAAATAATAATACTTCAAGCATACTAACTAAGCAATTATGTCTTCTCAAAATAACATGGCCAAAGAAAGTTATCCCTACAAAATCATATAGTCTGGCTATGCTCCATCTTACCCACACAAAATATTTAAATCATGCACAACCCCGATGGCAAGCCAAGCAATTGTTTCATACTTTAACATTTTCAAAACTTTTTCAATCTTCACGCAATACATGAGCGTGAGCCATGGATATAGCACTATATGTGGAATAGAATGGTGGTTGTGGAGAAGACAAAAGGAGGGAAGATAGTCTCACATCAACTAGGCGTATCAACGGGCTATGGAGATGCCCATCAATAGATATCAATGTGAGTGAGTAGGGATTGCCATGCAACGGATGCACCAGAGCTATAAGTATATGAAAGCTCAACAAAAAAACTAAGTGGGTGTGCATCCAACTCGCTTGCTCACGAAGACCTAGGGCATTTGAGGAAGCCCGTCATTGGAATATACAAGCCAAGTTCTATAATGAAAAATTCCGACTAGTATATGAAAGTGACAAAATGAGAGACTCTCTATCATGAAGATCTTGGTGCTACTTTGAAGCACAAGTGTGGTAAAAGGATAGTAGCATTGTCCCTTCTCTCTTTTTCTCTCATTTTTTTTATTTGGGCCTTTTCTTCTTCTTTTTTATGGCCTCTTTTTTCTTTCTTTTTTTTATTTTTCGTCCGGAGTCTCATCCCGACTTGTGGGGGAATCATGGTCTCCATCATCCTTTCCTCACTTGGGACAATGCTCTAATGAATGATGATCATCACACTTTTATTGACTCACAACTCAACAATTACAACTCAATTCTTAGAACAAAATATGACTCTATATGTATGCCTCCGGCGGTGTACCGGGATATGCAATGATTCATGAGTGACATGTATGAAAGAATTATGAATGGTAGCTTTTCCAAAAATACGATGTCAACTACATGATCATGCTAGCAATATGACAATGATGGAGCGTGTCATAATAAACGGAACGGTGGAAAGTTGCATGGCAATATATCTCGGAATGGCTATGGAAATGCCATGATAGGTAGGTATGGTGGCTGTTTTGAGGAAGATATATGGTGGGTGTATGATCTGCGAAAAGTCTTGGCGGTATTAGAGAGGCTAGCAATGGTGGAAGGATGGGAAAAAGTGCGTATAATCCGTGGACTCAACATTAGTCATAAAGAACTCATATACTTATTGCAAAAATCTAGAAGTATCAAAGCAAAGTATTACGCGCATGCTCCTAGGGGGATAGATTGGTAGGAAAAGACCACCGCTCGTCCCCGACCGCCACTCATAAGGAAGACAATCAATAAATAAATCATGCTCTGAGTTCATCACATAACGGTTCACCATACGTGCATGCTACGGGAATCACAAACTTCAATACAAGTATTCTTTAAATTCACAACTACTCAACTAGCATGACTGTAATATCACCATCTTCATATCTCAAAACAATTATCAAGCATCAAACTTTTCTTAGTATTCAACGCACTCAAAAGAAAGTTTCACATATCTTGAATACCAAGTATATTAATATTGATAATTACCATGCTATTAATAACTCTCAAAATAATCTAAGTGAAGCATGAGAGATCAATAGTTTCTTTAAAACAAATCCACCACCGTGCTCTAAAAGATCTAAGTGAAGCACTAGAGCAAAAATTATCACGCTCAAAAGATATAAGTGAAGCACATAGAGCAAAACTATCAAGCTCAAAAGATATAAGTGAAGCACATAGAGTATTCTATCAAATTCCAATTCATGTATGGCTCTCTCAAAAGGTGTGTACAGCAAGGATAATTGTGGTAGACTAACAAGCAAAGACGCAAATGATACAAGACGCTCCAAGCAAAACACATATCATGTGGTGAATAAAAATATAGCTCCAAGTAAATTACCGATGGAAGTAGACGAAAGAGGGGATGCCTTCCGGGGCATCCCCAAGCTTTGACTTTTTGATGTCCTTGTATTAACTTGGGGGTGCCATGGGCATCCCCAAGCTTAGGCTCTTGCCACTCCTTGTTCCATAATCCATCAAAAGAATTTACCCAAAACTTGAAAACTTCACAACACAAAACTCAATAGAAATCTCGTGAGCTCCGTTAGAGAAAGAAAACAAAAGGCTAATTTAAGGTAATGTAATGAACTCATTCTTTATTTATATTGGTGTTAAACCTACTGTATTCCAACTTCTCTATGTATTATAAACTATTTTACTAGCCATAGATTCATCAAAATAAGCAAACAACACACGATAAACAGAATCTGTCAAAAACAGAACAGTATGTAGTAATCTGTAACTAACGCAAACTTCTGGAACTCCAAAACATCTACCAAAATTAGACGACCTAGAAAATTTGTTTATTGATCAGCAGCAATTGGAATCAGTATTTTATCACGTTCTGGTGATTTTTAATAATTCGGGCACTGAGCGCAAAGTTTCTGGAAATTACAGCAAGATCAAATAACTATCATCCAAGAAGATCCAATAGGTCTAGCTTAGCACAAACACTAATTAAAACATAAAACCACATCTAAACAGAGGCTAGATGGATTATTTATTCCTAAACAGAAGCAAAAAAAACTAAAAACAAAATTGGGTTGCCTCCCAACAAGCGCTATCGTTTAACGCCCCTATCTAGGCATAAGAGCAAAGATAGATCTAGGTATTGCCATCTTTGGTAGGCAATCCATAAGTGGCTCTCATGATAGATTCTGTAACGCCCGGATAATTAAGCTACAGTGATCCCATGCTAATGGTGCCACGTCACCACGGTTACTGTTGCTAATCTATTGTTAGATCAAAACCGGTCCAAAGCTCAAGTTCAAAGTTTGGTAAATAATAAAAATATTCAAACATTAAAATAAAAATGACCTGGTTGTACTAAACATTACATAGATAAATATGGTGTAGTAAACACATTTTTATAAAAGGCCTAAATAATTTAGAATGATTTAAAACAGAAAAGTAAATAAATAAAAGAAAACAAAACAAAACAAAAAGGAGAAAACCCTTTTTCCCCGTGGCCGACCGCCCGGTAATACCGAATCACCCGCCGCCACAGCCCCGACCCCCACAGGCCGCAACCAGCCAGACCAGCCCACCTGGCCCATCCGGCCAAACCGGCCCGCCTCCCCCCTTGCCGCCTCCTTTCCCTGTTCCCCCGACCAGGTCGGAACAGGGGCGCGTCCCCGCCGCACCCTCTCGCCGGCGACGACGAGTGGATAAGGACGCCGACACCGCGCCCCCTCGGTCTCCCCTCCCCACTCGCCCCCACGCTCGCCCTCGGCCCCCGCGCCTCTCCCTCTCCCTCTCCCCTCCAGATCCATCTCCCCCTCGTTCCCCACCACAACCGAGCGCCGCCATGGCCTCGCCGCAAGTGAATCGCGCAGCCCACGACCATCGCCTCGCCGCGCCTGCGTGTCCGTCGACGCCTCCATTGTCTTCCTCGTCCACCGGAGGCCTCAGCTGGAGCTCGGAGGCGCTGCAGCATCGGATTCCCTTCGTCCCCATCTCCGGCTGCCGTCTACCTTCTTCGTCTCCGGCGTCGCCCCTGCAGCTCCTAAACCGCCACCGAGCCTCCTTGTGTGCTCCACGGTGAGCTCTCCTTCCTCTCCGCTCTCTTCTCCTTGCCCCAACGTGCTCGTAGTCGCCGCCTCGTACGAGCCCGAGCCCATCATCAGCGGAGCTCATCGCCGACGAAGCTTCCGGCGACCAAATGGTCCCGCTCCGGTGCCCGTTTAGCTTCGCCCGCACGTGAAACTGCACAGCCTCTCCTTTCATTCGCTAGCTTGGTGCATCGTCGTTTCCTCTCGCCCGACTCGGCCGTCCGCCCGATGTGCTCGCCGCCGTCGCCAGCCACCTCCGGCCACGCCACGGCCACCACTGGACGCGGGGCACTCTCCTCGTTCGAACGCAAGTGTCGGCGCTCGATTTGATGCCCCGTAGGCGAATCCCGACGACCGCCGGCTCGGCGTCATTGTGAGCTCGCCGGAGCTACTCCGGCGGCTCATTGGCCGGGCACACCCGGGCCCACCACAGGTCATCGCTTGTGGCCTGTGGGCCCCAACTGGCCACGTTGACCAAGTCAACTTCGCTGACGTGGCAGCTACTGCCACTGACAAGCGGGCCCCATGCCAGAAAACAAATAAAAACAAATATATAAACTGCTAATTAATTTAGTTAATTAACTAAAACCTAATTAGACACCGACTTGAGGCCCACCCACTAATTAACCCATTTTAGTTAGTTTTAAAACTACATTAAGGCCCTTGACAATGACATGTGGGTCCCTTTGGACCCACTGTCTGGTTTGATCGGCGACCGGTTGACTTCTTGACATCACTCTGATGTCATGCCTACGTCATCACACACTGTTTTGGATAATGTTGGAATTAAATATATAATTAAAATCAGAAAATGGTTTAAATCTTTAGAAAATCATATCTTTTAATCCGTAACTTGGATGAAAATACTTTCTACATGAAAGTTGCTCAGAACGACGGGGGAATCCGGATACGCAGCCCGTTCGTCCGCCGCACATCCCTAACATAGCAAACATGCAACTTTCCCCCTCCGGTTCATCTGTCCGAAAACACGAAACACCGGGAATACTTCCCGGATGTTTTCCCCATTCGTCGGTATCACCTACTACATGATTGGGCACCCCTAACATAGTTACTTGTCATGTCATGCATCGATATGCATCTGTTTGCATGGTGTTCATTGTTTCTTCCCCTCTTCTCTCTGGTAGACTCTGAGACCCGGCTGCTGCTTTGCCCGGTTCGACTCACGGAGTTGACGACCACTCTCTCTTGCCAGAGCAACCAGGCAAGCCCCCTTGATCACCAGATATCGCCTATTCTACTCTATCTTGCTTGCATTAGAGTAGTGTAGCATGTTCTTGCTTTCCGTTATACCTATCACGATGCATAGCTTTGTCCTTGCTACTCTGTTGTTACCTTTACCGCAATCCTACATGCTTAGTATAGGATGCTAGTATTTTCATCTGTGGCCCTACATTCTTGTCCGTCTGGCATGCTATACCATCGGGCCATGATCACTCGGGAGGTGATCACGGGTATATACTATATACTTATACATGATACATGTGGTGACTAAAGTCGAATCGGCTTGTGGAGCACCCATGAGTGGGTCTTTGAGGCGGAGCGGCAGGCAGTTGAGACCGCCTAGGAGAGAGGTGGGTGCAGCCTGTTCGGCGTTCGCGGATACTTAACACGTTTAACGAGATCCGGGTATTTGATCCGAGTCCGGCCATTTGGCCTATACGCACTAACCATCTACGTGGGAGTAGTTATGGGTATCCGGCGTCGTGGTATCGGTAGAAGCCTTCGTGGCCTTGACCGAGTGTGTGGCGCGGATTGGAACGTAAGCTTTGCTCTTGTATTAAGGGGCTAGTTACGCTTTTGGTCACAGACATAGCGTCTGGTGTGCTATGGGCGATGGGCCCGGACCCTGTCAGGCGCTTAGGTTTAGACCGGCGTCTTGGCCTCTCTGTTGTGCCTAGGTGGGGCTGCGGCGTGTTGATCTCCAGCGGCGGGCATGACCCAGAAAAGTGTGTCCGGCCAAATGGGATCAAGCGTGTTGGGTTATGTGGTGCACCCTGCAGTGAAGTTAATCTATTGAATAGTCGTGATCTTGATAACAGGGGCGACTTGGAGTTGTACCTTGACCTTATGACAACTAGAACACGATACTTAATAAAACACACCCTTCCAAGTGCGGATACAACCCGGTGATCGCTCTCTAGCAGGCTGACGAGGAGGGATCGCCGGGTAGGATTATGCTATCTGATGCTACTTGGAGGACTTGATCTACTCTCTTCTACATGCTTTGCAAGGCGGAGGCTGCGAGCGTAGTCTTGACGGGATTAGCTATCCCCTCTTATTACGGTATTCTGCAGTTCGGTCCAATCGATATGGCCCTTTACACATATATCCATGCATATGTAGTGTAGCTCCTTGCTTGCAGTACTTTGGATGAGTACTCACGGTTGCATTGTTTCCCCTTTTCCCCTATCTCTACTCGATTGCTGCAGCAGACGATGGAGCCGGGGCGACGCCACCGTCGATGGCGACTACTACCTTTGGAGGCGTCTACTACTACGTGCAGCCCGTGGACGACGACCAGGAGTAGTTAGGAGGATCCCAGGCAGGAGGCATGCACCTCTTTCGATCTGTATCCTAGTTTGTGCTAGCCTTCTTAAGGCAAACTTGTTTAACTTATGTCTGTACTCAGATATTGTTGCTTCCGCTGACTCGTCTATGAACAAGCACTTGTATTCGAGCCCTCGAGGCCCCTGGCTTGTATTATGATGCTTGTATGCCTTATTTATGTTTTAGAGTTGTGTTATGATATCTTCCCGTGAGTCCCTGATCTTGATCGTACACATTTGCGTGCATGATTAGTGTACGATTGAATCGGGGGCGTCATAGATTCATATGGTAATCTTATTTTCTTTCTAGGAAAGTGTTCCATGCCTTTATTTAATGGAAATTGGAATCTAATATTCCCTTCCTTCATATCAATAATTGCACCAATCGTTCTAAGGAAAGGTCTACCGAGAATAATAGGACATGAAGGATTGCAATCTATATCAAGAACGATAAAATCTACGGGCACATAATTCCTATTTGCAACAATAAGAACATCATTAATTCTTCCCATAGGCTTTTTAATAGTGGAATCCGCAAGATGCAAGTTTAGAGAGCAATCATCAAAGTCACGGAAATCTAGCAAATCACACAACATTTTGGGAATAGTGGAGACACTAGCACCCAAATCGCACAAGGCATGAAACTCATAATTTTTAATTTTAATTTTAATAGTAGGTTCCCACTCATCATAGAGCTTTCTAGGGATAGAGACTTTCAACTCAAGTTTTTCTTCATAAGATTGCATCAAGGCATCAACAATATGTTCGGTAAAGGCCATATTTTGACTATAAGCATGAGGAGAATTTAGCACGGATTGCAACAAGGAAATACAATCAATTAAAGAGCAATTTTCATAATTAAATTCCTTGAGATCCAATATAGTGGGTTTAGCAACATCTAGGTTTTTATTTCTTTCAATCCCACATTTATCAATTTCATCATCAAGATCTAAAAACTCTGAATTCTTAGAATGCCTTCTAGGTAAGGGAAGATCATATTCTGTTTCATCAAGATTCATATTGCAAAACAAAGATTTAATAGGGGACACGTCAATAACTTTTAGATCTTCATCTTGATTTTCATAGGAATTCGGTTTAGCGGCCATCTTATTGACTAAGGTAGCTTGCATATCCGAAATTTCAGCGGTCAAATTTTCAAGACGAGCAATTTGGGATCTTATACCATCAAATTCTTTAGACATATCATCGAGCTCTTTATTCATATAAATAAAACCTTTTTGTTCCTTAAGCTCGTTTCTAAAGAAATTATTATGCTCAAATTGCAAAACCATAAACTTCCTAACATTGGTTTCGATCTCCTCTAACCTTTTAAGGTGAAGGTCACCAAATCTAGGTAGAGCCATCGCGACAAACAAGCAATCCAACACACGAGCAAACAAGCGGACGAGGAAAAGGCAACGGGAAAAAGAGGAGGATATTGGGAAAGAGAGGGTGAATAAAACGACAAGGGTGAAGTGGGGGAGAGGAAAACGAGAGGCAAATGGCAAATAATGTAATGCGGGAGATAGGGATTGTGATGGGTACTTGGTATGGTGCTTGACTTGCTCTTGCGTGAGCCTCCCTGGCAACGGCGCCAGAAATTCTTCTTGCTACCTCTTGAGCACTGCGTTGGATTTCCCCGAAGAGGAGAGGATGATGCAGCAAAGTAGCATAAGTATTTCCCTCGGTTTTTGAGAACCAAGGTATCAATCCAGTAGGAGGCCACGCACAAGTCCCTCGTACTGCACAAAACGGTAGCTCCTCGCAACCAACGCGATTAGGGGTTGTCAATCCCTTCACGGTCACTTACGAGAGTGAGATCTGATAGAGATGATAAATAATATTTTTGGTATTTTTGGTATAGAGATGCAAAGTGAAAGGTAAAAGGCAAAGTAAAAAACAAAGCAAGTATTAAAGTGATGGAGATTGATATGATGAGAATAGACCCGGGGGCCATAGGTTTCACTAGTGGCTTCTCTCAAGAGCATAAGTATTCTACGGTGGGTGAACAAATTACTGTTGAGCAATTGACAGAATTGAGCATAGTAATGAGTATATCTAGGTATGATCATGTATATAGGCATCACGTCCGAGACAAGTAGACCGAAACGATTACGCATCTACTACTATTACTCCACTCATCGGCCGCTATCCGCATGCATCTAGAGTATTAAGTTAAAAGCAGTAACGCCTTAAGCAAGATGCATGATGTAGAGGAATAAATTCATGCAATATGATAAATACCCCATCTTGTTATCCTCGATGGCAACAATACAATCGTGCCTTGCAACCCTTTACATCCTTTGGGTAAGGACACATAAGATTGAACCCAAAGCTAAACACTTCTCCCATTGCAAGAACTACCAATGTAGTTGGCCAAACCAAACGGATAATTCGAAGAGACTTGCAAAGATAACCAATCATACATAAAAGAATTCAGAGAAGATTCAAATATTATTCATAGAAAATCTGGATCATAAACCCACAATTCATCAGTCTCAACAAACACACCGCAAAAAGAAGATTACATCGAATAGATCTCCACGAGAGAGAGGGAGAACATTGTATTGAGATCCAAAAAGAGAGAAGAAGCCATCTAGCTACTAGCTATGGACGAAGGTCTGAAGTAAACTACTCACACTTCATCGGAGGGGCTATGGTGTTGATGTAGAAGCCCTCCATGGTGATGCCCCTCCGTGAGCTCAAACAGGCCCCAAGATGGGATCTCGTGGATACAGGAAGTTTGGCGGTGGAATTAGGTTTTTGGCTCCTGTTACGATCGTTTGAAGTGCGTGGGTATATATAGGAGGAAGGAGTATGTCGATGGAGCAACGGTGGGCCCACGAGGCGGCGCGCCCTAGGGGGCGCCCCACCCTCGTGACCGCCTCTTTTGTTCCTTGGTGTAGGGTCCAAGTCTCCTGGATCACGTTCGGTGAGAAAATCACGTTCCCGAAGGTTTCATTCTGTTTGGACTCCGTTTGATATTCTGTTTCTTCGAAACACTGAAATAGGCAAAAAACTGCAATTGTGGGCTGGGCCTCCGGTTAATAGGTTAGTCCCAAAAATAATATAAAAGTGGAAAATAAAGCCCAATATAGTCCAAAACAGTAGATAAAGTAGCATGGAGCAATCAAAAATTATAGATACGTTGGAGACGTATCAGCGCCCTCGGAACCCTCAGGAGGAAGACAACGGAGAAGTCCTTTACCTGATGGGCAGGATAAAAATGATGGCTCAATCAGGACTGACAATAATCAAGGTTATGTCAGTATGTATAATGCGGGGGGTACAACCACTTCAATATCGAGGGCACCCCATGTGGCACTTTAACGAGGAAGATGATGCCACCCACTGCGGGCGTAAGGGACCGGACTCAGTTGCTGCTCTAGCAAAAATTCTGTCCGATTTGTACAAGGGAGAGGGTGAGGAGTTCGTCCGCATTAAGCCACGGGATGGATTCTCCATGTACAACCCTCCAAGCTAGGTGAGCTGTCACTTTTTACTCCCAGCCTTCCCGCATTCTTCTTCATAAGTACTTACCTTGCTGTTTCATGGCAGGAACTGCGAGAAGCTGTAAGGGAGGTCAACAGCCTGCCTCCACAACTGGAGGACCCCGACCGGGCCCTCGATCCCGGACTCGAAGTGGATCCGGATATATTTGTGGAGCTGGTCGACATGACATTCTATCAATTGAGCTACGATGATGCCATGGTGGCCATCATAGCCGACTATCCTGGGCTACTCCCTGCATCGCATGTAAGTAAAACCGGAGTCCCAACTTCCGAGAAGGATCCCCTTTTTTGCACTTCACCTACCGCACACATATGGTTTCTTACAGGGAAGGCCCTCGGGATGCCATGCCGAACCCGCAGTGACTCGCCAACAAGGCGCACCGAAGCCGGGTAGGCTAAAAAGGAAGGCGGTCAGGACTGAGACGCTGTCGCAGAGGTATGATACAGAACCTCGCTCCGTGGTTGTCGTCTTTTAAAATATAATAACGTCCACGTTTCCTAGCAGGAAAAAACGCTCGCCAAACTATGTCCGAAGAGGTCGCCGATCACACCTCCACCAGTCGGGCTCTAGGGCCGGACATAGAGGCGGAAGCTAACACGGGGCGAATGCCGGATGCTCCTCCTACAGAGGATGCGGATAGATTATCCGCTACAAATTCCAAAGTGGAGAGCGCCATGAATCACAGGCGTCGCCGGACCGTACTCCATGACGCTTGTTTCTCCCAAGAGGCGTTTAATGCCTTCAACTCAGGAGACGCGTACATCCGTGCCGCTCAAAATGGTCTTGCCAGAGCCATGGACCAGTATGTAAAGGATATACGGGTAAGAAAATCTGATGATTATATATATCAGTAGCCCATGAGACTTGAAACAGTTGGTACAACTGATTTAAGGATCATTGTTTGCATAGGCTCTTACGGAGAAGAATAGCCAGTTGTCTCGAGAGCTGGAGGAATGTAGGGCCCAGCTTCAGGCCACAGTTGCCGCAGTGAAGGAGCCCGAGAAGGTCCCATCGGGTAAGACTTGCTTTTATTACAAAGAACGTCATGTACCAGGTAGTATGCGGCATGCGTGAAAATTTAATAACAGATTATGCAGATAGTCCCGGAGTGAATCCGGATGAGCAACATGCCCAACGATAGCTAAAGGCTGGTGAGCGCGTGCTTACGGAAGTAAGGCGGGAGAAAAACAATCTCCAAGACGCCAATACCCAGCTGAGCATTGAAGTCAAATATGTTCGGGCCCAGCTTGCTGACTCCGTAAAGGAGAATAAGCGGCTTCGACGCAGCATTTTCAGTAAGTGCTTGAACGAACTTCTAAAGAGTTCGGCGAAGAAGCCAGCTAACAGAGTTATGTCTGCAGGTATGATGATGGGTCGTCCCGCGGAGCAGATGCCCGGGTCTGCGGGTGATCTTCTGCCAGAGCTCTCACAACTGCACGAACAATTTCGGCAGGTGATGCAGGGTATTGCCCAAGCCTTGTGGCCATCCGCCTCCCCGCCAGGAGGCATGGGGGAGCTTATAGAGAAGCTCAAGGGAGCGCGGCGGTGCTTCCGATTATGGAAGATATCAGCCTGCCGACAAGGTGCAAGGGAAGCCTGGGCCATGGTGAAGACGCGATATACCAAGGCTGACCCAAACCACATGGCCGAGGTCGGACCTGTGGGGCCCGATGGGAAAGAGATCCCCGTCAGTTTGGTGTATGACCAAGTAGAATTAGCCGCAAAATATTCCCAACAGGATTGTAGGCTAGACATCCTGTTGGATGGTATAGAAGAAGAATTTAATCAGTCTAAGTGACTGTGTACTTCAAGTGACATGTATTGTTCCTAGCCGGATTGTAAATCATTTGTCATGGCGGACCTTTTCGCTTCAACCTCCAGACCCGACAGTCCGGGGTGTATCCGAATACCCGCTCGGTTATGTAAAAATCGGGGTATGCGTGGAAACCAGACGTAGGGGTCATAAGTGCTTGAACAGACATGTACCCAACTAGCTATGTTATATTACATGGATAGTAAGAAACATCTTCCAGGGAGAATAGTTCCGTTAAGGGTTCCTTTCCCTGGGTACGCATGCCCTAATATGCATGTCCGAGCTGCGAAAAGAGACGCAGGCTAAAAAAATTTGGGGGCAATGTATGAAAATAAATAAAATTCATCTTTTGTTCACCGAACTAGTATTCCATTAAGAACGCTAGCTTTCGGCTTCACCCAGTCTGAGGTACACATCCGGCTGACCCGGCAGTAACAATCGCAGAGGTGCTCCCCTTATGCCCTAGCCGAATTAACGGGAACGTAGGGCATAAACACAAGAGCCAGGCAACCCAGCTTGGCCAAAACTTAAGTCATATCGATGCATATAATGGTGAAAAAAGGTACATGTGGAAGAATAACACATGTGCGGGGCATATAGCCCGGAAAATAGGTATATTAAGCTTCTGTATAAGAAGCCCCCTGGTATAATGAGTGCGGCTAGCACGTCAAGATTGTGTAGTCAAGACACATTTTAGCCTTTTAAGGCCTTGAATAAAAAGGGAAGGAAGAAAGAAATATAAGACAGATAACGGGTATGTAAAAAATTGACGGAGTTAAGGAGACAAACATAGAGTCCGGCACTAGGTGTAGAACCTTCGGAATCTGGCTGCGTTCCATGAGTTTGGCTCGAGTCGATTATCCGATGCATCCCGCAGACGGTACGCTCCACCGGTTAGAACCTGGTCAATAATGAAGGGACTTCCCATTTGGGCTTGAGCTTGTTCTTTTTCTTCTCCGGTAGGCGTAGAACGAGTTCGTAGCGTTATAAGCTTTGGCTCGTGCTTCTCTCTTTAGAACGCCCGGATGCAACTTTCCATATTCGTAACTCCAACTCTTGCCTTTTAGGAGATGCGATATGTTATTTTCCTCCGTGGTTGGGTTTTGTCTTTTATTTTGCATTTTATTCATGTCACGCATCTCATCTCATAGCATCATGCGCATTGCATTTGCATATTTTCATAAAACTCGTAGCCGTTCGCATTTGCCCTTTCTCTCTTTGCCTCCGTTGTCACTTTGTCAGGCCCTTGTCATCGTTGCCCTCTCTCAGACCCCTCGCGCGTGTCTGAAACTTACCCGTACCCAACCTGCTCAGTCATCACCTTTGCATTCGGTTCATCCCCAAACATCTATAAAACATCTCCTTTGGACGTCCTAACCTATATTTTTTCAGCCGTCCGATTACGATCGGAGGGTCATTCTAGCCCCTTCCTAAAATTCTCATGCTATATAAACAGATGAAACCCTAGTCCCATCCATCCATCAAATCTTCCGCCGCCGCCGCCACTCCACCAAATCCCCTCGGGATCCATCCCAACCCGCCCGCCTCTCTCCCTTCCTCGTTTTCAGCATCAGACCAATCAGAGCGCGCCCGATCCAGATCCTCTCCCGCCTCCGATCACCTCCCTGGTTTTGCTCCGCCGACCAACCACAGCCGCCACCTCCTCTGTTCCCGAGGCCCAGCCTCCTCTCGCTCCGTCTTGTGAGCACGCGCCCGAGGAGCTCGGCGAGGAGCCTCGATCCCAGCGGCGTCGGGCCCCTGCATCCTCCGTGCTTCTGCGGCGCCCGCCGCAAGCAGCGGCACCATCGAGCTCCCTTCACCGTCGGGCACCACCGGCAGGTCGCCGTCTCCTCGCGCCCGTCTCCCTTTTCTCTGGTGCTCCTCCTCTAACCATCTCTCTGCTTGAGCACGGCGCTGGATCCCCGCCTCCTCGCGCCCAACCGTCCGAGGAAGCGGCCAGCGCAGCTTCGACATAAATCACCAGTGTGATTGCGCATCTCCTCCGTTCCTCGGGCCCGAGCCTCCCGTGCTCCTTCACCTCGCCTCGTCGTCCTGTGGCCGGCCTCGCTGCCGGCGACCACGGCAAGGACCGGCCTCGTCCCGCTCCTCTCCTCCCCTGTCTCTCCCTTCCTCCCCGTGCTTCCCTCTGTTCCTCACATCTCTCTCTCTCTCTATGCGTTGTAGCAGCATCCCCGTGCCATGGAGCTCCAAGTCCGCCGGCCCGCCTCTGCTTTGATCCGGCAGGGAACGGGACCCCGGCGACATCCCGCGACCGGATCCAGCCTCCCAGAGCCCTGCTTCCCCTGCTTCGAGCGCATTGACCACGCCCTCCCCGTCGTGCACTGGCTCGCCTCGCGCCAAGTCCCTCGCCCGTCGTTGACCTCCGGCCGCTTGATCCACCTTCACGAGACGCGTCGGCCTTGATCTGTTTCTTGGCTTCGTCAGCGCCAAGGCCCAGCTCGCCCTCCATCTCCCCGCGCCAAGCCAGCCACACCGACCGGGCCTTGGCCCAGGATGAGCAACCCCCGCCCCCTCTCCTGTGCACTTTTGGGCCAACCAGATTCAGCCCGTTGTGTATTTTTTCTGCTGCTGCGAATTTGTCCATTTATCCAGAAAACTGCATATTTACAGATTTTCCCTTGATGTTCATGCATCAATAATTCACAAACCATGCATCAAAATTAAATAAACTATATATGAAATATGCTCAGTTTTTCATGTACTTTCATAATATCCAACTTTCATCCCTGTTTAAAATATTTAACTTGCTGTTTGAATTAATTTGCATAAATGCCATGTTAAAATGATTTATTTCATAACTAAATAACCGTAGCTCGGTTTTAAATAAACTTTATATGTAAATGGGGTGGAAAATGCATAGATTAACATGGTGCACTTTATTTTTCTGTTTAACAACATTAAAATTGTGTTTAGGGCAGAACAGTAGCAAATTCGAAATATGCATGAGGATTTTCCGGAATTGTTGTTTCTTATTTCCGGCCTCATTTAAACTTGCCTAAATAGTTAGTTCAATTATGCTTCACCTCTTGCCATGTTTAACTACATTTAACATTGTTTGGTAGCTTAAAAGAGATCAAACTAAATAATTGTATGTGGTGTTTCGTTGATATGCAACTCGTTGCATATTGAGCTCCACTTAACTTGTAGTATCGTTTGTTGCACTTTGCCATGCCATGCCTCATTAAACCGGACATGCATCATACTTGATTGTGCATCATGCCATGTTTATGCTTGTGCATTTACCATGTTGTTTGTTTCTTTCCGGTGTTGCTTCTTAGCTCCGGTAATGTTGCGTTTGTGAGGATTCGTTCGACTACTCCCGTTCATCTTCTTCATGGACTCGTTCTTCTTCCTAGCGGGATTTCAGGCAAGATGACCGCTACCCTGGATCTCATTACTATCATTGCTATGCTAGTTGCTTCGCTCTATCGCTTTGGTGCGTTACCTACCACTTGCTGCTCAAGCCTCCCAAATTGCATGATAGCCCCTAATCTTTGTCACCCTTCCTAGCAAACCGTTGTTTGGCGATGTTACCGCTTTTGCTCAGCCCCTTTTATAGCGTTGCTAGTTGCAGGTGAAGATGAAGATTGCTCCATGTTGGATTATGTTTATGTTGGGATATCACAATATCTCTTATATTATTAATGCATCTATATACTTGGTAAAGGGTGGAAGGCTCGGCCTTATGCCTGGTGTTTTGTTCCACTCTTGCCGCCCTAGTTTCCGACATATCAGTATTATGTTCCCAGATTTTGCGTCCCTAACGCGGTTGGGTGATTTATGGGACCCCCTTGACAGTTCGCTTTGAATAAGGCTCCTCCAGCAAGGCCCAACATTGGTTTTACCATTTGCCTCACCTAGCCCTTTTTCCCTTGGGTTTCGTGAGCACGAGGGTCATCTTTATTTTAGCCCCCGGGCGGTGCTCCTTTGAGTGTTGGTCAAAGCAGGCAGATCAGGGGCCACCATGGGGCAACTCGAGGGCTGGTTTTACTCGTAGGTGACCTATCCAAAGGTGCCACGAGAACGAGATATGTGCAGCTCCTATCGGGATTTGTCGGCACATCGGGCGGCTTTGCTGGTCTTGTTTTATTCTTGTCGAAATGTCTTGTGGCAGGATTCCGAGACTGATCGGGTCTTCCGGGAGAAGGAATATCCTTCGTTGACCGCGAGAGCTTATCATGGGCTAAGTTGGGACACCCTGCGAGGTATAAACTTTTCGAGCCGTGCCAGCGGTTATGTGGCGGATGGGAATTTGCTAATATCCGGTTGTAGTAAACTTCAAGTAAACTCTTCTAAAATACACCAACCGTGCGTAACTGCGTGAGTGTCTCTTTTGGGGTTGATCGAGAGGAGAACACGGTTTCGGGTTATGTCGGCGTAAGTAGGAGTTCAGGATCACTTCTTGATCATTACTAGTTGACGACCGTTCCTTTGTTTCTCTTCTCGCTCTCATTTATGCGTATGTTAGCCACCATATATGCTTAGCCGCTGCTGCAACCTCACCACTTTACCCCATTCCTTTCCCATTTAGCTTTGCTAGTCTTGATACCCATGGTAATGGGATTGCTGAGTCCTCGTGGCTCACAGATTACTACACCACCAGTTGCAAGTACAGGTTATGCGATGATCATGACGCGAGAGCGATGTTTATTTGTGTTGGAGTTCTTCATCTGCTTCTTCGATCGGGGATAGGTTCGGTCGGCGACTGGGCTAGCGAGGTGGATATTGTTTGAGTTTGTTTATGTCTCATCCGTAGTCGGATGTTGATCTTGTATATGATGTGATGTTGTATTCGTGTGGCATTGTATGCCTTATGTATGTATCCCCACTATTATGTAATGTTGATGTAATGATATCCACCTTGCAAAAGCGTCTTCAAGATGCGCTTCTATCCTTGGTGGGACCTTCGAGTTCCTTTAGGATAGGGTCGCATCTTGGGCGTGACAAGTTGGTATCTGAGCCTCGACCGACCATAGGAGCCCCCTTGATTGTTGGGCGTTGTTGAGTCTAGAAGAACACTATTTTGAGTCTTAGGATTATATATATTGGAGAATAGGATTCTTTTTACTCCTCAGTCCCTTTGTCGCTCTGGTGAGGCCTCCTGACGTAGATGTTTTGTCTTTCCTCTCCTCAAATTCCACGAATTTTTTTTAGGATCACGCGGGTATCTTGGGATCGTTCTGATAGTCTTATGACGAGAACATTGTTCTTGGTGCCTCCTGACATTTAGGGGTTGTGGCAGTGTCCCGGGGAGTTGAGCTCCGAGGTGTTGTCGTCACAATTTTATCGTTGCAGTTCTGGAATACCGAGTTTTGCCGACATCGAAAATCTCTTCTATGCTGTTGTTGGTGAGATAACCTCGACGCCACCCTGTACTGGGGAGTTCGGGAGTATTTCCATAGCTCGTATAACGGTTGCTTTTCGAAGGTTGAGGTACACGATTTCC
The DNA here is from genome assembly GCA_021605145.1 of Aegilops bicornis. Taxonomy (NCBI): domain Eukaryota; kingdom Viridiplantae; phylum Streptophyta; class Magnoliopsida; order Poales; family Poaceae; genus Aegilops; species Aegilops bicornis. The sequence continues at coordinate 425,201,862 of CM038671.1, read as the reverse complement.
GAAGGTTTCTTGGTTATGTGTTGAAGGATGGAATCTGGTGGATCTAGGTATTGTTAGTTTGGGTGATATATTTTGTGTCCCCTGTATCCCCAACACCAGATTGCATAACCAGAAAGTTTCGGGAGTTTATAGGTGGGAATTCAAGTAAATCCTAGAATATCTTTCCGACAGATGCATGATATGAGATTGGGTAATTCTCTATCATATGTATTTGTTCCGGCTTATTCTGCAAGCCAAATCCTTTGTTTTGTTTTATTTGTGGTATTCGAGTTGCTTCGAAGTCAAATGTCGAATCCATACCTTCCCTAAACGGTGTTCTCATATTGCTATGTGAATACTAATCCTTCTTGATCATCGAGGTCGTCATGTTAATTCTTTTCCAACCGACGTGCTTCTCTTCAAGTGGATCCGATCATTTCAACGTTTGCAAGATCAATTCTAAGTTTTCTCAACGGTGTTTGTTTCATCCGTCCCAAGTTGTTTTGTTTTCCCACCCTCCCACCCCTTTTCTTCAAGGACTCAGATTTCTTAATCATGTATCCTTTTATTTGTGGGAAGTCTCTTCATTCTTTTCTTTCAATGTTCTTATCCGGTGATTTCCCATGAAGATGCTCAACAGTTTCAAGTTCATCATCCTTCATTGTTGTTTCTTCTCCGGTGGATCCAATTCAAGCTTTCGATATTCATCATATTCCTTTCCTCGTTTCTAATGCTTTCTCATGCCGATGCACCTCTTAATCATTCACTTCTCGCTATTCATTTGTTACGGAGTGTTGAAGATATCTCGAGAATCGCGCGTCTTGTCATTCGAGATACGTTCAAGATATTTCAAGGTTGTTATCCCATTCAAGCCATTTAATTCTTCCGGTGCAATCTTTATTTCAAGCAATCCTTCAACGGTGTTTTCTTTGAGTGGGCCCTAATCCACAGGTCTTTTCCCAGGATCTTATCTTACTCTTCTAATTTATCCGGAGCGATTCCCAAAGTCTTTCGAAGTTTGACGTAAGAATGAATTTTCATCAGTCACATGCCTTCTCCAAGGTCGCTTTCAAACTCTTTTCATCTTTGGCTCAACCTTTCCTCTTTTAATCCTTCCGGAGTTTCTCAACAATTTGGTGGTGTTTCTCCTCGTCATTCTCAGCATTTGAAGACCGAAGAAGAGTTTCTCTTAAATCTTGCTCCATTCACTTCAAGATTCATGGTTCTAGCTTGATGCCATCCTCTCATAATTCTTTTCGATTGTGAGTATTCTTTTTACCCATCCGGAGCATTTCATGAGTTGTTCCCATTTCTTCCCTCCGTAGGCCATCATGTCATAATTCCTCATTCTCAGCTTTCAGCTCTCGTTCTCCATATCATACCGGTGCATCATTCAAGTATTATCTAATCAGTTCAAGATCTCTTCATTCTCTTGTATCTAAATTCTCTCAAGCATCTTCATTCGTTTCCAATTCTTCCGGTGATTGTGCCTTTGCTACGTTCATTTTCAATCCTTACGATTGGTTCGTTCAAGATTTCACTTCCTTTGTTATCATATCAATTCATTTGTTGTTTCCAAATCCCACCGGTGGTTCCATCAATAGCTTCTCAAGTTTGCACTATATCTCTCTTCATTCCTTGCAAAAGAATAAGTAGTAGGCCAAATCCATTGCTTGTCATCAATTTAAGTGGTGAAGGATGAGCATAATGTAATTCTTATTCTTGTTTCATCGAGTAAATTCGATTCCTTATTAGGAGGTTCATCAAAATTCTTGATTTCATTTGTTCATCTTTCTTTCCGAGTTCCATGTTTTCCGCATTATCTCGTCATAAGCTCCATCTAAATCATTGCGAGACTTCACCTTGTGTTTTCAACTTCTCTTTATTTTTATCATCCTTTTATTACCGGAGTTCTTCATGGAGGCTCTACATGGTGGTTCGTCAAGGATTACTTTCATTCTTCAATTGTCTTCAAGATTTCTTTCAAAGTTAAGATCCGCCAAGCTATACTCGAAAATAAACATGGTTCAACACATGTCTTGTTTTGAGGAGTTCAAGCATTCCTCATCTTGCATTTCCGAAGTGCAATTCTTCCTACCTTATCTTTTGAGGTGGTGTTATGTCCGTCTTGACAATTTCCATCCATGTTCCATGTTTCACATGTTGTCAAGAATGAGATATTTTAAATCCACCAATCCCTCCATTGGAGTTATCTTGGTTTAGGTTACACCTAAAGCCTTCCCTAAGGAATGTTGCTAATTGTGGTGCCTATCGATAATCCAAGTTTCCTCCTATTCTCTCATTAAAAGGAGTTTTCATCTCCTTGCTGATCTCAATCCAATTAACTGTTTCCATTTGTGGCCGGTTGTCACCTCATAGTCTTGAGATGTTTTCCATAAGCCCACTACAAGCTTGTGCTTTTCGTTGTTGATTTTGCAACAACTCCGTTCAATTCTTCTTGTAAGGGTGCTTTCCAAGCTCATTTGTGGCAGAAGTTGGCATTTTCTACTCCATTATGTTAGTCCAATGATCTATTTTCTATTCTTTCTTCCGGAGGCATGGTGATGTTGCTCTCTTCACTCATCATCTCGAATTGTGAGGATCATGTTCTTTTCATGCTTATCCATTTAACCGGAGTGTTGTGTCATCTCTTCAAGTTCTTTTCATCTTATCAAGTTTACCTTCTTCTTTCGATCAGTGCATGCCCAAATTATATCAATCTTATTCCTTCTCTATCTAGTTTTAACCGGAGTGGTTTCAATATCCATCTTATCACTAAACCTCTTGGTTCTCGTCGTATCCCTTGTTCCTCTTTTCTAACGGAGTGTTTTCAACTTTGCTCATCTTCGTTGTTTTCTTTCTTTCATTTTGCTCAACATCTCAAGGTTCATGGTTTCACTCTTTTGTCAAGAAGCAACTTAGTTTTACCTCCTCTCTTCCTCTTCCGTTTTCTCTCCAGTGCCATCCTAGATCTCGGGACGAGATCCTCTCGTAGTGGTGGAGTGTTGTAACGCCCCGGATGCAACTTTCCATATTCGTAACTCCAACTCTTGCCTTTTCCGGAGGTGCATATATTATTTTCCTCCGTGGTTGGGTTTTGTCTTTTATTTTGCATTTTGTTCATGTCACGCATCTCATCTCATAGCATCATGCGCATTGCATTTGCATTTTTTCATAAAACTCGTAGCCGTTCGCAGTTCCCCTTTCTCTCTTTCCCTCCGTTGTCACTTTGTCAGGCCCTTGTCCTTGTTGCCCTCACTCAGACCCCTCGCGCGTGTCCGAAACTTACCCGTACCCAACCTGCTCAGTCATCACCGTTGCATTCGGTTCATCCCCAAACATCTATAAAACATCTCCGTTTTCTTATTTGGACGTCCTAACCTATATTTTTTCAGCCGTCCGATTACGATCGGAGGGTCATTCTAGCCCCTTCCTAAAATTCTCATGCTATATAAACAGATGAAACCCTAGTCCCATCCATCCATCAAATCTTCCGCCACCGCCACTCCACCAAATCCCCTCGGGATCCATCCCAACCAGCCAGCCTCTCTCCCTTCCTCGTTTTCAGCATCAGACCAATCAGAGCGCGCCCGATCCAGATCCTCTCCCGCCTCCGACCACCTCCCTGGTTTTGCTCCGCCGACCAACCACAGCCGCCACCTCCTCTGTTCCCGAGGCCCAGCCTCCTCTCGCTCCGTCTTGTGAAGCATCGCGCCGAGGAGCTTCGGCGAGGGGAGCCTCGATCCCAGGCGTCAGGCCCCTTGCATCCTCCGTGCTTCCAGCCGCCCGCAAGCAGCAGCACCACGGAGCTCCCTTCGCCGTCGGGCACCACCAGCAGTCGCCGTCTCCTCGCGCCCGTCTCCCTTTTATGCGTGCTCCTGCTCTAACCATCTCTACGTGCTTGAGCACCCGGCGCTGGATCCCCGCCTCCTCGCGCCCGGCCGTCGAGAAGCAGCGGCGCCGCTCGACATCGTCACGAGCAGCGGTTGCGCATCTCCTCCGATTCCTCGGGCCCGAGCCTCCCGTGCTCCTTCACCTCGCCTCGTCGTCCCACGGCCGGCCTCGGCTTGCCGGCGACCACGGCAAGGACCGGCCTCGTCCCGCTCCTCTCCTCCCCTGTCTCTCCCTTCCTCCCCGTGCTTCCCTCTGTTCCTCACATCTCTCTCTCTCTCTCTCTCTCTGCGTTGAAGCAGCATCCCCGCCCCATGGAGCTCCAAGTCCGCCGGCCCGCCTCTGCTTCGATCCGGCAGGGAACGGGACCCCGGCGACATCCCGCGACCGGATCCAGCCTCCCAGACGCCCTGCTTCCCCTGCTTCGAGCGCATTGACCACGCCCTCCCCGTCGTGCACCTGGCCTGCCTCAGCGCCAAGTCCCCTCGCCCGTGCGTTGACCTCCAGCCCGCTTGATCCCTGCTTCACGAGAAGCGTCGGCCTTGATCTGTTTCTTGGCTTCGTCAGCGCCAAGGCCCAGCTCACCCTCCATCTCCCCGCGCCAAGCCAGCCACACCGACCGGGCCTTGGCCCAGGGTGAGCAGCCCCCGCCCCCTCTCCTGTGCACTTTTGGGCCAACCAGATTCAGCCCGTTGTGTATTTTTTCTGCTGCTGCGAATTTATCCATTTATCCAGAAAACTGCATATTTACAGATTTTCCCTTGATGTTCATGCATCAATAATTCACAAAGCATGCATCAAAATTAAATAAACTATATATGAAATATGCTCAGTTTTTCATGTAATTTCATAATATCCAACTTTCATCCCTGTTTAAAATATTTAACTTGCTGTTTGAATTAATTTGCATAAATGCCATGTTAAAATGATTTATTTCATAACTAAATAACTGTAGCTTGGTTTTAAATAAACTTTATATGTAAATGGGGTGGAAAATGCATAGATTAACATGGTGCACTTTATTTTGCTATTTAACAACATTAAAATTGTGTTTAGGGCAGAACAGTAGCAAATTCGAAATATGCATGAGGATTTTCCGGAATTGTTGTTTCTTATTTCCGGCCTCATTTAAACTTGCCTAAATAGTTAGTTCAATTATGCTTCACCTCTTGCCATGTTTAACAACATTTAACATTGTTTGGTAGCTTAAACGAGATCAAACTAAATAATTGTATGTGGTGTTTAAGTCGATATGCAACTTCGTTGCATATTGAGCTCCACTTAACTTGTAGTATCGTCTGTTGCACTTTCCCATGCCATGCCTCATTAAACCGGACATGCATCATACTTGATTGTGCATCATGCCATGTTTATGCTTGTGCATTTACCATGTTGTTTGTTTCTTTCCGGTGTTGCTTCTTAGCTCCGGTAATGTTGCGTTTGTGAGCATTCGTTCGACTACTCCCGTTCATCTTCTTCATGGACTCGTTCTTCTTCCTAGCGGGATTTCGTGCAAGATGACCGCTACCCTGGATCTCATTACTATCATTGCTATGCTAGTTGCTTCGCTCTATCGCTTTGCTGCGTTACCTACCACTTGCTGCTCAAGCCTCCCAAATTGCATGATAGCCCCTAATCTTTGTCACCCTTCCTAGCAAACCGTTGTTTGGCTATGTTACCGCTTTTGCTCAGCCCCTTTTATAGCGTTGCTAGTTGCGGTGAAGATGAAGATTGCTCCATGTTGGATTATGTTTATGTTGGGATATCACAATATCTCTTATATTATTAATGCATCTATATACTTGGTAAAGGTTGGAAGGCTCGGCCTTATGCACAGTGTTTTGTTCGATCTTGCCGCCTAGTTTCCGTCATATCGGTATTATGTTCCCGGATTTTGCGTCCCTAATGCGGTTGGGTGATTTATGGGACCCCCTTGACAGTTCGCTTTGAATAAGGCTCCTCCAGCAAGGCCCAACATTGGTTTTACCATTTGCCTCACCTAGCCCTTTTTCCCTTGGGTTTCCGGAGCCCGAGGGTCATCTTTATTTTAGCCCCCCCCCCCGGGGCGGTGCTCCTTCGAGTGTTGGTCCGAAACGGGCAGATCTGGGGCCACCATGGGGCAACTCGAGGGCTGGTTTTACTCAGAGGGCTGACCTATCCGGTGTGCTCGAGAGCGAGATATGTGCAGCTCCTATCGGGATTTGTCGGCACATCGGGCGGCTTTGCTGGTCTTGTTTTATTCTTGTCGAAATGTCTTGTAGTCGGGATTCCGAGACTGATCGGGTCTTCCGGGAGAAGGAATATCCTTCGTTGATCGCGAGAGCTTATCATGGGCTAAGTTGGGACACCCTGCAGGTATAAACTTCCGAGAGCCGTGCCGCTGTTATGTGGCGGATGGGAATTTGTTAATATCCGGTTGTAGTAAACTTGAAGTAAACTCTTCTAAAATACACCAACCGTGTGCGTAACCGTGAGTGTCTCTTTTCGGGGTTGATCGAGAGGAGAACACGGTTTTTGGGTTATGTCTGACGTACGTAGGAGTTCAGGATCACTTCTTGATCATTACTAGTTGTCGACCGTTCCTTTGTTTCTCTTCTCGCTCTCATTTGCGTATGTTAGACACCATATATGCTTAGTCTGCTGCAACCTCACCACTTTACCCCATTCCTTTCCCATTTAGCTTTGCTAGTCTTGATACCCATGGTAATGGGATTCCGAGTCCTCGTGGCTCACAGATTACTACACCACCGATTCTTGAGGTACAGGTTGTCACGATGATCATGATGCGAGAGCGATGTTTATTTGTGTTGGAGTTCTTCATCGCTTCTTCGATCGGGGATAGGTTCGGTCGGCACTGGGCTAGCGAGGTGGATATTGTTTGAGTTTACATTTATGTCTCATCCGTAGTCGGATGTTGATCTTATATATGATGTGATGTTGTATTCGTGTGGCATTGTATGCCTTATGTATGTATCCCCACTATTATGTAATGTTGATGTAATGATATCCACCTTGCAAAAGCGTCTTCAAGATGCGCTTCTATCCTTGGTGGGACCTTCGAGTTCCTTTAGGATAGGGTCGCATCTTGGGCGTGACATCTGCTTTGATACCTTCGAGCCTGTGTCTGATAGAATGCGGAGCGGGCTTTTGCCACGTCATGCTCCTCCTCCAGGGCGTCCAAACTATCCTGCCGATCGAGCTCGGCCTCTTTTTCTTCATACATGCGCACTCGAGGTGAGTCATGAATTATGTCGCGGGGCAGTACCGCCTCTGCGCCGTGCACCATAAAAATGGTGTGTATCCGGTAGTGCGATTCGGCGTGGTCCGAAACCCCCATAGTACGGAGTCGAGCTCCTCTACCCGGTGCGTGGTTGATTCCTTTAAGGATCACACTAATCTGGGTTTAATGCCGCTCATGATAAGACCATTTGCTTGCTCGACTTGACCGTTAGTTTGCGGGTGATAGACAGAAGCATAATCGAGCTTGATGCCCATGTTGCTGCACCAAAGTTTTACCTCGTCGGCTGTAAAGTTCGAGCCATTGCCGGTGATGATGTTGTGGGGGATGCCATAACGGTGTACAACCCCAGATATGAAGTCTATCACCGGTCCGGATTCAGCCGTTTTGACTGGTTTGGCTTCTATCCATTTGGTGAATTTGTCCACCATGACCAATAGGTATTTTTTCTTATGGGTTCCCCCTTTGAGGGGTCCGACCATATCAAGCCCCCAGACCGCAAAGGGCCAAGTAATGGGGATTGTTTGGAGAGCGGTAGGCGGCATATGGCTTTGGTTTGCAAAAAGCTGGCAACCGACGCAACGTTGAACAAGGTCCTGTGCGTCTGCTCGGGCCGTCGGCCAGTAGAAACCTGTACGGAGGGCCTTGCTTACAATGGCCCGCGCTGCAGCGTGGTGGCCGCCGAGTCCAGCATGGATTTCTGCCAAAAGCTTCCGCCCTTCCTCTTCGGAGATGCACCTTTGAAGGACTCCGATAGTGCTTTTCTTATAAAGCTCTCCCTCGTGGACCTTGTAGGCTTTAGACCACGCACTATGCAGCGTGCCTCATTTTGGTCCTCGGGTAGTTCTTGCCTGGTTAGGTAGGCCAGGAATGGCTCTGTCCACGGGGCGATGACGGCCATTATCACGTGGGCTGAAGGTGTTATTTCGGTGGCAGAGCCTTCGATTGTGTCAGAGTGTTCGGTGTCTGGTGTTGTGGCCGGGTCTGGACTATTGTTACCGGTGTCTCCTTCCCATACCACGGATGGCTTAAACAGCCTTTCCGAGAAGATGTTAGGTGGGACAAGGTCGGCGCTTAAGCGCCGAGCACGGGCGAGGATATCCGCCGCTGATTGTTTTCCCGAGCCACATGGTGGAATTCGAGCCCCTCGAACCGAGCTGACATTTTGAGGACGGCGTTGCGATAAGCCGCCATTTTCGGATCCTTGGTGTCAAAGTCTCCATTTATTTGAGATATTGCGAGGTTCGAGTCCCCACGCACCTCTAGGCGTTGAATGCCCATGGAAACTGCCATACGGAGACCATGTAATAAGGCCTCGTATTCGGCTGCGTTGTTGGAGTCTGTGTGTAGTGTTTGGAGTACGTATTGGACTGTATCTCCGGTGGGGGACGTCAGGACGACGCCAGCCCCCAAACCAGCTAGCATTTTAGAGCCGTCGAAGTGTATGATCCAATTGGAGTACGCACCGTACTCTTTAGGGAGTTCGGCTTCTGTCCATTCGGCGACAAAATCGGCCAGTACTTGCGACTTAATGGCTCGCCGTGGTCTATATGTTATGTCGAACGGGAGGAGCTTGATAGCCCATTTAGCAATCTGGCTCGTGGCATCGCGGTTGTTTATTATGTCGTTGAGTGGTACTTCCGAGGCCACCGTAATTGAACACTCTTGAAAGTAGTGTTGTAATTTCCGGGATGCCATAAATACCGCGTATGCTATCTTTTGATAATGTGGGTACCGTGATTTGCATGGAGTGAGGACAGTGGATACATAATATACCGGCTTTTGAAGTGGGAATTTATGTCCGTCCGTCTCTCGTTCGACAACGAGCACTGCGCTTACAACTTGGTGAGTTGCCGCTATATATAACAGCATTGGTTCGCCGACATTTGGCGCGGCCAAGATTGGGTTGGTGGCCAGGATGGCTTTTATTTCTTCCAATCCGGCCGTGGCCGCGTCCGTCCACTCGAAGTGTTCGGTGCGCGAAGAAGGCGATAAAGGGGTAATGCCTTTTCTCCTAATCGGGAGATAAAGTGGCTTAAAACGCCACGCATCGATTAACCTGGATTTGCTTGAGGTCGATTGGGATAGCTACCGTGATGTGAGCTCGGATTTTAGCCAGATTTGCTTCAATTCCTCTACTGGAGACGATGAAGCCCAGGGGCTTTACGGAGGGCACGCCGAAAACACATTTTTCCGGATTGAGCTTGATGTCATATGTTCGAAGATTGTCGAACGTGAGCCTCAAGTCGTCTATTAAGGATTCGACGTGTCTGGTTTTAATGACCACATCGTCTACGTATGCCTCCACTGTTTTGCCGATCTACTTTTACAGACATGTCTGAATCATGTGTTGATACGTTGCACCGGCGTGTTTGAGCCCGAAGGGCATTGTGTTAAAATAGAAGGGGCCGTATGGAGTGATAAATGTCGTTGCGGCTTGATCGGACTCCGCCATCTTAATTTGGTGGTAACCGGAGTATGCGTCGAGGAGGCACAGTGAGTCGTGTCCTGCGGTAGCGTCGATGATTTGGTCGATGCGAGGGAGGGGGAAGGGATCCTTTGGGCAAGCCTTATTAAGGTCCTTGAAGTCGACGCATAGGCGCCAGGATTTGTCCTTCTTTGGTACCATCACCAGGTTTGCTAGCTAGCCACCGATGTTTTATTTCTCTAATGAATCCGGCCTCCAAGAATTTGGCTAGCTCTCTCCCATGGCTTGTCGCTTAGGTTCAGAGAAACGCCAAGAGTCTGCTTGACCGGCTTGAATCCCTTTAGAATGTTAAGGCTATGCTCGGCCAGCCTGCACGGGATTCTGGCATGTCACGAAGGATGCCGGCGAATATGTCCCAATTCTCAAGACAGAACTCCCGCAGCGGCGGCGCCTACAGCTGGGTTTAAGCGTGCCCGATGGATGTTGTTTTTGTAGGGTCCGTCGGGTGGACTTGGAATTTGACTATTTCATCCACTGGTTTGAAAGAGGTGGATTTGGATCTTTTGTCGAGTATCACGTCGTCTCTGTCCATGTGGAGCGCAGCGCAGTTACTTCCTCGGCCGCGAGGGCTTCGGATAATGCCTCGAGGGCCAGTGCGGCTGTTTTGTTTTCAGCGCGGAGTGCTATGTCCAGATCACTAGCTAGAGTGATGATTCCATTGGGCCCGGGCATTTTGAGCTTCATGTACCCGTAGTGGGGTATGGCTTGGAAGATCGTGAATGCCTCCCGCCCTAGAAGGGCGTGGTATCCGCTACTAAACGGGGCCACTTGGAATGTAATTTCTTCGGACCTATAATTCTCCCGCGTGCCGAATACCACATCTACTGTGATTTTCCCCACGCATCGTGCCTCCCGACTAGGGATGATTCCTCTGAAAGCCGTGCTGCTTTGCTCAATGCGATTTCTGTCTATTTCCAATTTTTGAAGAGTCTCCTCATAAATGAGGTTTAATCTGCTGCCGCCGTCCATGAGCACTTTAGTAAGCCGAGAGCCGTCCACAATTGGACTAAGGACCAAGGCGGCTGGTGCTCGGGCTGTTCGGAATTTAGGTTCGTCACTGGCATTGAAGGTGATAGCCGTGTCGCTCCACGGATTTATTGTTGCCACGTGGTAGACTTCGGCAAGGCTGCGGACTGCTCGCTTACGCCTATTATTTGAGGTGAAGGTCTTGAAGACTGTCAATAATGTATTGTTATCCACGGGATGGTGCTCTGCGGTGTTTTTAATGAGGAGATCCTCACCGCTCTTGGCCACCTGCCGGAGTACCCAACATGCTCTAAGGCTGTGTGTTGGTATGGTATCCGCAGTACTATGAATTTTGCAGGGCCCATTAAGCCATCCCTCCAATACGGTTCCACGCACTGTAGTGGGCTTTCGCTTCTTTGTAATTGAGTCGGGCGACTTATGAGAGTGCACCCTTTTAGTTCGGACTGGGGGTTTTGTCAGAGCCGGATTATCCCAAAATTTTGTTTGGGTTTGCCAGGCGCTTTCCATCGCACAGTACTTCTGTACTATGGCCGCCAAGTCATCGAAGTGTGCTATGTCACGGCGACTTATGGCGTTGAGGATTCCCTTGTCCGTGCAGTTATTGCAAAAGAATGAAATTGCGTCTTCCTCGCGACAGTGCTTGACCTTGTTCATTACAAGGAGGAATCTGGCCCAATAGTGATGTACTCTCCTGGGGCTCTTGCCTGATGTGGGAAAGATCGTTTATATCTGGGTGGGTGGGTGGATTTAAGTGCGGACCTTGACCCGATCTAAGACCCGGGGGAGGAGTTTCCGATCTTGGAAGTTCGGGCTCAGGGATGTTGCCCAGTGGGTCTGGCCTGCTGCCTGATTCTAGGTTCAGGGTTTGGGTGTTGTCCTCCCGTAGACGGGTATCCGGCTCGGAGAGCTCGGGAATCCGGACATAGTTTGTCCTCAAGATAGAGGAAGAGTCGCCGCATTGCTCCTCCACTACCGCTATCTGGTGGGTGACCGGCGGAGAATTGATCTCCCTTTGGTCGGGTTTAAGCCCAATCTGATCATAGTTCGTAGCGACTCCCAAAGCGGCGATGCGATCCAAGAGCTCGTTCAAAGAAGAGAGCTCCATTGGATTCATCCACTCGGTAAGATCCGAGCCAATGTGGAGGCTGTTTTCGATGACCCGAGAAGTCATCGTCGGTGCAGTGGCCGAACTGGCGATCATGACGAAGCCGCCTAGTCGGAGAGTTTTTCCTACAGCTAGGGCTCCCCCAGAGGTGATGTTGTCCCTGACAATGGGACGAGCCATCCTTCCTTATGATGACGACACAGTGGAACTCTCAATGAAAGCACCAATGTCGGTGTCAAAACCGGCGGATCTCGGATAGGGGGTCCCGAACTGTGCGTCTAAGGCGGATGGTAACAGGAGGCGGGGACACAATGTTTACCTGTGTTGGGCCCTCTCGATGGAGGTAATACCCTACTTCCTCGCTTGATTGATCTTGATGATATGAGTATTACAAGAGTTGATCTACCACGAGATTGTAGAGGCTAAACCCTAGAAGCTAGCCTATGGTATGATTGTTCTTGTCCTACGGACTAAACCCTCCGGTTTATATAGACACCGGAGGGGGGGGCTAGGGTTACACAGAGTTGGTTACAAGGGAGATCTACATATCCGTATCGCCAAGCTTGCCTTCCACGCCAAGGAGAGTCCCATCCGGACACGGGACGAAGTCTTCAATCTTGTATCTTCATAGTCCAACAGTCCGGCCAAAGGATATAGCCCGGCTGTCCGAGGACCCCCTAATCCAGGACTCCCTCATACGCCGGTCCTCTTCAACAAGGCAGTGGTCTTCTCCTGTTACTCCGCACTTCCGACGATCTTCGCCCTCAGCAGGTCGTGCTCGGCAAGGAGCTTCGCATTGCTCTCATTTAGTTGATGGATGACGCTGGGTAGCCTGTTCAAAAGAGGCTTTCATGTCATCCCGCAACCTGGCCCAGCCGGAGATCTGATCCATCTGGCTGTGGACGATCGCATGCATGCGCCTGTAAGAGTTCTCGCCTGCCCACGAGACATTTTCCCAGGTCGCCGTGGCGCGGGAGGACATCTCTGCTGCATTCGCAACGCGGCGGGACATCTCTTCTACTTCATGGCGGCCGAACGATCTCTTTGCGCCAGCGGTGCGGCAGGACCTCCGTGCTGCTTCGGCGGTGTGGCGGGACCTCTGTGCTGCTACGGCCGCGCGGCGGGACATGCCGGCTGCTTTCGTGGCGAGGCGGGACATCTCTCGTGCTTCCGCTTCCATGCTTGCCTCTCCCTGGTGGCAATCTCTCGACCTAGAACTCACGCTGGCCAAGGCAGACGCAAGGGAACGATGATGAATGACTTGTTTGTTTTCGTGGATGAGGAGTTGAGGAGGAATGTGCAATCATCTTGGAGTAGTAGTATTTATAAACGAGTACCAATACTCTCCTAAGTGTGAAACCGTTTTGGTTCTGATCAGTGTGAACACAGGTCGCATGCTCAAAATTTATTGACGGTTCTAAGTGCGGCAATATTCCCGAAAGGCGTAACGTGGGCACGCTTTCTCGACCGCGTACGTGGCGTTTGCACCATAGGGTGCACTACAATAGGCAATGTCAGCACACGTCTTGTTCCAACAACCGTGCGCGCTCGTTATTACCATCGCGCACACTTCTTTTAATTATAATGTGTGTGCCTGTCTGGCGCATACATGTTGATCTATCTAACTATTTTTGTTTGTTGTGGCTAATCGCAAACAGTTCATCTGTGTGAAGTGTATGCCATCAATCGTAGACACTTTGATCTGGCTGACCGTTTCTGTTCTATTGCCTAACCGCAAACAGTTAATCCTTTTGAAGCGTATGCCCTCAATCGCATACACCTTTATCTAGCTGCCCGTTTCTATTGTTCCTCCTCATCACAAACAGTTAATCCGAGTGAACCGTATGTTGTATATCGCACACGCCTTCATCTGGCTGCCCGTTTCTTTTGTTCCGCCTCATAGCAAACAACTCATTGAACTGAACCGTATGCCCTGCATCGCACACGCTAATAAGATCAGAACCGTGTTTGATGCATCCGGCATCGCAAATGTTTTGCACCTTTTTTGACGGTTCTTTTACACCACGGTTTGCAATTATTGCATCGCACACAGTTTCGTCAAAGGGTCTCTGATCGTAGTGTTGCATTAGCAGCAACCTGCAGTAGTGCTTTTTCACATAAGCATCGCAACCCCAAACTTTAAGAAACGACAACTTTGCTTTCTTGCCAAACCATAATTCATACGGCGTCGTCTCAACGGATTTAGATGGTGCCCTATTTAACGAGAATGTAGTTGTCTCTAATGCATAACCCCAAAAACGATAGTGGTAAATCGGGAACAGACATCATAGATCGCACCATATCTAATACAGTATGGTTACGATGTTTGGACACACCATTACGCTGTGGTGTTTCAGGTGGCGTGAGTTGTGAAACTATTCCACATTGTTTTAAATGAAGGCCAAACTCGTAACTCAAATATTCACCTCCGCGATCAGATCGTAGAAATTTTATTTTCTTGTTATGATGATTCTCCATTTCACTCTGAAATTCCTTGAACTTTTCAAATGTTTCAGACTTGTGTTTCATTAAGTAGATATACCCATATCTGCTCAAATCATCTATGAAGGTCAGAAAATAACGATACCCGCCGCCTGCCTCAACACTCATCGGACTGCATACATCGGTATGTATTATTTCCAATAAGTCATTGGCTCGCTCCATTGTTCCGGAGAACGGAGTTTTAGTCATCTTGCTCATGAGGTATGGTTCGCAAGTATCAAATGTTTCATAATCAAGTGATTCCAAAAATCCATCCATATGGAGTTTCTTCATGTGCTTTACACCAATATGACCTAAACGGCAGTGCCACAAATATGTTGCACTATCATTATCAACTTTGCATCTTTTGGCATCAATATTATGAATACGTGTATCACTACGATCGAGGTTCAATAAACCATTCACATTGGGTGTATGACCATCGAAGGTTTTATTCATGTAAACAGAACAACAATTATTCTCTGACTTAAGTGAATAACCATATTGCAATAAACATGATCTAATCATATTCATGCTTAACGCAAACACCGAATAACATTTCTTTTAGGTTCAACACTAATACAGAAGGTAGAGGGAGTGTACGATGGTGATCGTATCAACCTTGGAATCACTTCCAACGCGCGTCGTCACTTTGCTCTTAACTAGTCTCTGCTCATTCTGCAACTCCTGTTTCGACTTACTAATCTCAGCAACTGAACCGGTATCAAATACCCAGAGGTTGTTGTGAACACTAGTAAATTACACATCAACAACATGTATATCATATATACCTTTGTTCACTTTGCCATCCTTCTTATCCGTCTTGTATTTGGGGCAGTTCCGCTTCCAGTGACCATTTCCTTTGTAGTAGAAGCACTCCGTTTCAGGCTTGGGTCTAGCTTTGGGCTTATTTATGGGAGTGGTAACTTGCTTGCCATTCTTCTTGAAGTTCCCTTTCTTTCCCTTGCCCTTTTCTTGATAATAGTGGTCTTATTAACCATCAACACTTGATGCTCTTTCTTGATTTCTATCTTCACCGATTTCAGCATCTCGAAGAGCTCGGGAATCTTTTCCATTATCCCTTGCTCATTATAGTTCATCACGAAGTTCTAGTAGCTTGGTGATAGTGACTAGTGAACTCTGTCGATCGCTATATTATCTGGAAGATTAACTCCCACTTGATTCAAGCGATTGTAGTACTCAGACATTCTAAGCACATGCTCACTGGTTGAGCTATTCTCTTCCATCTTGTAGGCAAAGTACTTGTCAGAGGTCTCATACCTCTCGACTCAGGCATGAGTTTGAAATACCAATTTCAACTCTTGGAACATCTCATATGCTCCGTGGCGTTCAAAACGTTTTTGAAGTCCCGGTTCTAAGCCGTAAAGCATGGCGCACTAAACTATTAAGTAGTCATCATATCGAGCTTGCCAAACGTTCATAATGTCTGCATCTGCTCCTGCAATAGGTCTGTTACCTAGCGGTGCATCAAGGACATAGTTCTTCTGTGCAGCAATGAGGATAATCCCCAGATTACGGACCCAGTCCGCATCATTGCTACTATCATCTTTCAACTTAGTTTTTCTCTAGGAACATATCAAAAATAAGGGAGCTATATCGCGGGCTATTGATCTACAACATAGATTTGCAAATACTATAAGACTAAGTTCATGATAAATTAAGTTCAATTAATCAAATTACTAAAGAACTCTGATGTAGGGTGGAACCCTATACGTCTGATCTTTCACGAAAGGAGCGGATCCCAACTAAGAACATGAAGAACACGAGGGGAAAACGAGGGGAAACACGAGAGGAAATCACTCAAACAACAAGAACGATCACACATGTGCTAGATCCTTTAAACACGAGAGGAGATACAAGATCCACGATCAACAAAGGACGATACAAAGGTAACCGGTTCTTCTTCGTGAGGAGGTCTTGATGGGGCCACCCAAGAGGGGGTCTTGAATCCAAGGGGATCTTCTCCGTAGAGGGTCCGCGGTCTCTATTGTGGAGTAGATCCGTAATGGATGAGCAAAGCTCTATCTCACATATGAGCTAATCCTTTGCTAACCCTAACTAGGAGGAGAGGGTGTCATATTTATAGTCATAGTGCAAATGGGGGCGAAGTGAAGGGGTACATGGGCCTCAGCCCGCAACTGGACACAGCCAGGGACCGGACTTCCGCTGGGCACCGGATGTCCGGTGGTTCCAGGGGGACCAGTCGTCCGCTAGCGCCGGACGTCCGCTGAAAGTGTTCTGTGGTCGGGACACCGAACATCCGGAAGTCTCGGACATCCGTTAATATTGTTAATATTGTCGGACGTCCGGTGTGGGGTCGGACGTCCGCTCGCTGGGAGGTCTGTAGCTGGCGTAGGCTGGTCTTCAGGCGTCGATCGTCCGCCAAGGCCCGGACGTCCGCTCGCTGTGAGAGGCCGGTCGCCCGGTGTCGTCCGGACGTCCACTCGCTAGAGCTTCTTCGGTAGTTTCCTGTACTTGGTGTCCTCGTTGTATTGTCCATGGTCTTCCTCTTTGTTCCTGGTCATGCATAGCACATATATTTGAGGTAGTAGCCATGTCTCACATGTGGAAAGTGATGGTTCGAAGAGGAGCGAGTTCACCTTGTGTCCAATGGTGTATAGTAGAGGTCTCATCTTATGTATCCTTGGGGCTTAGAGAGTAGTCGGAGTGTACATGGGGATGAACATGGGATGCTCCGCATCAAACTCCCACTTAAATAGACATCCATCAAGTCATCTAAGTGATACGTGATCCAAATCAATTAACCCATGTCCGATCATCACGTGAGATGGGGTAGTCATCAATGGTGAGCATCTCTATGTTGATCATATCTACTATATGATTCATGTTCGACCTTTTGGTCTCCAGTGTTCCGAGGCCATGTGTGTACATGCTAGGCTCGTCAAGTTTAACCCGAGTATTTCGCATGTGCAAAACTATCTTGCACCCGTTGTATGTGAACGTAGAGCTTATCACACCCGATCATCACGTGGTGTCTCAAAGACGCATTTAATCGTCGCAATGGTGCATACTCAGGGAGAACACTTATACCTTGAAATTTTAGTTAAGGGATCATCTCATAATGCTACCGCCGTACTAAGCTAAATAAGGTGCATAAAAGATAAACATCACATCCAGTCAAAATATGTGACATGATATGGTCATAATCATCTTGTGCTTTTGATCTCCATCTCCAAAGCATCGTCATGATCTTCATCGTCACTGGCTTGACACCTTGATCTCCATCGTAGCGTCGTGGTTGTCTCGCCAACTATTGCTTCTACAACTATTGCTAACGTAGAGTGATAAAGTAAATCAATTACATGGCGTTTGCATTTCATACAATAAAGAGACAACCATAAGGCTCATGCCGGTTGCCAGTAACTTTTACAAAACATAATCATCTCATACAATAACGTATATCACATCATGTCTTGACCATATCACATCACAGCATGCCCTGCAAAAACAAGTTAGATGTCCTCTACTTTGTTGTTGCGAGTTTTACGTGGCTGCTACGGGCTTCTAGCAAGAACCGTTCTTACCTACGCATCAAAACCACAACGGCGATTTATCAAGTTTGCTGTTTTTACCTTCAACAAGGACTGGCCACAGTCAAATTCAATTCAACTAAAGTTGGAGAAACAGACACCCGCCAACCACCTTTATGCAAAACTAGTTGCATGTTTGTCGGTGGAACCAATCTCACGAACGTGGTCATGCAAGGTTGGTCAGGGCCGCTTCATCCAACAATACCGCCGAATCAAAATAAGACATTGGTGGTAAGCAGTATGACGATCACCGCCCACAACTCTTTGGGTTCTACTCGTGCATATCATCTACGCATAGACCTGGCTCGGATGCCACTGTTGGGAAACGTAGCATGCAATTTCAAAAAAACAATTTCTTACGCTCACACAAGATCTATCTAGGAGATGCATAGCAACGAGAGAGGGAGAGTGTGTCCACGTACCCTCGTAGACCGAAAGCGGAAGCGTTTGACAACGCGGTTGATGTAGTCGAACTTCTTCTCGTTCCGATCGATCAAACACCGAACGTATGGCACCTCTGAGTTCTACACACGTTCAGCTCGATGACGTCCCTCGAACTCTTGATCCAGCAAAGTGTCGAGGAAGTAGATGAGTTTCGTCAGAACGACAGCGTGGTAATGGTGATGGTGAAGTGATCAGCACAGAGCTTCACCTAAGCACTACGAAGATATTACCGGAGGCGTAAACTATGGAGGGGGGCGCCGCACACGGCTAACAATTATTGGTGTGTGTTCTAGGCGCCTCCCCTCATATATATATATATATATATATATATATATATATATATATATATATATATATATATATATATATATATATATATATAGGTGGGACGGAGAGGGAGCAGCCAAGGGGCGCCCCAAGTAGGAGGAATCCTACTTGGAGTCTCTCCCAAGACGCGCGCCCCCGTGCCATATATAACCGAGGTGGAAGGAAAGAGGGGGGAGAGGGAAGGAAGTAGGAATCCTAATCCACACTTTCCTTGCCCTCCCCTCTTTCCTTCTCCTCCTCATAGGGCTGGCGTCTATCAATCTTTACCTCTACCATTTCGAGACTCCTCGTCATGTCCGTGATCTCATCCGGGACTCCAAACAACATTCGGTCACCAAATCACATAACTCATATAATACTAAATCATCATCGAACGTTAAGCGTGGGGACCCTACGGGTTCGAGAACTATGTAGACATGACCGAGACACCTCTCCGATCAATAACCAATAGCGGAACCTGGATGCTCATATTGGTTCATGCATATTCTACGACGATCTTTATCGGTCGAACCATTATGACAACATACGTAATTCCCTTTGTCAATGGGTATGTTACTTGCTCGAGATTCGATCATCGGTATCTTCATACCTAGTTCAATCTCGTTACCGGCAAGTCTCTTTACTCGTTCCGTAATACATCACCTCATGACTAACTCCTTAGTCGTTTGCTTGCAAGCTTATGATGTGTATTACCGAGAGGGCCCAGAGATACCTCCCCGATACTCGGAGTGACAAATCCTAATCTCGATTCATGCCAACCCAACAAAACACCTTCGGAGATACCTGTAGAGCATCTTTACAATCACCCAATTACGTTGTGACGTTTGATAGCACACAAGGCATTCCTCCGGTATCCGGGAGTTGCATGATCTCATAGTCAAAGGAATATGTATTTGACATACATGAAAGCAGTAGCAATAAACTGAACGATCAATATGCTAAGCTAATGGATGGGTCTTGTCCATCACATCATTCTTTTAATGATGTAATCACGTTCATCAAATGTCAACACATGTCTATGTTTAGGAAACTTAACCATCTTTGATTAACGAGCTAGTCTAGTAGAGGCTTACTAGGGACACAGTGTTTTGTCTATGTATCCACACATGTATCAAGTTTTCGGTTAATACAATTCTAGCATGAATAATAAACATTTATCATGATATAAGGAAATATAACATTACAACTTTATTATTGCCTCTAGGTCATATTTCCTTCACCATCTCATATCTTCATATCAAATCCTGGACAACCACATCTTGTTTCTCAACAACCCTCTCTAAATCTAGGAAGCCCATGACCCAGGAGCTGCCTCCAAAATGTAGGAGTTTGGATAATACATTGCTTTCAAGTTTCTAGCCTAGGGAGTCATCATCTTGCAAAACATTTCATGCTTGCCTTGCTAAAAGAGCTAGATTAAATAGTTCAAGATCATGGAAACCAAGATCTTACTTGAATTTTATGTCGTGTCATCACCTCCTAGGACACCCAACACGCTATTCGTTGACCTTCCTTGCTCCTCCATCCGAATTTCTTTATCATGGAATTGAAGTTCTCACACAAACCTTTACGAAGTTTAAAACATGTCATTGAATAAATCAAGATAAATGGTGCCACTGATTTGATCAGAATCTTCCAATCGGATGCCCCTTGTAGGTCTAAATCCATCAAATCCAACCTTTTGCCATTATAAACACTAGTTGAATTCCCGTGCGTTGCCACGAGATAAAAAATAGATATGTTGACATATGGTTGTTTTAATTCGGAATATGTGTCCAAATTGATTGTATGTGGTTTGGATTCATTTAGCAAAAAACCATTGACTCCCTCCCGTTTCTTTCCTCCTAGTCTTTCTGTTTCCTTAACCATCCGCTCCTTGCACTAAAAAAATTGGTATATTTCTCCCTGCCTCAGTGCCCCACCACCATTCTCTTCACCCACCCTTAATCTGGCATTGTCGGCTCTAGCCATGGACTTATAATTTTTGTTCTCAATGTCGTAATGGTCACAAGCATTCTTTCACCACTTCCCCACAAAAAAATGTATTCTTTCACCACTTATGCTTCTTGCCACATCTTGGACCAATACATCCTCGCATCAAATTCAGACCAAAACAC
Source organism: Aegilops bicornis (assembly GCA_021605145.1). Taxonomy (NCBI): domain Eukaryota; kingdom Viridiplantae; phylum Streptophyta; class Magnoliopsida; order Poales; family Poaceae; genus Aegilops; species Aegilops bicornis. Next base: position 425,181,233 of record CM038671.1, on the reverse strand, counting down.
CATGCACTATAGTTCACAACTATCAAATCAGTGTGGAGAATAGATTATGGCAGAGATTGCACAATTGGGTTGAATTTTTTGGATGTCTTGTTGATGAAAAATCATAAATCATGGTGACAATGTCACCCTCAACATTCCGCTCAACAATAGCAAAAGCAACCAGCAGAAAACAATTCATTTCTTTACTTTCACCCATCATTCTACTCCTCGACTCTAATTTCCGCTCACTTTGTTACAACATGTTGATTCTCCATTGTGATCTCACAACTAACAAAGAGACATTAAGTATACCAAACATTAACATGAATATAAATTAAGCCAACACACATTTAGTGTTTGTTTGGACAACAAGTATTAAATGCAAGATTTTGGAAAATGAGTTTTAGGGAAACCAGTCTTAGTTAGTTTTTCTGTTAGGATAAGTATATGTGGTTCCTTGTTTGGATCAAGAAAAAATATAACATTATTATGTAGTTCTTCGTTCAGGAAGCAACGAGTTGTATTATGTACAGATTCCGCCGAGCATCAGATTTGAGCTTCCCAACGTGCTCTCTGTTGGTTACCCAGAAGGGCGGAAGTACTAATCTACGTATTCACCGTGCCAACCGACGCGCTGTCGACCAGGCGTTGCGCCAATGGTTCCAAGCTTCCAGCCGTCTGAGCATCGTGCCAATGATCTTGATGGTGTCCCAGTCGTCACCTTGGAACCTCTCCAGCTAAACTGGCTATCATGGTGCTCGCAATGTACAATATTGGAACCTATGGTCTAAAAGAGAAATTGGGTTACATGCATAAGACAATATGTATCCTTGCTAGCCAACATGCATCTAGGCTCAGTTGTGAAGCCATTGTAGGCTACCATGTGATACCTCTCCAGCTTCACTCCCGTTGGCCAGACATTGACCGCACAAACACCCTGTTCTCATGGTGTGATATGCTCAGATCAAGCAAAGCGAAATCAACCAAGTTTCAGCTATTCTAGTTGTAAATTAACATAATTGATATCATAGTGAATATAGAAAGGGATATTTTAGCAAATATGGATAGCGCTGATCACGAGACAATAAATTGATGTCAATGAAATAACAACTATTCTAGTGATTAGTTACAATCTCCACTTAATAGGTAGTTAATCAAAAGTCTTAGCGCAAAGAAATGTCATAAAAATGATTTAGGAGAGAGAAGAACAACATAAAAAATTTGGGAAACTTTTGCAATTGATGAAAAGATTGATCATGATGGTACTGGATTGGACGAGGTTCACCGAAAATACTTGTAGTGGTTTTAGTTCTAATTTGAATTAACGATAACATGTGTTTTGTAACTGAGACAGTACTCGGTAGGCGTCACGGGGAATGGTTTAAAACATCACTCAATTTCTAAAGGCATCCATCGATCTAGTCAGTGCCTCGTTCACACTCGCTCTTTGCCTCACTGCTGTATGCTTCAATTCAACATGACCATGACCAACTGGGTGCTCATCTTAACCTAAACTCAGCATGGCCGAAAGCGCACTCTTTAGTAAACTATGTCAGCTCTCTTGGACAATGAAAACCATTACCAACATTTTTTCTCTCCTAGCATTTCGATTTTTTTCAAAAGAAGCCCATTTCATTCTGGAAGGAGCCATAGTTTACAATTCTACCCGGCTAGTAAATGATCAACGTGGAAAAAATTGCAACTATATTCAAATAACAAGCTTGGGCTATAATTTTGCACAAGAGGGTACTATTACTGATGAATAATGAAGCCCATACAAATATTGAAAGCATAGAAGAAAGGAACGACTAAAAGGCACATACTAAGCATAACGTACTGAAATTGTAGTTGCATAAGTAAATATGGTTTTGTTTAAATACCAGCTGGTATGAACTTTTTGTGAAAAACATGTAGCAAGCTTCAAATCTGCCAACAAAGATTACATTAATTGATATCTGAAAATTCTTTGGAACAATAACAAGGATAGTCACGTCTCTGTCTACCAGGTTTCAGTAACTTCAAACTGATTGATCATGTTACAGTCTTGTATGCTCTCACTTGGACAAACACGCATCATCTTTTGTGTACAGAGGTCAATGCAAAAAATGCAAAATATTATCAGAATTATTGTTATTTGTTGGCGAAAGATTTATAAGTAGTGTTATTTGTTTGCAGAAGGAAACGAAAGCACTACCTCTGGTAATCCTACTGCCAATATTTAAGTGTACTTTCACGTCCCATATATATGATATCGCATAGTTAATCATTGGTCAGGGAACCCAACACTCTAGACTGATTAGCTCTAAACAACTGATGTTTGAAGAAACAAAGTAGTTGTTTAAGCACTCACCTGAGCCTCTGGTGCATTGAAATTTTGAATGGTCGTGCATTAGTACATCTTTGTACCATCCAAACTAAAGCTCCACCTTGTCTTTCACAACTGCTGCATCGTCACATACCTGGTGATTCCTACAATTTTTTCCATTCACTTCATGCCGCCTAAGAGGAAAATCAATCAGATAAGTACAAAAAATCAATCACCCACTTCATGCTATGCCATGTTGCTTTGTGGCTTCCACCGCCATCACCAAGTTATCAAAAAGCACAAATCCACCATGCTATCACAATCACATGCAAGACTCATTTGAATCCCATATAACTACATCTAAGAAGACCTTCTATGTGTACATCGTTGTTGTATTTACAGAAAAAAATTAATGCCACGTTGCTTGGTGGCTTCCACCGCCATCACGAAGGCTATCAAAAACACAAACCCAGCATGCTATCACAATCACATGCAAGACTCATTTGTATCCCATATAACTACATCTAAGAAGACCTTCTATGTGTACATCGTTGTTGTATTTACAGAAAAAAGAATATTCAGCACCATACAATATGTACTTATGTATTCTACCCTCAACAATCTTTACCTATGTCTTGTACCGTATCTTATACAAGGGTTGGATCATGAGTGAGTTAAGTAAAGAGATGAAGGGATTTCGTCCATATGCAGGTAAACCAAATCGACCCAAAAAAACTGAACAAAGTCAAGAAGCAAGAGAGGGTAGGATTTCGTCCTACCACCTAGTCGGAGGAGGTCGAGCCGTCACCGCTCAGTCGAGGAGGCCGCGCCGTTGGAGGTGAAAGGCGCTGAGCGCTGAATCCGTTGCCTTCCGGCCCGTGTGTCCGCCACGGGAGGGGATAACGCGTCTTGGCTCATGGTTCGTCGGCGGCACCAATAACGGCGATTCAAAGAAGAAAGATAAACCGCCGGTGTTCTCTACCAGTAGCAAGCGGCCGAGCCGCCACCAGAAGGGCAGCGACACCGCCGCCAAGGATGTGGTGGTGGTGTTCGGTGTCCATGGCATGGGGGGCTGTAGTACGGAGGAGATCTACACCGCAGCAAGGGGAATGCGATTTGGAGAGGAGATCTTTGTGGCGACATGGGGAGGAGAACGCAGTGGGAGAGGAGATTGGCGACGGTGGCTGCGGTTGGGAAGAAGTACGGGTGTGGGGGAGATTGGGTGTGCGTGAGCGGAGATTGGGTGTGCGTGAGTTGGCTTCTGACGGTTCGATCGTGGGGAAGAATGTGGGACGTCGACGGACAGGCTATGTGACTGGTTACCTAGGGACGGTGGGCTTGATTTTTGGGATGATGCGGGCGTGGCCCATTGCGTGCAATGGTTGTCTTGTCGTACGAAGAGAGGTGGGGATCGAACGAGGTCGAACCATCACGATGTTCGATCCCCCCTTAATAGTAGAGATGACTGTATAAACTGTAAAAGAAACTGAGTTTTTTTTGAGACAGTATAATTTTTTTGAGAAACTTTTGAGACAGTATAAAAGAAACTGAGCTTTATTAATCGAAATCCCAAACTTAGCCCAGTCCTGCCCACCAGGCAATCTATCCCGTACTCCACTCGCTGTTGGGCCTCAGCCCGCCACGCATCCCACCCGCACGGCCTCGCCCTAGGGTTTCTCCGTCTCTCTCTCTCTCTCTCTCTCCCCCGTTTCTCTCCTCCCAATCGAATCGGAATCCATGGAGTCGTCGCGGTTGCGGAAGCGCACGCGTCAAGAGTTGGACAGCGCCGGCGACCCGCCGCCGGAGCGGGAGGTGGTAATGATCCTATACTTTGGTTACTATGCCTGCGATTAGGGCTTGGGCGTTCGGGTTATCACTAACTTGGATTTGGCCCTGCCGCCGGTGCTGCAGGTAGCAAGGGGTGGCGCGTCGCCGCCTTGGCGGGATGACGACCGCGACGGCCATTACGTGTTTGATCTCGGCGAGAACTTGACCCGTCGGTGTAAGCACCCGCGTCTTAGGCCTGTCGTTATCTCCTAGAGCTATTGTGCACGCATATAAATACTTATTTATGTTAATTTTGAGAAACATGGTGGACAAAGGCTTGCCAATGTGCACATAGTTTAGAAAAAAAAAGATGGATAAAGACTTGTTTATGTAATAAATAATTTGTAACTACTGGTGGTAGGCACCGGCAATTACTTGTCCTAGTTGTTTTTTAAATGGATAAGGTTCACCTCCACAACGTGCATGAATGATTGGATTGTTTTATCTTGTTGTATAGAACTTTTTAATTCTGCTTTGAGCTGAAGGGGATGATGAAGCAAATTTCCCCTTTAATTTTTCAAATGTTATGTTTATATTAGCATACAAACTCGATTGGCACACGAACTCCTTTTGACAATAGGTCTAAGTTGAAACTGGGAACACCTTGGTGATGCATTATTGTTTGTTGACAATCTCCTTTTTTGCGATGCAGACAAAATCTTGAGCAAAATGGGTGAAGGTTCGGGTTTCCTTCATTATGGTTTCTATTGTAGTTCTCATTTTTTTTTGCTATTACCCTAATGTAGAGCGACACGAGTTGGATTTTCATAGGTACTTTTGGCCGAGTTTTGGAATGCTGGGACCGTGAAACACGTGAATATGTTGCAATAAAAGTTGTCCGAAGCATCCGGAAGTACCGGGATGCTGCAATGATTGAGATCGATGTGCTCAATCGCCTTGCAGAAAATGAGAGATACAGATCCCTGTTAGTGTCCCAACAAACATAATCTCTATAACCTTACTCTTAGCTATTTCTTACTTGATGAATGTTCTTTAATGGCCAGCTGTGTCCAAATTCAAAGATGGTTTGACTATCGCAACCATATATGCATTGTAAGTTTGATTTTCTTCTGTTCAGTTAAGCAAGTTCTACACGTTAATTTCAAGTGTCAGTTATTACATTCACCTCCTATAACGCCTTGAATTCCTGTTTATATGCCTTGTTTGTTAACAGTTAATTTTACTAGCCCTCTCAGTACCTCTTACTCGTGCAAAGTGAGATGTTCATGCTGGTACACATAACATGATAAGTCGTGATAAGATTTGCATGCTTATAAAACAGTTGCTTTTCTTCGCTCTTTCCTCATGAAGGTTGCCTGGTATGGAAATAAAATAAAGATAACTTTATTCAATGGATATCAATGGTTTTGTCAGGTATTTGAGAAGCTTGGGCCAAGCTTGTATGATTTTCTAAAGAGAAATAGATACCAACCTTTCCCTGTGGAACTTGTGCGGGAGTTTGGACGACAACTGTTGGAATCTGTAGCATGTGTGTGATTGCTTGATTCTGCATATCCGTTCTTAACAAGTTTGGCAGTTGCAGATTCATTTTTCCCTTGCTTTCAAGTGGCATGCTTGACCATCTTTTCCTTTCTTCTAAAATAGATATGCACGAATTACGCCTTATTCACACTGATCTGAAGCCAGAAAACATACTCCTCGTATCTTCCGAATATATAAAGGTTCCAAGTTCCAAGGTACCTAATCTCGACCAATTTTGTGGTGAGCATCTGCTATTTTGAAATTAGGCATACGGTATTAGCAGTTATCTTGAATGATCACTTGGGGTTGTACAGAAGAATTCACAAGATGAGATACACTTCAAGTGCTTGCCAAAGTCCAGTGCCATAAAGCTGATAGATTTTGGTAGTACTGCCTTTGATAATCAGGAACATACCTCGATTGTTTCTACGAGGCATTACAGGGCACCTGAAATAATCTTAGGTAAATTGGTTCTTCTTAAGGTTTTCTTATGTTTCATCTTGTTTGAGGTGTATGTTTATGTGTTTTTAATTATATGCTTGTAAAGGAAAAAAAATGTTTATAATCCTAGGAATCCAAGTATGATGCATGCCAGTTGGTACTCTTGTTTATCTATACATAACAAAACTTATTTAGAAGAGAAACTGCTTTGCCATTTCCAGAATAGTGTTGGTTATGTTAGATGTAATCCTTGTGTTATTTACTTAGCTAGTAGCCATGTTGGATCACAGCTTCTTTAGTCAGTAAGTTAGTATATGCAGCTAGTAGTCACTTGCTTTTTTGCATGCACTGGCAGCTGCTAGACTGCAGGGTCGGTTTAGCACAGTGATGGAAGATAAATTTACAGTTCTACAGACATCCAATGGTTGATCTTTTAACTTTTAACTACTGGTTGGTTCATATAATATGCCAAGATTTTGGGGCATATGACAGTGTTTTTCTTTGCTCGATTGTTTCTTTCCTAGGTGTTTTTGTACTTTTGCTTGGTAAGATCTTATAGATGGCCATCCACTTCTGACGATGGAAAAGGGTGTTTTTAAGAGGGGTATATTTACTGGGTTTTATGATATAGATTAGTACTGTTGGTTTGTTACAGTCTAGTTTGGACATGCTCAGTAATTATGCCCTGAAGATTGCATTACATTGAAGGATTGATGTACTAGCTGAACATATAATATGGCACATCTTGTCCTTGCAAAGTGGTCTGTCTAAAAATATATTCAGCTCTATATTTGATGGTTCTGGCCCTAACGAGACTAGTCTTGCATGAATAGTTATACAGTTGGGTATCTACTGGTCTAAATTGTACAGTGCGTTTTATATATGTCAAGCTGAAACCTGCGCAATGATCCTCTTATTTTACTGTGCTGAACTACCGATAAATATTGATTATACTGAACTCTCTTCTTTCTTTGTTGAATAAGAACTCATCTTTTCTCCTTTTTCCTTGTGGTTAGACCAACTGCTGTAGCAGTTGCTAATGTTTCTACTTCCAGAGGGGAATCCTGAGTTCTGATGTTACTGAATATTCCTTTGGCAGGCTTAGGCTGGAGTTTGCCATGTGATATTTGGAGTGTTGGTTGCATCCTCGTTGAGCTATGCTCGGTTAGATTGCTTGTGATGCCTGTCTTTCCTCTTTTACCTTGATATATGGTCCTAACCCTAAAGTTTATAGGGGGAGACATTGTTTCAGACACATGAGAACCTGGAACACCTAACAATGATGGAGAGGGTTTTGGGACCCATACCAGCGCACATGATACGGAAGGCTAGGTTCGTATTTATACCGTTAATTTGATTATCATTTTTAATTTCTCGTTGAGCTATCATTAACAAACAAATTATCTCCATCTGTGTCCTGGAGGTCCAGGATTACTTTTAGAACCAAACCCGTTTTATTGGGCTTGTTTCTCAAGAGAATGGCAGTATCTCCACTTGTATCCTGGAAGTCCAGGGTTTGAGTTAGTATCCTTAAAAAGTCAAACAAGGGAAATGCTGCCTAAGAACCTAATAATTCCCTTTCCCAGGCCCCCACAACAAGTGGGAGCTTTTGATGCTGGGATAACCTTTGGTTATATTTTTGAGAGTGAAATATATATCTTTCTCCTTTGCACTAAATCTTCTGCATCAAATGTTTTGAAGAACTCTGGCACGTCCTACCTGCAAAGAAATATTTCTTTTATTTTTACACGCAGTCACATTTTTTTGGCTGTGGTTCCCTAAGTTCTATGGTTTATAGTTGTTCACTGGTTTGCTACTCAGAAGTAGTTTTGGCTTGCATCTCTTCTGTTTTGATTTGTAGATGTTGCTCGTAAAAGGTAAATTTGGCAAGCATCTGCTGGGATGTTTCTCCAGAACATATTAACATGCGGGATGCTCTCCCAAACATATTATTTTTTATGTTGTTTCTGCTAATTCCACTTTAAAAAGTATTGAAGAATAAATCTGTTTGAACTTCCATACATCTCTGTACATCATTATGTAAGCTTAAATAGCAACACTTAAGTTAATAATATGCTATTGAGTACTGCATCCAATTCTCTGTTTGTTCTTGCATTTAACTTATACTCAGATCTCATTGTATTCCTTGGAATATGCAGTTCATCAGCTCAGAAATATTTTAGGCGAGGGACACGTCTAAATTGGCCTGAAGGTGCTGTTACAAGAGAAAGCATCAGAGCAGTCAGAAAACTACACCGGCTAAAGGTTTTGATTCCCCTGATTATTCCTTTTTAGTTTTATTTGGTCATCCTTTTTTTACCAATTTTCAAAGAACCTGTGCATTTTTAAGCCAAAGTGGAAAAGCTGCAAAATCTGAAGTATAAGCGCAAACAAACAGGGCCTTACATAAGTAACTGCACATGACTTTCTAAAAAAAAAAAGTAACTGCACATGTATAGATAAGTCTTCTTCCACTGGTTTGAGACTATGTATGGTAGTGCATACTTGTAATTAATTCTAACACATAGTTTTTCTTGGGCTTGTTGGAGTGGAAATACAAAAAGTAAAGAAGTTCCACTTATCCAGTCCGTTGGTAATGATATTTTTAGTTGTAATTAATCCAGAATATTTAGGTGCTGTGCTGCTTGCTTGTTGAAGTATTACTTTAATTCACGACTGAGAGAGTGTGGGAATGTAACCTACAATATGGAAATAACCGTATCGCAACTCAGCTTACATATCTGCAACTTCAGGACTTGGTTGCGAGAAATGCTGACCATTCGAAGGCATCACTGGCGGACTTGCTATATGGTCTTTTAAGGTTTGAGCCTTCAGAGCGCCTTACTGCCCAAGAGGCTCTAGACCATCCATTCTTCCGAATTCCAGGTCCAACATGACAATTGGAAGATGCTTTGATTCTGCCGCTCGCCAAGAACAAGGCCTGGAGAAGCAGCGGGCACAAAGCCGAGAGCAGGATGCCTTTGGCTAATCTCTAGCATAAAGATGATGTAAGGTGGCGCTTGCGGTGGTGGTGATAAGCTGTTGTTCCAGTCATTCAGGTGTAATGTACAATAGCATTTTTCCTAGGGAGGTTAGTGTACTGGATGCGACCTGTACATTGTGAAGTTGCGGTGCACCACGGGTTGCCGTCTGAATCCTGGTTTTGTAATCGCACTACAATGATCACTGACCAAGGCAAGGCAGCCGTAAAGGAGGTGCTAGTATTTTGCCTGCCTGTGCCATGTTCTCTTTCTCGAGGAGTCTTGACAGGGCTGAGAGTCTCTGCAAATTCAGACCATGCTGTTGAAAGTTGAAATTAATTCAAGTTGTATGTTTCTAACTTTTCAAAAAACTGAATTGTCGGAGACTTTGGAAAGCACTGTTCCGGGAATACTTTTAAGACAGAAAAAGCAGAGTTAATTCTTTGATTGTTTGTTCGTCGCGCTTCGTAGGCCACTTTTTGTCCTTTGCAGGGTGCAGCAGGCACATCGATCTCTAAGCTCTTTCCCATTGTCACTCTGCTCCCCTGACTATTAGCAGCAGCAGCGACTTATGCATGGGCTAGGAACAAGGAGATGTGGAATGTCGCCAAATTTTTGTTTTGGCCTCGACTTGGCCAGAGCAGAACTATGCGAAATACCTCGTCTTCATCGCGACGGCTCTTCCATGTTTCTGATGCAACACAGAAACTGACTGCCCGAAAATGTTTTTCAGCAGCAAAGCGGCAAGCAAGATGCTGACTTTGGAGATTTGGCCGTCGTGGCCTCGCCGGCGATGACATGTACCCTGGTCCAGCCACATGCAGCGGTCGGCGCATCGCGTGTTGACATTGACGCTGCCAGGATACGTTGCGTATACACTTTGATATTTCCCCCGTACCATGGCACTTGTAAAAACACACTCGTCGTCACGTCAAACACACACACACACACACACACGCACTCGTCTCCACGCAAATAAATGAATAGATAAATAAAAACACTCGTCAGTTACATTGCTTGTGCTGGATCTGATACTTCTGTGATCTGACTATTGTTCCACGTTAATCATACTTAGTGTATCATATTCATCGTTTGATCATATATTCACGACATGAGAGTGACAAGAATACAAGATGGCCCGATATACTAACAAATATTTATTCGAACACGGTATAGACGCCGATGCTCATACATACGCACATACGCTCACCCCTATGAATACACGCACACACCCTATTTTATGAGCACTTACCTTTGAGAGATCAAGCCGACATATTATTTTGAGATTGATAAAGTCGCTACAGGCGCCTTCATAGTCGATGAAAGCGTCTCCTACCATTGAATGCACATCACTGGAAGGCCTGAAATGAATTCAAAAAAATATAAGCAGCGGTGTAGTCTAGGACTTAATCTGGATGTGCGAGGAATATCACTGTTCTCTTAACCATTCAACCATACGTTGGTTAAATATACTAACAAATACTCTTTCCGTAAATAAATATAAGAGCACTTAGATCAAGGTACTTAACGTCTCTTTACCGGTAATTCGTTGATTAGGGACAATCTTGATAGAGGCAAAGGTGTCCCGATGTTTCGATGAGATGGTGGCTATCGTTTTCTGTGGGAGTCGACCTTGACGATCCGACTACGAACGTGCGAGACGTCGCGCCTTAGCAATCGCTAAACCAACTTCCGAGGGTTATTGACCACGCCGGAGCACGATCAACCTGACCACGAGGGCCTGTTTCCTGCGAGCAAATGAAGAACAAGCAAGAAACTAAGATTGCAATCTGGATATTGCGAATATAAGAGGAAAGCTTTATTAATGAAGGTGGGGTTACGTGGCGCCTTGGTGCAGTCGTTGAACACAAGCGAAGTCTGTGAAGTTGCAGCTATGGCGAACTTTTAATCTAAACAAAACCCAAAGTCTAAACGGTGCCCTAAGGGCTGTATATATGGAGAAAGAGGGGGGAATTTCGTGGCCCTTGGGGAAGGGGTTCGAAACCAACCCTATCTCTTGTTTCGCCACACACACAAACTCTAAAAACAGCCTATACTTATGTATTTTGAAGTTACATGGGCCTGGCCCAATAATAAGGTGACGCAACACCTAGAATAGCCTCTGGACGAAGTTTATGAAGTGGCATCTTGTATATTTCGTCTAAGGCTTCATGTACTCATTATGGTGGCTTCAAAGTACTGAAATCATCACTTGTAACTCCGTTTTTATTCCACTTGCGCATGCCATCAACTCCATGCTTGTTCTTGCTCCAATGTTCATCCCTCTTATCCATGTCAGGCCCTTCATTTGTAAGCAAAACAAATGTATCCAATTTAGGCAGCATCATATTCTCATGAACATTAGAATCATTATCAAGAAAGGAAAGTACCTGATAATTTAATTGGCGTGCGCGAGCTCTAGTAATTGGTCCAGTATATGTTGTAGTAGGGGTTGTGTGTGTAACAATGATACTGATGTCCTTATCATCCTCCCCTTCTTGAAATGAAGTCGTCCTCGACAGAAGCTCATCTTCCTCACCCAAATAAGGCTTCAAATCTGCAATGTTGAAAGTGGGACTAACCCCAAAATCTGCAGGCAGCTCAAGTTTATATGCATTATCATTTATTTTCTCTAACACCTTAAAAGTACCATCAACACGTGGCATTAGCTTTGATTTGCGCAAATTAGGAAACCTATCCTAACGCAAATGTAACCAAACAAGATCTCCAAGTGCAAAGACAACATGTTTTCTACCCTTATCTCCAGCAAGTTTATATTTAGCATTCATACGCTCAATGTTGTCCTTAGTTAACTCATGCATTTTTAAGATCAATTCAGCACGTTGTTTAGCATCAAAATTAACCTTCTCCGAAGATGAAAGAGGCAACAAATCAATAGGTGCACGAGGTAGGAAACCATACACAATTTCAAAAGGGCACATCTTAGTAGTAGAATGCAATGAACGATTATAAGCAAATTCAATATGAGGCAAGCATTCTTCCCACATTTTCTTATTATTCTTCAAAACAGCCCTAAGCATAGTAGACAATGTTCTATTGACTACTTCAGTTTGTCCATCAGTTTGGGGGTGACAAGTAGTACTACAAAGCAGTTTAGTCCCCAACTTAGCCCATAAACATCTCCAAAAGTGTCTAAGGAATTTAGTATCACGATCTGAAACAATAGTATTTGGCACACCATGCAAGCGAATAATTTCCCGAAAGAACAAATCAGCAACATTAACAACATCATCGCTTTTATGATATGGTATAAAGTTTGCCATTTTCGAAAATCTATCCACGACAACAAATATGCTATCCCTCCCCTTCTTTGTTCGAGGTAAACCTAAAACAAAGTCCATAGATATATCCTCCCAAGGAACACTAGGTACAGGCAAAGGCATATATAAACCATGAGGATTGAGTCGTGCCTTAGTTTTTTGACATGTAGTGCAGCGAGCAACAAAACGCTCAACATCTCGTCTCATTTTTGGCCAAAAGAAATGTGTAGCAAGTATATCCTCTGTCTTCTTCACGCCAAAGTGTCCCATTAATCCTCCTCCATGCGCCTCCTGCAACAACAAAAGACGAACAGAGCTAGCAGGAACAGAGCTAACATAATCATCCTCCTCCGCATCAGCAGCAGGAGCCACAGAAGTATTGACAGCAACATCAACAGTTTGGCCAAGCGCAAGAGGGACACGGCTCGCTCGGCGGAAGGCTGTTTCGCGACGTGGAGGTAGTCGTTGCTGTTGTTGTGGTTGTAGAGGTGCGTTAGGTGCAGCCGGTGGTGGTGGTGGAAGACGCGCGAGCAATTCATTAAACTTGTTATCGAGCTTTGTTTCGAACGTCTTCTCCATGCCATCTATCTTCTCCATGGCCTCTTCAAATCTGTTTAGCACATCTTGCACTGTCCACTCATCATTTGCTGAAATTTATCATGCAACTCTTTATCGTCATGTTCTCCCGGTCGGTCTAAATCCGGCTTGTGATCACGGCATGGTTAGCGACAATAGAAACACACAAGAATATGATCCTACAGACTACTAACAAGATGTGGTGGTGGGTGTCACAAATCTGTCAAGCAAATCTCAAATTCTTACCAGTTCTTACCCAGCAGCAAGCGGTGATCGGCAACCGTTGTAGTCAAAACTCTCAAAAGCTTGGATAGAGCGATTGCGGGGAGAGTCATGCATACGACGAGAGGTATGTGGAGCTGGGAAGGCTTATAATATGGTAGCAAAAAGGGTCAGCAATAATCAATTCAGAGATGCAAAGTTGAATAAACGCTCAACGACGGTACTGTGCTGGTCCTAGGCTAGACCGTGCTAGAGACGCGAGCCTAGAACACTAACAAAATCACGACACTGCACGTAAACAAGGGAGGAGCACACTCTGAATTTTTTTCTTTTTTTTGCACTTTTTTCCTCTTTTTTTTTGCTCCGCAACAAATTTTTTTCGAAAAAATCTACAAATGGTCTAAAAACTGCCTAGCCAGAATTTTCCAGACTTAATTTTTTTTTTGAGTTTGGAACTATTTTTCTACTACGGGTAACACGGAAGTTGGGGAGTCCTTCTCTATCACGACTTGGAGTATGGCGTGATCTGGAAATCCAAAACAAAGCAACAATTACTGGACTCGGACTAGGACTGGTGGCGGAGAGGAATCTGGTGGAATCTCCGACTGGTGGCGGAGATGAATCTGGTGGAACTCGGACTGGTGGCGGATATATGTTGCAGGTGGACTCGGATTGGCGTGATGGCGGCGGATATGTGGTGGCGTATATGGACTAGGATTGGCGGTGAATATGTGGTGGTGGTATATGGCAGCGGTGATGAAGTTGGTGCGGTGGTGGTATATGGCAGCAGCGATGATCTTCTTGATGGTGATATATGGCGATGGCGGCGTGACAACCTCAGAACTCGAAACTCTAAAGGACTAGACGCTAAGACCAGCAACTTGACACGATGATGCAACCGCAAATTCAACAAAGCAAATACAGAAAAGATTATGCAAAGGCTCAGATTGGTTCGGATGGGATGAACTAACCCTAATTTTGTTTTTTGGCTTTTTCGTGGACTATAGGTATGAAGAACAGACTCGATCTAAACTATGAAAAACTATAAAATCTCACCGAGCAACCTGGAAATCTGATACCACTTGATAGAGGCAAAGGTGTCCCGATGTTTCGATGAGATGGTGCCTGTCGTTTCTGTGGGAGTCGACCTTGACGATCCGACTACGAACGTGCGAGACGTCGCGCCTTAGCAATCGCTAAACCAACTTTCAAGGGTTATTGACCACGCCGAGCACGATCAACGACCACGAGGGCCTGTTTCCTGCGAGCAAGCGAAGAACAAGCAAGAAATTAAGATTGCAATCTGGATATTGCGAATATAAGAGGAAAGCTTTATTAATGAAGGTGGGGTTACGTGGCCTTGGTCCGGTCGTTGAACACAAGCGAAATACTGTGAAGTTGCAGCTATGACGAACTTTTAATCTAAACAAAACCCAAAGTCTAAACGGTGCCCTAAGGGCTGTATATATGGAGAAAGAGGGGGGAATTTCGTGACCCTTGGGGAAGGGTCCGAAACCAACCCTATCTTTTGTTTCGCCACACATACGGACTCTAAAAACAGCCTATACTTATGTATTTCGAAATTACATGGGCCTGGCCCAATAATAAGGTGACGCATCACCTAGAATAGCCTCTGGACGAAGTTTATGAAGTGGCATCTTGTATATTTAGTCTAAGGCTTCATGTACTCATTATGGTGGCTTCAAAGTCCTGAAATCATCACTTGTAACTCCGTTTTTATTCCCCTTGCGCATGCCATCAACTCCATGCTTGTTTCTTGCTCCAATGTTCATCCCTCTTATCCATGTCAGGCCCTTCATTTGTAAGCAAAACAAATGTACCCAATTTAGGCAGCATCATATTCTCATGAACATTAGAATCATTACCAAGAAACGAAAGTACCTGATAATTTAATTGGCGTGCGCGAGCTCTAGTAATTGGTCCAGTATATGTTGTAGTAGGGGCTGTGGGTGTAACAATGGTACTGATGTCCTCATCAAATCTACTCAGGACTATTTTATGCGATAATTCTAATCCGGATCGAATAACATATTTGAGAAGGATTCCCCCTGGTCGTTGTTGATTGACACTCTGACAACAAAGTGCCCTCGATCGGATCGTTGTTGATTGACACACTGACAGCGAAGCACCCTCGATCAGATCGTTGCTGTCTATTATGATAAATTATGGACGGGCAATTCGTCATTATCCAATTAAAATTCCGCTGGATGTTGGAACTTGGAACATATATCAAGCGACAGATCATGATATCATCGATCGAAGCCTCTAAGTTCTGATTGCTCGACTAATCCTGAATATGTGGTCGATGATATACTTGGAAGATAACAAACTGCTTGTTTCTACTCGTAATGTAAAATTGTTGTTGCCTGTTGTTGCTAGGCGGGCTTTGTAGCAGCCATGCACCCAATTAAAAATGTGACACCCAAGTCTCAGCCTCTGGTTACGCGCTAGGGAAGACGCTAAAGACAGGCGGCTTTGTAGCAGCCATGCACCTAATTAAAAATGTGACACCCAAGTCAGCCTCTGGTTGCGCGCTAGGGAAGACGACGCTAAAGACGAAACAAAGCAGATATATGGCTCTAATGATCGATCTCCATACATAATAGAGTACAATGTGCATGACCTGTACACATTTACGTACTACTCCCTCCGTTCCGATTTATTCGTCGTGGTTTTAGTTCAAATTTAAACTAAAACCACCACGAGTAAATCAGAACGGAGGGAGTACATACATACATACATTACATAAAGGCAAGTAGCTCTCGGTGAGACTTAAATTAGTTGCTTGTCTTTATTGGTCTCCCGTAGTATCATAAATTAGTGTTATAATGCACAACACTATCTTAACTACACATTTTTAATCCCCCCACAAAAAAAACTACACATTTTTATTCACAATATCATAAGAGCGAGTATGTCAGGTGAATTTATGTCACTGACATGTGGGCCCTTTTTCACCGGCTTACATGTTAGCTACTATAAAGTCAGGCGACGTACGTCAGAGAATCCACAACCGGACCCCTCAATTTTCCCATTATTTCGGCCAGACAAACCCACACACAAAAACCTTCTTCAATCAGATTCTCATTTTCAATTCATATGTCCGGGCTGTTTGACACACCCTCCAAACCCAGCCTAAATTTGAGCGAAAATGGGGTCATCCAGACGCGTCTTCCACATCAGACTGGCCAGTCTGGCCCACCCCAGACCAAACCCTAGCTCTCTTTACTCAACTCCCCGACCTATCCTCTATGCTCCTGTCGGGTTGGGTCTCACTGTCTCGTGCCACCATGTCTGGCTCTGATAGCGAATCCAGGTCCGGGGCGGACCCATTGACAGGGACAAGCTCGTGGAAGAGTCGAGCTCCACACCCTTCTCGGTGGCCCGACGGGGCTCTTCCAACTCGACGGCCGCCTAGGTGGCCCAACGAGTGAGTGCAACCTCGTCCGTCGAGGTCCTTATTCTCCCTAGTGGCCCTGCTGGGCTTTTGCAACTCATGGTCGTCACCACCGACCAAACTATCAATCGGCGCTTGGTGATAGGGCCATGTCTTCCGAGTCCATGACGGCTCCCGAGTCCAATGCATAGGCAGCTCGCCGCACCAGGAAAGCGGCTCGGGCCGTATCCAGCCGCTTCACGCCGACAACCGTGCCATTCAAGTCTGATGAGGAGCGACTTGTGCCGTTCGTTGACCAGCGCCATGACGGACGCCCACCGAAGCAAGAATGCGAGGCATTGCAGGAGGCAGGGCCGGGCCCATAGTTGTGTGGACTGTGTGGCCCGCACAGGGCCCATAAATTTGAGGGGCCCCAAAGATGTTCCTGGGGTAGGTGTTGGGCCGCTGCTGGGCAAGATGACCCCCGCAGCTGCTG
Source organism: Aegilops bicornis (assembly GCA_021605145.1). Lineage (NCBI taxonomy): Eukaryota > Viridiplantae > Streptophyta > Magnoliopsida > Poales > Poaceae > Aegilops > Aegilops bicornis. The sequence goes on along the minus strand of CM038671.1, from coordinate 425,164,246 downwards.
CGTGGGTCCAAAGATGCTCTGACTACTCGATGCCTCGATTGCTCGACGCCAGCCACAAGGGCATGCTGATCTGCTCAATACCTTGATCACCCCTCACAAAAATAAAAAGCTGATCTGGTCGACCAGAAACCAAACGGCCGTGTTCAGTTCTGCTCGATCGATCGCATCCAGAGTCCACGAGCGGGTGACACGGTGCATGCGCATCTTCCCGACTTCCAGATCCGGCGACACCGCCACGGCCGCCACGGTGAAAGTTACAGTTAGAGGCAGGATGAGGAGACATAGTATGATAGTTTTGGCTTGCAAATACAGTAAAGTCCTCATTGGTTCGCAACCTCGCATCCATTGATTTATTCCTCTCGTGATCTCGGGCTCTCTTAGAGTCGGAGAGGAATACTGCTGACTTCTACTCCTAAGTCTACTCCTATTATCTTAATTTCTATTTGCTACTTCTTGAGCTTGCGTTGGTTTTTTCCCTTGAAGAGGAGAAGGTGATGCAGCAAAGTAGAGATAAGTATTTCCCTCAGTTTGAGAACCAAAGTACAAATCCATTAGGAGGTACACACAAGTCTCCAATCTATGCACTTGCACAAACAATCAAACACTTGCGCCCAACGCGATAAAGGGGTTGTCAATCCCTTCATGGTCACTTGCAATGAGAGCTAATAGAGATAGATACAAAAGATTACTAAAACGTAAACAAAATAAAAGTAAATAAATTGAAGCAAGGTATTTTTGGGTTTTTTGGTTTATAGATCTGAAAATATACGATAGAAAATAGACCCGGGGGCCATAGATTTCACTAGAGGCTTCTCTCTTGAAAGAAAATAATATGCTGGGTGAACAAATTACTGTCTAGCAATTGATAGAAAAGCACAAAGTTATGGCGATGTCCAAGGTAATGAGTATGAATATATGCATCACGTCCGTGTCAAGTAGACTGACTCCTGTCTGCATCTACTACTATTACTCCACACATCGACCGCTATCCAGCATGCATCTAGAGTATTAAGTTCATAAGAACGGATTAACGCCTTAAGTACGATGACATGATGTAGAGGGATAAACTCAAGCAATATGATTAAAACCCCATCTTTTTACCCTTGATGGCAACAATACAATACATGCCTCGCTAACCCTACTTTGTCACTGGGTGAGGACACCGCAAGATTGAACCAAAAACTAAGCACCTCTCCCAATGCAAGAAAAACCAATCTAGTTGGCCAAACCAAACCGATAATTCGAAGAGAAATACAAAGATATCAAATCATGCATATAAGAATTCAGAGAAGATTCAAACAATATTCATAGATAAGCTAATCATAAATCCACAATTCATCGATCTCAACGAACACACCGCAAAAGAAGATTACATCGGATAGATCTCCAAGAACATAGACGAGAACATGGTATTGAGAATCAAAGAGAGAGAAGAAGCCATCTAGCTACTAGCTATGGACCCGTAGGTCTGTGGTAAACTACTCACACTTCATCGGAAGGGCAATAGAGTTGATGTAGATGCCCTCCGTGATCGAATCCCCCTCCGGCAGGGTGCCGGAAAAGGCCCCAAGATGTGATCTCGCGGAAACAGAAGCTTGCGGCGGTGGAAAAGTATTTTGGTGGACGCTTCTGGTGGTTATGGAATATTTTAGGACTTATAGAGCTGAGACGGAGGTCGGTGAACTCTCGAGGGGCCCACAAGCCAGGGGGCGCCCCCTAGGGCGCGCCCTGAGGGCTTGTGGAGTCCTCGGGACTCTTCTGGCCCTCTCCCCAACTTTTCTGAGTGTCTTCTGGTCCATGAAAAATCACCGCGTAAGTTTTATTCCGTCCGGACTCCTTTGGTATTTCTTTTCTATAAAACTCAAAAACAAGGAAAAAACAGAAACTGGCACTGGGCTCTAGGTTAATAAGTTAGTCCCAAACATAATATAAAATAGCATATTAATGCATATAAAACATCCAAAACAGATAATATAATAGGATGGAACAATAAAAAATTATAGATACGTTGGAGACGTATCAAGCATCCCCAAGCTTAATTCCTACTCGTCCTCGAGTAGGAAAATGATTAAAACCGAATTTTTGATGCTACCTAACATATTTATCCATGCAATCTTATTTATTGTGGCATGAATATGTTGGGTAACGTAGTAATTTCAAAATTTTCCTACGCACACGCAAGATCATGGTGATGCATAGCAACGAGAGGGGAGAGTGTTGTCTACGTACCCTCGTAGACCGAAGCGGAAGCGATCACAACGTAGAGGAAGTAGTCGTACGTTCTCCTCGCGATCCAACCGATCCCAGGCCAAGCGTTACTCCGGCGCCTCCGAGTTCTTGGCACACGTTCACTCGGTGGCGCTCCTCGAGCTCCGATCCAGCAAAGCTCCGGGAGAGAGAGTTCCGTCGACGACGGCGTGGTGGCGATCTTGATGTTCTACCGACGCAGGCTTCGCCCTAAGCACCGCTTCTGATATGACCGAGGTGGAATATGGTGGAGGGGCACCGACACGGCTAAGGAGCGATCTCAAGGATCAACTTGTGTGTTCTAGGGTGCCCCCTGCCCCGTATATAAAGGAGCAAGGGGAGGGCGGCCCGGCCCTAGGAGGCGCGCCAAGGGAGCGCCGAGTCCTCCTCCTAGTGGGAGTAGGACTCCCCTTTCCTAGTCCAACTAGGAAGGAGGAAGGGGGAAGGAAAGAGAGGGAGCGGGAGAGGGACAGGGGGGCCGCGCCCCCCCTCCTTGTCCAATTCGGACTCCCCATGGGGGGGGGGCGCGCCACCTCCTGGTGCGGCCCTCTCTCTCCCCCTTTGGCCCAATAAGGCCCATTACTTCCCCGGGGGGTTCCGGTAACCCCTCCGGCACTCGATTTTCTCCGGAAACTTCCGGAACCTTTCCGTGTCCGAATATAGCCGTCCAATATATCAATCTTTATGTCTCGATCATTTCGAGACTCCTCGTCATGTCCGTGATCACATCCGGGACTCGAACTCCTTCGGTACATCAAAATACACAAACTCATAATATAACCGCCATCGAAACCTTAAGCGTGCGGACCCTATGGTTCGAGAATAATGTAGACATGACCGAGACACGTCTCGGTCAATAACCAATAGTGGGACCTGGATGCCCATATTGGCTCCTACATATTCTACGAAGATCTTTATCGGTCGGACCGCATAACAACATCGTTGTTCCCTTTGTCATCGGTATGTTGCTTGCCCGAGATTCGATCGTCGGTATCCAATACCTAGTTCAATCTCGTTCTTGGCAAGTCTCTTTACTCGTTCCGTAATACATCATCTCACAGCTGACTCATTAGTTGTAATGCTTGCAAGGCTTAGTGATGTGCATTACCGAGAGGGCCCAGAGATACCTCTCCGACAATCGGAGTGACAAATCCTAATCTCGAAATCGCCAACCCAACATCTCGCCTTTGGAGACACCTGTAGTACTCCTTTATAATCACCCGATTACGTTGTGACGTTTGGTAGTACCCAAAGTGTTCCTCCGGTAAATGGGAGTTGCATAATCTCATAGTTATAGGAACATGTATAAGTCATGGATAAAAGCAATAGCAACATACTAAGCGATCGGGTGCTAAGCTAATGGAATGGGTCATGTCAATCAGATCATTCAACCAATGATGTGACCTTGTTAATCAAATGACAACTCCTTTGTCTATGGTTAGGAAACTTAACCATCTTTGATTAACAAGCTAGTCTAGTAGAGGCATACTAGTGACACTCTGTTTGTCTATGTATTCACACATGTATTATGTTTCCGTTAATACAATTCTAGCATGAACAATAAACATTTATCATGAAATAAGGAAATAAATAATAACTTTATTATTGCCTCTAGGGCATATTTCCTTGATCTCCCACTTGCACTAGAGTCAATAATCTAGATTACATAGTAATGATTCTAACACCCATGGAGTCTTGGTGCTGATCATGTTTTGCTCGTGGAAGAGGCTTAGTCAACGGGTACGCTACATTCAGATCCGTATGTATCTTGCAAATCTTTATGTCTCCCACGGACTAAGTCCCGGATGGAATTAGGCGTCTCTTGATGTGTTTGGTTCTCTTGTGAAATCTGGATTCCTTTGCTAAAGCAATTGCTCGATATTGTCACAAAAGATTTTCATTGGACCCGATGCACTAGGTATGACACCTAGATCGGATATGAACTCCTTCATCCAGACTCCTTCATTAGCTGCTTCGAAGCTGCTATGTATTCCGCTTCACATGTAGATCCCTTCTGACGCTTTGTTTAGAACTGCACCAACCGACAGCTCCTCCGTTTAGTGTAAATACGTATCCGGTTTGCGATTTAGAATCGTCCGGATCGGTGTCAAAGCTTGCATCAACGTAACCGTTTACGATGAGCTCTTTGTCACCTCCATATCTGAGAAACATATCCTTAGTCCTTTTCAGGTATTTCGGGATGTCCTTGACCGCTGTCCCGTGATCCACTCTGGATTACTTTGGTACCTCCTGCTAAGCTTATAGCAAGGCACACATCAGGTCTGGTACACAGCATTGCATACATGATAGAGCCTATGGCTGAGGCATAGCGAACATCTTTCATTTACTCTCTAACTTCTGCGGTGGTCGGGCATTGAGTCTTACTCAACTTCACACCTTGTAACACAGGCAAGAACCCTTTCTTTGCTTGATCCATTTTGAACTTCTTCAAAATTTTGTCAAGGTATGTGCTTTGTGAAAGTCCAATTAAGCGTCTTGATCTATCTCTATAGATTTTGATGCCCAATATGTAAGCAGCTTCACCGAGGTCCTTCATCGAAAAACTCTTATTCAAGTATCCCTTTATGCTATCCAGAAATTCTATATCATTTCCGATTAGTAATATGTCATCTACATATAATATCGAGAAATGCTACTGAGCTCCCACTCACTTTCTTGTAAATACAGGCTTCTCCAAAAGTGCAGATAAACCCAAATGCTTTGATCACATTATCAAAGCGTTTATTCCAACTCGAGATGCTTGCACCAGTCCATAAATGGATCGCTGGAGCTTGCACACTTTGTTAGCTCCCTTTGGATCGATAAAACCTTACGGTTGCATCATATACAACTCTTCTTCCGTAAATCCATTCAGGAATGCAGTCTTTACATCCATTTGCCAAATTTCATAATCATAAAATGCGGCAATTGCTAACATGATTGAGACGGACTTAAGCATCGCTACGGGTGAGAAGGTCTCATCGTAGTCAATCCCTTGAACTTGTCGAAAACCCTTTGCGACAAGTCGAGCTTTGTAGACAGATAATATTACCGTCGTGTCGGTCTTCTTCTTGAAGATCCACTTGTTTTCTATTGCTTGCCGACCCTCGGGCAAGTCAACCAAAGTCCACACTTTGTTTTCATACATGGATCCCATCTCGCATTTCATGGCCTCAAGCCATTTTATGGAATCTGGGCTCACCATCGCTTCTTCATAGTTCGTAGGTTCATCATGATCTAGTAGCATGACTTCCGAACAGGATTACCGTACCACTGCAGTGCGGATCTTACTCTGGTTGATCTCACGAGGTTACGTAGTAACTTGATCTGAAGTTTCATGATCAACATCATCAACTTCCTCACTATTTGGTGTAGATGTCGCGAAACCGGTTTACGTGATAAACTACTTTCAAATAAGGGAGAAGGTACAGATTACCTCATCAAGTTCTACTTTCCTCCCACTCACTTCTTTCGAGAGAAACTCCTTCTCTAGAAAGGATCCATTCTTAGCAACAAATGTCTTGCCTTCGGATCTGTGATAGAAGGTGTACCCAACTGTCTCCTTTGGGTATCCTATGAAGACACATTTCTCCGATTTAGGTTCGAGCTTATCAGGTTGAAGCTTTTTCACATAAGCATCGCATCCCCAAACTTTAAGAAACGACAACTTTGGTTTCTTGCTAAACCATAGTTCATAAGGCATCGTCTTAACGGATTTTGACGGTGTTCTATTCAGCGTGAATGCGGCCGTCTCAAGAGCATAACCCCAAAACGATAGCGGTAAATCTGTAAGAGACATCATAGATCGCACCATATCTAGCAAAGTGCGATTACGACGTTCGGACACACCATTGCGCTGTGGTGTTCCGGGTGGCGTGAGTTGCGAAACTATTCCGCATTGTTTCAAATGTAGACCAAACTCGTAACTCAAATATTCGCCTCCACGATCAGATCATAGAAACTTTATTTTCTTATTACGATGATTTTCAACTTCACTCTGAAATTCTTTGAACTTTTCAAATGTTTCAGACTTATGTTTCATTAAGTAGATATACCCATATCTGCTTAAATCATCTGTGAAGGTGAGAAAATAACGATATCCGCCATACGAGCCTCAACATTCATTGGACCACATACATGTATGTATGATTTCCAACAAATCTGTTGCTCTCTCCATAGTACCGGAGAACGGGGTTTTAGTCATCTTGCCCATGAGGCACGGTTACTTAAGTGCCAAGTGATTCATAATCAAGTGACTCCAAAGTCCATCGGTATGGAGTTTCTTCATGCGCTTTATACCGATATGACCTAAGCGGCGGTGCCACAAATAAGTCGCACTATCATTATCAACTCTGCATCTTTTGGTTTCAACATTATGAATATGTGTATCACTACTATCGAGATTCATTAAAAATAGACCACTCTTCAAGGGTGCATGACCATAAAAGATATTATTCATATAAATAGAACAACCATTATTCTCTGATTTAAATGAATAACCGTCTCGCATCAAACAAGATCCAGATATAATGTTCATGCTCAACGCTGGCACCAAATAACAATTATTTAGGTCTAAAACTAATCCGAAGGTAGATGTAGAGGTAGCGTGCCGACCGCGATCACATCGACTTTGGAACCATTTCCCACGCGCATCGTCACCTCGTCCTTTGCTAGTGTTCGCAATCCGTAGTCCTGCTTTGAGTTGCAAATATTAGCAATGTAACCCAGTATCAAATACCTGTGCTCTGCGAGCTCTAGTAAGGTACACATCAATAACATGTATATCACATATACCTTTGTTCACCTTGCCATCCTTCTTATCCGCCAAATACTTGGGGCAGTTCCGCTTCCGATGACGGTCTGCTTGCGGTAGAAGCACTTTCGATTTCAGGTTTAGGTCCAGACTTGGGTTTCTTCTCTGAGCAGCAACTTGTTTGCTGTTCTTCTTGAAGTTCCCTTCTTCTTCCCTTTTCCTTTCTTCTTGAAACTAGTGGTCTTATTGACCATCAACACTTGATGCTCCTTCTTGATTTCTACCTCCATGACCTTTAGCATTGCGAAGAGCTCGAGCATAGTCTTTACTAACCCTTGCATATTATAGTTCATCACGAAGCCTTTGTAGCTTGGTGGCGTTGATTGAAGAATTACATCAATGACACAATCATCCGGAAGATCAACTCCCGGTTGAGTCAAGTGATTGTAATACCCGGACATTACGAGTATGTGCTCACCGATGCAGACCCATTCTCTTCCATCTTGCAGCTATAGAACTTATTGGAGACTTCATATCTCTCAATCCGGGCATTACATTGAAATATCAACTTCAACTCTGGAACATCTCATATGCTCCATGACGTTCAAAAGCGTCGTTGAAGACCCGGTTCTAAGCCGTAAAGCATGGCACCTTGAACTATAGAGTAGTCATCAGCTTTGCTACGCGAGACGTTCTTAACGTCGTCGGTTGCATCGGCGGCGAGGCACTGGCACCTAGCGGTGCATCCGGGGCGTAACTCTTACGTGCAGCAATGAGGATAATCCTCGAGTTCTGGACCCAGTCCGTGTAATTGCTACCATCATCTTTCAACTTTGCTTTCTCAAGAGCGCATTAAAATTCTACGGAACAACGACGAGCCATCTATCTATAAACAAACATAGACAAGCAAGATACTATCGGTACTAAGTTCATGATAAATTTAAGTTCAATTAATCATATTACTTAAGAACTCCCACTTAGACAGACATCTCTCTAGTCATCTAAGTGATCACGTGATCCAAATCAACTAAACCATAACCGATCATCACGTGAGATGGAGTAGTTTTCAATGGTGAACATCTTATGTTGATCATATCTACTATATGATTCACGCTCGACCTTTCGGTCTCCGTGTTAGAGGCCATATCTGCATATGCTAGGCTCGTCAAGTATAACCTGAGTATTCTGCGTGTGCAAAACTGGCTTTGCACCCGTTGTAGATGGACGTAGAGCTTATCACACCCGATCATCACGTGGTGTCTCGGCACGACGAACTTTGGCAACGGTGCATACTCAGGGAGAACACTACTTGATAATTTTAGTGAGAGATCATCTTAAAATGCTACCGTCAATCAAAGCAAAATAAGATGCATAAAGGATAAACATCACATGCAATCAATATAAGTGATATGATATGGCCATCATCATCTTGTGCTTATGATCTCCATCTCCGAAGCACCGTCGTGATCACCATCGTCACCGGGCGCGACACCTTGATCTCCATCGTAGCATCGTTGTCGTTCGCCATCTATTGCTTCTACGACTATCGCTACCGCTTAGTGATAAAGTAAAAGCAATTCTGAGGCGTTTGCATTTCATACAATAAAGCGACAACCATATGGCTCCAGCCGATTGCCGATAACCGGTTTACAAAACATGATCATCTCATACAATAAAATATAGCATCACGTCTTGACCATATCACATCACAACATGCCCTGCAAAAACAAGTTAGGCGTCCTCTACTTTGTTGTTGCAAATTTTACGTGGCTGCTATGGGCTTAAGTAAGAACCAATCTCACCTACGCATCAAGACCACAGCGATACTTCGTCAATTAGACTCGTTTTAACCTTCTCAAGGACCGGGCGTAGCCACACTTCAGTTCAACTAAAGTGAGAGACAGACACCCGCCAGCCACCTTTAAGCACGAGTGCTGCGTAGCAGTGAAACCAGTCTCGCGTAAGCGTCTGGCGTAATGTCGGTCCGGGCCGCTTCATCTCACAATACCGCTGAACCAAAAGTATGACATGCTTTGGTAGGCGGTATGACTTGTATCGCCCACAACTCACTTGTGTTCTACTCGTGCAAAACATCAAACCATAAAAACCTAGGCTCGGATGCCACTCTTGGGTAACGTAGTAATTTCAAAATTTTCCCTACGCACACGCAAGATCATGGTGATGCATAGCAGCGAGAGGGAGAGTGTTGTCTACGTACCCTCGAGACCGGCGGAAGCGATCTGGCGTAGAGGAAGTAGTCGACGTTCTCCTCGCGATCCAACCGATCGGTAGCCCGTTACTCGGCGCCTCCGAGTTCTTGGCACCGCGTTCAGCTCGGTGGCGCTCCTCGAGCTCCGATCCAGCAAAGCTCGGGAGAGAGAGTTCCGTCGGCCTGACGGCGTGGTGGCGATCTTGATGTTCTATCGGCGAGGGCTTAGCCTAAGCACCGCTTCTGATATGACCGAGGTGGAATATGGTGGAGGGGCACCGCACACGGCTAAGGAGCGATCTCAAGGATCAACTTGTGTGTTCTAGGGTGCCCCCTGCCCCGTATATAAAGGAGCAAGGGGGAGGGCGGCCCGGCCCTAGGAGGCGCCAAGGGAGGGAGTCCTCCTCCTAGTTGGAGTAGGACTCCCTTTCCTAGTCCAACTAGGAAGGAGGAAGGGGAAGGAAAGAGAGGGAGAGGGAGAGGGAAAGGGGCGCGCCCCCCTCCTTGTCCAATTCGGACTCCCCATGGGGGCGCGCGCCACCTCACAGTGCGGCCTCTCTCTCCCCTTTGGCCCAATAAGGCCCATTACTTCCCAGGGGGTTCGGTAACCCCTCGGCACTCCGATTTTCTCCGGAAACTTCCGGAACCTTTCCGGTGTCGAATATAGCCGTCCAATATATCGGTCTTTATGTCTCGATCATTTCGAGACTCCTCGTCATGTCCGTGATCACATCCGGGACTCCGAACTCCTTCGGTACATCAAAATACACAAACTCATAATATAACCGTCCTTGAAACCTTAAGCGTGCGGACCCTACGGTTCGAGAATAATGTAGACATGACCGAGACACGTCTCCGGTCGATAACCAATAGCGGGACACGGATGCCCATATTGGCTCCTACATATTCTCTGAAGATCTTTATCGGTCGGAACCGCATAACAACATCGTTGTTCCCTTTGTCATCGGTATGTTGCTTGCGAGATTCGATCGTCGGTATCCAATACCTAGTTCAATCTCGTTCTTGGCAAGTCTCTTTACTCGTTCCGTAATACATCATCTCACAGCTAACTCATTAGTTGTAATGCTTGCAAGGCTTAGTGATGTGCATTACCGAGAGGGCCGAAGATACCTCTCGACAATCGGAGTGACAAATCCTAATCTCGAAATCGCCAACCCAACATACGCCTTTGGAGACACCTGTAGTACTCCTTTATAATCACCCGATTCACGTTGTGACGTTTGGTAGTACCCAAAGTGTTCCTACGGTAAATGGGAGTTGCATAATCTCATAGTTATAGGAACATGTATAAGTCATGGATAAAAGCAATAGCAACATACTAAGCGATCGGGTGCTAAGCTAATGGAATGGGTCATGTCAATCAGATCATTCAACCAATGATGTGACCTTGTTAATCAAATGACAACTCCTTTGTCTATGGTTAGGAAACTTAACCATCTTTGATTAACAAGCTAGTCTAATAGAGGCATACTAGTGACACTCTGTTTGTCTATGTATTCACACATGTATTATGTTTCCGGTTAATACAATTCTAGCATGAACAATAAACATTTATCATGAAATAAGGAAATAAATAATAACTTTATTATTGCCTCTAGGGCATATTTCCTTTAGAATATTCATATCCATAACATTCAAAACAAAAGTTTAATATTGACATAAAAATAGTAATACTACAAGCATACTAATAAAGCAGTCATGTCTTCTCAAAATAACATGGCCAAAGAAAGTTATCCCTACAAAATCATATAGTCTGGCTATGCTCCATCTTCATCACACAAAGTATTTTATCATGCACAACCTCGCTGAAAAGCCAAGCAATTGTTTCATACTTTTGATGTTCTCAAACTTTTTCAACTTTCACGCAATACATGAGCGTGAGCCATGGATATTGCACTATAGGTGGAATAGAATAGGGTGGTTGTGGAGAAGACAAAAACAAGGAGAAATTCTCACATCAACTAGGCGCACTAACGGGCTATGGAGATGCCCATCAATAATATCAATGTGAGTGAGTAGGGATTGCCATGCAATAGATGCACTAGAGCTATAAGTGTATGAAAGCTCAAAAAGAAACTAAGTGGGTGTGCATCCAACTTGCTTGTTCACGAAGACCTAGGGAAATTTGAGGAAGCCCATTATTGGAGTATACAAGCCAAGTTCTTATAATGAAAAATTTCCACTAGTATATGAAAGTGACAACACAGGAGACTCTTTATCATGAAGATCATGGTGCTACTTTGAAGCAAGTGTGGAAAAAGGATAGTAACATTGTCCCTTCACTCTTTTTCTATCATTTTTTTGTTTGGGATTCTTTGGCCTCTTTTATTTTTTATTTGGGCTTCTTTTGCCTCTTTTATTTTTTATAAAGTCCGAAGACTCATCCCAACTTGTGAGGGAATCATAGCTTCCATCATCCTTTCCTCACATGGGACAATGCTCTAATAATGATGATCATCACACTTTTATTTACTTACAACTCAAGAATTACAACTCGATACTAGAACAAAATATGACTCTACGTGAATGCCTCTGGCGGTGTACCGAGATGTGCAATGATCTAGTGTAGCAATGACTTCAAAAAAGGACAAGCCATGAAAACATCATGCTAGCTATCTTACGATCATGCAAAGCAATATGACAATGATGGTATGTGTCATAATAAAAGGGAACAGTGAAAGTTCCATGGCAATATATCTTGGAATGGCTATGGAAATGCCATAATAGGTAGGTATGGTGGCTGTTTTGAGGAAGGTATATGGTGGGTTTAATGAACCGGCGAGAATTGCGCGGTACTAGAGTGGCTAGCAAAGGTGGAAGGGCGAGAGTGTGTATAATCCATGGACTCAACATTAGTGATGCGGAGCATCCTTCCATCATCCCCATGGACTCTACACCGATACATCAAGCCCCACGTGGACCTATGACAAGAGCTAGAGCACGTGCTTTGGAAACCAAGGTGAACTCCTTCCTACTTAACTTGCATACGTATACGAAAGGAACATTGTTGCTACCTCACCAAAATATGCTATGTCTCATTAGGTACGAAGAGGAACACCACCAAGAGGCTTAGGTGCATCCCCAAGGAGAAGAAGGACCACCCCAAGGCCACGCGGACCAAGACGGAGTGCAACAGCAGCAACACCGGAAGTCCCAGGTGACCCCATGGGCACGGGCCCCCGAAACCCCGTGTCCACGGACTATCCAGAGAGTTGGCGCTGGAGCACCCCGTGCGCACAAGCTTGTACCGTTCCCACAGGACCCCCATGCGCACGGGCCCAACTTACCCCGTGCGCACGGGCCTCCCAGGATGGCCGGCTGAGATCTCCTGTTCAAGCACCTCTTCATCCACTTCGACCCGAAGCCTATATAGACTGTACCTAGGGTTATGTTTAGGGTTAGCTAAGTATTAGATGAGATATTTGTGAGCTTTGCTCCTTCTACCTTCCCACTTGTGGATCAAGACTCCTTTGGTAAGAATCCTTGTGGATTTCAAGATCTCCTCAAGGAGAAGACTATCTTCAAGACCTCATCTCCTAGGAGTGGGAAGAACTTTGCCATTGTATCTTTACTTTGGTTGTGTTTGTAACTTGTGGATCCTATGTTGCTATTCTAGTGGATGTGTCATTGGGAATTTTTTGAGTGATTTCCTCTTTGTGTTATTGTGTGTTCTTCCCCTTTTCCCCCTTCAAGTGTGAAAAGATACCCTCTAGGGTTTCACCCTACAACATCTTGGTATTAGAGCCAGGTTGATTCACATCTTGGAGTCCCATCCCCCCATTTGCTAGCTTGATTTTGTTGTTTTTCGTCCAAATTCGAAAATCCCCACAAAAATAGCCCCAAAATTTTTCTTGCAATTTGTTGGATCTAGTGAGATTTTGTTGTTTTGGTCCACGAATTTGGTGTTTAGCAAGTGGATCTACCCAGGTTCTAGCTTCCCCACCTCCCTTTACCTCAAATTTGACTCAAAATTGGTGATAACCACGGATTCGGAGCAGTTCATCCGCTCCCAGAACACCCCGTGCACACGGGCCCTCGAGACCCTGTGCACACGGGACCCCGTGCATACGGACCTCACTTACTCCGTGCGCACGGACCATCCTGCGACTTTCGGCCATCTTTTGTTTTGCACCATTTTGTTTCCCAACCAACACTCGTGTTCTCCCACACTATTCCTCGTGGTTGTTTGAGTTTCGGACTGCGGTTTCTCGTGTATCCTAAGGTGTTTCAGCTACTTAGGTGCATTTGGACATCATCATCACCGCCATTCGATCATCGACTCGGACAACACACTGGCTTCAACAATTTCATTCTTACCGTAAGATCGGACGGTAACCTCGACGACTCTCACCTTTGCTTTTGCATTGATAACTCGAGCCATCTTGCGTCGCTTACCCATCGAGACTAGCAAGTTGAGAATTGCCGGGCCACGCTATTGTGCACCGTAGTGATCTTGTTACCATCTTAGTGCCATAAGTCTCTCCCGTGCATATCTTCCATACTTGTCTCATATCATACTTGGCTCAAGCATCAAGCATAAAAAAAAGAGATACAAGAAAAGCTTTTAAGCACAAGAGAAGAAACAAAGAGCTCGTAAGCAATAGCATTGAGCCATTTTGCATAGTCATATCATCTTGGTCACCGCATAGAAAGCATAGTTGGGATTGAAGATGGCACATTTCTCTTATAGGTTGGTGCACATGCGTATCTAGCCCATTTGATCAATCGAGCTAACGTCTCTCTAGCATTCACACAACAAGAGCACTTTCCGTGGTTGCACATTTTGAGCTCACCCCTTGGTTGTGCGGATCCCATCTATCTTCCGTGTGTGTGTGTTCCTAGTGATATCCTTGGGTTTGATCTCTTTGCTTTACTTGCATTTTTGTGAATCTTCTCAACCTTATCGATATCTTGACTAACATTTGCTTGAAATTTTTGCCACCATCCTAACCGAGCTCCTCCATAAGCCTTTTACTTGTAGGTGTGAGAAACAATTCCCGGTACCAATTCCCCTATTATAGCATCAAGTGAGATCGTACTTGTTACATCCACAATCTTCGGGAAAGGTAACTTTAGTTTTGTTCTCTCATTTTTCCTACTCACCACCACTTTGGAATGATGGATAGGCCAAGTACTTCTACCAACCCTCTCTTCATTGAGCAAGACGCCGACATGACAAACTTCGTCACCAAGACGCAACTATTTGGCGCACATCGAGCTTTGCATCAAGAACAACTTGCTTTGGGCGACCGCATAGACAATCTCGCCACCGACCTACGACAATCCGAGCAATGTACAAGAGACTACTTCGGCACATCCATGAGTTCCCTCAAAGACGATATTCGAACCATGATGGTCAATCGCTCTTCTACAACTTCGTCCTCTTCAAGACGGAGCCGCTCAAGTCGACACTCCGACGACACCATCTCCAGTTCAAGTACACCAACATCAAACACTTTTCGTCGTGCCGCGCGCCAAGATCGTCAAGCAAACCGTAATCCTCTACACAAAAACGACTCTCAAGAGCAAGCCCGCGCGCAAGAACATCGACAATGTCAAAATCAAGAAACATTCATGCAAGCACAAGAACGGCAAAGCCAGCGCCAACATGAACAAGAGGAACGAGCGCACCAACACCAAGAGGAGCAAGACGCCGAAGCACTTCGCCAACAACAACAACAACGACGCGAGGCCCAAGCTCAAGCGGCTCAAGACGCACTCTGAGATTCCTCTCGTGCCATTGCCCAATGCGGATGGCAAGCACGTGAGCAAGATGAAGCTCTCCGTCGCGAGGTACAAGAAGAAATCGCGCATCACGAAGAACAACAAGAAAGGCGGAACATCGGGCATATTCCTCGTCCTCCTCCACGGCAAGAATGACATCAAGAGAATCAAGTGCTTCAAGACCCTCCTCCACGGCAAGAGCGACATCAAAACCGCTACCTTGATGAAGAACTCCGCTACGGCAAGCTAAAGTTCACCATGCCCAAGTTCAACGGAAGCAATGACCCCGAAGAGTACATCTCATGGGCATTGAAGGTTGACAAAATCTTTCGCTTGCACAACTATGAAGAAGAGAAGAAGATCGCAATGGCATCCCTTGAGTTTCAAGACTATGCCCTCATTTGGTGGGAACAAGTCATTGAACGCCGAGAAGAAAGAGGTGAACCACCCATCACCACTTGGGCGCAAATGAAGGATGTCATGAGAGCACGCTTCGTGCCAAACCACTACAACTGCGACCTCTTCAAGAAACTCCAACAACTCAAGCAAGGAACCAAGAGCGTTGAAGAGTACTACAAGGAAATGGAGATAGCCATGATACGAGCCAATGTAATGGAAGATAATGAGCAAACTATGGCACGTTTCTTGAATGGACTCAATCATCCTATCAAGAAGATCGCCGACTTCCAACCATACTCGAACCTTAGCGAGCTCGTGCATCAAGCTACCAAAGCGGAACGTCAAGTGCAAGATGATCTCAAATATGCCAAATTCTCATCCAAGTCATATGGTTTCTCCAACAATCAAGCTTCGACGACTCCAACACCTTCTACCTCAACCAAGCCTACTACAAGCAACGGCGACAAGTCAAGTTACAAGAAAGCTTCAACAACCTCAAGCCGTCTTCCTACTACAAGCAACTTCAAGCCAAGAACTTCATCATCTTCCCCAACCGATGAGACCGTCAAGACAAGTTCCTTCAAATGCTTCACATGCGGAGGCCGAGACCACAAGTCCTTCGAGTGCACAAACAAGCGCACCATGATCCTCAACAACGACAGAACCTATGACTCAATGAGTGAAGGAGAAATGGAAGCCCTTGAGCAAGTGGCCATGCACCGTCAAGTGAACAATGAAGATGAAGATGATCAAGTCTTTTGTGACGAAGATTCAAGTCCCGCTCTTGTTGTCTCCAAGGTCTTGACTCTTCAACATCAACAAGACAAAGATCAAAGATGCCATATCTTCCACACCAAGGCCGAAATCAATGGAAGGTCCGTCAAGGTCATCATCGATGGAGGGAGTTGCCATAACTTAGCAAGTTAAGAACTATGCTCCAAACTCCAATTGGCCAAGATGAAGCACCCGCACCCCTACAAGGTTCAATGGCTAAGCGGCAACGGTACTATCCAAGTCGAGCATAGGGTACAAGTCTCTTTCAAGATCGACGCTTACGAAGACACTTTGGAGTGTGATGTCCTTCCGATGACCGTGTGCCACCTCCTTCTTGGACGGCCATGGCAATTTGACCGAGGTGTCATCCACAATGGATGCACAAACCACTATAGCTTCAAAATGAAAGGAAGGGAATATGTGCTACGTCCTATATCTCCGAGCCAAGTGATCACCGACAAGCAAGCATCCCATCGTGGAGAGAATAGTGAGAGAGTGAGCCACCAAAAAGAGAGTGAGCGCCACAAGCCCAAATTGAGTACCTCCATGATGAGCGACAAGAAAAACTCAGTTCTCTTTGCCACCAAACATGAGATGAGAGAAGTGTGTGAGAACCCTCGAGTGTCCTACACTATGTCCTATTGTGCAAGGACGAGGCACCAAAGACTAACCCCTCTCACAATCTACCCTTGGTGTTATCTTCTTTATTGCAGGAATTTCAAGATGTTTTCCCTGATGAGCTACCTCTGGGTCTACCTCCACTACGAGGCATCGAGCACCGAATCGACCTCATCCCCGGAGCGCCACTTCCAAACAAGGCTCCCTACCGATTCAACCCCGAAGAAACCAAAGAAATACAAAGGCAAGTAAAGCATCTCATAGACCATGGACATGTGAGTGAAAGTTTGAGTCCTTGTGCAGTCCCGGTCATCCTTGTGCCTAAACGTGACGGTAGTTTTCGCATGTGTTCCGATTGTAGACCCATCAATGCTATCACTGTTCGATATAGGTACCCCATTCCACGCCTTGATGATATGCTTGATGAACTTAGCGGTGCCACTATCTTTACCAAAATTGATCTTAAAAGTGGTTACAATCAAATCCGCATACAAGAGGGTGATGAATGGAAAACCGCTTTCAAAACAAAGTTTGGTTTGTATGAGTGGTTAGTCATGCCTATGGGTTTATCGGAAGCACCCGACACTTTCATGCGTCTTATGCATTATGTGTTTCGCCCTTATATTGGTGAATTTGTTGTTGTCTACTTTGATGATATCCTTGTGTTTAGCAAATCTCTCAAAGAGCATGCCACCCACCTTCGCACCGTGCTACAAACTCTTCGAAAAGAGAAACTTTATGCTAATATGGAAAAATGCCTTTTCGGTGTTGATAAGCTTGTTTTCTTGGGTTTTGTAGTATCTTCTAAGGGTGTTCATGTTGATGAATCTAATATTAATGCTATTAAATCTAAGTGCGTAGTTTTCTTGGTTTATCCGGTTTCTACCGTAGATTTGTGAAGGATTTTAGCACCATTGCTTCACCTTTGCATGCTTTGAGTAAGAAAAATGCACCGTTTGTTTGGGGACCATACCAAGACATTGCTTTCAATGAGCTTAAAAATTTGCTTACTCATGCTCCCGTGCTTGCATTACCCAACTTTGACAAACCTTTTGAGATTCATTGTGATGCTAGTGGCAATGGCATAGGCGGTGTGTTAACGCAAGAGAAGCGCCCCATAGCATACTTTAGTGAGAAACTTTCCGGAGCGCAACTCAATTATCCCATCTATGACAAAGAGCTATATGCTTTAGTGCGAGTCTTGCGTGAATGGGAACATTGCCGCCGCCCTCATGAATTCATTATCCACACCGATCATGAAACACTTAAATATCTTAAGGGTCAAACTAAGTTGAACAAGCGTCATGCTAAGTGGAGTGAGTTTATTGAGTCATTTCCTTATGTCATCAAGTATATTAAAGGTAAGGAAAATGTTGTGGCGGATGCACTTTCGCGTATATGCATGCTTGTCACTCAACTTGAATTGAATGTCATTGGTTTTGAGCACATAAAAGACTTGTATGAGCATGATCCTACATTTGCCATTCCTTATGATAAATGTCCGACGCATACATCTTGGGAACGATATTACATCAAAGATGGATATCTTATAAGAGCTAACAAGCTATGCATCCCCGAGTCTTCTCTTCGTTTGTTGCTTTTGCAAGAATCTCATGGAGGAGGACTAATGGGACATTTTGGACGTGACAAGACACTCGCTACGCTCTCCAAGAACTATTTTTGGCCAAAGATGTTTCGCGACGTCAACCGCTTCACCAACCGATGCTCTACATGTCGCAAAGCTAAGTCTGAAGCTCAATCCCATGGCCTTTACATGCCACTTCCAATTCCATATCAACCATGGGAAGACATTAGCATGGATTTTGTGCTTGGTTTTCCTAGAACTAGAAATGGCAAGGACTCCGTGTTTGTTGTTGTGGACCGATTCTCTAAAATGGCACATTTCATTTCTTGCAACAAGATAGACGATGCTTCACATGTTGCCAATCTCTTTTGTAGGGAAATATTGCGTCTACATGGAATGCCAAGGACAATTGTCTCGGGCCGCGACGTCAAGTTCTTGAGTTACTTTTGGAAGACCTTATGCGCCAAGCTCGGAATCAAGCTACTTTTCTCCACGGCTTACCATCCTCAAACCGATGGCCAAACGGAGGTGACGAACTGAACACTCTCCACTCTACTACGCGTCTTGATCAAGAAGAACATCAAGGAGTGGGAGGAGTGTCTACCAATCGCCGAGTACGCCTACAATCGTGCAAGACATTCGACTACCGGCAAGTCCCCCTTCGAGGTCGTCTACGGTTTCAACCCGTTGTCCCCATTGGACATTCTTCCTCTACCACTACAAGAGAGCATCAACATGGACGCGAGCGACCGAGGAACCACCTCAAGAAGATGCATGAAGATACAAGGCACACCATCGAGCGCCAAGTACAACGACTCGCGACCAAGCTCAACACCCACAAGTCTCCAATGGTGTTCCAACCGGGTGACCTAGTTTGGGTACATCTCCGCAAGGACCGCTTCCCCAAGGAGCGCAAGTCCAAGCTCCTTCCAAGAGCCGATGGTCCATTCAAGGTACTCGCACGCTACAACAACAACGCCTACAAGGTCGACATTCCACGAGACAAGTACAATGTGAGCGACACATTCAACGTCAAAGACTTGGCAAGTACCATGGTGATGAAGATCATGATCCGTGGACGGATCTCTCCCAAGGGCGGGGGGAGATGATGCAGAGCATCGTTCCATCATCCCCATGGACTCTACACCGATACATCAAGCCCCACTTGGACCTATGACAAGAGCTAGAGCACGTGCTTTGGAAACCAAGGTGAACTCCTTCCTACTTAACTTGCATACGGATACGAACGGAACATTGTTGCTACCTCACCAAAATATGCTATGTCTCATTAGGTACGAAGAGGAACACCACCAAGAGGCTTAGGTGCATCCCCAAGGAGAAGAAGGACCACCCCAAGGCCACGCGGACCAAGGCAGTGTGCAACAGCAACAACCTTGGAAGTCGAGGCGATCCGTGCGCTTACGGGCCCCGAAACCCGTGTCCACAGACGATCCAGAGAGTTGGTATTTGGAGCACCCGTCGCATGAGCATGTACCCGTGCCCACAGGACCAACTTACCCGTCTTGCAGGGGCTCCCAGGATGGCCGGCTGAGATCTCCTGTTCAAGCCCCTCTTCATCCACTTCGACCCCAAGCCTATATAAACCGTACCTAGGGTTATGTTTAGGGTTACCAAAGTATTAGATGAGATATTTGTGAGCTTTGCTCCTTCTACCTTCCCACTTGTGGATCAAGACCCCTTTGGGTAGAATCCTTGTGGATTTCAAGATCTCCTCAAGGAGAAGACTATCTTCAAGACCTCGTCTCCTAGGACTGGGAAGAACTTTGCCATTGTATCTTTCCTTTGGTTGTGTTTGTAACTTGTGGATCCTATGTTGCTATTCTAGTGGATGTGTCATTGGGAATTGTTTGAGTGATTTCCTCTTTGTGTTATTGTGTTTTCTTACCCTTTCCCCCCTCCAAGTGTGAAAAGATCCCCTCTAGGGTTTCACCCTACAACATCTTGGTATCAGAGCCATGTTGATTCACATCTTGGAGTCCCATCCCCCCATTTGCTAGCTTGATTTTGTTGTTTTTCGTCCAAATTCAAAAATCCCCACAAAAATAGCCCCAAAATTTTTCTTGCAATTTGTTGGATCTAGTGATATTTGGTTGTTTTGGTCCACGAATTTGGTGTTTAGCAAGTGGATCTACCTAGCTTCTAGCTTCCCCACCTCCCTTTACCTCGAATTTACCTCAAAATTGGTGATAACCACGGATTCGGAGCAGTTCATCCGCTCCCAGAACACCCCATGCACATGGGCCCTCAAGACCCCGTGCACACGGACCTCACTTACTCCGTGCGCACGGACCATCCAACGACTTTTGGCCATCTTTTGTTTTGCACCATTTTGTTTCCCAACCAACACTCGTGTTCTCCCGCACTATTCATCATGGTTGTTTGAGTTTTGGTCTGCGGTTTCTCGTGTATCCTAAGGTGTTTCGGCTACTTAGGTGCATTTGGACATCATCATCACCGCCATTCGATCATCAACTCGGACAACACACCGGCTTCAACAACTTCATTCTTACCGTAAGATCGGATGGTAACCTCGACGACTCTCACCTTTGCTTTTGCATTGATAACTCGAGCCATTTCGCGTCGCTTACCCATCGAGACTAGCACGCTATTGTGCATCGTAGTGATCTTGTTAGCATCTTAGTACCATAAGTCTCTCTCGTGCACATCTTCCATACTTGTCTCATATCATACTTGGCTCAAGCATCAAGCATAAACAAAATAGATACAAGAAAAGCTTTTAAGCACAAGAGAAGAAACAAAGCATGCTACGGGAATCATAAACTTTAACACAAGTATTTATACCAATCCACAATTACTCACTAGCATGACACTAATATCACCACCTTTTTATCTCAAAACAATCATAAGGAATCAAACTTCTCATAGTATTCAATGCTCTTTATATGAAAGATTTTATTATATCCCTCTTGGATGCCCATCATATTAGGACTAAATTCACAACCTAAGCAAATTAACAAGCTGTTTAGAGACTCTCAAAATAATATAAGTGAATCATGAGAGTTCAACAATTTCTATAAAATAAATCCATCGCCGTGCTCTAAAAAGATATAGGTGAAGTGATACGTCCATTTTGCATCATGTTTTCCTATTTTTATTTATGATGTTTTTATGCATAATAATGCTTTTTGGAGTAATTCTAATGCCTTTTATCTCATAATATGCAAGGTACACAAAGAGGAGAATTAAGCATTTGGAAATTTGGACCTGGAAAAGCTACGTCAGGCTACCTATTCTGCACAACTCCAAACAAGCTGGAACTTTACAGAGAAATTTTATGAAATATATGAAGAATAATGGAGCAAATAAGTACCAGAGGGGGCCCACCAGGTGGGCACAACCCACCTGGGCGCGCCAGGGAGCCCAGGCATGCCCTGGTGGGTTGTGCTCACCCAGGCCCACCTCCGGTGCCCATCTTCTAGTATATAAGTCATTTTGACCTAGAAAAAATAAGGAGAGGACTTTCAGGATGGAGCGCCGCCGTCTCGAGGGGGAACTTGGGCAGGAGCACTTTTGCCCTCCCGCAGAGTGATTCCGCCGGGGGAACTTCCCTCCCGGAGGGGGAAATCATCGTCATCATCATCACCAACAACTATCCCATCTTTGGGAGGGCAATCTCCATCAACATCTTCAACAACACCATCTCCTCTCAAACCCTAGTTCATCTCTTGTGTTCAATCTTGTTACCGGAACTATAGATTGGTGCTTGTGGGTGACTAGTAGTGTTGATTACATCTTGTAGTTGATTACTGTATGGTTTATTGGGTGGAAGATTATATGTTCAGATCCAATATGCTATTTAATACCCCTCTGATCTTCAGCATGTTTATCATTTGTGAGTAGTTACTTTTGTTCTTGAGGTCACGGGAGAAATCATGTTGCAAGTAATCATGTGAACTTGATATGTGTTCGATGTTTTGATAGTATGTATGTTGTGATTCCCTTAGTGGTGTCATGTGAACGTCGACTACATGACACTTCACCATATTTGGGCCTAAGGGAATGCATTGTGGAGTAGATATTAGATGATGGGTTGCGAGAGTGACAAAAGCTTAAACCCTAGTTTATGCGCTATTCCGTAAGGGACCGATTGGATCCAAAAGTTTAATGCTATGGTTAGAATTTATTCTTAATAGTTTTCTTGTAGTTGTGGATGCGTGCGAGGGGGTTAATCATAAGTAGGAATTTTCAAGTAAGAACATCACCTAAGCACCGGTCCACCCACATATCAAATTATCAAAGTAGCGAACACGAACCGAACCAACATGATGAAAGTGACTAGATGAAATTCCCGTGTACCCTCAAGAAGGCTTTGCTTATTATAAGAGATCGTTTCAGCCTGTCGTTTGCCTCAAAATGATTGGGCTACCTTGCTGCACTTTTGTTACTACTATCGTTACTAGCTCGTTACAAATTATCTTGCTATCAAACTACTATGTTACTTACAATTTCAGTACTTGCAGACATTACCTTGCTGAAAACCACTTGTCATTTCCTTCTGCTCCTCGTTGGGTTTGACACTCTTACTTATCGAAAAGAGCTACAATTGATCCCATATACTTGTGGGTCATGACCTCTAGAGAAAATTGACTAGCTCAAAAAATTATAAGTGAAGCACAAAGAGTATTCTAATAAATTCACGATTCATGCATGTCCCTCTCAAAAGATGTATACATCAATGATAGTGGCAAACTAAAAAGCAAAGACTCATATCATACAAGACGCTTCAAGCAAAACACATATCATATGGTGAATAAAAATATAGCCTCCAGTAAATTTACCCGATGAAGCGAAGACGAAAGAGGGGATGCCATCCGGGGCATCCCCAAGCTTAGATGCTTGGTTGTCCTTGAATATTACCTTGGGGTGCCTTGGGCATCCCCAATCTTAGGCTCTTTCCACTCCTTATTCTGTTGTCCATCAAATCTCTACCCAAAACTTAAAAACTTCACAACACAAAACTCAACAAAAAACTCATGAGATCTGTTAGTATAAGAAAATAAATCACCACTTTTTGGTACTGTTGTGAACTCATTCTTTATTTATATTGGTGTAATGTCTACTGTATTCCAACTTCTCCATGGTTCATAACCCCCGACACTACCCATAGATTCATCAAAATAAGCAAACAATACATAGAAAACAGAATCTGTCAAAAACAGAACAGTCTGTAGTAATCTGAAAACTTCATATACTTCTGCAACTCCAAAAATTCTGAAAAATTATGACAAGAGAGGACATTAATATGTCAATCTTGTGTGAAAAAATTCAGAATTTTTCCACTCTTCTGTGATGTTCAGAAATTCTGGCAATGAGCGCAAAAATTTCTGTTTTTCTGCAGGATCAAATCAACGATATACCAAAGTATCCCAAAGGTCTTACTTGGCTCTAACACTAATGAAAACACCAAAATACAATTAATACAGAGGTAATATTGTGTATTTATTGAAACAGAACCAAAAAAACAAAAAACATAAAAATAAAATTGGGTTGCCTCCCAACAAGCGCTATTGTTTAACGCCCCTAGCTAGGCATAAAACATAGATCTAGGTATTGTCATAATAGTAAGGGAGATCGTCCATGATCATCTCATACTCGCTTCTTTCAGTGGCAAGTTTCCTTTGTGGTAAGCAAAAATAATCAAAAGAGCTAAATTTAATAGGATAAGGATCCCTAAGATCAAGTTTGGGAGGAATAGGTTCCACCTTCGGCCCCCTGTATTTTATAATCAACTCGTCATTATAAGCGTTCCTTTGGTGGAATGTCATAAGCCTATCTCTCAACATGAACCCTAATCCGTTGTTTTGTATAGAAAATTATCACTAAGTTCAGAAATCTTATCAACCAAAACCTCGGTAGGGACCCTTTTTCTCAAATTTTCATTATAGGCAACATAATTGGGAGATTGCAATCTCATTATTTCCTTTTGATTAAAAAGTATCTCCTCTATGGGGGGCAACCACCATTTATTTTGTAATGAGCAAAATTTTTGCTAGCTTCTTTCATTATAAATCTAAACTCGTGAGCTAGAAATATAGTGGCGGCGTGCTTAACGGAAGGATGCTGAATATTAGAGAACTCTAGAAAAAAATCCTTTGTATGCATGGATGCATATGAACAAATTGTCTTTCAAGTTCAATTATGAGCAAAAATATTAGATCCGCAAGACTAGTAGTTTTATTAAGAATAGATCCTCCAAGAATAGGTAGCGTACCGACACAAGTAAAGAAATCTTGAATAACACCTTTTCCAATAATATTACCACTACCTACACGGAGTTTTCTAGTATGCATGATAGTAGGTTCTTCATGAGGATCATTATTAGTAAAGTCATCAAATTTATCCTCAAGATTGTTACTATATTTTTCAACAACAACATCCGTAGAATCAGACATGATGAAAAAAAAACCAATCTAGCAACGGGAAAAAAAGCAAAAGAAAAGACAAACGAAAGAAGGGCGAATAAAAAAGCAAATATTTTTGTGTTTTCTGAAAATGTTTTAGAAGTGGGGGAGGGGAAAACGAGAGGCAAATGGCAAATATTGAAATGCAAGAGATGATAGTTTATGGTGGGTACTTGGTAGGCTTGATGTAGAACCTCCCTGGCAAGGGCGCCAAAAATTCTTCCTGCTACTTCTTGAGCTTGCGTTGGTTTTTCCCTTGAAGAGGAAAGGGTGATGCAACGAAGTAGAGATAAGTATTTCCCTAAGTTTGAGAACCAAGGTATCAATCCAGTAGGAGGTACATGCAAGTCTCCAATCTATGCACCTGCATAAACAATCAAACACTTGCACCCAATTCGATAAAGGGGTTGTCAATCCCTTCACGGTCACTTGCAAGGATGAGATCTGATAGAGATAGATATAAAAGATTACTAAAATGTAAAACAAAATAAAATTAAATAAATTGAAGCAACGTATTTTTGGGTTTTTTGGTTTACAGATCTGAAAATATATGATAGAATATAGACCCCCGGGCCATAGGTTTCACTAGAGGCTTCTCTCTTGAAAGAAAATAATACGGCTGGTGAACAAATTATTGTCGAGCAATTGATAGGAAAGAGCAAAGTTATGATCATATCCAAGGCAATGATTATGAATATAGGCATCACGTCCGTGTCAAGTAGACCGACTCCTGCCTGCATCTACTACTATTACTCCACACATCGACCGTATCCAGTATGCATCTAGAGTATTAAGTTCGTAAGAACAGAGTAATGCCTTAAGTAAGATGACATGATGTAGAGGGATAAACTCAAGCAATATGATGAAAACCCATCTTTTTACCCTTGATGGCAACAATACAATACGTGCCTCGCTACCCCTACTTTGTCCTTTGGGTGAGGATACGTAAGGCGAACCCAAAACTAAGCACCTCTCCCGTTGCAAGAAATACCAATCTAGTTGGCCAAACCAAACCAATAGTTTGAAGAGAAATACAAAGATATCAAATCATGCATATAAGAATTCAGAGGAGACTCAAATAATATTCATAGACAATGTGATCATAAATCCACAATTCTTCGGATCTCGACAAACACACCGCAAAAGAATATTACATCAGATAGAACTCCAAGAACATCGAGGAGAACATTGTATTGAAGATCAAAGAGAGAGAATAAGCCATCTAGCTAATAGTTATGGACCCGTAGGTCTGTGGTAAACTACTCACGCTTCATCGAAAGGGCAATAGAGTTGATGTAGATGCCCTTCGTGGTCGAGTCCCCCTCCGACAGGGTGCCAGAAAAGGCCCCAATATGTGATCTCGTGAAAACAGAGGCTTGCAACGGTGGAGAAGTATTTTGGTGGATGCTTCTGGTGGTTATGGAATATTTTAGGATTTATAGAGCTGAGACGGAGGTCGGTGGACTCCTGAGGGGCCCACAAGCCAGGGGCGCCCCCCTAGGGCGCGCCCTAAGGGCTTGTGGAGTCCTAGGGACTCTTCTGGTCCCCCCCCCCCCCCAAGTTTTCTGGGTGTCTTCTGGTCTAAGAAAAATCACCGCGAAAGTTTTATTCTGTTTGGACTCCGTTTGGTATTCCTTTCCTGTAAAACTCAAAAACAAGGAAAAAACAGAAACTGGCACTGGGCTCTAGGTTAATAAGTTAGTCCAAAAAATAATATAAAATGCATATAAAACATCCAAAATAGATAATACAATAGCATGGAACAATAAAAAAAATTATAGATACGTTGGAGACGTATCACTATTTTCTAATTAACTTTTCGCAGGGATCATTAGAGAGATAGGTTCTGGCATGATTGCCTCCTCGATTAAAGATCACGGTATAGCAGTTCAACCGGGCAAGACACGAGACTAGGTGAGTAAGACGGTCTGTTTAATTGCCAAATATTGACAATAATCTCCGATTGATATCTGCTGCCGTATCCCTTCAATTGTTATGCGAGACATTATATCACATACTTTACAATTGCTCAATAATTTATTTTTTCTAGTGAGACCGGGCCCCATTTTTTAGTTTCGCACAGGGCCCAGGATTTTGCTGAAGAGCTAATCAAAGTTGAGCAAGCAGTCGCCGCTGCCAAAGCCCGCCGCCTCACCTTGGAGAAGGTCCATGCCGCCTGACGAATCATCGGGTCCTCCTTATCTTATGATTCCTCCATCTCCATCATCGAATTTGATGCCCCAGGGACGATGACCCCTATTTTGTCTTTGCAATGTACTACCTTCGCTCAGGACATGAGAAAATGAAAAGGGAAGCACAGAGCGGTGAAGACCTTTCCATTTTCCTTGTAAAATGCTCAGTACTATCCAATATTAGTATGATCCTAGTTGTAGGAACTGCTATGTATGGTTCTCCTTGGGTTATGCATGACCTGCTATATATCGTATGTTCTATGTGACGATCAATGCATGTGTTGATTGACGTTGCATGCCATTTGTATGGACTTGGGGTTGTGAAATGTGTGTGCGTGTGCGGGGGGGGGGGGGGGGGGGGTTGCGCAACTGGACTTGTTCGGACTAATTGTAGATGCTCATGCCACCTTATTTATTAATACTCTCGGAACCAAGCAGTGGAGCGAATGTAAACAGAGTACAACAAGCGAACACAACTTAACGAATGGAAACTGAATGCATGCATCGAGGCAAATCACATGATAGACAGATTTAGAATGTAAAGAGGAGAAGCAAAGGTAACCAGTGATGCTCGATAGCGACAAGGAATTTGGTAGACCAGTTCGTCCTTCTACAGAAGGACTATGTCTAGTTGGAGGGGTTGTGACTTAACACGGACGATAATCTCTCTTTGCCCTATTCGCCTCGATAATTGGTTTGTCAACCAATGTCGATCACTTGTGTTAGATACTTGAGGCGATCTCCAAACCTTTACGGACTTCTTCGAGAACCACAATTACTCTTGGTCTCTGAAGAAATTGACACCTAACCGTCTAGAGAGTTTGCAGCTCTCTGATACGTCTCCAACGTATCTATAATTCTTTATTGTTCCATGTTGTTATATTATCAATCTTGGAAGTTTTATAATCATTTTATAGTCATTTATATCATTTTTTGGTACTAACCTATTGACATAGTGCCAAGTGCCAGTTGTTGTTTTCTGCATGTTTTTTACATCACAGGAAATCAATACCAAACGGAGTCCAAATGCAACGAAACTTCACGGAGATTTTTTTTGGACCAGAAGACTGAGGGAGTCCTGGATTAGGGGGGTCCCCGGGCATCCGGGCTATGTGACATGGGCCGGACTGATGGGCCGTGAAGTTACAACATAGAAGGCCTTCCCCCATGTCTGGATGGGACTCTCCTTTGCATGGATGGCAAGCTTGGCGTTCGGATATGAAGATTCCTTTCTCTGTAAACCGACTCTGTACAACCCTAGGCCCCTCTGGTGTCTATATAAACCGGAGGGTTTAGTCCGTAGAGGCAATCATAATCATACATGCTAGACATCTATAGCCATTACGATCTCGAGGTAGATCAACCCTCGTAACCCCTATACTCATCAAAGTCAATCAAGCAGGAAGTAGGGTATTACCTCCATTAAGAGGGTCCGAACCTGGGTAAACATCGTGTCCCTTGTCTCTTGTTACCTTTGACCCTCAGACCCACAGGTCGGGACCCCCTACCCGAGATCGACCGGTTTTGACACCGACATTGGTGCTTTCATTGAGAGTTCCACTGTGCCATCGACAGAAGGTTCGGTGGCTCAATCAATCATCTACAATGATGCTATTTCAGGGGAGACTTTCCTCCCTGTCCAAATTTTCATATTCG